>CM056993.1:112203622-114603622 GCA_029891345.1 Dryococelus australis
ATATTATTTGCATTTTCAGAGGGTTTGAAAGTTTTAGGTCAGCTTGCATTTTGTATCAGATTACAATAAATTATATACAGTATTTTAAGACTTTTTTTTTTTCTATATTTAAACGCATCTAGGAGAAATGATTTATTGTATTATTAACAGTGATACTATTTCTAAAATTTAGTGTGAAGGGCATTGGTATTGGTTTCTTATATCGGGATATTGGCAGTGGTATTGGGGAATCAGTATCAGTATCAGAAAACATGGTATCGGAACAACTCTAATTTGTGTATGGGTGGTTTGTTACACATTGATGATCATCAGTTGACTTAAATTTTATTTCTTAAAATAATTATGGGGCAGGATCTATCTAGGGATAGATTTTTGTAAGAGAAACAGTGAATAGTGAATACTGAGTACTAGTGAATAGCACTTGTGTTTGGGGTAGTATTTTGTGATCTCACATGCTGGTCCAGTGACACCCCTATAATTTTTAATGGCGTTAATGTTTATAAGTAAATATGTATTATAGTAATAGCTGATAACACAGTACATACACACCAACCCAGTTATCAGATGTACCCAAATTATTTGGGGGAGGAGGGATTCCATACTCCATTTGACACATAGATTTTCGGCTATGGCGTTTCATTAGTCTAACTAACCACAGGGAATAATTTAAGTGATGCCTCAGCAGAGTAATGCCAGTTAAGTTAGAGTTTTGCTGACTTGGCCCACATCACACACATCTCCTTGGGAACAGGGCCAATCCAAACTTTGTAAAATTAAAAGTTGAGGATTAATCTTAATAGAGCATGGATTAACATTGTCAACTTATAAACTCCTGTACCATGTGAGATGACTGGTTCAACCTTCTGCTGAGGAAAGCTGGCGGTGAAAAATATTAAGTGAGGTAGCACACACTCAAAGACACCATCCCATTACGTTATGATTTTCATCTGAAGATGGGAAGAAACTTAGTCACATAGGGGCAGTGTTTTGAGAAATACCGTATTTTGGTATTGATAGGCCACATGTGTGTACAGGCTACTTCATGATTTTGAACCTATAAATCTGGAAAAACAAAAGTCTTGTGTACAGGCCACAGAAGCTTTTTTTTAAATATGGAGGTTTGTTGACTGCTATGGCCTGTCCTGAAGGGATCATGTTCTGCATTTATTAGGGGGATTCAGGTTGCTAGATGGATAGAGTACTCTGATATATAGAACACTACTTTTATTTTCTACTTAAGGCAGCTTATATAAATTGTAAAGTTCCCCCACGGCATTACTTTATTAACAAGAACTCTCAACAATTAACCCAATTATGTCTCGTATAGCATTAGATGCTTTTAAGATGCTCTTTGACTCTGATGGAGTCCACGTTATAGCCACAAGTCTCCCTAACACTTGACGACCTATTGCGCCCTGCTGGAGGTATATTTACCCTGAGAGTCATGTCGTTGGCTATGTGAAGACCCCCTCGACGGTGGCAGCAATCAGGCGTCAAAGTGGGCCCACTGGCCTAGAGGTCCTCGCTCGTTGTCGTCCCTTGGGCGGCTGAATCAAGATGGCCATGAGCGGCCATTGCACCAGCCTTATATAGGGGCAACCCCAACCTCATTACCCTTCCCCGGGGAAATATTATCATAATAGTCGGGCTAGCGTGTTGAAGTCGCGCCATCCTGCGCTCTCGCATGTCACTTGCCAGCCCTGGCTACTGGTGACCGCACCATTGTGTATACTTTTTATATTTGAATGTATAGAAAAATATTGTTTATTGTTTTGCTAAAATTTACATTATTTCGAGATTGATTATACTTGTAGTAAATAGTTATGATAAGTGCATTTCTTGTTTGGGAAAATTGGTGAAATTGAAGTAATTTGTTACATAAGAAATATTTTTGCATTTTCAAGGTTAGTTTGTTATTGCTGCATGCAGACGGGAGAACACAGAAATGGTGCATTTGGTTGGCGGAAGGCAGACATTTGCAGGAAACTCAATTGCGCAATATGCCAGTCGCTCAATTGTACAATAGGCGGGAGACTAAATTGCCCAATCTTTAACAGCTGTTCAGTACAATAATAACATGTATAAATAATTTATTTGTACTCTCAGGGCTATTCCCTGAAGATGCAGGACCATAGGTGTCATTTTACTGTGGTCAGAAAGGTTTTTACAGTTTACCCATTTCTTTTCCCCAAAACGTTTTTTATGCAGCGCCGGACCCCACATTTTTACATGAAAAATGATAATAAAATATGCTGCCTATACATGTAAAAATATGGTACTTTCAATACCCTCATGTGTAGGGGAGAGATTTAGATAGGACACATCGTATCAGAAGTAGGAGTTGTACGACACTAATATTGAAACACTACACCAAACATATCATTCTTAGTAAGAGTTATCCATAGAACACAAATATTAAATAACTGCACCAAATGTATCATTCTGAGATATTTCCAAAGCTAGAGCTAGTTTTTTTCCAGGTTTTCTTTTCACTGCTCACATGGTTCATATAATTACACCAGTAATAAAAACACATTTATGGAAGTTTCGCAACACATACTGAGCTTGGGCCCAGCCTCTTAACTACAATAACTAATTTCATTGCTCATATGCATCATATGCACAACATTGCTTGGTAGCTGTCCATATGGCACTGAGAGCACACAAATCTTGCATCCAGCAAGTGTCCATTATGTTTTTGATTTAGTGACTTTGGCAAAAAGGAGCCGCAGATTTCATATTATTTGGTAGTATATGTTGATGCAATGCAATGATCTGCCTGTGTCAGGAGTGATGTACAAGGATGTGCAAAAACATAATTGTCTTTTAAAAAATACTTATATGTCACTGAAAATAAAGCAGATGTCTTTTTTCTATGCTTACATACTGAGAACACTACATTTATAAGACTGAATTTTATGCACAGGTTATGCAGGAAGAACAGAACTTCCAGACAACCTCAAATCTATGTTTCGACCAATTTCCATGGTTGTTCCTGATACTGTATTGATTGCAGATATTACTTTGTTTGCAGAAGGTTTTCGCGAGAGTAAGGTACTTGCCGAGAAGGTGAGTTTGTGTAGTAGCAAACCAACTTTAATTTTAAAAATATAAAATATTTTGTTGAATGTAATCCATTTTTGACAGTGGCCGTGATAAAATGATACCATATTTGACGATTTTGAATCTCACATACAGGCACAAAGTGCAGTTTTGTCAAATGGTCTTTTATCATGTTTACCAAATGTTTATACTATGTTGGATTTCAATTAACATTTTAGTCTGAAGGTCTAATAAATATTTTAAACCTTTTTCTATGTTTATTGAAAATTTTTGTTAAAATGTGTTTTTAGGCACTATCACTTTCTTCAGAAATAACTTGTGCCAATATTTGGTTTTTGTCGACCTAATTGGGAACCTGTGATGGAATGGTTGCTTATTCAGTAAATTTTATGTAAGATTGTGTCGCCGTCGGGTGAGACACGAGAGGAACAATGACACAAATATTTACTGGTAATTTGAGCCCCAGCGGTGCTTCCCAGTCACCGCACTATTGAGATTCAGGGTTCTCAGGGATGCTGTAGGTTCTGTATGTCCATCTCACCCGTGCGTACTTACAAACACGTAGGCAATACTAAACTTTTTACTAAACATCACTGGAAATAAACACTTAATAAAACATATGTGGCTAGGAGACAGTCAGTACTAAATAAAATAATTAAGTTCGCTATAGACTTGTTTTTATTGTTATTATGCATGCACATCCACGTGCTAATGAAATGATTATCTTGGTCATGAATAGCCAATTCCGCTTGGGTGCTCCCCAGCTCGCAATTACTCCAGCGGACGCCTAGATGGATGATCTCACCAAGGTGCATGAAAGCACAGCCTTCACAAGGGAAGAGGGCCAACAGTAGCTAGGTGTGGACTGACGGTTTTTATCTGAAGACAGGACATGTTGAATTACAAATGAAACCTTTAATACATATTAACATGTGTGATTACTCGGGATCACTAACGCAAACTCGTTGGGGCTTGCCCTCCAGCACATGGGTAGTGTGGTGACAGCCTATACACAGAGCCGGCTAGGGCGGGAATAATTGCTCCATACACAAATTACAAAATTACATAAACCCTTGAATGATACATGAAACAAGATGGGACACGAGATGAGTATTCACAATAAACACACACATGTTTGAAAACAAGCTTAAATGGTGCGAATGCAACTGGCTGAAGTTTGTAGCGGACCATGTAGTGCAGGTGAAATTGCAATATTTCTGCGTGGAAATGATAAACTAAATTCAGACAAAAGATTATTCTTGCTGAGAAAATGGTTCTCTTTACGATTTCATTGGTTACATGCATGGCGGTAAAATCAAACATTATACTGACTGCGTGGTCAAGTACAAAATGCATCAATTTACATGAAAAATACATTGAACCCTGAAATATATTATTGCTCATAAGATGTTACGTAAAATAGCTCTCAAATGCAGTGATGGCGTATACAAAGACTTGGTATCAGTCGGCCACGTGGTTAAACGTAATGTTGCCGTAAAATATTCAAGCACGTAAATTACCCTCAAAAACATACATAAAAAAAAAGTTCTTAAAATTGCATGGAGCAGTAACGCAGAAGATAAACTGAAATATCATAAAATTAGGCGGATGGCACCTGATTTAAATTGCGGGGGTTGTGTGACCTCTCCGACATCTTTCTCCTCCTTCTCCATTAAGTTAAAAATGCCACAAAGGCACAAGAAATTAATAAAGCTTAAGCATAATGCTGGGGAAAATGCCTGGTTAAATGTACGTAAGCGACGGTTAACTGGTAAACTAATTGACTATGGAAACCTAAATCAGTGAACAAAAGTTGTAGTGCATACGTGACAGTGTCTTACGTTGCCAGCTCTCCTCGACAGACTGTCCGGAGGCAAGTGTTGCACGGATCTACCATAGCCGCCTAAGGGGTTCATATAAGCGGAAGTGCTATGCACGCAGAGTGAAATATTTTATATTGAAAATAAAATGGCACAAATTAAATTAAGTATTGTTTTACATATCTATAAGTTTCTTATGAATTTAAATATTATTTTATTGTCTCTTTATGATGGTGTTCATGCCGGAATATTAAGTTTTGTTAATCTCGGTGCCGCAGGCACTTTGGATTTTATAACCAAACAATTTAAAAATAGTAACAAACACTTGAACACATTTTAAGACATATCAAACACTGCAAATAAAATAGAACACATTTTACTCTGAGAATAACATATTTGCGAAAGTCCAAAATTATTGGCCTCTTTGTGCATGTGCGGGACACGTCACACGTGTGTGGTGATTGCCATCATGGGCTCTAGCGTCACTGGCTGTTAGCCGGCGTCAAGCGACCCCTCCCTTGAAGGCCAAGACGGTGCGAACAATGCAACATTGCTCATCCGGGCTCTGCCCCGCTAGTTGCCAATTCAGGGCAAAGAAAACATGGCCTTGGAGGTCATTGATTTCTTCGGCGTTTGCAAGGGGTGGTATGTAGCCAGGAACAACAATGTGGGTACATAGTCGTGATTCAGCTCGCCTCTTCTGAGTGCTGTGTTGCGATTTGTTGAGACTTGACGTTACACTCACTACCCTACTAGTTTCCCCAACCCAGTCAAGCTCTCTTGCCCTACTAGACTCTCACCTGCGGGAACTGGAAAGCCTCTAAAGGCGTCTTGCCTTCACAAGTGATATCAAGAGTTACATTTACACTTTGGTTACAACAAAAATCAGCTGTGCCTTGGGGAAACCCCTTAACTCAACTCACTGGCTCTGGTTGTGTTGACATTTACGTATGCACTTGTGTTACCACTTTCATTGTGTACACTAGGGAATCCCTTACATTCACTCTGATTTGTTGTGTTGTTACAGGCATTACCAGAATGACCCAGAAATGGTGTTGTACTACTTGTTTCCATCTCCTAACTATTAGTTGTTGAGTGCACTGTCAGTGCAAAACCCTTAAATGACAGTTCATTACTTTGGCAGGGTGTTCCCGTATTAGTGTTGACGTTCTCTTCAGTGTCCGTGTTGACATTTCCCTGTGTACTCTCTGGTGAAATTTTCCGAACTCTCTGCATTACTGGGTGTAACGTCGTCTCCTTGCCTCTCTCTTCCCGCAGGTTGTCACGGTGCTGTTTCGTGACACGAATGGGTCCCAACTTCACTAGATACGAGGAATTTCCCATCTTTTCCACCACTCTCACTGTCCTGTTCATCTAAATACCGTACTTCTTCGCCCCAGCCAATAACAGGTTCTCTCTTACGTACACGTACAACCTGGGTCCAAGTTCGGGTGGCAGCCTCTTGCTATCTGGTACCCACACATTGCAGTAATTGATCTGGTTCGCACTGGCTTCCTCATGTTTTTGCGCCTGGTGTTCGACAATTTCTTCAGGTGGTCTGGGCGGGTTTTCGCGGCGTGCTCCGGGGCCACGGATTTCGCAAACTTGTACCATTTCGGCAGGTGTCCTCCCAGTTGCTGCATTTACTCTATTACGTAGGCAAAACATTACCTGCAGGATCAATTCAGCCTATGTAGTATAGTCCTCATCTAACCGGACATGTAATCAGAATTTGACATCTTGGTTATATCTCTCGGTTGGATTAGCCCTGGGATGGTAGGCTGGTGTGGTACGGTGTTCTGTTCCCCACCTGGTACATACTCCTCCATTTTAGCCCCACAAACTGTGTTTCATTGTCTGTTAACAAATACTCTGGGTCTCTCCAGCTCGGGAAAAACTTATTCTGCATTACTTGTGCTACTGTGTGTGCACGAACATTGCTGATGGGAAATGCCTATGTCGAACGGGTGAACAAGTCCGTGGCAACAACAAGAAATCTTTTCCCAGTTTTCGTACGTTTGTGTGAGCCCATGATGTCGATAGCTACTGTTTTGAATGGCTCGGTTGGTATCCTTGGCTGTTGTGGACCATCGCCGTCTGCTCTCCGCGGCTTACGGGTGTTACTTGTGATACAGCTATGTACATTCTTCCTGACGTCTCCCTGAATCCCTGGCTAGTGAAAACATCTCTGCACGATCCTTCGTGTTTGCGCAGATCCCGGGTGTCCATGCTCCAAACTGTTGTGTGCATACTTTAATACAAGTTTCCGTTTCTCTTTTGATACATACGTCCGCCATCACGCACAATTACCAGGTGGTTTGGTTTGTATTTCTCTGGCCACTACCCTCCAGTGTTCTGTGGAACGTGTGGCACAGTGTTGTCGGCGTTGCGCAGCATCTGGGGAAATTTTTTTTGCAGTGTGTACATCTTTTAACATGTCACGTACATTCAAGGAAGTAAGTTCACCAGGTAGTGTGGCAACAATGTTTTGTACGAGAGTTTGGGTTTCTGCAGTTGATATTGTAAGGCATGGTGGTAATGCTTCTTCCCACTCCGTACCGTCAGTTACCGTTAGATTCGGACAAGGATTCCTTATCAAGGCATCTGCGAGCTTGTTGGTATTCCCCGCCATGTGTTCTACCTTGAAATTGTATTCTTGCATTAGCAGCGCCCAGTGGGCGAGTTTGCTGTTCCCGTTATGTATTCCCTCTAACCATACAAGGCATTATTTGTCATTTTTGAGTGTAAACTGCTTTCCTAGCAAATATAGCCGGTACTTCCACAATGCATGTACAATGGCCAAACATTCTTGTTCATTAACTTGATATTTAAGTCCTGCGTCCCCGAACTTGGCACTGTGATAACTGATTATATGATTTTCTCATGTGTTCCCTCCTGATACAACATGGCCCCAATTCCTTCTTGACTGGCATCTGTTTGTACAATTATGGGTAACTCTGGGTTGAATGTAGACAGTGGATTACAGTTTTGAATTGCAATTTTAATGTCTTGAAATGCTTTATCGGCTTGTGGTGTCCAGAAATGTGTGTTTCTCACACAACAAAGCAGTTAACGGTGCAGTGATGGAAAAGTTTGGGACACATTCTCTTAACCAATTAATTAAGCCAAAGAATTTCCTGACCTGTTTATGTAATCTGGGTGTAGGTTTGTCATGAATTTCCTGTGTGTGTTGTTCTGGTTCGTGTCCGTTTGCTGTTACATAATGCCTAGAAACTCCCTTCTACTCATACCCAACTTACACTTTTCCACTTTGCAGGTAAGTTTATTAAGTTTGAGCGGTTCAAACACAAGGCTCAAATGGTGCAAATGCTCTTCCCAGCTGTTAGACTAAACAAGTACATCATCCAAATATGCCATCACAAAGTTTCCAATAAATCCATTCAATACATTAACCATTAAGTTCTGAAACGTTGCAGGGGCACACTTTAAACCAAATGGCATGGCTACAAGCTGAAATTTACGTCCATCTGGGTGTAGTAAATGCTGTTTTCTTTCTGTCCTGCGGGTGGATAGGCATTTGCCAATATTCAGACTTTAAATCAAGTGATGTGAGTAATGAAGTTGCTCCTAATGTTGACAAAGTGTCTTTCATGTTTATGACTGGTGGCGGCATGTTTACCATTTATTTTGTTAATAGGGCGGAAGTTAACACAGAAGCGCCAATATGCCATTTTTCTTTGGAGCAAGGGTAGTACCTGAATCATAGAGACTATGTGTAGGTTCAATAACGTTATCATTGAGCATCTCAGAAACCTGCTGGTTGATGACACAGCGAAAGAAAATACCGGGGTCTTGTGACTTGGAGTACACCATGTCCTCGTGCATGCTGATGATCGCATGTTCCATGATGTTAGTGCGCTGCAGCTTCTCCTCTGTGTGGAACACACTGGCATATTGGTCCAGCAGATGTTTCAGACGTTGCTGATGTGTGGCGGGCACCTCTTGCTCAAAGTCAACAAGCGGCACAGCAGTTTTTGATGTTGGTGGTGTAGCTTCCATGCGTAAACGGTCCATCAGCCACATGTCCCCATGCGCAGATGATTCAGGTGCGGTTCTATCACGGCTTGGTTGTCAAGAAGCCATGAGAGTCCCAGAATCACTTCCTCGCACAAGTCCGGCACAATATAGACATCTCACTTGGTACACAGCTCTCTGATTCCTACAGTTACGTGTATAACACTTTTCGCTTCTGCCTGTTTGTGTATGGTAGTGAATTGCAAGCATCTCGGCGGCATCCTAGTTGTGATCGCTTGTATCAAACCCTCATGCACAAAATTGTGACGAGCGGCAGTGTCAATAATAGCTGTGATATTTTTACCCTCAAGCTCTATATATATTCTCAGTGCTTTCACGGTCTTGTCAGTCACTTGCAACACTCTTGCATCCATAGCGGGTGGTTTTTCTGCTACGGCGTCGACTGTGTGATCTGTCTGACATTGGGCGGCAGTTGCGTGACATCGATAACCAGCGCGTGGGGTACAGGCAGTGGGACTTCACTTTGTCGGTCCGGCACTTGTTCTCTGTGTTGAGCCTGCTTATCTTGTTCTTAGGCATGTGCCTCCCTTGTAAATCGTTCCAAGCTCTGCCGGCTGGATCTGCGCTACAACGGCCTAATGTCCGGTTTTTACAATGTCACAATTATTTCCAACACTCTGCGAGTTGTCTGTCCCTAGTGTAAACGCTTATACAAGCCTAATTGGCATTGTATGAACTCTTCAATTCCCTCGCGCTCTCTCTGTTATTCATGGTACAGTCGCGCTTATGCCTGTATAGCATCTTTGTCAATGTCAAACCAACCTAGCAATCTCTCACAAAACTCTATAGTTGCTGACCAATTTCCACCACATGACAGTGGCTCCTCTTAACCTGTTGGCAGTTACCTCAGTCCAATCATCTGTATGAACACGATGCCTATGCAATTTTTCCTCACAAACATCTAGAAATGTACCCGGGTCTTTTGAGTCGTGTCCTGCAAAAGTTGGCAGTAATATGTTGCGATCTTGCCCGGTTAAGCCCTGTGGCATGTACGTAACAATTACTGGCGGCATGAGTTTCACCTCTGGTGTTGGCGGTGGTGCAATCACAGCATAGTTCGTCTTACGGCACCCGTCACAGTTTATAACACCATCACGGTAGGTGGTAAACTCCGCAGGCCCTATGTATCGTAAATGCGAGTCTTTCCTATATTGTTGGCACTGTGCCCACTTGGTTCCTGTCCCGTCGCATCCGGTGGGCATGCATAGGTGTTGCTCTGACGGCGTAGAGATGTTGTCGGACATGCATTGAGGAAAGGGTTGCTCCCACATACTTCCCTCAAACAAGTTAATTTCACTCAATCCCCCACAATGCACGCATCGATCGATCTGCATGTCTAAGTAACATAAACCCTTGTATGATACATGAAACTAGATGGGACACGGATGAATATTCACGATAAACACACACATGTGTGAAAACAAGCTTAGATGGCGCAGATGCCACTGGATGAAGTTCGTAGCAGACCATGTGGTGCAGGTGAAATTGCAATATTTCTGCATGGAAACTGTAAACTAAATTCAGACAAAAGGTTATTCTTGCTGAGAAAATTATTCTCTTTACGATTGCATAGGTTACAGGCTTTTAGTATGCCTGATCGCAGTAAACTCAAACATTATTCTGGCTGCGTGGTCAAGTACAAAAAGCATCAATTTACGTGAAAAATACATTGAACCCTGAATAAAATTGACATAGAACTCAGAAAAAAATATTCCACTTACGATGTTACATAAATAAGCTCTCAAACCCAATGATGCAATGATGCCGTATACAAAGACTTGGCGTCGGTCGGCCATGTAGTTATACGTGATGTTGTCGTAAAATATTCAAACACGAAAATTACTCTTAAATACATACATAAAAATAAAGCTCTTAAAATTGTGTGTAGCAATTATGCAGAAGTTAAACTGAAATGCCATAAACATAGACAGATGGCGTCTGATTCAAATACGCTGGTCGCGTGACCTCTCAGACATCTTTTTCCTCCTTCTCCTCGATGAAGTTAAAAATGCCTCAAGGACGCAAGAAATTAATAAAGCGGAAGCATAATGCTGGGGAAAATGTCTGGCAAAATGTAAGCAAGCAAAGGTTAACCGGTGAACTAAATTAACTTTGGAAACCTAAACCAGTCAACAAAAGTTGTAGTACATACGTAACAGTGGCTTACCTCGCCAGGTCTCCTCGACGCACTGTCCGGAGGCAAGCGTCGCACGGACCTACCATGGCTGCCTAAGGGGCTCACATAAGTGGACGTGCTATGCACGCTGAGTAAAATATTCTATTATTCAAAATAAAATGGCACAAATTGAATTAAGTATTGTTTTACATTTCTATAAGTTGCTCATGAATTTTAATATTATTTTAGTGTCTCTTTATAATGGCGTTCATGCCGGAATATTAAGTGTTGTTAAGCTCGGTGCTGCGGGCACTTTGAATTTTATAATCAAACAATTTAAAAATAATAACAAACACTTGAACACATTTTAAGACATAATAAACACTTCAAATACCATATAACACATTTCACACTGAAAATAACATTTTTACGAAAGTTCAAAATTATTGGTCTCTTTGTGCACGTGTGGGACATGTGACATGTGTGTGGTTAGCGCCGTCGTGAGCGCTAGCGCAGCTGTCTGTTAGCCGGCGTCAATTGTTTATTATTCAGCATTTAGGTAAAGGACAGTTTCTTTGAAATTTTCACCTTCTGTGATTAGTCAAGAAATTTATTCAAATCCTCAATTTTCGTGGTGTTTTAATTAATTCTGCTGGCTCCAAATTTGTAGTCTCAGCAGTTGGGCCTCTGTTATCAGTAGAGAGAATACTTGAGACCAAATATCAACGTAAGTTGAACTGATCAATTTGTGCCATCCACTTGGATGAATAGGTCAAATCACAAGTCCAAGAACTAAGAAAATAATAGAGTCAACTCTTGATTCTACATATATTCATGATAAAAAAAAAAACTTATTAATTTCGCGGGTCATTTATAAATTTTGACTGACACTCAACCCCTATTCTAAAAAATTCCACTCCATTCGTAATTATGATTTTTGAATGGCTGTTGTGGCAAAATTATATGGTGTAGTAATCAAATACAGTCAAATATATATTATGTGTGTTCTCAAGTCACTGGGGAAATGTTTCATATGCTTTATGCACTTGTAAGATTGACTTTTTTTTATACTTTAATAAATTGTTTTAACCACTCCAAGCTGTAACGTGACAGCGTGGAACAAGGAATATGTAAATGTGCTAGTCAACAATACAAAGTGTGTATTCATATATGAGGGGACAAATTATGGAATAATATTCTTTATTTGCATAAACCAAATTACTAGACATCTGGTGTGAAATGTGACAGCTTAGGATAGCGCGCTAGACAGTTAGGTAGAGCGTGTTTCTTAGCTGCTGTGTCTTTGCGCAACATTGAATTTCTCTCCTCCCTCCTGCACTTCGACCATGTGAATCAATATAGTGTATGATAATTATTAATGGGAGTAGTTCAGTGACTGAATTACGCTACCTAACGGAATACAAATGCCCGGCACCATCCAGGCTGTTGAACAGTACGTTAATACACACACACCCTGGGACTTACCAAACCAGATTAGAGATAGATGCGTGTACCATTTGTACACAATACGGGAGCACACAAACAGCGGAATAATAATGTCAATTAAATAAAAGCTGTTCATACTTAGAGTAGGTAGATATAAAAGGGGCGTTCTGGACCACCCCACATTTTCATTGAAAATTGCTGTTTTTTGCTCCAAAATCAAGGTTTTTTGCTCCAAAATCATGGTTTGAACTTAAAGAAACTAAGCATTATATAAGTAAGCAAATTTGCCCCAAAATCATGTAAATTTACCACTTTTTCAAAAATGGCAGAGCAAGATTATCAATTAAAAAAACAAGCAATTTTCATTGAAAATCAAGCAATTTTACCACATAATCAAGCAATTTCACACCAAAATTAAGATTTTTTTGTTTAATTTTGGACCCCAAAAAACCCTGCATGAATAGCAAACACAAAATTTTGACCTGAATTTCATGACTTTTCCTCGAATTTCAAGCAATTTCACCTCAAAATCAAGCAAATTTCTCGCCTTTCAATCTAAATTGTCATGCTTTCTAGAAATAGCAATTTTGCAAGCGAGCAATCAAATTTAAGATAAAATTAAATGAAAATATAAGAAAATATAATTGATAGAAATTATAAATTTTATTAAACAAAAGTAAAACACCAATAAGATTTTTAAAGTCTAAAAATAAAGAAAAATCTGAAGCATAGCCATTACTATATCCATAATCCCAACCATCGCAACAATCCAAACCATAAACATCTTTAAAATCAGAAAATTTATTTGATCTTAAATCATTTTTATAGATTTTAAAACCAATTTCAAATGAACAAGGCCCAATTTTTTTATTAGTAAAAGTTTCTGTTTCTATAATTTCATATCCAATATCCCAAAGTTCTAAAAGATCTATAATTTGATCCATTTTTAATATTTAAAAATTTAGGTATCTTTTATAAAAGTGTTATACTATGAGAAAATTTTAATTAGAATTATTATTTTTTATTCGATGAAAAATTCGTAAATCTTTTAAATGCAACCACTTAACTATGAGTCTAAAAAATTGTATTAAAATATCGAAACAATTTCTTGTTTCTGTTAAATCGTTTACATTATCCATTTCATAAAATTTAAAATTTTTATATCTTCAGTGTTATTTTCTTTCAAATAATCATACGTAAAATTTTGTTGGCTAATTAAGACAACATTACAAACTGTACCTGCCTCAACCGCTTTTTTAAAATGTAAACTAATTTTTAAATTTTTTTATATTTAACTACTGCTGTTTTTCTATACAGGCAGTCAATAACTCATAAATGGTCTTCGCCCCCAAAATTAATAATAATTGATATCGCCATGATAGTTGTAACAGGTTACTATCCTGTTCTCTCGTCTCAGTAAACACCAACAGAATAGCTCAGCATGAATTGGAGACTTCGACTACGTAATAATAAAAGTTTGTTGATACTAGGATTGACAATAAATAAAAGAAGTTAAATGTTTACTGGAGATTTATTGTCGTCTTGGCAAAACAATTGACACTCGCAGCTGACAAACAAAAAAAAAAAAGACAGAATTGCAGCCGTTACAAAACAAAACTTCTCACTTTGAAAGTTACGAAGATGTGAGAGAATTGTTACTTTTCTCTCATGCCACCCTATTGACTCCTCGCACCGATGGAAAATAAATTTAATAGATATTTGAAATGTCCGAAATACAAAAGAAGGCTAAAGTCGCGGGAGCTGGTCGGTGCGAGTCACGTTTTCACACGCTGCAGGCTGTCCGACTGACAGCTGACAAACGTTCGTTCTGCGACGAACTGTTGTGATGTGATGCGCTCGACTGTTGTGATACCCGAGAAAGGTTGCGCTTCCTTATATATTGGTAGAAAGTTTCCTCATTGAAAACATATTGTTTTCGAACAGTCGGTCACGTCAGCCAAAGGTGACCTCTGTTATTTTCCTCACTTCACCATGTCGTGCCTTGCGGTGGCGATGTTGACGATGTCTGTTGTTTAAATCTGTTACTACTGATGAAATGAGGAAAGAAAAATAACAAATTTGGAAACACGAAAATATATGAAACAAGTTGTCATTGCCACGACCTTTCATATATTACATGAATTACTATCTTTGACTGAAATACAGACAGTTGAAATACTTCCCGATTATACTAAATATTTATATCTAGCTGCAATGCTACATAGTTTGTGGTTTATAATAAAGTTTATTATTTCTATATATAGTATCTAATTTTGTTTGAGAATTTCTAAAATCATTAAAAGCGAGAAACATTTGAAGACAAAGATCATTTTCAATATTTAGATTCCAATTTTCCTTTGGAAAAATTTTATTTCTACAGTTCTTAACAAAAATATTTCTCACATTACAATGATCAAATATTGAAGCATGCACATATTGCTCAGCGCAATTTTCTCTATTAGTTTGGAAACTCACAATTACAAAATCAGGCATGTCAAATTGCAAATTATTAAAGTGATATTTTATATTAAAGTTAATAACAGTTATCCCTCCAGGAACTTCTTTTCCTAAAAATTGCCAATACTTAAAACCAATATGAATTTTAGGATTTTTATATATTTTTTCTTTCATTGCAATTAATGTGTTAGCTTTGTATTCAACAATTAGCCACAAAATTTCTTAATTTTTCAATAACATTGTTTCCTGGATCAGCATAAGTTTTATCAACTGAGCCATCTGCTTTTTTAGTTTCACAAACAAACAATTGTTATCAGATGAATTTCCAAAAAAGTGATTTGATAACCACCTTACCAGTAAACTTCATTATTATTGCAAATAAAGCCAAACAGATATCTTAATGGATACATTATTTCAATTATTTTATCACTACGAATATAGTTTACTCGAAATTTACTATCAACACCAGTAGACTCTAAATAATTTTGTTCACCGGGTGATCTTAGCAAAATATTCATCATTATGCAAGTTATTCCTGGATTATCAATAGTCTCAATAATATGTCCATGTTTTTAAATTTCTACTCTAGAAAACTAAAATGGAAAAGAATTATAACAAACATCAATTTCATGTAATTTTTCGTATTTTACCTCTTCTCCAGTTTTAGCTCTTTTTAGTAGGTGATATTCTTCCAAAACATAAGCATAGTTTGGAAAAGAAAAGCCATCTCCTATAGTAATATCAAACTCGATTCTATTATTGTAAATATTGAAATTCCCCCTCGTTTAATCAGTTGGGGGGGTAAAGTTTGTCTCTCAAAACTCTCAATGTTTTTATAACTCATTTATAAGTAAAAATAAAATTATATAAGTGAAGGATTCAGAGGGAGTTCATCGAGAGAATTGCTCATCGAGAAGTATAGAAATTATAAAACTAATCATGTTGTATAAAAAAAAAAAAAAAAAAAAAAAAATTACCATTAATTCATGAATTTCAAAACATTTGCAAAAAAAAATAGAACAATTAAGTGAAGAAAATAAAAATTTAATAACAGCACTAGTACCTGTTGCTGCAAAAAATTTAGAATATCCATCAACACCAGAAGAAACATCATATGAAAAAGAATTATTTGCAGAACAAGAATCTTCTAATTTTGAAGAGCAAATGGGAATTGTACCATTCAAAATTTTACCACCTGTAGCAGATGTTTCTACTATAAATCTCGGAAAATATATTTCTAAAAATATTAATGTTATTATTGATAAATTTAGTTTTTTGAGGAGATAGGCAAAGTTTTAAAATTGGAGACAGAAAAGTAAAAATAGATGGCGATTTTCTATTTGTCAATGATATAAAATATTAATTAACAATAGGCCATGCTAATTTGTTAACAAAAAGTAAAAAAGATGATCTTGTAGATAAATCCACTGGTGAAGATAAATTCACTAATGAGGACTATAAAAATTATGCAGAAATTATTTTATTAACAAATTCAGCATATCAAAATTATTATCCAACTATGAGCGTAGCTTCGAGTTTATGTTGGAAGTATAATGAAATAATTAAACCAATTTATGACAAATATATAAAAAATTCTCCTAAATCTGGTGAAGGTATAAAAAATATACAATAATTTGCTGACAGAATGTATTTGGATGGGTGATGTTAGATAATTAATTGATGGATTGTTAATTATTCATTGTGAAGAAAATGCTGGAAATATCAATTATTACTATGAAAAAGTAAGTATAATGAATAATTTAAACAATAAATTTTCTGATTTTGTTGTTAATAATCCAAAAGGAATTCCATATCTATTAAGAGTTTTAAATGTTATTCCTCACTCATTTTGGAATTCTGATCACCATAGCAAAGGTGTGATAAAATGGGCATTAAACAATTTAAATTTTGCCTGAAGTGCATTTGCCGGATTATAATTATTTTGGACCATTTACAATATTAAATGAAAGATTAGAAAGAGGAGACTCAGGAATAAATAAATTAGACGAAGCTTGTAAATTTCATGATATTGCTTATAGAGATCATAAATATTTAGAATTCAGGCATGAAGCTGATAAAATTTCACAAAAAGAAGCAAAAGAAATCATTACTCCGATTGGTGAAAAAATTGCTTTTGCTGCTGTTGTCTCAACAATGTTTACAAAAAGAAAATTAGGACGGGGAATTGAAATGTATTATTGTGTGTGTGTGTATAAATAAATAAATATATATATATATACACACACTTTTATCAATTAAGATAAAAAGCTTAAGTTTCAATATACCCATTTATCAATTAAGAGATTTTGGTGTAGATACATTTTTAACAAAAGAATAACTTGAGCAAAAAAAATTAAAAATTAAAAGAAGCCAAGGTTTCTTTGCTAACCTTGCCATTGTCAATACTAAAAAAAAATATTAAAAGGAAAAACCGGCAATGGTTTACATCATGGAGAAATTATGCCTCTTATTGTTTTTGTTGCTTTAACTGGCCATATTGCTTTAGCAGAAGTAGCTACTTCAATATATAATTCTGTCGAACAAACTAGAAAATTAAAAAAAAAATTAGAAGAGCAAAAAATACATAATTTAGCAACGGAAAATAAATCTGGTAGTGGTGTAATTGAAAAAAAAAAAAAGAGGAAGGTAAAAAAAATTTTTTGCGCCTATATCTAATAACAATATTGAAAAATATGTAAAAAAATTAAATATTACAAATTTTAGAAAAGTGTATATAATTGATGAACTACCAAAAAATATGCTCAAAAATTATTGCGCTGTGGTTAATTTTAATATTTAAACCAATCCTGGCACTCATTGGGTTTGCTATTTTAAAGTAAATAATAATGTTTATTATTTTGATTCATTTGGTGGCAATATTCCTATTAATTTAATAGAATTATTTCAAAAACAATAATGTTTATTGCAATGATGATCGAGTTCAGAATTTTAATTCTGTTATTTGTGGACATTTATGTTTAATTGGTTTACACCTTTTTTTGAAAAATTTTAAGCTTCGCGATATAATTTCTGTGTTATTAAATTACAGATATATTTGGGAAACCATTAAATGCATCTTTAAATAAAAACTTTAACAGTATTGCTGAAGATTAAATAAAGTATGTAAATTCAAATTGCAATTTGAGTGTTTCTTCTTTACAAAGTGAGTTAAGCACTTGTTTTGGTTTTACTAAATCGTATGTTTCTTTTCTGGGGCGAAGAATTGTTAATGTAGGCGAACATGTAGATAAAAAAAGACATGATCAATGAAATATATTTTGATATATACATAGCAGATTATGTATTAAAAAAGGACGTTGAATCAAAATATAAAACTATTGTTTCTGATTATGCTCGAAAAGAAGAGATAAAATTACAATTCAAAAACACTATTGCCGATGATGTAAAACGAATAACTAATGCAAAACAAACATTAAAAAAAGAAGCAGATTCAAAATATAAAACTATTGTTTCTGACTATGCTTTAAAAAATGATCTAGATTCAAAATATAAAGCTATTGTTGCTGATTATGCATTAAAAAACTATGTAGATTCAAAATATAAAACTATTGTTTCTGATTATGAATTAAAAAATGATGTTGAATCAAAATACAACACTGGTGTTCCTGATTTAAAACATATTTAAATTCAAAATATAATACCATTGTTTCTGCTTTACGGGATCAAATAAGTAAAGTTTTGGTTTACACAACAGAATATGTTTCTGTTGAAAATTGCAGAATTAATAATATTGCAGATCCTGTAGTTGGCAAAGATGGCGTCAATAAAAGATATCTCGATAAAGAAATAACCTATAAATTGCAAGATTTCAGTAAAGCAATTTTGAATTAATGACATACACTTGTTGATTTGAAAGTTGAAAAAATCCAAGAAGAATCTGATAAAGAATTAGATGTTAAATTACAAAATTCAAACCAATCTCATATATTTTATTTACATGCAGAGTGGTATAAAATGATTAATGTTTTTCACTTAGATAATTATCAAATTTATGTAATTTTTTTGATGGATTGTACTGTTTATAAAATAGTTACAGATATTCTCATGTTTGATAATAATTTGGCAGTTTTCAAAAGTAATACAAAAATAGATCACAGCAAGCTCTTTGATGTTAACAAAGGTGATAATTTAACTTTTAAAATAAAAAAAATAAAGCATCTCTTTATGCTGATGGAGAGGTGGTAGCAATAGGAATATTCGTGAAATATAAAGTTTTACCTTATAATATAGCCGGTTCGTTAATAAATATTGTGTTTGGGTGTGCTTTTTTAGATAGCACCATTTTGTCCAATCTAAATTCTTATAACACATCTTGTATTTTTCTTTAATAGGTTTTTTTATCATGAAAATCGTTGAGTAATTCGTGAATGAACTTTTCTGTTTTGTTTACATCGTAAACTTTGTTATGGAAACAAATGTAAAATTTATCTTGTTCATTGTGCGAAGAATTGAAATTTGCATTTCTTGTGATTAGATTATCTGTTTTACCAACTTTAAAATTGTTAATTGAGGTATATCGCTGAGATGTTCCAATGTATATATAACCATTTCTTGTTTTCTGTTTAGCTTTGACTATAAAATTTTTCATATTCATGTTAAAATGCTCAAGTTTTTTTTTTTCTAAAGCTAGTTGTTCAGATTTATGTTCTATCATATTTATCTGCTGGTCTTTTTAACTCAATGGTTTTTTGTAATTTAAAAGAGCTATATTTTCTAATTGATGGAAGAACTTTTTTGTAACCCATAGTTTAAATTTTTTAGCTTCTTTTTTAGATGATAAAATTATGAATCAATCCCGGATTCATTGATATAGGTTGTACTTTTTTCATTGCCTTTCAACCCCACCATTTTGGCGGGGCTAGTTGTAATATCTTTGAATATCAGATTATCCTCTTCATATATGTGTTTTCTTATAGCTGTATCAGTGTTTCTATATTCTAAAACTTCAGCCATATCATTTCCTCTAAACCAAGGATCATTTTTATCATATAATACAATATTTATATTTTTTAAAATAAAAAATTAAATTATTTAAACCAAATAATGTAAGCGATTCATTGTTATCTTCATATTGTAGGTTCTCTAGTTGTTTTTCTAGTGATTCGGCCATCTTGTATACAGGGAAGTATGTTTTATATATATATATATATATATATATATATATATATATATATATATATATATATATATATATATATATATATATATATATATATATATATATATATATATATGAAGAAAATGAAAAATTTAAGAAAATAATTTTATAAAATTAGCCCAAATTCATTGATAAATATTGTGTATGGTTGCATATTTTGTAAAGGGAGAGTGATTCGCTCCTCCCTATATTTTCATCAAAATTTATATATTTTTCTATAATTATATAGCTCTTTAGGAGTTAAATTTTCTAAATCATTGACAATATATTTCATTTTATTTATAATTTCATTATAGGATTCACACTTTATATCAAACAATGTATTTTTGCCAACTCTTGTCAATTTTTTTGTAAATTCATTATATTTCATGTAAGTTTCATTACTAAAAAAAATAAAGTAAACCATTTGTATATCTAAAAGGTGAGTCTATAATATTTGGTAAATTACGAAATTTCTCGCTAATTGGGCCATGCTTTTTTATCTGTAAACGTCATTCATCTATTTAAGCATAATACAACTTTTCATAAAAGATAAAAGTTTTCCCCAAATATGAATTTAAAACAGCATTTATTTTATATTCATCGCCTAATCCAAATGAAGAACATTTTTTTGGATAACAACCAATAAGATTATAACTAGGATATTCAACTATGTAAATTTTTTCGTCAGCAAACAGGACTATCTTGCTTGATGGTCTTTGGAATATAAAAGAATTATTTAAATTGATCGGTAGAAACCGAAACCAATTTCTTATCTGAAATGGCTTATAAATTATTTTCTTGTCTCCCAAACTTTTTGTCCAAACATTTTTACCGTAAAAAATATACAATTCACTATCAATAATTTAAAATGTTTTTATATATTCGTCTTTGCATTAATCAGTTGATTTATTTTCATTAAAATTATTTTGTAGTGTTGGCCCATAAAAGTTTGAATATTTCGAATATCGTCTGGTTGTAAATCAACCAAATCATTGGTGAGAATTGGGTACATGATTACATTTTTATCATTTGTATGTTGAAGACCTAATGCATGGCAAATTTTGTGGATCAAAACCGCTAGTAAATTAATTTTATTCACAGGAGTGTTTTACCTTCAGTATGCCAATATTCCTGCCTATTGATACAAATTTTAACAATAATGTTTTGTTGATTTGGAAAATATCTATGAGCCAGTGCACTACCAAATTGGTATAATGCATGAAAAATTCCGCACAACCTATGATTATTATGTAGGCCTTGTTTATATGATATAAGTATATCTGGAGAATTCGTATTGTAAACAAATTTAAAATTTGTGTTTTTTGCCAAATGTAAAAAGCCTCTTTTGCTAAATTTGAAATTTATTTATTTGTATATACAAAATTCCATTTTAATGAGTTTTTCACCCATTTTGTTGTTTATGAAGGGTCCACAATTATCTCATCTTTATCACCACAGCTTGGCTTGTTGATTAAATTTAATGTTTCTTCATTGAGTTTACCATCAAATGAAGAGAGGTTGTGATATTCTTGAAATATTCTCAATGGAGTTTTGTACTTTTCAGTATCAATTTTTCAAAAGGAATTTTCATCACTTTCTAGATATCCATATTTATTTAAAAAGTTGATAACTCATTTTGTCTGATCCTCTTTTTTGTATAGTGCAAAAATTATATTTGTGATAGAGAGAATAATTATATAAGTCTTAATTTATATACAAAAAGTTTAAAAATATAATTAACGGTTTAATTATATTTCTGTACTTACCATCAATAATTTTTCTATTCATATCTATTGTAATATAACCATAATCTGCATTCCAGCATTTTGCACGAATTTCTTTAAATTTTTCACTAGGCATATCTCCACCATCAAAATCATTATAAATATGCTTTAAGTTAGTATTATCTTATCTAAATATACACAAAAAAATTTCTATTGTCTCTTACCAATTGTTAGACACTCTGGAATAAGTTTGAGCCAAATAGAAAACATCAATATTTTTGTGTCATCCTCTTGTAAAATATTCACGAATCATATCTTGATTATCCAAAATAACATCATCAAATACAATTAGAGATTTGTTTTCACATTGATCTAAAGGATTCATTTCCTCAGTGTTATTTTAAAAATGTGCAGTGTGTTCATTAAATTTTTTGGATATCACTTCAAAATCATCTTGCAATTGAATATATTTTGGTTGATTGAAACTTTTAGAGAAACAAGTTCTTTATTAAAATTTAACCACCTCATATTATAAATAAAATTTATCAGCAAATTAGTTTTTTTGCTATTACTAGGGCCTACAATTATAGCTTTTATATTATCAGGTAAAAGTTTGCCATTTTTCTTATTCTTAAATGATTCTTCAGAAATTAAAACACCAACACCCCAGTCAACTTTTTTCATTTAATAACAATAATTTTTGTAACAATGGATAATAATAAGTTTTCAAGTTTACAAAAAATAGTTCTATTCTTAAGAAGAAACTTCACTATGATATAATTCATAAAGATAAATTGATAGAATTAATTAGTTTTCATGCAAAATTTTTAACTCCAAATGTAGAGAATAATACTGTAACTACAATTGAAAAAATGAGCCCTGTTGTTGATAAAAATACAGTTATCACAATCCCCAGAGGCCAATACAGTGTTGAATCTTTGAAAGATGCTATAAATTTGATTGAGCCATTTTCAAGAAACAGTATTGAAATAACAACAGACAATGTGAAAAATAAAATATCAATTAAAACCAAGTTAGATATTAAACTTGATGATCCTTTGTCTGATATTCTCGGTTTTGAAAGAAAATTAACTGTTGTCGTGGGCACTAAATTGCCTAATTTTTTCCATATAAAACAATCAATGTTCATTGTAATTTGGCATATGGCATGTTTGAAAATATGATGAATCTAATCATTTGGAGACTTATAATTCCTAGTTTTCTACCAAAAACCATGTTTGGGTTTAGAGACGTATGTTATTTATGAGCCCCCATATAACCAATTTTTTTATCAAATTAATAATGAGCAATTTAATAACATTGTTTTATAAATTAGAGACAAAATTGGAAATTTAATTGATTTTGAGGGTTCTGATATCGACATTGTTTTGGAAATTAAAGATGTTTAAAATGTTGTTATTTTATTAGGAAACATGAAAGGTATCACTGTTTTAGGGACCTTAATATCTTCAAAATATAAAACTTTTCGTTCAGAAATAGGTTTGCTGAATAATTTTAGTATATCACCAAGTGTTGGTGATTGACTTACACCGAATTTGCCATATGATTTTTAATATTTTTCTTAATCATCACACCTCTCATTAATAAAATTATGAAGATTTGACTATCAGTGTTTCACCACTAGTTGAGAATTAAAAAAATTATTATAAATTTCAATATCCACATGGCAGTGTATCAATTTTATTTTCTAGTTTAATTCTCTTGTTAACACAATGACTCAATGCAATTTTATTAACTTCTACTGTATATATTTTGTGTTAGTTACTTCTTAAAATTAATTGTTCTATATTGTATTTTCTCATCCAACAAACAATTTTTATAGTCTTTAATGTAATTCTCTTGTTAACAACACATTTATTCACACCTTAAATTTTTTATTTTCTTTATCGCCAACTCTATATGCATAGATTTTTGCTCATAAACCAACAAATTCTTTCATTATTTTCCCTTTATATACGTCTTGCATTTTTTCTAAAACTTTTTTTATTTATTTGTGGAATTTTATAGATATTGTCGTCTGGATAGTCACTTGTATCAAATTTTTCTATCATCGACTTCATATCTTCTTAAAAATCTTCTGTTTTTATGTTATAAATGTATGAATCGGTATCTTGATAACATAGTTCAATTTTATCATCATATTTTGGTTTCATCACTTTATAATGGAAATCATTCATTCATTCTTTTGAAATATCTAAAATTGACATACCCACATAAATTGGTTTATTAAACTTTACATTTGTTTTATTCATATGTATAGCTGCAAGATTTTCATTAAATATAGTACCTCTTTTGAAATTTGGTTTTGCTACTAATTTTTCACTTTTTTCAACATCTGATACTAGTTTTATATCAACTCTGTTTCTAATATTTTCCATAGTTTTACCAAACACTGAATTATTCTTGAGCTTATAAAAATATTTTTCAAAATCATTTTTAGCATTAGTTCTCATTGTTGTGTTTAAATCTATATATTTTTTCAACCTGTCGGGCTGATCAAATGTTAATATTCTGCATAATTTTGTAAGTTTTAAACCATTATTTAGGCACTGTATTAGCTGCGATAGTGAATTACATACTTTTGTTTGCTATCTAAAGTTGTTAATAATTTAGATTGATTTATCTTTGGAACTACCTTATTTTCTGGGCAAAATAGAAGATCTGTATGTAAATTATGTAGTTTTTGTGGATATTGTAAAGCAACTTCTAATATATAACCATACTCAGAATCATTCTCCGAATTTAATATTTTCTCACTCCAGTACTCTAAATCATTTAATGTATAATAAACCCATTCAAAATGGCCATATGGTTAATATTGAGACATTACCCAACCATAGAGATAATTTGCATCGTGATAAGCAAAATAATTTGATTCTTGATCTGAGTTAAAATCTTCCAAATATTTGTTATTTGCTTTAACATATCGCTTACAACACTATATAATACTGCCTCAAATTCCTTTTTCAATCATTGAAATCATATAGTTATGTAATTAATATAGTGGTTGTTTAGTAATTTTAAACATTGCGTCCCACCATAAACCTGGTGCTGTAAAATACCATGCAGGGTCTAAATCATATGAATTTATACGTGTGTTTCTAAAATTTTTTAATATATCTGCTTACAATAATACATTACTTTTTAAATATAAATCATGGTATTCACCAAGATATTTTATATTAAATTGGTTCTATATATTTTTTGCATGTTCTTATTCATCATCAGATATACTATTTTCGTTTAGTTTATTATTAAATTCACTCTTTGGCGGAAGTTCAGTTTCTTCAAATTTCTACCAACTATCCATATAATCCTAATAACTAAATCAACTTGATCTTCTGGAAAATGTTTTTGTGTGTGTTTCATTTGACTTTAGTTAAATTAGATGATAATTTATCTAAACTACTGGCCATAAATTTCAATGTGTCTATAAATCTCATTAAAAAATTTTCTGTTTTTTTCCAAAAAGTTATAAACTTTCCTTCATTAATTGCTTTTAATTCTATATTTTTATCATCATACCCTCACTCTTTAATAAATAAATGTGCATCATATCCAGCTAAGTTATGGAAATAAATTAGAACAAAATTTGGTAATTTTAATTTTAGATTACAATTGTTGCAAGTTGGATTAATGAATTTTTCACTTATGTAATCATGATGGTGTACTTTTCCATTTTGCTCCGTATATTCACATTCACATACAGTACATATTTTTTATTTCTTGTATAATATTTTTTTCTTCTTTTGTTAGTGGGTACATTGGTTCAATTTGTGAATAAATTTGCCCAATCTCATCCACTTCGCTTTTTATTGATTGTATAAAAATGTCATGTGCATTTGGACCTTGATATATAACTGGTGGTTTATAATCACCATAATCAGATACAATATAATAGCAAAAACCAGATACTTCAGGTAATTGATATTTCATTGTATATGATTTGTCATTAAATTTTAAATTAATGTTATTTATTTGATCATTAGTAAGATTATATCTTTCTTTGAGTACCACCTTGTAAAGGCCATTATCAATATCATCATCTGTTAAAACTGGATATTTTTTGATTAGTTTAAATTTACAAATTTCTTTTGGATTTGGTTTAGTTGTTAATATTTTATTTATAATTGATTCAAAATCTGCATATATTGTAAATGGGACTTTTGTGATGTGTTTTATGTTTTTAAATTTTATTTGTTTGCTTTTTGAAGGGATGATTATCTTCACAGGTTCATTTTTTGAACAGTCTTCTGTGTGTCTATTCAATTTCTCTTGAGAATAAAAGAATGAAGTCATATCACATATATAAGTTTTACCATGCTTATTATTATTTTGTGCTGAAACTAATCTTGATAAATCTTTAATCCAACAACAATGCGAGTTTGTATCATCTTTGAAATAAAGTAAATTGATGTGCTTATCCCTTTTACTTATTGTTAGTTTTAGTGGATATACCATGGATTTCTTACCTTCATCTTCAATAGAGTATACATTTATAGATGTGTCAATTTGATTTTTTATTTTTGGTACATCATCAATTTTAGTTGGGTATTCAGATTTATCTACTGCTTTATCAATATTAAGTCCAACATTTTTATATTTGGTTACTCTATCTGAATGGCTGTCTGCTGGAAACAGTGCAGATTTTATTGCCCAAAGAAAGCATTTTTGATAATTTTTTTAACATTTAGGCATGCTTTCTTAAACTTTATAAATTCAGGTAGTTCAATATATGATCATTTTAATGGATTATACTTATTTATTGCTAATTGTAACCCCATTATTCTATCTAAAGTCTACCCCAAACCTCATTTTTAGAATTCAGAAAAATTTGTTTTCATTTCTTATATTATGCATTTATAAATTCCTTTAGTATCTCACTCATTCAATATTGTATAATTTGGCGATTGAAATGTAAATAATTCAATTTCATTATTTTCTTGCTTATGACAATTTATATATAATTTAATGCTGGTTTTCAACCCCCTAAATTTTATAAAATGTTCATATATTTGATCATATCTTATTTTGTACTGAAGTTAAAAAATGATTAGGCTGTACTAAATTAAAGGAATTTTCAATGTTATATGTCAATATACTACTTTTAAAAGCTGTATCAACTCTGTAGTTTTTGTTGGTTCTTATATTTCTTTTACTTACAAATACATTAGTAGAAAACGGAAATATTTCTTTCAATTTGTTTCTATATTGTTTATATATTTAATTAATATCGGCATCAGATAAAGGTAAATTATGTAAAATTATTCTTTGTTATCCATTTTGTTATCTATTTGCTTTTATTTCTAGGTTTTTCAAATACATTATTAGAGAATGGAAATATTTCTTTAAATACATTTTTATCCTTTTTTGTATATATCTCTATCATTGACTTATGAAAATGGTAAATTTTCAAAGATTATTTTTCTTTGTTGATTTATAATAATTGGTATAATAAATTAAATTAGATCAGCTTTCCGTAGCCTGTACCAATATTTAATTTTTAAATCTCTACCAGAAATTCTCAACTCTCTCAATCTCTACTTACCCAAATCAACTGCGATATTCTGCAATGTCATTTTTTTGTTTATTTAGTATGGAAACAACTTATTGAAGACTTCAAAATTTTATATACACTGAAGAGCTGTAAAAATAGTAAATATATTGGAATATTAAGTCTATAAAATGTTTAAATTATTGATTATATGTAAAATTGTTTTAACTGTTTTAATGATTTATTCTTATTACATACTGTGCTTTTTTCTGCCGGATAGTTACCATTTTGAATTTCATTTAGAATATCTTATGTTGTATTGTGTGCTTTAGTATTTTTATGCTCTTTGAGATAAGCACTATTAAAACATTTTCCACATTCGCACAGTATTTTCTCTTTTCTTACCACATAGTTTTTTTTTAACATATTCTCTAAAACATTTTTTATAGGTGTTAATATGTTTATCTTTTGTGTGTTTATGTGGCGAAAAACAAGCAATGTTTAATACTTTGCCACACTTTTTACATAGATTTTCTTGATTTTCCATTTTTAATTTAATAAGAAAAATAATTTATTGCAAGAATGATAAAATATTTTCTTTAATAATATGTTTCTTTGTAAATAACACAAAAAATGGAATATCTGCTCAACAAGTTGAACAATTCGCTTCAATTCACCAAACTACAAGATCTAGAAACAAATAAATGGTTTACTCCTACAGATTTTGAAATTTGTGAGTCTAAGTTTGGTAAAAATATGATTTGTTTTCTATATGGTAAACTTAAAATTTCATTGTCAGAGCACTATGTCAAGATACCTGATAAAAATTCTTTGACATTATTAAATGAGAAGGGGGCTTTTGTAATGTGTACAGGCTTAAAAGAAATTAAAAATGGAAAGTCTGTGCATGATATAGAGTTTTGTTAAAAAATACTTAAATTTCTATTGTTTCGAATCTTTTCAATATTTTCATTTGATTTTATTTTAAATTTGATTGCTCACTTGCAAAATTGCTATTTCTAGAAAACTTGAAAAATTGCTTTAAAAGCGAGAAATTTGCTTGATTTTGGGGTGAAATTGCTTGAAATTAGAGGAAAAATTGTGATATTTGGGTTAAAATTATCTGTTTAGTGTTCGTGCATGATTTTTTTAGGGGCTGAAATTCTACAAAAAAATGCTTGATTTTGGGGTGAAATTGCTTGAAATTCGAGAAAAAATCATGATATCTGGGTCAAAGTTTGTGTTTACTATTTGTGCAGGATTATTTTTGGGGGCTGAAATTTCATGAAAAAGGCTTGATTTTGGGGTGAAATTGCTTGCTTTTAAAATAAAAACCCTGCTCTGACTTTTTTTTTTAAGTGGTAAATTTACTTGTTTTTGGGGTAAATTTGCTTATTTTCTTAAATTTCAAACAATGATTTTGGAACAAAAAAAAAACCTTGATTTTGGAGCAAAAAACAGTGATATTGATGAAAATATGGGGTTGTCCAGAACTCCCCTATTATATCTACTGGCTCGAAAACTTGTTTGAAAAATTCTGCCTTTTTATGGTGAAAATTTCAAAATCGAGATTTTTAATACAAAACGAATATTCAAAATCTGTTCCCTGGAAGGCAATTGAGAAAGAAAATTACTTTTGTAGACTTGCTTCATGGTTACTCGGTTAGCCACATTCATAGAGGTAATGAGTCTGAGTATCTCATGACTAGCACTACTCTCCCCCTCGTGTCTCCACATATTCCATGACTAGGCATCTCTCTGGTTGGCATCCTAGGATTGGCCCTTCAGGACCTAGTCAGTGTACAGGCTCATTATGTGTGTTTACTGTTTCTGCAGTAAACGGACATAAACTGATTTGGCTAACTTATCACTTACAGCTAAATATTCCTTCTCAACCTGCTCCTGCTATCTCCTGCTTTGTCCAAGGAACCTCCAACATTCTTGCCAGAGTAAGCACTAGCCACCACCTTTGTTACTTACTTTGCGTATAGAGAGCCCTGTCTCTGCATATCAGTGGTTCACTCGACTGTAGTTGTGATCCAAAATGCTGATCTTCCATGTTTCTGCCTACAAATCTCATCTTTTGAAGAGCGTATACAAATCTGGCCAGCACCCAACCTATTCTGTAATATGCAGATGAGAAGGATGGTTATTCCAATTATCATATGTGCCATGATGGTTGGTAGAGGTATGGGTAAAGAATATGACTATATCTGTGATTTTAGGGCTTCATGAATGACTCATGGATAGTGCCAGTTTTCCAAGCTAACAGGCTCTGTAGGTCCCCTATGCCAGAATACCAGATAAATGAGCTCATCATGCTTGCAGGAGGCACTGCACTGAACAGTTAATGACATTACTGTGACAACAGTCTCCAGAGATTACATTGACTCAGCTGCCACTATCTCACCATTTATGAGAGTAACGGGTTCCTTGCCACTTGGACGTGAATCAATCTACATGAGTTCGATGAGAAGCTCTCCTTACCTTCTATATCACTCACAATGTCACTTTTAGGTATCTGCTCTTACATCATAAAGTCCACTTGACAGAGAAGGCAACAACTGAATCAACATTACATTGAGACAGGTTATAAGCCTTGTTACCACCACAGGGAATGTTGGATCTATAGTGGAGCTTTAAGGCTTCTTCCAGCATACCCTACTTTTAAACCAGTGTTCAACTCTAGCCCTAGGTGATCTGCGAACTTTGAGAGGAGTTTGTTAAGGCAGTTCTTGCTTAAAGAACACTTAACTCTATATACTATGTCTGGAGTGACGATAAGAGGGAGGGAGGCTGGAGCTACATAAAACAATGCCAAACATATTACTACATTAGGTAAAGGTATCAGATATTAAATCAGAAATAGTTCAAGGTGAATGGCAGTTTTAAAAATAACAAATTTTAGACAAGTACAATAAATACATTTTTTCTACAGCACTAAAAAATTTGCTAACACAGTTTTCCATAGCTTTAATAACTAAAATGGATATGATTTTCTCCTAGCATATCAAACTTAGAGATAGTTTCATCTGTAACCATGTTCAGCAATGAACACAGTATATAACTATCAAAGTAATTATAGTATACATTTGCAATTTGTCTTCTAGAATATAGCTTACAGCTTTTCACCTTTTATGTGCCCCATGATATTGCAAGGCAACCAAGCTCCTTCCATGAAAAACACCTCCCCACTGTCATTCTACCTCCACTGAATTTCACTGTGGGCACTGGCCGGCATGTAGCATTCACATGTCATTTTCCACACCCAATCACTTTCATTGGATTGCCACATGGTTAGTGGGGTTCATCATTCTAAATCACCCATCTCCAGTCATACACAATCCAGTGGTTATGCTGTTTACACCAGTGAATGTGGCTATCTATGATCACAAGTGAAATGTATAGATTTATGGGCAATTGCCTGAGCTTTGAATCCCAGTCCTCATAACTCAGGTGAACAGTCATGGTGCTAGCTGCACAATTATTGGGACTACAGAATTCACATGGGTGATGGTATCACATGGTGACATACAGTGTCCAGTGGCGGATTTAGGGGAGGGGCACGGCAGCACATGCCCCTCCCAGAAGACCTTAAAATACACTACCTAAAAGAACACATTTTTTAAAACATTGTACCTGTAAGCAGAAAGGAAATTTTGCAAAAGAGCATATTTTCCAGTATAGTGGCGACTATTAATGGACACATTTGACGCACTGCAATTTATCGGAACTCAACTTCATGCTGTGTACCTACTTTGTGAATACAATACAGTATACAAATGTTTCCTCATGTAAGAGCACGCTAGAAGAAGTGTTGTCTACCGATAATTTTCATTTCCCTGTCTTGACTACAGCCCCCCGCCTACTGGTCGTATGTTTGTATGAGTGAGGCAGAGCACTGGTGCATCTAGTGCGATATCACCTTTAGCACAAGGCACTGAACTTGCTAACATGCTGTAATGCAATTTACAAGGCAGGTAGGTGGCTCACTATTCCCTCCCCATCACTCTTTCCCATTAGTATTTCCCAATACCTGTGTTTCGCCAGTATTCCACACTGCTGTAGTCTGTGTGGACAGTCAACCCGTGTACAAGTAGAAGACATTTATAACGATGAATAGAAAAAGACAACTGGGTGTGGATACATTCTTTTTGAAGAATATAAAGATGAGTTTAAAAGTTTTGCTAAACCGGATTAAACTGTTCTGTTCTTTTATGTCAAACATTATTGAAGCCAAAAAATATGATAGTGTGACAGGACCTTAAGGGTCCTACGTACCTGGAGCTTTTTTCCACGTTTGAGGCAGCAGCAGAATTTAAAATAAAAATAACATTACTGAAATGACATTGTGTTTTTTAATAATAATTTAGTGCATTGCAATTAATAAGACGTTAACACTTTTAGCAGGTCCAGGACCAGGATGAACACGTAGAAGAGATTAATGAGCCCGAAGTGCCATCAGTGCTTTTTTCATCTGAAGGGAATGACAATGAGTTCGATTCTACTGATCCAATTTCTAGCTCCACTTCATCTGTGGTACCAGAACTGAATAGTGCAACATTAGTAGTTAATTCTTACTTAGACTTTGGACATATTATTAGTGATTGAAGCGGTGTTGCTTCACTAATTGACGAAAAATACCAGTGGCTTAAAAACTTGTGGGTGCCCTCATTGGATTTCAAATTCCCAATGAATGCAGAAGGCAAGAAAAAAAAGATCCTTTCAAAGGAACTGGTTAAAAATGTATTAGTGGCTGGCCTGCAGCAAGAAGGTGAGTGGAGGATTGTGTAAAATGTGCATACGTTTTGGGCATTGTGAGGGAGGGACAAATAATGTAAAACTATGTAAATTAGTGGATACGCCTATAATTACCTACAAAGCAGTAGAAACACTGAAGCACCATGCCAGCACAGATTATCACAAAGGAAATATGATTGCAAGTCATAACTTTTTGATGGTTATGGATGGAAAATATGATGATGTCATCCTAAGTATGTGAGCAGCTGGAAAAAAAGTAATTGAAGAAAACATGAAAACTTATCCATATAATCAAAACAGTTATATTCTGTGGAGCACAAAACATACCACTAAGTGGACATAGAAATGACGGGGACTTACAAACACAACCGGAAAAAAAAAATATGGAGAAGGTAATTTCAGAGCTTTACTGAAGTTCCGAATAGATGCTGGAGATGAGATTCTAGCCTCACATATAAGTCTTTGTGACAAAATTGCCAGCTAAATAAGTAAGACCACCCAAAATGTAATAATCCAGTGTTGTGGAGATGCCATTACCGAAAAAATCTTTACAAAGATCAAGAGCACATAATATTTCACCATAATGGTCGATGAGAGTACTGACATTTCTATTAAGGAGCAACTGGCCTTTTGCATAAGATATTTCAACACTACTTCGTATGAGATCCAGGAAAAATTCTTCAAGTTCATTGACGTTGTAGATGTCTCTGGGAAAACATTGCTCGCATTTTGCACAAGTTGGACAGACTAAACCTGGATATCTCTTATTGCTGCAGTTGAGCTTATGATAGAGGCTCTAACATGAGTGGCAAATTCAAAGGTGTCCAGGTGCATATTGCAAAAGTACAGCCATTGGCCATCTACAGCCACTGTGAAAATCATAGACTGAATTTAGGAATTAGTAAAACATGCTGTGTGGCTAGCATATGAAATGCTATTGGAGTAATATCATCGGTTTCAAACGTCTTTCGTGAGTCAGCTGGGTGAATACACAAACTAGAAACAGAAGTGCAAGATAAGCTGGGGGGGGGGGGGGGGAAACCTTAGGAAGATGTGCGAAGCAAGATAGGTTAAAAAAGCATGATGCTGTTTTAACATTTCTTGACAAACTCCCTTGCCTCCCTGTCGTATTGGAAAACATTTCTGAGTCATCTGAAAGCAGAGGAAGCAATGCGTTTTCATTCCTTCACGCTATACAGTCGTCTAAGGTCCTTTTCAATGTGGTGGTTCTGGCTGAGGTTTTTGGACTAACTCTGCCCCTGGCTTGGAAGTTACAGGCAGAGTACATGGATGTACTGGAAGCAGTGAAGCTCATGGAAGCAACATTAGCAAGTCTAAGAGAGCAACGTTACAAAAGCACTGACACAATCAAGGAAATATTCAAAGTGTCTGAAAAGTTGGCAATGGAAATGGGGACACAAATAAATAAGCCAAGTACACCCAACTTGCAGAAAAACAGATCAAGCTCAATTCACAAACAGTTGAAGAATACTATTGCACTGCAGTGTACCTTCCTTTCATGGACTTTATTATCAAGGAACTTTCTTCCAGATTTCCAAAATCATAGATTCAAAGAGTTACACAGATTCAAAAGCTGCTATCACCAGAGTTAAGTGATGGTTTTGAAGACAAAGTTCTGCAAGGTGCAGAACCATAGAAGGACAATTTACCCTGCTTTTCAGCTTTGAAAAGAGAATTATGAGATTGGAAGCAGATATGGAAATCAGACCATTCACAAAAGTTTCCAAGGTCTCCTGCAAAAGGCTACAAACAGGCTTCTGCACGACCAAATATTAGAGTTCTGTTTCAACTCTTATGTGTCCTAACAGTTACAATGAACACAGTGGTGTGCACCTTTTCGACATTGTGTCGCTTGAAACCTATCTACAGAACACAATGACCGAAGATTGGTTAAATGGGCTGGCTTTGTTGCACATCCACAAGGACATCGCGTCCGCAATGAAGCCTGATGAAGTTCTTGACATCTTTGCTAGGAAGCACAAAACAAAACTTTCGTTAAACTTCCTTCGAAGCACAAAATATAACAATAAATTGTAATTTTTGATCTTCCACATGTGCTTGATTTAGTCATAGGATGTGCTAGCTGCGAGGAGTGTACACTTAATTACGTCATTTATAAGTTGTTTATTTAATTTCTAAGTTAGGGATAGGGAGAATATTAATGTATTGGCAGGGGAATATTTTCTTTGATGAAAACAATAGTAACTATTCAGTTGCATTATAAAAGTGTTAATTTTTTACTTTATATTTATTCATCATATACCCCATCACCCCACCTATCCAGATGGCAATGGCCAGCATTGTAAACTTGTAGTTTTTAAGTAAATTTATTAGACGCTGTGTGGTGATACTCCTTCGTAAAATTGTTCACTGAAACAAATTATATTTTTAGTAATATTAAAATTTCTGCCAGCTGTAAATTAAATGTTTAGGTTCAAAAACTGCTTAAATAGCACCATTTTGCACCTTTAAATCAAAATTTTAGGGTCCCCGGACTCCCTGCTGCTAACTCGGGGCGTCAGCAAAAAAGTTTGCTATGGCCCTTCCCCAAGACTAAAATCTGGATCCGCCCCTGGCAGTGTCCCCATACCACCTTTTTCAATGCTCAGCTATCCTTTGGTCAACACACATGGCCTACCCAGCCATGGTTTTGTTGTAGTTGTGCCTTATCGTTTCCAGTTTACAATTATATCCTTGGTGGTGAATTTGAGGGAACATGAGAAGGGTGATAATGTCCTTTATGGATTGCTTACTAATGTGGCAACCAATTACTACACCTCATTCGAAGTCAATGAGCTCCCTTTCTCTACCCATTCTGCTGATACTGTTTAGCAACAACCAACATTGAGCCATCTACCTCATTTTATAGCAGCAGTGGCAGTTGCAGTGACATCTAGGCACAAGGGTACATTTAAAGAAGTGTGTCCGGATACGTTTGATCAGATATTTTATATAGTTGCATGTGTACCTAGTTTGTAAGCTAACACGCATTAATCTTACAGGCAATATCATTTACATTATTATTTACATTTTCCAACATGTTTAGGTGGATACCATGTATTTGCTGGCAAAGCAACAATTTAGCAAGCAATATCATTACGACTTTGGTCTGCGTGGACTAGTTTCCTTGTTACGATATGCTGGTACCAAAAGAATTACCACCTCGATGTCTGATGATGAAGTAAGTATTAGTCCAGTTGTGACTAATTTATATGTTATGTTGCTGTGTTTGTTCTATGTTTTATGCTATATGGTTACCGTACTCAGCTGTACTTCTTATCAGAATTTCTCTGTTGTTATTTCATAAGTTGATATGAACTGCCATATGAATAATTTGGTTCAAAGTGACAATTCACATGTTCTTAGTAATTGCCAAAGAATGGTTCTAGATTTTAAAACTTATTACATTTTTGTACAAGGCTCCTTCATGGGGTATTAAGGTGTGTGACAGCATTCCAACACTTGTATCAACTGTGAGAGTTGATGTGGATACTTTTGGAAAAGTTGGGCGATAGTGGTATTAGGGCTGATTTTGTTCCTTTTACACAATCGTCACTCCCACACCTCATTTGAGAGTGTAATATTTTCATCACCATCAGTCCCTTTACATGCTTATGGTGAAGAAATCTTAGGACTCGTAGTGCATGCATACTGCTTAGGGAAGTTCTGAACACACTCTGTTCAGAACTTCCCTAAGAACAACCCATAGATGGCTTGTAAATATGCATTCATGCATATTTACAAGCCATTTATGTTATATCCATATCACTGCTGTCTGCTCTTCTCAGTATTGGTTTACCACTGAGTAAATGCATGGAGAGATAGAGAGATGAAGATTTGAAAGCTAACTGAAAAATTCTTGTGAACAAATTTTAAAATGGATTTATATTTATCTGTGTGTAGGGTAATCTAGCGACTTGACTGCTTAAGATAGCAGGCAGCATATGGGAATTAAAAATTAAGAGAAGAAAATTGTTCTTAACCATTGAAAAAAGAAACACTGTAAACCACAAATAATATTGTTAAATCATGAATGTTAAATGTTTTATTTAATTTATTGCAGAAATAATTTATTGTTAGTTGCATTTTTTGAGATGTGTTGCTACTTGGAAATTGAACAAAAATTTGTCCCAAACAAGACAAAGGCTTTTAGTGAATAGAAAGCAAGAAGGTACATAGGATGCTGTAGAGTTATACAGGTTGAGGCACCTAAGAAAGGCCACCTAAGTAACACTGTCAATTTCAGTGGTAGAAGAAAATGTTTCAGACGAAAGTTGCTGGGGTCCAAGTCTCTGGTTATCCACTTCTGTTAACCAGTGTGGGTTGTCAGCTGACTAGTAGTGCCTGTTGCGAAGGTTAATCCCATAGTTTGTAAATGACGCTTTATCAATAAACAAAATTTTGTACAAGAACTTGTCATCAGTTTGTAGTTTTCATAGACACAATAGAGAGAACTGTACCCAAAGTCAAAAGTACTCTCCATGTAGCTGTTAATGAAGTGAAATGTGGAAAGGATGAATTTTGTTGCTATGTAATATTGGCTATACACTCCTTTAACTGATTCCACTCTCATGTTCAAGCTGCCTCATGCTAACATGTGTATTGTGTGCTACTGCAGTGAAGACATTAATTGCATTTCCCTCATTAGTAGTTGGTTTAATCGTTCACGTCTTTTCTTTTCCACGCTTCCAGTTTCTTGAAATGTGTTTTTTATGTTTGCAAAGATAGATTGTGTCAATGTTGTTCAATCAGGATATCTCTCATCTTATAATTGCACTACTGCTCTAATACTGAGATGACATTCACCCTAAATGAAAACCATATCAACTTTTTCAGCTGTCATGTGTATTGTGCCAGTTCGAATATCACGAAGAAGTTGTTTGATCACTACAAAAGCTCAGCACAGACTAATGGCCCATTGTTCCGTGCAGTGTCAGATTTGCTTCATCATTGAACTTCAGTGATCTTATGTGACCGGCAAATGGCATTGTATTTATTACATCTTGATGCGCACTGTTGATGGGTGTTAATAAAAATTACTCTATTAAATTAAGGATGTTGACCTTTGTATCTTCAGTGTTATTCTCATGGCCTGCCTTAGGTGCATCATCCTATATAGGGCATGTGATGTAAACTGTGGAATTTATCAAATACACTTGCGTATAGGACCCACATCTATACTAATAAATAAAATTGAAGTATCTGTCTGTTATATCAAAATTGATATCAATATCTAAGAGTAATATGCTATCCAATCAATGTTGAATCATAAATAGCTGTTTTTAAAATTTTTTTGCTGTCTGTCTGTATGTTTGTCCAGAATATGCTTTGAAACAGCTGAATCTATTTTGATAAAACTTTCAGAGATAATAGAGTTTATTTATATTTAAAATCATGTCTTTATTTCATCTCAATATCTCAAATGGGTACTAAGTAAATTAATTTTTTTGTATAATTCTTTAATGTATCATATCTTATTTCTTTGCGAAAGGATTATTGTCAAAAAGCATTGCTGAAACAACAATAGTTAGCTAGAAAAAGCTAGAGTAATTTTTACAAAAAACATAGTAAAATAACATATTATCAAATAACCAACACGAACGTGACAATAAATCTATTTCCGATAATAAAGTAAAAGTCTTTCAAACCAACTATATAGGTATGTATTTAAATAAATCCATAAAACCTGGGTGAAGCGATGGTGGACTGTATTTTAATCATTCCATAAAACCTAAATGAAATAATATTTCTATTTTAAAAATCAAAACTGAGCGAAGCGATGGTGGTATGTATTTTAGTAACACCATAAAACCTAAGCGAAGAAAAATTTATATTTTAAACATATGAAAAAAATCCTATAGTTCACATAAACGAAGTCACAGGCACTGCATTCATTTCCATCTAAACATAAAATTACATTTGTAAATCTATTTGGTTAATATTTAAAACTTAAATTTTTTTTACTATAGAAATTATTTTGTATAAACTTGAATTGACACTATTCACACCTTATTTCATATTTTTGGTTTCCGTTTCGAAAATATGTAAACAAATCCTAAAAGGTCACGAAGTTGCAGAAACAGCTAGATTAGAAAAATATTATTAAAAAAAAAGACCCCCAGAAATTTCCCATTTTTTCTGGAGCAGGCGAGGCGGATCAGCAACCCAGGTGACTATGGGACAGGGCACGTGCTCAGGACCTTTCCTTTGGGGGGGAAAAAAAAAAAATCCAAGAAACAAATTGTTATGAAAAAGTAAAAAAAAATTTTTCATTTCATTACTAAAAATTATTAAATACAGTTTTCCAAAATCTTAAATTTCATGAGGTCTCTTCTCACCCATACCTATTCTGTCATATTGGTAGGTGCAACTGATAACCATCTTGGTAGGTGACCATTTTAATAACACCATAAAACCTAAGCAAATAGAAATTTATACTTAAAACATATTTATACAAATCCTAAAATCCACACTAATGAAGTGGCAAACACTGCATTAATTTCTATCGAAACATAAAAAGACATTTTAAAATTCTATTTGATCAACATTGAAAAATATACAATTTTTTTATTATAGAAAATAATATGTATAAATTTTAATTGATACTTTTCACACCTTATTTCTAATTTTCTATTCCTATTTTAAAAATGTGTAAACAAATCCTCAAGTCCATGCTAACAAAGTCACTGGAACAGCTGGTTTTAAATAAAATTAGTGCCCGAGATATTGGGTGGGTCTTACGCATGGAACATAAGATTACCGCCACATGCAGTGAAGCTGGGACATATATTGGTTTACTGCTGCTGTCTTGTGCCATATGCCTGTCAGTGTTTGAGTGAAAATATTTAAAGATAACTATTACAGTATAAGTACAACTGCAATACAAATACACTACACGTGTCTCACAAGATGTTACAGCAAAAAAAGATCTACTCCTGGCACGTGGCACCCACAGCTTAGACATAAAAAGCATAGGTATAATAGCTTTATTTTTATACAAATGTTTGTAATGAATGATTAGAAAGGTTGCATATATTTAGCTTAATTTTTAAACATATAATTAATGTTTATAAGTTCATACAGAAAACTGAGCCTATTTGAACAAATATGTTACAATAGCATATGAATTACAGGCAAACAATGATCACAAACTGTAGAAATTACTGTATCTATTCACAAATTCACTTATTCATAACTGTACCTTTTTTGGGTAGAAAATATGGGATCCAGTAAGATATGCGTGGTAACTTTTCTGTGTATTTTTTTATGAATGGATAGCAGCTATAACCATTGGTGAGGGGGGGCAGCTGGTAGATGTGGGGGCAGCAGCTACCTTTCACCCTGTGACCTCTCATTGCAACCAAATAAATTTAGGCCTTCTTCATTACTTGTATTCACCCACTTGTTTACTTTGCCATTAAGGTAATGTTGAAGGCCACCATCCCATTTATTCTCACTAGCAGCCCTGTGGGAGGAAAAGGGAAGCAGTTGACATACATTCTTACAGAACCCTGTTGAGAACTGGCCTAATCTTTACGTTATGAGTACCTATTTAATTCATGTTTACCATGATGGCAGTCTGTTGTCTCTAAGTTTGTCTGCTTGTTTGAAGGTGATGCTTCTTGCAATGATGGATATGAATGTAGCAAAGCTGACTGCAGATGATGTACCCTTGTTCTTTGGCATTACCTCTGACCTGTTCCCTGGGGTGAAGGTACCTGATCAGGACTACCACGAACTGATTGAAGCCACTCACTTGGCACTTGAAGAGCATGGCTTGCAGGTAATTCGACACAAGTTCTTAATTTGTGAGTTAGTAAAGACATGCATAATTTCATAAGAGAATGCCCTAACCACTACATTATTAACATATTATTAAAGATAATAAACCAAATTTTCCTTCCATAATAAATTATGCTCTCCAGTTTTACGTTGTGCTTTCAAGTACACACCCAGCTACACAATTATAGTTGGAGAAGTGCATCCGTTGAATCACAAGTTTATTCTTTTGATTATCATAAAAATTTCAATTGTTTCTGATATAGAATTTTAATACAGATAATACTTCACATATATTCTGGCCATGTGAATGGACTCAAAAGAAAAATGGTAGTAATACTATGGACATATTACCCTCACTTATTAAACTACATTATAATATACCAGCTAAGTTCCAGTGAGCATTATGATATATTATTTCTATTTGCTGGTGAAGACATTTTGCAACTTTTCAAACATTTTCAAGTGAATAAAGTTTGGATTTTAACCAATTTATATCCGTTGCAGTGATTCAAATTTCTACAGCAAAATTAATTCAGGTAGTTTGTCATTATGAATGTGTGGGCAGCTTGGTGACAAGTTTGATAGAGCATGAAGAAACAACATTACCTGCTCTCAAGCCCTTCCTAGGTGTTCCGGAGGAGCAGGATCTATCTAGCTCACTCCATAGTCACAAAGGTTCGTGAAGACATTCCCTAGTAATGTCACCAGAGTCTCCCTATTGAGCTTCACCCTGTAAGAGAAGAATAGAAACTCACCCTGATGAATCCGCCGGCGATAAAGATCAAGGATCTAGCACTCTCTCATCGGTAGAGACCAAAAAGTCAGGATAATTGTACGTACTTTGTCATCACCTTCAGGGAAGAATGCACTACTTCTCAAGCCTAAAGTGTTTGGAAGAGGGTGTTATGCACCCATGCCTTTATTTGAAGTACCTGAGCTGATGGTGGTGAAACAGTGTTAGTATAATGAAGGTTCAGAAATAAAGTCATCTGAGAATGAGAAGTGCTGTTCTGTGTGCTTGTTTATTTTTTTTAATATTATATAATTCACTCTCCAGCCAGTATCCACAGTGGTAGCCTGAACGGCAGTGCTAAGTTAGCCAATTACCTAACAATTAATGTTATATTGTTTTACTCTGCGAGGGTGACTCCCTCAAGTTAGAGAGCGAGGGAGTGTGATAGAGACAGAGAGTGTCATCCCTCTGCATGGTCTAGCTGTTTGCTGGTAGTGCGGTGAGAAGGGCGGCTGGCACAGTTCCTGTAAAGTGCACTTGTAAACTGTGCAGTCATGTGGGCTTCTCGGCAGTGGTCACCTCTTCATGCAGACCAAGTGGTGTGTGACAGCATACAAGTTGAACCTTGGGAGGGCCTGGCTTTGGTGAAGGCTCAAATGGATTAAAACGTTGCCCATGGAACATCAGGGTCTCCAATCAGTACAGTAGCTGTCATAAAATTTTCACGTTTGCACTTTCTACATCAAATTTTGTCAACTTTTTTAAAATTGAATTTTTTTGTTTTCTTATATGTTTAGAAATGTTTACTATAATTTAGAATGGTTTTTTTTATATCTTCCCGAGTTATCACATTATTTATTTTAGGATATTTCTACTAAATATTACAAGTACAATTAGTGGAAAGTTTCTTCTTATTTCTAGGTTTATGTGGTTAATTATTAAATTGATTTACTACCATATGATTGTGCTACTGATATAAGTACTTTTAAAAACTTTTTTCTTAAACACATGTTTACTATTAGTTTGTCATTTTTTATCATTTTGTTTTCACATTTCTTGTTATAATGAAACAATGAAAGGTATGTTTATCAAATATGCATAAGGATTGCTTCAGGGTTTCATGTATTTATAATTTATAAGGTTATGCACATTAAGTTAAGAATTTTTTCAATTGCATGTCTTAATGAAATGTGTATCTACACATGTACATCACCATGTGTGCATGTATCCATATGGAATTATGTGTGTGTCTGTATGTAATGTTGCATGGAGCAGACCTTGAGCATAACTGAAAGTGCAACATTACAAAATAAGCTACTGATTTCATTATAAAAGGGTAGACAGAATGAACAGGTACTCACAGGGTGGTACTCATAGATAGACAGGCACAAATAAAGTTAGACAAACACATTTTCCATGCGTATGCATGGTCACAAAATGTTTTGTTGGCTATGTCAGCTTCATCTGTTTGCGCGAGCGGTGGCCCACTGCAGTCTGGTGAGTTATGGTTAGCAAGCAGTGAACCTAGTGGCCAGGAAGTGAACTACGGTGATGCTGGAATTTTGAAATGCGGAGGAGGGGTTATCTTAATTAGATAGTAGCTACAATACATTCACTGCACTGCAGATTATATTGGCCTTACCACCAATACTCTCAAACAGAATAAATGCCCATAGTGCGGATGCCAAACGAACCATAGCTGTGGCGAATGTAAATTTGCAGGAGAAGACAGTTGCAGCACATACAGCATCTTCTCACAACCAGACATTTACCTCCTTCTTATGGGAAGCCCATGGATAATTGACAGTGGCGGTCAAGCTGTCGTGCGGCTCGGCTCCTGGTTGATGTCAGCACCCCTTCTCTTCCCTGCTGGAGATGCCGACAAATGTAGCGATGATGCAAGAATATTCTGTTGAAACTGGCTGGTGTCATAGCCCCCCCCCCCCCCGCACTGAAGAAGCCGACACCTGTAGGAAGCACAAGAATATTCTGGGAATTAGGATTCTCGGCGCAGCGTGCGAGTTAGAGAAAATTCTGGGTGACGGTCTACGACACTATATGTACTAGCACAGTCCAGCGGCCAGCAGTCTTTGGCAAAGGCCATCTGGCTGAGTGCGTGTGAGCAAAGTTAACTGTGGATGATGACAGGAGATTGCAGAATGACTGTGGGCAAGGTGTTCGTGGTGTAAATGGACAAGAGGGCGTGAAACCCAGTGAGTGAAGCTTACTATGCATGAGGGCGCTCGTAGAAGTCTACAACATTGTGGACTGGAGGGACATGGACTAAACTGAGTTGGGACTGCGTGGACATATAATACTGATTTTATTGTAAATATTGTAACTCTCAAATATGGACACATAATCTATACTTACTGCTAAATAAAATAGAAGTGTCTGTCTGTGATTTTTTAATTTTACTTTTAATTGTTTTTTCATATAGTATAGACAACTAAGCCATATCTAATGTTAATTTTTTTTTGTGTCTGTCTGTCCTAACGGATTTAACTGAAAAACCACTGAACGTATTAACATAAAATTTACACAGTGTATAGATAATATCACCAGGACCAACTTAGTCTTTGTTTCATCAAGATATATCAAATGGTTCTGGAAAATATGATTATCAGGGATGTAAATAGGTACTGGATTAAGCTTTTTTTTAGGATTGATTACTCCATAAAAAAAAAGCATTGTTAAAAAAAATTTTGTCATTTCTCCTTTCTTTTTTGCCTATGAGCTGTAAACTTTTCCTTCCAAAAAGTCGTAGAGGCCCAGTGGTTACATTTATTCCAAATGAGGCCGCAGTGACCCAGTGGATGGATATATATAAAGTGAGGCCGGAGTAGCTCAGTGGCTAGAGCACCCAATAAGGGTGCTGCAGAAGCTCAAGGGCTAGAGAACCCAATCGTGGGGCCGCAGCAGGTCAGGGGCTAGAGCATCAAATAGTGGGGCCGCAGTAGCTTAGCGGGTAGAGAACCCAATAGTGGAGCCACAGAAACTCAGTGGGTAGAGAACCCTATAGTGGGGCCACAGTATCCCAGTGGCTAGAGTACCCAATAGTGGGGCCGCAGTAGCTTAGTGGGTGGAGAACCCAATAGTGGAGCCACCGAAACTCAGTGGGTAGAGAACCCAATAGTGGGGCGACAGCCCAGTGGCTTAAGCACCCAATAGTGGGGCGCAGCTGGTCAGGGGGTAGAGCACCCAATATTGGGGCCGTAGTAGCTCATTGGCCAGAGAACCCAATAGCAAGGCCGCAGCTGGTCAGGGGCTAGAGCACCCAATAGTTTGGCCGCAGTAGCTCAGTGGCTAGAACACCCAGAAAGGGGGCAGCAGTAGCGCAGTGGCTAGAGAACCCAATAAATAAAAGTGACTGGATCAGTTCAAAGTCCTAAATATCGTGCTAACATAATGCATGTGCGAAGCGATGGCGGGGTGTAATTTAATAACGCCATTAAATCTGAAAGAAGAAACATTAGTATTTTAAACAAAAACGTTAATGAAACTATGGTGGGCTTTATTTTAATAACTTTACAAAAATATCATGCGAATAAAGTCGCACAGGTCAGCTAGTTTATAAAATAATTTAATAGGTTGATACACTGTTTATTGGATTGATTCTTAATTCCTTAAAATATATTGATTTATTTGAGGTAATTTTAAATTGTAGTAATTGAATTAATTAATTGCAAACAGTAAGTGATATTAATTTACTGTGAGATGTTGAGTTGGGAGAATTTTGTTTTTAGTAGATGTAATTAAAATTAGAAAATTATAATTAATTATTTTATTTTATTAGTTTCTCCATCCCTTGACAAACTTGGTTTAGTGCACGTAATTTATAGAGAGAAATCATAACACTGGTGTCAGAAGTGGGATGGAGTCAATTTACTACAAGAAAAATTGTAATTAATATTACAGTAGGATAAAATTTGTAAATATCACAATATTGGTAGTAATAGGCCAAATAATTCTTTAGAACGTTTTGAATGCTACCTAGAAAATGTCGGCATACATGGAAGCCCTATGTTCTTTAATATAAACTTTAGGTGGCCAGATAAATAAAAAAATAGATACTGAAAATAGTAGAGTAAATTGTGTTTTAGTTAATGTTAATGAAAATGTAAATACCCAAATTAGTAATGTAAAGGAAAATGTAAATAGCAAAATAGTTAGTATTAGTGAATCTGTAAATAGCCACATTATTAGTCTTAGTGAACTGGTAGATAATACAATAGACAGTGTTAGCGAAGTAGTGGACAAGAAAATATACAGTATTAGTGAAGTAGTCGACAAACTGGATACAAAAATAGACGGTGGGAATGAGAATGTAGACCGAATGATAGAAGGTGTAAGAGAGTTAGTGAACAATAAAGTAGACTGGGGTGGAAGAGGAGCCTACATTGGTCAACACCAAGATGACAAGTGCGGGCAGCGAGAAGAAAGTAGAGGCTGTGCCTCCCCTGCCATTGCAGGGGGGCACAGCAGTTCTGCAGTGTGGGTACGCCCCAGCCAGGGGTGGGTAAAGGTTTCACAACTAAGCCAGCCCCCTATGATGAACATACACCTTGGTATGAATACCGATACCAGTTCGAAATCGTTGCCACTCCAAATGGCTGGTCTGAAGAGCAGCTGGCGTACTACCTGGCGGCTGTACTGAGGGGATCAGCGTTGAGCATATTTCAGTCGCTGCCAGAACGACATTGTCTAGAATACTCCACACTGGTGTTGGCTTTTGGAGCTGCAGACTGACAACAGGTACCTGCAACACGCCCACCATGCCCAACTGCGAAGCCGTATCCAGCGACCAGGCAAACCACTCCAGGAGCTGTGGTAGGACATCATGAGGCTTTCACACCTGTCTCTTGAGGGCTGCTCTGAAGAGACATGGGATGTCATCACCATCGGCTTCTTCGTTGACACTATCACTTACATCGAAGTGCGGCAAGCTGTACGGTTGGCTGTGCCTCACACCATGCAAGATGCCATGGCCTGAGCACTGGAGCTGGAGTCAGCATGGCAGACATCAGTGTCCCGACATCCAGTGCAGGCAGTGATGCTAGAGGATGAGGAGGATGACAGTGTCAAGAGGATGGTGAAGGACTTGCAGACGACCATGAACACCTGAGAGCCAACTGTCCTCAGCAGCAGCAACAACAGCAGCAACCAGGTTGCAGGCACCAAGGGGCAGGTGAGAGTCCAACATTTTCAGGAAACTTGTAAGCACCGATCTTGAGGGGCAAAGGTCGGTGATTGCTGGGGGAAGGAAGGCCCTAATGCTTTTGCAGGTGCGTTCACTGAAACAGACTTGGATGCCATATGGGTGAAGGGAAGTCTAGATGATGTTCCTTGTCAGATGGTCATTGATACAGGGGTAACTATAACAGTGGTAAGACCAGACATTCTTGGGCCTTTCCCCCAGCGATCATCCGATAAGAGCATGGAATGCTGTTATTTAACTACTGTAATGGGTATGACAACACCAGTCAAAGGCAAGAGAAGGGTGCTCTTACAGCTCTGTAACCTTGAGATATAGCATGAAATAAACATAGCTGAAATAGAGCACTAATGCATTTTGGGTCTTGATGTATAATGTAAGCTAGAATGCTGTATCGATACTTGTCTTGGGGTGTTATGTATAGGTAACACAGTGTTAGTAGTGTCAACACGATGAGATTTATCTTCGCCAATGAGCTGCCTAGTAGTGTGTAATCAGTCAACTGTGCTCCTTGCTTTTAGCGAAGTTGTTATTCCTGACAGGTGCCAGGAAAAATTGGTCAGGCAGTTGTAGATAATCGAACCAGCCCAGAAAGGTGGCATTTTACCAGATGATGTGATTATAGCAAGGGCTTTGATTTCTTTAAAATTAGACAGTTTGCCTGTTAGTATGATTAATTTATCTGACTGTGCTCTCTGTCTTGAGGAGGAGGCCACAACAGAGCTTTGCAAACAGGTCTCACAGATATTTCCAAATGTTCCAGAAGCTTCACTGCCACAACATACTGAATGTCCTCTTACAGATGCTCTGGGAGAACTGCTGACAAGAACAAGAGAAAACCTCAACTGGTGACAAAAGAGGGTAGTTTCAGATTGCTACAGAGAAGTAGAGGTGCTTTTTCATGTGAGCCCGAAGACCTTGGCAAAACTACTAATGTTGCATGCCACCACATCGATACAGGGGATGCGAGACCCATAAAGCAGTGAACAAGGTGACTACCGCTAGCTTCATATGAGGTAGTTGATGGTATTCTGAAAGAGACGAGGGATTTTGATGTGATAGAGCCATTAGTCAGTCCATGTTCTTCTCTCATTCTGCTTGTTAAAAAGAAGGATGGCTCTATTAGATTTTGTATTGATTACAGCCAACTTAATAATGTGACCAAGAAAGATTCTTTTCCACTCTCTGGGATAGACGACACACTGAATAGCCTAGCAGTTTCACAGTGGTTTTCTACTCTAGACATGTGGAGCATTTATTGGCGGTGTGATGTGGCCGGGTAAGACAAGGAAAAGAATGTTTTTTGTGTCCAAGGGAAAAAACCTGGCAATTCAAGGTTAGTCCCTTTCAGCTATGCATTGTCCCTGCCACCTTCGAATGACTAATGGAGACTTAGACATTTGTCAGGTGTACGTAAACAATATTGTGGTCACAGGAAGAACATTTGAAGAGCACCTGGCATGCTTAGAATCTGTTTTTCAGAAAGTGATTGCAGCCAACCTGAAATTCGTTCCCAAAAAATGCCACCTATTCCAAAATAAAATGAATATGTCTTGGGCCATGTTGTATTGGCCCACGGGATTGAAACAAACCCTGAGAAGACCAGAGCAATAAGAGATTGGCCTCTACCAAAGGATAAAACTGATAGTCTAAATTTCCTATGCTTATGTGCTTACTAATGTCGATTTGTGCCCGGGTTCGCTACAATAGCCAAACCTCTGCATGAATTGACTGAGGCAAAAAGAAAATTTTATTGGATCCCAGAGTGCAAAATTGCTTTCAATAGACTAAAGGAAATTTTGATATCTCCCACACTACTTGGCTTCCGGAGTAGAGAGGTTGAATTTATTTTGGATACTGATGCTAGTGATGTGGGAATTGGGGCTGATTTCATATTTTCACCCATAACTTTGTGGCAGACACTTCATCCTAAGAACTGATCATGATTCATAGCAATTGCTGCTTTATTTCAAGAACCCTGAAGGTCAAATAGCTTGGTTGATACAACACCTGCAAGAATATGACTTTGAAATACAACACAGCTCTGGATGCCTTCACAGCAATACAGATGCTCACTCTCCAGGAAACCATGTGATCCATTCTGTTGTCATTGTGAACTCCAGGAGGAAAAGGTTGGTGTATCATGGAAAGCAAGGAGGACAATATTTAAAGCCCCTGTATCTGGTGAAGCGTCACCTGCATGGGACAAAAAGTACATAAGAAATGATCAGCTAATTGACCCTACCTTGCGTCCAATATTGGTGTGGAATGAAACAGGGCGGTGACCAAGATGGGAGGAAATATCCAGCCTAGGCATGACAGTCAAGGCATACTGGGTACAGTGTAATTCCTTTGGTTTAAAAAATGGTGTACTTTACAGGAACATGAAGAGTAATGATGGGAGAGAGAGTCATTTACAATTGGTCCTTCCAGAGTGCCGAATCCCAGAATTGCTAAGAGAACTGCACAACACAGCAGCAGGTGGTCACTTCAGTGTAAATAAGACACTTGACAGAGTTCGAATGAGATTGTATTGGCTGCATTGGTGGGAGAATGTTGAGAAGTGGTGCGTCTGTGTGATGCATGTACCACGAGGAAGGGTCCTAGGGTTAAACTACGAGGTCCTCTTCAGAAGTACTATGTTGGTGCCCCATTTAAGAGAGTGGCAGTGGACATTCTCGGACCACTACCAATCATTGAGAGGGGAATAGGTACGTTCTGTTAGCACAAGACTATTTCACAAAGTGGCCCAATGTTATACCAATGCCAAACCAAGAGGCTGGCACAACAGCTGATGCTCTTGTACAGTATATTTTCTCCAGGTTTGGAGTGCCATTTGAGCTTCATTCTGTTCAATGATGTTATTTTGAAGCAACTCTTTTCCAAGAGGTAACAAGGATTTTAGGAAAGAAGAAAACTCGTACCACAGCATTACACCCTCAGTCAGATGGGATGGTCGAGAGGATTAATCGTACCCTGAAGCAGTATCTGGCAATCATTGTATAAAATATTCAGAAAGATTGGGACTCCAAGGTACCCTTATTTCTCATGGCATATCGCTCAACAGGGAGCGAGCTCCATCTCCCTGGTGACTTGCTGTTCGGACATTCAGTTGAAGAAGAAGCAGCCACCCCAGAATATGCCTTTAAACTATGTGAAAAGTAAACCGACATTGATGAGTTTGCCCAGAGGCACCTTAAAATTAATAGTGATACAATGAAAACAGAATATGGCCGAAGAATCCCGGAAGAGACTTTTCAAGGACGACAGCTGGTGTGGTTATAGAAACCTCAAAGGAAGAAGCGATATTTCCCAAAGCTACAGAACTCTTGGGAAGGCTTGTACATGATCCTGAAGCAGATCAATTATGTGGTCTACCGCATTTGTCGACAGTATTCTTGGGTGAAGCCTAAGGTTGCCCACATTGATTGACTGGCGCTGTACGAAGGTCCTGATGTTAGAGAGTCTGTTCGGGCTAAATAGAATTAAGGAGAGGGCAGTGTTATGTGCTACAGATGGCGCCGAGAGACTGTCCAGCGCTGTGAGGGGTGTCCCATATTGACCTTCCCCTCATCCCGGAACAACGCGCTCGCTGCCTGTGGGCCCCTTCTGCTCTGAAGCCTGTGGATGATTGACATTGGCAGTAAAGCTGTTGCGCCACTTGGCTCCTGGCTAATGTCACCACCCCTCCTCACCCCTGCTGGAGATGCCGACAAATGTAGTGATAACACAAGAATATTCTGGTGAGACTAGCTGGTGTCATAGGCCCTCCTCCTCACCCCCTCCTCCTTACCGTTGAAGAAGCTGACACCTGTAGGAAGTGCAATAATATGCTGAGAATTAGGATGCTTGGTGCAGAGCACAAGTTAGAGATAATTCTGGGTGACTGCCTATGACACTATATATACTGCCGCAGTCCAGCAGCCAGTAGTCTTTGGCAAATGCTATCTGGCTGAGTGCGTGTGAGCTAAGTCAAGTATGGACAACGACAGGAGATTGCGGAATGACGGCGGGCAAGGTGTGTTCATGGTATAAATGGATGAGAAGGTGTGAAACCCAGTGAGTGAAGCTTACAGTGTGTGAGGGTGCTCGTAGAAGTCTAGAATATTGCAGACTGGAGGGACATGGACTAAAGTGAGGTGGGACTGAGTGGACATGTAATATGGATTTTATTGTAAATATTGGAACTGCCTAATATGGACACGTAATTGATAAAATAATTTAATATTTTGATACACTGTTTATTGGGACTGATTCTCAATTTCTTATTTTCATTGATTTATTTGAAGTAATTATAAATTGTTTTAATTGAATTCATTAATTATAAACAGTAAGTTATATCAACTTATTGTGAGATATTGAGTCGGGTGAATTTTATTTGTAGTAAAAGTAAATAAAATAAGAAAATAATAATTACGTATATTATTTAATTAAGAACTTAACCCTTATCGAAGTTGGTTTTGTTCCCTTAATTTCTAGAGAGAAATTGTAACATTATATTACCATTGCTAGAGTATGACATATTTGATATATTTCGGTTTTGTTGGGTTCACATTCTAGGTATTGGTAAGTTGGAAAATGCAGCAATTGGTTTTATTTAATGCTAATATGGTATTTTATTTAATAAGCTTTTTCATATTTTAGAAATACCAGTTTTTGATTTATTTGAACTGTGTATCTGTAATGTTCCAGATTATCCCGCATATAGAGAACAAAGTAATCCAGCTGTTTGAGACCAAAAACTCACGTCACTCTGTAATGCTAATCGGCAAGACAGGCTCAGCCAAGACTGTCACATGGCAAATGCTAAAGAATGCTCTTACTAAAATGAGCGATAAAATTGGTTCACGCTACACTGCGGTAAAAGTGAGATGCTTCATATTTGTAATCTTTAATCTGCTATAGAGAATGCACTGTGTCCTATGTGTTTATGTATTATTTCTTTGGTGTTAGAAATTTTATTTCTTTTTATGAGCCAGTATGGACATCTAGAGGGCTAGTCTCATCAGGCATGTTCCTATTTCGATTCTGTGCATTAGCTTTCCAAATTACCCAAGTAATCCTATGTAATGGTCAAGCAATATGCAATTTTTTATTTATGTTACAGTATTTATTTCATGATGCATGACGACTGGGTAAGGTGATGTGCTTTACTTGCAAGAAAGGGTTTTACTAGGTGTCAGGTCAGAGACATTGGTTCCTTGCAAGCCCTAATGAGGTGGAGTTTGCACTATCAGGTGGTTGGCCTTAACTGGTCCCTTGTACAGGATTGGAGGGTACAAAATCAGCTGTCGTGCTGAAAGCCCTCATGTATCTGGGGTAAGAACCAGTGCTGACTTAGCTTATTCTGGTCTTTACCGGGATCGACTGGCAGCTGAAAGCTGTATGGTTCCTCGTGAGGATGATGGTAAGCAGAGAGCTTCAATGCAAGTTATGCTGAAGCAAGCTGCTGTGAAAATCAACTAATTTTCTTGGCTCTGCATGGCCTTGTATACACTTGACCAGAGGTTGTTTCTGGTGTCATTGACTGTTGGGCATCTCTGACTGGTGCTTCCCTTCCTTTCCTTTTCAGTCTGGGTAGGTTTTCCTAGTGTGGTGGGCGGTATCCGACACCCAGTTAGGGGCAACTTACGTGCCTCTTTTGCTTGGTTTCATAATAGAGGTAAATTAAACTGTGCATTCATTTGGTGTACAGGGTATCTGGTGGGTCAATCGCTGTTTCCTTGTGTATCCACGTCTGGTAGAAAGCCGGTCAGCTCTGGAGGCTGGCGGTATCTGGGTTCAATGTTGGAAGCTCATCTGACTCATTTGTGTCAAGAGTTACAGCGGTACAGGGAAGTTGGTTTGAAGGCCTGTAGCAACCTTTGAATGATTTCGTGAAATGCCTGCCTTCCTAGTGCCCTTTTGTAGTACCTATAATTTAACATCTTTTAATATGTATTTTAATCGAAAATAATAGCAGCTTTGGAAGGCTGCATCAGAATGCCCACTGATTCATGATCTAATTTTATTTATTTATTTTAGTTAGTTTTATTGTGTTTTATAGGGAAGTTATTGAGCTAGTCATATTAAATTGCCATGCTTTCCAGTAATTTAGGTCGAGGACAACAAAAATGGTGATCGCTTTCATGGAATGACATCCATAAGGGAAAATTTATATGGTAGAACATCACACTTTCCAATTTCCATGATAATGACATTACTGAATTCTTCACACAAATGCGAAAAGCAATTGGCAACATCAATGGAAGTATTGAAATCAATGCAAGGTTGTTGTTTATCGAGCTGAGTGCCTACCCCGTGGTCCAATCTGATTTTAATTTTATGCGCAAACCCAAAAGACAAGGAAAAATCTTCTAAATTATAGCTGCACAAACATGATCAAGAAACTCAAAACCTAAAATTTTATAATACACTATGTACCAAAAAGTAATTGGGCACCTGTCCATAATGTTTGCTCGGTGGTTGTCACCCCGTTAGAATCTTGTAGGGCCACATCTTGCGGCTATAACAGCAGCCACCCTATCTGGCATGCAGGACATCCACGGGGATTCGTCACCATTTCTCTAGCAACCATTCTATAAGTTGAGCAATGGATTTTGGCAGTGCCTGACAAGCCGTCACCAGGTTATCCAATTTGTCGCAAAGATGTTCTATACGGTTGAGGTTGGGGCTCTGGGCGGGCCAGTCCAATCTGCGATCAATGTTGTCGGCGTACCACTGCATAGTAGCCCTTGAAACATGGCATCTGGCATTGTCATCCTGGAAGTAACATGGGTCTATTCCGTAAAAATGCTACAATGTTGGGATCATGTCATTATCCAGAATGTTAAAATAGGCCTCTGCGTTCATGCTTCCACAGACAAACCCCAGCGGTCCTACGCCGAAGGCCGTGAAACACAAGTCAACTGACGTACTGAATTGCCTATCTTCACGGGTGCCCAATTACTTTGTAGATAGTGTAGTTAAGAACCAGAAGTACCCAAAAGGAAAGGTTCATGAGAAATTACTGGTTTTGAAGCGAAATTCACTGTGTGAGTGGCCTTCAATAATTCATGGTTCGCAATGCACATACATAATTTAAAAACATGGAGTATGTGTGACAGTGAAAGCACCATAGCACACAACAAAGATTTCACAAAACACCAACTAACCATGCCGTACATCACACCAGTATGCACTATATTATGCATCACCGCATGTGACCTGCACAATACATTTCTTAAGTAACTGCGGATTTTTGTGTGCACTCAAACAACGGCTGGAAACACTGCACGACTTGCCAGCCATCATTAGTTTCCTGTCTGTGAACATCTAGCCCATCTATTCTCGATTTGGCTGCAACAAAAACATTTTCGCTGCTGTAACACAACACGTAGCTGTGTACAATAACAGCTAACATGCATTTTCTTAGCACAATTACTACAGTGGTGATTATCTCTCTTATTACTATCAACCATCACATTACCACTATAAACATGTAACAGTTTAGGATTTGAAGGTGGAAGAAAAGTGGAACGATATTCAGCCGCTGCTGCTAGCCGACCTTCCAATTCCATGGTGAGCACCTTGAGCTTAATCGTCATTCACAGCATGGGTAACAGAGTGCATAACATGAGCACATTAGGTGCTAGGTTTACCAACATAATATTACCAATTTCTATTTCAGGCAAATCTAAGCACATTGCCTGCTGATGGGCCGCATTGGATTCAGAGTGTTGAAAACAGTGTACAAGGTTACGTATGCAAGTACGTTTAACACATGCAGACAAGGCATGATCTAAAACCTTATTATGGAAATTAGCAAAGGATCCACTTACACTATTGCTTTGTTCAAGAATAAGTTACAATGCATATCCTTTGCATTTGAGTGACAATGCTCATTTCAATGTCTTATCATAGCACAACCGTAAATCAATAACTTAAGCCACCACTTTAAAAAATGCAAAACAGTGTGGGGCTCCACCAAGGAAAGGATGTGAATAGACTGTATGAATTTCAAAAAATAATTTGTTGGCAAATGAACTACCACTCATCAAGACTTTCTCACCAGCATTGTGGTTCAAATCCTGGTTACGGCCTTTCCAAAAGCCAACAGGTGTACGTTGCAGATCTGCCATGCTACCTCCAGCGGGAAAGGACACCTCATAGTCTGTCAGGAATGACATTAGCTCTTCCTTCTTCAAAGTATACAGGAATCCCATGCAAAACAAGAAATACAATAATATTAGACAAGGTGGTAGAGTTATTGTGGAGATTACCTTGTGGTGAATCACAAGTTATTAACAAATGCAATTACAAAATTTTTATTTATTAGAATTTTATATTCAAAAATTCTTATTTACAAACTGAAAAATTTGTACAGTTACAAAATTTTCAGGAGAAAATGACTATTTAATTTGACTAGCAATGGTAAACTTCACGGAAAACTTACAAAATTAATTAAAGAATTAAATCATGAATCAGCTGGTGCTCTGATGGAGCTTTCAAAATCCGCTGTTCATTTATCATTAAAATATATAATAAAATGTAGGTACTACAAGTGGGCACTCAGAAGGAGCCTACTTAAGCCACTTGTCTACAACCAAATTTCACAAATACTGCAATTAAAAACTACATTAAAATTCATAAATGATTTAAATATCACATGGGCAATTACAAGTTAATTAAAATCAAAGCAGAGGGGTCATTGGCAGTCTGAACAAACAATCTGTCATACGCAAAAGAGAGTGTGGTCCCTTTCAACCATCGTGCAGACACAAACCAATTAGTATCTTAGTGCTAACCACGGTAAACGAATAAAGATATTAAAACACATTATAATACAAACAATGGAGTAGCCTCTGGGAACCACAATCATAACCTAATAGCAAGTTAAACCAAACTGTATTAGACAGGGCAGCCAAAAAGGAATTTAGAATGCTTCAGTTATACAGTTGCTACCCTATTTCACACATGAACTAGCCCAACACATTACGTTAAAAATACATGCAAACAGCTGAAATGAAAATCCTAAAACGATGACCCACTTGCTGCAATGTCCTAAGATGCCCCTGTCGCTACCACAATGACTGAACAGATGATTCAGACCAGAAGCAAATGGGCCACGGTGGCTGAGCGGTTAGCCTGCTCGCATCCCACCAAGACAATCCGGGTTCAATCTTCTGTTGGGTCACTCTGGATTTTTGCATGTGGGAATCGTGCCGGACGATGCCGTTGGTCAGCGGGTTTTCTCGGGGATCTTACGTTTCCCCTGCCCCTTCATTCCGGCGCTACTCCATATTTACCTTGATCACCCACATCGGCACTGAAGACCTCGATGGTAAGAGCCACCCTGATCTCTTCACTTCACTTCACTTCACCAGAAGCAAAGAAATGACAGAGAGGGTAGCAACACAGCCTTAAATAAATTCACCATAGGGGTAACACTGTCATAGTATGCACATGCAGATGAAGAGGAATGGCAAAGAGCAATTAGAGAAGGAGAAGGGGAAAGAGAACTCAGACCGAAATGTTAGTGAAGTGGTGACCAAAATAAAAATTCCAATATCGTGAGGAGTACGCCGTGAATCTTGCAATGCAAACAGAGTCTCTATGTGGTCCGCGTAACTTGAATTTTTCATATTTAACAATTTTTCTCGTGATTAAACTGTAAGTTGACTGTAAATTGATGGTGGATCTCAGGCTATATGAAAACCAAGGGGGCAAAACAGGGTCTTTTCTGATAATGATGCAATTGCAGCACCATCTCATTGTTATCCTAAGTTTTTGAATTTCATTTGGTTCTTACCACATAAATACAATTTCAGAATCATAATGCTTTAAAGTTACGTTCTTAGAACAGCTGCAGTGCAGTCTCTTTACAGTCCGACAAGTGTACAATAGCGTTATGATGTTGTGCATTTGTGGCCAGATTGTTGTTGGTTTGCATCCAGCAAACAGCATGACTCTAATTATGAATTGAATTTCTTATACCAAAGTAATTTGGAGCTCAGTATAATCGCTGGTGTTTTAATTGCCTTTAAGAGTTTGTGTGGCTGTAGCTATTTTGCATTTTCAAGGCCTTGAAATGTGTAAGGCTATTTCTTGCTTACTCACCAATTCCCTTATCACCTCTATGTGCAAGGCACTCAACTGGCATGCAGTCTTTCCCTATGTGACTCACCTGAATGTGATTTTAATCTGTGATCCTATATTTTTATGGTATGCTTGTAAGGATGAAAATATGATACATGTATGAAGAAAACCCTCAAGTTTCTGTATAGAAAATTAATCAGCTAAATCTGATTATGAAAACACCCATTTTAGCCATTTTTTTCACCCAAAAATGTTATTTGTTTTAATTGAAATGATTACTCAAGATTCTTTTTTGTGCATTAAGTGTTTTTTAAATGCTTTTCATCTTTAGATACTACTACAAAGTATGCATACATTTATCAATCGTGTGTTTTCTACTAGGGATGGGTCAATACCAAATTTTCTTGATACTCTATACTAGTATCGATACCAAAACATTCTCACTATTCTCAATGCTTATACTTTTCTGCATACGAAATTAGAATTGCAATTAACACAAATCAACTTGGCCAAGAAAATTGCTCATTTTAGTATACAGTGTGGTTGACACACACTGAAACTATATAAAAACCCATATTATACGTGCAATAAACAGTGACAGGCCTATAATTACAACGTCCTTAACTAATGAATCACCAGCAGCACTGACTCCTTGGATTCTATAGAATCTCATTTCCACAGTGAAAGCTGTAATCAAACATTATAGGGAAAATTATAGCTCAATATAAACTTATTTTGTGATTTCACAATTTATTTATTTTTTTATTTTGTGACTTCAAGAAGAAAATTACCATAACATTTCTTTACTAATGAAACGTCTGATAACCAGAGTTACGAGTGCGGCAACCAATGTTTATTTTTTCCTCTTTTTGTCCAGTCCAGTGCTTAGCTTAAGGTATGGGCTTGTTTCCTACCTTGTAAGAGTAGGTGGGAGCGGAAGTGGCAACTAGAGCGGTGTCCTTGCACTCTCTCTCCATCCAGGTCGGTGGATGTCTGCCAGCCTAGGGTATGCTCTGCTATAGTTTGTCACAGCAATGGTCAATGTCACTTCCTCCCGTTACACACCTGGTGAGAGGAGATGTACTAGTTCCTAGTAACTAACGTGGCGTTCTGGCATCCTCTTTCTCTAGGTTATTGAATGTCGGCCACCTTCGAATATGCTCTGCTATAGTTCATCAGGGCCTGGCTCAATGTTGCTTCTTTCCCTTACACACCTGGCAAGAGAGGAAGTTGTGGCCTGGTAACTACCACAGTACCCTTTCCACTTCCTTTTATTATTTAGAGATGGCCGGTACAACTCGTCACGGAACTTCCAGCTTGCATTTTTGTTCTCCCATATGTTCCACGTGTTTTGACATGGCTGGATGTATAAACGACTCATAGAAGGGTTTCCAGTTTTCAGGATTTAAAAATTATTGTTTGACAGTTATGCAGCTGCAGTAGTGATGCAATAAAAAACTGTATACAAATATTGTGGAAATTTTGTGATATTGTGCTGCATGAAAAAAAAAGTGCATTATAAATACCATTAGCACAATTTTATAATTAGACACTTTTGGATATTTTTATGTAATACTCAATTATGTACTATAAATATCAATGGTATTGTGGTATCACAGCATCGAAGATCCCATCCGTATTTTTTACCATACCTGTGTAATGCACTATATATGCCAGGAAGCCAGCACCCTTAACCAGTCTGTGTATAACTATGCAATGTAAAACCTAAAATAAGTTTTTTTATTATTATTATTATTATTAAAAAAAAAGCTACCAAGTAACTTTGTACTGAGCCAGATACAGTTCCCGATGGATGTTACTGGATGGAAAAAATGTAGCTGCCTAGACCAAAATCAATATAAATGGAAGTAGTTGCTGAAAGTGATTACTAAGTAGATAACTTAAAAAATCATATGTTTCACAGGTGTTACCAGTTGAAATTAAAACTTAGTTTGTCTAATGTGTGTTCATTACACATTTCTTTCTTAATACATATTCTGCACTATTTGCTTGGGTATAGCGAATATTGGGTATAGCGAATATTTTCTGTCAAATGAGATCAAATAAATAATTCAGGAAAACTTCTCAGTATTATCAGATTAATGTATTAGGTTAATCTGTTAAATAAATTTTTAATAAATAAATATTTATTGACACTAATTTGCATACTGTAGACTATAATAGATCTGGTATATTTATAGACTTTATAATATCCCAAATTTCAATAATTTGTAAGTATTCTTGTTTCCTCTATTACTTACAGATACTAATAATCAGTCCAAAGGCATTATCTCTTGGAGAACTGTATGGAGAGTTTAATCTTGCAACAAAAGAGTGGTCGGATGGAGTTCTGTCATATGTTATGAGAACAGTATGTGCTGGTAAGATAATCATATAATACATGAACTTTGTAGTTAAATGTTATTTATTACTTTCTTTCTTCATCTGTTATATAAATTTTGCAGCATATGAATAATATGTATATACAAGTGTGTACCTAAGCAATAACAAGACATCTTAAATGTTCCAGACCTGTACCGTTCATTATGAATTGGTTGAACTCCTTAACATTCTTAGCACTTCCGGACTCATTTAAATGGTTTAACAAATTACAAGTAAATTCAAGCTCCTTAAATGTATACGTAAATGCATAACCATTCATTAATTTTCAATTTCACTAACATAGATTTCCAGACTCAGCAGACTCATTAATTAAGTGATGCCCAGTTAACACTTAAATGTTTAGCAATAGCTATCAAATGTGTCAAAAACTTGGTTTAAAATTGTCACTAACAATTTTGCTATGTGATCATAAACCAATTGGGTAAATATTACTTGAATTTTTAAGTGTCTGTAAATGTTGCAGTGACAGAATTTTCACAAAAGGTGACATCAAGTAATAAATTTTGGTACAGACAATTTATTGTCATACAAAGCAGAACACAAAATAACACTTATGACTACCTACTTAACCAAAAACAAGTTTGTCGATCATGACTAGACAAACAAACAACTAACAAAGGTCACAGGTCCTCTTTCACCAAGCTGTGCAATGCCATTCCAACCAAATTGACTTGTATATATAGTATGGGAAATTTCCATCATAAAGGGCACAAACAGCTCACAACACCTCTTGAAATTACCATGAACATTCCTCAAAAAATACAAATCCGTACATAGTTCATTCTGACAGTAAGATACAGTGAACAACATGACTCAAGAGAGAATTGACTATGCACTGAGTAGGCTTGACTAGGCCAGCTTTGGAACCCATAGTTGCAGTGCCCTTACACCATTCTTTAACCTTCACATAACAAAATGTCAAATGGAAAAATTCAACCAGTGCTGAAGGCCAAGCTTACCAGGCAATGAGCATTACAGAAATAAACACAAAACAATAGGTTTGTTCATGTTGTATGCTCTTTCTGCCCTTGAGGTTATGTGAGATTTTCCAAAGGAACATGAAAATAGCAAAAAAAGCTGTGCTACTCTCAACCTGACAACACAATGATAAAGAGCATAAGGTGTTTTTTGTTTGGCAGTTGCCATGAAGATGAGAGGTTAGAGGTATTGTAGGAATGTTTTTTAATGAAAATATGTCGTCTGATGACAAAAAAGACATTGCATAAGTTAAAGCTATGCCCAGTTCACAAAATTAAACAGATTTGTAGAACTACTAATTTGAGGATTCTGTAATGCTGAATCACAGATATGCTGCCAATGTGGGTTTTCGTAGTTTTATGTTGAACTCAGGTTGCTGTTATACTTATAAATAATAGTATTGGTGAAGTTTCCCACAATTGAAATTAATTTTTAACTTATTTCAGTTTGCATCATCCAAAAAGTAATCAATTAATGCAACAAACCATGCAATTCAAGTGTAAGCAAAAATAAGAACAATGTTTGTCAATGTTCATAAAAATACATATTTGTGAACCCAGAAATCAGTAAACATGTGTAAGGTTTTTTACATGTTTTGTTACAGTCTGCAGTCATGTGACAGGCTTAAAACTAAATGTTGCATTGTTTTTATATACATGCATTGGTTCAAATTCTCATCACAGAATTAATTTTTAACATAGAAGTGTTATTTATAAGTTCAGAAATACAGTAGAACCGTATTATAATAAATCTGAAGGCAACACTTTCTATATTCACTGTAAAAGGGAAACTTCACATGTACACTTGTCTTGAAATAATATACAAAACTGATGTATGAAATTTACATAGATTGGGTGCTTTATAATCTTAATAAACCTTAGAAAAACCTTCCTGTACTGAAATACATACTTAAAAACAGTGGGGAAGTGTGGTTTCCAAAGCAGGGGAACAAAGTTGGTAAAAGAAAAATATCTATGAGTTAACATCATCCAAAATCTCAACTTGTTAATTCATTGTCTTTTTTTGGCAGATATGCTATTTTATCGTGGTTTTAATATTATTTGTATCACATGCAAAAACAATTTAAATTTCTTAGTTACAAATTTATTTTGGTAATCTTTGCATTATAATAGCTTTAACCGAAGAGCTATAAAATTACCAAACATGATAGCCGCATAATTAAAAATGGTGGCACTGCTAAAAATTATTGGCAAGTTTCGTGCATCCTAAATTTTATGACTGGGTTTACAGACACTCCAGTCATATATTATTTGCAATGTATATAGTCAACTGAAGCATAAGCATATACAACTCCTTACATGGATGCCACAATGTTATTAATTTATCAGAAAATTATCATATCCATTCATAATGCATAAAATTTAAAATTTAACCAATAAAATGAATCAAATATTAACACTAGTTATTATACAGAATTCTTATGTCTCCTTGGTTATTTGATTTAGAACATACAAAATGAGAATAAGTCTTACTACACACACACACACTGTAAAAATCTTAACAATAAACATGAAAAAATTTTCAATCAAAATAAATAAAGAATGACTCACGAGCCTTCTTCAGTTTGTTTATATGATTACTTGTAAGTCAATTCTAATCACCTTGTCATACGTACAAAAATGTCAATTACATCACTGTAGAAGGACTTTTTTTGTTTCAAAGTAAGTAGGAATTTTTTTCGATTGAAAGTAGTCCAAGATTTGATAGTCTGTCTAGTTTCTGGGCATTTCTAATGTAAGTCTTGAATCTCTTCAGTGAAGGAAAAAGGCGCTCAACAGATGCACTTGTTGCTGGGATGGTAGCTATTAAAGAGCACAATTTGTATAACTCAGGAAAGCCATCTACATTCAAATCTGATTGTTTAAGCAATTCCATTATCTAGAATACTGATTTTAACTTGAACTCTAACAAATTAAATTTTGCAACTAGTTCGCTCCTAAGACGAGGTATATCAACGTAATTGTCGTAAGAAGATTTTAATGATGCAAAACCCTCCTCTGGGAAAGTTTAAGCATTTTTGTTGTTTTTGTTTGGATCCATGAGAGCGAGAAACTAATTTTTCCAGTCAACTGAATCTATTACGAAGCTGCTTCAAAATGTTGTCAATTATTTCAGAATACAACTTTTTGTAGCTATATTCTGGATTAATATCCTCTGATTTTCTTAGTTTTTTAGTGGGAGGTTCTTCCTGAAATACAGACCAAATTATATGAAATGAGTCTCTCTTATTTGCAATAATATTTTCTGGCTCCTTCAAATTGTGATGCAATAGCTAATGTCAAAAGTCTTTGTTTGAATGATCTGAAATAATGAATCTGTAATTGAAAATATATTGGAAAAAAGATGTAACAGGAAATTAAAATTGATCTCTTTCATTGCAACTAGGAAACCACATGCTGTAATGTATGTTTCGCTCTCCCATTCGTCAGAATTTTCTGTTATGCTGTCAAAAAGATCTATTAGAGCTCTTGTGTTTTCAAAAAACAATGTGGACCAAACGGGAACTGTAATTCCACCTTCTTGGGCAGACTTTAGGAAAACGTTTACTCACAAATTTGTGTAACGCATGAGTGTGCTTCGTAGAGTGGGAAAAAAATAAGCCAAATCCACCTAATGTTTTAAAAAATGTCTTGCAATCTCTAATATTGTTGAGTGACTGCAAAAGTATAAGATTGAGTCTATACGCACAGCATTGTATGAATATAGCACTGCTCTACTTTTCTCTTATTCTCTTCTGTAGCCCATTTAGATGACCGGACATAACAGCAGCTCCATCATATGTCTGGGACACCAGTTTGTCGCCGCAGGCGTATTCGCCTACTAACTTGAAAACATGATCTGCCAATGACTTTGCTGATATGTCGGTACTTACGTGAGTAGAATCGAGAAATCTTTCCTCAATGCTTCCTTTACATGCCACATACCGCAGCACAGAAGAAAGTTGTGACACATGCGCAATAACTGTTGTTTCATCTATAATTAACGCCACAAAAGGAGTCAACCTAATTTGCACTTTAATTTCTATCACAATCAACTTGGCAACACTTTCTATAATGTCATTTTGTATATTAGTGGACAAACCTGTAAAAACTTTGGGGGTTTCCAAATGAGAGGACAGCATTGAATCGTAGCTACTCAGCAGATTCACTAATTCCACATAATTACCCCGGTTGGAAGATCCCTCTCTTTCATCGTGGCCCCAGAATACAAGTTTTTGTCGCCCAAGCAAAACTGTCACATCTATAAGACATTTCGAAACTTCCCGGTTTCTGTCTACAGTTTTGTTGTGTTTTTGAACATCAGCATGAAGCTGCTCATTTAAGTGCAAATCAGCCCGCCTGAACCCAAACATTTTAAGTTTACATACATCCGACATATGCGTTTGAGAGAGTTCATGTCTGTGAGCAGCTTTATGAAGATTATTCATGTCACTAAAACCACTTTTATTCCACACCCCTTTCTCTGATGTGAACATTAAACATGGCCAACAAAAAAATTTTAACTTTTGTTTACTTCCTGTAAGCCATTTGTGGGAGCTGTAAAAATTGTATTTAAAATGTATTTGCACTGCAAACCACTTGATTTTGCGTTTGTCGCAATACACATGTCTGGAGTCGGCCTACCATGCAAGATTAAATCTCATTTTTGTTTGAAAGTCTTACCACTGAAAGAAGAAGTGAGTAATTCTTCTACCATGCAGTTACACATGTGCGATTCTCTGTCTTTGTCTGTCAGCATTTCTCCTTTCCATACCGAGCTTCTCGCTGCTACCCGTTCTTCTTCCCACGCCCCTCCTGAGGTCCCCTCCATCACATCTTCCCACAATACCCGCAGAAGTCTCTTGGTTCCCTTGGCCAGGCAACAATGTACAGCTAGCCTGTACACTTTACAGTAATTTACCGTTCCCCTCTGTCACCAAAAGACTTGAAGCAGGGCTAAACACCAGCTAAAAATTATCACTTCACTAAATTCACTTTTAAAACCGACTCTTAATTTGACGTGAAAACTTGCACAAACATTTATTCCCGTACTCGCAAGGGAATTGCACGACTGGCTTGGTTCCTTAGCTTCGCTGCTCCGAGTTTGTGCAGAAATACCCGAAGGCAGACGGGGTGGCAGGTCGAAGTTAAGACGGAAGAGCAGAGGTGGCACCATCTGCCTGAATGGATTGCGTGTGGGTGGCGGGGAGGAGGCAGGGGCAGGAAACAGCACAGTGCAAACAGGAAGGGATATAAGCCAATGCCAAGCGCAAAGCCGCAGAGAGAAAATTAAGAGTAGTACAATTGCAATAGACAATTAATGGTACCATTATTTACTAAAAGACTCACAATATTTGTTTGGTCTATCATAGTAGGGAACCAATGTTTCCCTTGGTTCCATGGAATATTCACCCTTGCTTAAAAAATTGGAACGTAAATTTAAGTCAAAACTGAAATACATTGTAACCTGTTCGGAAAGTTTTTGAAGGAATAAAATAGAAAAAACTGATTTGTTCTGACAAGCAATGTGTACTGACAAGTAATACATGTTGACAAGCAATGCGTGCTGACAAGTAATACACGTAGACTTGATCGCCATCCACACCTCACCATCTGGTTGGGTGGTGCAATATGTTACAAAAAATAATAGCATATTCTGTAGTTGATAAACTTGATCCCTAAATGAACTTTATCCCCAAATGGAGCTTTAACTAAGCCCCAAATGGAGCTTTAACAATGTTATATCATGACTAACATCTTGTGCATGCTCTTACATCATTTTACAATAGATAAAAAAGTATTATATACATATATATTAGGAATGTCAAAGTCGATTTCTCGATATTTCAATACCCTCGTTTATTACAGGTATCAAAGAATCGAGAATCGAACATTTAATTGTTATAAATCCTCGTCCATCTTTGCATGATTTTTCGAGGTTATGTAGCACAGCAACAGGTCTTTGGTTTTCCAATTAGGCTGAACCAGTACCAAACTCGCATATGTTGACCGGAATTAACCATTCAATGATGGTTCAACTATGAGAGAATTAGACAATACAGTAGAACCTCGATAATCCACAAAAATGGAGGGAAGATATAGTAGGATAATCAAAACTCACGGTTAAACAAGTAGTTTTTATCTTGATTGCTGCCATGTGGCAGATGGCTTTTATCAGTATTTGGCTGCCTCACTTCACTCCCACGTCACTATATGTGCTGTGTGGTGCGACTTAAATGGGAAAACTGCACTCGTATGATATCTAAACCTGTAAACGTCAGCGTAGACGAAACACTGAAACAAACTGGCAGTCACAGATGAGAGACCACTGGTGCACACGCAGATACTGTTGGAGGTAGCACTTTGTTGCGTGTAAGTTTTGCCATCAGCGTTAGTTGATAAGCCATGTGCTGTAAGTCGGCGTTGGTTTGCAAACACATGTTGTTTGTAGATAAGAACCCTCGCTACCGTAGACTCCTAGAGTTACAGGTCGCTGACATGGAACATGCATTGGCTTTTAGTCTGTTGTACGATAGTTATTAGTAGTGGGAGTATAAGTATCCTGGACCAGGATCCTTAGGCTAATAATATCAAAATTCTTGGTATTATTTTTCGGATTTTTTATTTTGTTTGCCTATTATTTAACGGTATATTAAATAAAGAACAGGTACGTTTTTCGTACCAAATATATTTCCTATTTGTGACATTTTAGTTTTTGAGGTATTCAAAATTGATACCAATTTTTTTTTTTCGTGTTGACCTATACCAAAAATATCCATCTCTTTTTTTGAAAAGTAGGTATTGTTAAGGTTTTCAATGTACTGAGGATATTATTTACTTAGACGTGAAGAAAATGTCTAGCGATGTGTGGAATTATTTTTCAGTTGACGTAAATGATGCAAATTACTTATTTTCAGTTTGTGCTCAGCAAAAATTTCACAAGGTGGGGTTAGTCACACAACTAGTAAATTGAGTTAACACCCAAGTTAACACGACGAGTACAATAAAATTGCCAATAATGATGTTTCAGAAGATCTTTTGGGCAAAGTTGTGTGTAGCAGCAAGTCATCCAGTGTCACTACAACTTAAAATGTCCGGTAGGAGCGTTTTCATTTAGCAATGCTAAATGAAAGTTACTTGTAGTTCACTTTTATTACTGAACAGCATCAATATTTGTGATTATATAGGCTAGCTTCATAAGTTGACGTAAAATATTGCATTGAGAAGTTGAGAACTTTTGTTTACCTTTTTTGTATAACACTTTGTCTATATTCATTTTAAATAAATCATAGATTTATTTAAAAGTCTTTCCTGTAGTTGTCTTTATATTTGTGTCTGTCTAATTTGACATATAAAACAAAATTTCAAAGAATACATTGACCGTTGGCACATGTTGATAATCACTATATCCTAATTTATGTTATCGGAATTGAGGTGGAATCGAATGAAAGGTTTTACTGTTGGAATTGAGACACAGAATCTAGAAATATTTATATTTTGACACACACATATATATGTATATAATTTTATAGTAACATGGAAAACCCACTTTGCATATGTTTGTGCATGGAACAGGAGAAAAATTTTATTAAAGAAGCAAGTTCAGTTATGTTTTTGAAGTATGTAGAATGGTTGATTACCTAAGTTTTCTCAGAAAAACACAAAATATTGCTTTTTATATACTAGTGAAAACATGCTTTTCCAGGCATTGCAGTTCTCTAGTGTAAACGGGGTTAACTATTTGGATGTGGGAAATGTTGAAGAAGGAAGAGTGAAGGACAAGTCACCACAGTGCTATGTTGCCAGATGGTGCTTTGTTACAGGATATTCCCTTAGTGGCAGCACAGCTGAACGGCAAAGAAACAATATATCTTCTCCGAGACAGATTACGAGTAGTATCGTGAGGTGTTGGAAACACCCATTTTTGTTATGCATATTGTGCAGCATAGAGGCAACGCAGTCGAAAATTTGTTCATTATAAAGTGAAAAAGACAGAGAGCTAAATAATTTGATCAGAAACACAATTTTTTTAATTTTTTCGGTATATACAATGTTGCTGTTCTTTAAAACAAGTAGCTAAGTGAAGGCATTATGAATCAATGGTACCAAATAATTTAGTAGCACAAGCACAAACTTAATAAATTCAAAAATATCCATAAGCTGCTTGAAAATTTTCCATGTTTTTATATGCGGAGAAGTAATGCCGGAATTTTAATTTCACAAAACAAGTGTGTAATGAATTCATTGGGATGTGTGTAATGAAACATAGTCATTACTCGATGACCATGCTATTGCTGTCTTTGAACACTTGACCATTTGAAAAGCCAAGATACTGAAAATAAACATTATATAAGAATAACATTTGTTATGGGTCAAGTCTCAAAAATCAACCTGAGTCGAATCAACAAAGATTGACTTGGTACTCAAATTGAAGTTTTATACAGCAGACATAGAAATACTGAATGTGCAAGCAGAGTCACAATGCTTTTAGGTTTTAACCTTAGCTTATACAGCGACGCATCCTGCTGGAAGCTCTTCTGGAAGGACTTTTTGTACATGATTGCTTTTTGATGAAAGTTCTTCCAGCAGGATGCAAAAAATTCCCATCTGGTCTTAATAACTGCCCTTCCAGTAAACCTTCATCCTTCTGGCAGTACTAACATATATGCGGCACATATTAGTTGTTTAATACACATCCTAAGTTACAGTCTTTTTAAAGGTATAATAAAATAAAATGTCAGAAAAGAAACATCTAAATACATATTTGTAATGACGCCGGCTAACAGCCAGCGGCGCTAGAGCCCATGATGGTGCTCACCATGCACGTGTCACGTGTACATTCACGTGTGCAAAGAGGCCAATATTTTTTAACTTTCACTAAATTATTATTTTGCAGTGTAAAATGTGCCTTATAATTTTATTTTCAAGGTTCGATATGTCTTACAGAGTTTTAAAGTGTTTATTGTTATTTTGAAAATGTTTGGTTATGAAATTAAAAGTGCCCACGGCACCGAGATTAAGGACACATTCCGGCGTGAACGCTGTAATAAAGAGACACTGAAATAATATGAAAATTCACAAGAACATTATAAAAAAATGTAAAACAATATTAAATTTATTTGTGCCTCTTTTATTTTCAATAATAAAATATTTTACTTGGCGTGATATCACTTCCGCATATGTGAACCCCGTAGGTGGCCATGACAGGTCAGTGTGACACTTGCCTCTGGACATTCTGTCAAGGAGAGCTGGCGGTTTAAGACAGTGTCACATACGCACTACAACTTTTTTGTTCACTGATGTAGATTTCAATATCACTATTAGTTTACCGGTTAACCTTTGCTTGCATACGTTTTGCCAAACATTTCACCACCAGTATGCTTCCGCTTAACTAATTTATTTCGCCCTTGTGGCATTTTCAACTTAATTGAGGGGAAGGAGGAGAAATATGTCGGAGAGGTCACGCAACCCGCGAAACTTGAATCAGGTGCCATCCGCTTCTGCTAAAGGCATTTCATCGTAATTTCTGTATTATTGCTATGTGCAATTTGAAGGGCTTTGTTTTCATATATGTATTTTAGGGTATTTTCCATGTTTGATTATTTTACGGCAATATCGCGTATAACCACATGGCTAACTGACTCCAAGTATTTGTCTACGCCATCATTGTGTTTTGAGAGTTTATTTATGTAACATTGTGTGTGGAATATTTTATTCAGCGTTCTATGATAAATTTTGTTAGGGTTCCATGTAATTTTCATGTAAATAGATGCTTTTTGTGTTTGAGCACACGGAGCACACGGTCACTTTAATGTTTGCTTTTTCTGCTATCAGGCATGCTACAAACCTGTAATCACTTCAATTGCAAAGAGAATAATTTTCTCTACCAGAATAATATTTTGTTGGAATTTAATTTACCATTTTCACCAAGAAATATTGCAATTTCACCTGTACAACGTGGTCCACTACAAACTTCATCCAGCGGCATCCACGCCATATAAACTTGTTTTCACCCATGTGTTTGTTTATTGTGACTACTCATCTCGTGTTCCATAATCTTTCAAGGGTATTTATGTAATTTTATAATTTGTGTATGGTGATATTACTCCCGTCCTAGCCGTCACCACACTACCGTCAGTCCACCCTAGCAGCTGTGGCCCCTATTCCCTTGTGAAGGATGTGCTTTTACGCACCTCGGTGAGATCATCCATCTAGGCGTGTGCTAGATTAACTGCAGGCTGGGGAGCACCCAAGTGGAATTTGCTAGTCATGACCGAGATTATCATAATTTCATTGGCACCTTGATGTGTATGCATAGTAACAATAAAAACAAGTCTACAGTGAAGCAACCCCTTTTATTCAGTAGTGACATTGTCCTAACCACATGTATTTTATTAAGTGCTTATTTTCAAAATGATGTTTAGTAAAAGTTTAGTATTGCCTACGTGTTTGTAAGTACAGACGGGTGATACAGAATACAGAACCCACAGCCTCCCTGAGAACCCTGAGTTTCAATAGTGCGGTCATTGGGAAGCACCGCTGGCGCCCATATTACCAGTAAGTGTTTGTATTATCGTTCATCTCATTTCTCACCAGACGGCATCAGTAATAAAATTAAATGAACAAATAAATACACATAATATTTATGAATAATGAGTCATAGTACAGAACTTCTTAATTAAAGTACAAGTATTTGATCAAATGGGAAAAACTTTATCTAATTGGAATTCCAGGCTGGTTAAAAGAAGCAGTTTGAGGGCTACACAAAGCTGCCGAAAAACCACGCTGTGTGCAGTAGAAGCTTGTTTTCTGTTGCATGTATCTCACTTATTAACAAATAACACACTTTTTCTGTACCCTGTTCCTGTCATCGTCTTTTGAGATTGCCTGAAGAATGTGGTTTCCTGGAAGTGCAACATCACAAGGACTATTATTAGGCATCATTACAGGAAGCTGTGAATGGCCGCTTGAAGTGAAATTATTATTTATTAATTGGAGTGCCAAGTTTTCTGTGAAAGTCGCATTATTATACACAACTAAACAAATCATCTTTGCTGAAATAATTGAATGCCAAAATGGCATTTGTTTCAATAACTCCCAAAATACACGCATAGTTTCTACGCTGCCACTTCTGTGTTTTCCAAACAGTTGCCAGAGAGAGGTCATCTTGCTTAATATGATTGTGAACATCGATTGCTGGTGCCCCCACATGATATTCTTCGACTATTTTTGGCCGGCCGATTTCATAAAAATTAAGGTTACCTTCTCCATCAACTCATGTTTTCTTAATGGGTTCTCCTGGGTGCGATGAACTGCATGTCCCTATAAAAGTATGCACCTTTATATCTCTCCAGAAAATGCAAGTCAAATAACATTACCATATGTTGCTGCAGCAGCTGCAAATGATCCCCTACCTACTGGACATATACTGGGAGCTTCTTTATTAGGATAATTTTTTGTAGCTGTTTTGACCATTTGTATTTAATACAATCACCTTTTCTTTAGTTGGACTGCAGTGTTTATGGAACGAAACCAGGAATCACCCACTACAATCCTTCCCGTTCCATGCCATGGTTCTGTCAGTCTAAGAGCAGTTGCAGTACCCGCCCCAAACTCTTTTTGCCACTTCTTATCTTTCATACTTTCTTTGCCTTCATTAATTTACATCCCAATCATTATTCTAGATGAGCTATCAGCTAATGTTTTCATTTCACATTCAATTCCTTGGTTTTCTTTTTATTTTAAAAACAGCAGGCATGCCATCCTTATCATAGTTTCCTTTTCCATACAAAGCAAACATATGTTTATCAACTGTACTTTTATAACCAGCAGATAAATTACTGTGCCATGTAGCAGCTGTCCATTTTACTAGGGTTCTTACCTGGTACCATTTATCATTATGTGCTGTCTCATTTGGCATTGCAAATGCCATAACCATAATACCTTCTTTGAATCTGTGCAGTCCCATTCTGAATCTACTTCCAAAAGATGGTCGGGGAAATATTCCCTCAACAGGTAACAATAATATCTACATTGGTGTAATACATTGACACTCATTGCACGCAACAAACTGTAGGAGATCCTCCCTGCTCTTAACTCGTAATGTAATACCTTCTGCTGTGATTCAGTAATCACTTACTCCAGTATCCAGTATTCTTAATACCTATAATCTAACACCTTGCCGCTCTCGTTGACCCCTCTTCTTCCTTGGTAACCTTTTCTCAAAGTATCCTTAGGTCACAACGACGACGTTCCCCTCTGCGTGCTAGCCCCAACTTCTTCTTCATCACCCTTCTGGTGTTGAACCCAGATAGCTAGGTTCCTTCAGAAAACAACAATATTAGGGAATAATAATTTTTAAATTGTAGTTTTAACGAAATTAACTCTGCTTATCAAGTCTTACTGCTTACACATGTCAATTCTCCTTGCTATCAAGTTGCCTTCGCCTGCTCTTAATATCGTCAATTGTCAAGTATTTTTTAAAATCTTTTTAAATGACTAGGAGAGTGTGACCCCACTTGTTTGAGTATGTTCATAATAACACATAAAAGTCATGTATTTACCCGAAATGAAGAGGAGGTTTTTTGACAGAAAAGGAATAGAAAAACATAAAGGGTCCTCTACTATAATTCGGGGATCTTCTTCAATTCAAAACCTAGGCACAAATACCATAAATGTGCGACACTGCTAGTTCAGTATTTAAGTTTGTTACATGCACAAAATTACTATGCCTTCTTTTCATAATTTTCACTCATGTAGCAGTAAGTCCTCCAAAATTGGCGCGCCATGACACAGAAGATTTTGAGAAATGCTTTTCATCCTTAATTACCTTATCTCCTATGGTTGTATATATATTTGTAGTGCTGAGACTGTACCTGTCTACTTTGACAAGGGGTCCCTTATCTGATGTCTCCAGCCATAAAGAGGAAGGAAGCACTTTGCTGGGAAGCGCTTTGCTGGATGCAAAGTGGCTCAAGTCATGAATATATTACACCGACAAAAGTTTTACAGTGTAAGAAAGATGCTGCTACCGTACAACCAGGTTAGACACACCTATTTCATTGTGATTACCTTTCCTTTAAAAGTAAATAAATTATATATCATATTATTCATATGATAGCATTTCTTCTTGAAGTGTTTGTCATATATTTATGCAAAAATACTTTCAACCTAAATCATTTTTTCAGCACTTCACAGGGGTAGTATTGGAATCAGGTTTAAATATTTTTCCCTCAAAGATATATTTTTTTGGTAGGGGTCGTTTTAGATTCAGGGTTGTCTTCCTTTTGGGTAAATATGGTATTATCTAATTTATTGTGTTCTCATTGTAAAACAAAATTTTCCTTTATAACTTAAGCCCTTAACACCATTTGACAATTTTATCTTGATGAATAGCTGGCAAATAACGTACTACGCCACTAAAGCAGACACCCACACATTAACAGCAAAGCAAGATCTGCCGCTTGATAGTTCTCGGGAGCGCCCAGATCTGTAGAAATACTATCCACCAGTTGAATTGTGTGACCAAAGTATCTTCCTACTCCTCGACCGCTATAGTGGCCGGGAGAGAGAGAGAGGAGTGCATTGACCACCTGACCCACTATGGAGCCTCACTTGGGGATACCTGAATAAAACCACAGCACTGTCTACACTCTGCATGTCACACCCACTGCTGCAAGGCCGGGTCACCAGGAATAACAGAGTGTGCAAACCCATTGGAAAGACAGAGTGTTCAGCTGCACAAGTTAGTGTCATGGTATTCACAGCTCTTTTCAAATAACTTTGCATTAGACATACTCTTGCCATATAAAAAGACTTTGACTACAACTTCAAGGAATTCTTCAGCCCTACTCGGCCACAGTCAACACCGGCCGCTGTAAAGCCGCCACCCGCAGCAGTCAGCCAGCCCACAAGAAGAGGAGCAACACAGTCAGGCATTACTAAGGTAAAGTCTCGGTGACCTGTAATACTCACCACCCAAGATTTCGTCCCTGCCAGGAAAACCTACGAGGCTGACATTATATCAAGGCAAGGCACCCATGCATATTTAAACTCCCCCTTAATTTGACATACAGTAAAACCCCTCCATTACAACCCCATTTATTACGACCACCTCTATTATGACCCGATCCCGAGGAACCGTAAAAAGTTTGGGTCGAAAGAGTGAAAGAGTTGAAAATTTCAGGCATATCTAAAAATAGAAATACTAGTCCCTCGCCAACCATGGTATCTTGAACTGCAGTTTCAGTTATGCGCAGATTTGTTTTTGTAGACCTTTTCTCCAACCGCATTACAAGTTTCTATTATCTACGGTTTTCAGTCTATGGGAAACTAGCCTTTACTGATGTTAGTGTTCGCACATTTCTCAAGCTGCCGTCATAGACTTTGACACTTGTCCCAAACAGTGTAAAGCAATAAATTTCTTCATGCCAGAAGGGAACACTGGTGTATTGTCTGTTGATGATGCAGTGAAGGGGGGCTGGTGGAGAGCTGCAGGCCGTGTCAGGGAGGATTCTGTACCCTAGTCACATGCCGCTGCCTCTGCCTTACCCTCCCTGTCTTTTCTCGCTTCCATTATCACTCCTCTTTTGCTGTAAAAACATTGGCACATTACAGACTAGTTTCTTAATTAGTGTATGTATAACTTCAAATTTAATTCAATGTCCTTTTTTTTTTTTTTTTTTTTTTTCGATGCCTACATAATATGCTCATTTTTTTGGTGGGCATTTGTTTTTTTTTTTTTTCTTGTGAAGTCAATTTTATAAAGGTATATGCTGTTTGCAGTAAAGTCAGCACTTTTGAAGTCCTAGTTACTCTTTCCTTTCAGCCAATTTTGATCCTTTAACCTGCTTTTAAAAATAAATATTTTAAGTAAGAAACACTGTGTGTATATTTCACCACACACAGAAGTTAACGCCTAAGAGTAAAATAAAATGTATTTATTGACTATCATTCCAAATGAGAGAGCTTTCAAAAGGACTTAATTTAGCGTGAATAGCCTATAGGTAAGTGTGTGTAAATAAATGTGTTCTTATGTTACCATACTTTGAAAGCAAGGCCGTGTGCGTGCATAGGTTATGTCAGAAGTTTTTGAAGAAAAGGTCGGGATAATTAATATTTCAAGTAGACCCCACTAAATATTTATATTCCCGTAAACATTGCCGGGCCTCATTGTGCCAGTACAGAGGCCAACACACAGCCTACATTTTGTATAAATTCAACACATTCACGTGAATCTCATCTATCAGCATGTTTAATCAACAACGGGCCACTGTTGCGAAGTGAATGGGCCCTGTAATGACGGCACTGGTGGCGGCCGGCTGCTGCCCAGCCCCGAGGATTTAGGATCGATCGACAGATGCAAGTCGTCAAACCCGGCCGCGCTGCACAGGATCTAAGCGCTTGCCCAGCTACGTGTGTACGGCAGTGTATTCGCTGCTAGCCCGAGCACACGAATGATCCAGTGTATTATTCTTCATATATATTATCAACAAATTAACTTCTGTGTTTTGCGTCAAATATATAAGGCATCTCCAAAAGTGTTTACTTATGTTTTAATAATACAGAGTCTAATCTTGTCACACATTTTCAATGGCCATGTCATACTGTGTCTAGGCCTTCTTTTTTTATGACAAGGGGTGGTCCAATATGCCTTTCTTGGGTATGAAATTAATCAGGAGAATTCCAGCTATTAAAATAAACACGTATGTGTATTTAATTTAAAAAGTGGTTTTTAATGCACTAGAGACGTTAAACATGAACTTCATTCAAAAAATGGACAGATTGGGGGCATAGGTGTTAGGGGTGGGTCAAAATCTGCCCAAAATTTTCTAAATTTTTTGTTACAACACCCCCCCCTCCTGCCTTCTTTATTACGACCTTTTTCTTGGGAAGCGGGAGTGGTCGTAATAGAGAGGTTCAACTGTGTATTAAATGTCCTTCATGATACTGGCATCGTGATGGTCAAAATCATTCTCAGTGGTTAGGACACAAACCATCAGTCAAGAATTTGATCTGTATATTGATGCAGTCAGGTAAAATACGAGACAAACAATGACACAAACACTTACTGGTAATTTGGTCGCCACTGGTGCTTCCCAAACACAGCACGACTCAGGGTTCTCAGAGATGCTGTGGGTTCTGTGTGTCCGTCTGACCCGTCACGTAGGCAATACTAAACTTTTACTAAACATCACTTGAAATAAACACTGAGTAAAAGAATTGGGTCCACTGTAGACTTGTTTTTAATGTTACTATGCATACACATCAACGTGCCAATGAAATTATGAGGATCTCTGTCATGACTGACCAATTCCACTTGGGTGCTCCGTAGCTCGCATCTAATCTAGCGCGTGCCTAGATGGGTGATCTCACCGAGATGCATGAAAGTACAGCCTTCACAAGGGTATAGGGCCAACAGACGCTAGGGTGGACTGACGGTTTTTCCCTGAACACAGGACATGGTGAATTACAAATGAAACCCTTAATACATATTAACACGTGTGATTACTCGGTATCACTAACGCAAACTCGTCAGGGCTCGCCCTCCTGCGCGTGGGTAGTGTGGTGACGGCCTATACACAGATCCGGCTAGGACGGGAATAATTGCACCATACACTAATTACAAAATTACATAAACCCTCAAAGTTACGTCAAGCAAGATGAGACACGAGATGAGTATTCACAATAATCACACACATGTGTAAAAACAAGTTTAGATGGCATGGATGCCACTGGGTGAAGTTCGTAGCAGACCATGTGGTGCAGGTGGAATTCCAATATTTCTTCATAGAAACCGCAAATTATATTCGGACAAAATATTACTCTTGTTGAGAAAATTATTCTCGTTAATGATTGAAATGGTTACAGGCTTGTAACATGATTGATGGTGGTAGAATCAAAATTAACATGACTGCATCGTCAATTACAAATGGCATTAATTTACGTCAAATTACACTGAACCCTGACAGAAATTTAACATAGAATCCTTAATAAAATTTGCAAATACGATGTTACAGAAATAAGATCTCAAACTCAACGATGGCGTATACAAAGACTTGGCATTGTCGGCTACGTGGTTATATGTGATGTTGTAGTAAATATTTAAACACAAAATGTACCCTCAAATACATACAAAAAAACAAAGCCCTTAAAATGGCGTGTAGCAATAATGCATAAGTTACAAGAAATACCTTAAACATAGGCAGGTGGCGCCTGATTTAAGTTGCACGGGTTGGTTGACCTCTACGACATCTTTCTACTCTTTCTCCTCGATTAAGTTAAAAATGCCACAAAGGCGCAATAAATTAATAAAGCAGAAGGATAATGCTGGGGAAAATTTCTGGCAAAAATGTATGCAAGCAAAGGTTAACTGGTTAACTAAATAACTATGGAAACCTAAATCAGTGAACAAAAGTTGTATTGCGTACGTGACAGCGTCTTACCTTGCCAGCTCTCCTCGACAGACTGTCCCGAGACAAGCATTGCAAGTACCGACCATGGCCGCCTATGGGGTTCATGTAAGTGGGAGTGATATGCACGCCGAGTAAAACATTTTACTATAGAAAATAAGATGGCACAAATAAAATTTTATATTGTTTACAATTTTATAATTTTCTTATGAATTTTCATATTATTGGTAGTTCATGGTAAGGTGAGCACTTTTGAAGCCCTAGTTACTTTTTTCTTTCAACCAATTTGTTTCCTTCCATCACTTGTTAATGTAAACCATCACTTGTGAGTAATTAACACAGTGTATACATTCACCATACCCAAAAATAAAAGTCCGAGGCCACAATGAAATCTATTTATTGATTTTTATGTGTGATGAAACAGCTTCAAAAAATGCTCACTTTAGCGTTAATGGCCTATAATATTTCAGTGTCTCTCTATGATGGTGTTCATGACAGAATACCAGTGTTCTTAATCTCGGTGCCGCAGAACTTTGATTTTTGTAACCAAACCAATTTAAATTAGCAACAAACACTTTAAAACATTTTAAGACATATTAAACCCTGCAAATATAATATAACACATTTTACACTGAACAATAATATTTTTGTGGGAGTTGGAATGATTATTGGCCAACTTTGCACATATGCGACACACGTGACACGTGCATGGTGAGTGCCGTCATGGACTCTAGCACCGCTGGCTGGCATCAAATGACCCCTCACTCAAAGGCCAAGGCGGTGCGATCAATGCAACATTGCTCTGGCAGGTTCTGTCTGACTGGTTGGTTATTGAGGGCAAAGAAAACGTGGCCTTGGAGTTTGACGCTTTCTTCGGTGTTTGCAGGAGGTGGTGGTGTATGCAGGAACAACAATTTGAGTACATGGTGGTGACTCGCCTCGCCTCTTGCAAGTGCTGTGTTGTGATTTGTTGACGCTTGACGTCACAATCACTGCCATACTATTCTCTCCAAACCCATTCAAACTCTCTTGTCCGACCATGCTCTCCCTTGCGGGAACTGGAATGCCGTTGAATGAAGTCTTGCCTTCACAAGTGGCATCAAAGTACGTGTACACTTTGGTTACAACCAAATTCAGCTGTGCCTGGGGAAATCCCTTAAAACTCAACTCACTGGCAGTGGTTGTGTTGAGATTTACGTGTGCACTTATGTTACCACTTTCTTCATGTTCACTTGGAAACCCCTTAAATTCAGTCTGATTTGTTGTGTTGTTACAGGCATTAACAGAAGAACCCAGAAATGGTGTTGCAGTACTACCTTTTTCCACCTCGCTACTACTAGGTGTTGAGTGTTCTGTCAGTGTAAAACCCTTAAATGACATTTCCTTACTTTAGCTGGGTATTCCCACGTTAGTGTTGTTCTCTTCAGTGTGCGTGTTGACATTTCCCTGTGTACTCCCAGGTAAAATTCTCAGAACTCACTGTGGTACTGGGCGTAACGTCGTCTCTTTGCTTCTCTTCCCTGCAGGCGATTGGGATATCCGCAGGTCGTCACGGTGCTGTTTCGTGACACGTTTGGGTCCTACCTTCTCTAGATACGTGGAATTTCCCATCCTTTCCACCACTCTCACTGGTCCTGTTCATGTAGGTGTCATTCCAGAACAGTACTTTTTCGCCCCAGCCGATAACGGGTTCTCTCTTACATATACGTACATTCCGGGTACAAGTTCGGGTGGCGGCCGCTTGCTCTCTGGTGCCCACACATTACAATAATTAATCGGGTTCACCCTAGCTTCATCATGTATTTGCACCTGGTGTTCGACGATTTGTTCAGGTGATCTGGGCGCGTTTTCGCGTGGTGCTCCGGCAGCACGGAGTTCGCGACCTTGTACCATCTTTGCGGCTATTTTCCCGGTTGCTGCATCCACTCTATTCTGTAGGCAAAACATTCCCCCTGGGATGAATTCAATCCACTTAGCATGATCTTCGTATAACCGGACACATAATTGGATTTTTACGTAACGTCTCTCGGTTTGATTAGCCCTGGGATGCTAGGCTGGGGTGGTACGGTGTTCTGTTCCCCACCTAGTGCAGTACTCCCTCTATTTTCGCCCTACAAACTGTGTTCCATTGTCTGTCACCAAATACTCAGGTTATCCCCACTTCGAGAAAAACTTGTTCTGTATTACTTGTGCAACTGTGTGCGCACGAACATTGCTGACGGGAAATGTATTGGTCCAACGTGTAAACGAATCCGTGGCAACAACAAGAAATCTTTTCCCAGTTTTAAGTACACGGGTACAGGCCCATGATTTCGATAGATACTGTTTTGAATGGCTTGGTTGGCAGCCTTGGTTGTTGTGGGGTGTCGCCGTCTATTCTCTGTGGCTTACGGGTGTTACACGTGACATAGCTCTGTATATGTTTCCTGACATTTGCGTGAATCCCTCGCCAGTGAAAAATTTTCTGCGCGTTCCTTCATGTTTACTCGGATTCCGGGTGTCCGTGCTCCAAATTGTCGTGTGCAGACTTTAACACAAGTTTCTCTTTTGGTACATACGCCCACCATCGTGCACAATTGCCAGGTTGTTTGGATTGTATTTCTCTGTCCACTACCCCTCCACTATTCTGTGTAACGTGTGGCACAGTGATCGGCATTGCGCAGCATCTGGGGAATTTTCTTGTGCAGTGTGTACCACTTTTAATATGTCATGTACATTTAAGGAAACAAGTTTGCCAGGTTGTGAGGCAACAATGTTTTGTACAACGTGAGTTTGTGTTTCTGCAGTTGGCAAGGTGATAGCGCCTCTTCCCACTGCATCGTCAGTTACTGTTAGATTCAGGTAAGGATTCCTGGACAAGGCGTCCGCAAGCTCGTTGCTTTTTCCCGCCATATGTTCTAACTTGAAATCGTACTCCTGTGGTAACATCGCCCAGTGGGCAAGTTTGCTTTTCCCATTATGTATTCCATCTAACCATACAAGGCATCAGATGTCAGTTTTGATTGTGAACTGCCTTCCTACCAAGTACGGCCTGTACTTCCGTAATGCATGTACAACGGCCAAACATTCTTGTTCATTAACGTGATAGTTACGTTCTGCGTCCCCGAACTTCACACTGTGGTAACTGATAATATGTTTTTCCCCGTGTGTTCCCTCCTGAAACAACACAGCCCCAATGCCTTCTTGACTAGCATATGTTTGTGCGACAATGGGTAACTCTGGGTTGAATCTAGACAGTGGAGTACAGTACTGAAAGGCAATTTTAATGCCTTTAAATGCTTGATTGGCATGAGGTTTCCAGACAAATTTACATTTCTCACACAACGAAGCAGTTAACGGTGCAGTGATTACGGAAAAGTTTGGGATGAATTCCCTTAACCAATTAATTAAGCCAAAGAATTTTGTGACTTGTTTACGTGATCTGGATGTGGGTTTGTTTTGAATCTCCTATATGTGTTGTTCTGGTTGGTGTCCATTTGCTGTTACATAGTGTCCTAGAAACTCCATTCTACTCATACCCAAATAATACTTCTCCACTTTGCACTTAAGCTTAGTACATTCGACCTGTTCAAACACAAGTCTCAAATGGTGCAATTGCTCTTCCCAGCTGTTAGACCAAACAAGTACATCATCTAAATATGCCATCGCAAATCTCCAATAAATCCATCCAATAAAATAACCATTAAATTTTGAAAGGTTTGCAAGGGCACACTTTAAACCAAATGTCATGGCTACAAACTGAAATCTATAGCCATCATAGGTAGTAAGTGCATTTTTCTTTCTGTCCTGTGGGCAGATAGGCAGTTGCCAATATCCATACTTTAAATCAAGTGATATGAATACTGAAGCTGGTCCTAATGTTGACAAAGTGTCTTTCATGTTTATGACTGGTGGCGGCATGTTTACTGTAACTATGTTGAGGGGGCAGAAATCGACACAGAATCGCCATTCGCCATCTTACTTAGAGGAAGGGTAGTACCTGATTTATAGAGACTTTGTGTAGGCTCAGTAATGTTATCATTGAGCATCTCACATACCTGCTGGTTGATGACACGACAAAAGAAAATACCCGGGTCTTGTGTCTGGAGTACACCGGGTCCTCATGCATGGTGACGTTCACATGTTACGTAATGTCAGTGCGTTGCAGCTTCCCCTCAGTGTGGAACACACTGGCATACTGGTCTAGAAGATGTTGCAGACATTGCTGATGTGTGGGGGGCACCTCATGCTCGAAGTCAGCAAACGGCACAGCAGTTGTAGTTGTTGGTGGTGTTTCTCCCACAGCGTAAACGGTCCATTGGCCACTTGCAGATGATTCAGGTGCGATTCTATCATGGAATGATTGTGAACAAGCCTTTGCAGTCCTAAAATTACTTCTTCCCACAAGTCTGGCACAATGTAGACATCGCACTTTGTACACAGTTTGCTGAATCCTACCATTACGTGCAATATCACTTTACACTTCTCCCTGTTGGTGTGTGGTAGCGAATTGCAAGCATCTCTTTGGCACCCTAGTGGTTATCACTTGTATCAAACACTCACACACAAAATTATGACTAGTGGCATTGTCGATAACAGCTGTGACATTTTTCCCTTCACGTTTAACACAGATTCTCAGTGCTTTTACGGTACTGTCTGTTACTTGGAACACTTTTGCATCATCATTAGACGGATTGATACTACTTGGTGGTGAGCTTGGTGCATGTTCGGTTTCGCCAACCTCCCTTCTTAGTTTCCTAACCTGTTGCCTTGATAATTAGTTTCGCGGTTATTCCTGCAAAAGTTTGATCCATGTCCACAGTTTTCTCTCACTGGTGTGAACGCGGCGGCGGCCTCGTTACATCTGTCATCATGGCGGGCGTTGATGTGCGGTAATTTTGCCGCGGTGAGTGTTATTCCTAACTGGCACGCACATCCCTCTCATACAAGCACGCCTCTCTCTTGAACTGTTCCACACTTTCATCTATTGCTCTTCACAAGTACTGCCTAATAACAGGTGTTGACAAGGTCACAATTATTTCCAACACTCTGCGAGTTGCTTGTCCCGAGTGTAAACGCTTATACAAGCTTAACTTGCGTTCAATGAATTTCTCGTTTTACTTGCATTCTCTCTGCTGCTCGTGATATGGTCATGCTTGTGTCTGGATAGCATCTCCATCTGTGTAGATTTAATGTAGCAATCTCTCACAGAACTTTTCCCACGTAACGCGATAGTCCCTTACCAAGTTTCAGCATGTGGCAGCAGTTCCCCTTAACCTATTTGCAGTTACCTCAGTCCAATCATCCCTATGCACGCAATGCCTATGTCATTTTTCTTCGCACACTGCAAGGAACGTACCTGGGTCTTTTGTGTCGTATCCCGCGAAAGAAGGTAAGAAATGTTTCTGTCAGCTCCCGTCAAAACCTGTGGTGTGTATGTAGCAACTACTGGCGGCATGGACTTTACCTCTTGTGTTGTGAAGCCCTTTTGAGCGGCCATAAATGCTGCTGTTGACAATTCACTCACTAGTTCCATGTCTACAGCCTTTGTCGAGAAGCACACAAACGAGGCTATATAATCTTTGAAAGTAACTCTACTGCGGCCCTTTCAGTTTTGAAGTTGGAATGGACCTGCATAGTCTACTCCACAGTGTAAAAAAGGATGTGATGGGCGTACTCTTGCTGATGGAAGATTTGCCATTATCTGCGTGGTGGTGGCAGCCCGCTAACGACAACATGTCACACACTTTTCCAACACGTGGCGGATAGTGTCTCTAGCCCTAAGAATCCAAAATATTTGTTGGATTGTCGATTGCACCAATTGAGGTCCTGCGTGTAGATTTGTCAAATGTTCGTGCAGGATTATCAATTTTGTGAGTGCAGGTAAATGTAAACTGGTCCACTGTAGGGTACCACTCAAGTCCCAAAGTCTTGATCATACTGTCTTCGCTTAAACTCAATGGTAAGGCATGTCCAAGGGTATCGCTTCAAGTATTTATGGGGCTTTTGATGACCATTGGTGCAGCTGAAAACCACCACATGCCAACAAGCTGATCAGTTCTGCTTGCAATTTCATAGCTGCTGGGATGCTGTCTGCTTCAGACAAAGGTCATCAACATAAAAATCATTCATGATGACACGAGATGCCAATGGAAATTTAGCTTTTTCATCGGTAGCAAGATGTTTTAGATACCTAATTGCAGGATATAGTGCACAGCTTTCCCCATAGGTCACTGTCAATAGACGATAATCTAGGATAGGCTCTGTTGAGAACGATCTCCACACAATCCTTTGAAATTCAGTGTCAGTCTTGTTCACCCGAATCTGAAGATACATCTTAGCCACATCTGCAACCAATGGAATTGTTTGTTTCCTAAATCGTATTAAAAGGGACCAAATATCTTCTTGCAGTTGGACCAACCAGCATTTTATCGTTTAATAATATGCCTGAGGCGGTCTTCGTTGAGGCATCAAACACCACCCTAAGTTTCGTGGTATCTCTACTCTCCTTTAAGACTGGTATGTGAGAAACGTAACATGTTTCGTTCGGTGGCTTCTGCAGTTGTCTGGCAGAATGACCTCCATATGCCCTAATGCAATATATTCATTCATGAAGTGTACGTACTTCTGATGCTTGTCAGGGTGGTGCTTTAACTGACATTCTATCCTGTGCAATCGGCTACTGTATTGACACGTGATTCTCGTAGTTACAAGTAGTTGTCTTGAAAAGGAAGCCTCACCACGTTCCTACCATCAGCACCTCTCTCATGGCTGACATTGAAGTGATGCTCACATAAACCCTCTTCTTTAGTGAGTATGCTGGCAGAAAGGATCTCTTCTAACTCCCAAAACTTACGCAAAACTTGAGTATGATCATCACACTAAACAGTGAGATACATCACTGCTGGTATTGATGATGTGGTGGAAATGCTACCAGACAGAACCCAGTCGAGATCAGTTTCAATAGCAACTGGAGAACCACCAACTCCTATGCAGCGACCTGTTCTGAGTAGTCAGGGGTAGATATCACCACCAAGAAAAATGTCCACCTTGCCAGGAACATTGTACAGTGGATCGGCCAGTCTCAGTCCGGTGATGTGTGATCATGACTTCTCAGGAACAATGGACTCTTTTGGAAGACACCCCATTACCTTAGAAATCATGAGTGCCTTTACAGTGAACACTGGAGCACTGCAGTATGTAGACTGAAGTTTCAATTGAACAAAGCTAGAGCACTGTCCTATGTTAGTGGATACTAAACCTGATACAGTAACATTCAGCCATTGTTTCTTTAACTGGAATTTTCGTACACAGCTCTCTGTCACAAAACTAGCCTCTCAACCAGAGTCAAGGAGTGCTCGAACTGAAGTGAAGGTTCCTCTGCACTCCTGGACACTGACTAATGCCGTAGACAACAACACTCTTGATGATACAGACTGTGCTAAGTAATGAGATGCAACTTCTGTCTGTCTGGGTTCATCAGAGGATTCACTCACAACACTTTCACAATGCAAAAATGTGTGATGATGCCCCTGACATACCTTACATTATGAGGATGTGCTTTGTCTAGATATATGATCAACACCTAAACAGTTAAAACACAACCATTTACTTTTGATGAATGCATATCTCTCTTGCACTGGAGCAACCAGAAACTCATGGCACTGGTATAGCTTGTGAGTTCCAGCGCATTTCATGCATCCATTGTCTTGTCTGGTGCCATGCAAGGCTAAAAGGCTCCTTTTACCCTGAAATCTACTGGTAATGACAGTGGTGGAAGTCTTGGGTTTGGTAACATTTCCTGCAGCCCTGGCACGAGTGTAGTGTTCCAGAAATCTTACAAGTTTTTCAAACTTAGGCAATTCATCCTCAGTTAATAACAACTGATATTCTTTTCTTGATTCACAGTCTAGCCTTTCGGTCACAAGAAACACGATTATCTAGTCCCAGTGTTCAACAGGCTGTTCAAGAACTTTTAGTAACCTTGTACATTCAACAACACTAGCTAGCAGACAGTGCAACATCACTACAGATTCCTGCTTAACAACGGGTTGTGAGAATAATCGTTCTAAGGTTGTGTCCACTAATTCACGCTTGTTTTCAATCGTGTAGTAAGTATTCCCCAAGCTTCAGGGTTATTTGCACTAGTGATTGTTACAGACTTCTGTAGTGCTGCAGCTTCACCTTGTAAATATCCTTTGAAATACTGGAGATTCTGGGCCCCTGTAAGGGTTTTGTTACTATGCAGTGCAGGTTTTTAAATGACAAGTCTTTAAATCACAAGTCTTTAAATGACAACCAGTCTTGGAAATTTCCGCCAAACACTGGAAGTTGTAGTTTCTGAAACCTAACCTCACTAGCAACCTCTCTATTTGGTGACACAATATCACAGTTTTTGGTCCCAATCTTATGCAATCTTACAAGTAGTGTAGTAAGTCGATGTTGGACTTCTCTGAAGTCTTCATCATGTGCTTCACTTTCATCACCACTTGCATAAATTTGAAACCGATTGACATTTTAACAACTTCATTGAGCATGAGCTGAACTCTTTTTTGATGTGCTGTTGTTGCACTTACATCCTCACTTGTAATTTTGTCAACGGCATTCTCAGCACAAGTAACATTTTGCTTTAATCACCTTCTTTTTTGCTAAAAGTGACTCCATTGCTGATGTCTCAAGTCAACAGTTTTATCCGATTCCCGACGAGTAATTCAAAGAAAAACAAAAAACCAGATCTTGTATAGATCCGGCCTGGATGACCAAAATGTGTTCCGTGAATTTTACTTACTAAATGCGGGTGTGTCTCTCACTTTTTTTAATGCTCAATGCACAATATTCAATACATACAATAATGACAACAACAGTTACACACACACACTACATCCAGAGAACAACAACACTCTATAGAGATAGGCACAAGACATTTCACGTGAAGTGTAAACATTGAATAGAACACACCAGTGATCGTCAGTTAGTTGATGGTCACAATTATTCTATGACATGGAAAAAATGCAAAAATGTAAATAAACATGAGTTTATAACCTTAAAACACAACAACAAGCTATTCAAGGTTCCCAACACCAACTTACACATATCAACCTTTCATGTGAGGTTCTTGTGTTAGAGCCTCTCGAACACAAGGCTCAGGTGGTGTAGGTGCGCTTCCCATCTGTTCGATCATACAAGTGCATCATCAAGATAAGCCATTGCAAAGTCTCTGTTGTAATCATGTAACACATTTACCATGAGGTTTTGAAAAGTGGCAGGGGCACATTTTAGGCCAAATGGCATGGCAACAAACTGAAATCTACGCCCATCTGGCATGGTAAAGGCAGTCTTTTTACGATCTTGTGGGTGGTTAGGCACTTCCCAATATCCTGATTTAAGGTCAAGTTATGTTAAAACAGTAGCTGGCCCTAGTGTTGACAAAGTGGTTTTGATGTTAATGACTGGAGGTGGCATGTTTACAGTTATTTTGTTGATAGGACAAAAGTCTGCACAAAACTTCCATTCGCCATCCTTTTTAGGTGCTAGTGTAATGCCTGAATTGTAGAGACTCTACGTAGGTTCAATCACATTAGTATTGAGCATCTCACATACGTGGTGATTGTTGACACACCGGAAGAAAATACCTAGTTCTCGTGGCTTGGAGTACATCGGGTCCTCGTGCGTCGTGATGGTGGCATGCTTGGTGAAGTCGGTGCGCTGTAGCTTTCCATCAGTGTGGAACACACTGGCATACTGGTCCAGCAGATCTTGCAAACATTGCTGATGTTGTTCAGGCACCTCGTACTCAAACTTGCTGAGGGGCACGGCAGCTGTTGTTGATGGCAGCGGTGCTTCTACTGCATACAGCATCCACCTTCCATGCGTCCCCACGTGCAGACAGTTGAGATGTGGTTCAATCACGGCCTGGTTGTTGATCAACCACAGTAATCCCAAACTCATCTCCTCACACAGGTCTGGCACAATGTAGACATCACACTTCGTACAGCATTCACGTACCCCCACTGTCACATGCTTCTTGCGTCAGCCTGTTGATTGGTAGTGGTGAACTGTAGACAACGTGGCAGCACTCTAGTTGTTATTGCCTGTATTAACCCCTCACTTACAAAATTGTGGCTTGCCGCAGTGTCTATCACTGCAATCACATACTTCCCTTCAAGATCAAAATTGACCCTTAACGCATGTATGGTACTGTCACTGATCTGGAAACTTTGGCACCTTCATTAGGCAGATTCCTACGGCCTGGCAGTGAGATTGATTCATGTGTGCTGTTTCGCCAAACTCCCGACTCAGTTTCCCAACCGATTACCCCGATAATAGTTCTCCCTGTTGTAGAAGTTCTGTTGTCGGCAATTGGATCTCACGGGCGTAAACGGCGGTGGTCGTCTCATAACATCTGGTATCATGGCGGGTGTTGACACGTGGTTATTCTGCCTCGGGGTTTGGTATGCCTGTCCCGCTCACACATCCTGTTCATAGAAGAACGCCTCCCGCGTAAACTGCTCTACACTCATCCTTGTTGCTCTTCGCAGCTATGGACTATTGTCCGGTGTTTACAGAGCATCAATTATTTCCGGCACTCCAAGGGTAGGTTGTCCTGGGTTTAGGCGTTTGTACAGGCCTAGTTTGCGCTGGATGAACTCTTAAATATCTTCGTGATTGTGTTGTTGCTGGTGTTATAGCCGTGCTTGGGCCTGGATCGCATCTCCATCCATATTGAGCCTGCCCAGTAACCAGTCACAAAACTCTTCCCATGTTACACGTGATAGTCTCTAACTAGATTCCACCACATGGTAGCTGTTCCCATTAACCTGTTCGCTGTGACCTCCGTCCAGTCCTTGCAGTGTATGCGGTGTTGGTGCAGCTTCTCTTCACATACCTCTAAGAATGTGCCTGGGTCCTCGGCATCAAGTCCCACAAAAGTTGACAAAATTATGTTACGATCTGGACCTGTTAATCGCTGTGGCATATACGTGAACCTCTGTTGTTGTTGGTGGCATGATCTCTGCATCGTTCGTCTTATGGCACTGGTAACAGTTTATAACACCATTGCGGAAGGTGATATATTCTTCTGGCTCTATGCATCACAAAGGTGAGTCCCGTTTGCACTTCTGGCGCTGCGCCCACTTTGTTCCCAGCCCGTCACATTCAGTGCGCATGCACATGCATGTTTCTGACGGCGTTGACGCGATATCGGACGTACATTGGCACAACGTTTGATCCCTTGAATTCTCAGCAAACAAGTTTACTTCGCTCAACCTGCCACAATGTACACATCGTTCGACCAGCATGTCCAAGTAATTCACATTTATGGTCGCAGGAGTTGTGGTTGCCAACATGGAAGTCTTGAGGCCTTCTCGCGGATGATTAGAAATGGTGTCCGCTATTTTGACGCATTCGACATGGATGATATGATGCAGATGAACACACTGCCCCACTTTGGAACGCCAATTGACGACATTGGTTGAGACATGAGACAAACTGTCATAATAAACTTATGGTAGATGGGGGCCAGCTGTGTTTCCCAGTCACCACACTGTACTGTTGAGACTCAGGGTTCTCAGGAATGCTGTGCGTTCTCTGTGTCTGTCTCACCCGAGCATACTCACAAAACACTTTGCATTACTAAACATTTTATCACCGAAAATGTGAGAGGTTGCTGTCACTACAAAGAAATACTTTATGCACTGTGAGACCTGCTTATTTTGTCACTCATACAAATTGTGCCAAGGTTAACTTTATGAAACTCAGATTTCTCTAGCTAACTCCGTGCGGGTGCTCCCCAGGCCGCAATTAATCTAGTGCACTCCTAGATGGATGACTTCTTTGTGGTGTTAGAAAACAGAATCTTCAGAAGGAAAGGGGTCGACAGCTGCTAGGGTGGACTGCCGATTTTTCCTGATGACAGGGCAAGGATAATTATAAATGAATCGCTAATGCGGACTCGTTGGGGCGCACCTCCCAGCAGTTATTGTGGTGACGGCTTATACACACAGCCGGCTAGGACGGAAATAATATCACTGTACAAATTACCAAATTACATAAATGGCACAAATATGTATGAAACAAAATGAGACATGGTGTGGATAGTCACACTAAACACGCAAGTGCGAGAAAGCAATCTTATATATGGCGTGGATACCGCTGGATAAGATTCATAGCAGATCACATGGTGCAGGTGAAATTTCAGTATCTCTCCGTATAAACTGCAAATTATGGTCAGCCAGATGGTTATTAATGATAGGAAAAATGTTCTCCTGCAGATTGAAATATTTATAGACTTGTAGCATGCCTGATGGCGGGAAAATCAAACTTGAACGAGACTGTGTGGTCATACATACAAACCATCAATTACATGAAAAATACATGGAACCCAGAATGAAATATTAGTTAGAACTCTGAAATTAATTGTGATGCACATGATATTACACAAATAAAACCATCAAAGCGCGTGGATGGCGCTGATAAGACTTGGCGGCTGTTAACCACCTGCAAACATGCAAAATACTCTTAAATACATACATATAAACAAAGCCCTTAATATTGCACACAGCAATTAAACAGAAATTACACTGAAATGCCTTAAGCATAGGCAGATGTCACCTGATATAAAGTTGTGTGGGCCGCGTGGCCTCTCCTACATCTTTCCTCCTTTCTCCTCGATTACATTGAAAAAACCACAAGTGCACAAATTATTAAGTCAAACAGATGCATAATGCTGTGGATTGTCTGGCAAAATGTACGCAAGGGAAATGTTAACCGGTATACTGAAATTGAGCTATTGTAATCTACATGAGTGCGAAAAGCTTGAAGTGGGTACCTGACAGCATCTTACCTCGCCAACTCTCCTCGATGGACTGCGCAGAGGCAGGGGCCCCATGGACCTAGCATGGCTATGTGCGGGGTTCACACACGTGGAAGTGTTATGCACGCTGAGTAAAACTTTTATCTTTCAAAATAAATGGCGCATAAATAAGTTAAATGTTACTTTACATTTTATATTTGAATTTGCAAATTTTCTGTATTCTTTAAATGTCTTTTATGACAGCGTTTATGCTGGAATAATAATGTTCTTAATCTTTGCGCAGCGCACATTTTGAATTTATAACCAAACATTGTGCAAATTATTAAACATACATATTAAACACTTGAGAACCTAAAAATATAACAAGAGACATAATTCACACTTCAAATAATTACTCCATTACGGGAACATTCATGTTATGGCCTCCTTGAGAATGTGCACACCCAGGTGTCACGTGATTGGTGAGCGCTGTCATGGCTGTATGGTATAGGCTATTCACTGTAAAGTGAACCCATTTTAAGGCCCTGCTAAAATTTTCCTTTGAGCTAATTGTTATCTTTCTGCCTTTTTAAAATATAAATAACGCAATGTGACTCTCAAAAGTTATCGCCTGAGTCTGCAATAAAACACATTTATTAGTGGTTAATTCATATCAGGAGGGCCTTAAAATGTGCTCACTTTACTGTGAATGGCTTATAGCAGCATTATTCTTATACTGTAAAACATTTGTGGTTGTTATATACCTATTTGTGACTTAGGCCATTTTGCTTCCCAGCAAAGCAATTCCTCTTTATAGTGTTGGAAGAGAAGGGGGGGGCACGGGGGGGGGGACTTCCTCTTTACCTCTGTCATGGGCTGGGTGACATCAGATATGGGGACACTTGTCAAAGTTGACAAGTACAGTCTCATAACTACAAAAATAAGTACAACCACAGTATTTAAGCATGAAAAGCCTCTGTCAAAATCACCTATGTTTTGAATTGAAGATGATTACCGAATTGTAGAGGACCCCTCATTTTTTCAACATGCTGTCTTAATTTTAACACATACCACATTGTCCTTATTCAAGCTGCATAGCGAACTGAATGCTTAAATTTGACATAATGCAAACTAAACTACATGGTCAGTTGCAGAACCAGTTGGCTAAATGATGGCCACATGGCCATGACAACCAATTTTGTGCCACACAGTAGTATGGTTTTTTGTGGCACGAGATCCATATGGCCGGCATCTGCATGGTTCAATTGCATAATGTGTGAATGGGGCCGAAGTAGTTCTATGCTTCTAAACAATTGACTCCCAAAAAACCTTCATCTAACTGGTGATATTACTAGCTATTTGCTAGATTTTAATGCTTTGTTTTGAATAGAAACTGAAGTGAGCAAAATATAGGTTACAGATATTTCTCATTATTAATTTATCAAGTTTTCCAATACACATTTGTTTTCTTGTGTGTAGATGAATCTCCAGAACAAAAATGGATTTTGTTTGATGGTCCAGTTGATGCAGTGTGGATTGAGAATATGAACAGTGTAATGGATGACAACAAAGTGTTGACTCTTATCAATGGCGAGAGGATAGCCCTCCGAAAACAGGTACAAAAAAACAAACTGATTGGTCGGTTTGTAACGTGTAATGATCAAACATAAATAGTTTGCTGGGCCTGGTGCAGAAGTGGAAACAATAATCTCAGTGAGTAATTACAAAAATAATAGAAATTTTACACCTCAATTTTTCATAGCGTACATACTATAGCAGCTTATATTCTTTTCATTCGCTAGTAGTTGATGGAGAAATATGTGGGTAGTAAATGTTTCCTTTCAGTTGTGGTCAAAATTAAAGAATGTGCCTTAATACGCTGCTAGGTTTTTTACTGTCATGTGCACAGTGTACATCGCTCTTGTTGTGGTTAGTATTCTTCATGCATTGGCAACCAGCTAAGACATTTTAACATCACACACACACAGATTTGTGGCGGATCTAGAGACCCACTAAGGAGGGGAGGGTTACGTAAGGGAGTGATGCTATGCCTTATGATCAAACCACATGCTTACCATTAAGCATTAGAATTTAGTGATGCATATAAAATTCAATACTAAGTGGATGATCCAAAAAAATACTTTTTAATTATTGTATTATTGTTACACTATTAACAATGTACTTGTTTCAAAAATAATATTTAATCCAATGTAAAAACAAATTCCAAGGCAGGGGTTCACCCACCTTGGTCTCCCCCCAATGGATGCGCTACTGACACAGATAATCACTGTGTGACACAAAGGTTTTAAAACTCAAATATTTACACTTTTTTAAATTAGACAAATGTACATAAACAACAGGCATCATCAATTACATTTTTAGACTAACTCCTACACAAAGGTGGTTAGTGCTAACAACCTAAACACTATGTGCACAATTTTTATTATCTTGACAGTGAATAAAATGAGCTCTTTTCCTGTATGGTTACCATGTCACTCCCCAGTACTATGGCATTCTAGTAGAACTTGGAAATTACTTTGGCAACCTACATGTGTTTCTCATTTCTCTAGCTCAGTTTGTTATAGAAAAATTGTTAGGTATAAAAAGAGTTGTAGTTGATGTTGGTGTGTTAGCTTTTTGTTTTTGTATGATTGTGTCTGCATTTTTTTATTTATATGCAACTTGCATACATGTGTCTGTCAAGCTTTGCCTGATAATATATACAAGGTTGTCTGGTTTTGGCTTTAATATTCTTAATTTGTTTTAATAAGATTTGGGCTGTTTTTTTTTATGATTTAGTGATTTCCCTTAAGATTTTTGCTCAGATCTATATTGGATGAATTCCTTTTTGCTTGTCTAAGCTGTTTAATTTAGATTCATTTTATCTTATTTGCACATTACACACGAAAATAAAAATATTCTCATCTAATTTAGTTTATCCATGTTGCATTGTAACACCCATAAAAATAGGTTCTCATGAATATAATTAACATATTATATTGTCTTGTTTTTATTGCTACACATGTTATGTAAGATTTTATGTAATATTTTTCACATGTCACGTATACGATTTCAACTGTTTGTGGAAGTTTTATTAATTTTTTTAAATTTTCTTTTTCTTAACACATAAGTTTTTTAATACTCAGCTTTATGGTTGGCAATATCTTATGTTTAATTCAGATATGCTAGTTCATTTTTTATTGTGTATTTATTTTTACATAATTAATATTTATTTTTTGAGTGCCTCATTTTTGTAGGGGTTTCTATTTTTTATTTTATTGTGTCTCAGTTCTGAGATCACATATTCTTTGGTTTTTCAGCATTTAGGCCATTAGAAGTGGTGCATGTGGGTGGTTCAATAGTTTTAATACCCATTGGCCCGCAGGTTTAAACCCTGATTGTTGTTTGGCTGGTGCCTTAGGCTCCCTTAAGCTAGCGCCAGCCGGCAGAGCATAACTGTTGGTAGTGGCTAATAAAATCATAGCAAGGTCATTACAGTTTTCACTTTTTTACCAAGATCGTCACAAGTAACATCTAAATGTCACACATCATAATACAGTACTGAAGGTGGCATAGCTACGAGGGAACGAACACAGACACTATTAAAACAAGGCCTCCAACTTCAACACATGAAATAGGACTAAAATATAGTTTACTATTTACTCTCCAACACTTCCCCTTAAATTGTAACAAACAACAAGAAGAATGTATGGACCACAATACTTTACACAAGGCCCATTTCACTCAAAAATTTATGATGCTTCTCCTTAGATAAAGGCTTTGTCAACATGTCGAATACCAATTGTTCAGTGGGCAGGTACTGCACTTGGATGGTATTTTGCTGGACATGCTCCCTCAGGAAATTGTAACAGATGTCTATGTATTTGGACCTTTGACTGACAATACTATTCTTTGACAGACAAATGGCCCCCCTGTTGTCACATTAGCATATGGATGGTCCAACCTCCTGGGGTTGCAATTATTTCATCAATGCCCTTAGCCAGAGAATCTCTTGCATCGTGAAACTGATTGCTATGTACTCTGCCTCTACTGTGCTTAGGGCTACTGTTCTTTGTTTTTTGCTGTACCAGCAGGAGATTAGACCCACCATGAATCTAGAACTGCAGCCGGTTACCGAGTGTCTCCTGTTAATTTCATTGCCCCAGTCAGCATCACTGAAAGCAGTCATTTCTGGGTTGGATTCCTTGTCGTATTGTAGTTTCATATTTTTTGTGCCATTCAAATACCTGAAAATACATTTGACAGCCACCCAATGGCACCTCAATGGATTACCATTGAATTAGCTGATGCAATTTACATCTTGTGAGATATCAGGTCTGGATATCTGATACAAGTACAGCAGACTACCAACTGCCTGTTCAAAGGGAACCCCTGCATCACATTTCTGATTTTGCTTGTTGCACTCATCACTGTCACTACATTCTGCTGTATTTCCCATTCTCTGAAATCTCACACTTGATTCCATTGGAGTTGCAACAGGTTTGCTGTCCGACATGTTGAAATGTTGAAGAATTTCATCTATGTAAGGACGTTGGTAGATACATAACTTACCAGAAGTGCAGTCCCTGGTAATGGACATCACTAGACAATGTTTGACTTCCCCTAGGTCCTTCATATTGAACTTAGCTTCGAAATTTGATTGGACCATGTTTTTCAGGTTCTTGTCATTAGAAAACAGCAGTAGGTCATCGACATAAATTGCCATGATAATAACACTTTCACCTTGGTGTATGAAGTAGATGCAAGGGTCTGCTTTGGATTGGTTAAGACCAATTTCCATGAAAACTTTGTGCATACGCTGATTCCAGCACCTGCCACTCTGCTTTAGCCCATACATGGCCCTCCTCAAACACCATACTTTATTGGTATGCCTGTCTTTAACTTCATCAGGTGGTTGCACGTAAATCTCTTCTTCAAGGAAACCATGCAGGTAGGCAGTCAGGATATAAATGTGGGTGATATCTAGGTCTTCTTTTGTGGTTAGGGCAAACAGATGCCTGAGTAAAGGGTATTTGAAAACTGTGGAGAACACATCCTCATAATCCATACCTGGCCTTTGGCTGCATCCTTTGATGACCAGGCGTGCTTTGTATTTCAGTTGTTCGGAGGAGGAGCTCTAGCGCTTGAATACCAACATTGGTTTTTAAGGGTTTTTTCCCTCTTGGTAGATCAGTCCATTCATATGTGTGGTTGCTTAAAAAAGATGGTAACTCCTTGTCCATTGCTGCTTTTGACTCAGAGGCTTGTGGGCTCCCTAGTGCCTCCCTTGGAGTCGAAGGCTCACCCTTGTCTGAGTCAAAGTATTACGCAAAGTCTGTGTCAGTTTTAGGTTTCCGGAGACGTGTGGACCATCGTAAGTGGGGTTCCTGTTCTATAGGCTCTTCATTTGAAAAACCAAAGAAATGTTCTTCGGTACTGTCAGATGTGTCTTCTTCGTGATCATGACTGTTGTTGGCTCCTTGATCCTCACTAGCATCATCTACTTCACAACTTACATTTGGAAGGTGGACAGTCAGAGAGATTGTTACATTGTCCTTGTTAGAACAGTTTGGCATGTGGCTTTCTTCTGGTGAGTTTGTAATTGAGGAGTTGCTCTTTGTAAGCATTTTGTCCTCCAAGAAAATCACATCACGGCTGATGGTTATTGCATCAAACAATATCCCTTTCTGTTCTCACTGTATCCGACGAAGATCATCTTCTCAGAACAGGGATCCCATTTCTTTCTCCTCTCCTTGGGTACTTGTACCATGGTTTCACATCCAAACAACTTTAGATGGCTTAAATTTGGCTTCCTTGAGTGCCAAGCCTCAAATGGAGTTTGGCCTTGAAGAGCTCTGGAGGGACTGCTGCCCAGAAGGTCTTGGGAAGGTTAGCATCTTGTAGTAGGTACCTAGCCATGTTGACTGTCTTTCTTCCTGATTGTTCTCCCACTCTGTTCTGTTGAGGGGAGTAGATAACTGTCCTTTGGTGCCTGATACCTTTCTCTTTCATTTACTATGACATTTTCCAATTTACATATTCCGTTCCTTTGTCCGACCACAGTGTTTTAACAACCTTTCTGTGGAGTTGATTTTTCACAAAAGCATAGTACTCTCTGAACAAGTTGGGAAATTGGTCCTTGGACTTTAAAAGGTACACACAGGTGTACCTGGAATAGTAATCCACTAGAATTAAGAAGTACCTGTTACCTCCCAGAGAAGTGGTTTCCATCGGTCCTCATAGATCTGTGTGGACCAACTCAAGAAGTTCCTTGGACCGATGCTAACTTATTTTGAAGGGCTGTCGACTATGCTTCCCTAAAATGCACACTTCACAGGGATCTGTAGTGCATTCGTTGCTCTCGACACCAATGGCCTTATACTTTAGTGATGCCATGTCTTTCGTATTTAAATGTCCCAATTGCCTGTGCCATAAATCTAGTGGTGATGTGGTGGTATAGATCTGGTAACTAGTTGGCATGTCAAGTTGGTAAACTCCCCCACACTCAGTCGCTGCGACTATAAGCTTTCCCTATCTGTTACAGATTTTGCCACCATCATTGTTAAAGACAACCCTCTTACCCTTCTACACTATTTTGCTGACAGAAAGAAGGTTAGTAGTGATGTTTGGTGTATAGAACACATCCTTAACCTCTACAACATTGTTCCTCCCAGATGCTGAAACACTGATTTTTACATCCCCCACATATTCTGTTTTGACAGTCTCATCATTTGCAATGAAAATTCGTATCTCACTTTTGCTAGAATGCTTTAGATGTTCGTACTTGGTGAAGTACATTGAGGCCCAAGAATCCAGATACCAATGTTCACTCTCACCTGATGAGTTAGAGAATAAACATGTGAGGAATGCACTAGGGTCTTCTTTCTCGGTATATTTTTCTCTGTTGTCACCGGTTTTAGCTCTGTTTGGGCACTCAGTTGCAAAATGTCCTTCCTTGTTGCAGTTATAACACCTGAATGTGCGAGGTCATCCCCTTTCTGGTTTGTTTACGTTTGTGTAATCCCTGTTACTGCTGCTGTGATGCGCTTCATTTTGTTGGTCACTGTAGAGTGCTGAGTCTGTTGGTTTGTCTTGAACACATTTTACATCCTGTAGTAACTTTACTTTAATGGTATTTGTGGTGATCGGTATACCTGAATTCTTTAGTGCCATTATCATCGGCTTGTATTCTTCCGGCAGGCCTGCCAACAACAAAGTGCTGACCCATTCGTCTGAAATATCAAATTTGATATCCCGAAGTCGCTGCACTGTAGGTATGATTTGCTTTACATATCCTTCAATGGAACTGACGTTATCCAGTTATGTGAGGATTAGTTGTCTAAGTAATCCTACCGTACAAGTCAGTCCCGAGTCTTCAAAGAGGGCTTGTATGGTATTCCAAGCTTCTTCTGACGTGCAACACTTTTTGATGTGGTGGATGAGTTCCTTTTCAACAAGCAACGATATCTTCGCAAGGGCCTTTCTGTCCTTACACTTATCATTTTCGTCTTTGATGCCACCATCCACGACGTCCTATTGATCTTCCAACTTCAAAAGTACTCGCATGTGGAATTTCCAAGAAGAGTAGTTCTCCCGTCCTGTGAGTTTCTCAACAAAGTTTAGAGCATTTGCCGTCATGCTACTCAAGGTGTGAAGAAACATACAAAAAAAACTTTATTACCGTATGCGAACCGATATCGCTAATCTTTTTTTTTATTTACGATGCCTGGGCCCATGACCTATGTTGGTAGGGGCTAATAAAATAATAACAAGATCATTACAGTTTTAACTTCTTTACTAAGATCGTCACAAGCAAATATAAAAGCCACACATCATATTACAGCACTGAAGGTAACATGCCTACGAGGGACCGAACCCATGAAATATTACTAAAACATAGTTTACAATTTACTACCCAACCATAACTCTCTCTTCACTAGGAGCACCCAACTAAGTCAGACGTAGGGCAGGACCTCCTGTCTGAAGTGGACGGAGAGGTAGGATTTTTAATTAGTTTTATGGTGTGTAGATGTTTCCCTGAACCCACTTTTATAAATAATTTTTGCAACCAGCAATGGAGTTTGCATAAATAGTCGACCATTTGCGAGGTTTAATGGTCAGGGGATAGGTAGGTGTAAATATGCCGTCTACATATGTGTAGATCTCAACTCCACGTATAATTGCCTTATCCTGTTACACATTTTCCTGTGAGAGCATTCTACCTCTAATCCAGTTGGTGAATTAAAAGATAATTTCTATGCTGCGATCTGTCTTTTTCATCTAGATATGATTTTATTCATAGTTTGAATCAGCTCAATTTCTCTTAGTGTCAGTAAGCAAGCAATGCCATTTTGATTTTTAAATGTACGGAAATTCCCAGCACGTTTATGCCCATTGCAAAAGTTGAGGTGTACCTGGAATAGTAATCCACTAGAATAAAGAAGTACCTGTTACCTCCCAGTGAATTGGTTTCCATCAGTCAAAGGGTTCAAGCAGGTTTGTTATGACCACATTTACCATTGTAAGGATAGTGTTGTGTCTTTCTAGCTTTGCTCATATTGCCATCAGGATTTTAAATTATTTCTTATATCAAACAATTGCAGAGACAAAAGAAATGAAACGTTTGAAACATATCAACATGGCATATCTGTCATTAGTTTTCTCTGCTGTAGTGTTAAGATAACCTTTTTCTTACCCAGTGCATAACATATGTTTTTATTAGCGTTTTCAATTGCCTGCCTGGTTGTGATGTACATACACGGATGGTGTACATGTCGAATGCTAATTTTCTAGAGGATGCCAGTAGTAATAAGTATGGTCACCTACCAGCCCAGGACTGCACCGGGCAATTATACAGCGGCAGTCTGAGTATGAACACATTTTCCCACAGAGTTATATCAAGTCAGCTGTTCAGCCTGGTCAATCTTAAGTTTTATATGTGTTGTTTCATTGTTGTATATGTAAATTACAGTGTTGATAAGAATAGAGAATATCAAAACGGACATCGCACTGACACTAACCTATACGCAAAAATGCTCGTGAGTGTCATATACAATTGGTCCTGGCTGGTGTTGACAAAACTGACAGAATTAATCACAGCTCAAAATGACTAAATATTCACTAAACAGTGATCCCAGCAAACAGTTATTTTACAAGCTGAATATTTTAAGTGTTCAACATTTATGCAGAAATCCCAGCAAACTAATCTGCGTATGGTAACCAGCATACATCTCTCTACAAATAACCATACCACATTTGTGAAAATTACATACTATTTTTCATATTGGACACGCAACATGGTAATGGTGGATACTTCCAAGTCTACAATATGTCACATTATAGACATTGGCACCCTTACATGGGATGAAATTTAAATACATAGTATACACCATACACAGCAACAGCAACATTATAGCATGTATGCCATTTTGAGTGGACATTGAAAATTTTGTTAGTGGTGATAGTGTCGCTGAGTAATTGGTTGCCTTACTTTATTGTTCACCCCATTGTTGTATAGGATGCAAGATATTCATGTTATTAATATTTTTGATAGAAGGTAGGTAGGTGTGGCCTAACATTCTGTTGACAGTGAGGTAATTATAGACAGAGAAAGTTTCGCACAAAAGCAGGAATGTGAAAGGAATCTGGCATTGCCTTTAGCAAGGAACCTGTAACAGGTTACTGTCCTGTCCTCTCGTAGTTCTCAGCAAACACCAACAAACCAGCTCAGCGTGAGTTGGAGACTTTGACTACATTATAATGAAAATTTGTTGATACCAGGATTGATAATTAAATAAATAAAAGAAGTTAAATATTTACTGGAGATTTATTGTCGTCTCAGCAAAAACAAACAGTTGACACTCGCAGCTTTTGAGCAGTCGGTCATATCAGCTAAAGGTCACCTTTGTTATTTTCCTTGTTTTACCATGTTGTGCAATGCCGTGGTGATGTTTTTAGTTTACTAACCCAGTGAAAAGGAAAAGATGCGCTATCATCCTGTGATGTCTGTTGTTGACGTCTGTTATTACTGATGAAATGAGGAAAGAAAAATAATAAATTTGGAAAAACTATAATATATGAAATACAAACAAGTTGTCTTTGCCACGACCTTTCAAATATTACATAAATTACTATCTTTGGCTGAAATATAAACAATTGAAATACTTCCAGAATATACCAATTATATATATTTAGCTACAATGCTACAAACCATCCTACCATTTCCATGGAGTGACTCTGAAAATCTTGGAAAACCAAAATCAGGATGGCTGGACTGAGATTTGAACTCAGGTAGGGTTACCAGATGCTTTTAATGAAATGTAAGACACACATGGTCCAAAATGCTGGACATTGCATGATAATGTAGGTCATCTTGAAATGTAGAAAAATTAACAGTGAGAGGCACAATGCAATGAAAATTCATGATTGTTTTTATTATTTAATTGTATACATTGCTTGATAAAACATAATTAAAAAAAGATATTTCATAACGTTTATTAAAGTGGCAATATATTTATTATGTATTAGTTATTTTCATACCAACAGCAAAACTATATAATCACTCCACGTTTACATGCGCTATTTTTAACCAAGTAGTCATCTTGTTTTACACTTCATCATATCCTAGTTGTACATTTCATAATATATTTACAAAGGAAACGAACATTTTGTTGTTTATACCATGCACGAACCCTAAGATCAAAGTAAAATTTGAATTATAACCTCTGTTTCAAGATATGGTGAAACCTCTCTTTGGCTGCATTTATACCGTATACAAACTCTGCTTTCCAAAACGAGATGCTAGACAGGCAGAATCAATATAGATTGCACACTGCGAGAGTCGAAAAGTGTTTGTACCACGCGTTAGACATATTCGGAAAGTTCAGAACTAACATTGGGCTTCTAAGCAAAATGTAGGACATGTACCGTTATTCTGAAATTCCTCCCGGACACCAGACAGAAGGTTAAAATATAGGACATGTCCGGGAATTTCCAGACGACTGGTAACCCTGAACTCAGGTGTTCCCTAATATGAGTCCAAATGTTTACCATTATGCTACTTCATCAATACTTTTTAATAAAAACATGTTCATTTGTTTTATGTGTAGTTTGCAATAGTTTGCTATTTAATAATTTATGTTTCATGTATATTCAGGTGTCACTGCTATTTGAAGTGGAGGATCTAGCAGAGGCATCTCCTGCCACAGTCTCCCGGTGTGGCATGGTCTACAACGATTACAAGGACCTGGGATGGAGACCCTACGTCAACTCCTGGCTCTGTAAGATGAGTTCCAGGGGTGAGCAGTTTGTCCAAGAGGTGAGGCCTGTGGCAAAGTGCTCTAGCCCTGCTATGGAACTTCTTATGCCAACTACATTCGGTAGTTGCATCAGCTATTGTCATAAGTGATAATTCTTGTCTTATTGAAGTAAAACTGGTTTTTTTTTTTTTTTTTAATGATTTTATACTAGCAGTCACTAGACATTCTCTCCAATAAGCTTATAGCCAACAGGAAATATTAAATCAGAGGTAGCATCAGAATTAGTGATAGGGCAGAGATGGGGTTATGTAGAAATAGTGGGGTAAAGGAAAATCTGTTGTGTAACCCGTATTTTGAACAGCTTCCAACCATCGGCCATGGATGCCTTAATCACAAACAACTGAACTCACCACTTCTCATTGTTGTCTTTAGCCAGTTAACTCTTGTATCTTCTGCTCTTTATTTTCTCTTTTCTCTGTCTTCCCCATGGTTCTTTTTCTTTCCACTTGCCAAGAGTTTCTTTTTCCCACAAACTTCCCTTCTCCATTCTCATCTTATAACCACGTAATTTGAATTGCGACTTCTCTATCCTATTTTAAATGGTTTCTTTTACATACTCATTCCTCATATTGTTTCAACTGTTGTCACTCCCAGCGTACTTCTCAGCATCTTTATCTCATATTCCTGTATTTTCCTTACCTCTCTCTTTTTTATTACTAAAATTCCTTCTGTATACAACAATATACAGTGTGGTATTTGCAAAATAATGCATAAAAATAATTAACTTCAATGAATTGTTACCAGCGTTGATAACTTACATTAAAATTGAAAATTTATATAAAAAATTTGCTTCAAACTAGGCTTGATGCTGGACAGCCCTATTAGATACTTTTGGCCCTACCAAAGCTGGTGCTAATAAGATACACGTTAAAAGTAATCACATAATACCAAAACATATTAAAACTTACTAAAATTTAACTGTAAACGTAATACTGAGGGTGCATGGCAAGGCCAAAGAAAGAGTATAAATTTATCAAGGGAGTGCCAACAAGAATAATACTGGGCACACTTGACAGCGTATGTACACCTTTCGTAATGCTAAACAAAAATGGCATAAAAAAGGTTAGGAGGAATGGTAGGAACAAGACTGTCTATAGTGGTACATGACAATAAACTTAAACCAGAAAATTTTGTACGACTACTGAACAAAATTCAGACAATGACACCACCATAACACAACTACTCCTACCATTACTTTAACCACAAAATTACATCAACCAGCAAAATTCACAACAGCAAAGAGCTATCTCATGCCATGATCAACCTTCTAATGTTGTGTGAGCTATTTAGACATCGTATTTAATTCCTAAAGGAATAGCGATGATCATGATGAGGCACGGAAGTCATCCGCAGGAAGTCTCAAAAGTCATTGAAGATAAGTGAGTGTGCCCATGGCTGAACAGGGTAAGGCCTTAATTTACTGTAGTTCAAGTAGACAAATGCAGAGAAAAGGGTGTAGGATGATATCAGTGTGGGGATCCAAGAAGGAAGTAAGTAGTTCATTGACACTAAAATTAACTAGTGCCAACACAACTGACTTCACACTTGGCACAATAGGCACACAGCACATCCCACACAAATTACTGCTTTTAATTTTAGTGATACCTCATAGCTCTGTATTAAAAATCTTGTTCTTGGCCCTTCTCACTGCCTCCCCCTATCCCCTGTCTTGTTCTCATTTCCTCGGTTCTCATCTACTATACTTCCAAGATGTTAGAACATGCTACCCTAATTTTTCTCCTATTAGTTTAACACTTTTTATGATTTTTTATATATATATTTTTTAAATACTGCTACTGTTGTATCAGCAAGTCAGTTGTGCATGTTACTAGTTATTAGTGTTCCAGAGTTTTCGATTTTATATTTATTATGATTTAAGATGTGAGTTTCCTTTGGTTATATAGATTGAAACAAATATAATTGAACAGTGATGTTTCAACTTCTATTATTATTCTTAAGGTACAGTAATTTATTACTCAGCTTATTAAACATAATGGATACAGACTACTGGCAGGTTGGATTACATTTATAACAGAGGTGAATTAATGCAGCCTTAGCAATATACAGTTAAAGTATGTCAGAATCTGCTTGAAACTACTAATTTCATTTTGGCAAAAGCTTACGTAGTGGTAAAAATAAACATTTTGAAAACTTGCTGTTGCCAGAGCAGTTATCTGAAGGTGGACAGGGGCAAAGTGGAGACTGACAAAGGATCTGAACTTCAGCTGTCAGAACTGCTAACTGGAAGGTTGTGGGTGGAATCAGGTGGCCTTACCTGGGAAGGTTAGATTTTGTCATCAATCCACTGTAAATTTCCTGGGTGGTGGGGCAACCCAATTGTTTTGTGTATTCTGGTCATACAGAAACTCCAGAAATCTCTATTCAGACCAACTTTGTTACTGCCACTTGGGAAATATTCGTTGGACCAAAGATTACTAGTCAAGTTCTGGAACAATTGCCTGTGACTCCAGTGGTTAGGACATCTTTTGTATTCCTTTTAGGGAGGGGAGAAATGGGTTAAGATATAAGGTGCTCTTTAGAGTCACTTGTCATCTTCATGAGACTATGCTATTGGGAAACATACCTTAGTTTTGGCTGGTACTCATCTGGGGGAGGATGAACAGCCATCAATATCAGCAGTGGCATGCACCACAGTAAGAATTGCATCGTTTCTGGAGATAAATAGTTTTAATTCCATTAGTCAACATAACATTGTTATACCACTGTGTAATTTGATTAGCAGGTGGAAACACAACAAAGTTCCCTACAAGGTGCATCATACTGTCAGCCTCTGCACGTCCGGGTGTGGAATTACAAGAACTTGGTAGACATTTTTCCTGAGGTCTCTTCGCCAACCAACCCCACACACATTGTACATAATGAGGAATGGCTATTTCCCTGCAAACTTTAGCGTGCCCTTCCCAGGATTTTTTTTCCTAATCATTTAGATGAGCAGGTCTATCGACCGCGAAGAGAAGCAGAGGTTAGTTTACCATAGCTGGTGCACTTTGGCACTCAGCGACAAGAGAGTGCATGTCATGTGTATCCAGAACTTCACCATCTCATTAATTTGGTCTTTCCTGCTTATGATAGGGAACTACCTAAGAGGGAGAGGGTAGTGGTCCACCCAGCCACAAAGCTGGGAGGGTACAATGACTGTTCCAATGCCTTTGGTCAGATTTCAGCTCAGGGCATGAAACTACACCTCGTCAAACATGTACCACAGAAAGCAACACCATTGGCAGTGATGGCGAAGGCAGATAGCTAGGAAAGGAAACATACCCTAGTGGTCCAGACAAAAAGTGACCTAGATGTGAAGGGGGCAAAGAGAGTTTTAAGTATACTTCCATTCATTGTGAGTAAATAATGTCTTACATTCATGCAAAAGTGTTGTTGCTCATTAATTAGAAAATATCTGCAACTGAGGGTAAACAAAAAAAATTTTAACAGTTTGTCTTGCATGGAATTTTTGTTACCCTGTGGTAAGTTGTACATTTTGAGCAATGAGACAGAAATATTTTTTGTCATATATCTTATATCTGCAATTGCACAAAAGGTGTAAACAAGTTGAACCAAAGCCAGGAAATGGGGCTGAATATTGACTTCTTCTTTTGCTGTGAGTACGTGAAGAAGGCTGCCATGCACAACACTTTCACCATAAGTATGTACATCATTTCTTGGAGAATCATCAATAACTGTTAAATTATTAAGTTTTTAATCTGAACTCCTAGCAAGTTTACAACACGTGTAATTCTTGCATCAGAGCTATGAATATATTTACCCCTATTCATACTTATCTGTGGTTTCCGGCAGATGGAGATGCTGATAAATCGCTATGTGAGTGCTACCTTGAAGTTCAAGAGCAACAACTGCAGTGAGCCAACCCAGGTTTCAGAACTGGGCTCTGTCGTAAGCTTGTGCATGCTTCTGGAGTGTCTGGCTACCAAGGAGAACGGTGTGGACCCAAATGGAGAACCTGAAATATTTCATACACTGGCCAAGCTCTGGTTCATATTCTGGTCAGTTTAGTAACACATTTATACAGGCTTAATGTTTTGTGGTGTTTTCTTTACACCCAAATTAATAAACAAATATTCTGTGTTATTTGTTTATTTTTGGAAATTTGGTATGTTTGTACTACTCAGTCAAACCAGGTATGTATGCAGCTGGTGAGGGGTGAGACCGAAGTGCTAGTGTACAGTAGACTCCCTTTACAGGGTTTTTTATGGGACTGTGAAAACATTTCCATACATTCAAGATTTCAGGAAATGAGGGTTTTGACATTTACATTAATAAAATTAAACTTCTAACCTTATTATATTTCATGTTGAGTATAATAAGAACTGTACTTTATCTGTGAATAATGTTTTAACTAATAAACACATTAAAAATGGAAATTAAATACAACTATTACTTTTTAATGCTGCTGGGTGGATGTCGATGGCGATACCATAGTATCTGCTGATATTTATAGTATCAGTATCGGAAGTACCTGACAAAATAAATTCAGATACTCAGCACTAATACCGCAGTTTATCTATGTTTGGCTGTAACACCAGAGGATAAGACATAGGGTGGTGACTTTGGAGTAAGGCAGGCTCAACTGCTGCTGTTTTGAGGCAGTGGTTATGTGGTTCTTATTCCAAGAACTAAATTGACAGGCCATCACTTAACAACGAGAAAGAATGGATGGGAAAAGATGCCCTACTGTGAGAATATAATCTATGGGAAGAGGAAGGTGTATTTATTGATGTGGGGAGAGGGGGTGGGATATATATATATATATATATATATATATATATATATATATATATATATATATATATATGCCATTCCCAACCCACTGGCAGTGGCCATCTGCTGTGACAGGCACTGTGAGAGATAATCATCTATGGCATGTATTGCGCGTCGCCGAATTACCAGCTTTGCATGGGATACATTTTCAATGTCATTTCATTGTTTAAAATCAATATTAAATCTCTCACTAATTACCTGGCAACCAACAGTACTTCAATTTTACTCTCAGTAAAATAAGTGTGTGCTGAATTTAAAAACTATACATACTAATAATTTTAAATTTTCTGAATATAAACAAAGTGGAATTATGCTGAGAAATGTGGCACACAACCTTGTAGATTTAATATTTTCTATGTAATAAATTTAAAACACAAATTGTTTAAGTTGCACTGACTTATGATAAAAAATATATTACTTAAGTATTCTTTGAGGAGTGCCACTTTTATTCTCCAATTTTGAAGAATTTATATGAATTTTTAGACAATGCGCCATTCCGCAGAGCAGTTATAAATGGCAGTGCGCGTGACGTATTTCACATCCAGTTACTAGATGTTTGCATAAGCAACCAGCTTATAAACAATAGTTGCGGAAACTATTAGGCGTAGGGACCTGAAGTATGTATACTTCTATCGATGCTCCATGCAATAAAGGATACAAGCAGTTTATGAAAACATTATTTACATAGGGATTTTACCGGCTCCACAAAAAATTGTTGGTGGATGCGGTTTATTGATACAAACAATAACGATACTTCAAGAGTCGACTGTATATCACATCTACAATGGCTTGGTGTCTGCTTTAGCAGAAGAAAAGTCGATCACCACAAAGATGTAGTTTTTCCTTTTCTGTGAGTTTTGGTACAATGCCATCAAATCAGTGGTGACTTGCATCCATGTCTGAGTTGGTCAGCACAGAATAGCAGTAATTTTCAATGCTCCATGGACTTTTGTGCTGGCACATACTTGATGCTGTTGGATGTACGCTTCGACATCTTGATCCAGGAGTACCTCTGGGTAAGCTTGCAAAACACTTCTTTGACCCCAGGATGTCTGGCGTGGAAGTGTTTTTGGTGGTAGTAACAGATATATGTCCTCTGTTTATGCAGTACCTATAGTTTCCAGTCCGTGGAATTGGAGTGTGTGTGGGAACACATGTAGCCTTGTTCTTTTTTCAAGTACTTGGGGTAGTTGGTCATTAAGTGCTGGACTTCTGGGTTCACCTATTCCTGCTGCTCAGCGAAGACTGCATGTCTGGCCTGTGCCTCTGCCAGCTGCACATATGTCTCCATGCATTCTTTATGGCGTGGGTCTGGTTCTTGAAAGAGTATCTGTTTCAAATCTTCCAGATCACAAGGGATTTCTTGATGGTTGGGACCTCTGGAAATAGTATCAGGTGTCTCGTTCTACTTCCCTGGGCAGTGCTGAATGCAGAACAAAAATTTTTATAACAGAATGCTGCAGCAACTGAGCTTGGATTTTATAGCACTCACAGTTTGAAACTAGGTCAGTGCTCAGTTATCTATTCTCAAGAATGACAGTGTCTCTTCCAGGTAATAATGGAATTTCTTGAGGGCCCAAATTACTGCCAAACAATCTTGCTCATTTGAATGTACCTCTTCTGCGCTTCTATAGGAGTGTGCTTGCATAAGTGATAACCTTTCGGTCACCTTAATGTGTTTCCGGGAACAAAACTGCCTCTAGGTCAACTCCACTGGCATCTGTCTGGAGTATCAGAAGTTGGTGAGGGAGTGGCTGGTATAGCATATCAGGCTGAGCGAATTTATCCTTGAGCCTTTGGAAGGATTTTCCCTCTGTCTCCATCCATCGTCTGCTCTGACCCTTGCATAGCAGGTTCAGCAATACAGGAAATAAAATCTGGTAGCAAGTTGCAGAGCCCTGAGAATTTCCACAATTGCTTTTGTTTATGGGGACCCTCACCTTCGGCTATGGCAATTTACTAAGCCTAAGTGTAATTTCCTTCGAGAGTGACTATATGTGTCCCAAGAAGTTTATTTTGATACTCCTGAAGAGGCTTTTGGACGGGTGGCATGTGAGGATATTGAACTCAAATTTGTCCATCTCTAACTGCAGGTGGTGTTGGTGATCTTGCCAGTTCTTGGGGAATATTGTAAAATTATCCATGGATTAGTAGCAGAACATCTAGTATATTATAGCAGTATGATAACGAACATATTTTAAATAATCTGTAATAGCTACTACATACTTGCGTTTTGCCTATTTTTTTTTTGTTTAATCTAATACAGTGGGCCACTGCTTGATGTACATGTCATCACCAAATAATAATTTATATATTTTAAAAACTATTAAAAATATGCCAAAATATTTTTATATAATTTTTTCCCACACACTCATGCACGTGCACACACACACACACACACACACACACACACACACACATATATATATATATATATATATATATATATATATATATATATATATATATATATATGCATTTTATTCAGTGATTACATATGTGCCCACAGGATTACTTTACTTTGTAATGTTTTTCATGTGTGCAACTTAAGTTGTATTTATTATTATGCCTGCAACAAAATAGAATTATTTTTATTTAACATAAAATTATTAAAAAATTTTGTGAGTGTAAAATTTATTTTATTCCAGGAAAATATAATCACATAAAATGTGTATGAGTTTATCAATTTTTGGTACAAATATAAAATTATTAATTTTTTGTTGTCTGACACCGACATGCTTAAGGACAGTAGGAGATGTTGGTATTATTCTGTTATTTCAACTTTCTTAAAAGCAAAGCAGAAGTTGATTTTGTGTTGGAACCCTTTTTGCAGTTTGATATGGTCCATCGGTGGCACAGTGGATGAAGACAGCAGAGCTCTTATTGACACCTTTATTCGTGATATGGAAAGCATCTTTCCCCTGAAGGATACAGTGTACGAGTACTTTGTGGATGCAAGTTCTCGTGGAATGGTTTCATGGGAATCACAACTGACTGATAACTGGCGATACAACAAAGTGTGAGTTGGCCTTAATAAATTTTTTGCAAGTACAATACCTTCAGACAGAATGTAGTGTAATGTAATTAATTTGTTCGTTAGCATTTTGGATTAGTTGTGTACACTTAACGTCATAAATTTATGTGTGAGAGCGTGAGTGAAGAGATTTGGGTGACTTTAACATAGAGGTCTTGAGAGCTAATATCATAAATTTATATAATAAACAATAAGGTAATAAATATTCAGCATTAAAAGAGGACAGACTTTGTGTTTATAAATCTTTATACTATTATAGTTACAGTCTGTATGTTTTTCAGTATTATTGCTACCTGGATGCGATGCTAGAGTGTGAGCGGAGTTTTTGATAAGTAAACTGTGAAAAAAGTGTTTGCATTTTTAATATGAGTTAGCTGATTGTAGGATGGAATTTTGACTTCCATGTCTTTTATATATTTCAGCCAAATTATTGCTTGACTGCCAGTGTGTAGAATGAAGCATTTAGTCCTCCAGATAGCAGTATGAATGCTTGACTGTCCTTATTGCAGCCAATGATTTCTGATATTTGATATTTGTGTTCATTTAGATTAAGTACCGTATAGCATGTGTGCATCTAATAATAAATTAACTTCATATGATATATTTTAATTTTACAATTTCGGAGTGGTTCACTGAGACCAAGATAAAATCTTTTTCTCTTTTCTTGGTTTCTGAGGATTTGTGAATAGTGGATTTTGATGTTAAAATTTTACCAAATTGAATAGTACAAATTTTAAATTATATGAAAATAGTTTCAAAGTCAAACAGTTACCAGTAAACATGTAATATGAGTTATATGTATGAGATATACTGTAACTATAATTTCACTGGTCACACAAAATAGTTTCAAAGTCGATTAGTTACCAGTAAACATTTAATTCCAGTTATGTGTAATAAAAATACTGGTAACTTATCGCAATGATCACACAACAAATGGTTCCCACGCAAATTATCTTTGAATGCAATATAAAGTTTTACATTGCAATTTTCTGTTTCATTATACTTAAACAGTATTTGGCTAAATTTATAATTGCAGTAAAATTTACTCGGTAAATTAATATCAAATATTTAATAAGTAAGAGTTTTTTTCTTTTCTTTATATATGTACTATGTATTACAAATCCTGTGTTATTTCTTCAGATATTACTGCATTGACATTCATTCCATACCCTGGAGCTTTTTGGGCTCAATTTCAATGTGTACAGAATATGCATTAACCAAATATATAAATAAATGTATAATTAAATAAACAAATTATTCAACTTTGACACGTGCCGCTCATACTACTAATGAACTTTGATCACATCTCATTGCTAAGGTTCCTACTTCTACTGCTACAGACGAAAGAAATACGTAGAGATAATTTTCCACGTGAATCTCGGCTGCCTACTCTACCAGGCAACAGGAACTTATTATCAAATTCTCGTCGCCTGAAGGTTATGCAACATGGCAGCCCCCCCCCCCCCCCCCATACCCTACGCTGAGAGCCTACAAACTGCCCAGACCTCGGACAAGGTCGAGCGCTACTGATGAGGCACGAAGCAGAAATGCTGACTACTGTTTACCAGAGTTTTTTTACTCCCCTGCCAACCAGGGCAGGATGCTCACCCTCCCTGCAGCCCACGTCGGCAGCCTACAAGCTTCACCTATATAAGTCCTGATGCTGACGGGCGCAGGCAGTCATTCTTGTTTCTTCTCTCACGACATCCCCGAGCACTGCCTAATGCTGGGACCTCCAGAGAACTTCTAAGCTTTGAGTACACTCCCAGCAGCTACTTCACCATCGACGATCAGTCAACCCGACAACCAGCGAACATGCTCACCAACATGTATTAAATTCACTTTTTCTCCTCTAGTTTAGTATATATATTTTACAGTCTAGATTTAACTTTCCCCTTTACAACCTAGAACTTTGTCACCTACACCTGGCCAGTGTAGTTTCCTTCAGAACACTACTGCTTGGTAGGAGGTTCGTGTATGAACGCACATCCATTGGAGGCATTGGTGACCCACACAGCTCCCTGTCTCTGATCAGCCCACATAGCATGGGGGATCAGTGGAGACTACTACCGATATCAGCAAGCCAAAACCGGACATTCACTGTAAGGTTGTTCTTCGTTAGGGTGCACCCCATATGTTGTAAGCAGCGACTCTACGCCCTACTAGGTGAGGCACGGCAAAAAGCGTAGGGAACAAAACGCAGCGTTCCTGGCTGCCATACAGTTGAGTGCACTACCTTGTCCTGCGGAGGAAAGGCAGGTGGAGCGAGACCGCGCTACCCAACTAAGACACCAAGCAGTTGCGCCTACTCCGGTACTTGTAATATATTTGTCGCCTTGCTTGCTCATCCATCCATCGTGCCACCCTGTGGCAAGAGGGTTGTTAAACCATACTGAGGCAGGGTACGGCTCGGCAAATCCGAAATTCTGGAGCCATGAAGCCTACAACTGCTGGAATCGCAGTTTCGGAGTGAATCGAGTTCGCTACTACTGGGTGAAACCCGCATCAACCACAACACCCAAGACGACAGCATAAGGAAGTTGTAACCAACACTCCTTGCCATCTGTCTTGTAACCCGAGCCAATCATCCCGCTTTTGGTCTAGCGGAAAAATCCTCGATCAGCGTGTCTGTCAGTCTAACTGGGCATGCGTCAACTTAAAAACTATGCTTCAAAGTCTAACTCTTAATGAATAATAGGAGTATGCGAAGCTTTGCATTTTCAAAGTCAAATTGAATACTTTTGTACCTTTGACTTCATCTACGAATTGAAAAATCTTCTAGTGAAAACTCAAAGATTTTCACCAAGTGTCTTTTCCACCAAAACTGGTATCAAATTCAGTAGCCAGTATCATTATAAGGGGTGTGCAGATATTCAAACTTTCGAATAGTTGCAAATAGTAATTTACAAATTATTCATCACATTCAAACTTAAATATATTATGCAAAATCTGTTAATAGTTTACGTTTGGATGGTTGTAGAGCTGTGCCATTCTTTATAAGCTCTGAAAGTTTTCCAGTGTAAGGAAGCACGTCTGGGAACAAAATCCTTAATGGAAAAGATGCTAAACTTCCCCTGTTTTTCAAAAAAAGTTTGTACTTTTTATCCCAAGCTCCAATCCATGGAGATAATCTCTAAGCTTGACATTGAGGAGTGTCAGAAGGGGTAGTGGAAAAAAGAAGGAGGGTGGGACTGTTTTTACAGCAACCCCCTTTCTTGTGTCTTTCTTTCTCTTTCTCCCTTTCTCTGTCTCTCTTTTGTTAGGCCAGCAAGACATCAGGCCATGCCTGACATTACAGTTGGGGTGCCTGTAAACAGCAGGCTGTGGAAAACCCTTGTGTAGTGGTGTCAAACCCAGTGGGGGCTCCTGCCTTTTGTAAGTAGGGGGGGTTCACACATGATATTTTTTCGTCAGTAGAATATTTTTGAGTAAACATTATTACTGCAATATAACATTTTTTATTCAAAATAAACTTAAAACAATGCCATAAAATGTAAAGCACATATAAATCTGAACAAAGTTTTGAAAGTAAGTTAATCTTAGTTAAGGGAGCCGCCTGAACACAGAACAAAACAAAAATGTGGTATTTTCAACAGCATTGCAATAATTAAATACAGAACTTATAAATTTAATTTTGTTTTTGTTTTTTAGATTACATTACTTGAACACTCCACATCGTCAACTATAAAATGAGCTCAATATATCACAAAATCTGATTTTATGCACAAATATAGTACAAAGAAAAATGAGAGGATATTTTCAATGTTATCAAAATGCTTATATGCATTTCTTATAAATAAATCCATCTTTCTGTCTTTTTTAGAAGAAAAACAAGTCGATGACACTGTTATTAAAATTTGGAATTTTGCTTACCATATCTTTTTCTATCGAAAGCATAGCTAACGCACTTCGCTCATTGTACTTCTTAAGAATTTTTTTATCCTCTTCAATGTTGAAAAACATCTTTCAGCTTCAGCTTTAGTCATGGGAACTGTAGAAATAATCAGTACAGTTTGTGTGTCAAGACACATGTGGTTCGTAAGTGGTTTTCCATGACAAACTGCAGGAGACTGGCTGATCTACTCATATTTTGGAAGTCTTGTCATTTGTGGATTATTCCCAGCTTAGTTTTCAGACAAGCCCTATCTAAAAAGGGTACGTTTTAGTTGTATGTTCAAGCAGATGAACTGGAAACTTCATTTTGTAATCCTGGAAATGTTTGGCACAAAAAAAAAATACAGCAAAATAGTATGTGATAAAAGAAAATCTTTCCTTTACTTGATTAGCAATCACATCACGCACTTGTTTGGCTGCAACAGTTTTACTAACATGGACATCTTCCACTTTCCTGTTTATTTTTTTAATGTTGCTCTCGCACTAACATTTCAGCTTTAATTTTTACCTTCTCCTTATTTCCTCTTTCTTTCTCAACTTAATGTCGAACACTGTCAACATGTTTTCTGATTTTATCGGCATTGATACTCCTTTTTTGTAGCTTATTATATAAAACGTCCACATGAGGCATAATGTTGTGAAAAATTTTTTAGCCAAAATACATATACTGGATCATCCAACATGCACCGAATAGCTCCAGCTTGGTTGATTGCTGTACACTACTTACATGATGACTCAGTTTTATTCATGCATTCAATCAGATGTTTTCTGTACTCATACATTGTGTTAATAGTTCAACTCTTAAAATGCCACCTTGTAGAGGAAGCATGAGAAATTCTCCTACCAACAACATTGTCCAGAACAGCAATCCTTTGTGGTGAATGACGAAAAAAGTAAGTTATATCACTTACGTTGGAAAAAAAATACACGTACTTGTTGATTTTGTCTTGTAGGTTGTGCTATAATTAAATTCAACTGGTATGCCTAACAATGCACATAATGTGCTGAATAATAGCACAAACACCATTATGGTGCCCACTCATTACACTAGCGCCATCATAGCTCTGAGTTATCACTTTCTCATGTTCATCAACAACACTTTCCAAAACAGTATGAACAAATATGATAGAAGGAAGATATTCGGAACGTATCTGAAAAAAAAACATGAGACACCGATGGCAGTGCTCCTAGCAGTGTGAACTTTTCATACTGTGATAAACTATTTATTGAATGGGATGTTTGAGTATTTTGGATGCTTTTTAATTCACATTTTTTTTCATTTGAGTGGTTATTTGTTATGACAGGAAAGATATGTGTAGTTTTTGCTGCAATAATTACTACTTTGTGAACTACAGCTAGTCCTTTTTAGGATTTTGAAAGACTGTAAGTCGGTAAGTACACGATCGTTAGAGGATAACATTGTCAATTAGTGTTATTATTGTCAGTGTGTTTTAATTGCAAATTCCATTTGCACAAACCTCAATTTACTTAAATACTTTTTTGTCGTTTCTTAGGTGCAGGCAGTGGATGCAGAAATTTAAGAGCAGACCAGGATGTAATAAAGAAAAAAAGGACTGGTGGTTTATACCTACACGAGAATAGTGTGTTCCAACCTTTTCAGAAAAGTGGTTTTTCGCAACCTAACTTAGCTTCCACAAGACCAAGAACGAAGTCACTTGAGTGTCGTAGCTGCTATTTCTTATCTTGTACACTGAAGTGCCTTGCAAAGTTTGATAGCTCCTAACCTGAGAGGTGCAGGTTTGTTTTTACTGGGGCAACACCTTCGAAAATTAAAGTAAACAATGTTTACAAATTCAATATTCATCTATTAAACTGGCTGAAGTCTCTTGTTAAATTCTGCGTTTAGTTCAGCAAGTTGAGCTAGGGATATAATTGATTGATTGCTTCAGAAAAGTGGTTTACATAGGTATGTGTGTCTGTGTTTGCTCGTACAGTGCTTACATAATCAGTGTTCGTGTAACAAACTGGTTGGGGCCTCTTAAGTGTTTGTATAGTTCTGCAAGTTCAGCTAGGAATAAAATTGATTAATTGCATCAAAATAGTGTTTTCATATTTGTGTTGGTGATTGCTCATACAATGTTTACGTATTAGCCAAACATTCACCAAGCCATATTCCGAGTGCCAGCAAAGGAATAAATCCCCAAAACACTGATTCAAGACACGCCTGCAATTTTTTTTAAGGTGGTGACACGAAGCATCACGCATCAGGGAAGCTGAGAGTTTCTGCATAAATGATTGTCATGTGTAGCCTATTTACACAGAAACAATGTGTGTGTGTTTTATAATTTAACATATTTGTGTACTGTTTGTAATATTACTGTAATACGGTCTCATGAAAATATGTTTAATTGCAAAAGGATTGAACTGAACAATAGGTACCTAAATTGATAATGCTACCAATACAATTTTAAAATACGATCGTGGGGAGGGCTATGAACTTGAGGGCGAAAATGTACATATTTTGTATTTTTTTTACCTCCAATTTCCTTGATCTTCATAGCACTCCCCACTATCGTATTTGTAGCTTGTATTGGTAATAGGGCTTTTGTCTATTTAGTTAATGTATGGTTCATTTTTTTTTTCCAATTGAATGTATTTTCATAAATAAATATTACATTTTTTACATTTTTTTCACCCATTTTACCCCACAATTTCCCTGATCTTCATAGCCGTCCCCTATATCGTTTTTGGGTTTTCTATATGTCAAATGTTGATGCCCTTAGTAAATTCATGTTCTGTGTAATTAGTAGAGTGGAATTTTACCACTTCCTGAGTTTTTCAGCATGTTTATTTTATTTACGTACATAACCATACTGTTTAGGCTTATGTACTTTTTCATGAAATTTCATACTTTGGAATGTTATTGTTTACATTTGGGAAACTAGCCATTTGAATATTAATATGTATGTTATTTGGGTTGTGTTTGCACCAACTAGAAAATATTTTTGATGATTTATTAAAGAAACAACAATGAAAACTGTAATAGTTTCCTTTTTAGGCAGTCACTTATCCTTTTCACACCCAAAGGTCTTCATATCATTACTGTTTTACTGTGCAAATGTTTTAAATTCGTTACATACTGAGTTTGCAAGTAATTTTTATTTGAATGAGTAGAGAGTTGTTGAGTACAGCTTTTGGTGGTGAGAATAATTCTTCTCCAGTCAGTGTATCAAAGTTGATTCTGTGTGCTAAACACAGTGTTCTGACACTACACACCAGACTTTTTAATTGGAGCAGTGGAGATGTCATCAGGATGTCTACAGTTGGTAAGTCAGCGTATATGTGGTATATATAACTGGTTGAGGTTGGTACGAATGAGCAGAGAGAGTGAGACAGAGGACAATGAAGCGAACAGTGAGCATGTCGTGTGGGTGGATTATTACGAATAAGCAAAGCTATTGTAATTGTTCTTGTGTATAAGTTGTGTACTAAGAAGTTAATAAAGATGTGAAATACAACAGTGTGGCGAAGAGTAGTGAAACAATCCATGTGCGTGTAGACGGCGGGAGTTCAGTGGAACTTGGAAGAGAGTATCAGAGATCAATTAGTGTGTGTATTACGGGATACCGGACTTCAGAAGCGGCTGCTGAGTGAACCAAAACTAACTTACAAAAAGACAGTTGACCTGGCTACAGCTCTCGAAACATATGTACGCGAAGTTTCAGAATTGAATAATAGTGGTGAAACCAGTGACAGATTTAACATCACTTATTAAAGTGCTGCTAGGAACTTCAAACAAACGACTCCACAGTCCAAGCTGAAAGCTTAGGCAGTTTCAGCAAAACCAAAGGGGTCATGCTTCGTTTGTGGCAAACTGAATCAGAAGGCCAACATTTGTAGGTTTAAGACCTATAACTGCAGGAAATGTGGGAACAGAGGACATTTTCAAGCAGTCTGCAAGATGAGGTCCACAGGTAATGAAGGTGAAGAAATACATAACCTAACGGCTGAGCCAGGAAAGTACTACAAACGACAGGTTGCAGTAGAAGGAAGTGCCGGAAAAAATAGACAAAATTCGCAGGTTAGGAGTACTGCAGGTAATCGGAATGAATATTTATGTAATGTACAAGACGGTGCATTTACTTCTGTAGGAAGGCGTGATGACTTTGAATATCTATTTAATGTGCAAGACAGTATAATAGGCTTTGTAGAGATGGATTTTAGGATAGATGAATTTGAAATTGATGTGTAGGTTGATGGGCAGATAATAAGGTTTGAATTGGGTAGTGGATTGAGTGTTTCAGCGATAAGTGAGAAAATGTATGTGCAAAAATTCAAGCAGAAGAAGTTGCTTCCATCAGAGAAGAACTTCAGATGTTCTACTAGAGATACTATGGAATGTGTTGGTAAAATTGAAGTGATTGTAAATGTTAATGGTGAAGGCAGAGAATTATTGTTGCATGTTATAAAATATGGTGGACCCAAACCATTGTTTGGTAGAAAGTGGATGAGGGAATTTCCACTTACGATACATTGCAAAACCTCTGAAAAGACTCTAGTTACATGTTTAACTGCTAAGTAACCTGATGTGTTTACAGATAAGTTAGGGTTGTATAACAAAGGTGACATTACCTTAGAACTAAAGGAAGATGCTAAGCGAGTATACCATCAGCCATATTCAATATCCTATGCTGTTAAAGATAAGGTTGATAAGGAAATAGATTGTTTGGTGGACATAGGGGTGTTGAAATGGGTAGATCACTCAGAGTGGGGGACACCAGTTGTTCGACTTCACCACTCTCTTTTATCCCGTACATGCAGGGAAAAAGAGAGTGAAATACAGCTATGGAAACAGCTCCCAGGCGCTACCCTGGGAACCCTGTAAAACAATGTTTGCTCTGCAGCATTAAGTATTTTTGATGGTCGCGGAGGGGGGAGGGGGTTAGCTTCTCCTCGCCTCCACAAGCTAACTGACAACTGTCTGGGTGGCTAAGGCCCTCACAAAGGACCGATCCACCCCTGTGCTGAGGGAGTAGCGTCCCAGTGATGTAAAACCGGCTGTTGTTTTTATTGTTAAGGATGATAAAACTACAAGAATTGCTGAGAATTTTAAAATCACTGTAAACACATGTTTAAAAGTTGACAGGTATCGAGTCCCTAAGGTAGAAGATTTGTTTAAGTACATTGAATGGTGCAAAAAAATTTGTCAAGAGCTTACTATCAAATTAAACTTAGTGATGATAGTAAACACTTGCTGACTATTTCAACACACAAGGGTATTTATGAATATCAAAGATTGAAATATGGCGTGGCATCAGGACCTGCATGGTTTCAAAGAGAAATGGAGAAAATGTTAACAGGGTGTGCATGGTACCATTGTGTAAATAGATGATATTTTTATAATTGGGGAAACAAAAGACATAGTTCTGGAAGTAACTCAAGAAATTTTAGACAGACTGTAAGAATGTGGCTTAACAGTAGACTTGTGCAAATGTAAATTTCTGACACCTGAGGTATAATTTCTACGTAACATAGTTGATAGAGATGGTTTTCACATGGATCCAGGTAAGATTGAAGCAATTGTAGATGCACCACAACCACAGGATCTAGAACAGTTACAGACCTTTCTAGGGTCAGTGAATTATTATTCAAAATTTGTACCCAACATGTCTGAAACATTAATGCCATTGTATAACCTTCTAAGAAAGGATGTGAAATGGGCATGGTCAGACACATGTGACGAGGTATTTAACAAAACCAAGGGAATATTAACATCAGACACAGTGTTGCCACAGTATGATCCAGAATTGGAAATAATCCTAACATGTTATGCAAGTAGCTATGGGCTAGGGGCACAGATTAGTTAAATATGGAAGGATAGCAAGGAAAGGCCTGTAGTTTATGCTTCCATGTCGTTGACCAAAGCGGAAGGGAAGTACTCCCAGGTGGAGAAGGAAGCACTAGCCATTGTATTTGGGGTTAAGAAATATTACCAGTATTTGTATGGGAGGCAGTTTGTATTGGTAACAGACAACAAACCGCTCATGACCATTTTTGGTCCTACAGAAGGAATTCCAGTAGTGGCGGCTAGTAGACTCCAACTTTGGGCTGTATTTCTGTCATGGCGTATGTATTCAATAAGACTAGTACCATCTAAACAAAATAGGGCAGATGGGTTATCTAGACTACCACTTAGTAAAGTGTCTCAGAGTCAGACAGAAGCAGATGATCTTCGTATATAAAATACATTGAAAAGGAGGTGCCAGCTGCTACCATTCATGAAGTGGCTAAGGAATCTAGGAACGATATGGTAACCAAACAAGTGATACAAGTTGTTTTGAATGGGTGGTCAGAAATGAACCTGCCTGAAGTTTTTAAACCCTATCATACTAAAAGGCATGAATTAACACTAGAGAATAAGTGTCTAATGTAGGGTCATAGGTTGGTGATTCCAAGCAAATTGCATAGTGTGTTACTGGCAGATTTGCACATGAGCTATATGGGAATGGTAAAGACAAAAAGCTTGGCGCGATCTTATTTTTGGTGGCCATCACTTGATTGCGAAATTTAACAAGTTATTATAAACTGTAATGGATGTAGATAGTACCGAGCAAACCCTCCAAAAGAAGAATTGACTCCCTGGGTGTGGCCCTCAGGAGCCAATCGACGACTGCATGCTGATTTTTGTGGCCCAGAACATGGAAAAATGTTTTTGGTAATAATGGATGCTTATTCAAAATGGATTGAAGTTTTTGAAATTAATCAAATTACTGCAGCCAAAACAGTGGTGGCATTCAGGCAATATTTTTGTACATTGTGATTGCCTACGTTACTTGTAACTGATAACGGGTCAAGCTTTATGTCTGCGGAATTCCAAGAATTCCTTAAAAATAACGGCATTAAGCACATCACAACATCAGTGTACATGCCACAGTCAAATGGTTCTGCAGAGAACAGTGAAATCAGTTTGACTTGTTAACTGCCGTACCAGAGGACCATATAGATAGGAAACAATTATTGCAGTGTTAAAGTTCTTCAGGCTGTCAAGAAAATAAATTTGTTGTTGACCATCAAGTGTATGTTAAGTATTAAATGACCAGGGGCGTAACATGGATTCCTGCAACAATTACAAAAAGGTTGGGAAAAGTCATGTTCTTAGTGACAACCAATGAGAATAGGGTGTTGAAAAGACATGTAAATCAAATTGTTAATGCTCATGCCCAGCCACCCAATACTACTATGCGAAACCTCACTGTCAGACCTATGATTATCACTCACAAAAATGAGGATAGGGATGCTTATGGGAGTTCTTTTGTAGTAGGGAATACTCACCAGGGGAGCGAGGACTCTGACAATGTAGAATCAAGGTTGGAGGAGGGTGATGAAGTAAGGATGCATTTAAGTGACATGAGGGAGAAGAGGATTGAGGCTAGGGAATTAAGTTTGAGTGAAAGTGAAGAGGAGTTTAGAGGAATTGAAAATATGAAACCTCAATATTCAGGTGTTGCTGAAAGGAGTGTAACAGTTAGCAGGTCTGGCAGTACTATCAAACCTAGGAAGGTACTGAATTTGTAAACGATTGGTAGATAGTATTTGAGTAACATGTGTAGAGTTAAGTTCCATTCTATATATTAAAAAGATGCAAAAATTGTGAACAAGTTCTATATAATAAGAGTGTGACAAACTGTGGATGATTAACTAATGTAAATGGTAAAATAATTGAGGGGGAAGAGTGTGGTATATGTAACAGGTTGAGGTTGGTACGAATGAGCAGAGAGGGTTAGACTGAGGACAATGGATCGAACAGTGACCAAGTCGTGTTGGTGGATTATTACGAATAAGCAAAGTTGTTGTAATTGGGCTTGTGTATAAGTTGTATACTAAGAAGTTAATAAAGATGTGAAATACAACAGTATATATTGCAGACAGTGAACTAGCTGTTGAGTGAGAGTTACCATCAAAACCAATCAAAAGTAGTAGCAACAATCTCCCCCCCCCCCCCCCCTCATCTTACATCATACTCACATTTGTTTACATAACTGTATACAAAACTTTCAAACAATAATATTTCACTCCTGAGTGTCATTGTTACATTTCAGTGATATTTACTATAAATTTTTTACAAATAAATAACAGATTTTTTTTTTTAATTTCACTTCTTCTTAATTATTCCCTGAAGTACTCATTATTTTAACTTTATGTATACACCTATAGTATTAACTTAGTTGTTTTTCAATGGATTATTTTGCCACATTCTGCAATGCAGGTAAGACACTGATAGTGATATGCACACATTTATTTTGACCTGTTAGCCTATTTACACAGTTTTGTTTGCGGTGATCACAGTATTGGCCAAAGTACTTTCAAATTGCATTACAATAACAAGTGCCATGAATTTGAACAGAAAGTACCCTAAATTCATGACCAAGGTAAGTTATTTCCAGTTCAGCTGCTTTTGAATTCTGCAACATATTTTCCAGTTTTTTTTGCCATGAAGCATATGAAAATATGTGGTAAAATTTATTTTAAAAATATTGTATTCGGTGTGGTTATTCAATGTGACTTGTTCATGATGATCTTATGTTATAAAAATTATTTGGATTCCTGTGAATTTGGAAATCAGCTTTGTTTTTGAAAGTGAATTCCAAAATTAAATGTGCTTAATGTATGCAAAACTTGAGAGGTGAAGTAAATTAGCTGAATGGTTTAAGTACGTATGATAGTATGTACTGTAAAATATTTTGACGAATTGCATTTTCATCCTAGTGCCAGCTGTACTGCATAAATTGCATTAGTAAAGGGGGGGAAATGGTTGATTAAAATTTTCAGGATTGCCAACTAGTTATGTTCTGAAATATTGTCCTTAATACAGTAGACCTTGTTTGTAATTTGGTTAGTATTTGAATTATTTATCTCATCTATAATCTCTCAAATGTCACTGAAGTGGCATTATATCAGAGGTGATGGTACGTTTTCATTTTTGGTATAGGCGTACCATTGTGTTGTTGAAAGCTGTAAGCATTTTGCAGTCAATGTTGCTACATCATCCATAGATTATCTACACTAGCCAAGAAAATGGATTTCTTAAGTAGGAAGTTGTGGTTCAATGTATGTATGTACTGTAGAACACACCATATGTCGTGGTCAAAGTAATTATCAAACATAATAGTTCTACAAAATTTAACTGGTATTCTCCATAGGCACTGGCATAGTTTTCTAAGAGGTAACGTGACCTGAATTAGTCAAGTAAAATAATGACGTATTTGATATTTTACCTTGGAACGACATGTACTAAAATCCTAAATTACCAAATTACAACCACTTCTGAACAAGTGACTTAATAGCATCTGAACTGAACACAACTGCATGTTATAATAGTACATATTGTACTAAATTGTCACTTTAAACACAGTCTCACTATGTGGTGTATGTTTGGGTGTGTTTGTTTCTTTTTACATAAATACATACAAATAAAACATTTTAAAAGGAGTGAGGTGAGCAGTTTACCATAATTCATAAAAGCCTGCTAAATGATGAAGTGATCAATTAGTGTCTATGAAACCAGCATTTGGAAATGAGCAGGAGGAGGAGGAGGTGATACCCTTACTTCTTCTGTATTTATCTGTGCCTTTATTACAGTTACAAATTTGACAGTATGCCATTTTCAATTAAAATTTCCCCCAGTTCCGAGTTGCTTTGTACTACAAAGATACTTTGTTTTGTTGATGAACAGGCACTAGATATTGCCAAACTACAGAATAGTCCTTTGTGTATAATTTTTCGTTATAGCCCCCAAAATTTCATAACTGGTCTACTCACATTATGAAAATGTGACTGAGGTTTACAGTTTGTTACTTATGGTTGCAGCGTAACTGCCAGTATTGGCAGCTGGACCTTTGTGGGTTAACCATAGCTGCCTGTGTTTCACTTGAGGCAGTGTAGTTTTGGCATAAATGCACGACAAAACTGATTTATATGTGTAAAGATGGATTCGCAACCTTCCGTCAGGTGGTCAGATGATCTTCGACCAATTGCAGGGCAACTTTTTTTTTGTGACAAATACATCTCAAACTTTAACTTTCGACGGATGGGCCACCACCTCCTGACGAGATTCTGTAGACACGAGTACAGACATTGGAATAAAATGCAACGCGCTGGATATGTGTTTATTTACCTTGGTGGGAAGTTCGGGAAATTAAATCTTAACCAATAGTTTAGTATACATTTTCATCTCAAGAAATTTATTTCCCCAAAATGTTTTTCTCTTTCAAATGTATTTCCAACCATAATATACCTTCTACAAAGAAGAAATCAGAACAAAAACCATATATGTTAGGGATATAAATTTATGAACAATTTCAAAATGCAGTAAGTTAATATTTAGGCAAACTTATTTAGTTGCGAGATTAGTCTTAAATATCTACAAGATATTACTGCTTATAGAACTAATAAAAGTCACAGTGTTAAATCACTAACTGTCGTAGAGCTATTTTTAATTAATTTTGTGTTAATAAAACACAGATAAGTTGTGGAGATTTTTCTGTCCAAAATATTTCTGCATATGTTCATTCCCAATTTATTTGCAGAATTTTAAGTTTGGTTACAGCTCCATTCTCAAGAATGTATTGAATAAATCCAGTCAGTTACGTATCTGACAAATAAAATACAGTTTAGCATTCCATTGTCGTACTTATAATTGATTAACATTTGCCTTTTGTAACTTGAAACATCTAAGTCTGTGCCCAGTAACATGATTCTGTTACAATGATTGTCCTTGTTTCTAGTGTTAATATTTATGCTTTAAGTACATTTTTAAATACGGCATAATAATATGAATAAGCAACTATTTTTATTACTGACGACGGAAAACAGCCAGCCGCGTTAAGACCATGACGGAATTCACCACTCTCGTGACACGTGGGCACGCATGTGCGCAAAGATGCCATAACCTGAACTTTCCCATAACGGGATATGTATTTGGAGTATAAACCATGTCTGTTGTTTTATTTCAGGTCCCAAGTGCTTTTAAGTGTTAAAAATATCTGTTCTGAAATGTTGCTCAATGTTTGGTTAAAATTTCAAAATGTATACTGCATAAAGACTAAGATAATTATTTTTGCAGCGTGAATGCCGTCATATAAGACATTCCACGAATACAGAAAATTCACAATTTAAATATTTAATGTAAACCTGTATTTAAATTATTTATGTGCCATTCATTTTAAAAGATAAAAGTTTTGCTCGACGTGCATAGCACTTCCGCTTATGTGAACCCCGTAGGCAGCTATTGTAGGCCCCCGCGACCTCAGCCTCTTGGCAATCCGTCGAAAAGAGCTGGCAAGGTAAGATGCTGCCACGTACACACTTCAAACTTTTTGCACTGATGTAGATTACCATAGTTCACTTTTAGTATACCGTTTAACCTTTGCCTTGCATATGTTTTGCCAGACATTTCCCCAGCATTAAGATTCCACTTAACTTATAATTTGCACCCTTGCTCCTTTTTGAATTTAAACGAGGAGAAAGGAGTAAAGATGTCTGAGAAGCCACGCGGCGTACGCAACTTTGAATCAGGTGCCATCCGCCCATGCTGAAGGCATTTCAATGTAATTTCTGTTTAATTGTTGTGTGCAATAATAAGGGCTTTATTTCTATGTATGTATTTTAGGGTTTTTGTTATGTTAAATTGTTTTAAGGCCACATCATTTGTGACCACATGCTTAACAGCTGCCAAGTCAATATATGCACCATCCATCCATTTTGAGCATTTATTTGTGTAATATCATGTGCGCCATAATTCATTTCTGGGTTCTATGTAATATTTGATTCAGGTTTCCATGTATTTTCATGTGATTGATGCTTTGTATGTATGACTACGCTGTCTTTTCATGTTGGATTTCCCCGCCATCAGGAGCGTTATGAATTTCTATCTGCTTAGATTGTCAGCGGAATATTTTTTTCAACATCACTAATAATTTGTCTGACAATAATTTGCAGTTTTCGGCGGAGAAATACTGCAGTGTCATCTCCACCACGTGATCCGCTACGAATCTCACCCAGCAGCATCCGTGTCATATAAATGTGCTTTCACACATCTGCGTGTTTATTATGACCATTCATCTTGTGTCCCATGTTATCTCATATGTATTTGCATAATTTGTACGCTGACATTATTTTCATCCTTGCCGGCTATGTGTAAAAAGAGTCACCACACTCACCACGTGTTGGGAGATGCGTCTCGAATTGTCAGCATTAGTGACATACAATAATCACACGTGTTCATATCCATTTTGTAATTCTACATGTCCTGTCTTGAGGGAAAATCTACAGTCCATCCTAGCGGCTGTAGACCCCTTTCCTTGTGGAGACTGTGTTTTCTAACACCATGGATGAGTCATCCATATAGGAGTGCACTAGATTAATTGCGGGCTGGGGGAGCGCCCAACAGAGTTAGCTAGACACGTCTGAGCTTTCAACCATAAAGTTCATTCTGGCATAATTCTGTATGAGTGGTAAAATAAAAGCAGTCTTCACAGTGCATAAAGTATTTCCTTGTAGCGATAGCAACCTCTCGCCTTTTTCAGTGTTTAAATGTTTAACATCCCTGAGAACCCTGAGTTTCACAGTGCGGTGACTGGGAAACACAACTGGCACCCACCTACCGTAAGTTTATTGTGTCACCGTTCACCTCGTTTCTCACACGACAGCATCATTACATTCAGCAAAACACACGTTAATACTACGAGATGACAACTCCACTTAAATTACGCATAATGAGCCATGTCAATTTTAATTTCCCTGGTATTTGCCAGTTCAAGCCGCTAGGGGCGCTATTGTTGCGTGTCTTGCATGTTGACAATGTTAAAACGCATCAGTTACCCATATTGTCCTTCTACCACATTTCATACGAATACAATGAGCAATTGAAGAAGCATCATGTCCAGGAGGATTAACAAACTGCCAGAATCGCTCAACTGCTTGTCCGTTAGGTAACACATAGCGTAAAACAACAACCAATTGGAAAATTGATGATATGTGTGTAGTTTAGTCTGCGATAACTGAAACATAACTTGCACTTGAGATTTCTTTTTTTATGGTTTCTTATCATACATTAAGCATGCAATCTAGCAAATAGTTTTGGATTTCTTTGGAAGTCCCTTTAAAAACCGTTGCATATGTGAGGCAGTCTTTTAATGATTTGTCTAACTATGCTGAAAAATTAACCAGACCTCTGAAAACTCCAAGAGTAGTAGATTCTTGTGTCTCGTCGTGACCTTGAAGCACAAGTTAAAATGCCCCGCAGAAGTTTATGCAATCAATAATTATAAAAAAGGGCATAACAATTTTTTGAAACCTGCTCGTTATGTCTAATTTTCCCAAAAACTGAAACTCCATAATAGAATTCAAATGTGTTTATGCACATTCATGCTTCTTTATTTTCTGAATTAAGCGAGACCAATCTCAGACACCAAAATTCACCCATCTCGATTCACCACTTGTTTTGTAAAGAGCAGGCAGGGAATGCAATGGAGTCGGTTGTTCTCTTCACATCAACAGATCCGCAAATTTTTTTTCATAAATGTCTCGTTCGAATTCTCTTCTGAATAGCCTATTTTTTGACTTTGTTACTTGCACTAAATTAATTTGAGATGTTGATTTGCCAGTTGGTTTTATTCCAATTTTCTTTTCCAATGACAAACTAGAGAATACCAGAGATTTTATATAAGAACGTGTTAACTTACTCAATGTGATAATGAATGATTCAGTTGTTGAAAGTATTAAAATTAATACTTTAAATGTTGCACATAAGTAAAATAATAACACTTCACAAACAACGCAGTCAACATTCTCAAAGAGCGAGCAGAAATAGGGAAAACTGGATGATGCTTGTGCCTTGCTCAAATAGCTCTGCACCCAAAACTGAACTGTGCTCCTGGACTGGCTAATGGGAAGGTACCACCACTATGTCGCTCCACGCCGCGTATGAGTCGTCACTCGCTTATACTCCATTGCACGTGTGATCGGGGCAAACCATGCAAGTGGCAGGCAGGCGTGGATTATAACAGCACTCAATGTATTAAACAAGTAAATAGGTGTTATTCAGTTTTGAAATTTATTTTATTCTGTCATTGTAATTACTATTACTGTAAAACCAACTTAATAAAAAGCTTCATTGGTAGATATTCACGTGTGAGTGTGCTCTAATGCACTAACTGCCACTGGTCAAGCCAATCCTAGCCAGTGTTCTGGAGATCTAACTTACACAACCAGTGCAAACACAGCTTAATAGGAGCGTTACCAACCATAGCATAACACTAATACAATGTGGATTTTCTGTCTCGAAAAATTCATGTTTATTTACCTTTCTAATTTTGACATGGCTATTTGGTCTTTATGCTATTTTTCGTGACATTTTGTACCTAGCCAAACCAGCAAACCGTATGTTGGAAATTTGGATGATGATCAAATCTGTATGCATTGCTTGTCAATATGAATTATCAATATTTTATTTTGGTTCCTTGAAAAACTATCTATACAGGTTACAATGTTTTTGGTTTGACTTACGTTTATATTAAAAATTTGTTATTATTATATTTTTCAGTTATAAATTGTTTTCCCACAGGTTATTATGAGCTATTATTTAGTATGTTTGATATATTTTAAAGATATATAATTTTGTATGTTTGTTATAATATATTAAAGATTTATTATATAAAGTACTCTGCATATGTAAATTTATATGAGTTTTGTATATTATTTCAGGACATGTACACATGAAGTATCCCCAATATAGTGAACATAGCAAGTGTTCCCTTCATATTCGTTATAAAAAATATTCTTTTGTATTTACAATTTCATATGTAACATTTTCATGTTAAAAATTTATTCTGTGGCATGCATTCATTTTGAATCTTCATACTAACCCAAACGTGTATGAAATCACTGAAGTATAAATCATTAATTACAAACTAGCCTACATTTAGATTTTTGAAAAGTACTAGGTTTTGAGAGATATTTTGCTAGTAACATTAATCTTGTTTATTACAGAACCAATTTGTATAAAAAAAATAGACCATTTTTGAGTCAAGCCTATTACTTTTTCACAGGAACAAAATTTGTAAACAACCTTAATCATGCTTACTGTTTTCTGAATTCAAAATTTAGTATTTATGTGAATTTACGCTAAAATTTAATTTATTTTTATTTTTGTCTTCACTTGAACGTTCATGGCTTGTTGTGTAAGTCTAGTTACTTTTTGCACACTGTGAAATGAAATTAGTTAAAATTGTCTTTTACTTGTGCTCCACTTCACTAGCACAATTTTGTGAATTGGCACAGCTTTACTTATTTGCTGTACATTTTATATCTACTCATTTGAAGATGTCATGAAAAATTTTATTCTGTAGTTATTAGAGCTGGACCATTCCAGATCATAGTAACTAGTCATTTTTTGAATGTTTTCCATTTTTCTGGCTGCAAATCAATGATAATTAGATCCCAGCGGTGGTATATTATAGAATAACTTGTTTAGAAATGTGATTAAAAACCAGAATTGTTAAGGATAACCATTACACACACATTTATTTTCACTGAAGCATTTACTGAAAGAGGACATTTTTTTTGGTTTGCAGCCAAAGTAATAGGCACCTTAATGTTATGTTGCTGTGGTTGTGTACTACCATCACTTTTATTTACATACCACATGGCCAGTATTACGTGCACAAACTTTTTTTTTTCTTAATTCCAAGGAAATTATAGTGCTTTATTTCTGCAAACACATCTATCTCAATTATTTCTCTGGTTATTATAAGTGAGCTCTATATCTAATGTCAATCCCAATTCTAATTAAAGTCCTCATCACGGTCTCTATATTGGTTACACTCATTTATTTAATTACCACTTATTTACACATATTCAATCCAACTGTATATGCTTATCATTCCAAATGTCTGTCACTTACATCCAGTTCAGTGTGACACTCTACTGTACCGATGATTGCAGTATGCAGACATCATTCAGTCTCACTACTCACTATTGTCAACACTTATTGCTTTGCAAGCTTGTCGCATAGCTGTCTTTGCACTCTTGGTACTTATGACCATGCAATACTCTAACTCTAGACACTGTCATCTTTGAGGCCCGTTGTAGCATAAATATATTCGCTGGTCATATCCAGAATGTTCTTACCCTCTGACTATTTATGAGTGAATTGGAATGATAACCAGAACATTCTTACAACAATAACCCCAGACAATCCCCTCAACGAGAGAATGCGGTATGAATACCAATAGGCTTATCACCATATAATGTATGGCCGCACACCTTTGTAAATCTCTACACACTCCCTTGACAGTACTTTCCTCGACACACTGCTTCACACGTTCAAATGGAATAGGCAAGGGATGTTATGCAAAGCATGAACGTGTAACACTGTTCCCCCCTCAAGTCTGTTTTCTCTAACAGTTTCTGAAAATTTTATAATACTAGTTGGTCGGTATGGACAACTATAGGCTTCGGCTGAGAGCCTTGATGGGAAATCCGAAAGACTGCATCATTGATCTTCTTCAGAATTCTGTAAGGGCCATCTCAGCATTAATGTAGCTGTAACTTTGGGAAGTATCATTTTCACCTCTGTTGGTTGTACAGCTACACAAGTTGTCCTTGAAATAACTCGCCCGGCGTTTTCCTGCTATACCACATCTTCATCCTGCCACTATTTATTCTGAGGTGATGTCAAGCGAAATCATGAATAACAAATAGTCTTTGTCTTAATTCACAGGCATAATATGGGGAAACTCTTTTCTCCTGTGTTAGTCGACCATACAGTAGGTCACTAGGGTGGCACAGCTATCTTCTAAACAGTATTCTCGATGGTGTTACCTCTGTAGAGTCATGAACTGCAGAAAAAAAGCAGCACCTTTGTATCTCAGTTCTCATTGTTATTATCTGTACCCTAGTCCTTTTTCTTAGTGTCTGCTACGCATGTAGACCGGTACTGCTGAAGAGTGTAGTTAAGGCTCTCAACCATTCCATCAGACTAAGGGTGTAATGAAGTAGGCCTAGTATTTTTCATCCCCAGAGTCATTTTTACATCCTGGAACACAGCAGCTTCACAATTTCATTCCAGAGGGGAATGGAGTTCTATTGACACCCAAAATTTTGAGAATATGTGCATTATGAATGCTTTTGTCTCAGTACGTAATTCTTTGTTTAGGAGGGGAATGACATTGGGCCACTTAGCAAAGTCATCTTGCACCATCAGTAGGTGCTGTTTACCTCTCTCTATGGCAGGCAAGGGGCCATTCTCTTGAATGGGACTCTTGAAGTATAGAACACTCAAAGTCCCAGCATTGTATTTCTGGAGGTGCCCTTGTCACATGATCCTTGGTCCCATCCTTACAGTTTGACACAGCATGGCATCCTGCCCCTCAGATGGTTTGTCACGCTGCACATTCACTGCCTCAACCGCACCACACTAACTAGCACCAGTGTAACCAGTGCACAGCCAGTGACGAATGCAGTGCAGTGTAGTGCCTGAAAATGTTGAGCAGTGCAGCGTAACACCCTACCACCCTCTTCTCCCTGGCAGATGGTGGTGCATTATGGCAGGCTCAGTGCACATGGTTTGTAGGGCAATTCAAAACAAATGTTTTGAAGTATGGAAATACACACAAAGAGCGCTTCAGTGTTTTATTTTGTTTATTGTAAAATTCATGTATTTTTTACCTATGTTGTTTCACACTCATTTCATTCCATCCAAGCTTAAATTGTAACTGTTAAGGTAATATTTTGTGTTTATTTTGTTAATGTTTCATTCAAAGGTCAGTGCTATTTATTTGTTGCAAGATTTACAGGCAAGCAGAAAGTAGTTTAGACGAGCTGCGTGCCACCATAGTTCGTGCAGAATGAGTTCCACACAGTCAGTCAGAGTCAAGTGTCTCAAGAGGTCGGGTTTGCATTTTGCGCGCACTCCAGGTGAACTCAAATTTTGTGCACCGAACCATGTAGTTATCAATAGTAACATCATTCTTGGAACGGTTTTCAATTTTATTTCACCCGGAGTTGCCACCCTTTCTTCCCCAGAACTTGAATTTCCTCGGAAGCATAATTTCTACTTAAAACAACAATGGCCATTTGCACCTTTTTTTACTGCTTAGCCTATCTGGCAGGCTTGCAGAGTAGAACACATATAAGAGGTCAAATAGTATGATGTAATTGTTTGTGCAAGGATAATTACTTGCAAGTTCTCATATTTTGTGTCTTATATTTAAGGTCTTATATTTAAGCACTGCCTTAAGGTATTTCAGGGTACTGGTCCACTACAACCTGTCTTCACCTAACCCAACGTAAATCGCCTTAAAATTCAGTATGCTCAACTCAGAGTTTTTCAAGTTAAAGGTGTGTGGGTTAGCATGAATTGGACCACAACACTGCAGACATAAGCCTCACGCATGAGGAGTGCTGGATTCTCCTGTTCTGAGGGACTCGCCCAACAATTCATCAAGGGACTGCATAAATCCTGGAAAATGGCCCACTGTACATTCAGATCATCACCATCAACAACAACCATCGACACCACCTGCTAACAGTGTCTGGCGCCTAGTTGGGTACACAAAATCCATCTAAAAAATTTTGTACGGCCTCTCAATTTCCATTTCACCCAACACCATACAGCCAACAGGTGTAAAGTTAAGGTGTCACATATTTTGCACCACTTCTCAACATCCTTCCAGTAGAATCTCAGTAACTCTGTTGAAGGTCTTATTAACACCAAAGTGCCCAGTGGCTGTCATGTAATCCATTTCCTTTAAGACTTCTGGAACCATGCACTCTGTTAGTACCAACTATAGTCTATATGCTTCCCATCATTACTTTCCCAGTTATTGTAAAGCATGCCATTCTTCAGTGTGAGGGAATTACATTGTGCTCAGTATGCTTCAACAGCTGTGGTTAGACTGGATATCTTTCCCTATTTTGTTTTGACAAACAGCCAGCTTATTTCCACTGTAGTAATGGATGCAAAGTGGGACCATTTAGTTCATCTTCCTGATACTACAGCTGTGCAAATTCACAAAATTATTACATGCCAAATCATAGATGTGTTATTTCTGTAAAGCCAATTCACTGATCTGCTGCCAATGTGTGAATATACTTTTTGCTTGTTATATTTAAGTGGAATTTGTTATTATTGTACTTAAATAATAGTATTAAGGAAGTGCAGCACAAATAAAATCAACTTTTAACTTATTTCATTTTACTGTGTCCAAAAATTAAAGACAGTGCTGTGAAGTATGGCAAGAGAAGGGGCATGTGTATGTGCACTAACTATCCTCCCTACTTCAGCACCATAACACCAGCTGGGAGTATGGATTGGCGCAGTGGGTTGTTTTTACAGGCATGCACACCCCCTTCTACGTTGATTTGTACACCCCTCCAAGTGGGCGCAAGGAAGACAGCTGCGAGGGTGGACCGTGGCCTTGATCCCCACCGCCAGGTTCAGTTTCCATATCACAACAGTCAACAATGGCTGACCTAACACCTGAAGCTGTCTCGACACCTCTGTGTTGGCAATGCTTATGCCCTACCCCACAGGATGTAGTGGCCAAGTACAAACGAGGTTCAACATATTGCAAGTGTGCTCGTAAGACCAGTCCAACAAGCAACCGTGCCACAAACAACCATGAACACATGAACAGCTCCAACATAATCAACCAAATTGCAAGCTGGTGCCAATTTAAAATTTTGGACATTACCAATCCAAATTCTGACATTCATTATCCAGTCAACAAATTCTTATGCACCAGTTTACTGTGCATGAGCTAAGGTCTCCCTACACTACAGTGTACCTTGTTCCTACAACATTTTCACCTAACATGCCTTACAGTGACCAAACTTGCAACTGTTCAAAACAAAAGTTTTCAGTGCTCGCAGTGCTACAGCAACAACAAATAATTGAACATTTTTACAGTATGCAAGGGCCTTTTAACCAGTCCAGGCTGTCAACCAACACTATGTCACCGACCAGTGTTCCCAGTTGGCGAAAGCACTGCAGTGTGTGTGTAGTGCATGTACACGGGTAGTGTTTGCAGCCTTATAAAAGACTGACATAACAAGACGGCAAATTCACGTGTCGGCAATGTACAGGAATGGCAGACACAGCACCGAAACTGTCACACGCTACCACCATCCACATGGCAGATGTAAATAAAACCATGCCACTCGCTCATTCCACACCCTACCAGCCAGCCATGACATCAGCACCTCTCACTCTATTACCATCCACCCTTTACATACAGATACTCGCCAATTACTTTCCCAAGGCTGTCTTCCCCCAACAGATGATTCCAGTGTTTCCAACCCACACATCACCCAGCAATCAAACCCAGTAAAACTATTTCCCACTCACAACCTGGTTCCACCAGCTGCGAGCACGTAGCCACAAAGCAGCGGAAGGCAATACTGAACCACTGCAACCATCGCACCCCTTGCATCAGGGTCAACCAGTGTTATTACACCCTTGCAATTCCAGTTGCAACCCACCTTTGCGGGATCACCTACAGGGCACCCACCAGTTTTCTTGAGTGACTGCACATCATGCCTGCACATCATTGGGTATGCGTTGAGTGGCCTTGCTGCATTGGAGTACAACTCTCCAGAGAAGCACGTTCCGGGTGGCAGTCCATAAATCACAACTGCCTACAGTGGGAGGAGTTTCTCCCTACTTTCCAGTGCCGCTTTGGAGGAGCATTTACATCGCTGCTAGCATAAAGCAAGCTCACATTGGAAGAACAACAACCAACATAGAAATTTACCACATTAATCACCAGGAAAATACACCTTGTCAGACAATTCCACCCACGCCTGGCACCAAGTTGTCAACAATAACACTCGTCAACGACAAACAAAGGGCATCATAAAAGATGCATACTGAAATTATAAATTCAAGCGTTTATTCCCCAGGCTTTTAAAATCTTTAGACAAAATTTCTTTCTCACTGTCGCTTGACATGTGCAGGAAAAAGTGCTTGCAAAACACATTGCTTAAACCGTGAAAGGGTGCCCTCTTCTAAAGACATTAATTCCTCATGAAGCAGGTGCAAAATTAAACCTTTACACTTGAAACTGAAATAGCCTTCAACAGACTGTCCTCGGAGCATAGACTTAGACATACCAATTTACTGATGGCACTAAAAAATTGAAGGATTTGGGCCAGTTGTAAGGAAATGAGCAGATAAATCCACTCGAAAGACAGGAAGAAAAGTTTGTCCTGTGAATTGCTGGCAACACTTACCCCGGAACAGGCGGCCTGGGGAGGTACAGTGCCATAGAGCCTTCTTGCTCATTCCATCACTGCATGGCGACGTGGCACAGCTGATTCATAATCAAACCATCTTCAATGGGAACTTTAAGGTCTTTTACAAAATAAATCAATTCCTTGCACCATAATGTGTAGATAAAGCCAATGTTGCTCATGGTAACATGCAGCAAAACAAAGAACAGATGTGAGTACATAAATATGAGAGTCGTCATAGATTTTATTTGTGGCTATAAGCCAGTAAAAGGTTTACATAACACAAGTTTTAGAGTATATTTTATAAAGTACCTGAAATGTACGAAAGGTGATATTAAAAACTTTCACATAGATTTTTATTGACAAATAAAGTTCTTGGTTACTCGCCAAGAGCTCATATTTAATAGCCGAATAATATTAGCAGGCTTACACCAAAAATTATAAGGAGAGTCATTCAATGCAGAAAATTACAATTTCAATTATTCCAGCTCGCAGCTGAACATTAATTTAATGTTTTTAAAGGCTCTTGCAAAAAACCTACTAAGACAGAGCTTGGCTTAAAAGAACACTGCAATCAATACTAAATTCATTAAGCACATACAAGTAATAATCTCAGCTGTGATAAAGCCAACATTTAACACTGATATGGTAATTGATTATCAACTGTGCAGGAAAAATTAATGTAATATGAACTGTACAATGAGAAAGGGCAGCCAGATACTGTCTGTCAGAGCCTTCCTCGAATAAAAGATACTGATTAAAGCTTTATTAAAATGTAATCAAAAATTATTGAACAGGTCTGGGGTTCTGATGGAATCCGACTATAGCAACTAATTCTTAAATCATCAATGACGCAATAATAGAAACGTGAACACGAGAAAATTGTGGACGAAAACATGATGGAAAAATAGCAAAGGCTGGGCAAGCCAAATGGGACTGCAGACAATTATGACACTACACATTTAAAAAAATAACACAAACGAGACACACAGCAACCCGGTTTAGTTATTGCCAAACGTAATTTGAAAGTGCAAAGAAACTGAATTTAGAAAAACTTTTATTACCGTATGCCCCGCTAACACTAGCACATACTACAACACACAACATATTAAAAAACCGTAAACAGCCCAAAATTATAATATATGCCCATGACTCACCATTTCAACACTACTTTCTCAACAGACTACTTAGCCGCTATCACTGATACATCATTATTAAAACTTTACGTTACACGATGATTACAGAGAAATATACATGTGCATTGTGCCTTATGTAAACAGAGATCAGCTGTTGATGCCAATAACGATGCATAGTTTTGAAGTGATTTCGGTGAGAAACGTCTAGAGAATAAAAGGAGGGGAAGGTGTTCAAGCCTATTTATTAACACAGAAAATCATCAAAAAAACTGTGATGCACTAGCAGGGTATCATAGATAGGGTATCGAGGGAAGGAAAGAGAAAGGGAGGGCGAGTACCACAGAGGAAGTCACTTAATGCTAAAGTCAAGGCATTCGTTAATGAAACTAGCTGATGGCTGCCACGCCACCATTTGCAGGTTATTAGTTATTCTAATTTCCGTGGGCTGAGTAGGGTCACATACAAATTTGTATCCTTTATTCTATACTTATTGTGTACTTTGTACCCTGTAGGGCCATTCATTTAACATAATGAATTGGCACTCAAAACAATAACACTATCACTTAAAATAATTTCTGTTTAAAAAAGTATTTCAGAACCAAATATCTATTTTACTAAGGTAAAATTTTTTCTACTAAGGTATAATTTTTTCTTTATTTTCTTTCTCCTGCCTGCCATTCTCACTTTGTGTGCATCTGCAAAATTTGCCCATCCTGTTTCCTCCCATCTCGGCCTACTTCTGAATGGTTCAATGTGTTTTTTATCTGACCCCCCCCCCCCCCCCCCAAAAAAAAAAAAACCCTCGATATGTTCAGCATCCTTTCACACTTGTTCATGAATTGTATGCTTCGTTTTCTCCGATAATTTTAGGCATTGTTCTTTCACAAGCCAGACTATCATTTGGAGAGAAGATAAGGTACATACCCCTGTTTGCACAACTGATTAAAGTTTACATCACCATGTTGTTTACATTTCTCCTCTCTCTCTTGTTAATTTTCTTGAACCCATATGTTCACTATTCCACTCGTATTTTGTATATATTCTTTGTGTTCAGCTATAACTTTCTTTAATTTATGTTGTTCAACCCGTTTGTGATTTAAATTTTGTTGCAATTCTGTATGATTTTGCTCAAAACTTACCAATTTTTTCTCCAAATGATTAAACCTCCTATTTCATTCTACTCTACACATATTTATTTCTTTCTGTGTGGCTTAACAATCTGTTTGTATTTCTTTCTATTTGGCTTCGACCTTTACTAACAATCCAAATGCTTGCTCCATATTATGCGTTTTTCTCTCTACTGTAGTCTACCTAATTACAGTGACCCCAAACCCTACAAAATTGCATCTTTCACCTTCACTGTCAGTCATGTTGACCGGAAAATAAAACAATTTCAACTACAACCATACCAATTTACCTTAAAATTTCTCTCTCTTGTATTCAATTACTTTTGCCCGACATAGGCCTGTAACACAATTTACCGAGAATAATTACTAAATTGGTTTTTTAAACCTTTGAAGACAAAAAAATCTCAATTTCTTTCACCAGCATTTGCAGTTCACTGCGAATTGCTCCAACGATGTCTCACGGTGTGGCCAAATGTGTACAGTACATGCAGATGCATTTCAAATGATGTTATGTAGATGGTAATCAGCAGTCTTCAGGACACCACTTAAAGTGTAGCAGCATTACTTTCCTGGGTGTGGTTCCTCCCTCTGCAGAAATTCACAACTTCCGAAGAATGTAATAATTGAAGTTCGTTCCTCAGCCACATGTATCAGTCACCAGATGTAACATTTCTGTTATTTTATTTGCACTGACATAAATCTTATTTATGAATGGCATTTCCCATTATTTGCCCGGCTGGGAGTAATGCCATTGCACCAACTAGCTAAGCGAATTGTGCAGATTGAGGTTAGCATGTTCCTTTTGAATTATAATGCCGAAATTCTGTTCTGATTTGTTATTGACTCATTCTTATTGCCACACAACAAAAAAATCTTATATCACTTGATTTCTATTATCGATGATGAAACTGAAAACATCCTGCAACAATTACAGGCAAACTGCTCACATCTAAAATTTTTGAAGAAGTCAAACCCGAGGCTGCCTACACCCTAGTGGCTACGTTTGTGAGCAGAAATAATGTAGTAGAAACAAATATTGTTCTGTCCGAAAAAGTTACTAGAAGTTAAGCTCCTGGCGTTACGCTTGAACTGTAAACTTTTCACTCACTACATCATTTTACTTCTTCTCAGCACACACATGTCCGTTCCGGACGATGGTGGTGGTATTTGTGGAAGAGGAATGCGCTCGACTCAACCTCCAGTGTGATCGTGTTCTAACCTACGCTCTGATTGGCTGTCAACTGACCACGCCACGCTTCTCATGTTATGAGTTGCGGTGAGATGAGAGCTTATCACAAAAGTTTTCTTCAATTTCACGTGATTGGCAAAATGCTATACATACTAACATCTAAGGGCTAATGAAAAAATAACCTCTAACTGACCTCTACACCAAAAAACCTGTAATTGTTGTGTTTTGCATGTGTGCAGGGGATGCAAAATATACATATTGATGTAATTTGTACTCTAGGCAATCTAGATGTACACTTAAGTGCATAGGTTATAATGAATGTTCCCTAAATTTTCTTAAGTGTTTCTGTAAAACTTCTTTATAGTTAAAGAAGATAAATTCTTTCCAATGTTCAAGTACAAGAGGAGTCGTTGTAAACATAGTATGTAGGCCTAACCACAATTTGTTGGTTTGGTACAGGTTACCTTTCTACAAGATTATTGTGCCTATTGTTGACACAGTCCGTTACCAATATCTGGTATCTGTACTTTTATCCAACTCGTGTCCAGTTCTCCTCACAGGTCCAGTTGGAACAGGTGAGTCATTCTATCTTTAGCTTCTCAGTAGCTTGTGAAATAGGTTTCTTTTTGTTAGTGCAGATTTTCATGTTACGTAGAAGTCAGCAAATAATCTGGACACCACTTCTAGTTAAACAACCAGTATCTTTCACATATTTATATAAGGGTGAGGCGTAAGTCACCGTACAAATCGTGATGCATTTTCTCTACAGCAGATACACACATACTATACATATACATATAATTGAAGGATTTTTGAATAAGTCCATCCTGCATGTCCAAACAAAGGACTAGCGCTCCAACAAATCACAAGTACATGACAAGGTGTCTCTCGTTTTCTGTTCACACGTTGAACAGATTAACAATCGTGTTCATGTTTCCTTGAATGAAGAAAGGATGGACAATCCTGTTGTTCCACATCCTCCATCACACCATGATTTTCATTGCACCTTGCATTCTGCTGTCTGACATCCAATCTGGTTTGGTATCTCACCAGTACCTCAGATTCTGCGTGTTAACTTCTCCATTAACACAAATATTTGCTTAATCTGAGAATGAGTATGGAAGCAAAAAAATTTGGGTTATTCCTGTTCATGTTCAATTCCCATTCCCAAAACTCTGCCCTGCGATCAGGATCATCCTCTTGTCAGATGCTACATCATCAGCATCTTGAACGGATGCCACTTGTTAGCATGCAACATGCGAAGGACACTTCTTTGGCTGATTCTGATTTCCGCAGCGAGGAATTGGGCTCCCTTTCTTGTACTCTTTACCATCACTGCAAACATCTTTATTAATGTTCCTTTGTCGGTGGTTGTCTTCGGTCATCCAAATCTTGCTTTGTTGGTGACTGAACCAATCATCTTGATTTTCTGAATCATTTTGGCCACTGTGTCATGGGTAATCTGCATTTTGTGCATCTCGTTAAAGAATTGCTCTACATTACGGGTGGTACTACTCCCAGGCAATAGAATGATTTTAATAAGCTCTGACTTTGTTAGGGGCATTTTGCTTGGTCTAGTCCACAAACCTTATAGGCAAAACAAACATTGGTCACCTTTTGTATGGACACTTAAGCCTCATCCGGTATAATGTCATGACATTTTCATCATGTTTTATTTAAGAACTTTAGTAATTTATAATTCTGAGATTGTATATTAGCTGCATTGGAAATTAAGCAAAAACCATATATCTTGGTATTTTATTAAAGGCTTATAAATAAATTCATTGTGATGTGGCCTGAGAAACCATGCCACATGACTACAAAATCATTTTTTTGGTTTTTTGTTCCTGCCAACAGGATACATTATCCTGAACATTAAAAAAAAAAATCACATTTATAGCTGAAAATTACATTTTTTATTGTATTTCAAATAGAGATGCTTTACACACTTGATAATTTGAGCTTATAATTGATGCCATCGGGTGAGACACCGAGACGATCATGATACACTTTTACTGGTTGATGGGCACCAGCGGTGGTTCCTACACACGGCACTTTGAGACTCAGGGCTTTCAGGGATGCTGTGGGTTCTGTGTGTTCGTCTAATCCGTGCGTACTTACAAAACAACTTTTACACATAACATTGTAATACACAATACTTAGGTTGGGCTGGGTAAATTACGCTACGGAAAAACTTTCAACTTTTGCACTGAGAAGGTGTTTATTTTACCAAGTTATAAACATGCCAAATGATTTAGGGTTTTACATCTCGAGTGTGTCTAGCCAGTTCCGGGGGGTGATTTCTCAAGCACGTTACTAATCTGACGCACTCCGGCTGGATGATGCTCCACGGTGTTTGAAGACACAGCCTCTACAAAGCAAGGGTCCTACACCCCCTACGATGGACTGCAGGGTTTACCCAGAGACAGGACACAAATTATGAAATGGACATGTGCAAATATCGGCACATCTAGTGCCTACTCGTCGGGACTCGTCCCTGAACCACATGGTGTGTGGCGTCGGTCATACACATAGTAGGTTAGTGCAATGATAATGGCATTGTACATCAGAAATATATAAAATAACACTTAATGAACATGGGACACAATATGAGCAGGCAAAATAAACACACAAAGTGTGAATCCAATTTTAGATGATGCAGATGCCACTGGATGGAACTCGTAGCAGACCATGTGTGCGGGCGTAAAACACAGTATTTCTCTGAAAATCTGGTTAATAAACCTCGGCCAAAAATGGTATCTGTATTAGAAAATTTATCCCGGTAAGAAACAATCATACAAAAGCTCTTCGGGCACTCGATGGCGGGAAATTACTCGTACATGAATTGACTGTGTGGTCAGGAACAAAATGCTTTAAATGCATAAATTACACAAGCCCTTATTGAAATTATAACATAAACCCTGAGATAAAATTATGATGCACAAGATTGAACAAGATTTAGCTCTCACAGCAATTGTGGGTGGCGCAGATATGGACTTGATGATCTCTGACAACGTGGCTGTAAAACATATTAACATTACAAAAACCCTCAAATAAAGATACTGACATATTATCCTCTATATTGCACATCACAATTAAGCAAAAATTACATGCAAAAAGCCTAAACATGGGCGGATGACATCTGAAACACAAGTAGTGTGTGCCACATGGCCTCTCCGACATATCCTCCTCTCATCTCGTTAACATCTCAAAAAGCCTAAAAGGCTGCAAATTATGAGTTTAAGCGGATAGCATTATACTAGGAATGTCTGGCAAAACGTACGCAAGGCAAAGATTAACCAGTGTACTAAGGTGAACTATTGAAACCTACATCAGTGCAAAAAGATTAAGTGTTTAAATGAATGCGTCTTACCTCGCCAGCTCTCCTAGAACGACTCCATAGAGGCAGGGGTTGTGCAGACCTACCATGGCTACCTATGGGGGTTCATACAAATGGAAATGCTATGCAAGCTGAGTGAAAATAATAATACTGCAAATTGAAATGGCACTAAAAGCATTTTAAAGCAGTTTTACATACAGGAATTTTGTTATGATTTTTGGTTGTCTTTTAATTGTCTTTTGAAGGTGTTTTCGCCTGAATACTATTGTCTCTTTCTTCGGCGCTGCGTGCACTTTAAATTTCAAATATCTATTTTTACACAAAACCCTCAAAAAAAGACATGTTACACTTTACAAACAATTTAACCCTGAAAAAGAATACATAGTACACTGAAACAACGTATATCTCGGTTTGGGAAAGTCCCTGTAGCGGTGCACGTGCTAGCGGTCCACGTGCTTACCCACGTGTACCGCTAGCGGTGAGTATTGTTATGGACTGACTGTAGCTGGCGTCATAATGTTTTCATGCTCTACTGAAAAGTTTGTCTAAGCTACACGTGGCATGGTTTCTCAGGCCATATCATATATCTTTTGATCCTATGTATCAAACTCTCCACAATGCATGATAGTATAGAGAAACACCTTTGGCATGGATATGGAATGCAAGTTGTCTGCCATGACCCAGTAGTACACACAAATACTTTTTTTTTTTGTGTTTGAAAATGGTTTGGGTACTAACCTGAAGCAATTTTTTAAATCAAACATTTTCTATGTTTTCCTACAACAGTGCATTATTGAGTTATGTCATATGTTATTAATAATATACCACAAATACACATTTTAATGCAGGAAAACTTCCATTGCAGAATATTTCATGGAAAGAGTACAAGTACATGTAAGAATTTTATGTAATAACTATTACAATAATATTTGTTTGATTTTTTTTAATTTTATAAGTCATTCATGATCAAGTATGCAACTTTCATAGTCACACTATGTGTAACTTTTCTAAATTAAGACCCAAATTTGTGATTGTTCATCTACTACATAAATTTCTTCATTCATTTTTCATTTCTTTGTTTGTTCATATATTACTGTTTTTTCAGGTATTCCTATTGCAATTTTATTCATTTGGTTGTTCTTTCTCCATCTGGTAGTCAACATGTGGATGGATCTAGCTGTAGTGTATATAGAGTAAATTTTAATAGCATAGTGCTGAGCCACTTAACATTTGCTTTAACAACATCTGGTTACATCAACAGAAAAACCTGTTTGTAATTTATGAAAAGTAATTTTTTTTTACACATAGTATTTCAAGTGTAAAAAAAAATGAGGAAAGCTTATGTCACCACTTTTGCACGTTCAATTTGAAGACTTGAAAACATGGAACACTTAAATTATAAAAAATGATATACTCTTGTTAGCTTTTAAAAAACAGGCATATACTTTACTCAATCATTAATATATTATATAAATAGCTTTTAACTGTGATATTTGAAAGTATTATACTATTGTTCTAAATGTTTAGTATTATTTGCAAATTATAGTATCATACTGAATCTTTAATCTCATTTTGAATGTGGGGTACCTCGATTTTTACACTTTATGGGTAAAGCAATGTAGTTGCCACCTACATTTTTATTTTAAAAAATACATGATTACAATCTAAATATTACAATTTGTTTTTAAAGGACCCTTCAGAATTACGATTCTTTCGATCTCGGGCTTTCCTTGACATTGCAGTGTCTAGAATATTTCCTTATACTAGAATATGACTCGTGTTACATCAACTCGCCTCTAGCAAGCTATTAAATATACAAAATTGACACTACGCTTGTGTCCCATTTGATCAGTACAGGAACGAACCACTGCCAACATACAACAGCTCTAGTTTCTCTTTCCTAAATTATTTCTTTGCCAGCCAGGCTTTGCCATCGGTGATTGAAAGTCAGAAAATGTAAATTCCATTACATATAGGTAACTTACTGACACTTGACTGGGGGACTATACTCTCCAAAAACATAAATTGAAAGACCACATATTTTAATTATAAAGTAACCCACAGTAATAGACCCATTTCCTAAATTGGTCACTGCCACCAAAGACAAAATTAAAAATATAAATCTTTAAATAATGGAATATTACGAACCACATGCAAAAACTACCAAAGGTGGCGCCGTCCCAACCCACTAAAAGGCTCAAATTCTCACAAATTGAATGAGCTGAAGGCTCTAGTATTTTGGCCACTGTTCTCTCTCATCATGTTCCAGGTTTCTTATTATCTCTATTTCCAATATATTTACTTGAGCCAATTTAAAACGCGAACCCTGGATCCTTATAAATTCTTAAAATAATTCACAGGAATAATACCTACGGCCGAAACCTAAATCCTACAGGAGGATTTGGTAAACTGCATCAAATTGACGTGCCCCATTTCACAATTTGCAAACTCGCACCGGGAACATACTCCCGGAGTATATAACAAAAAACCAAAAATAAAAAATGGCAAAGCAAGCCAAAGATTTAGATATTAAAACTTTAACAACTCGTTCGGCAATGCAAACAGAGCACATATACAATCGTGTTGGCTCCGATGACAGGCATAAATTCTTAAAATAATGATAGTTGGCCAGACCATCATCCTTACTAAGTTAATTTTAGAAAATCAGTTCACCGCAACAGTCAACTAGAGACAATTAAAACACAAATTAAATTATGCATGGAAACGTTAGCGGCCAAACCCACCTCTTCAGAAGTGACGCACAGAAAACGACATTGCTGAAGACATACCCAACTAACCCAGGAGACAAGTGATGGTGATGGAATGATGGAATAGACAGAGGTTCCGACAAAATTAAAAAATGTTCAATTTGTACTTCTACTCAATGAGCATGCATGAGGTAGTAGGGAAACCAAAGATATATGCAGAAAGGAGAAGAGATGGGTAACCGAGGTTTAACTGGCAGAGCGATCACAAACTAAACAGTAGCAGTTCGTTATAGATGGTGCTGGGTCAACATATCGTCTCTCAAAACTTTCATAAAAGGCACTGCAGCAAAATAAACAGTTTGGCAAGTAGCAACCCACAATAGAGGGCCCTGATAATATTAAATAAAAAGCAATATCAGTTCTGAATGTTGAACAGCGTAACCACCAGGTCCGTGCATATTTTCAAAATTTGTTAATCAATATTTAGTTTTTGGTTTATGGCCAAAAGTATATACAGTAAATTCACTATACTTTTTTTCAGTGACCTGTCACACAATTTCTATACATCTACAATTTTAATAGATGAGGAAGTGACATGTACATCAATAAAAACAACCTCTGACTGTATTATACTTTATACTGAGTATGACGACAACTGTACACAATGTGAATGAAGTTTAATTATAAACACAGTAAAAATGGGATAGAAAATTTTATTTTCTTTGTTAGTATTTCTGTAAATAATGCATTAAAACACATTTCACCTCAATTTTCGTAAATAAATAATACAGTATTTTGGCATGTATAGGCAACATGCTTGTACAGCTGCACCATGATTTCAAGCCTCTAAAACTGAAAAAATAATTAATAATAATTGCGTGTACATGCCACAGAAGCTTTTTTTTTTTTAATCATCAGGATTCTTCACGTATTGTAACAACTGACACAGTTGTGGATGCACATGACCAACATGATCTTGTGTGCGACCACCAAGGCACGCGTGACTTTACCAGGCTGTTTAAAGCTGTGTCAGCATCTAATTGTTACAGTTCATTTGCTTTCCTGTGTGTTGTGCATACTTCCCAGATACACAAATATACGTGATAGTGGGAAATGACCAAGACAGTCATAATGCAAAATTTCATTAGACAGTTGTGGAATATGAGTGTGAACATGGAAAAAGCACAGCTGGTCAACGATTTGACTTTGACAATAAAAATATATGCCATTGGTGCAGGGGAAAAATACATGAGAAAAATTACCTGAAAACCAATTGTTTTGTAAGACCAAAAGTGTAAATACCCAGAACTGGAAGAAGAGTTGTTTCAGCATGAGCTCACTACTAGGACGTGGGCCGATGACTCAATTGCGAAATCTGCTGGTGGCCTTGATTGCGCAATTTTGCCTGCAGACTCAATTGCCCAATCTGCCGGCGACGAGGCACAATTGTTAGCAGCTGTTCAGTACGATGGTAGCAGTATAAATATTTTACTTGTACTCTCTGGTCTATTCCATGATGATGCGGGATCTTAGGTGTCATTTTATTGTGGTCATAATCTTTTTACAATTTATTCATTTTTTTCTCCCTAAAAGTTTTGTGCATAAAATGTGCTGTCCATACATGCCAAAATATAGTATAACATCACAAAGTACTATAAATATATGATTGTAAGCCCATACCAAATGCAAGTTGACCCCAAATTTTCAAACTCAATGTAAGAAAATATGACACCGAATTTCAGCAGAATTTTTAATGTTCATGTCCACTATTTTGCCTGAGAGCACACAGAGAGCTTATCAAGCAGGTAGTGTTTTCATAGCGGGTGAGATAAATGTAAGCATCAGCAGCAGGAGGAGTAAAACAATCTACTTAGGCTCCCTTCTCTTCCAAACTGTTCAGCAACCAGAGGGAAAGCACAAGGATGCCATACTGTTTGCTAGGCAACTAGCTCCCACTCCGCCAGCGGTTTAAGGGGAGGACAGGGCTCTGCTGAGTATCACCAAGCACAACTAAAGCTAAATCAATCTGGCAATGGTGTGCATGGTTGATAAATTTCTTCTTTTGAGGTGATTAATATAATTTCACTTCAAAATACATGTGAATTGAGACAGAGATGAGTAAATAATATGATTGAAATAAATTTCTTTATGGTCTTTAATAATTAATTTTTGAAATCTAAGGATGGACAGATACGATTCTGATACTGTTGCATCGGCCGGTAAACCCAAAAATTGGTATCTTTTATCAACCCAAATTATCTAATTATAAACGAAATTACTGAATCTGGGTTATCTCGCAGGACATCTTTTCACAAAGTGTTTTTTTTTTTTTGTCTTATTGGGCATCATTAACACACATTTGTTCTCCCTGTTTTTATTCATAATAAGTATTAATGAAATAAAAGTTCCAATTACCAAAAAAATACACACACTTATACTAACAGAAGTATAAAATGCCTGTGATATAAGTTATGACATATTTAGGAAACAACGAATCACATAAAACAAAGGGTTATTTCTCAAAAGTTTGATTCAAAAAGTGTGAAAAAAACTGCAAATAGACTATAACAACATTATGAATATATTTCAAATCTGCTGCAAGTCGACTCCTTGTTCAACTTCTGGTGTTTTGTGTTTTTTATGTTTATTTTTGCTAATTATTTCACTGCAGTATTGTGCTTCCCTAAGACATGACAGGTATTGTAATGTAGTTGTTCTACAGGAGCATGACTGAAGTCTGTGCCAGATTCTTTGATAGCTGCTCTCAAACCAATCACCATCTGATTGATGCATGAATTCACAAAAGTGCTGGAATCACCATCTCCTATGTAATGTTTAAAAATCACTCCTTGATTTTGAATACTTTGTCTGAAACCTTCTAGAATCTACAATTGTAGACTGCTCCATACCAGTTAATGAGCCTAAATAATTCTTGTAGCAATCATGCTGGCTCGAGCACATTTGTAAGAAAATGCATTTCTCACAGACATAAATAGTTTTTTTTTGGTAGCAGCGCCTATCAGCACCCTACAACAGAGAGCCAAAAATAACAGTATGTAAAATATTAATTTATCAATAAGGTGACATAAGTTATAATCTAAACCCTTCATTCAGAATGAAATAGTGAATGGAAATGAATCCTACATATGATCCATCTTGTGGTGGCTATTCAATGTTGGAGCCGGTAGGCAACCACAATCGCTGGAAGTGCACCAATGAGTTCAATATTTCAAATAAAAAATATAACAGAAATGACTATAGTTTTCTACTGGATATAATTAAACATAACTTGTGAGCAAGAATGTCCTCTAAATTCAAAAGAAAACATCTTTGAAAAAAATTAACATTGGTTATAAAATGTATGGTGTAGTATTTTCAAGAAAATTTGATTTGCTTTTAAATACTACATTGATGTTAGGTGCAACTACTTTGAGTGAAAGTTAATCTTAATAAAATTTCTGTGATCTGATGTCATAGAAGATTACAGTTGCATACTCCATGACTGCGTAAACTGGTTAGAGATCAGACTCAGCAGACCATTTTACTGTTCTGTAATGTGCTGCATTTAACAGGATAAAAATGCATTTTCAAGAACTGAGATAACTTATTTAGGTTGATTTAATGATCCATGTAGAAACAGTTTTTTAAGGAAATTTTATTTAATGGGGCTAAAAGATTTTTTGGTCAATACAATATTCGATAAACAATAAAAGCTGATAATTTCATCATTATTTTACACAGTAGCAATTTAGCTGGGATCCCAGGAAATTTCAGTGGCTACCTTTCTTCGTTACATGCGTTTTTTGTACATAGAAAATCCACTGTATTTCTTTCACGCTTATTTTAGTCTGGATGTAAATAAATATAGCTATATATTTCCTCCATCAACAACAGTGATTTGTAACTGCCAGAACTACGTTGATATGTTGTTTCAGATATTTTTAAAAATTAAAATAGACAACATATTAGGAACATGATTATCAGTATTACTAACTTACAGTTCTTGCTCCTTTCTAATATGAACATGATATCTAGACTAGAATAATTTCTTGTTCTTTTTTTCTCTGAAATTTCTTTTGTATTTGTGATATTTATATCCTTTACCAAGGTAATGCAGTCCATTTCCAAAATATCTTGACACAACATGCTTTATATAGGTGTGGCATACCTGCGGTTATCCCACAATGTGTTAACTGCATTAACACACTCAACTTAAAAGTTATATCATGGCAAGTTTCCTACTGTTCACTGAACAAACTTGTGGAAGATGTGTGAGATATTTGTGTTGCAAGTACTGCTACTTGCTTCAAAGATGACGTCAAATGCTGCTAATAAAGATGATTAAAAATATATATATTTCAATCAATTTTTATCACCACTTTTTAGGTAAATGTTGAAGATGCAACCTTAGATCAATACGAGGGTCATGTTTATAACATTACATTTCATTTACTGCATTCACATGTCACAGCTAACAGGTGTCAAATAATTTTGAACGAAGTTTGGGAAATAATTGGTATAGAGTGCCCATAATTAGGTACACAAATATATGTATAATATGCATAGTTAGGTTTTTGATAGTTGTGTAAAATATGTTTGTTAAAATCTGGACTACAGTTTTTCTTTGAGCTCAGATAAAGTGTAAAGATAAACCAATCACGGAAGATTAACTTATGTGGATTAGTTTGTCACAGTTACAAAGTAATAGTGAAAAAAAAAAATAATAAAAAAAAAAACTTGTTTTTGAAAGCTTTTATTTACCCATTACCATTCTTCTATCAAGTAAATGAAAGAAGTTCATCACTTTTAATGAGAAGTCCGGAAGACAATTCACTGTATAAGTTGCCCGTTTTGGTATTTCAACTGTTTGAAAACAGCATGGTGCAAGGAAGGTGGTAACCAGAGAACTGCGTATGCTATCAATTTGGAAGATTACTTCATACTTCAACCAATTTCAAAATAGGGAGTTTTTGAATAAATTCTAAGACTTAAAAAAAATTTAACAAGGAGTTAGCAGTTCAATGTACAAACTTTTTTTTTTAGGCGTTAAGTTTGAAGGGTACTTTGTAAATTAAAGCATCAGTTATTTTAACATGTGATTTACAATAAAACAGTATTATCAAGCAAAAAGAATTTATATCATGCACATAAATTAAAATAACTTATAAATTGCAGTAATTGCTAAGCATTTCCTGAAGGATGAAAATGAGTTTTAAACTTTGGTAGTTATAGAGACGTAATAAAATGCCCATGCCTTTGCTTCAGTCACTTTGATAAATAGTATCACAAACCACAACTTATATTGAGAAATACTAAAATTATCTGAAAGTTGGAAAGTATAGGCCTGGCTTTCCATGAAATTCAACAATAGAAATAAGAGTAGAGATTGAAGCAAAACCAAAGAATAATAAACACCACTAGTGCCTAAACAAAAAATAACTGCCACATTCATTCATTCATTCAGTCATTCATTTTTTTTTGTCAACTTGATTATTCATTTGTTCACACATTCTTTTATTCATTCAAACAATTTAACATGCCAGTGGTTATATGCAAGTTTGCTACCATCCAAGTGTAGAAAATAGTATCAATTTTATTAGGAAATTGTATGCAAGTATAAATTACTGGTTTCCGTTGGTGACTCCGAATATTATTATATAAGCTTGGTTTTATATTAAGCACTTTTGAATGCACTTTAGCTCAGAAGACTCTTCTGTCCTCTTTCTAAATATGCCATTGCTGTAGTCTATAGTAATGATTCTAAAGACAGAGTCCTTCTTTCTCTGAATGTTTATGTACAGCTTGAATAATTGTCTCTTCTCTGATGTGTGTATTGTGAAAAACTTATCTTGATGAATTTGACAACACTAAGGCTGGTAGAAATCCAGGTAACATGTTGATGATGGAAACCATGGTGCACACTTTAACTGCCAGATGAGTTAAAGAAAATTAACAATATTGAAATTTGGGGGTGTGATACCTTTATAACTATCTAGTGTCATGATTTTCAGGTAAAACATCTCATGTGCAGATGGTATTAGATTCACTGGACCCAACAGACTACTCGTTGTTGACTATCAACATGTCTGCTCAGGTAGGTAACTATCATTAATTTTATCATGATTGATAGCATGTGTTTCTACATATAATGTTTATTACATATTTTTTTTATTTTAATTTTTTTTCAATATCTCTGGAACTACACTAGTGTGCAAAAATTAAGAATTAAGTGGAGAAATTAACAGGCAGATCCAACTGAAAGCGCAATCATATTGCTTAGGGTGCAGTATGGTAAGGCGTGTGCATATACGCAGTATGATTGTGTGTGGGTGTGTGTGGAGAGTATAAAGCATTAGTGTGGTGTATGCTCAGTATTCCAGGGAAAGGCATTGCACAATGTACGTTGAGTTGAACAATATTGAGTTACCTTCTTATGTTTGATGTAACTAACAGACTGTCCCAAAGACATAATCTGAATGACTTTACCAGAGATACAATCACTGAGAAGTTGGAAGAAGGTTTAAGAGTGGTTAGTATTGTTGAAGATTTTGGAATTCCCTACAGTATCATTTTGCGAGCTGAAACAGCATTTCATGTGACAGGAACAACTGTACGAGGTTTAGTAGTGATCATCCATGAATAACTACGGCAACAGAAGTGTGGTATATTGTCCTAGGCGAGTAGAGATTGAGAGCAGACAGCAGATGAGTTTGCAAGATACATGTAATGCATAATTGCACATCCAATTTTGGGTTTTACAGTTGACTCACAACCTGAGTCGGTATTGATGGCAATTCTCTCCTTCATAGTCAGGACTCTGTTGCTCCAGTCATGGGGTTGTTAATGGTTGGGGCCCTTCCCCAGTAGCTCAGTGTCTTGTCTCTTAGCTTGTGGATGTGCAGAGAGAGTAGTAGTATGGGTAGGGGTGAATACAGCTGCACGATTGATAGACTTAAGCTGGCAGTTACCCTGGGTGATGTAAGTTGACGTTTGATGGATGAAGTTGGAGTTGGCGTGACGGGCTCTGAGTGGTGCTTACGCAATGTCTGTCACAATGGAAATACTGACCTCAGTACAGTGAAGTATTTTGGGTGGTATGATGACTCTGATGAGTTGGTGCGGCTAGATAGGGATGATGTCTGCCAGGTAGAGGTTAATGTGGTGTTTTCAGACCATTGTTGAGCAGCTTCCTCACACAAATGAGTATAGACCCTTTGACAGGTGGCCCCCTGATCAGCATTGAGCATGACCAGTGGCTATCTTTTCGGCCTTTGCCCTTCCTCTTTTATGGTGCGGCATGTGGCAAGGTAGAAGCTCGCTTAGTCTTAGGCAAGCTCTAGTGGTAAGACAATGTGGGCTAAACTGTGTGTAAAGGAAGGGCAGGCCTTTTAGAGAGCTGGAGCCTCTCTCTGACACTGTGCTGGCACAACAGCTCTGAACATCTAGAGCTTTGCTGTCAGCGGGTCACACTAACCCTGCCATTTCTGCACAAGTTATAGATATTATTGGCAATCAGATTACCCCCTGCCCTTCACGCATCTTAGGCACGGGCTGAGATTATATGTGGTTTATTCCGAATATACCCTTATGAACCATACCTTGTTCTTTTACCATTCTGTTTGTGTGGTTCCTTCCCAGTGATCTGTCATCCACTCAGGCTTTAGCAAGACCTGATACTTGAAGCCCTTGAGGCATACATACCCACATAAGGAACTACTCTCTACTCAGTGGGTATCTTGTTACCAGCGATAATGCCACTTCCCTGGGCACCACTGGGACTGAGAGAAAACCCTTGCTAATTAACCTACTCAAAGGGGACTTGGTTACCAGTCAAAATGTTGCGTCTCTGAGCTCTAGGGAATAGGCATATTAAGACATCCCCCACCCTGAGGGGTATGTGCACCACCCAAGTTGGAAATGTTACTCCACTCAGCTGAGTGTCTGACCACCAGCCAAAACATCACTTCTCTGGGCATCACTGAGTCGTGGAGCATGGCTTGCCACTGTCAGGGGGAAGGACACCCTCCATTAAGTTGTGAACCGAACCTCAGGCACCAGCACCAGAGAGAGACTCCATATCTCTCTGGAAGGCCCACCCTTTGTTTACATACAGTTTACGTTACCATGTCTTACCACTAGAGCTTGCCTAGGCCTGAGCTTCTACCATGCCGCATGCCCCACCACAGAGCAGGGAAGTCAAAGGTGGTTTATATCCTATCCTTAGATTGGGGGGATTACCTCGAGACAGACTGGCTACTGCACAGAGCATAATGGACAGTTTTTCAGGTGAATCTTAGAACATATATTTAGCAGCTGCACAACATGGTGAGCAGGTAGATCTGCTAGGCAGGCGTAAGCAAAATGCCTTGAGGGGCTTGGGCATCTCCTTCATATACCTGTCTGGCTGGGGGTGAGTGAGGAAGGGAGAGCAATGTAGGAGAGAAGATAGCTTGCTCCTTCGCTGCACAAATGGGATGCATGTTTGGTACTCCAAGCTGGAGGGTTGCTCCAAGTGGTAGAATGCAACCAGGTCGGCAAGGTAGGTGCACTTGCACATGGGTTGCCTAGGCTTCTCATTGGTGATGGAGCTGATATTTGCAGGAGTCTGGCGACAGCGTAGCATGGCAAGGGAGGAAATGGGAATGCAGCTGAGGCAGAGGCTCAAGATGGATCATGGATGTCACCCGTGGCATGTCACAGTGGCCTGGAGAGTGCACTCAGGTGGTTTGTTTGCTTGTGAAACCAGTATAGTGTGTACAATTGATACCAACCCATCAGAAATAGGATTTGCTTTGGTATTGAGATTGCACAGACTGGAGAGCTCAGCAATTGCTTTTTGAAAGTGGCCACAGACAGGGGAAACTGGGAAAATTTAGGGAATTTTAAACAGCCAGGGAAAATAGGGAAATGTGTTTTCTGAGAGATCAGGCAATTTTTATACGTGTTAAAATATTTAAATTATTTTAATTGTCCTGTGCCAAGATGTTTGATATTCCTGCAAATTGGTAGCTTTGTGAAAGGGACATTTGCTGAATGCTCATGCAGTGTTTTTAAAATTATGTATTTCAGTGTTTATAATGTTTGCTATAGCATCTAAAATGCAGCTAACAATGAAATTGGCTGTTTGCTTAACATAACTCTTTATTTTCATAATTTTATGTTATTGGTTCTGGTTATATATATTAATCATGTTGGTGGTTAGGATGAAACTCTCAGGGGGTGTTCTTATATAAAATATACTAGATTTTATAGGGTTTTTGTGCAAATAGCTTGTTTTGTAATTTACATAAAAATTACTTGTTTTGGTCCTGTTCTATACCACACTACAATCAAATGGTCTGGAATGCTGGCTGGTGACGTGGAGCATAATGCATTTGTGACATTTAAGACCAGTTTTTGAAAGGCTCCTCGCAGTGAACCACTACAATGATAATTTTCAAAACATGAACATTTTTGCAGACTTTAGTAATAATTGTAGTTGTACTATTTATATTCTTTTACTAATTGTATCCTGTTTATTTAAGCAATTTTACAAGTATCAAGCATAATTTTAAACAGATACTTATTGTATGCTATACTTTAGCATTATTGATAGATATAGTTGAGATGAACAACACTGACCAAGAAAGCAAACCACAGGATGCAAAGCACCTTAAATCCAAAGTGTGTTCCAAGTGATAGGCTCTGTGTGTGCGTGTATATATATATGCATTTTTTGTCTTCTGTCCTATTGTGCTTGGAAAACACACTTTTGATTAAAGGTGCTTTCCATCCTATGCCTGTGGTTGGCTTTCTTGGTCAGTGTGGTTCATCTCAATGCTGTTATGTTATGTTTAGTACCTATTTGTAACATTGCTGTAAGATGTTACATATGAAAATGTGTTCACTACTTAACTACCAGTGTATTTTATTTTGTGTGTGTGTGTGTGTGTGTGTCTCTCTCTCTCTCTCTCTCTCTCTCTCTCTCTCTCTCTCTCTCTCTCTCTCTCTCTCTCTCTCTCTCTCTCTCTCTCTCTCTCTCTCTCTCTCTCTCTCTCTCTCTCTCTCTCTCTCTCTCTCTCTCTCTCTCTCTCTCTCTCTCTCTATATATATATATATATATATATATATATATATATATATATATATATATATATGCACACACACACGCACATGTGCACACCCACACACACTATAATTTACTGACATTTCCACCACCAATGTAGTCACTAAGTATGTTGTGGTTATATGGCTTTTTGCCGGCTGTCAGTTGTCATTCTATTTTATTCATTAGAATATCAGATATGGGTGTTTGTATTTGTTTACTTGTTAATACATTCCTTAAATCAGCCTATGTCATTTTGTTGTATAATTTCATTCATCATGGTATATCCTAGTTTTATTTTGAAGCTGTTTCTTGCTGTTTGCAGGAACTGATGTTTTGCTGTACATTTTGGTGGGCTTCTTCAGAATCTCTATGCACTTAAGTTCTGACGTACCGTGAAGTTGCCTACTGACATATGTGGTGAAACATCAGTTCTTGCAACCAGCATGATGCAGCTCCAGTAAGGCAGTATATATGATTGCGTAAAAAAATTATCTATTGCTTGACAAAGACTCTCATATGACATTTCCTTTCTATTTTGGAATGATTGTTTTAGGAAATAATTATAATTTGGAGTAGGGATTGGGAATGGTTATTTTATTTTTTATATTTTTTTCTGCTATTGAAGGCAATTTTTCTTACTTGCCAGATATAGTTGAGCCCAAAATTATAATAGGTGCTTATCTTACTTTGTTTCTGCATTGATAAAAAATTGGTTTCAGACTACATCAAACAATGTTCAAGAAATCATTGAAAGTAGAGTTGAGAAGCGAACTAAAGGACAGTTTATTCCTCCTGGAGGTGAGTTTGTGCGGTAAACAGGTATTAAATGTTTGAGTAATGAATGAGGAATGTTTGAAGAACGTGTAAGAAACAATAAAATTAGTAGCTTCTAAATGTTAGCTTGGTACTTTGGTAGTCAGCTGTGTTTTGTTGAGTTTTAATGTGTAACAAAAATGGCCACCTAGCAAACACAACCTGTCGACAAAGTGTTGCCAAATTGTCGGCCCGATCAGTGTTGGCAACTGTCTACATGCCAGAAGATAGCCATCTAACAACAGTGTGATGTATTTTTTAAGACAGATTGCTAGCCATCACAATAAAAGTAAAGGCCCAATGTATTATTTACGATTACTGATGGACATTACCGAAAATATTTCGGCATGATATCTTAGAGTAAACATGTTGCCAGCTTCTTATAAACGTTTCTGGGCAGATTCTGATACAGCATCTTTGTCTTGTCAGTAAGATTGCAAACATTTAATTGATTCTAGCCCAGTATAATTTTTCAGACAATGTTCTTTATCAAAGAAAAAATCTTTATGAGTCTTTTTTGCCGACAAACTTATGGAAAATGTTGTGAATATTCAAGAAGTTACGTATCTGTCAAAAAATGGTGTATCTTTTGAGACAGTGTGTTGGACATTTGAATAAAGACAACAGCCCATTGTATTATTTAGGATAAGGGATGGATATCACCAAAATAATGTTGGCGTGATATTTCACAGCTAACCTGTTGCCAATACCTCAAATAATATTCTGTGCAGATTCCAATACAGCCTCTTTGTCTTTTTGGTAAGCTGGCCATCATCTTATTTATTCCAGCCCAGTAACGTTTTCGAGACCAGCCTCTTTATCACTAAAAATATATAGATATGATTCTCTTTGCCAACAAACTGTTTGAAAGTGTTTTGAATAGACAAGAAGTTAGTTAGCTGTTAATGGCATGATGTCTTTTATGAGACAGAATGATAGATGTTCAAATAAATACTATGGCCCACTGGTGAAGTGAGTTGCAAAGTGACATTAATAATCAAATAGCTACTGCAGTGCTGTTCTGTTTTGTTTCGTCTCATGAACTAACTGTTCGGAATTCTATATTACTCAATGATTGTGAACTTGTTTGGAAGTTAAATAAAGTCAAATTAATGCCAGAGTTAACATTTTCTACTCTACTGATACAGTGAACCAGAGTTGTGATGTCCGGTCGTTATTTGAATGACTGTCACATTATAATGTCTCTGTGGCCTATCAGTTGACAGTAGCCACACAACCTCTAGTCTGCTATTGCTGCATGAAGCAAACATATTTTAATAATTTCTATTTGTGGCTACTTTCATTGCTTTTTCTTTGTGACAGGTCCCGAGAATGTTGTCGTTACATTGACGTACTCGTTAAATCCATGTTCCTTAGATAGGGGTACTACTGTTCAAAATTTCAAAACCTTAACTGGAAACTGGTAAGAGGAGGTCTAAATTTTGCAGATAAGGCTCTAGACATGTTTTTATTAACGGGGCTTTTATTAGAAAAATATGATTTACTAGTGATTGAAGCAAGATGTAATTTTTGTGGGTGTCATGGAGGAAGCAAAAGCCATGATAGTAAGGCAGGAGCCATCTGATAGATATCACTCTTTTGAGATAAAGTGATTTGATAACAGAGGAAGGGACCGAAAGTGTATTGCAAGTATGGGCTTGCCAATTCAGCACTATACGGGTTTGTCACAGGGCCTCAAGTATGATTGTTTAACATTTTATGGGCACCAACTTACCTCGGAGGGAAATCCGCTTGGGTTAACACGAGACTCTTGATATATTTGGTATGGCTATTGCAACTGAACAAAGGCAGTTTCTCAACCGCAATGGGTTGGCCGAAAATCTCACTTTGTCAGAAATTCTCTTTTCTGCGACCTCCCAGCTTAAATTTCTTTATGCTGCTGTATTAGATTTCAAAAAGGCATTTGACACAGTACAGTACATGCCTCTATTGAATATCTTGAGGTTGCATGGTGCCCTGTATCAGTTATGATAGTGTGCTTTATTCATAAGATCTGCACACCCTTATGCACACCCTTAAACCAGGGTGTGCATAAGGGTGATCCTTTATCCCCCTGTACTGTTCAATCTTGTGATGGATGCAACCCTGATGAAATTGAATCTGAGTGTTGGTGTTAAGCTGGGTGAACATGTCATTCTTTATCTGGCATTTGCAGATGATCTTGTTCTGGTAGCAAGCTCACGTGCTGGTCTGCAATCGAATCTGGATACCTTGGTGAGGAGTCTGGCGAATATGTCGGGTTGGTGATCTCACCCGAAAAATCCCATTTGCTTTCTCTTGTTGTGGTGGGAGAGACTCAGAAAATTTAGGTCCTGACAGAGGCTACATTCAAGCTTGGGGATAAATATCTTACCCCACTTGGCATAACAGAGTGTTGGAATACGCACTTAGGTATTTTCTTTACAGCAAGACGTGTAAAGGCTTTTAGGAAGGAGATCAAGGAAGGAACCGTCTAGCGGATATCTGAGGCTCCCATAAAGCCATTTCAGAAAATGGAGATTCTGCGGATCTTCTTGATACCATCATGTATATACCATCTTCTGTTTGCACGAGTAGGTATTGGTATTCTGAAGGCCTTAGACATTCTTGTGAGAGCTGCAGTGAGAAGATGGCTCGAACTTCCGAGAGACGTGGCTGTCGGATTTTTCCATGCTCCTTCTAGTGTTTCAGGACTGGGGATTCCATCCTTTTTATGGAGCATTCCAATTTAGATTCTGGCAGGTCTGAGGAACGTGTCCAAATTGGAATATCCATCAGTGCACTCTCTGGTTGATTGTCCCTATTTTTCGAGAAGAGTGGAATAGGCAGAGAGGGTGGCAGTAATTGATAGCAACTTTCTTGACTCTACTTTGAAAGTGAAAAACTTTTGGAAGGCTAAACTCCTTGGTTCTGTAGATGGGAAAGATTTTGACCTATTTAAAGGGTCGAAACTGTCCACAGCCTAAGTATCAGACGTGAGGATGATTCCGGCTAGGGAATACATCTCATACTTACAGATTGTAATTAATTGTCTGCCAACCAGGCTAAGAACTAGTCGTGGTAGGCATGCAGACTGAGTGCTCCCAAAATGTTGAATAGGGTGCAATGAGGTTGAGTCATCCTGTCGTATCTCGCAGCAGTGTGTACGAACCCATGAAGCTCGTATGGTGAGAGATAATAACTTTGCTCAGGTGGTGGCTGATTGATGCCTAAATAGAGGTTGGAGCATAAAGAAAGAACCATGCTTCCAAACATCTGCAGGACTGAGGAAACCTGATATAGTGGCTGTTGATAAAGAGAAAGGGAAGGCAGTCATCTGGGATGTCCAGATGGTCCAGGCCAACAATCTTCAATGGTCTTATGACACCAAGGTGAAGAAATATGGAATGTCAGATCTTCTTGATGCTGTTAAGTCTGAGTATAATGTGATTGAAGAGAGTGTAATTCAAATTACACTCCCATGGAAGGTATGTTGGTTTCCACGAACAGCAGTGGAGTTACAAGAGGTGGTTGGTGAAGGACCTTTTCTGAAGTCCTTGTTAACAAGAGTCTTGTTCGGCAAGCTCTTGTGTTGGAGATGGTTTCAAAAATCCACAATCATTGCTTGAGGCCCTTTGGGTTTTCTTGCTTGTGTTCTATATATAGCCATGGTAGGGGGCAATAGCTGACCCAGCGTATTTCTATACCCAGTGTATCTGTTGTTTTGTTTTGTGTTTGTTTTGTGATTGTCTGGAGCTGAATGCTCCTCCTGGATAGTGGTGGATGATCTCAAAACAACAGGGAAGTGGTGGGACGTTGCCATCCTCTGTGGAAGGAGTGACATATCTGAAGGAGATGGAAGGCATTTGTCTGTAGTTTAGCTTGTGTTACTTAGGAGGGATTTAGAGCTCCTATGCATTGGAGGCCCCTTCACTGTAGGCTTGCTGTCCCGTGGGTTGCCTGTGAGTCGATCTGGGCTGTAAGGTTGTCATCTCTTCATCACTGGATAGCTATATTGTGAGTCTAGCAGAGTGAACCAATCCCTATGTGTGTGGGACTCCATCTCCACCTAGGGATCAGAAGTCTAGTGGTGTTCACTAAACCTTTTCCCACCTTGACTCTTCTCACTGTTCAGGTGGGTATTCCTTTGGACCTTTGTAGCCATCCCATTTTCAATAATCCAGGAGGAGTATGTTTTGTAGTAGTGTCGTCACTCTATATCCTCTTATTATGATGCGCGAATACTTTTTGTTAAAATGGACTGTGGTCAAAAAGCCCATGCTAAATGACCCTGTGCTCCCTAGCATCTACTTGTGGTAGTAATTTGTAGCAAATAAAATTAACAAATACATAAGTTACTCTTAAACTGGGATATTTTGGCTCCCCAGCATGCAGTTACAAGTAAATATGAAATCTTTTAACTAATTTTAATACACTGATCACGATGTTCAAGTTCGTTTCTCAAAATATTCTGGGATGGCCGAGTTCTGAGTGTCCACATGTGTCGACCTTGGCAGACGTGTTACTACTTTGTGTAATGTTGAATTTTTCCACATTCATTTACAGGATGCTACTTTAATGTGGGGTTAATTTTAAACACAAGGGCACTGTGTGAAAGGCTTTAATTTTAATTATATCCCTTGCACAATTAACAATCGCTGCACTGGATCACATGATGTATTTGGTGATGGTGGTTTTCGGCAGTGCGCTGCAGGATCAGCGCTCTACTCCACCATGCTACTTACCGCGTTCAGAGATGGCGGGCGGGTCGACAAGTGCTGTTCATTACACGAGCCGTGAGCGGCATCAACACATAGCTAGATATTGCTAAAAGGTTCCAGGAACGACACTGCTACAGGAAAGTCTGAAGATCTTAACTAGTGGCCAGAAAGTGGTGAAAGGTTAACCGAGTTGGCAAAGGTACAGACTCAGAAAACAATTTAAAGTACTGTGCTCTAGGATTGTGAATTTGCCAAACAATGAAAGCTGTTGGTTACTAGACATTGCAGCATCACACCTTAATATAAGAATTTCATGACAAACTTCAGCATTAAAGTGTGTGGTAAAGTGAAAATGAAGCTGCTGAAAGAGAATTAAGTCAGTGGGACAATTGAGTTAACCAATGTTTTTTTTATTTTGTAGAAGTATGCAATAATCTAATATCTGGTAGGAGATTAGATTCTAAGGGAATGAAGGTTGTGATTTTGGGATTACCCAAGGGTGCATGGTGTAATGGATAATAATGTGGAAACATTCAAAGCAATAAATGGTGATGATCAAGATGTGTACATTATAGAAAGTGAAGAACATGCAGTGACTCAAAGAAATATGCAATCAACAGCAAGAACTGCAGTCATAAAGGAAGTATGGCACAGGCAGTTTGAACACGTACAGGAGCTGCCCACTAAGTTGTGCTTAGGAGCTGCACAAGAAAAATATGATGTGTGCCGGGAAGGGAAAATAAAAACATATAAATTACCAGGAAGTGATATCATGGTAACAGAGCCATTAGGTCTTATCCATTCTGATGTTGTGGGTAAGTTTTTCCCAGTTGCGTTAAGTGGTGCAGAACATTTTGTAATATTCATTGATTATGGTTGGAAAGCAATACTTATATTTATTTAAAAAATTTTCAAAGCAGTGCATAGATACTCCAGAAGAAAAAACCGAAGCTATAGCAGATAGACAATAGGGACGAGTTCAATGATAAGGAATTTAAGAACTATCTTGAAGAAAAAGGTGTTTTACACAGACTTAACGACACCATACACACCAAAACAAAGTGTTAGAGTAGAGAGGTTATACCAGACACTTATGAGAATGTTACTGCATGTCAGGCTCTTATCAACTTTTTGGGCAGAATATTTGACTTCTGCACGTTACCTGAAGAAAAGGTGTTTGTCAAAGGCAATCAGAAGACAGATTCTCTATGAACTTTGGTTTTCAGAGAAGTTCACAGAAAAGGAAACTAGTAAGTTAAAAGTCTTTGGTTGTCAAGCTCTCAAGAAGTACAAATTGCTTCCTTGATCAGAAAATTCTATTTTCTTGGGCGTCTAATTAGGTTTGAAGAGGTACCATCTATAGAACTTGAAATGGGAGAAGATAGTAATTTCAGGAGAGTGATTTTTAGATATGTTTTTGCCATCAAGTGCAATATCCCCCATACGGAGCAATTAGATGAAGCTCTCCAAGTTAAGGACAAGATGTTATTCCTAAGGGGAGATGCAGAGGATGAACTAGTTGTAAGGGAAGATACACAGGATGAACTAGTCATAGTAAGTTCAGACAGCTGTACAGTGTAGGCAGAAGATAGCTTAAGAAAGATCTATGTGGAAAAAACAGGAGATGAAAATGTTGCCCATAGAAATACCAGTAACTCAGTCAGAAGTTGATGTTGAAGAAATTGCAACGAAGGGATCGAGTAAAAGTAGTGTCGCAAAAACTTGTTTGTTTTGTAATGCTGTAAAAATGTGAGAGGTGAAAAACCAAATAACGTGAAGGATGCCTTTTCAGGAACAAATGCAGACAAGTGGCTTGAAGCAGTGAAAGTGTAAATGAAAACCTTAAAAAAACAGCAATAGTTAAAGACCTAAAGAAAAAAATATGATAGGTTCTAAATGTGCTTTTAAGGTTAAGAAAAATGAAAATGGAAAGCAAGAGAGGTTTAAAACAAGACTAGTGGCTCATGGTTTTGGTCAGATACCAGGAAAGGAATATGAAGAAACTTATAGTCCTGGTGTTAAAAAGAAGGCAGTATGAATGCTCATGGCTGTGTGTGTTAAAGAGGGATTGGGAACAAGAACACCTGGATGTGATAGCAGCTTACCTACACAGTCATTTGAAGGAGGTAGTCTTAATGATGGAACAACCATAGCTTTTTGAAGAAAAATAAAGATAGGCATATTTGTTAAAGCTGGAGATAGGCTTGTATGGACTACATTAGGTAGGAAGGAATTGGAATATGTTAGTGCTGAGCCGATATAGATTTATACAGATACTGGTACGAACCTATACCTCCTTGCCGATACAGCGGATATTCGATACTGATACAATGGACATACGAGTAATGAACTGAAATACTTCTACTTGAACTAAAAGTATTTTGGAAATCTTAATTATATCTGTGTTAAAGTCAGTGTCACACATTATACTATTTAATACTTTTAATAAACATACAAAATAATAGGAAAATTAATTTTACATAAATTCTTTAAAATTGGAGAATAAAAGCAGCAGTCAAAAAATATTTTAGTAATAGATTAGTATTTATATATAGTAATATATTAGTATATAATATTTTAGTATTTAATATTTTAATCATAGGTCAGGACAACGTAAACAATTTATGTTCTAAACTTACAAAATAAAAGAAATTATTAAATTTTCGAGGTTTCGTCGCACATTTTTCTGTAGAATTCAGCTTTGTTCATATTCAGAAAACTAGACATTATTAATATGTATAGTATTTAAATTCAGTGCTCCCTTATTTTACTGAGAGTAAAATTGAAGCCCTGCCAGTTGCCTCTAATGAATGTCAGATTTCATATTGCCTTTGAAATATTTAAAATACTGAAATGACGAGGTGGAGCTGCAGTGTAATGCCACCAAAGCTGGTAATTTTGTGTCCCACAAAACAGGTTGTAAACGATTATCTCTTACAGCGCCACCTGTCATGGCAGGCCACAGTGGGGTGGGAGCAGCATCTCACTCTTTGCCCCTCACACTTGCAGTAGATGATAATCTCACAACAGGGTATAGTCTATTCACTGTAATGTGAGCACTTTTGAAAGCTGTCTCATTTTGAGTAATATTCAATAAATATATTTAATTTTTATGATATTTCTGGTGCCAGTCAAAAGGCAGAGCAGCTATCTCCAAACCTTAGAGCAAAAAAAAAAGCAACACGTTGCCAGCCAAGTACCTGCAGTATTTATCATAGAGTGGATGTACACCTACCTCGCTCATAGACATCATGCACACACCACAGCCTGGCCTGGACCATCTTTGCACATTGCACACAGCTCTAGAGAAGCAGTTCTTTCCATACCACATCATCCACACTTTTTCCACCCCAAGGTCGTGGGAACCATGTAATGCACCTTTAATAATATGGTTTTGTTTTTAATAGTATGTAATTGTTTCATAAATAAATCCTATGAATTTCCTGCAAAAGTCCTTTCAAAATGGAATGTGAACTTGTTAATAGCTACACTGAATAACATTTGCATAAGTTTTGTGGACAAGGTAGTTCTATAAATTTCTTGGATACCATTTTGTTACAAAAATGTCTTGGATACCATTTTGTTACAAAAAGTCTGCTATTATACGAAAATAACATTTTGTTATTACAAAATTTTTTTTTTTAATAAGCAATTGAACACACTGTAGTGTTTTCAAACTCGAGGCATCTGAAAATGGACTTTACGCGAAAAAAAACAGTCTTTTTGGTTTTGTGAGGCTAAAACAATAAATTAAAGATTAAACAAAGTCAATTTTACAAGTTTATACACTATACGAGCCCATTCCCTTGTATCTTCAGAACTCTTATGATTGAGATTAGATAGCATCTCATTACTATAAAGTATACTTTTGCTGCCAGAGACATTTTTAATAGCAGCATAAGTACGACTTATGCATAATTTTTGAGAATAGGAGTTGCGGGTTGATCGAAATCTGTCAAAATTTTAATAACAGCCCCTTCAAAATAAATAACTCTTTTCGCAGGAATCTTGAAGAGTTGTAGAATTGAAATAGGTTACTGTAGTTTCAAATTTGTAAATTGATTTTGCATTAAAAATAAGAGTTTGATATGTGGCACTGTATATTAGAAAAATTTTACATTTTCAAGTGTTAAATAAAATAAATTTAAATTATAATACTTTGTTTTGTTGCATTTTCATGTGATTGTAGGATAGGCTCTTGCTTGTTTATGGTAAAGTATATCACGTGTTTGAAATATATTTTGCAGTATTGTGAGTGAAGTGCGATGAGGGGTGAAGGACATAAGGAGTGGATTGCACATAAGTAGTGGATTGCAAGGGGGAGGATAAGGTTGTAGTGACAGAGGGGGAGGTTGATGCAATGTTGTGGGGGTGGAAGGGGAGTTTTCATGATCTTTTTAGAAGTGTTTGAGAGGGGAATGTGAGGGGGTGGAGGTGTGTGTATACAGTAAAGTCTCTCTTAATCAGACTAATTGGGGGCAGGTATAATCCGGTAATTAGGAAAGTCTGGTAAATTGCAAATATACATGGTATGAATATTTAAGTGGATCTCTTTAGCATGGTGAAAATATTTGTGTAGTCAGGAGGGTTGATATGTCACAAGTATTTCTGTTAGTTATCCAAGGGAAAGGAAAGAACAACATGAGCTTGTGTAGTTAACATATTTTCTTGGTTTCGGCTGAGTAGTAATTATTTACTGCGAGCATATCAACTTGCACTGTGACATTTTTCTTTTTTTTGCATCCCGACTTGTTAACATTTCCACTCCTGTACCTTTCTTTTCTATGTTTCATGATGTTCTTGAGTTCAGATAATAATCGGGAAATGGATACAGGTGGCATACTGTCCTTTCTCCTGCTGTGAATGTGAGTATGTGACAGTTAAAATTCCGTATTTATCCTATTAATAGGTGCTAATTTTTCTCAAAAATTAATTAAGTACTTGTCCTGGTAAACCTTTAGCGGAGAGAACACAATAATTGACATACTGTATATATATATATATATATATATATATATATATATATATATATATATATATATATATATATATATATATATATATATATATATATATATATATATATATATATATATATATATATATATATATATATATATATGCGTGAGATGAATAGCGGTAAAGTTAGCTGTATTACAAGCTGTGTCATATTTGACCACGCTCTAAGCTCCAACTGTATGTGCTGACCATGATTTTCCAGTCGTGTTATTGATCGCCCGCCTGCTTGTTCTTTCTTACATTTCACATAGCTGCGAGAGGGCTGAAAAATGCATCACAACATGCAGCTATTCTTTCTCTATCATTGCTCTCATTAAAATATATGTTATGCACTTTTGCCATTGTTTAATATATTGGTTGCATTTTGATTGCTGTGGTATGGCATATAGTCTTGCCACTGAAACATCTGCTTCTAAATTTTCTCCTAAGGGGTAAGCCATTTTACACAACAAACATGTACTATCTTTAACTTAAATGCAGGATTGACTATAATAAGTTGCACGTGGTATTTTCCTAAAAACTTGTATTTTTAAACATAAGTAACACCATGCCAAACAATCATATAACGAAGCCATTCTACAATTCTAAAAATATATTACTTCCACCTGTCTTTTGTGTAAGTATACTTATTTTTCTGTTTACAGTAACAAAGTATTTCACATCCCACAAGCAACAAGTAGGCCCTAGATGTTTTGACCAAAACCTTTTACAGCATGGAATAAAATCCTGCATGTACTGCTCATGATTTCAAAGAGCAATGCAAGAATACTCTGTAAAAATAAAATTTCACTGTAAAAAAAAAGTTAATATTTAGACCTAGGTGTAGTTGAGTACAATTCTATTGGTAATGAACACCCTCCCGTGAAAGGCAACGAACGACAAAAACGAATAAATTTCTTTGGTAAAAATGCATACGTTATTTTGGTGTGTATAGGCTGCACATTTTATACTCATTTTTTATGTGGAAATATGGAGTGTGGCCTGTACACAAAACTTTATGTGAAAAAAAAATTGGTAATGTGCAGCTGATATTTCTACAACTTTAGTAAATCTTTAGCCACATTGAACAGCAAACAATTTTTTCATAATTATTTTAGAAATTTCATATATTTGGGGAAGGGGAACGAGAATTTTAGTGACGAAATATGCACTTTCCATAAATCCATGCATCCACTGCAATCCAGATTACCCCAGCTAAATAATATCTTCAGGTTGCATATTAAGTGGGCCAGTATTTTTATGGCTTACCTTACTTTCCTCAGTGTTTAATTAGTTAGTAAATATCTTAATTTTATATTATAATTACTAAATGTGCTTTTCTGTTTTCTGTTCCTTGATTCACATTTCGCTTTAATTTTGATGCCATGCACAGCATTAAACAGTGCAAAATCATAATATTATACAAGTTTTATGATGTTAGCCGATAAGGTTTTGTGTAGAAAAAATATGCAACTTAACGCATTAAAAAAGTGAAATAAATTGCAGGTAACATAAATGTATTTTCTCCTTTTGATGGTAGGTAAGAAGTTGGTTACTTTTTTGGATGATTTTAACATGCCAGCGAAGGAGACTTACGGTGCCCAACCACCTCTTGAACTTGTGCGTCAATGGCTTGACTATGGTTTTTGGTACGACCGCGAACATCAAACAGAGACATATGTTAAGGTGAGTTTATTTTTGGCATAATGGCATATTGAAGTTGGTCAACTGATATGAGATTTATGTTCAAATAATTTGTATTTACTAATGTTACGTACAGAAACTCATTATAATTAAGTATACTGCATTAAATAAAAGTACACTAAATTTGACAGACAATGAGACCAACCATCACACAATGTAAACAGTGAATATGCTTGTTTACAAAATTTGACAGACAATGAGACCAACCATCACACAATGTAAACAGTGAATATGCTTGTTTACAAAATATTCTAACAGTTGATGATTTGTTGTGGGATATATGTTTATGATCATTATGGAAGAAAACAGTACTTAGAACTGAAGGGTGTAATTCAAAACTTAAATTATACTTACAGAATTTGAGGTTTAAGTGATGTTTTCAAAGTAATATACACTATTTTTGGCTTTAATTGAATTGGTTTATAAATATGTTTAGCAATTATGGTGGAGTATACGTACAGTTATGGTCAGTGAAACCTTTCCAGCTCTGTGAACAAGTTTAGGGTTAACTTCAAAAATAATTATTTACATATAGAGTGTGTATATTATTTGCATTCTAATGAACAACATAATAATATTTATTTGTGTTTTCTTCTTTCGGTGAGATTGTATCTACAGGTTATAATAATTTGAATGATACATCTGTGCAAACAAAATTTTCTACTGGTCCAATGAAATAATACGTATTCACAGTAATTCAAAATTATACAGACTCATAGGAACGCCATTTCATGAAAGACATTAACTAAAGTCTCTCCCAACCCCATCCACCTACAACAGAACAATCCCAACAGTAAAACTTGGTCATAACAAAAATAAAGTAAGCTGGAATGGTCAACTACATTGATCATAGTATTTATTTACATTATTTGTTTTCTTCATTGATAGAACAGCTGTGGCAAAAGGATACATGGTCATCGTACTACATTTCTAGAATTGTCAAAATTTAATGAACTTCTATGAAATAGAGTATACCAAGTGTGACTATTCATTAAATGAATGGACTTTCGAATATTACTCAGCATGGAAAAATATTATTTTTTTTTGGTCTACTTTATATCCTTCCATCTGAAATACTTAATCTGTATTGCAAATAGAGCTTCCCAACATCTATGTTGCTCCCTTCAAAGCAATTAAACTCTCATTCCTTCAGCTATTTAAATTGTTTTGTTTAAAAGTACTATTGTTTTTTTATTTCTAAACCAAGAAATATGTGTGCCTGATTACATTTCACAGAATATGTTCTTATTGGCTGCAATGGGTCCTCCTGGTGGGGGTAGAACAGTTATCAGTGGACGCCTAGTGTCTCACTTCACTGTGTTGAACATAACTTTTCCAAAGGATTCCCAGATTGTACGCATATTTGGCACTTTGCTGGCACAGCATCTCATGGACTTTGACGAGGAGCTTAAAATGATCAGTAAGTTGTAAATATATTATCTGTGTGTTGGTTAAGGAATGTTAGATGACTGAAAATTACAGCATACAACTGATATGAAAAGGAAGGGAAACTTCTTCATTAAGGAACTGTGATGGAATTTTGTGTATGTATTGTAATGGTGAATCATGGTAGCTCATAAAAGTACCTATATTACAACGCAATTATGTATTACAATGATTATGTAATAGCGGTGTTCCAGTATTAAATGATTCAAATAATTGCATATATTAATTTTCAAATTATTTGCATTTGAACTTCGAATATCTTATGCGAAAATGTTGGATGATTATCGTTTCAATTTAGAGTGGTTGTAGAGTTGTGCCGATTCAAATATGCTTCTGCTGAATTTGCTGATGTTGACAAAATCTGTGATTCTACCGATGTATGAATTGCAGATAATTTTTAGCTGATTTGACAAACATAACCATCGCCTTTTTCTTGAGTATAAATAATTGATGTCATGATTTTATGAAGGTTGAAAGTATTGTCCTTTAACGATGTCCATCTGGAAACAAAAGCCTCAGTGTAAAAGATTATCAGCTTCCATTGTTTTTCAAACATAGTTTCTAGTTTTTTGTCCCACATTCCACCCTGCTGAGATAACAATCTACCAACTTGACATTTACGAGGTCAGGTCTGCATGGAGGGAGGTATTGTTTTCACAGCCTGTGTGGTCTTTCCATTTTCTCTCTCTCTCTCTCTCTCTCTCTCTCTCTCTCTCTCTCTCTCTCTCTCTCTCTCTCTCTCTCTCTCTCTCTCTCTCTATCTATCTCTCTCTCTCTCTCTCTCTCTCTCTCTCTCTCTCTCTCTCTCTCTCTCTCTCTCTCTCTCTCTCTCTCTCTCTCTCTCTCTCTCTCTCTCATGCCTGACATCACAGTTGGGGTGCCTGTTAAATACCAGGCTGTGGAAACTGTTGTGTAATGGTATGTCAAGCCAATCATCCTAACCCATGTTATGGAGAGATTAAATACTCAGCAACCCATGGTCCAGTTCTGAAGGGATGAAAATTATAAACTGGGAAAAGTGTAAACTGCTTTCCTCGTATTGGGCATGTGAGGTGAGGTGATGTGACATCGCTTTGCTTGTGTGCGCGCACACACACAATAAGGTCACTTGGAGAAGGTGGACCGACCATAAGATAACACAAACACAATATGGATTTTCTGTCTCAAAAAATTCTTGTTACTTTGCCTTTCTAGTCTTAAAATTGCTATTTTATCTTTATATTATTATTTTCTGTAACATTTTACTTTTACTACCACTCACACTAGCTAACAAGATATTGAAGTCTGGATGATGATCAAGTCTGCATGCATTGCTTGTCAACATGCATCAGTTTTTTTTTTTTTACGTTGGTCCTTTGAAAAACTATCCATACAAGTTACAATGTATTTCAGTTTGACTTAAGTTTATATTAAAATTTTTTATTATGATTTTTATTTATAAACGTTTACAGCAGGTTTTTAATGTGTAAATATGGAATATAATTTTTGTATATTATTTCAAGAGATGTGCGTATGTGAAGTTTCTCCTACATAGCAAATATAGAAAGTCTTCCCTTCAGATTCATCATAAAAATTTTCTATTGTATTAAATATAGTTAACGTGTAATATTTCCATGTTAAAAATTAACTCTGTGGCATGTGTTTATTTTGAATTTTTCTGTTCACAAACAAATATTTTATACCACTCTAAATGTGTATCAAAGCAGCCAAGCACAAATTATCAATAAGCTTACAATTTGTTTCGTGAAAGAACTAGGTTTTGACTGTAGATATTTAGCAATTAACATTAAGCTAACTTATTGTAAAACCAACGCATATATAATAACAATCCACCATTTTTGTTTCAAGCCTTTGACTGACTCTCAACAGCAACAAAAAATATAAACAAACACAAACTTATTGTTTTCTGACTTCACAAATTAGTATTTATGTAAATGTTGACAAAGTTTTTTTTTTTATTTAATTTTTTTTTTATTAAAATTACATGGTTTGCTATATTCTATACTTTTTGTACACTGTAAAGTGAAATAAGTAAAAAATTAATTTTAATTTTGCTGCACTTCACCAATACCATTGTTTCAATTTTATAGTAATCTAAATTCAGCTTAAAGATAAGCAAAAAACCTTTTTCATACTTTCATACATAGGCAGTACGTCAATGAACCACCATTACAGAATTTGTAAATCGGCACAGCTCAAGTCATTTCCTTGAATTTCATTCCCCCTCATTTAAAGTAGTTTATGTAGTATCTGTTACATCCTTGACCCGGGAGGTCAAGAACAGTGTGTGTCATGGCAGTTGTTGGGTAGTGTGTCGGTGCTGAGAGTGCCAATAAATACTACATGGGGTCAGCGGTAAAAGTGTTTGTCGGATGGTGAGATTTCGGGAAAGTCAAGTCTGAATGTTATTTGCATGGTAATTCCTAATGGAAATGTGTCTACACGGAAGGCAAGGCGGCATCGAGGATGGTGATACACAGTGTTCAGGATTGCACAACCAGGTGAAACTGCCGGGACTGTTGTACATCACAGACCCAAATTCGTGGTTTCATTGAAAAGACCATTTCAATAGTTATCTCAGTTTTAGTAGACAAACAAGTTGCAACAATGATAGCAAAATTGATTTGTTGATGTACTTGCTCTGCGACATATTGGATGAGGTTGTCCTAACCTTTGAAAAGCCAGCGTCTGGGTGGACATACGAAGGGTCAGACATTTCAAACATCATATAAATGTGATATTTGAATGCTTCAAGGTCAAATTCCGAGAGCAGCAACAGTGAAACCTTTATTACAACTCTACATAACCTCGCGTAATCATGTGATAATAACTCACTAAAAGAGTAACTAATCCATGACAGAATTGTTTCTAGGCATTGACGCACTTGGGTGAGACACGAAACGAATGATGACAATACTAAACTTTTATAAAACATCACTGAAATAAATAATTGATAAACATATGTGGCTAGGACACTGTCACTTCTGAATAAAAAAATTGAGTTCACAGTAGACTTGTTTTTATTGATATTGTTTATACACATCAACGTGGCAATTAAATGGTTATCTCGGTCATGACTAGTCAATTCCGCTTGGGTGCTCCCCATCCCGTAATTAACCTAGCGCATGCTTAACTGGATGATCTTAACGAGGTGCGTGAAATCACAGCCTTCACAAGGGAAGAGTGCCGACAGCCGCTAGGGTGGATTGACGGTTTTTCCCTGAAGACAGGACATGGTGAATTTCAAATGAAAACTATTAATACACCTTAATACGCGTGATTACTCGGCATCACTAACGCAAACTCGTCGGGGCTCACCCTCCAGCATGTGGTTAGTATGGTGACGGCCTATACATAGAGCCGGCTAGGACAGGAGTAATTGCACCGTACACTAATTACACAATTACATAGACCCTTGAATGATACATGAAATAAGATGAGAGACAAGATGAATATTCACAATAAACACACACGTGTGAAAACAAGCTCAGGTGGCGCGGAGGTGACTGGATGAAGTTCGTGGTGGATCACGTGGTGCAGGTGAAATTGCAATATTTCTACATGGACACGGCAAACTAAATTCAGATCAAATATTATTCTTGTTGAGCAAGGGATTCTCTTTACGATTAGAGTCGTTACAGGCTTGTAACATGCCTGATGGCGGTGAAATCAAACATTACTGTGTCCACGTTGTCAAGTACAAAAATCATCTATTTACTTGAAAAATACATTGAACTCTGAATAAAACTAACATAGAACTTTGAATTAAATGATTGTACATACATTGTTATGACTTGGTTTCAGTCGACCACGTGGTTATACGTGATGTTGCCGTAAAATATTCAAACACGAAAATTACCCTCAAATGCATACATAAAAATAAAACTCTTAAAATTACATGTAGTAATAAAGCAGAAGTTACACTGAAATGCCATAAACATAGGCAGATGGCGTCTGATTCAAAATGCGAGGGTCGCGTGACCTCTCTGACATCTTTCTCCTCCTTCTCCTCGATTGAGTTAAAAATGTCACAAGGGCGTAAAAATTAGTAAAGCGGAAGCATAATGCTGGGGAAATTGTGTAGCAAAAACGTATGTAAGCAAAGAATTACCGGTAAACCAAAATTACTGTTGAACCATAAATAAGTAAGCAAAAATTGTAGTGCGCAAGTGACAGTGTCTTACCTCGCCAGCTCTCCTAGACAGACTGTCCAGATACAAGGGTCGCACGGACCTATCATGGCTGCCTACGGGGTTCATATAAGCAGAAGTGCTATGCTCGCCGAGTGAAATATTTTATATTGAAAATAAAATGGCACAAATTTAATTAGATTTTGTTTTACATTTCTAGAATTTTGTTATGAATTTCAATATTATTTTAATGTCTCTTTGTGATGACGTTCATGCCAGAATATTAAGCGTTCTTAATCTCGGCGCCGTGAGCACTTTGAATATTTATAACCAAACAATTAAAATTAGTACTAGCACTTTAATCATTTTAAGACATATTTAACACTGTAAAGATGCAACTCTAAGAACAGCTGACTTTACCGGAGGCCATCAACATTTGCCGCAGAGTGAACTGCTGTTTTCACAGTCAGTTACAGTTGCGGGAGGTGCATGAAGATAAAGTTATCCTCGTTCAAGAATGAAGAAGCAGCGAAACGACCTAGTCGGAATTGTTTCACATGCACTGCAGTATGAGACATTACAGATATCAACTACACACAGGTCAGTAAAGCTCATCTTTCCATCAGAAAAGTGAAAAGTGTCGTATGTATCGTTGAGAGCACATCAAAAGTAATTGTTACTCATGCAGATGAGTGGGTTATTATTCAAGGATGTGCAGTTGGAAGAAAACTGTACAACAGTTAACGAAATGCCAGATTCTAATGATGCTTTCTTTATTGTAGGAACAGTTGCGAACAGCTCACTGGAGCAGGTTTCTCAGCTTAACAGTTCAAGGTGGCTATTAAAATTGTGGAGCTCGGTATGATATACTTCATAAATGACACAGTTGTAGACATTATATTTCTTCCTTATGCAGTACTTGAGACATTATCACTGGTACTAGAACCTTGCACCAACAGGTTATGTGGGCTGGAGGGACAGGTGCTTGATGTTGCAGGTTCAAAGCTACTGATATTCTGCCATAGGGGAAAGAAGAAACGAGTTAAAGTGTACTTTATAAACAAGCTACTACTTAACCCTTTGTTAGGGAACAATACACTTAGAGTTTTGGAAATTGTTAAGGTGGTACAGAGTGTCAATGCAGAGGTTGATTTTCCTAGTGTGTGTGAGGGCTTGGGCAAATTAGAGCATGAAATAGAAATATACTTCCGAGGAGATGAAAAACCATTTTTGCTTACAACAGCAAGAAGGGTTTTACTACCTTTGCTGGGGAAAGTAAAGCAAGAATTACATCTAATGATGTAGCTCGATGTCATTACCCCAATGGTGGTGGTTGGCAGATCAATGAGGCTATGGTAGTTAATATAATTTATGCTAATTTTGGATTTTACCAGGTGCTCCTTAGTACACATAGGCAACCTCTGAAAACATTTATCACCCGTTTGAGTATTTTATATATAAAAGACTGCCATTCGATCACAGTGCAGCACCAGAACATTTCAGTTCTAAAATTGAACATGTGTTAGAGGGAATGCTAAATGTGTTGCAGCATGTTGATGACATCTTAGTATGGGGGAATCAGTGGAATAACATGATGAGTCATTCTGACAAGCTATTATGGCCCCTTAATGAGCTACTAAAAGAGAGCCATGAATACAAGTGGGGTACGGATCAAGAGTTAGCCTTTCAGTCTGTCAAAAATTTAATTGTAAAAAACCCATATCTTGCTCACTTTGATATGAACAAACACATGGTTGTGAGTGCAGACAGCTCTTTTTATGGGTTAGGGAGCATGTTGTTTCTAGAAGATGAAAACAAACATTGTGAGATAGTATGCTCTGCATCTCGAGTGCTGACCAAAAAAGAACGCAAGTACACCCAAATTGAAAAAGAGGCAATTTCTCTTATGTGGGCTTGTGAGAAGCTTCAGGAATATGTATTAGGCTTGCACATTACTTTGGAGACTGACTATAAACCATTGGTGCAAATTTTGATGTCTAAGTATTGATGAACTACCTCACAGGCTGCAGTATTTTCTAATACATTTGAGGAGGTATATTTGTGCAGTAGAATTTGTATGAGGAATCCAATTCATAATGAAGAAGTGTGCGAGGAACTGGCAGCAGAGACATCAGCACATGCAAATAAGGTTGTCATCCACTTGTTAATAGCACAGTATATCATAGAAGAAATAAAATATAAGCAACTGTGTGACCCAATTTGTATGAAATTAAGGGAGTATACGGATAAACAATAGCCACGAAAACAGCAGCTTCCAAATAATTGGTGCCATACTATAAGTAGAGGTTTGACATTTTGTTGGTATTTCACTGACAAAGTCGGATGCTTTCTTGTTGGAGGACATAATGCACACACAGTTTTAGAAATTGACCTAAATACATGCGGCCAGAACAATACATACACAGTTTAGCGAACTGCTGTTTGATTACAACTAAACTTTTCCCCATAGTCAACCATCAAGTGTAAACATAAATACAATGCATGAAAACTATTCACTGAGTTTATGTCCCAATTTACACTCACAGTTATTGTGGTGGGGTTTGTGGAGTGCTTTAGTTAACACATCTGCATTCATCTGCTTGCTTTGTAAGTATACTATTTCAGTTTTCTTGTTTTCAACTGCTTTCCTTATGAAGTAATGTCTCACGTCAATATGTTTTGTGCGACTGTGGTACTCTGGAGTGACACACAGTTATTGAGCACATTGATTATGATTACCCTCTACTTCACTAAACAGTTCTTCCATCACGTTTTGTATGTAAATGGCTTTTTTTTGTAGCATCTGACAGTCCCATGTACTCTGCTTCAATGCCGGAAAGTGCCATAGTACGTTGCTTTCTGCTTTCCCACGATATGGCTGCATTTACAAATTTGAACACAAAGCCTGTGCAGGACCTTCTGTCATTTACATCTCCAGCCCAGTCAGCATCAACAAACCCTGTTAGATGTTCGGTGTTGTTGGAGTACTTCAAACAATAGTTAATGTTACCTTCAGGTACCTGAGTACCCTTTTAGCACACTTCCAATGCTCCTCATAATAACATTGGTTGAATTATCTCAAAATACTGACTGAGTGGGAAATATCTGCCCTTGTGCAGACTGCTAGGTACATCAGACACCCTATGAGGTTCTGAAAGGGTATCCTTGGGTCTCCTTCTTTGTTGTCACCATTTTTCCAATTTTCAAATCTGTTCCCATTGAAGTTATAGCTGGTTTGCAGTCTGTCATTCCAAAACTGCCTAGAAGGTTCTTAATAAATGTTCTTGACTTGCTTGAATAGTTCCAGAGTTCCTGTCCCTCTGGATGTTCATACCTAGTCCCTGTTTCACCTCACCTAAGTACTTCATCAGTTCTGATTTTAGGTCATTTTTTTTAGAGTTATTTGAGGACAGTATAAGAAAGTCATCAACATATAAAGCTACAATCAAGTAATTGTTAGACATCCTGTAGTGGTTCTGCTGTACAAAAACTAGTGGGAGTTCACAGCATACACTAGCTCGAACTAGCTCAGTTAAGTTTGAGACTCTTCACTTAGTACAAGGTTGTAAAGTTCGTTGATTAAAACCAGAAATAAAATAAAATATGATTATACTGTTCACTAGAAAGTTTATTGCCATCTCTTCAAAACATTGGCAATCAAAATAATTGACAATTGCAGTAGTCAAAAGAAAAAGTACTAGATACAGAATGGCCACCCTCACAAAACAAAAATTCTCACTTCTAGACTTGATAATTACGAAGATGGGAGAGCATTAATACATTTCCCTCCCGGTGCCTTAACGACTCCTCGCACCGACAGAAAATAAATTCAGTGGATTATAAAAATTTGCGAAATGAAAACATAAGGTTAAAGTTGCGGGCGCTTTGTCGGTGCGAGTGAAATGGTCACTTGCCGAAAATCATTCGGCTGACAACTGTTGAATGCACTACAACGACGAAGGAACTATGATACTTGTAACATGAAAAACTTAGTGACGACGAGAAAGTCATGCTAACCCTATCCCAAAATATTGCATCAAGTAAACGTGCTCCAATCCTGGCTTCGCAAAGTGCGATATTGTCTAAAAATAGCCTGTGAACACTGATGTGAGTCTCAAAATCAAAGTATTACTATGCACACGCGGGCTGTCACGTCAGCCTACTGTGACATCAGTACCCTGAGTTTCATCAAATGGTGCAAAACGTAGACATGACTCTCTCACTAACTCCTTGAAAAAGTTGCACTGTTATCCTGTGATGTTTATACAACTGATGCAATGACTCGAATAAAATAATTAATTTGGAAAAATAAACATCTACAAAGTACCAACAAATTATAATGGCCAGAATCTTCTAAATATTTAATTAATTACTCCCTTTTACGCAGTAATATAGCAAATAAAAATCTCTCCCAAAAATATAAATTATAATACATTGGAATGCTACAACCCTGTAATATATGCATGGTTCATGCTGACTTTGCTGCAACCCCAAACCAAGCAGTACTTCATGAATTTTCTTGTTCCATGCTCTAACTGCCTGTTTCAATCTGTACACAGTTTTCTTCAACAGGCACACTTTGTCTTAATTTCCCGTGGATACAAAACTTTCTGGCTGAGACATATACACCTTTTCCTCCAGTCCACAATTTATAAAAGATGTAAATGCATTGGGGTGGTCAACATCTAGCTCAAGTTGTGAAGCTCCCCTTGTAACATCCTGATTGTCACATTTCTAACAATTCCGTATTGCTAATTATAACCTTTTGCTACCAAGCGTGCCTTGAATCTCTTTGTAGTTTCGTCAGGTTACTTTTTCACTTTGAATTTCCACTTGCATCCAATAATCTTTTGGTTTTCTGTTTTGTCCACTAATTCCCAGCCATTGTTATACAATAGAGATTTGAATTCATCATTCATGACAGCTTCATATTCTATCCTGAAGTCCCCACCTAGAGCTTCTCCTACGGTTCTACTATCATTTACATTTTCCTCTACACCTTCTGTTGCATGGTACATAAGGTGATTTGGGAAACGTTTTTTCTGCCTCTCCTGGACAGGATATTTAGATTCACCTGCTTGTGTGGACTCATTTTTTTAAGTTGGATAATTTCTCTTGATTCTCTTGCCTATCTATTTCCCCACGGTTATTCCAACCTATGAAATCACTGTCTCTATCACATAAGTATCCCACTTCATTTTCGTGTTCATCAACTTCATAATTTCTCACCTTTTTCAGTTGTATGTAGAGGGAGTAATTCAGATGTGCTGGCTTTATTCTGATGGTAAGTGGTCTTAATTTTTCTTTTGGAGTATCTGGAATCTTCCAAAAATTCAACGTCTCTTGCTTTTATCAGCTGTGATGGCTTCCCAGAGTCAAGTAGATGATAAACTTTTCAATATTAGCAATATCCAATGAAAATTAGTTCTTTGCTTTTGGCATCCCATTTTGATGATTTCTCCTTGGGCACATGCATACATGCTCTTCACCCAAACAAACAGAGGTGGCTGAGGTTTACTTTCTTCCCTGTCCACATCTCTTCTGGTGTGGAATTGGCAACTAAAACATCGGGTAGTGGTTCTTGAGGTAGACTGCTGTGTTTCCAGCATCAGTCCAAAGTTCCTTAGGGCAATTGGCATCCTGAATTATGCTTCGAGTTTTCTCGCAGATGGATCTGTTTGTATGCTCTGCCACCCCATTCTGCTCTGGGGGATAAGGGACTGTATTCTGATGTCTGATTCCATTTTCTTTCATCTAACTAGTGAAATTATTATTATTAACATACTCTCTTCCATTATCAGTCCTTATTGTTTTGAATTGGAGTCCGGTTTCTCTTTCCACTTTCACCTTGAGTTCCACAAAAACATCTTTCATATCTGACTTGTTTTTTAAAAAATACACAACTATTTTTCTTGAGAACTTGAGAAGTCATGTACAAAAATCAGCATATATCTAGGTCCACTGTAAGACTGCTCACTCATAGGTCTATATAAGTCACTGTGAACTAGTTCAAGTTTTTGAGAGCTACTCCTGTTTAGGTTACCATGGAATATTTTTGTGCATTTTTTTTTCCTTTGGAACAGGGTACTTGTAGTTCATCTCCTCCCCTGGAGAACTTACCTATTGCTAGGCCATTTTTATAAGTTTGCGTATTCCTTTCCTATGAAGATGACGAAGTCTATAATGCTATATTCTGTGAGAGTTAAACACTGCTCCCACTGTATTATGGCATATAAATTCACCTCTTGAAAATTCAGTGCTCTTGGCTACTGGGAATGATTCATCTAGTCTGTAGAGCGCTCTTACATGCAATGCATGTAGTTCCACATTTCCTTGAAACATGCAATTATTTCTGTTATATACTTCACAGACTTTGTGAGAAAAAACTACTACCACCATGACCTTCTCTACAACCCCTTTGATACTGATAGCAAATTTGTGGACAGTTCTGGCACAAACACAGAATTATGGATTATTGTCTCTATGTTATTTATATTAATGGATATATCACCAATACCTACCAATAACACGAACCCTTTGGCTGTTTGCAACAGAAATTTCTAGGTTATCCTTCGGTTTGAATTTACTTAACCATTATTTCTGATTATTCATGTGACCTGTTGCTCCAGAGTCAATATACCAGGCATTTTCAATTGTACTCACCCCCAACACTGTGCACAGATGAGGCACTTCTGACCTGGATGATGCTGCATTGTTTTACATGTCTTCTTTAACAAGGTTCATGTAATTTGGACAGTTCAATTTTATATCCCCCCACTTTGTTACACCGATAACAACGAATCATGCTTTTGGCACCTCAAGAAGTAAAACCCTCTTTCTTTTTGGATACAAAAATTTCTCCATTTCCTCCACAGCTGCTACTTCTTCTAAGGTCCTCTTGTAGAAGCTTCGTATGAACGAGCTCTGATATAATTTCAATACCAGAATTTTCCAAGGCCATTGGCAATGGTCTGAATTCCTCTGGAAGACCCCTAAACATTACGACTGCAATTAATTCATCATGTAGCCCAGGCCTGCCATTTTAACAGATTTATTCAGTTTTAACTGATTTTTAACTGTAGGAAAATCTCTGTGAAATAATTTTAATATATATCACTGAGGTATACAAAATCATTTCTTGCGATCTTTTCCTAGCTTGACTATGTAGTATACTTAAGGTACCATAACTAATGTTTAAATAGAGTGTAAAATCTGTCTAATTGATCATTATATGTAACAAAACTATATGGTACAAAGAAATGTAAACAAGCCTCACCCAACACTCTTAAAGAGCAGTAAGACCACTGCATGTTTACGTCCATTTACCCAGATTTATTACGTTCGGATCTGTGAAATTTTTATCTCCACAATGAATATCCATGTCAGTTATTAAAACATAATCATGCAAGTGTCATCTACAAAGCATTTGATCACTTTTCACTTCGAAATAGCGATACCTTGTTAAACATAAAAAGTGAACAAACTTCTTTTTTTCACTTGCCGAAGATATTGTGCATGCATAGCACCCTCAGTGATGTGTGTCAGTATTTCTCACATGTTTGTTTGAAAGAGTCTTGCCATTGAAGTGAATAATTAACATATTCATTCCGACATTAATTTCTGAGTGCTGCCATCTTGTAATTTTTTGGTATTAGCTGTATTCAGCATCTTTCTTGCAGCCAATGAACAATGTTCGGCTTCCTCATTGATGTGGACGTAAACTATTCATGTCAAAGAGGTGTAGAAATTTTCACAAATCAGATTAGCCATAAGGTAAACTCTCAGTGTGTTTGCCACTGATGCCTTGATGTGTACAACACTGGTCATAAGTATCATTCATTTGCAACATGTCCACGATTGTGGATGCAGTGACTGAATGGGTTAAGCAAAATATTTTGGAAATACAGTAAAATCTCTGTATTACGACTCCTCACGATTCCCGAGAATAGGATTGGAATAGAGGGGGGAGGGGTGTCGCAGTAAAAAAATTTGGAAAATTTGAGCCGATTTTGACCCACCCCTAACCCCTATGCTCCCAAACTTGCCATTTATGGCATGAAGTATGTTCAATCTTCTCTAGTGCATAGAAAATCACTTTTTAAATTAAATTAAATATAAATATGTATATTTTAATAGCTGGACGTCTCCTGATTAATTTGATTCCCAAGAAAGGCATATTGTCTTAAAAAAGAAGGCCATTGAAAGTGTGTGAAATGCTTAGACTATGTATTATTAAAATATAAAGTTATTATAAAAGATCTATTACTCAGGTCTCGTGGGTCATACATTGCTATTAGGCATGTAGTAATCAAAAAGTTTAGGTGGCGTTGTGCAATAGGTGTGTGTGCACCTTGCTCTCACTTTGGTCTGGCTGTGTAGTAGCTTGTAGAGCGTTTAGATCCTCTGCATTGTTGCTGGGCACAGGCATGGTGGTTTGCTGCTGAAGCTCGACCCTAGATCCTTGTCGGTCGGTCACTACAAGATGGCGGGTGGTGGCCGCTCGCCCGTTCGCCCTCCATCACTGCTGTCGTTACAGGGTCGGTTCACTTCCTAACAGTGATCTGGCATTCGGAAAATATGCTGATAGATGCGATTCACGTCAATGTGTTCAATTTATACTAAATGTAGGCGGTGTGTTGGCCTCTGCACTGGCACAATGAGGCGCTGCAATGTTTACGGGAATATAAATATTTAGTGGTGTACTTGAATTATTAACTATCCCGAATTTTCCATCAAAAAATTTTGACGTTTCCTATACATGCATATGGTCTCACTCACCATAATATGGTACCGGTAACATAAGAACACATTTTATTTGCACACACTTATCTTTGTTCACTTTACACATAAAATTGAATTCACAAGAAAAAAAACAATTGCCCACCATAAAAAATTGGCATATTATTTAGGTGTGGGTGCACATATACTTAAAAATAATAATTGATAAAAAAGGGTATTGAACTAAATTTGAAGTTATGATACATACACTGATTAAGAAACTAGTCTGTGTAATGTGCCACTGTTTTTACAGCAAAAGAGGAGGGATAACAGAAGCGGCGGCATGTCACTAGGACAAAGAATCCTTACTGACCCGGCCTACAACTCCCCAACCCTCCCCCCCCCCCCCATCCACCACCACCTCCAGCAATCCAGGGATGAGACACAAGTGTCCCTTTCTGGCATTAAATTATTTATTGCTTCACACTGTTGGGGACAACCAATGTCAAAGTCTATGATGGTAAAGGCCATTCACAGTAAAGTGAACACTTTTGAAAGCCCTCTCACTTGTAACAATAGTTAATAAGTATGATTTACGTTAGCCTTAGACATCAACTTCCAAGTGTGGTGGAATATATACACTTTGTTTATTACTTACATGGGTATATTTATTTAAAATTATGTTTAAATGATAAAAAATGGCTGAAAGGAAAAAGTAACCAGGCCGTCAGAAGTGCTCACTCGACCGTGAACATCCTATAACTTGAGGAATGCGTGACCACTAACATAAATAAGAGCTAGTTTTCCATAGACTGAAATCCATGGATAATAGAAACTAGTAGCGCTGTTGGAGAAAAGGTCTAGAAAACAAATCTGCGCATAACTGAAACCGCAGTTGGCAAGGGATTACTGTTTCTATTTTTAAACGTGCCTCAAATTTTCGACTTTTTCGACCCAAACCTTTCACAGTTCCTCGAGATTGGGTCGTAATAGAGATGTGGTCATAATAAATGGGATTGTAATGGAGGGGTTTTACTGTAAGCCATTGCTTCAATAGTGTATGTCCAAAATATTTATCTTAATTATTTTTTCTGGTACGGGTCCTGTCTGTATGATCACATGCAAAGGCCAAGGCCAATTTGGTAATGGTGTTTTGCATTTGGCATTGATATCGCAGTGGAGAGAAAACTAAAATTATCCCCGATACTGTCATATAAACAAGAGTATAAGTGTGAGCGAAGAAAAGAATTACCATGGTTTGTACATTCCTAACAAAAATAATTACATTAAATTTGTAAACGTCCTTCATGTCCACTTTTTTCTGTAACATGCCAATTTTTTTCATTCCCAGGATTTTACAGGATTTTACCCAATGATTCCAGGATTTTAAAGGATTTTTATATACAAGAACCAGGATTTCAGCTTTATAGATGGTGGCAGCCCTAGTCTAGCCCCTTACCTGTATTTTGCAGTTTTTGAGCAGTGCCCATGATAGTGCACATATATACTATTATGTTTACCAAATCTTTGATCTAGCAAATTATCTATCATACTAATGCGCCATTCCAACCTTTTGTTGTCTAACACTTTCGAAAGCTCATTTTATTCATCCTTAGCTTTCTCGGCATTCCTCACATGTAGATATAGGTGCAGTTCCACATGTATGCAGATCAAGGACAGGGCCTCCATCATTTTATCTGAATCGGGCTTATTTTCTACTCCATACGCCTCACCAGTAGCATATGTCCACAGTTTTTCAAGCATCTGTTTTACCGTCTCGCAAATACTACTCCAGTAGGAGAAAGGAATCTGGATTAGAAAACACTCTCTCACATCTGTGAAGTCGTCACAGGTGACGTGTATTCCTACTTTACATAAAACCACATAGAACATTTGCCAACTCAACGGACACCTTGTGGCAGTGCTCGGCGCCTGAACGCATAGAGCACTGAGATTCAGGCCACATGTGTTGACAGTCCTAGCATGTGGGTGTGTGTCTCAGAAGTGCACAGTCTTCCCAACTCAGAGAACGACCACTATGGTGCAAAAACGCACGGTGGAGGGCTAGCACCAAGCCGACAAGCCGAACTGGAGAGACAAAGTACCTAGGTGTGGGCGCCACCGTTCTGCCTACGGTGGTATGCAGATAGGTTGGCCAGCACTAGTGTGTGTGACTCTTCTGACAGAGTGTTGGCTCATATAAGTAAATTTACCGGGGTCACCTGCAATCCATTGCTTGGTGTGAGGTACATCAGGAGAAGTGCTATGTCTATGGGAAAGGATACCCTTGAGTCAGAAATACTATTATTCATTCCGTTCACTGGGAAATAAACAAATAGGGTCGCACTACCTCTTAATGTTGGCAAGAGCTTAAGGAAAGTTAATCCTATGTTATCCAGGTAGAAGCGACCTGGTCGTGAGTGAACAATGGTGGGATAGAAGAATGCTATAAAAATTACTTAAAGAGGTTCTACTCCCTATGCATGTGTTGTTCAGAAGCAGCCGTAGTATGTCAGTTTGTAAAACACTTGTGGCAAGTAATCTCTGGCACGAATGCGGTGAAGACTCAGCAGGTAGAGAAGGATGGTTCCGGTGACAAGGTGCGGTGGATACCAAGGATAAAGGTTTTCCTTCGGCACAAATGCGTGGAAGGAAGGGCAGGTAGAGCTAGGAGCAAAGTGAGCAGAGTAGTTCTCCAGCAAGGCTGAGGGGGAGTGTGCAGATGTTGTGGCTCGAAGACGAGCCGATAATAACTTTGTGAGGTAGGTCAGGGAGCTTCTGCAGCAGGCGTGGTGAAGCTAGGTGGCTCTCAGGAGAGTCGATGAACATCTGTCGTTTAAGGGCGACGTCCCACTATTTATACTCTGACTGGCTCTTCCCCTTTTGCTGGCTAGATAAGGGCGGCACTGGAGAGGGGATTGCTATAGCATAGCTTCTTTAAGGTGTGACATCACCGGCCAGCTTGGAGATGAGGATGTGATGAAGCGTCCTGGTGTAGCCATGTAGCGGTGTGAAGTGTAACTGAGTACCTTGGTGCATAGTCTCGGTGGGCTATGAATAATACAATTTGCTTGCTGGAACGTCCATTCTTGCCATAGCAAACAGCAAAATTTCATAACGTCACATTGCGTGATCAACAATAAAACTCAGTTGAAATCATGCACAAGACTTGCTGTCTGATGAGTTTAAGTTGTTTATTCCATTGTTAAATAGTTATCATCCATCAATTCGCCCCCTGTCTGCTGCGATGAAAGCACATCCTTAAAGAATTGAGCTGAAAAACTAATCCTTTTGCAGGAATGTGGAAGTGTCTCCACAAGAACAATTTGTTTTCCTCTCAGTAGAGGTAAGGCTCCTTAGATGGGTGGCATGGGTCAAGAAAGAAATTCCTTTTAGAGAATGCAGATCTGTCCTCACAACAGCAATTTTTTCTTTTCCAGTTTGCTTCTGTAGGTGCCTCTGTTCTTGGAATTGCCTCTGTGCTGCCAGTGTGTTCTTGACCTTGGGCGGCGTGGAGAATCAGCTGGCTCGGAGGAATGGCCGGGCGGCTGCAAGTGCAGAGACTTTCTTTTATTTCATTTCTTCAAGTGCCGGGCTGGCTAGATGTCTTTGTCTATCTCAGATACATTTTGAACTGGTGTTCTCTCTCTCTCTCTTCTTTCTCTTTGGTATTGCGGCTGTGTTGGCTGTGATGAAGTTCAAGTTGTCTTTTTTTTTCATGAGCTCTTCATGTAGAAATTTTTGTGTAAGGTCATGTTATGGAAAGGAACCCAAGATGGTGTGATGAAAGCCTCTTTCATTAAATTTTGAAATTTTGCTGTCCTACAAAAAGAGTGTTATGGCTTGGTTACTTACAATAACAATATTTATCACAGCAGAGCATGGTGGTCGCATGCGGAATAATATTCGACCCTTGGGGAATAAAATGTGATTGTTAATAAAATGCAATTAAATATTAAATAAATAGTATAAATAGCCAAAAGCCCCACTCATTAGGCTGTGTCACTATGCTCTGCTGTGGCTGCCTGTGCAGAAGTAAAAAGAGTGGATACTATCTAAGCCTTGTACGTTTTGCACAGCTAAGTGGGTTTAGTCAAGCTGGTACTTCCAGACTCAGCTGATTGCTAAGCTTGGTAAAATGAGTGTTGTGGCATGTAGTTAACTATCAACAATTACTTGCCTTGCACAATACAACAAAAGAAAATAGACATAAATAACACTTCAAAATGCACAGGCACTGTAATATTTACATTTTGCTGTTGTCTCGCAACGTTTTTGGTTGTTTTAGAATGTCTTTTTAAGGTTGCATTTCTTGAGGTTATGACTCTGTACAATTCAACATGTGGTCATTAAGAAAAGCTTGAATAATTAACATAGTCAGCTTGAGGTTTCTTGAAGAGGCTTGACACAATTAAAGATAAAATTATTAAAAATGCAATATTGAAATTTACTTTTTAAATGAAATATTTATAGAGTGCAAAAATTATTTTATACAAAGCAAGAAAATATTTACAGTTTCTCGTTGTGATGCTTTACAAACCAAAGGATGATGAGAGCTTTAAAGTCTCAAAATATGCCAACATACTCCGCAATTGTTATATTTCAGTTTCTGTTCATATTCTTTTCAACAAGAATTATTCCGGCGTCTCAATTTTTTTACACACGGACATCTTCTCATCACTCAACTTACTCGGCACTAATCATACATGTCCAAGTGTTCACATAATATTTACACTGTTCTTATGGTAATTAATGAGTCATTCTTACGTGATCAGATTACTTAATTGAGGAAGCTGATACGGCTGTAAAAAATCTGGTTGCCTTAGAAACTAGCTTGATGAGAGCATTGCACTTGAGGTAAGTGTCCAGAATGATGTTTGTAATTACGTAACTGGCACTGGCAGTGTACATAAACTATAGGTGTCAATTTAATTGAAATGGGTTACCGTAATGACAACTATAATTTTAGGTTTACGGGTGCATCACACTGACAGTCGTTGTTTGGCGTTCTTCATCTTCTGTGGCCACCCTCGCTTACATGGTGGTGTGTAGGGTGGGTTTGACCAGGTAAAGCGTGCAGGTGGCCTCCAGGGAATCTTTTGGTAACAGCCTGATACCAAGTTGACCTGGCAGGCGCAGGGCAGCAGGACCAGACGTTGAAGGTTGGCCATCGTGGAGTGGCTGTTGTGCAGTGTTGAGCTCTCCATTGCCGCCGGAGGGAGTCTAGAGGCTGTGGGTTGGGCCTCCTCCCTCTGTTGCTGAATCCATGACTGGTGTCTGCATCATCGGTACTCGTGGTGGTTCAGTTGGTGCACCCACCCCCTTGGATGTGGTGCCAGAGCTGAGGTCAAGGACAGGACCTCCGGCTCAACAGAAGGTTCGCTGTCGCTCCTCTTCTTTTCTTGTCCATCGACTATCTGGGGCAAGCTGGACATCTGATTCTCGAATTGAGCCACTTCGGTTGTAGACTGGGAGTCTGTCTAGGGTAAGCTTGTCGCCTAGCAGTCTTGTGCTACCCCTCTGGCTGTAGACTCGCTGGGTGGCAGTGGAAACAGCCATTGTTTTCCCTTGGCGGAATGGTGATGTGGTTGTGAGTACAACCGTTGGATTCCCTTGAAGGAATGATATGGCCATCAAAACGACCAGTTTTTCCCTTCGTCTGGAAGGCATGGCTGCCGAACCGGCCTGGTCTGCAGGTGAGAGGGGCGTTTCTGTGATGCTTCCTCTTGTTCGGGAAAGACGACCCTCGGGTTGGCTGTGAAACCATCAGTGGTGTTGGGCGTCACGGCAATGACTTCCTCTCATTCGTGAAGTGCAGCCATCAGGACGGCTGCGATGTTGGGCAGGGCAGGCGACCTGTGAACAGACTGGTTGGTAGCATGGTACACTTTGGTAAGCATGGAGCAGGCGGTGGGGGTGGCTGCAATTTGTGACGTTCAGATGGTTTGTCTGACTCCGGTTGTTTTGTGGGCTTTGGGCGGTCAAGTATAGCTTGCTCTTTAAAGTTGTGCTCTGCTTTCCATTAACAGTCTACCAGATAGTCCACTGTGAGTGGCTTGGGGATAAGTGGAATGTTTCGTAGTCGCGGTAACAACAGGCGGGTTACCTGCCACACACAACTTTCCTCATCTCATTCTGGGAAAATTCAACAGTACTTTTGTACCATTCTGCAGACAAAGATTTAGACTTCTGTGTCTGGTGTCTGGGTACGGCTGTAAAATTATGTTGTGATGCACGCCAGTACCTCTTCACCTGTTAGCTGTTGTGCAAGTCGGCTACTGAGTTGGCTCCACTCCATAACAAATTCCCCATATTTCTGCCACCATTCGAGGGCCTTGCCGTTCAGTTTGGTCTGTGTTCGTGAGACCTATTGTTTCTCAAGCACCTTGTTTCTGCAAAATTCCTGTTCATATTCGGCCGTGAACACCAGCGGGTCCTCATGAGGTTGTCCCGCAAACTCTTATAGGTGTGGCTCCCCCATGCAATAAGCCGTGCTGCGGTGCAAGCTGGTCCTGGGTCATGCTGTCTGTATTGCGAGGCATGTCTGCAGACTTCCCATTGATAGACCATTCCTGGTCGTGTGATGTGTTCCTCTGGCGGACCTACACATTCATGGTGGTAAGTTTCCCAATACAATGCACTGTGTAGGTACCGCACCCTGGGCAGGTTATCCAGTTGTAGAATGCAGTTTGACATGTACAGCCTCATCACAACGGTACTCCAGGCCATCAGTGAAACATGGTTCATCTGCCCAGCCTAGACAAGTATAGTGGAACCATTGTTGACAATGGGCACACTGTATTCTGTTGTTTCCTTTGCCGGGGCAATTTGGTTTCGAACAGCGGTTGTGATAGGTTGCGCCTGTATCTGTGTAATCAAACACATGCTCGCTCATGTCAGCTGTTGACATTTTCATGCAATTGAGCACCACTCGGGATTTCTTGGACTCCCCGAAGTCCAGGCTGTTCTTGGTAGAGCCTGGCTGATCTGTTTGTGCTGCCTAGTTGGAACTAATTCAGTCAAATGCTCCATGTAGGGTGCTAGAAAATCTCTTACCACCTCTTTGATGCGTGATGCCTCAGGCTGGCCGAACATTCATTACATCAATGAGGTACTCTTTTTGTGGGGTGTTAGGTCCTAAGTGGTACTGGTGCCCATCCAGCGTAGAGGACTGGCCGGGTATCTTTGCGGCACGGAACAAAATCGAGTTCGGCCAGCATAATCTTTCACTTCAGATTATTGACTTTCGGCGGAATACCTGGGCAACGCCTAACCTTGGACGACGGCTTGATGTTATTCGTCTTTGACGGGCGTACTATAGCTACAGTTGGGATAGTGGTCCGGTACTGTGGTGACAATTGGTGCAAATTCATACACAGCCTACCAGAGCTGCTATATTTCCAGCACCCAACCATGCTACAAACAGGAAGCTACATGGATCTAGTTGCGGTTAGCGTGCATTACTACTTAAAAGTTTAAACAACATGGCCGAACTGCAGCACATCATCACATGCACTAAAATTGATGTTAAGAATGTTACAATAATTAAAATTTAAGACTTTAGTTTAACTTAAGGAGCTGGAAAATGTAGGGTAGTATGTTAATTATCTTTGTTCAATTGTAAATTAAATCTGACTGGTCACTAATAACAAAAGGTTACCCTGCATAAAATGATCCAAACCATTTCAGGTAGGCAACACACATTTATTGTTCTAATGGCATAAACTCTGGATAACAAAATCAGCAAAAAAAAAAAAAAAAAAAAAAAAAAAGTTGCATAATACATAACTTCACTTCATCCTTTGTTTTTAATAATATCAATGATTAATATCAACATTTAACTGTAGGTTATATTGGAATCCCAATGACTAGCTTGTTTAACACCAAAAAAAATTTTGCCGACAGTTAAGTTAAATTACTTGAGATAAATGTCGGTGAGTGACCATATTAATTATGTTTTATTTGTTTTTTATTTTTTAAATTCATTATGTCAAATGTTGTATAACCAAGGTTGTACTTGTGAAGTTTTCAGAGCTCAACCATTTTTCAGTTCACTAGTTTATGAAAAGAAGGTTATACAATACTGTAGCACTAAATTTTTAAAAGAAATCGGCCATATTGGCCTCGTTCTTCTGCATGCACATGCTAAATTAAATAAATTATGGCCTGGATGTAGTTAGGTGAGGTTGAAAACCCATCTTGGGAAAGTTCCCTTGGTCACATGAATAATCTGCCGAAGTAAGGCAGGAATCAGCCAGGGAGCTTCATCCGTGGTTCTGCCAGTCTGGTAAAACACTCAGCCATGCATGATAAGGCAGGTTACTTCTTGGTAACTACGATGACCACTGTTACACACAAATCAAGAGCAAAATAACATTGGTCTGACAATAAAAATTACGCCAAAAGAAAGCCCTAACACAAATACAATCTTTTCACTTACCCGAAGGTAGCAAAATTAGTACACTACATCAAAATTCGAGAGTTGAAACAAGTAGAGTAAAGATGTCTGCTACATTGTACAAGAAAAAATGGAGAAGAAGGAAGTGGGCAGGCTCCGAAATATTCACGAGTATGGGTGATTTCGAAAAGTAGTTTTACAAAGATTTGTTCACAACATATTATTTTCATAAATTAATATAAACATTTACCATAATAATAGAATACTTTGTGTTAGAAATAAAATTTAAATCTTCCATACTAACATTTCTAATATACTTATAGTCTGACAAACTAACGTGTCGACTGGAAGAAAAGAAATATAACATAACATTATTTTTCTTAGTTAACATAAATCCAGGACGAACTAGTTATTTTTCAGAGAGTAAAAAAAAAAAAAACATTTAACAGTAAAAATCCAACAAAACATGTTAGATTGTACTAATCAAGTAACAAATGTAAACAAATCTGACACAATGGTTGGCGAAATTAAAACCCAAACCCAATTAGACTTTGAAAATAAAAAGTGTTTGAGAACAATTATATAACAATTTCAGAAATTGATTGCACAAAATACGCAAATTCAAAGGACATATATCATCATCCAGTTAAAATTGAAAAGGAGAATTTTAATGAAATTCTGAAATTACATTACAAAATACAAAAAATATAAAGGCCTAGATGATGGCAGGGAGTTTTGTCCTAACAGAAAAGAAACAAAGTAATTCCCAGAAAGGGAACACAAATTATAAATGACTGAACACAGAAGCGAGTGACACCAAACAGCACAGTAGGCTAAGCTTGTGTCAGTTGCGAGAGGAATACGCTCGTGCAAGCACCCTGTGGCAGTTAGCATCTGTTTTACCTCCTCTTGGATACCACTCCAGTGGGAGAAAGGAATCTGGATTAGAAAATACACTCTCACATCCCTGAAGTGATCGCAGGTGACGTGTAGTCCTACTTGGTGTAAAACCACGTAGAATGTCTGCCAACTCAAGGGACATCTTATTGCAGTGTTCGGCGCATAAATGTGGTTAGAACTGAGAGTCAGTCCTTGTTGTTGACAGTCATAGTACGTGGATGTATGTCTCAGAAGCGCACAGTCTTCCCAACTCAGGAAACAACCTCTCAGGAAAGATTAATGAAAATATTGGAAGATTGTTGTAACAAATGCGAGTTTGGTTAAAAGATAGATGGAAAGATTACAAGATCGGGCAAATGATTGATGAAAACATTGTGAGATTGATGGAATGATTGATTGGAAGGTTGTAAAATTCATGGAAAGATTGTAAAATGAATATGAAGATTGATGGAAAGATTCAAGATTGCAAGATTAATGGAATGGTTGATTGAAGTAGTGGAATATTGATGGAGAGATTTTGAATAGTTATTGATTAATTGGATGATATATATATGGAAAGATTGCAAGATTGATTGAAAGATTGGGCAATGAAATTGATGGCAGATACATAAATAAAATAAAATAAAGTTCTATTACCTTATTTTATGAGGCTTAACGTGGCTTGGTTGCTAGCAAGGGGTGAAGTGTGCCGGATTTGAGAGAAATCTTGATTCATGGCTAGAAATTTAAATAAAGATGTTAAAGTTTTTCCAGTGTGCCAGCTCATCCACGACATGGATGAGCACATCGAGACTGTATCTCAGGACGACAGCAGGTCGCCATGCAAGGGGTGGTCTCCTCACAGCACACTTAACACTTAAATGAAAAAGTGAAGACTAAAGTTCAAGTTACATATTTCCGCTGTTCATAAAATGAGCCACAGCACACTTAAATGAAAGAGTTAAGACAAAAGTTCAAGTTACACATATTTCCACTTTTCATAAACTGAGAGCGTGGGTTTTGTGGATTGGGCCTGATTCTGATGGTACGTTAAGTACCAATGCAAATGAAATTAAGGTGGGAGTCCAATGAAAGCGTGTATTGCAGAACATGAGTACATTTATTAATAATACATGACCCTCGCATGATACGGCTGTGGCATATTAGGTCTGCCATCACTCGATACAGTAATAGCATGATTAAGAGTGTGTAAACTTAAAGGCATTAAAATCTCCGGGGTCGCGATTCTGACGGAGAGAAAGATAAATACATGCGAGGAGCAAAAACCATTAAACAGTTCTTGAACTTACAACCTCTATTTCAGCTGACATGGTTGGTGCAAATTGTTGAGAGCTCCCGCGGCACTCAATGCACGTCTATCCTCATTCATCTCTAGATCAAGACTAAGATGGTGGCCCAGAGATCCTGTTACTTAATGGAAATCTTCTGCCTGCATTGAGAGGGAATTTACACAAAATATGCATTTGAACATGTTGACGCCGCCAGGTGAGACACGAGACGAGACAACAATAATTACTGGTAATATGGCTGCCAGCGGTGCTTCCCAATGACCGCACTATTGAGACTCATTGTTCTCAGGGATGCTGTGGGTTCTGTGTGTCCATCTAACCCTTGCGTACTTACAGACATGTAGGCAATAATAAACTTTTTACTAAACATCGTTGAAAATAAACACTTAATAAATTGTATGTGGATAGGACACTGTCACTACTGAAAAAAAGAGTTAAGTTCACTGTAGACTTGTTTTTATTGTTATTATGCATACACATCAGCGTGCCAATGAAATTATGATTATCTCAGTCATGACTAGCTAATTCCTCTTGGGTGCTCACCAGCCGGCAATTACTCTCGCGCATTCCTAGATGGATGATCTCACCGAGGTGCGTGAAAGCACAGCCTTCACAAGGGAAGAGGGCCGACAGCCTCTAGGGTGGTCTGTCAGTTTTTCCCTAAAGACAGGACATGGTGAATTACAAATGAAACCTCGGTGATACATTAACACGTGTGATTACTCGTCATCACTAACGCAAACTCGTCGGGGGCTCGCCCTCCAGCGTGTGGGTAGTGTGGTGATGACCTATACATCGTACACTTATTACAAAATTACATAAACACTTAAAGATACATGAAACAAAATGGAACACGAGATGAGTATTCACAATAAACACACACATGTGTGAAAATAAGTTTATATGGCGCGGATGCTGCTGGATGAAGTTCGTAGCAGTTCATGCGGTGCATGTGAAATTGCAATATTTCTGCATGAAAACGGCAAATTAAAGTCATACAAAATATTATCCTTGCTGAGAAAATTATTTTCTTTACAATTAATGTGGTTACAAGCTTCTAACATGCCTGATGGCGGTAAAATCAAACATTAACATGACTGTGTGGTCAAGTACAAAAAGCATCAATTTATGTGAAAAATACATTGAACCCTGAATAAAATTGACATAGAACCCTGAAATAAATTATTCCACATACAATGTTACATAAATAAGCTCTCAAACGTAATGATGGCGTATACAAATACTTGGCGTCTGTCGGCCACGTGGTTGTACATGATGTTGCCGTAAGGTATTCAAACACAAAAAATACCTTCAAATACATATATAAAGACAAAGCCCTTCAAATTGTGAGTAGCAATAATGCAGAAGTTATAATAAAATGCCCTAAATATAGGTGGATGGAGCCTGATTTAAGTTGCGTAGGTCGTGTGATATCTCAAACATCTTCGTCCTCCTTCCACTTGATAAAGTTAAAAATGCCAGAAGGGTGCAGTAAATTACTTAACTGGAAGCATAATGCTGTGGAAAATGTCTGGCAAAAACGTACGCAAGCAAAGTTTAACCAGTAAAATTAATTGACTGTGGATACCTAAATCAATGAACAAAAGTTGTAGTGCGTACGTGAAAGTGTCCTTCCTCGCCAGCTTTCCTCGGCAGAGTATCCAGAAACAAGCGTCTTACAGATCTACCATGGCCGCCTACAGGTTTCACATAAGCAGAAGTGATACGCACGCCGAGTAAAATATTTTATTTTATGGCACAAATTAAATTAAGTATTGTTTTACGTTTTTATAAATTTCTTAGGACTTTTCATATTAATTTAGTTTCACTTTATGACAGCGTTCATGCCAGAATATCAGTGTTCTTAATCTCTGTGCTGCAGGCACTTTGAATTTTATAACCAAAGAAGTTTAAAATAGCAACAAACACTTTAAGACATATTAAACCCTACAAATACAATATAACTCATTTTACACTAAAAAAAAATATTTATTTGAGAGTTCAAAATTATTGGCCTCTTTTCGCACGTGCGTGGTGAATGCCATCATGGGCTCAAGCGCCGCTGGCTGTTAGCTGGCATCAAAGAATACATCTTAGAACAACCAAAAACACTATCCAGATCTGGAGGAATTATAAAAGTAATTCCCACATAAGAAATCATTTATTTCAAGTCCACAGTTTGTGTTGCTATGCGTGTCGAAAAAATAATAATCTTGTGGAAAAGCCTGGATAGGTTGCCAAAGTATGTAGAAAATCCTAATAAAATAAAATAAAACATTTGACATAAACACAGGTACTCAAAAGATCAATATTAAATTTAAATATTCATACCATATTACTTGATAAACTTTAGTTTTGGGCATGTGGCATGTTGGAAGTCGGAATTGCCAATATCATTTACTTTATTTTAACAAAACTGAGCAAAATGCAAAATACACACTTTTAAACAAAATAAACATGTCACAAAACACTGCAAAAATATATTATAATTTATGAGTGTTTAAAGTCATTGGTTAGTAAATTTATGTAGACCACATGGCTTTGCACTCTTAGGCTATTTATGCTTCACTTAAGCGGAGCACAAGGGAGATAACACTTTCCCTTTTGTAATTGAGACTCTTCTTTCAAAGGAACAAATTAATTTAGCACTAAACACACTGGACTGAGTTTACTCGTCGTTACACGGGTCATGCGGATCCAGGAACAGTTCACTGACCCATTCTCGCAAGTATGACTTGAGTAAACTATGCACATAATGCATGGCCATGCGAGGCTGGTGCACGAGCAGAGCAGCAGTGGGTTGCATCCCGAGTGGGACAGTGAGGGCTAGCTGTACCTCGTGAAATGTTTAGCCCCTTGCTATCAGAACTTTATTTTTTATCTGCATCACCGGACTTGACAGCACTCAAGGTAGGGAAACAGAAGAAGAGAAACACGCTGTGATGAAGGGTCACATACATTCAAGCAAGAATAACTAAAAACTACCACATTTTCCAGGCAAAAGATGTACTTATTCCACCAAGGGCGCTGTTCAGTGTGAGTTGTTTGTCACGCGAATTGGAAAAGGGAGTTTACCCCTTCCCCTCCCCTCCGCCATCTCGTTTTTCGCTTTTATGTCACCTGCTGGGCCTGGTTGGGAGGAAGTGAGAATGAGAAAGGAAGCTCGTGTCCAAAGGTCGAATGCACGTTTGCACCGCAAATGGGATATATCAGTGCCTCACATGATGTGAAACATGTTGCTTCCTCATCTGATTTGCATTTTCAAAAAGAAAACTAAAACAAAAAAAGGTTGCGAATGATTTGTGGAATGCAATGAAAGGCAGCTTTTCTGCATTAAGCCTTATCCACAATAGCTCGTTCGCTCGGAAATTTTTTGAAAAAGGGGAAGACATACCATATAGCCGGTATATATACATTATTACCAAAATGTCTACATCATAATTATAGTGAGTACGTAGCGCTATATTCCATAGGAGATTAATAATATGCCTGTAAATGGGTTATAAGCGCAAATTTCGAGGCACATCTCAAAAACGGAATTATTTTTTCGAAAATGAGAAGACATATCAAACAGCCGCTATATAAATATTACAAGCAATGTGTCTAGATCATAATTATAATGATTACATAGAGCTATACCCCTTAGAAGATTAATTATACGCCTGTAAATGACATAGTAGCACGAATTTTGAGGTGCTGCTCAAATATCGGAATTATTTTTTTAGGTAATGTTAAGACATACTGAATAGCCAATACATACAAATTATAATCCAAGTGTCTACATCATAATTATAATGACTACATAGAGCTGTACCCTGTATAAGATTATTTATAGGCCTGGAAATGACTTAGAAGCACAAATTTCAAGGCCCACATCAAATTTGGGAATATTTTTTTTCGAAAATGGGAGCTAATGTTATAGCTGCTATATGCACATTATAACTAAAGTGTCTACAGCATTATTATAATGATTACGTATTATGGTATAGAACACATGCACATGTCATGTTAACTTGTAAGTGCCAGTAAATGCGTGACAGGAGGGCACTTGCGAGCATGATATATGGTTTAAAATATGGCTGTGCCATCTCCCTATACTGATCCAATGCCCAGATAAGTTGCAAAGGTTGCCACAGTATCTTTTTTTGTCTGTTTATAGCTAAATGGCAGAACAGGCATAATAGGGCCATATAAAAAAAGGACCACTAGGAATTATTACGTCAAAGCTTCGCACCACGCCAACGAAATTGAATATGAAAAACATACAATGTTGGCTGTAAAGTGTAAAGAATCAGTAAAATAGATCTTGGCACTGAAATGAGGGAGAATGTGTGCCCGCTTGCTTCGCCTCATACATCAACGTCCCCGACTCACAACCACCCGCTGATAGACCACACGCCTACCTGACCGCACACTTTCCCCTTATTTATTTATTCAGGCTAGGGGACATCGCAGTATAACCGAATGTGCAATATACCAGGCCGCGGTATTCCGGGCTTCCACGGTATGTATTACGTAATCTGAAATTGTCGACTACCATAATTTTACTATTAGTTTCCTTGCTCGTTAATTTTATTAATAGTCTGTCAGTGAAACTTGTTTTCACATTCAATATAAAACCCTGTTGAGAACTAGTCATGAGGTGTGCCAAACTCCGCATGAGACGGAGCTTGCATAAAGCTTTTAAGTTTGAAAAGACATGCCGCTTCTCCTGGGGTTTCTGGTGTTCCCTCGCCTACCATCTGTGCTGTCCTAATACTGGACAGCATGTCTATGTGGCAGTGCCTTGTGTATGACTGAATAGACACACCTCTAGAACTGCACGTCTGCGGAAAGGTCAGAAGGCTGGTCATATGCACAGTAAGAATGGTGGTATCCTGTGCTGTACCCAGCGCAGAGAATGAGTACTTTACAAAGATTAATTAACTCAAAGGTAATTGTTGAATTTATGAGTGAGGACACACCCCCACATGCAGAACCCGACTTCATACCTGGACTTATCTCCCCATTTATTCCCCTTGACCACTAATCAAAGTTAGACATAAATTTGGGTATTTTTCAGCCATTGTCTGAGCAAGAACCAATCAGCCACTAAGCCGTATCACGATACCTCAGCTGGTGTCCCACATTTTGGCATCTCTTGTAGTGAGGAAAATTGGTCTCCTAGGAAGGGAAGCAATCACTGTTCAACTCACTCCGGGGTTTGATTCCTCTCCCCCCAGATGGTATCCACCCACTAAGCGGCCCCTACAGAACCTACGATGACCCGCCAGGCTAGAGTAGCAACAAACTTACTGTGATAGGATTACTTGCTGAACTCGGAGGGCAGTCAGTGTCCTAACCACTATCTCGAAGATAGGAGCGCGCCTCAATTGGCGCCCAACGTGGGGCTCGACAGTTCTAGGTAGCTCAGACTTTAGAGCCTGGACCATGCCTGTCACCCTCCCCCTTTCCCCTTCTCCGACTCCTTGCAGAGGAGTCCGCATCTGTCTTCGGGGAGTCTAATTCAACACCTCGTGGCACCCATTAGGAATCATGTCTGACTCCGAAGCACATCTCCAAGAAATGCGAGGTGCATTAGCTGAGGTAAACACTCCTGGAACAAGTAACATGCATTGCCCCATCCAGACGTGCACAGGCACAGGCATGAAACTGATTAGGTTCAATTATTGCAACCACCACTTCCATTATGTGTGTCTCGAATGGGACGACACTCCCTGCTACACCGACAGCCTCAAGTACAGGTGTCAGTCATGTAGGCAGAATGGGGCTAGAGTCTTCCAATGGCCCGAATGCGAAGGATACAGGCAATATATTGTCCATTGCATTTTATGGAATTGAGAATTTCACCACAAATGTATAGGCTGGATGGATGAACGCATCCAGAACCCAGGACAAGAGTACCAGTGCGAGGCATGTAAGCAGAAGCACACCTACAAACCTTCTAACCAAATAAATCAGAATAGTCCGATCACCCCAGGAATACCCTGCAAGCTTACATTGCCTGAGTTCCAGTGGAAACCCTATTATGATCCTGAGAGCTTTATTTAAAAATGTGAACTGGAGTTAAGGGAACACCTCGTCCACCAGAAACAGTGGGTGAGTGCAGCACACCACCAACTAATCAGGCCCGTCAGAAAATGGTGGGATAAGTATGGGGAATTTATAGAGGGATGTCCCCAGTTCAAATACCAAATTATCTTGCATTTTACTGGAGACGAAATTCTCTCAGACCTCATTACTGATTTGCACTCCCGCGTGCAAGCAACACCCCAATGAGGAAGTAGAGCTTTACATAAGACAAAACTAGCGTTTACATAAGCAAGTCTACCCCGAGGAGGCAGAAGGATAGAGGTTCAGATGCATAACCCGCACCCTCCTACCTTCGCTCAGGAATCACTTAATAAACCCTAGACTGCAGTTGGTAGAAGAGTTGACGGATAGGGCATGGGAACTCAAGATGAATGACCGCCCCTTGCTTGGGAAGACCCCTGTGACATGCACCTTCAAGGCTGCCAGCCTCGCTTCCTTCCCCAGACTGCCCGCAGTGCGAGAAATTGCCTTGTCCCCCGCCGCGCTGTTGCCCCACTGCTGGAATTGCCCTCCTAGCACTTTAACCGGAACTGCCTGACACGGCAACCCCAGGAGACATGCAGTTCTCCTACCCGCTCGCACAATGCACCGCCGCGCAACAGTGAAACAAGTTTTCTCCACCATGGAAATGGAAACCCTGAAGCGAGCCACCAAGCGACAAATGGAAAACCACTCACCCTCCAGTAAATCTACGTGTGCCCCAGTCCATCTATGGTATTGAATCCAGAACCATCAATGTTACTGTCTGAACACGAACCAAGCAAGGGCAGGATCCCATGCGGAAACTGAACCCCGGACAACCCGGAGTCGGACAAAGCGTCCCTCTCAAGCTCGAGCCAGTAGTTCAATATCGCAGGACTTGGTAAAGGTAGATACACCTCCCTCCTCCGTTCTATCGCATATACCTGAGGTAGAATTTTTGAATAAGGTTATCCCCCATGACACCTCATTACACACCCAGTCCAAGTAACTCTTCGTCACTCAAACCCCACCGGACACCACCAGATACAATGATACACTTAACTTTACGGAATAAAACTATCTGTAATTACGAAAGAATATGCCTTTGCATATAATAATTCCCTGTTAAAATGTATTGCGTAATATTTTCAGGCATAACCATTTATTCTGAAATATAAGTGATGATAGGTTATAGGATATTTTGAATGACGGATAATCTTGATAAAATTTCTACTGTTGCCAGGAGAATTTTTGCTCTTTGGCCAGAGAGAGAGAGAGAGAGAGAGAGAGAGAAACACTAGGTTGCCACACTGGTTAGTAGGTAACCACTGTCCCTCTCGTCAGGCATGTAAGACAAGGTAGCAAGACAGACTCGCACGTCGTGCACCACACTGCAGATTTTTTGAGAAAACAGTCAGACATTTTGAGAAGACAGACAATTCACCACAGAGTTATGATAAAGAGCAGCGCACGTGACGTACTTCATGTCCTGTTACTAAAAATTTACATAAACACCAGCTTAAAAGTATTTGTGTGGGAAATCTTTGGTGACAGGACCTGAAATATACTTCGATAGACACAACATCCCATAAATGATACACGTGGTTAGCTTTATCATAATTTATATATATATAGTCAATTCCCCATTGGAAGCAACATTCTCGGAGCCCTGCTAAATATCTACTTGCAGGCCCGTTTCGTATCCTTCTGTCAAATGTAAATAAACATTGCCATGTGACTGCCATGTAGCATCTGTCAAAATCAATGTTTACATGCCATTGTGTGTGTACATGTGTTCATATACTTTTGCTACACCTAAAAATAAACATTGAAATGTGACTTCTAATTTTATACCTGTCAAATGTTTTTTTTACTGTTTAGAGCTTTTCAAAGAATTCTGTCTTTGGTCTATTTCAATAACCATTTTGTACAAATATTCACAGTTTAGGCCTATAACATAATTTAGGTCAGCTTTATGACGTTTCAAAAATGCCTAAATTAATGGTAGATCTTACGGTTACGTTACAATAACATATTTGCTTTCCATGACATCGCACATTACACGTAATGCACTTTAATATTTTGCTTCCAACTGTGTTAAACACTGTTTCAACTGCAGGGTAATGAACTGTAGTATTTCACTTTTTGTTATTATATGTGTTTGCTTATTTCTTTAAATGGACGGCCTCAGTTCCAATAACGAAGGAATAGCCAAACGAAATAGCGACATTAAAATCAAGCACGCAACTGGTGTCGCTCATTTTTTGTCATACAAAGTCATACAAACTTAAAATGTAGCGGTGAACATGCACACAAATAAGCCTACCGTAACTTTTATTCCACTTGATTTTGTATGTATTGCTACTTACTGTGTATTAGGTTTATTGAAATTTATTGGGGCTTGGCTTTGTTATTTTGCTGGCATTGGTGGTAAATCACGTTACACCACTGTGTTTCAAGTACCCAGGGCAAAGGTAGAACGTTGTGATAAATAAACAGGCGTGGATGTAAATAATAACTTTGTCTTAAAAACAGTTCTAATATACAATGTATTAATATTTCACATCAAATATTTGAAATCATGCACACACACAGATCTAGCGTAACAATCACCATGCAGCCATGCCACACTATTTCACAAGCAGCAGTTAACGAAACACACCATAACAGTTTATTTATTACTGCTGCGGAAACAGATTTATCACAACCTCGTAATTTACTTAGCAAGTTTTTAAAAAACACAACGTCTACAAACGTGATATGGTTATTTGAAGTATTTTTCGGAGTAAGTATAATTTACAATCCTTTTGGTAAAACAGCAACATGCCATGTTATGGTTCGCCACGTCTGCCAATTTCACTTTGTTTCTGCCCCGCCATCATATGTAAATATGTTATTCAAACATTAAAATCTCATTTCAGTTGTAAATTACAAATTCAAAAATCATTATTTTGCTCTAATAAGTAGAAATATGCTACAATTGAAAACATGTACAACTTAATCGCGTACTAACGAAGTGAAACTTCCTGAGTGTGAAAGAGACAAAGACAGAGAAAGAGCAACAAGCCTCGTCCAGCAGACAGTTGGTTTGAGTTGCCATCTCGCTCGATAAAACTTCACCGTACCATTATGGCCTACTTACGATATTTTCTGCAGTTATTTTAAACTGTAAAAATGAAATATGTTGACATCGGAGCTACCTTAATATTTAAATATTTCAATAGGCATCATTTAATTTACTAATAGTATACTGAAAAACTAGATTAAAATAAAATTTGAACTGTGAACTATTTTTTACCAGCCGTTGCCAACACGTCGCTGTTCTTACTTTTGTTAATTCATATTTAAAAAGAAATAAATTATACAAGTTATAGAAGATATTAAGGTAAAGTTTTATTTATTCAATAATACATTACTCTAAAGTTAACCACAGTGTTATATATTTGTGGAATTCAGTTTATTGAAAAAACTGTTTGACATGTTATGCTTACAGTGTTTTTTCAAAAGTTGATTTTCATAAGTCGCTTCCAATCGGGAATGGATTATAGGAGTTTTGCCAGGATCGCTGAAAAGTAACTGTGGATATTGTAGTGGGCTCCATGGGGCCCGAACACCAGAACTTAGAAGTTAACGTTGCATGTACTATGGATTTCAACAGCAGCTCCCTGTGTTAATAACATATCTGAGTGACCTAGTAACGAGAGAGTGTAAAAACGAGAGCCATGCCCCCCCCCCCCTCCCCCCACTGGCAGATGCGTCATGTGAGGCAACAACGTTAGTGTCAGGGAGACACAGAAGAACATAGATGTCCGGGGAGCTCTGGACCATCTACGAGATATGTCTTACTGGTGAGCATAAGTCTGGCTAGGCGGTAGGGTGGCATTCCCTTTATCGAGACCCCGTATTAAAGAGCAATATCATATGGCAAGGCTAGAGACTATTGCAAAGCTATATTCTTGTATCCATTTAGTGACTTGTTAACTTGTTGTTCATGTAGCTCTATTTCCTGTATTGTATCAGTAAGGCAGTTCACCATTTTGTATAATTGTAACCTCTCATGTTAAAGTATAACATTGTCAGGCGGAGTAAAAGTAAAGTTAGTGGATTGTGGTGAGAGATATTGTAGTAGTGTTGCTAGTATTGTGTTATGTTCAGTTGAAGAGTTGTAATAAATATTTTAGGTAGAATTCCCTCTTTCATTAATAGTCTCTAACATTTATTAGTCCCCTGTACAATCCTGGCCTACTGAAGAAAGTGTTATGAGAAGAGAGTGATTGAAAGTAGAAGGAATAGTAGTATATTATTAGTGATAGGTAGGCAGGAACGTAAGAATATTGTTTATCGGTACTTGCGTTTACGATATAACTAGATTCGACTGTAATCACTAGAATTTTTTTGAAGGCAAGAAGGCCATTTCCCTCCTGACACCCTAATGACCTCCCACACTAGCGGAAGGAATTTCGTAGACAAGGTTAGGCATAAACAAAAAGTTTTGGAGATGGTAACTGGTACTTAATTGTGTGGGTTACATTGGTGACTCCTGTGTTGACTCTGCGGTGATCAGTTCTGTTTTACAAGGTGGTGGCTGGTGTTCCCAGATAATTTTGACATGGTGCTTCACCCCCCCCAACTATTTACATCCATAGCACAACTGACATTCTCATGGGCATCAGACTGTGCTGCTGTTATCGCATCTCTGAATGTTGCCCAGTAATGATATTGTGTGGTACAATGCAACCCTCCTGACACTGATATGAAGCACATTACATTAACTGTCCCATACTACCCGAACTGCACCAAAAATAATAACCATTTGTGTTTCAGGAAAATGCTTGAAAAGCAAGAATACTATAAATTATCTAACAACAGCCCTATCATTGATTCCCGAATCAATTGAAACTACAACTTTACAAAAACAAAACCCACAGCAAATATATAAAAACTAACACCACCAAAAGTCTGAAAAATGTAAAATTAATTACTTCCCTGACAAAGAACAAAAAAAATGTTATGTTCCCTTAAATTTACTATTATCTTTACCATTACAACCTCAACAAAATTATTTCCTTAAATTTTTAGTTCCCACGTTTTCCTACGATTTAAATCTGATTGGTTACCGTCACTGTGGATAACCCATGCTGCCAGTATATTTATTGAAAACCATTAATGTCAGTGTCCAACATTGACTCAGTTTCAGTGTCAGCCAGTAGTTCTTTGCTATTATAAACTGCAATATCACTTATACGAAACCCTATTTACATCATCTTCCATCTGTAGATTTTATGGCCCACGTTTAGATTATACCATAATTTGCATTTATTATATCTTGTTCTGTAAATTTGGTTTTGTTGTGATCCTATATAATTGAGTAAATGATCTGCACATCACTGCTCCTCATCAGCCAGGCTGTTGACTATCTTGCAGGTAATTTCTTTATTTTCTTTCCTCTGTTTCTACTTTAATAGTTAACTTTTCACTAACGGTCATGAGCATAGATTTCAAATCTTAAGACCTTACTATTTAGTTTCACTTATGTCCCCCAAGTGCGACAGTAATTTTATATAGGTATAATTTTGTTTTTCTAGTTTTTTAGGAGAAAAAATGTGTGTCAACTAGTAACACTAGACTACAGCTCGCACACAAGTACTACATGTTGGTCTTTGTTATACTATCTTCCTGTACAATTCTGTGTACAATGTTCTTGTTTTCAATAGATAGGTACCTTATGAAATGTGCATGTGCCTATACTCAAGCGTAGGTAAAACCACTCATAAATTTTCCCTTAAAAGTACACAAAGAACAGAATTAATGCTTGTTTTCCATGAGTAGCTGTGAAATACATCCAACCCTGAAGAGCATTGTAGGCCTAATAGTAATGATAACAACAACCAGCACAAAATTTATGGCAATAACAACACAGGACCACATACAACTGTTAACATAATTGCAGTGCCTTCAGTAGGGGTAGAGAAAGAAGGTAGATACAGGATCAGCATGTTTCATCTTATGGCCATGTGAACGTTGTTATTCTCATCAGGGTATGTTGTTTTTTATCTTTGGTGGGTCTACATTTTCCTGATAAATATGAATCAACCTCATATCCATTTCACCATCTCCCAAAGAAATCCAAGGTTGGCACTTGAACTTTAACTATTTTTCAATATGGTTAGTAGCATGCTTTTGTTTTATTAATATGGAAATTTATCATGTGTTCTAGACCAGAACATTACAGAGGCAACTATAGAACTGTACTCAGCAGTATCACAAAACATGCTTCCTACTCCAAGCAAAACACACTACCTGTTCAGTCTGCGAGATATATCTAAGGTATGTATTTAATGTTATGTGCATAAATTTTACATTTTTGTGTTGACCCATGTTGCTATCTGGTGCTGGCTGATACTATATCTCTATAAGAGCTAGTTTTTATTGTGCAAGCCCATCACACAAGGTTAAAACTGTCTAGTTCATCATACTTGCTGGTAGGGGCGTGACCAGTGTAAAGTGTGGATTGTGTGGCCTGTTGGCTCAGTACAAAGTCAGAGTACCGGCTTGACTACGTGCCGGGTGGTGTGACCAGCGGTCACCTGTTTACCTGTGCCATTACTCAGTCGGCTTAGCTCTGGCGCTGAATGAGTAGGCTGGTACTGATTTGTGGCAGAATTGGAGGTGCCGGCAGCTCCCCAGGCACTGCTACGACTAGAACTGCAGGTGCTGGTCTAGGCTGGGCTGGTGCTAAATCCTTCGTGGAACCAAGGGCAGGACAGGTTCAGCGGTAGCTCTTCTCCTCAACGAAAAGAGACAGTCAATGGGTGTGTGGTCAGCAGCGTCTTTGTGGATTCTCCAAAAAGAGATGTGGAGGGAGCTGGGGGTTGAAGCACCACCAACTTACGGGCAGCTTGAGCTTGGTCCTGGGAGTTACCTTGGCAGAATACCTTACTGGATGGGGTGCAGCCCCAGGTAGTTTTGTAAAATGCAGTGGCCTTTCTCTCCTGCAGTTCCGTACCACCCCTTTTGGTGTAATGCATGGAGTGGTGCTACTGTCTGCTGCATGAGAGAAAAGTTGGTGATTCTGATCCCTAACTAAACGTGTTCTGCCGCAGTGGCGACCTGGTAGACGGATAGCTGTACCGTTACCCCAACCACCAACAGAAGTGGAGCTGTGATTGGGTATCGGGTTTTTTCTGAATCGTTCCTACACAACTACGAGTGTAGGCCCTAGGGCGGTCAAGGGCCCCTCCAAACCTCTTGCACCTATCAAACACTCCTTCCAGCAACTCATGTTGTGTGTTGGAATGAGTGCAAACCGGCTTGGTGGTCTAGCCTCCCTAGTGGTTGTATGACTAGTGGTTGTGGCTCTGCCGTTCAATGCACTGGGTGCACCGAGAGGGTGGCCATCAAACGTGTGTCCAGTGTTGACGTAAATGCCCTACTTTAAATGGTAAAATTGGTTTGTGTAAAACACGGGTCATCTGGCAGGTGTGGCAGCTGCTAGGGTTCTCACAGTCACCTAAGGAAATTATAGTCAATGTAGGTGAGAAACGTGTTTTATTCTGGCGAGGAATAAACATGGTGGTCCATACTACCTCCTAACTAACTTGAGCTGACCGGAAGTATCAACTGTGTAGATTCCAGATGAAGTGGACCCGGTTCTAGACTACAAGGTGGCAGTTTCAACTAGATAGCTATTAACTTTTCCTATCTACTCTGTACCATGTGATGAAGGGACTTAGGGGGTCGACCTCCAGATGGGTTGTGGGATAGCCGTTACCAAAGGTAATCAGCTGGGAGGGTTGACGACTTCTTCAGGGATGGTCGGAGGATATCCTTTGGAAGGTCTGGTAGATGCTGGCAATGGTGCTGAAGAGTTTCTGGCTATCTAGGTGATGAAGAGTGGTCAGAGAGCTCCAGCACACGAGGTGGTGTAGCAAGCTGCCACCTGTGTTGTGGCTCTAAGAAGAGCTGATGTACAAATGGCGATCCTCGTCCAGGGCACAGGTACATATCCCGTTAGCCAGCTCTTTGCCTGAGTGGCATAGTGGGGATGCGGCAGGCACTTGTCTGTGGACCGAGCCGAGGGTCGTTTGCACAGCCTCCATTGCTGGCTGGAGCATAGGTGGCGCTATCTTTTGGTGCACCTTTGAACTACATGCCTACTTGGAACTGGCAGTGGTGACTCGGCCACTAGCTCACTCATACTTGACGTCTTATTGAGGTAGTGGCGTTGCATAGCTTACTGACCACAGTGATGAAAAGTTTAACTCTGACAAATCTTTATTATGTCCCACAACAATTGAATAATCTGTAGGCGCTCTGGTAAAAATTACACTTGTTTGGAACCCTTTCCGGTGCTCTATGGAAATTACACACAGATGAATCAAAGTCGTTGCAGCTTGGCTCAGTTAGCATCACGTGTCAGTGTGAAGTTTTCAGATACTACTGAGGCAGTGGTATCTATAAATTTTGAACATGATATCATTCAGCAACATTGGATCATGATCACATTCATGAGCAGGTGTTTGTGTGACCAATCTTGAGTGTAATATTGGCAAGATTTGAGAGTCAGGAATTAAGTTTAACAGCAGAAAATGAGTAATTCTCCTAAAAAAAATAATTAATTAACATGATTTATGATCTTTATGTTTATTTTGTTTCTAAATGTCAGTGCAATACATAATCCGAATTCCTAAGATCTTTGCAACATACAGTAAATTCCATGTTTGTGCAGTTCTAATGTAATCATATTGACGCGTTCCGCTTACTGAACTATTACTTATCAACTACGACTCATCCTGACGTGCTTTGCGAACCCAAGGAAACAACTCCAAGATGTCTATAAGATGTGATCCCGTGGAGGGACATTGATGCTACTTGTTTTCTGGACTGTTCCTGACCTGCCTTTGCTCTCTACTACGTAATATTAAAACCTGAGGAAGGGTCAAACACAGCACGATGTTTTACGAGTATACAGAGAATAATTTCAAACCAAGTGGACGATTCCTGCATGTAAAACCACCAGTATTCCAAGCGGCCGCGTAACAAGTCAGCCTCTCTGAAGCACCCGGCAGACAGTGTGTCGCCACACCATCAAAGATGGTAGAGCGCTGCCGAGCACCAGAGGCCATATACGAGCATACAGTGAGAGTTCTCGCACCCCGCTTACTCCAGGGAGATATCACAGGGGCACGTCATGCCTCCCCCCCCCCCCCGGTCTGTTTTGCACCTGTCATTGGGCCAGATATAAGGCTATGCACGGCCGAGGTCGGGACTTATCATCTCCAGTAGCTCGCCTCCACTTTGTCTGCTGGGGCTTTCTACTGGCTTAGGCTCTCAGGGTCCTCTCGAAGAGCTTCTAGTTCTTCGACAACCAACAGGGGCTTCAGCCACCACTCTCCAGAGGCTTCCAACACCTTCTGGTATCTCCAGCAACCAGAAGCCTTCGTCTGCAAGAGAAGACATTGACCAGTTATTTAACACTTCCTTTGCCGATCCTCCTGGATTGACAACCCGCACTACTTGCTGGTAGTGGCCCCCCATAAGCTAGTGTGTCTTCTAGACAACCCGATAGGTCTAGCTGCAAAGTATTTAGTTTCAACTATCCTATTATAAGTAGTCTTAGGAGCTAGTCACCTGCACTCATTAACTTACATAGCCATACTTCCATATACACACTGATTGTATTTCATACGAGTCATCCAGTATTTATTACTACAGTAAATACTAGTTCTTTACAGTATCCAAGAGTGCTTTTGTCCTAGATGTAAAATCTTTCTTTCACTGAATATAGACTTTGGAAGGGGAAAGCAAGGGACAGGGCTATTTACTACTGTGACCTAAGAGTAGGACAACAGACCCCCTTCAGGAGCCTGTCCATCACCACACACAGAACCTCATTTTTCGACAGCCACCCATTCTGCATACCCTGGTATACAGAATGGTAGAGCCGTACCCACTAAGTACACACCCCACTGAGGCGGGACAACCACATCAGGTTATATTGTTGTATTTCTGACCGGAGTGCCTAACTAAGGTGCTGGCAGAGGTATTTGCCTAGGTCTGGATGCCCTACCTTTGTGCACTACACCTGACAGTGTTAGGAAGGCGGTCTTACGACCAGTAGCTCCAGGTTCGATTACTAGTTACCTGCACTGATTGGAGTTAGGGAGCGCACCGTCAGCCACTGTCAGTCTTACACTTAGTCAGGGGTTTGTCAATTACTTGCCACTGCTAAAGGGTATTGAGTGTTTTTCTACTTCTAAGCCATTCAATGCCAGACATGGTGCTCAGAGAGAGGTGAAGAAAGTGTAGTTCAGTATTGCTAAACAGGTGTTTGCAGCCGACCTTTTCACTCAGAGTATCAAGACCACACAGGGTCAAGCTCAAGTCGCTTGAAAGGCAGGGAGACTGACTTCTCCTGTCAGGAACTTTGTGTATTCAAACCCTACTAGGACAGACAATTGATACCATCCGGTGTTTCGGACTCTAGTCACTGGACGTGACACCAGTGGGATCACCAGCACCAGAAGACACCGACCACTACCGCAGCTCCACCACCAATGAGACTGAAGACGACAGAGATCAATGGCCATCCTACAGCACTTCTGCTACTCCGCAGAAACTGAACACGCAGAACCCTGGTAATTCAGCTTTGCCCAAGAGGGTTAGTGTTCTGGACAGGCAGAACCGGACTTTGTACCTAGCCGACAGCCAACACGACCAACATTAGTGTCCAGTAAAAGGTACAATTAAGTCACCTACAATAATTGTACAACTGACCTAACGCCATCGTAAAAGTCACTTGAGACAGTTAAGCGACATGCGTCAATATTGTATTCAATTTTACTATGTATTGATAAAACAAATATAATATTAAAAGCTAATTTATGTATTGTTATTGGTCCTGCTTAAAAATGCTTCCAGATATGGAATTTGTGAGTATGCTATTGTATTTATCGTGTAGATCTGTGACTGCAGACTTCAGTACCCTATATGTTACTACAGACTCTTGAATGTTATAAATACTATAGTCTCTGACCGTCACTGAATGCTGTTTGTTGTTTTATCGTAGGTCTTCCAGGGCTTGCTTAGGAGTCACACACATTACCAGAACAACAAACAGGCCATGTTGCGCCTCTGGGTACATGAATGCTTCCGTGTGTTTAGTGACCGCTTGATTGATGCCAGGTATGTATGCTGTATTTTAGTGTAGCCTAACCCACCATGGGTGACATCCTTAATCCATTTAAACCTCTGCCACAGTCAGGCCCTACCAAGGCATAATTGTTACACTGTGACACGCCATTAAGTCTGCATGATGAGGAGGTTCGTCTTCAAGGTCCACACTTGCCTACATAGTATACACACACACTCTATGGAATTGTACCTGCTGCCCCTCAAGCCATCTGCATCAGCATGCAGTCCAGCTATCTGCACTTTGCCTATGCACCTCCCAAGCTTTCCACTGGTCAGAGCGTATTAAAAGAGAATTCGAATCCCACCTCAGGCTGCGTTTGTCCCTAGCCAGTCTCCTGGTCACAACGTAGTGTTCTAATAGCATATCACATACTCTTTTACAGCTCTCAGTGACATACAACCAGTTGCTGTGTCATGCATTAGTATCACTTCACCAGCTTCATGGTGTACTTGCAGGGGTTACTCTTGCCCCATTACCAATGTGTTACCATGTCAGTTATACACTTGGCTAACTTAGCATCACCACTCAGGCAACCAATTGAGTGCAGACTGGTGTGTGATTTTTATTTTTTATCAACTTAATAAACAAGGACATTAAATTTGATTCATGTTCACTTACCTTCAGATCACTTTGTTTTCCAAAGCTGCATCCTGCTAGCCCTCTTTCGAACAATTTCCATTTTATCTCTTAAGGAAAGATGTGGGTAGCAACATCCTACTCCACGCTCTTTTTGCTTGTTGGTCCTGCATGTTGCTCCGAAGGTGACAATATATTCGTCAAGTCTGTTATGTTAGTAACCACCGCACTGCCATTGCCTTTGTCTGAATTTCCGCAGTATTCACCAGACTGAACATGTAGCCTGCTCTTTGAGAGTGAACAACAGCAGGAGTTTGAGGTGGCTGAAATAGGGAATGAGTTAGTGAACCTTCGAGGGTACTATAGGATGAGGTAGTCCATCTCCTTTGCATGACTCAGGTAAGGGCTGTGAGCCCAGTAGGGCTTTGGTGCTGGAAAAAGGTCAGCTTTCCATAAGGCCCATCTAGGATTACCCCATGCATTTCCCCATTTTATTTAATAGCTGCTGCAGGTGCTGTTCCTCTCACAGTACCCACTCTTTACCTTATCTTTAACTATCTGATGATATGCCCTAACATTGGGCTACGAGTCAGAGTCTGCCTGGATTACACACCATGAATGTTATTGTTGGGAGCGGTTGTTAGGCAACACTTTTGTTGAATACTGAGTTGATTGCAGAGGCAGTGTGGCAGTGTGATGCCTTGACGGTCAGAACACCAGACAGAAGTCATCATGTGTGTCCAGGGTTTTAACATGGCTGTAGGCATTTCTGTTTATCTGTACCTATAGCTATTTATGCACTACCACCAACTCCACCTCTCCCCAAAGTTACGATGGCTGCTGTCAGGAGACTTTCACTCCACCAAGGATCAGGCGCCTGTGCTACTGCTATTTCTGTCAGAGGTAAATTTGAGCGAGCCATCAAACCTGAACCAGTGCCCATTACTCCACCAGTTGCAAACAGTCAGGTTTGGTGAGACCAAGATAAAGTTACCCCTAGTACATTTGTCTCTGTTTGGACAGTCACACATGTAGTAATTTGGCCAGCTGCACTCAAAGCCAACCATTAAGTGGTTGTAATTCTGGCCAAGGCCGGCCATCTCACCATCTCTAGACTGCCAGGTCTATCTCAGCTGATGGGTTGGCGCCAGGGTTGGGGGGGGGGGAGTATAAGTAGACGCCAATATCTACCTAAGCTAGAGATGGTGATGTATCAAGATAGTATCTCTGTGATTATGATTACTGTTGCAAATATGCTTAAAAATAATACAATATTTCACTTGTTGATCTAGACTGTGTTTTATGATTATACTTAATTTATTGACTTTTTTTTTTCCATGTATAATTTATAATTAATCTCAACTTTGTGGTGAAAGTTGGTTATATTTTGTAAAAGTTTCTTTGGAGACACAAAATAATATATTGCTTTTCCCGATTTATCCAAACAAATTTTACAAAGTTTGTAAAAGTCACATATGTGTCACCTTTGTGCTTGCTTTTCATAGCACATAAATAGAGTGGACTCTCGATGTACCGAAAATGCATTTACTGATAAACAGTGTCCACAGTTCATTTTTCATGGTTCCAGCAAAATTGCTGTATAAATATTAATACAAATACCCTCTTTTATCGTTTTACAAATGTATAACTGATCGAAGTATCTTTCCATCCCGTCACTGAAGATAAACTGCAATGATCATTTTCAAGCTTGTTGTTTATGCAAACATCTAATAACTGGGTGTGAAATACATTTATAACTGCTGGGTTCAACTTCTCCAGTTGAGCTGATGGTGTCGGTGACTTGAGGGGAGAGTCTCAAATGCTCCCTCCCCTTATTTGTTTGGTCTAACAGCTGGGAAGTCCATTCGCACCATTTGAGCCTTGTGGTTAAAGGGCACGCATAACGGGAAGAGCAAACTTGCCCGCTGGGTGCTGTTACTCCAAGAGTTTGACTTAGAGATAGAACACCGCGGTGGGTAAAACCAACAAGCTCGCAGAAGCTTTGTCCAGGAGTCCTTGCATGAATATAACGGTAACTGACGATTGTGGAATGGGAAGAGTCACTACGACCTTGCCGTGCAATACCAACTGCAGACATACAAACTCTCGTAGTACAAAACATTGTTGCCACACCACCCAGCGAACTGGTTTCATTGAATATAGGTGACGTGTTAGGAAAGGTACACACTGCTTACGAAAATTCCCCAGAGTCTACGCAATGCTGCCAACATTGTGCCACGCGGTATACAGAACATTGGAGGGTATTGGACCGGGAAATACAAACTAAACCACCCAGTAATTGTGCTATGGAGAACATATGTGCCAAAGGAGAAACGGGAACTTGTACTTATTATGCACACGACAGTTTAGAGCATTGACACCCGTATCACTTGCAATAATGGAAGCTGCGGAGAACAGATGGCGATGCTCCACAGGAACCGAGGCTGCCAACTGAGCCATTTTAAGACAGTAGCAATTTGCATTAAGGAACCCATACCCATGCACCAAAACTGGCAGAAGGTTTCTCATTTTCAACATAGATTTTTTTTACCAGTTGGACCAAGGCATTTTCTGTCAGCAATGTTCGTGCACACACGGTCGCATAGGTGATGTAAAACAAGTTCTTTCTGAAATGGGGACATCCCTAGTATATGCTAACCGATAATGGCATGCAATTTGTACTGCGAAAGTGGAGCGAATACTGTACCAGGTGGGCAACAGAACACCGTTCCACCCCAGCCTACCATGCCAGGGCAAACCCAACCGAACGACATAACCAAGATGTCAAAATCCAGTTGCAGGTCCGGTTAAGAGAAGACTATACCAGGTGGGGGCAGTTAATTCTGTATGTAATGTTTTGCCTAAGAAACAGAGTAAATGCGGCAATCGGGAAGAGACCCGTAGAGATGGTACAAGGTTGCAAACTCTGTGCCCCCGGAGCACCCCGAAAAAACCTGCCAATACCACCTAAGCAAATTGTAGAACACCAGGCACAATTCCATGAGGATGCGAGAGCCAATCAAGTAAGTTATTGTAATGTGTGGTTACCAGAGAACAAGAGGCCGCCACCCAAACTCGTACCCGGAATGCATGTTTACGTGAGGGAGAACCCACTATCGGCCGGGATGAAATGGTACTGTGCTGGGCTGGCACCTAGATGGACAGGGCCAGGAAGAGTGGTAGAGAAGATGGGGAATTTCACGTATTTAGTGAAGTTGAGACCAAGATGTGTCACGAAACGGCACCGTGACAACCTGCGTATAGCCCGACCATCTGTAGGGAAAAGAGGCAAGGAGACGACGTTACACCCAGTACCTCAGCGAGCATGGTGCAGTATACCAGGGAGTGCACAGGGAAATGTTAACAAGTGCACCATTGTCAACAACAACACTAACACGGGAACACCAAGCACAGGAAATGAAATGTCATGTCATTTAAGAGTTTTGTACCAACAGAACACTCCACGCCTAGTAGTGAGGAAGTAGGCGAAGGAAGTGGTAATGGAACATCATTTCTGGGTTCTTCTGTTAATGCATATTATAACACAACAGAAGAGAGTAATTTCAAGGGATTTCTGTGTGTACAACAAGACAGTGGTAACAAATGTGCGCACATAAATGTAAACACAACCAGTGACAGTGAAGTAAGTTTTATGGGGTTTCCCCAAGACACAACTGAATTTGCTTATAACATTAGTGCAAACATATATTTTGGAACAACAAGTGAAGGCATGATGCCTTTCAGAGTCTTTCATCTCTTGCAGAGAAGAGCCTAGTAGGGCAAGAGAGTTTTAAAGGGTTTGGGTAGCTTAGTAGGGCAGTAAGTGTGACATCAAGTGTCAACAAACCACAATGTTGCACTCGCGAGAGGCAAGGCGACTCACCACCATGTATCCACAACGTTGTTCCTGCCTACACCCCTGCCCGGTGCAAACACCGCACAAATAGACAACCTCCGAGGCCATGTTTTCTTTGTCCTCGACCAGTGGGTGCTGCGGTTCACAGTCGGGCAGAGCCTGCCAGAGTAATGTTGAGTAGCTCGCACCATCTTGGCCTTTGAGAAAGAGAATGTTTGACACCAGCTAACAGCCAGCGGCGCTAGAGCCAATGACGGTGCTCACTATGTATGTGTCATGTGTACATGTATGTGCGCAAAGAAGCTAAAATCTGAACTTTCGTAACGGAATATTATTTTTGCAGTGTAAAATATGTCTTGTTATTTTATTTTCAGGGTTTGAAATGTCTTAAAATATATTGTAGTGTTTGTTGTCAATTTGAAAATGTTTGGTTATGAATTCAAAGTGCGCGCTGCACGGAGATTAAGAACAGTAATATCCTGGCGGGAACACCATCATAAAGAGACACTAAACTAATACAGAAAATTAACAAGAAAATTCGAAAATGTAAAACAATATTTAACTTATTTATGCCACTTTTATTTTCAATATATAAAAGTTATACTCAGCATGCATAGCACTTCTGCTTATTTGAACCCCTTAGGCAGCCATGGTAAGTCCGTACGACACTTGCCTCTGGGCAGTCTGTCTAGGAGAGCTGGTGAGGTAAGACGCTGCAACGTACGCACAACAACTTTTGAGCACTGATTTAGATTTCAATATCACTTTTAGTATACCGGTTAATCTTTGTTTGCGTACGTTTTGCCAGGCATTTTCCCCAACATTATGCTTCCGCTTAACTAATTTATTTTGCTCTTGTGCAATTTTTCAACTTAATTGAGAAGAAGGAGGAGAAAGATGTCTGAGAGGTCGTGCGACCCACGAAACTTGAATCAGGTGCCATCCGCTTCTGCTAAACGTGTTCCATCGTAATTTCTGTATTATTGCTGTGTGCAATTTCAAGGGATTTGTTTTCATATATGTATTTACTGGTATTTTTCATGTTTGAATATTTTACGGCAACATCGCGTACAACCAAGTGGTTAACCGACGCCGAGTCTATGTCTGCCCCATCATTGCGTTGTGAGAGCTTATTTATGTAACATCATTTGTGCACTTTTTTAGTCAGGGTTCTGTGTTAAATTTTGTCAGGTTTCCATGTAATTTTCACGTAAATGGATATTTTTGTGTTTGACCACACTGTCACGTTAATGTTTGCTTTTTCCACCATCAGGCATGCTACAAGCCTGTAACTTCTTTAATCATAAAGAGGATAAGTTTCTCAACTAGAATAACAATTTGTGTGAGTTTAATTTGCCGTTTCCACGAAGAAATATTGCTATTCCACCTGCACCACGTGGTCCGCTACAAACTTTATTCAGCGGCATCAGCGCCATCTAAACTTGTTTTCACGCATGTGTGTATTTATTGTTAGTACTCATATGGTGCCCCATCATCTTCTAAGGGTATTTATGTAATTTTGTATTTGTGTAGTGTGATATTACTTCCGTCCTAGCCAGCTATGTATTTAGGCCATCACCACACTACCCATGTGCTGGACGGCGAGCCCAGATGAGTTTGCGTTAGTGATGCTAAATATTCACACGTGTTCATGTATCTCATCAGTGTTTCATTTTGTAATTCGCCGTGTCCTATCTTCAGGGAAAAATCGTCAGTTCACCCTAGCGGCTGTTAACTCTCTTTGCTTGTGAAGATTGTGTTTTCATACACCACGGTGAGAATATTCATCTAGGTGTGCGCTAGAGTAATTGCAGGCTGGGGAGCACCCAAGCGGAGTTAGCTAGACATGACCAAGTTGTGTCATTAAGTTTCATGGCACATTGATTTGTACGCACTGTATAAATAAAACAAGTTTCACCGTGACTTATTCTTTTATTTTGTAACGACAGTGTCCTTGCCACCTGTGTTTTTCAGGTGTTAAAAATGTTTATTATTGAAGTTTAGTATAGCAAACATGTATCGTAAGTACGCTCGGGTGAGACGGACACACACAACCAACAGCATCCCTGAGAACCCTGTGTCTCAACAGGGCGGTGATTGGGAAGCACCCATATCATCAGTAAGTAATTTGTGTCATCGTTCATCCAGTGTCTCACCTGATGGCATCAACTTCTTGAAATGGTATGACCTCAATAATCTTCTGACAGTTCAAAAATGCCATTTCTCTTCAAAGAAAAATGAAATTTCGCAGACAATTTGTCATTTACAGCACAGGATGTCCATAAGTCCATGGTGATGGCAGCATAGTTTACACCTGAAAGTTCATTTGAATCTCTTTTAAGAGAGCTTTGTGTTAAAGAAATGAGCATACTGCTATAACCAAACATTTATTCACACCTCAATATAATACATCTCACTACCACCTTCCATATTTACTTCTCATAGCTTGATAATAGAGACAACCACACAAAAAACATGCTACAAAAACACCTACCTATACCAACCTTAGTCTATATTGCTACACTTCACATGATACAACAAAAGAAATGAAAAAGATAACTATTTCAACATTTTCCCTTCTTTTTCATTTTCATTTTATCTTTCACATATCCATCTATTCTAAACCAATGACCTTACTAAGCTGCATTGTATTTCAATGAAAATACCCATTTAGAGTCAATGACTCATGCATTACTTGGTCTCTCTGTTTCCTGCACTTGGTTCTTTCTCATACTCTTCATTTCTACTTCCATGGCCTCCAACAATTTGTCCGATTCTAAACTTGATACAGCTTCTTCAACTGCCCTAGAGTCAACCACTTCCTTCCCCACTGTTATGTTGCAACAAGCACAAGTCCTTTCCTTCCTAATCCTGTTTGATTTTCGTACACTAGATACCGCTTTCTCTATAGCATGTGCTTCTTTCTTGACATCACCATAGATAACCTGCACAATGCAGAGGTGTGAAGGGAAGTCTAGCTAATGGCACACGTGATGGTAGAACACCTTTGTGTAAACTATTTCTGATTGTCTTAGCATATGTTTCTTGGGAAACATTACATTTAATCAATTCTGTAATCATGGTGCAATCTACTATGGCCACTCGTATAATGCAACAGTCTTGGTGTGCATCCATACGTTGCTGACTTCTGCAATAAGGTTTACAGGTATGTGCAGCTTCCTCTGACCAACAGTGCCACAATTGATGCACTGTCAACACTTCTCATCAAAAATGTTCCACAAGTCTCTGGTATGACCATCCGGCTTCCGAAAATACACTATTTGACTCCATTCAAACTTATTTAACTATATGATTGTACCTTGCCTCTGCCATTTAATTTCCAAACAATCTCAATAGTACAGTGAAGACCTTGCAACTACACGCTTCTCTCGATACCCACCTGGCTAGGTCTGTGTGCTTTGACTGTCCAACTTCAATTCCGCAGTCTTCCCTAGCACTACACTTATGAACACTTCATGTGCTGCTCTTTAGTAATATCTTATACTTGTTTGGTCATTCTCAATCACAGTGGTGGCTCCAGTAAGTTTGCGTTAGAATATGTTGGGGTCACAGAAGGCCAAGATTTTAAACTGAATGCCTGTCGTGATACACCAACTGCTTCACTAAAAAAATTAGATTATGTTAACTTTGTTTTTTGAATGAATATGGCATGCTACACGTAAGTTCAGTAAATTTCTGTCTACAATTCCATCATATCCCAACCTGTGTCTTAGGACAAAGATACACTGATTGGTACACCTGATCCTCTTTACGTCACGGCGCTGTCCCAACCTCCCATGTCCCAAGCCAATCTGTGTTCCAAGTCAAAACCTTCAGAAAATTGAACTTTTGTCCCAAGTTGCGCCCTAAGATGATTGCAAACTAAGACTATAGAAGCTTACATGCGCATTCAAAGAACGTTCACATTGCAAATATAAACAATGAACGTGCAAGGTGGATTTTCTCGAGATGAATGTAATGAAATACTAATTAGTGCAGTCTGCGTTTGGTCTGAACTAATTAATATGTAGAATGAACATATTGAAAATATAAAGTTCAAATAAAATTCTTGGATGTCAGTTGCTGAGCTTATTTAAACTAAAAGTGTTGTTAGGGCTTATATCATAAAGATAAATAAATATTTAAATCACACACATTGCAAATATTATATAATCAACAATTTAGTGATATAATTATCAAAAATCATTACATAGTAACATATCATGTGCCGAATATACTGTGAGTGTGAAATAATGTCATTTTCTGAAAGATCACTTTCGGACAACGCATTTGTAGACCTTATTCGGACTGTGTGAATGTGACGTCACTTGATGCCAAGATTCGGACATGTCCACAGCTACGGCCGATTGTAGACAGGCCTTAAATTGCTGTGTATAAACGTTATAAGCTGAATAAAATGCAAACTTTTAAAACTACGATATCATGCACTCTTATTTTCAGAACATTCACAAATTCTCAAGCCTTCAATATAATACTGCAACAGTAACAGTACATAATGCATTACATCACCAGAGAACATATCACAGACGAGATACACCTGCTATCTATCAAGCTGTTACAGCACTGCCTGAACTGCGTGGGCACAGGCAGCTTGTGCCCCAATTCTACCAAACTTCGGCTGTTTCCGAGACATCTCGTGGGCCTTCAACAAGGAAAAACTGTACAGCAGCTTGGGCATAGACAGCTTGTGTCGCAAAGCTGCAAGGAGAAATATTGTTCGCAATAAAGATAGACGATACTCTTCGCAGCCTTGTAACACAGAACTTAATGATCAAATATGCTACTTTTACATTTAAAATATGAAAAAAAGAGTTATTAAAAAGTATTTATTTGCTATGGCATGTTACATTTTATTTGGGAGGGCATGTACCCCTCCGTCCATTAACAAGAGCCGCTCCTGCTCAATCACTTATATCATTGTGTTCTTTTTTCATTTTCCAGTAGTCTACAGTAGGCTGCAGCTCAAAATAATTGTTCATGTTTTCAGAATGTTATGAAAGTATTTTCTTGGGAATTTTCATGCATTTCGTCCATATTTCAATTTTAACTTTTCAAAATAGAATTTAAAAGTCAAAATTTTAAAAATTTGAAACCATTCTGCAGGTGAATCAAGTGATGGATTTCAAAATATGGAAACTTGACACAAGAAAAACGTTAGCTGATTGTCAATTTGTACCAATCAGCTTCTTAAGTTATAAGCTTCATGTTTACGTTTGAGAAAATCCTAAATGTAGTTTGTCAAATTATTTAGTATTTTCATCATGTTACCATTTATATGCTTCAGATAACTATAAAATATCATGAAAATCTAGAAAAACAAATTAGTCTTGCATGACCTTAGCAATGCTAGTCACTCAATTGACAACACTCCTTTTTTATGTTGACACAAAAACTGTGTTGGGAATGTTTTGTAGAAGCTGTTACACACACATTTTAGTTTTACTCATTTTGACATCTTGGCAGCCAGCTTTGCAATGTTACTTGTGCTTTACCAGGGACCAGGAGTGGTTTAATAAGCAGATAGGGGAAACTCTGAGCAGACACTTTCAGCTCACCTTCCATGGTTTGTGCCCCGAGGAGGAATCCCCTATATTCGGGCACTTTGTGAACACTGACGAGGTGTACGAGGACCTTCCAGACTTACACAGCTTGCGCCAGCACCTGGTAACACAACTGGAAGAATACAATGCCTCACCAGGGATGGTACCTATGGACCTGGTGCTCTTCAAAGAGGCCATACAGCATGTGTGCCGCATTGTCCGGGTCATCTCCCAACCGCGAGGAAACATGCTGCTTATTGGCGTAGGTAGTGTAACATGCATATGATTTATAAACCGTTATCTAAAAATATTATCACATTCTTATAAAACTGATATTTTCAAATTATATACTACCTATGTCACATGTACAGTTATCAAATTTTTAAGGCTGCAGACTTATGCATAAATATAAATAATTGACTGCTGGAATGACGGCTGTTTTAATGAACCACAAAGAACAACCTTCAGCTCTTAAAAAATGTTAATGTTGCTCAACAGTGATGAAATTATGGAGTCTGATTGTAAGGGATGATAGGACTGCCCTGAAATTACCCATGAACAGTTTGCAGAGTCTACACATATCTCTTATTATAAAAATTGGGTATAATCCTATACATATTTTGTCAGTGATACCTGTGCATTAGGCACAGGTTTACTACCTATTGGCTAGAAAAGTGTCTTAGTTCCATAAGTACAGTCAAGTCTCGATTCTAGGATCCTTCTGTGGTTTTTGGGCAAAGGGTTGTTATGTCGCAGGGTTTTTATTAGAGTTTTGACAGATTTTGACCAAAACCCAACCCCTAGTCTGAAAAATTCAGCTGAAGTCATACTTATGCCACTTTTAAACAGTTTTTGCCATAAAATTACATGTTATAGTAATCAAATACCATCTAATCTTGATCTTATGAGTTCTCAAGTTACTCGGGAATGGGCTTGTATGCTCCATGTTCTTGTAAGATTGACTTCATCTAAACTTAAATTGTATTGACGCATGATGCGTTTTTCAACAGTGGTAATAAGACGACTTCAGCTCATCATCATAGCCTGCAGCGCATCTGATTCTACGAAGATTGAATTGCCATTAACAACACGTGATGCCGCAAGATTGTACTGTCTACTCTGTAAGAATGAATATTTCAGCCATCAGAGGTTGTATTATTCACCGGCCCAGCAAAGCTATGCTTCTCAAGGCAACAAGTTTCACGAACCACCGCTGTATATCACCACTAGTATGTTTTATCGTTTATCTGTTACATTCTTCCAGCCGACCAGTGATGTCACACCGAGAGCCATGGTTTTTGCTACCCCCCACACTGCGACCCACCCCTCACCCTCAAGATGCCAGCCAATTATTGCAGAGGCAGCCCCCCGGCAGAATGTAATTATTGTGCAGAAATTGGCATCGGGACCAGTTTTCACTCATCCACCGCACTCATTGCCGGAAACTGACCAGCCTGTTCTGACAGTCTTCACCACGCTAGCCGCCAAAGTCTCGCCAGTTTCATTCCTCGCTTAAGCTTCTTTCCCTTCACCACTACTTTGTACCACAAGGACAACCACTCCTTAGCTCCATTGCATGATGCATCCTATCTCAACTTGCTTAGTTCACCTAGCATCGTGTCACACATCGTTTACACTCCAAGCACCGCGGCCCCTTCAGGGCAACAATATCATTATGGGACACAGTCTAGTTTAAGTTGTTACAGCAGCACTATTCTGCCCCACGCCCCAGCTAGCTTAGAAACTGGTCGCCACTACCCAGACTGCGTAGCTTAGCTTCCCTGTTGAGCTATTGTTAATAGCACACGGGAGTATGTCACCACATGTTTACTTCCCACAAAACCGAATAAACATTGTTTTGAAACTGATTCTTGAGTTCCACAGTTCCTGTAGATATAGCACCTTGTTCCCAGTTTTCTTCATCCCCGAGTGAAACGCAGGCAATCCCGGGGATTGTGACTCAAACGAACCAATACACATTCTAGCTTACCCACAAGCACTCGCCGTGCCAACCTTTCTGCTTACCCTGGTAAGTGGAACAGCAGAGCCTACAGAGGTACACAGTCTCTGGACTTGCTTGTTGTTTTGGTGCTCATCCTTTCCATCGCGCCTTAGCACCGGAGAGGACGTTCCCTACACCGGAAGATGCCAATAGAACCAACACCCCCGTGTGAAACTGCAGACTGCGAGGGCCAATTTTCTCTACTCACCACTCCTTAGCGCCGAGCACTGAAATTGGGTATCCGCTGAGCGGCAGCTTATCATGTTGATCTACACCGTAGAATACCACAAAAACCCTGCTTTTCATCTCGCGGACATAATTGGTTGTATGGCTCCACATGCCTTTCTCCCACCGAAATGGACTGAAGGAGAATATTAGACATGTGCTCATTTCTGCTGTGCGATTGCATGAGCTGACTCCTGCCTTGTTGCCAAGTTAAGACAACTAACACTCAAGGACTAAGCTCTAGCACTCTGATGCCTGCTCGCGGTAGGTCACACCGGAAGTCACATATGACTTGTTTCAGCCATCTACATGCTTGAGTAACTAAGTTCACCCGTGGCTCTGGGAATACATCAGATAACCGGAACATCGGCCTTCTGCACAAATAGCCTTTTTGACGCCTGTTGCTCTGTCCCCACCAATACGACACCCACAGTACATTTCTCAAGCTTCGCACTCAGGACCAACTACACATAACTTCAATCAGCCAGAACCACACCCTAGTACAAGCAGTCTCTGTCACCCTGGTGTACCACCCAAGGCTCAAAGCCTGAAATGGAAGATTGTTATGGCAAAACCAGACTTCGTGCTCTGCCATAAAGCTACCCAGCCAGTGTTCGATACACGGAAGGCGCTGGCCCCACATAAAGAGTAAATTATACCTGTTACCTCCACATACAGGGTGCACCTGACTTAGCACTTAAACAAAAATTGGCTCTCCCACGTACACTTGACATGCGCTTAGTTGACAGAGTGTTACGAGTAAATTTATTCCATTTCTTAATCTGACATTCGTCATACTCTTCAAAATTCCAACAGATTTTCGAAATTCCATTGTTTCCTTTTAATTAAAATTATAAATTTTTAACATATGAGAAAAAAACTTTTTATTATTTATTGCTCCTGTTCGGTACTCTGCTTAAAGTACAAGCACTAAATTCTAATAGTTGCAGAACCATAACGAATAGCATTACCTTTTATGAAATCAAACAGCACAATTAGTTACACTATAAATTTAACCAGTTACTTCTCTTCTATTAACATTCCGTATATTTTACAGTTATATAGTATGATTTTGCATATCTGTGTGAAAGAAATACAATCTTCATAAAATAAAAACTTTCCATTTTATATTCCTATTATTTTTCTTAAAGAAAAAAACAAGTGAAAGACTGTATTGTCTTTTTTGTATTAAATTATGGGTGTTTAAAAAATGTAACAATCATGATTAAGTTTACAAGTTACACTCTGCTGTGGTCTCTCCTGAGTGAAGCTGACCCTTTCAGTACTAAAAGTATAAGGATAGGTAAAAATACATAACTTGAAACTATTATTTTAAGTGTTCGTGTATATATCAAATTACAAAAATTAAAAATATATATATATAATACTCTTCAGCTTTGAAAACTTGTATTTACAATATTCTGTACTCAAAACATTCCTTACACTGTACTGTTGTACTTATGTATGTACTTTCCTCCATTCTTCTCATACTCCTCCATCATCATCTCATGGTCTGGTTTAGACCCACCTACCACAGTCCACACCAGGCATTAACCACCCAAAAAATGCCTTCATGTTGTTTGTAACAAGATAACGGTAGCTGCAAACTACGTTATTGCGTTTGATTTGTGTGGTAACTTATTTAGTTAGGAAAGTCCTCTTAGTGATTATGATTAGTTCACCAAGAGGGTCAGGGCAGGGCTAATCCCTAACATCCTCTGGAAGAATTGGCATGGATGAAGGTACACAATAGAATTTCACGATAGATACAAGTAACAAAATTGATGACAGGATAGATTTGTTGTGAGTGGGGCTCTATTGGACGAGTAAGAGAAAGGTTGCCATGTGCCACCTACGATAGACTAGACCAGAGAAAGACAGAACTAGAACAGTGGAAAATGAAGTAGAAAAATTCAGAGCACAGGTCATACCAGCTTTCCTGAAAAACTACTGCTATCAGATGTTACATCTTGGAGAAAACCTGCCGACCAGCAGCATCGTCCGCCACGATTGAAACTTGCGAAAATCCGGGAATGACCTGACATAATTACTCTTTCTAACACTTCTATTAAGCATTAATACTGTAACATGTACATAACACTGTTTTCATCATAATAATTTCTTAAAAACCTAACAAAAATACAAGTTATCAAGTTTGAAATCTTTCACTAACCACACAAATGTATTATTATTCACTATTGCCTATACCACGACTTGAGAATGGAAATCTTATAACCTACCACATTTATCCTGCATATATCATAACCCTACTTTTTCCTCCATCTCGTATGCTTACTTTAACAACATTTTTCTTACTCAAAATAAACACATTGACTTATCATTCTTATATTACCACTGTAGAATAAATTATTTAAAACTTGTACAAGAACTTAAAGGAGCACTTAACACAAAACACATGTCGTCTAATGAAAGATAAAGGCCTACTATGCACTATGGCGGTATCAAATTTTATTTCCACTGCTTCATTTCAGAGAAATGCGGCTGAAACCGAGAAGCAGTGACGTCACTGCACTCGCCTGGCCACAACCTGTTACCTGCTGTGACACAGCCGACAGCAGTAGTCAAGTCTTGTCCGTGAATCTCACAGCGCGCTTGAATTACGGATACGTTCGGTGATGGATTTTTGTGAATTAGATAAGTATCAAATGTTATTAAATTACTTTTGATAGTGTTTTGTAATGGCGAGCATAAAAATACAGATTATGTTACTGGGAAAATGCTGAGTTATATTGTGTTTGGATGAAGTAACTCTGCTCGTAACCCGGGATATCGAGACAAGGGAATATCTTTCCACATTTTTCCGGACCGTTCTAAATTCCTATAAGTTTCCAAGTGGGTTGAGTTTTGTGTGGACCTGGAGCATGTTTATATTCCCAGCATTTTCTTGAAAGTGATTTTGATGAAACACAGCTAATGAAGTTGAAATTAATGCGTGGAGCGAAGCTGAAAGGACCGACTTTAAATCCCGGTGCAACACCGTTTGCAAGGAAATACAATTTGCCGAGTAGTGAGAGTATATGCTAGATCACGAGATACCATTACTAGTAATCTGCGTGCAGTACGGTATGAAAGCATTGGTGGAGGAAATATTGTCAAGAGATAGGCAGCAGACTATATGCAAAACTGCGACTACCTCAAGAACAGATCTACCTAACGATTTTCATGACAATACAAGTCATAATATAGAAATACAATGTGAATTAGGGTCTGAGTGTTACCTGAAATATTGTAACTGAATCAAGGAGGATACTGAGCATGAAGTAACTGTAATGGATACAGACACTCTAAGTTTTTATGAACATGATGAGTCGGAGGTGGGTTCTTGTAATGAAAGTGATGATATAGATGGAGGAGAAGTAGATTTGTTATTGTATTCCCAATCAGGAAAAGAGCCAGAAAAATATTTAATTGTTGCCTGGAGTTGTTTGCTTGCCTTGTTAAAAATATGCAATGGCTTCAAGAATGAAATTAGCAATATGTCGTATTACTGCAAGGGAGCTATGATCTGTATAAAAATTGCTTGTGCTTGCGGGAATGTATTTTCATGGTATTCTCATCTTGTTTTTGGCAAAAGGCCGGAGGGAAATGGGGAGATTGCTTCAGCCTTGTATTTGTCATGAATTTTGTTCAAACAGTATAAATCTTTTGTAGGTCTCTGGATATTGAAATGTTTTCAAGAACGACATATGATAAAATTATCAACAGTATAAATTAGGCCAGTTATAAACTCGGTGTGGAAAAACGAAAGAGAAACAACTTTAAAAAAACTACAAAATTCTTCCAATGTTTGCTTAGCAGGCAATGGACAGTACGATTCTCCAGGGTTTTGTGCAAAATATGTAGTCTACTCTCTCGTGGATTTGCATAGGGGGATTATTGTTGATTTCAAACTTTTGCAGAAAGGTACGGTGAAGGGAGACCTGGAAAAGAATTGCAAGTGAAAACTTAATTGCAAAACTAACAGCGAAAGAAAACTGCAATATAAAGCTGTTTTTAAGTGACAGAAATGTAGGGGTATGCCTATATATAAAGATGCAACATCCCACTATCAATCATGAATTAAATGTGTGGTACTAGTGAAAAACGTTAATGAAAAAAATGTAAAAATTGGAACACAAGTATTCAGAAATCCATCATGCTTGGAAAGCAAGTATCAGTAATCATCTTTGGTGGGCGGCTCAGTCGTGTGGCGGAGATAGTGAATTGTTAATGAAAAATTTCTGTTCATTCTCCATCAAATAAAAAATGAGCAAGAATCGTATGAAGGTAGTGAGAAAAAAAACTGTGAACATGAACCATTCAGTGAAGAAGAAAAATAAAAGAAACCTTCGCTCAACAGTGGTTCTGTAGCTGATTATGCACTCAAGAAAATAGTATTAGATAAATCTTTCTTGAAGGACCTATAACATGGAAAACATTATGTACATACTTGTAATTTCGAAAGTTACTACAATGTTAATTTTAAATATGCACCAAAAAGAGTTCACTTCTCTTTAAGCAGTTTGCATCGGCAATAAATTTTAGCTGTGTTGGACTTCAACTGGAATGTAAATAAACAGACTTTCGGATAGAGGAGTCAACATTCTAAGTCATCTGGTGACTCGGTTCTTAAAAATAAGCATGCATTGTCAAGTGATGGGTGGAAAGAAGATGTTATAAAGTGAATACTGGCATATCTGAGAGAGAAAAACTTAACAGAAGAGGAGCCAGCAGAAGCCATAGACCTTTCGCTGCCGAAAAACATTGCTTCAGTGCCTCTGCCATCTATTGATGCTTTGAAGAAGACACACTGCTCTCACTTTCAGCGTACTTCTCAGTAAGCAGGTATGTTTCAATAAAATATTTGTTTGAAAATTCTGATCCACTCTGTTAATTTGGTAGAATCCCACTGTAGCGAGCATGGCAACTGCGAGAACATGGGTATAACGTGGTCTTTTTGAGAAACTGTCAAAATATCGCAAAAATATTCCATGAAAAATTGTAATGTTATGAGTTGAAACATGTACGGCAAGATTGTATGAAGTAGGCTTGTGGCGGGACTCGTGACCGTGCGAAGCGCACTTTTGTTATCTGTCTGCCATAACTGCACTCCCTTGCATCCCCCCCCCCCCCCTACCACATGCCACTCTCATGTGTCACATTCTTCTGCGGTGCCTCCTAACCACCCTCTTTAACAAAACCGAGCGCTTTGTTCCAATAAATAGAATTCTGCCCTTTCTACTTTGACCCCATTTTCATGAACCAGATCCGCTTTTCCTAGTGGTTCACAGTCTTTGTGCTGTCAACTGTGTTTGGTTTCAGACAACTTGACATATGTGGGTTGAACGTTATTGTTAAATTAAAACAAATTCCTTTTAAACATATCAGTCCAAGTGATAGCTGGAATCGAATACAGCTACATATTAACAAAATTTTCACCAGTTTTTTTCCATACTACGGCATACCGATTAAAGATAGGGACACAACTACTACTACATTTTATGGCTGTGCTATAACAAACATCGAACATAATTTTGATCCATTTTGATAGAGTTTTTTGAAATTTTTGCTAGTTTTGAGTACGTCTTGCACCATGCATGTTTTGTTAGTTGAAAACATATAATTTTCCAGTGATTACCGTATTTGCTGGCATAATTCTCACGCTGGCACAATTCATGCACCTAAATTTTATTGTGCCGAATTAGGGAAAAAAATTGTCCTTTCATATTTCACGCAGCATGTTTCTCTCAACGAGGCATGCAATGCTAACAGGACCTCGCGATACACGCTTTGTTCGGTCGCTGGCACTTCAAGGTCACTGGTCCAGTTATTGATTTCTGGCTGCCGTGCTCTCACTGCAAACATGTAAACAAAATCAGTTAAGGAGTTTATTTGTATGCTGTTGGTTTTTTTTATTGCAAAAGGAATAGTTTCCATTAATATTAATGTTTGTTTAGTACAAATGCATAATGTGTAAATATACCAGTCAAACTGCTGCATTTAAACTTCAGGTAATTGCATGTGCAGAGGAACATGGCAATAATAAAGCGGCCCAAAAATACAATGTTTCTAAGTTAACATGCATGTCCTGTTTTCCCAATACCGGGCCGCTGTTACAATGTGAACTGGACCTGTAACGATGGCAGTGGCCGCCCGCCGCCCGCCAGAATAATCTCGTAGTGTCCAACTGGCCGACAGCGGCAAGCCGCCACATCCGGCCGCGCTGCCATGATCTAGGCGCTCACCCAGCTACATGTACACTGCAATGTTTTCGCTGCTAGCCCCAGCACACGAGTGATTTAATTTTTAATATGTATCTTCATATCTATTATCAATAAATAAAGTTCTGTGTTTTTAAAAAACAGTATCTCCCGCTGGTGGTGAGGGATTACTTACAGTAGACCCCATTTTAATGTTTACATGCATGTGTCTTGGCGATTTCTTGCATAATTCGCGCACCCTAACTTTTGACACTAAAACCCTGTAAAAAAAGTCAAGAATTATGCATCCGAAGCTGTGACAGGCGAGTTATCGCTTGCAGGGCAGTGCTTTGGTATCCGAGTAAGCGATAGCAGGAAATGCTGCATAAGCCGGGCAACTGATTGCAGGACAATGCTGCGTAGGCCGAAGAACTGATTAGAGGCAGAGTGGCTATATTTACATGGCGTGGTAAGATTTTCTGCTCATTTTCACCCAATCAGTTATATAACAGGATATTTTTATGTTATGGTGTTTCAAACGTAATTTAAAAGAAATTGTAGGGCGATTTTTAAATAGTAGCTGTTGGGGATCAAAATTGGTCTAATTCGGCGACAGCGAGGACACACTCATAGCAAGGATCGAACCTGGAACTGTGAGATCTTGCTATAATGGGACTCTACTGTATATAAATCACACATTTATATTACAATAAAAATTAATAGTTAAAATTAAGACAGATGAAAGAAAGTTGAGATTTTATATAAATTAGATAAAAAAAAATTAAATGGCTGAAAAAAAGTCTGTGTTATGGCCATCTTCCATTGGAATGTTTAAAACCAACGTAATTTTCATCTGGTTCTGGAAAAGTTAATCTGATTTGTTTACTACACACAAAGGAATTACCACCCTGTTGTGTTGGCCTATGGTTTTCCATGAATTTATCCACGACACAAATGGTTTGTATGCTGTGTATATCCATATTATGTTAGTGGGATTTTCTGCAGTGAGTTGACGTCTTTTTACGATGCTTTAAGTTTTTATACTTAAATTATTGCGAGTCATGTTTAAAACTTCCTTACTCAATATGAGATTATTGAATGAAACATTGTCTGTAACACATTGGTAGGCTGATGTTTTAACAGTCCTCACATTATCTAGTTCACAGCAACACACACATTCTTCATCTGTTGCCATTGTAACACAATTCTTACACATACACCATGAACGATCTCATCCCTTACCCACAGTATTCACTTCACTGCTCTCACTGTCTTGGCTTTCAATGTCAGGCCAGTCTTCTCTATGTGGCTCAAAGTGAAATGGTTTCAGTGACTTTTCACCCGTATTCACTGAAAACCACATACGCCGTAACACAACCCGGGATCTGAGTGTATCGTGTGTAGTTTGTTTTGCATACCGGACCGATATGGAGAAGGCAGAAAGGTGAACGCGTGTGACTACTTGACGGCAGACAATGCGAGCCAGCCTGGCCGTCGAGGAGTGGAGCGACATCACAGCACACTTCGTATTTATCTATTTCAGGCCGTAGCTGTGGTATTCGTTTTCGGATACTTATAGCATTAATTTACAACAAATACCGGCAAATAAAAATTTGTGTTGTGTGCCCCTTTAATAACCTAAATTGCAGCATGTCTGCCTTTATTATGTTTTTCTTTCTGCACAACACACTCACTCTGCATCTCCTTCTCCTTCCTTGCTTCCTCACAACCTTCCTTATACTGTACTTTCCTTTATTTCCTATTCACTACTGTCTTAAAACTACCCCCTTTTTCTTTTCATTTTTCCGCACTGCTTTTATAACCATGTGTTTCAATCTTTACCTTCGCCTTTCAAAACTATTTCCAAGTAAAGGAAGTAAAATAAAAATACTGCAAAACGTAATGAATAGACCATCAATAATGTCAGTCAATTTCATATATCACAGAAGTATCATGCTGCATCAATTAGACATATGTTGTTTATTCTATACATACATATATATATATGAAATTGATCTGAAATTATTTAACAAAATTTCAAAAGTTAGCATAAAGTTGTTAGAGGAATAAATAAAAAAACAGTTCAATCTGAAACAGTAAAAATTAATTCTGAACCAGTAGTTTTTTGTAACGAACCAGTAAAATGTATTAAATTAGTAAAGTCAATAGTTTCATCTGAACAAAAACTAATTCATGTGTTGCAAGACTTCCCTAAACTTATTTAAGCTCCAGCATCACCAGGGGATGGACCCAGAATGTGTAAGCATTAAGTCAAAGATAATTGCTGGACAAGAAGAACCATAAAATCCGTAAAGGTTTAATTGAGCATGTGGATTCTAAAACGCGGAACTTGAAATTTTTGGTGCCTAAAGTTTTACATGGCCCTATGTTTCAGTATTACCATAATACTAACTTTGGTGGTCATCTGAGTCAGGATAAAACCATTTTGTTCATAAAAGTAATGTTCTTCTGGCCAGAGTAGGCTCAGGAAGTTGAAGGGGTAGTTAAAGAATGTTAAAATATATTATAAAATTATTTGGAACTAAAAATTTGAAGCAAAACCATTAACAAACTAATTTATGCTAAAAATTCAACCATCAGTGCTGAAAAAACTTTAATAAAAACTAAGTACATTTTATAAGGCTCAGTTGCCCTAAAACTTGATGCCTCACCTATCAGGTGGTTCTGGAGTTAATGGCATCGCAAGCCCTCCACCCCTTCTCTAACAGCTGGGAAGCAGGCATCATCAATTTGACGGGGTTATTATGAAGTGTGTGTTTTGATGCCTTTGGCAATTCTATAATGGTCCGTAGGCCTCGGGAGGAGTGCTGGTCGGGGTTGGCCGGGTCTGTATTCTGGTGGGTGTGGGGCTGGTCTGAGCTTCCAGGCACCTAATCATCTTTCTTACTGCTGTGGGCTATCTGTTAGCTGCAGACTTCGTGGGCGGCGTGGCAGGCAGTGGAGAAATGATGTGACGAACATGCCAGAGTAGCTTCAAAAAGGTGTCTTTGCATTCGTTGGACATGATGGCAGCAGTTGTTCCCTTTTGACATGCTTCAGCCTCCCTCTTCCAGGAATACACCTGGTTGTCGCTCTGTTCACCCTCAACCAACGCTAACCCCTGTTTGGCTTCTTTATCACACCCAGCACTGTGGCAAGGCATAAGTGGGAAACTAGCATAGAGAGGGTGATAGTGGTTGTTCCGTACGGGCGGGCACGGCCAGAGAGGAAGAAGGAACAAGTGGGAGGTGTGGTGGGTAGGGCTTGCTATTGATCTCCTGCAAGAACGTTGGCAAACGGAATGTTGCTAGCAGACCCAAGAATTTTACAAAAGATGACAATAGCAGGGGGAGGGACATCACTCTCGTGTTACTCAGGAAGGCAGAACGTCATCATAGATCCAACCATCTCGTGCAGACAGAACTCCTTAACAGGGGCGACTGTTGGCCTCCTGCAAGTACATTGGCGGGTGGGATGTCACCAACAGACCCAAGAACTTACAGAAGAGTGCAACAGTTGAGTGAGCCGCCACTCCTCAAAGTCGAGGCTCCATGAAGGCAAGGAAGGAACATTGAGTGGTAGCACCTGCCCGCGCCTGCTAGTGTGTTTCTGGGCCACTGGGACGATGTACGAGGTAGAAGGATGCATGTTAGGAGAATAGCTACTGTTAGAGATAAATCAGCCAATTTGGGTAATGTCTGTTTATTGCCAAAACAATTAAAAATACATATCCAGCCTGTACCCTGATTAGGGCCTGAAGGGCTGTTGCTAGCCTAGGTTATGAACAGAGGAATCACGCAGTCTTGGAGGATGCTGGTGCTGGAGTTGAAGGTAATACCAGGTGGTCAGTACTCTAACTCATAAGCTGTAAATGTGTAGCTAGTTTTGTAGGCAATGAAGTGCTGAAGGCTTCAGTATGCAGTTGGGCAGCGTAATGTTCTGCGACTGGTGCTGTGCTAGACAGGTAGATGTTAGCAGAGTGACAATTTGCCGCAGAGCTATGTGAGTCAGCTAGTAATTGGTGAAGTAGAAGGTGTCTGTCCACAGCTGGGCAGAGTGACGTTCTGCAACAGAGCTGTGCAAGTGTGCTAATAGTAGGTGAAGTAGGAAGGTGCTGGTTCCTGGCCGGGCAGAGTGATGTTCTGCAACATAGCTGTGGTGAATCAACCTGGACAAAGGACAGTGGGCCCTATTTATACCTGGAACACAGGGCCAGCGTGGGGTTACAAAGAAAGAGGTGATGAGAAAGCGGTGGAGATTGCCGAAGATGGCAGAAGTTAGGTGATGTTCCCCTACACGGCCAGTGGCCGGAAGGGTGGGCATGTACCAAGATGTGAAACGGGTTGCACATCTGCAGGCAGCAGCAGCTGGCCCATTAGCAATCCCTGATATTACATCAGGAAGGGTGTGCCTATGACGTGTATGGCGTAATGCTCTTCTTGGGAGGGCGCTGCAGCTGTGGTGAGTCTATATTGGGATGACATTGTTCATGGTGCTTCAAACTAATAGACAGGCTTATTTACAGAGACAAAAGACTAGTATATTAGTAAAATGAAAATACAGCTGCTGCTGTGACTCAATGCTCAATTTAAAAATATGTTATCCATATCTCAGGTAAAAATAACTTGGAATATCAACTATTGTAAAATGTATGCCACAACTTTGTCATCCAGAGAGTATTTAGCAGTTGTTGAGTTGTAGGATCTAGCTCAAAAGTTGTAGCAATTGTGAGCAATGTGAGAGATGTAAATCTAAGTTTGTGGGGAAATGTACAAAGTTTGGCTGAAAAAGGATTCTTTTGATGTGACAAGAGAATATGGCCATTCACTGACATATCTCCTTTGATCATGTTGTTGAGAAATAATTTAGTGGCTCACTTGGATGGATTCAGAGGAGGGTGGATCTCAGGGGACATAATCCCTTGTCCCCAAAACCCTCACATTAACATGAAAATGTCCTTTAGTTGTTGTTTTAAAATTTGAAATATTAGAACTATTTTAGAAACTGATTTTTATTGAATAATGTAATATTGTTTCCTAAAATTATGAGACAAAGCCCCTCTCCCATGCCACAATCTGAAAGTCTAAACCTTCACTAGCACAGTACACCTGCACAGTGAGGAAGTGCCAGCTACCCCCATCCTTCACAACAAATTGTCTGGATCTGCTTCTGTATGGTGTTTCTCAATGTCAAACTGAAATGAACACGTGTCAGAGATAGCAAATACTTTGCGATAAGTGACTTTCACTTTTTCCTGGTTCTGACAGCAGAGTTCATCATTACTTAACAGGCAGTGCATGACTGAAAAAGTAAATCTTTCCATGTAATAGTTTTTGCCACCACACAAAATTTACAGGAAGTTATGGCAACAGAATAATAAATTTTGAGATTTTTGCAGTTTCGTGAATCATTTTAACAAATAAGGGTGCAGTGCTTCTTGCATTCATTTTCCAATAAAAGGGAATAATTCTACTACAAGTGTTACGAGACCTTACAGAAAACACAACAGTAGTTGTTATACCCGCTCTAATACAATTTCAAAAAAGCATTTTATTGCATGTAAAATGTTTAACCAGAAATAAATTAGTTTTAACTGAATACATAATCAAAATTAATTTTTACTTTAATATTAATCAGGATATTGCTTGAAAATATAATTTGCTTCTCAAGAATGCTGTAAATGACTAATTTATTGGTACGCATATGTGCCTTTGTCTTTCACAGGGTGTGTAAACACAAAAACTGTGTAAACCCAATTGATGTATTTGGTAACTAATGCACACAATGGTCCCCCCTCTCTCTGCCACTGAAATATCCACCAAGAGTTTAGAAATGCAATCCAAAAATGAAAACCTTGTCAAAGGTATCCCCCTCCCCCACTCTTAAGGCTGTGATGAGTGTAAGTGCACAAGAGCAAAATACATGCATCCTGACTACGGGGGTAGTGGGCGCTAGGCATTATGAACTCATGCATGAAGTTGGCAAGAGGAGGGGGCATATTGCAGTAGGAGAAGCCCGTTTGCAGTGGTGAGTTTGTAGATTATCGCACCTCAGCCTTGCGTTCCCTGTGGTAGGGGGTGGAGTGTTTTCTCTATGCTGCATAGGACACCTGTGGGTTTTCTTAACCCTGCAGGGAAGCAGGGTTGCATACATGTCTGATTTTTCCAGCCCATGCTCCACTTTATTGACAGATCTATTGTCCCAAGAGATTTCTGTAATGCAGACATAGTGCATCTTGCCAGCTTTATCGATGGGGATTGTCTCATTGCCTGTCTCATCTACCACACAGCAGAGAACAGATTCATCCAAGGAAATGTCTGGTGTTTCCTGGCATGACAAGGGGCTGCTCGAAAATAGGCTCTGGGTCCTCTAAGGGAAAACTGGGGATGTCATTAAACATTCTGTATCGTGGAGTCCCGGGCAAATAGGGTTGGCAGTCTTGGTGCCCTTTACTTCGAGTGTTTATCTTCTTATACGTAGCCTGAATAGTAAAAGTTTTTATATAATTTTTAGAGCAATTTTTTAATAATTAATTTACACTTTTATTAAAATTAATTTAACCACTCAAAATTTTTGCAGTTGTCAAGTATACATTTGTATGCTTAGAAACTCACATTACAGCTATCTCTGCAGAGAGTTGTAACCATGTTAAATGATTGTTAAAGGTTACTGTGTCAAGAGGCAGGTAATTTAGTAACACAAAGATGATTTTAACCTTTATATTTCTCTCTTATAGTGTTGACAATATATATTGAGTTTGATGTATGTCTCCCCTTTAAATTCAATGCATGCTAATTCGTGTTGACTATAAAATCCTCTTAACTTATCAGCCAATTACGTAAAAACCAGCGGGCTTATTCTAAGTTATTCGTAAATTTTTGGTTTTCCAAGTTCCGAAAGCTCTTGAAATGAATAAAATCTTTGAGAAAGGCAATTTGGTATTCTAAGTAATAATTTGTTACAGCTCTCCAAGACTTCGGCAATGTTTGGATTTTTGTTAGTGAATGCAGGATGGCAAGAATATGCACATTAACTTCTGTTTTATGAGACTTTGTTTTTAAATTATGAATAATTAGGTAAGTTTGAAAACATTAATAAACCAAAGCAGTAAAGTGCTAAAAATATTTTGTTGGCTTTCTGCGTGTTTTAAATATAAGTATTAAAAATACGCAATGTGTTATAGGAAAAAGGTATTTTTCGTTTGTTAAGTGTCTCAAATTTGCTGACAACATCTACTATTTTGTAACTCGGCTGTACATGTGGTGTATTACACACAAATATGCTATAGTTTTATTTGCACTTAGTTGAAATAGACTTGCATGCACACTGATAATAGAGAGCAGACAGAACTTTGATTGTTACACACCTGAAAACAAGCACAATGTTCATCACAATTCCCCCCCCAAATCACCATTTTGCTGTTTGGTGCAAGCTATTTACAAACAAGCATTTTCGTCTGTTATTTATAATACCAAGATTATAAAATAAGCGATGGACAACAAACTAGACGCTGTAGTGTTTCTTGTGGATTGTATTAATTTAAACATATGAATTTTCACTCAGTTATTTGCAAGAAAAGTATTTTGGTTGTAAACCACCAAGAATTATTTACGTTTAGCGCTACCTATCATTTGGTTTATGATCTTCGTTGTTCACACGTATTTTTGAATTAATCATTTTATGATCTATTCTTTCATTATAAATAACTGTATTAATCTAATAAATTCCCTCACAGTAGCAAGCGTACACTGCTGCTTAGATATTTCACAAATTAATACAGAAAGGTTAATTAGTGCTTTTAAAATACTTTACTGAAATATATTTTTATGTTCCTGTAATGCATGAAGGCACATTAAATCACGATTCTATTCTTACACAGTCCCAAAAATAATCTCTTACACCCCCCCCCCCCCCCCCCCCCCACCATGTTTTAATAGTAAAACATAGTAACGAAACCCGAAGGGCTTCGTTTTCATTTTGAGTTTCTTAACGAATATAGTGACGTCAAACAAACACTAGAGTGTGCTTAGAATAGCTCCTTCAGTTACGAAATGCAAATTCAAGTATACAAAACGAAAACTCAAGTAATCAGGAATATTTTTGTTGAGATGAAACAAAACGAGTAACTTGGAATAAGCCCCCAGGCCACGAACAACAATGCAGTAACCTTCACATAAAATTTCTTTTTTTCATCTACCTTTTATATGTTTTCATTCACCATCTATCTGTTAAATCTAAAACTGTTATGCATCTTAATTTTTATGCTGCATCTTTTTTTGGAATTTTGCACAATTGTTTAGTAAATATTTTTTCACAAGTTGTTTTTCATTATTTCTATGAGATGACCAGTCATTGATGTCCAAAAAGAAACTTTGTGGCAATTTGTAAAATATTAAACCATTTCAATCAACGATTTTGGGGAAACTGTATGATAAGCTTGCAGGTTTTCCACGCACTTCAAACATCACTTTCTCTCACCAGCTCTTCGTCCATACTGAGGCAGGGGAAAAACCCCACCCCATGGCTTCAGCTGGTACTACTTGCAGCCCAGTGGCAAGGCCACTCTAGTTGTTTGCTATAACTACCTTGGTTTACATGGGTGGGGCATTTGCACGAGTAAATACAGAAACTTAACAGTTAACAGAATAAATTATAGTCATTCTAATAAATGTTGTCAGAAAATAATTTTGTGTGTGATTAAGATACCTCTAACATTTCACTCTCTTCACTTGTTGGCCAACCTAGCTCTGTGGCCACCTTCTGAATGTGAACAGTATTCGAGATTGCTCTGTTGCAAGGTGGAACTGGTCGGCAGTCTCTGTCACGACTGGCTGTGTACCTGTGTGACTACTACATTTTTGAGGTGGAGGTAACCCGCACATATGGCTTGTCAGAGTTCAAGGAGGACCTGAAAGTTCTGTATCGTAAAACAGGTGTTGACAACTACAGAACTTCTTTCCTCTTCAACGACACACAGGTAATTAATAAATTATGAAATTATGGTCACAAGCATTGCAAATGTAATTGATTTCGTATTTAACCTTAAAAAAAAAAAATTGGTTCCACTCCATATTGTTTCCAGTTAAGCACTGTAAGTGTTGCATGTTTTGATACTTACAAATACTCTAAGCCGAAATATACAGAATCTAACAACGATACCAAAATAACATTTATTTACTTAATTTAGTTTTTTTGCAATATTGTGTTTTGTATACATGTTAAATGTTTGTATTTTATCAATTACCTAAACTAATTTCCGTTATCTAAAAGGTTTGGGTTTTATATGTGAACATTATGTACAGTAAGGATAAAGAAATTGTCACATTCAGAATGCCTTGAGCTCCAAACCACACAGTGTGTAAATATACTTTGTAATTTGCAGGCGATAGTGAAAATTAGTCCAGAATTCTAATCATACCGATTTCCTCATTAAATGTGTTTACTGTAGCGGTTATGACTACTAAGCACATATGTGTTCTTTCTTTAGATCTTTTGAGTTGAGTATTTATTTATATTTTTATGGAAAACTGTGGCAATGAAAAAAATTATGCAGATGTGCCGAATCACTGTTATCTGATTCTGCAATGCCAGTTCACCAATGGATGAAGACACTTTTTACTTCTATGTATTAAATTGTATTTAGGTTACTGTTATATTTAAACAATAGTATTGGTTAAGTGTAGCACGATTAAAATTTTTTTTTAATTTCCCTACTCATTTTAGTATACAATGTCCAAAAAGTAAATACAGTTATACAACAAACCATTTAAGTTCAAGTAAAGACAAAATTAAAAAATAAATTCATTAGTCTGTATTGTTTATAAAAATACTTAATTGTGAACACACAAAACAGTAAGCATGTGTAATGGTGGTTACATGTATTGTTACTCTTGACAGTTAAGTGATAGATTTGAAACAAAAATTGTGATTTTTTTATAATTGCATTGGTTCTGCAATAGACAGTATTAATATTACAAGCGACTCTCAATCTATCGTTATTCAGGGGACTCCGAAAAAAAGTCCATACATGCGGGATTTCAGTAGATAAGTGTTCTGATATGTAATCAATAAAATACAACTTTTAACCTTATAAAACTTGATGTTGAGTATAGTAAGAGTTGGGCATTTTCTGTGAATAAAGTTTAGTTAATAAACACAGGTAAAATGTTATAAAAATGATATATTAAAAAAAGAATTTCACCTTAACTTGTTTAAATTAAGAAAATAGCGTCTCAAAATACTGTAGTTAATTATATTTCATTTCAAGAAAACTTGTAATTTTGAGATATAAATTAATAAATAAGGTGATTATAATTGATTTCTTCATTATTTTTAATAATTAATGATTCAAAACCACGTCTTATGATTTCCTCTATCATGAGTTAAACAGCACTTGGCTCGGTGCTTACCTACACTTTATTAGAAGGTAAAAGGTGTCGAATAGGCCTTTACATTTTATCAGTTTGTTCAAAAAATGCGTCTCTATTGAAATTAATTAGTATAAATCCTCCGATTTCCCCGCAAAAAGTTACTGAAAATGAACTTTATACTTATAATACAAGTGGCTCGATGTACAAACAATTTTTGGTGACAAGGTGAGGTCAGTTGTATGCTTCTGGGCATACAATTTTATTCACGAAGATGCTGTCCCTTGAGTTAAATAAATTATTACGTTTTAAATCATGTTAATATTATGCCAGATTCAATGAAAAACCAACCTTACGGGAAAAAATTACCTTTATTCACAAAAGAAAATATCTTTGCAAATAATAATTCCTTGTTAAAATGTTTTGTATAACATTTCCTAGAGAAAACATTTGCTTTGAAATACAAGTGATGATAGGTGCAACTATTTTGAGCAACACATGATCTTGATAAAATATCTACTTTCACCAGGCACACATTTGCTCTAGACCGGTTTGCGAAGGCTAGCCCGCGTGGCACAGCCAAGAGACTTTTTTTATTTATTTTTGCTAGACACCAGCTTCACCTCTCATCGTTCGTGGCATGTGAGAGGAGGAAGGAAGGTGCGCCACTATGAGAGACAGAAAGATATGTAGAAAGGATGCTAGGTCACCACGCTCGTTGCTATAGGTAACCACTTCCCCTCTCGGAGGCCTGTAGGGGAAGTAGCAAGTGAGACTCGCACATTGCACCACGCTGCAGTGCATAGCTGCAGAGCAGTTAGAAACGTAAGCGCGCGTGAAGTATTCCACATCCAGTTACTAGACGTTTGCATAAACAACCTACTGAAAAACAATAGTTGCGGGAATATTAGGTGAAGGGGACCAAAATATACTTTGATCGATGCTCCATGTGATAAACAATACAAGCAGTTTATGTTAACATCATTTACGTAGGAATTTCTCCAGGACCACAAAAATTGATGGTGAATGTGGTTTATCGATATATGCGTTAACAATACATCAAGAGACAACTGTACTTCTGAAATATGTACTGATAAACCTCTCTCTTAAAAAAAATGTTTAAGCTAAATAATTTGATTTTTCCTTGGATGCTTGGGTACACTTTTGGGTTGATGTAAAAATATTTGTTTAAGAATGTAAGTATTTAATATTAACACAAGTCTCACAATTATTTGTTAACATGAAAATGTTACTAATGAGCTCATGAATACAGTAAAGCAGTGTCACTGCGAGTGTATGGCTTCCGAAGGGGGAAGGGGGGACATTTGACATGAACCACGTGGCAGCTCCCAGACCATTCACCACAGTGTCTGTCAATACACCTCAGTACACCACACCACCACAAGAGGCCACCAGCATACAGCAACCAGTGTTTACGTGTGCGAGTGTTTGTTGTTATTTTCGAGGGCCTCTTTAATATTGTGTGCAGTACTTTGGTTTGTGTATTTATTATTTTCTTATTCTAGGTGCAGTGCTTCATTGTTTGTTTAGCGTCATTTCACGTGTGTTGCGCTGAAGTGCTTAACGTGTGTTATGTCACATGCATTGCAGGTTTGTATGGCAGAGCTTGGCTAATCAAAGGGCTCGGCGGTAAGACATTGTCAGTAGCGTCTTTGTCTTCTCGTGGGGTGGCCGCCGAGTCGTGCAGCTCCGAGCCTGCACTCATTTGCATGAATCATCTTAGTTTCTGAAATGTAATTTACTGACACTGGTTCATTTAAATTGTTTTTCTTTACCCGGAGCATGTGCCACCCCACAACCCCGGCTTGTTTGTACACGGTCAGGGCATAATTTTTACTTATGTCATGTAGGCCCTTGGTCATTTTTTGTATCAGAGCTCGCCTTGCTCTAGTGGCAAACATTTCATGTAAGTGCTCCATGTGGGGGAAGGATTGTGAATAAATCACGTGAAGGGAAATACCTGCATTTATTTATTTACAACAGTCACTTCAAGGCTGCATTTTCCATGCTCATTTAATATAATTTACATGACTGAACTAATGGCGTGGAAGTGACCTCAGAAAAATTCCTCGAGAGTGAGTATGGCGTTTGAAGAGGGTTAGTACAACCTTCACTAACATAGGCATGGTACAAGGATTATAGCACCGAAGCAACTGGGACGCTGGACATCAACCAAATATCAGTAACTCGTGCTCTCCACCAAGCACTGGCGCCCAGCGGAATAAGTAATTTCTCAATCCCCTCTCATCCTCTCCAGGTTCCTGATGCTCCAGAACCACCAGGAGTCAATATGATGGAAAAACGAGCCTCACAAACTTCGTGGTGCTGGATTTTATAAGTTTATGTAACAAGAGGTACATGATAATATTACTCTGTTTTTTGATCTTCAACAAATTCAGCCCTTGCCTAAACCACCAATCAAAGAGGTGTATTATTCCCGCCAACTTCGTTTTTACTGCTTAAGTATTGTTTTAATAGATGGCTCTAAACCAACTTTCTATGTCTCGATGGAAGATCAGGGAGGTAAAGGTACACCTGAGGTTTCATCAGCACTGATTCAACACCTTAGAAACATGCACCTTAATCAAAATATCAAAACCAACAGACTCTTTTGTGATGGCTGTGGTTCACAAAACTAAAATAATTTTGCTTTAGACAATCTCATATATTATTTGTTTAAGACAACCTCTGAGTAGAAGAAGTGCAAATTACAAATTACATTTCCTGTGAGGAGACACATCTTCCATCCAGCTGATGGAGTCTTTGGCCATGTTGAGAAACAGCTGAGATAACAACCAACTGTAATTGATAAAGAAGAGTAGGTATGTTGAAATATACAAATCAGTAGGTGATATGAATGTACTAGAGAAGGCCTGGAACCTGTGTGATACAAAACTACTACCTATTTTCCAAAGAGGGTTGCTGTACAAGTTACGAAGGTATTTCTGGTCTGAAGAGGATTTACATCACACATGAAAATGTAATGGTGAACAATAAGAAAAGACCTGTGTTAAAAGTAATAAACTTTCAAAACTCTTTTTTTCAATCTGAAGTATAGCCGTGGGTATGTCTACAAAATAAGGGATGGACTGTAGATTGGTGCAATCAAATAGTGTTACCAAAACTACCTCTGGCTTTCAGCATAAAAGCTGCCAAACAGAAGGATGTCAACAAATTTGTGGAGATTTTTTTAAAAAGAATGGAGTCATTATATCAGGCTTCAGTGGTATGACATCATCATCATCATCATCATCATCATCATCATCATCTTGGACACCAGCAGTACTACTGAACATGAGGAAGCTGATGACATACAAGAAGAACCCTGAAGATATTTAGATGATGACACAGGAGTGCACATCTAAAAAATACTTCATTATAATGAGAACATTGTTGCTTTCAACAGACAGATCCACCTAGTTTCATTAGAACAAAGATTTTCGAGCGAATATTACGAAGCAACTTTTTCTACTACTTAAGAGTGTTACGTTTTCATTAATGTTATAATATAATAAGGACTTACAAATAAATATGAACAGTATTACTCTTAAAACCGTATCTTCTTTCAATAATAAACAATTACATAAATATTTTAATATCCAAATGTCATGGTTCTAATATTATCATTCAAATAAAATTTAATTCACATAGACTTCATTAAAATAATATTTAGTCCTGTATGTTCATTCAAAACGGATTTAGTCCCATATCTAAAACTCTTTTAGAATGTAGGTACCTACACATCTTTTATCTGTGGAATATTGTTGTATGGGTTTCTTTGATAAATAGAAAATTTAATAAATTTTTTGTTTATAATTTTTTGATATATTCTTCACGTAATTGTTTTGAGCCCATACTGAAAATCCGTAGCAACATGACTAAACTCTGTTTTGGATGTCACCTCCTCAGCTATAACACTATGTTGAAAGTAACATAAGGTAAATCACCAGTAGTTGACAGTTTAAGGAGCACAATTGCTGAAAATCCCATTTGTAAGAAATCATTAATATATTTTACAAATTTTTGTTTTAGTCGCATTTGTTAATACTTTAAGAAGGTACGCAAGTGGTTACATGAGATATTGTATAATATTATCTATTTTTATATCATATTATGTTGATGCATGTAAATGCATTAGTGGTTGACACTAGCAAGACTGCAAAATTTTATTAGTTGACATATAATTGCACCAGTAGTTGACATCCTTTAACTAACACTATACATTATTTAAAAAAACACATAGAGATTGAAATGGCTAATTGTAAGTTACAGTTCGACAGTTTACACATCACATGACACAGAATACTGAAATTCATATTTTACTAGGTCATCGGACCCAAAACACCGTCGTTGAGGTAATAATTCAATGATTTGTGTTGACTCAAAAACACTTACGTCTTTCGTGTTCCTGACAAAACTTTTTTTCTGGCTGTTGCATGATCGCAGTGCCATTACTTCGATTTCTCCATCATCATACAGCTTCTGAACAATACAAACATATTTAAAACTCTTTTTCTTCCCAGGAAAGAAACGAGCACAAAATCACCTTTCTTATAAGAAACATTCGTAGGTGTGATATCATTTCTTTTCCCTATCTCACTTGTGATACTTCGAACAGCTTCATTTTCATGAATTATATCTGAGTCAATGTGCTCCAAACTAACGTAATCCGTACTGCTACCCGACTCTACCCACTCTTCCTCCTCTTCAGTTTCAGACACATCAGGTGATATTTTCTTGGATTTTCTTTCTGTTATTTTCTTCTTCTTTTCTTGTAGCTTAAGTTTATTAACACTTTCATGTTCTTCTTGTTTTGCCTTTCGTGCATCAGCCCTTTCCTGTTTCTGTCTTCCTTTTTCTACTGCAGCTTCTTTCTTCTTTTCGTGATACAACTGCCACTGCTTATATGTCACTACACTTGGTAATTTTTCATTTGACCTTTGTTTCCCTACTTTTTGTTTGTATTCTGGCCAGAATAATGTCTTTTTGAAAGGAGATGGTATACCTTTGTTTGTTGGTATGATGCTAAACTTCCATTTGTTGTAACATCTTGAGAAACAAGACGATTTTCTGCTTCATTATCAGGTGCAGATCTCCGGATTTCTAGCATTTGTCTTCCTCCATTTCCTTCATGACCATTATGCTGACTAACTTCTGATTCACGGTTTGCTTGATCTACATTATTTTGTGTCGTAATATTAATTTAATTTCCTACACATGGTTATTCATTTTCTTCATTGTTGTTTTCACCATTTTACTCTGTATGATCCATGCCATAACTTTCATTAGCTTGAAGATCTTCTTGCAAGCGACACTGAAGGATGCAATTTTCATTAACCTTTTTCCACAACAAAAATACAGACTGATCTTGAGAATCCCCTTTCCATTCATTACCAGAATCTTGAAAACTTTGAAGTTTACCTTTCCCATATATGCTTCCAAGAATGCCTTTCCAGCTCGTAGTCGCTCAGAGGAACTTCTGTCAGTAACAGCAGGACAGCATCCATTGTTGGAATTTTGGAAGTATCTACAGCTGTAGGATTCCTCGGTACAAGCCCACACTTCCTAAATCCATTTTTCAAAATGGAAGGTGTAATGAATTCATTTAAAGTTTCTTCCAGTAAAGGTGCAAAGTGGATTTTCTTCAATGCTGGATCATTTAAATGTTGCATTCTCCATTGATACACTTTTTTCTTTCATGCTTCTTTCAGCACGTGGAATACAGCAATGTCCATAGGCTGAATCAGGTGAGTCGAATTCGGAAGTAATGCTATAAGAATAATCCCATGATCTTCACAAAACTTACTAATGTGTAAGGTAAGATGAGATGCATGCCCATCAATGAAAACTATAACAGGTAGAGGTATCTTCTTTTCTGTGAGAAAGGGATAGAAAATATTTTTGATGAATTCAAAGAAAAGAGGTGCAGTCATCCAAACCAGTCTCAGATTTTCCGATTTTCCAGTGTTTTGGAACACTGTTAGCTAATTCATGAGGCACTCTTTCATACTTGAAAACCACTAATGTAGGTACCAAATCTCCATTTGTAATTCAGTAACCAACACCGTTAAGCATTCTTTCTCATCTGCATTCACCTGTTGATATACATTCTTCTCTCCTTTCACACATAACACCTTATTTCCTTTGGGATTGAGAAAGAAAGTGAGCTCATCTAAATAAAACACTCTTCGGGGTTGTTTAAGAATATTCTCATATTTGTTTACTTTCAAGTAGTTATTTATTTCTTCAAACCATCTTGAAAGTGATTCCTCCCGAACTGATTCCCTACTGGAAGTCAGATTTTGAGTCATTCTACTGGTAATATTTGGATGGTATTTCAAAAATGGTAGAAACCATGTTCGTCCTGGCCGATTGTCTACTAATGGGTTTTTACAGTTAAGTTCCTTAATTATGTGCTGTACACTACCTAAAAGTTCAGTTTTTGTTTTCGGAAACCCTGCTTTAGCAACTGTAGTTATTCATGCCACTAAAACATCTTCCTCTTCTCTTGCGAGCATGGGTTGTGGACCCATCTGACGTTTTCTAGGAGTTTTCCGTGTCATTTTGTAGAGCAAGGTGACACGAGTTACAGAGTGATGCTTATCTGCTGTAGCAATTGCAGTTCCGCCAAGAACGTCATCTATTGCATCATTCTTTTGTTGCTCACTGTAATGAAGTATTTTCCCTTTCACAGGAGGCTTTATGGTATCCTGAAATCAAACATGAAACACAAAAATATTTGAGTTCTAGTAGTTGACATATAATGTTTTAGTGGTTGACAAGGGGTGTCAATTGCGTGTTACAGATAAGATACAGTCATGTTGACCTTTTTCATGGGAAGCACCCCTAACAATTAGTATAGAGAATGTTAGTGTACCCACAAATATTACCTCTTAAAGTTCCATTAGTATTTGACACAGGTTTTCAACTACTGAAAATTTGCAAACATTTTGTATCAGTACTTGACACCCCCATTAGTTCATGAAACATTACCTAAAATCACTAATGCAGCATACGAACATTTAGAGAATTTCATATAAAACACAATGATATTATCAAACATGACTTAACATCAATAGTAAATTATCATACAATATTTCATGTTACATTACCTCCTTAACAATTTTGTTAGGCAAATAACAAGATTTTCTCACAATTCACACATGACTTCATGACAACAACTCATATTCAAAATGGTGGTATGTTTGTGATGTCTTTGGTACCAACTTTCATAACAGATGGCCCTACCAATATTTCGACATAGCAGAGAACTTGTAGAACAATGTATTTGGCTTATTATGAGGAATTAAAAATGTAAGTGTCAAAAGCATTGTAAACTACTGGTGCACTTACCTTAAATCATGATATGAATTTCTACTTGAAATGTATATAGGTGGCTCATGAAACATTTTTGGAAGTTGTCAGCAACATTCTGAACACTGGAGAGGTCCCCAGTCTTTACAAGCCAGAAGAATTTGAAGAGGTGAGTTTGAATGCTATACAATAATTTGTTATCTTACTCTTCATTGTATGCACAGTATTTAACAGTTTAATTCTATAGTAGATTAACTTTTGACAATAATTCTTGTAACTATGTATTTTAATGAGAATAATTTTGTCACAGTGGTTACAAAATTTAGGTAATTAGGTTCAAAGAGCTTTCAAACTCCTAAAGAACGGAAATGTGCGTTCTCACTAATAACCAAAGTAATTTTTCACAATAGGTATAAAAAAAAGTACTAGAAACAGTTTTGTCTTGTTATACACGAGATTCATAACAGTTTTAAGTTTTTTGTTGAGTATTTCCTATATAAATGATGCAAATGTGACCACAAATTCATAGATTGGTCCATTAAAATAAATGATAAGTAAATACTTTTGGCCAGACATAGACATTTTTTTAAGTCATGTTAGTGCTGTATCCACTTACCATATCCTCTGCTCTAAAATTTTTGTTCAGTAAATATGTGCCTTCATATGACAGGTGTAGTACCAGTTTCAGAAATATTATCCATACTACTGACTGCAAAGCATTGGCTTCAAAATCTCTTAAAGTTTTAAATACAGTTTATACAAAAATCAGTACCCATATTACAGTATTGAACATAAAATCTTCAACCATGGAAATGCCACAAACTTGCTTGTCCATACTTCTAGCTTCAAAATTTGTCCATATCAACAAATTTTAAAATAGAAGAAGTAGTTGCTATACTATTCACTCTAAAAACATAATCCTTAATCTTTGCTCTGAAAATATAAGCAGCCAATAACAGATCGGATTTTTCACAGAACAAAACTGGGTCGTTGCATATTTACAAGTCATCACTTCTTCCTATTTTGCATCAGCTTGGTTTTTTTTTCTACAGTCGATTCCTTTATTATTTACAGATGGACAACAATTTTCATCATCCATCATGATTCTATAGCCGCTATCGGGATTGTTATTTCGACCAAGCATTTACATCATCAGTATTTACATCATATCTATCTAGATGTTTATGAATCTTTGTTATCTAGCTAGTAGCTAATTCTAGTTAGTAATGTAAGCCTACAACCCCCATTCTGTTGAACAATTTACAATAAAGATTAAGTAGCATTATTTCATCTCTGAACTCTCACATTCACTCAGTATTTTTTTATTTCATCTTCAGCTGCACACCAGTTCACCATAGGACACCCCTTTTTTTCAAACCAAAAATTTCAACTCTGCAACACAACTTGTGAGAGAACAACTTATCAGCACCTTGACGCATAATATTCTAACCCTAAGGCAAAGCCTTACAGTGTTCAACCAAGATTTCATCTATTTCATGTCTGAATAAATGTATTTGTAACTATGACTGCCTTTATTTTCTTGCTAGGAATTACTTTCATATATGAACCACTGCATGATCTACGCTACCCCGTATGCCCCAGAAGATCGCTGACCCAAGAGATTTTATACTATATCAAGAGGCACAAGCACACCTCTTGCCAGAGATACTAGGCTCGCCGGCCGCATAGGTCAGCAAGCACTCTCAGGGTCTACCTAAGACCTCTCTCCTCTCCACAGCCTGCAAACGACTCCAACCTCTCCAGCAGCTTGAAAAGGCTTCAACTTCCAGCGGCTTGAAGAAGGCTCTTCCAGGTCCAGAAGACTCCAGAGGTAACCCAACGTCCCACACCCTGCAACCCTCTTACCCTAGTCAGATTCCTTGACTCCGCAGTAGCAGGTCGCCGCGACGCTTTCCCTTCTGGACGAAACCCCTGCTCAAAGAGACGCACAAAAGTGCGTAGCTTAGTGGATTGTTTGATACCAGACTAATTTTACTTTACCAGGCTCACCTTTGCCTGCTTTAATTTATGTAAGTAAATTAATTCCTAGTTAATCTGTATAATCTAAACAGGGATTTCCCATTTTCCAATACCATACTCAATATTACATAAAACTGAAATTGTTAACTACTGTAATTTTAACATTAGTTCTTTGATCACTTTAGTTATTCTGTTAATAATTTGTGTCAGTGAAACTTGTTGTCAGGAGCAATATAAAAACCCAGCTGAGGATTAGTCAGGTGGCGTACCGAACTCCACAGGAGACAGAGCTTGCATAAAGCTTTAAGTCCGCAAAGACACACCGCTTCTCCTGGCGTTTTTGTTGTTCCCTCGCCTTCCCTTGATGGCCTTCCAAATACCGGACTGCATATCTTTACATCAGTGCCTTAGGTTTGACTGACTAAGACACACCCCAGGACTGCACGTCTGTGGAAGGTTCAGAAGGCTGATCAGATGCACAACAAGAAAGGTGATATCCCACGCCATAACTGGGGTAGAGAACATCGTGCCTTAAAAAGATTAATTAACTCAAAAGTAAACATGGTAATTACGAGTGAGGTCACACTACCATCTGCAGAACCCGATTTCACGCCTACGCCTATGCCATCTTTCAACCCCCTCGACCATGAGTCAGAGTTATGTGCTTAATTAGGTGTTCATCAGTCGTGGTCTGATCAGGAACCAATCAGCTGTCCCCAACAGGAGACCCTCTTACCCATAGTGACTAAACCACCAGGCCCATTGGACTAGGGGAAGGAAGTACAGAACTCGTGTATAATTCAATTAGCTTCTGGGGAGGTAATCAGGGTACATCTACCTCCGAAGGTCACCCCAAAACCCCATGTGGTTACTCCACCCGCCAATTACATACACACCCACTGGCCTACACGACCCCTTCGTCTTACACCAGCCCCTCCGGCAGGAATATCCACCCCAACCATCTTCATTGACTAATTCATACATCCCCAGGACAGCTGGCGTCCCACATTTTGGCAGCTCTTGTAATGAGGAAGATTGATCTCCCAAGAAGGGAAACAATCACGGTTCGCCTCACTTTGGGGTTTGAGTCCCCGCTCCTCAGATGGTATCCTCCCACTAGGTGGCCCCGCACAGAATATACGACTCACCAGACTAGAGTAGCATCTTAAACACAGCGGCAGGATTGCTTGATGAACTGAGGAGGGCAGACAGCATCTTAACTATTATCCCGAAGATAGGAGCGTGCATTATTGTGAATTTGCAAAGTTGCACTATAAATTTAAAAATGTAATATTTTGAAGTAAATATACTAAACATAAACAATCTTTTTATATGAAATAAATGTGTAATGTTTTAAAAAAATTGTTTGGTTCTTCATAAATATGTTTTTTTAATGTATTATATGGTTGAGCATAGCCACAGATATGCATGGAAAGCACCATGGAGAAGGGTTTTTTTCCTTGTTTTCCTTTGTGTGTTGAAGATCCCCCAGATGTTTCTGACAGCTGTCATCATTGCCATATACCGTATTTACCCAAAAGGAAGATAAGGTGTTTTGACAGAAAAGGAATATAAAAAATATGGGATCCTCTACAGTTTGGGATCCTCTTCAATTCAAAACGTAGGCATAAATACCATAAATGTGGGACACTGCTAGTTCAGTATTTAAGTTTGTGTTACATGCACAAAACTACCACGGGCTTCTATTTATAATTTTTACTCAGGTAGCAGTTAGTGCTCTAGAAGTGGTGTGTCATGAGACAGAGGATTTTGACAAGGGCTTTCATGCTTAAATACAGTTTGTTCTATGGTTGTACACATTTTTGTAGAGCTGAGACTGTACCTGTCAACTTTGACAAGGGTCGGTATATCTGATGTCACCTGACCATAAAGAGGAAGCTGTTTGCTGGGAAGCCCTTTGCTAGGAAGCAAAATCGCTCAAGTCACGAATTTATAACACCCACAAAAGGTTTACAGTATAAGAAAGATGCTGCTCCCATACAGCCAGTTTAAACACACCTATTTCATTGTGATTAGCTTTTCTTTCAAAGTAAATAGTATATATAATATAATTCATATGATAGCATTTCATCTAGAAGGGTTTGTCATAAATTCATGCAAAAATATTTTCAACCGAAATAATTTTTCCAGCACTTCACAGGAGTAGTCTTGAATTCAGGTTTAAATATTTTTCCCGCTAAAATAATTTTTTAGGAAGGGGTCGTCTTTCGTCTTAGATTCAGGGTTATCTTCCTTTCGGGTAAATATGGTAAGTTACCCTGTATTGCTATCTTAGACAGATTTCTGTTAGAAACTTTATGTGATTGGATATGGGTATATTGCACCAAAATCTGGGTAGATAGTGGCTGGCTATGCCCAGTAACTGTCTTCGTGGACTAGGCTTGGGCAGATGAACATCTCCACTAAAGTGCTATCCACTTGTATAGTGATTTTAAAGTGTATAAGTGTGCAAGATGTTAAATAATGCCAGAAGTTGTGAGCCAATTGTGCTGTATAAAGGTGCAGGTGAGGAAGAAATCCAAAACTGGCTTATTATTATTATGTGGAGAGATGTATATTTCCCTGCCAGCCTATGTCAGTCTACTGTAGTAGAGTAGTATTGTTGCTTGGGAAGGTAACCCAGTATTCGTCTACAGAGTCTAGTTGTGTGATGACTTTAAGCAATTCTTCATTAGGAAGTAATGAACCACATTATTTTTCTTAAATTCATTTCCTTTATGAGGAAAGTAAAATTTCTTGGTGGCGTTTGAGGGGGGGGGGGGGGGGTGTTTTTTATTTATTTATTTATTTATTTATTTATTTATTTATTTAAAAAAAAAGAGGTTGTACCATAATGTATGGCATCAAACAGTTAGCAAATGATTACCCATTAGTGCACCGTACCCTTTACATGAGTTTAGTCTGCTACAGAGCTAGCAAAATTTAAATATTGATGTATAAACCAAAACAGTGTGTTATTGTCTAGTAAAATTTACTTAAACTGCAGACAGCTTTGCAAGTCACAAAAAATGCCTTATTTTGTGTGAAATAATTTAACTGCAGACAGCTTTGCAAGTCACAAAAAATGCCTTATTTTGTGTGAAATAATTTATAATTCTTATGAAGAATTATTTAAACAATTATTTTGATGTATTATAATTTAGTTTTCTTTCACTTATGGCAGTGGGTTATTCATGTACACACCTGTAGTCTGTATGACAGTAAAATATTGGTATAAATTTTAGCTTTTATTTTCCTTCACACTGATTTTTCTTGTAAGTGAATTTTTCTTGGATGTGTGGAATGGTATTACAACTCACAATGGTACTGACTTGTTACACTACATACCTGACGTACAGCAGTCATCATGATGCAGACAAACAAGCGTTGGTAAGTCAGTACGTACATTGTTTGGTAAACTCAGTGACAGTTGGTCTAAATACTGCATTGTAGTGGTTTATGTTCTACATCAAAGTGTTTACACCCAGAGTGTGTGAGATATTTTGTACATGTTTTGTCTGCGTATTATTCAGTGTACTAGAGGTGCTATACATATGTTGAATCAGCCCAGCACTCTATGCTTCCACATACACTGATATACAATCTGATGAAACACCAGTGGACCAGAACCTACACCTATTCTAATCCACAACACACTCTTAGAACCTAAGAATTATTCATCAGGGGTGTAATCCAACAACTAATACATACAAACAAAAATAAATAAAAATAAAAGGACATTAATATTACTGTTAAATCTACTTCAGTGGCGCTCAACATGTTGCCAGACATAGTCAGTTTTCTAACTTTTTGTCAGTAGTGATTGTTGTACATCTGGGTCACTTGCACAACACCACTAGACACCACACACAAAACCTACACAGAGTATGTCTGCTGAGGAAGGAGCAGACAAATACTTCCTCAGGAGCTCAATTCAAGAAGAAAGGGACCAACACATAGCTTTGCATCAGATAAACATGATGGAAGATGAGGGGCTCAGTGAATCTACTGTGTCAGTTGAGACAGCTGAAAGAGAAATCAGTGATACTGAGTCGAGTACACCCAGCACACAACCCAGCCACACACAACCCACACAGTCTACACCAGGGGTAGCTCGTCCGAGTACACCATTGCAAGAACACATACAACTGTACATGCAACAAGTGTTAGCCTTAATAGGAGAGCTACAGACCATCGTAGCAGAGGTAAGAACAAGCAGAAGTAATTTGGAGCTCAATTTGAAGGATATTAAGACCAGTGTATCAGAGGTGCAATCTAACACCGTCACGCTAGAACAAAATTTACTATGTAGCAAGTCTCAGTGAAGTAAAAAATAGTGTCAGTGTAGTTAAGGAAATCACTGCAACTTTGGAGAGTAGCATCAGAACAGAGTGTAATAAAGTTAAGTAGGAAGTGTCACTCCAGATAGACTCTATCACGCACACACTGACTGAAGTGAACACATGTTTGGAGAGGGCCAAAGCCCAAACCAATCAGAACACAAGCCAGATAAAACAACTTAAGGAGTCTGTGAACAGACTGACCCTGAGCAATGATGACACGCAACAATTGTTGGGGACAGTGTTATCACAAGTAGAAGTAAGCACAGACAAGGTCACACAGCAAGTACTTGAAGTGCAAGAACAAGCTGAGAGGGAGAGACTCCTATTGAATACCAAACTGGAAAGCCTTTCTACTCATGTTCAGTACCAGCTTATCCTAGCACCGACCAACACACAGAGACAGGTGTCTGCATTTGGCAGTGCAGGTCGAGCAAATGCAGAAAAAGCTTGAACAAGCCAGGAAGGAGGTGGTAGATAGGAATATGGTACCTAGAACACTGGCACCCACAATATAGATGGGAAGTCCAACAGCAGGAAAGGCCAGTACACAAATGCCTGTTGCAACGTCAAGTGCAGGCAGTACACAAGCCCAGCCATTGGTATCTCCACCAAGCCAGCAGAGGGCACTCGTGTGTGAGAAACACTCATAGAGACCCTGCAGCAGTATTGCAATGATGCATCACCCGGCCCAGAATTGGTGGTGTGAGGCACCAATTTTCCATGGGAAGTTCCAGGAGAACCCCATAACATTTTTAAAGCAGTTTGAAGATTACTGTGATTACTTAAGATTGACAGGCATAGACAAGTTGACGTGCCTGAGTAACTCATGTAAGAATATAGCCTACTTTTGGAACGAGATGAACTGGCCAGACTTACAAACTTACCAGGAATTCATGACTGTGTTTATAGACCACTTCTGGAGTGTGTAAATCCAGATAAACATGCGTACTAAGTTGAGGTCTGAGAGGTATGAACCAAAGAGTAAGACCTTCGAGAAGCACATCTGCTTGATGTACGAGCAAACAAGGAACTCGTCAGATGAAGAGTTTATAAGTCTCACCCTAGGACAGCTCCTATTGTATTACCAACAACAATGAGTGACATCAACCATTTCATCGATTTGTGAATTTCGTGACCAGCTTATCTACTTTGATAATCTGAAACGATAATTCAGGACCCAGGAAGATGCAAGGAAGGACAGCCCACCTAAATCACCCTTGTACCAAGGTCATAGGTCTGGCCAACAAAGGTTTAGTGGCTCAAGAGGTGAGTAGGAAGTTGGAGTGAATGTCCTCGGGGCAAGGACAGTGAACAGTAACAATGGTGGAAGGTACTACAGAGGAGGTTACCGGGAATGTGGCCGAAGAGGTCGTGGGAACCAGTCCTACCAAGGTCAGCATAGAAGGAATCAGGACAACTCAAAGAACCATAACACCTAAGAGGAAGACTAGCATAGGTCAGGCCAGGGGCAAAGTAGTCCATCGTCCACCATATGTTCCTCACTACCAGCGACATGGTGGGAACAATGCCAATGGGCACCACTTTTCCACAGGTACTGCCAGGTACCTACTGTGAACAACTGACCTCATCTAACCAACCAGCATGTAGTACAAGCGATGACTAACAGGCAACAGCGAGGAAATGGACACACCCAAAGCCAACAATGATCATGGGTTGGCAACTACCCAGAGGTAAGGTGGATGCGATCACACCACTACAGCAGACAACACAACCAGGTTACCAGCAAGGTAACGGGGAGGTGGTTCAGCAAAACCAAGCAACGTTAAACTAGAATGGGCCGGCGGCAAAAGTCTCCGAGCATTGACCCTGTGAGCGCAGATATTATTGATGTGTCAGGAGACTAACAATAGTAATCAAGAGGTGTACATGCACACATGTTTAGCTAGTAAGGGTGTTGTAAATAATGTTATTGATTCGTATGGTTCAACTCAATTATGTACTACATGGTTGAGTGAAACTGAAAGCGATTTTCTATATCAAGAGCCAGCAGTGTCATAAGCTAGAAAGGTGGAGATACTTTGCATAGAATTAATTATAAGTATCTTTTGTGTCACTTTGCCAGCACTACTATATAGTGGTGCTGCAGGGAGTATCATCGGTGAGGATGCAGTGAAATTAATTTGAAGGTACTGGCGTAAAGCTACCATTGTTACCTGTACCCAGGCTCTGCATCCTAGGTGTAACATCGAGGACAAGCACCTTTATCAATGGACAGACAACTATACAGGTAAAAGTCATAGAACAACTTTAAGCTCTTAATGTTTTGATTCTTAAGGGTTTAGCAAGATCTCTCATATTAAGGGCAGACTTATTGATGATGTATTCAGTAAAATTTTAATTTCGGTGGTTGGCTTGTAACCATGCCAGAGGGGTAAAGTACCTCAACATTGCCAACCAGGTGGCAATTTAGTGATAGGTTTGTGAACCTGGTCCACAATGAAGCAAGTATATGCCAACTAACTAGTGGTGGGTCAGTAAAGCCTTTTGGGGCTGACACCTCTGACATGGGGAGCAGTAGTCAGCAATGTTACTCAGCTGCAGCAGCAGCAACGGTATGATTTTTTGATGTCACTTGCAGACATTTTGTCTGAGAAGCCAGGATTTTCATCTTTACCTATCTAAGATTAAGGTGCTACAAGGAGAGTCCTTCTATAAGCACTCCTACCCCAGACCACAGAAGTATACTAAGGAAGCTGAGTAGTTTCTTGCACAGCTGGTTGAATGGCAGGTTGTTAGATGACAAGCCAGTCCCTACTCCAACCTGATTGTATGTGTGCACAAGTATAATGGGTCCATATGATTGTGTTTGGATGCAAGATCACTTAATAAGACTACTGTTAAGGACCGGAAGGGTCCAACACAGACAAGTGAGATGCTGAGAGTGTAGAGAGGGCTGAAGTACCTTAGCACCCGGGATTTCTCTTGTGGTTTCTGGCAGATACCCCTTGAACAGGAGTCAAGGCAGTACACTGCTTTTCTGTTAAAAAATCAACATCATGTGTTTGTGGTTATGCCATTTGGTATCTATAATGCCATTGCAGAGTTCCGAGGTGTTGGCCATGACTCCGGGAAACCAGTGCCAAGAATTGGAATGAGGGTATGTTGATGACATTAACTTTGTGTTTGAGAAATTGAAGCAAGCCTGAATGACAGTAAAGCTCAGGAAGTCATTATTTTGTAGAGAAGCGCTGCTATTTTTGGGCATATTTTAACCCGTACAGGGATTAAAACTGCACTGGATAAGTTGAGGGCTATTACCCAATTCCCAGAGCCCAGAACTGTGAAGCAGTTGAGAACATTCATGGGAGTGATTGGGTTTTACATGAACTACAGCAACATAGTGGCAGAGATTGATGTACCCTTGTTTCAGCTGTTGAAGGAGGACCAGGCATGGAGGAGGGAGTCTGTGGAACAAGAGGCCTTCACCAAACTTAAGCAGTTATTTCTGGAAGAGCACGTGCTATTCCATCCTCCAAGGCCAGGAATACTACCTGTATACAGACTCATGGGCTTATGCCATTTTGTTCAAACTTGCTCAGCTTAACTCAGAGGGGATTGTTGGAATCTCCAGAGATATGGCAATTGTATGGAATCTCCAGAGATACAGAGACCTGTTACTGGGTGAAATGATAGTTCTGTTGACAGATCACATGGCATTAACCTGCCTTAAAACCAGCAAAGTGTGTTTGGAAGTAGGTCAACTAGATTGTGCCTACTCATACATGAGTATGACATTGAAATCTGATAAATTAAGGGCAAAGAAAACGAAGCAGCCGACTACTAAGTCGAGCACCTGACTTAGAGGCAGATATTTCTATTCCAAGCCAGAAGCTGAGAGAGTTCTTAGTAGCTGTGAGTAGAGCTACAGCACAATAGGTCCTGGCAGCGACATTGCTTCTTGTTCTGGTGGCTCTCTTTCCCTGTCGTAAGAGTGGCAATTGGGTCAACACTATTCCGGTCTTTGGTGGCTTTCTGTCAACAAGTTGTTAAAGAACCTTAAACTACACCAAGAGTCTGACTAGGACTGTCAGAAGTTAGTAGCCTACATAGGTTACAATCTGCTCATCCTTCAGATAAGCTGCACGTTGTGTATTGTTTATCTCCAGACAATACTTTGTTTCACCTTGGATCTGTGACGACCAAGTATGAGGAATATTGGAAGCCTGTTATTCCGAAGAAACTGGTGAATAAGTTTGTTTGGCAGGCGCACATCTTGCTAGACCATGTTGGGACCAGCAAGGTATATGAAACCATAAGGAGACTGATTTATTTGGCTGGAATGCAGCAGGATGTCACCATGGTGGTGAGATCTTGTTTGGCATTCCAGAAGGCAAAGTATCCGCAGGAACATCTAAAGGGTGAGCTGCAACCCATCCTGCCTACCACACCACTTGATATATACCTCTGTGCTAGAGAAACATGGTGTGATAAAGAGGGTCACATGCATTCAAGCAAGAATAGCTAAAAAAAAAATACCACATTTTTCCAGGCAAAGGTTGTACTTATTCCATCAAGGGCGGTGTTCGCTGCAAGTTGTTTGTCACGTGGGTTGGAGTAGTGGGTTGACCACCCGCCCCCTGCTGGGCCTCGTTGGGAGGAAGTGAGAAGGAGAAACGAAGCTCACGTCCAAATGAAATTAAACAGAAGTCGAAGCATGCTTGCACTCCATATGGGATCTATTAGTGCCTCACATGTTGTGAAACATGTCGTTGCTCATCTGATTTGCATTTTACAAAGGAAAATTAAAACAAACAAAAGTGAATTATTTGTGGCACATACAGAAAGGCCGCTTTTCTGCATTATGCCTTGTCCACAATAGCTCATGTGCAGTTCACAATGCATGTCCTAAAGTGCGTCTCTTCACGACAGTAAAATAGTGCGCCTCAAATTTCTGAATTTGTTTTTTCGAAAGCGGGAAGACATAACAAATAGCTGATATATACACATTATAATCAAAGTGTCTATATTATAACTATAATGATTATGTAGAGCTATACCCCGTAGGCGATCAATTGTAGCACTGTAAATTACTTATAACCATGAATTTCGAGGCTGCTTCAAATTTCTGACTTTTTTTTTCGGTAACGGAAGACATAATAATAACCAGTATACAAACATTATAATTCAAGTGTCTACATTGTAGTTATAATGGTTACATAGAGCTATACCCCGTAGGCGATTAATTGTAGGCCTGTGAATAACTTGGAAGCACAAATTTCGTCGCCTGCCTCAAATTTCGGAATTTTTTTCCCAAAAATGGGAAGACTGACCGAACAGCCGCTATATAAACATTATAATCAAAGTGTCTACATCATAATTATAATGATTATGTAGAGCTTTACCCCAAAAGATATTAATTATAGGCCTGTAAAAAACTTAGAAGCATGAATTTTGAGGCCCGCCTCAAATTTCGAAATATTTTTTCCGAAAAGGAGAAGACATACCAAAAGCCGCTATATACTGACGTGGGCTAACAGCCAGTGGCACAAGAGCCCATTATGGGGCTCACCACACACTTGTCACGTGTACATGCACGTGCGCAAAGAGGCTTAAATCTGAACTTTCCTAACTGAATATTCTTTTTTTTGCAGTGTAAAATATGTCTTGTTATTTTATTTTCAGTGTTTGAAATGTCTTAAAATATTTTTAAGTGTTTGTTGACAGTTTGAAAATGTTTGGTTATGAATTCAAAGTGCGTGCTGCATGGGGATTAAGAACTGTAATATTCCGGCATGAACACCTTTGTAAAGAGACACTAAAATAATACAGAAAATTAACAAGAAAATTCTAAAATGTAAAATTATATTTAAATTATTTGTACCATTTTTATTTTCAATATATAGAAGTTTTACTCAGCATGCATAGCACCTCCACTTATGTGAATCGTGTAGGCAGTCATGGTAGGTCCGTGCGATGCTTGCTTCTGGGCAGTCTGTCTAGGAGAGCTGGCGAGGTAAAACACTGTCACGTATGCACTACAACTTTTGAGTACTGATGTAGATTTCCATAGCACTTTTGGTATATCGGTTAACCTTTGCTTGCATATGTTTTGCCAGACATTTACCCAGCATTATGCTTCCACTTAACTCATTTATTTCGCCCTTGTGCCATTTTTCAACGTAATCAAGGAGAAGAAGGAGAAAGATGTCGGAGAAGTCGTGCGACCCACGAAACTTGAATCAGATGCCATCCGCTTCTGCTAAAGGCGTTCCATCGTAATTTCTGTATTATTCCTGCGTGCGATTTCAAGGGGTTTGTTTTCATGTATGTATCACGTGGTTCGCTACGAACTTTATCCAATGACATCCGGGCCATCTTAACTTGTTTTCACGCTTGTGTGTGTTTTGTGAATACTTATCTTGTGCCCCATCATCTTGTAAGGGTATATACGTCATTTGTGTGATTTTGTATTTTGTGTACGGTGACATTACTCTGTCCTAGCCGGCTATGTATATTGGCCTTCACCACACTTCCCACGTGCTGTAGGGCGAGCCCAAACGAGTTTGTGTTAGTGATGCCAAGTAATCAAACATGTTAGTGTATCATTAGTGTTTCATTTTGTAATTCGCCCTGCCCTATCTGCAGGTAAAAATCGTCAGTTCACCCTAGTGGCTGTCGACTCTCTTTCCTTGTGAAGATTGTGTTTTCATACTCCACGGTGAGATCATTCACCTAGGCGTGCGCTAGAGTAATTGCGGGCTGAGGAGCACCCAAGCGGATTTAGCTAGACATGACCGAGTTGTATCATTAAATTTCATATCACGTGATTTGTATGCACTGTATAAATAATACAAGTCTCATAGTGACTTATTCTTTTATTTTGTAGTGATAGTGTCCTTGCCACCTGTGTTTTTCAAGTGTTAAAAATCTTTAGTGTTGAAGTTTAGCATTTCAAACGTGTATTGTAATTTCGCTCGGGTGAGATGGACACACAGAATCTACAGCATCCCTGAGAACCCTGTGTCTCAACAGTGTGGTGATTGGGAGCACCACTGGTGCCCATATCATCAGTAAGTAATTTGTGTCATCGTTCATCTCATATCTCACCCGACAGCATAAATACACATTATAATCAGTGTCTACATCATAATTATAATGATTATGTAGCTCTATATCCCATAGGATATTAATTATAGGTCTGTAAATGACAGTCCCTACCTTACCTAGAATCTGAACCCAGAGCCCCTCGTATTGCAAGCTAGTTTTATACTGATCGCGCAACAGAATTCGGCATCTCTTTTATGGCAGTATTCAAACTTATTTTAATGTACTTTAGTTAAACATTTTGGCATGGAATAATAGTAATTGCTTAAATGTGTTACGCTCCTCAATGCACGCACATTTCATGTTACTTTAAGTGCCAGTAAAACTTAGAATGTGGCCATGCCATCCCCCACACTGATCCAACACCCAGATAAGATAGAAATTTTGCTGCAGTAACTTTTTTTGGCTTATTTGCAACCAAACTGCAGAACAGGTCAAATGAAAAATGACCACTAGGAATTCTTCCCTCAAAGACATTGCACCACACCAAGGAAACTGAATAAGGAAAAACATACAATATTGGCGGTAATGAAACAGTAAAATAGATCTCGGAGCTGACAGGAGGGAGAAAACGCGCCCGATCTCACCCCCTCTCCTCACCCCGTTAATGACCCACAACCACCCGCCGACCACACGCCTACCTGACAGCTCGATTTCCACTTATTTATTTATTCATGTCGGGGGACATAATTGCTCCGCGGTATAACCGAATCTGCGCTATAATGGGCCGTGGAATTCCGGGCTTCCACACTACTTTCAAAATCTACCCCAGCCACTAAATTGGAAACCCTTTTAAGGTACTCTGTATTTATATGACCATAATGACAGTACCATAATTGAAAATTACCCTTACTGACTAACTAAATTCCCTTCTATTTTGTCACTGACACCAGTCTCAAAAACATATTAAGAATTTTTGTTATACCCAACAGTGAGTCTTATTTTTTATAATTAATACCATGTTATAGGCTATTCACGATAAAGTGAGCACTTTCAAGGCCCTCCCAACAAGCATTAACTGCTAATAAATATATATTTTTTGCAGCCTCAGACATTAAATTTTGATGATGGTGAAATGTATACACTGTGTTTATTGATCACCTTGCAATGTTTATATTAAAAAGCAGCACAAAGTTGGAAATTGGATGAAAGGAAAAATTTATAAGGGCCTTAAAAAGTGCTCACTTTACCATGAACGGTCTATATCCCTATTGACAAAACCAGATTCCTCTAGCCTATTGACAGATAATAAATTCTTTGTTACATCAGGTACATAGTACACCTTTCTAATGATACAATTATATTTATCACCTTTACAAAATATAGTACAATTAATATTACCTACAGACACTGCTTTAAAACTGGCCCCATAAATTAGCAACATAAATTTTACTATGTTCCTTATCCTTAATGTGTTCAGTAAAATATTCATCACTACTAACTATGTGATAAGAAGCTCCACTATCAACATACCATTGTATTTTTTTGTGATCCTCCTCGGAATCTGCAGCATCCTTAAATTTATGATCTTCAGTATAAAAGAGAACTATCGGATCCTCATTGCCTCATGTAGTGTCTCTTCTATTGCTTGATGAAAGAAATGCCTTTTTGCTTGCATCTTGAAAACTTTCTTGCCTTCCACTCGGAACAGGATTTTGATTTTAAAACTGCTAGTTGCTGAGTGTCTACCACAATGCCTATAACCTCTACTCTGAGTAGCATTAAGACTGCTCTCTTATATTGTCTGCATTAAAATTTTTTGTGTCCTTTCTGACCACGGAAGAAACATGAAAAGAGATAATATGTTTTAACATGTCGAGAAGTTCCTTGCTTATGGGAATTAAGTATGGCTTGCCATATGTTAACAGAGTGCTTTTAACAGTCATCAGAGCATTCAGCGTCGTTCTTTCTGATATTGTAGACCTGGCAGGTGTTAGTGCCCTATATGAAGAGTGTAGTATTTCATTTGAATGTCCTTTATTCACATGTTGATCCATGTACATACCCACCACATCACATCATGTCCACCACTACTTCGTAGGCCGTTAACCACTACCAACCTGTCACATTAACTTCCCATTTTACCACTACCAACCTTTCACTTTAATTTCCCTACATCTCCCTTTTTTACCAAACACAAAGCAATTTACAGATTAATTTGTACACAAACATTGACTTAAAACTAACACAAGTACAAAGCACTTTACAGATTCATTTGAACACAAACTTTGTTGACTTAAAACTAACACAAATACTGTTGACTTAAATCCCATTTAGGCACGTATTCACTGAGGTATCGAGGTGTCCTTGAAATTATTAGAGGCCGGGATCATGCAGGAACACAGATTTCAAGATTTACATCTGTGAATGTATAGTCAACTCCACCTCGAAATCCTTTAAACCCATTTCTAATAATGCTGACGGTTTTTTGAATCTACACTTACAATTCTCCTTTCCCTTGACCAGTAATACTGCTTTTTATTTACTTTGTTTTCATTACCCTGAACTGGATGTTGTTCCCTTTCAACTACAGATTTCTTAAGATGATAAGTGTTTCTTTGTTTTACCCTTCTCCTTTTATCCTGTATCAGCACAGATCTAGGAGTAACACCCACTTTAATGACCCTGGCAGGCTTCCACATTATCGCCTTTTTGCAAGTCAATGTTTCTGGATTTTGTACTTTTATCATAGCAAATTTTGTTCACTCGATACTTTTGCTGCTGTACTTCAGAGAAGTTTTATACTACTGTAGGTTGCAGCAATTTATCATGTATTGGCAATTTTGTCCTTGTTCTGCTGAACAGAAGCTGTGCAGGACTGAAATTTGAACTTAAGACTAGAGTGTTTCTATACTCAAGTAACATGAGTTCTATGTCAAGATTTTGATCAGTGCATTTTTTTTAACATTTTTTTAGTAATACCCACAGCCCGTTCTGCTAGTCCATTACTTCCTGGGTAGTATGAACTTGAAGTTTTGATAGCAAATCCATACTTTATACTGAACTCCTTCATATGCAAAAAACCAAAAGGCATGCTGTCTGCCACTAGGATGCTTGGGATCCCATGTGTTGAAAAAATATTCTTTAGTGCTTTTACTATGTTAGGCGAGTCATTTAACTGCAAGGGAACCAACTCTATCCACTTAGAATAGTAGTCGCACAGAATTAAGTACGGGTGTGATTCGTATTCGAGAATGTCGCACGCTACTTTGTGGAAAGGTAATGTCTGGGGTTCTCGTCATATCGTAGGTTCCTTGTGGTTCTTAGAATTATATTTTTCACACAGACTACATGCTGCTACTGTATTTTCAATGTCTGCATCCATACTAGACCAATAGAATAATGTTTTTGCTTGTGCTTTTGTTTTTGACACACCAAAATAAGACTGATACAGGTTGTCTAAAACAGACTGTTTGAGGGATGTTGGGACTATAATCCTTTCCCCCAAAAACACTAGGCCATCTTCAATTACAAGATAATCCTTAAATTTTAAATCAGTTTTCCAATTTCTGGTAGTTTTGTCTTTGAATTTGGCCAACCATTTGAGAACAATTTGTTCAACTCTACTAGGAGTGAATCTTTTTTAGTTTCTTGTTTAAAAAGAGCTTTCTTATCATCAATGCACCACCTCATTTAGGGAAACATCAACATCACTCACTGTGGCATTCGAACATGCCCTATGTAATGCATCAGCTACTAGCATTTTTGAGCCAGGCACATAAACTAGCTTTACCTTGTACAGACTTAACTTAAGTCTTATACTTTGCAACCGTTTTGAAGGTATTTTATGAATTTCTTTTTTCATGAAGGAGATCAATGGCTGGTGGTCTGTTTGGATCATCAGTTCACGACCATATATATACTGATGGAAATGTTTACATGCAAATAGAACAGCCAGGTATTCTTTGTCTACCTGGCCGTTATTCTGTAACAAAAGACAGCCTATTCCTTCCTTGCTACTGTCTGTCTGGATGACAATTTCTTTCGACTCATCAAATGTTTGTAACACTGACTCCGAAGCTAGTACTAACTTTAAATTTTCAAGACATGCCTCGTGAATGCTCGGATTCCATAAAAATTCACAATCTTTTTTTACTAACTTTCTAAGGGGACTGGTAACTTCAAAGAAATGAGAAATAAAGTCCTGTAAATAATTAAGCAAGCCAAGAAAACTTTGCATGTCTAGTTTGCATTCGGGGGCATCATAGTTAGCAATTGCTGTGATTTTGTCAAAGTCTGGAAGTACCTTACCCTCTCTGAAAGTATGACCCAAGTACTTTACTTCATTCAGTCTGTACTGAAACTTATTTAAATTGAATTTGACATTACATGACCTAGCCCTGTCCAACACTACTAAAAGTATTTTTTCATGTGTGTTAACATCATCTGCATAAATAAGTAGATCATCTACATAGATCATAACCCCATCTATGTCACCAAATAGCTCGGTGTTGTATTTTTGAAATACCTCTGTAGAAACGTTCAGGCCAAAGGGTAATCTTTTGAACTGATAACAACCATAGACAGTAGAGAAGGTACAGTATTTTTAACTCTGCTCATCTAAATTGATGTGCCTTAATGAATCTTAGCGGTTGAGAACACTGAAATAACATGCTTTGCCTAACTTGGCCGCAACGTCTCTAACTGTGGGTATTTCATAGTATTCTTTCACGATTGCATCATTGAGTTCTTGTGAGTCTATGCAAAGCCTAAGAGAACCATCTGGTTTCTCAACTATAAATAATAACATTTTTACCCATTCTGTGGGTGCTTCACATTTAGATATGATGTCTAAGTGACACAGTTTGTCTAATTCACTTTTGAGCTTGTCTTTGATTGCCAGTGGAAGTCTATGTGGAGGATTGGAAGTTGACACACGTTTTTTTAAATTTGATCTTGTAGTAATTTTTGAACTTCCCAATGCTGGAAAACACATCTTTGTATGCAGCTACAATGCCTTCTTTAGACTGATGATGCACTTCACTAACACCATTCTTGTGCAAAATACCCAACTTCTCACAAGTTTCTAACCCTAAAATCAACACAGCATCTTCGTCTACTACCACAAACGTTTCATGCGAAATGGCTTTGTTAACAGACAGGCCTAAATCACAACAATCCAGAACTTTAGTTTCCGAGTAATTGTATGCAGCAAGCGAGATGTTCTTTTTTTTTTGCAAAAAGTGATGTTTGTACACAAACGTTGCACCTGCGAAAACACTTTGAGTGGAATAATGTTGACACATGCACCCGAGTCAAGTTTGAACTTAACATTTACTGAATTTTTATTAGAAAAGTTTCTGTCCAACTGAGGGAATGAACACTGGTACTTGCCTTGCTGTTTGTCACTTAGAAGTAGTAATAATCCTCTTCATCTGAGTTGGGCTTGAGAAATTCACCTTTATGTACCTTGACTTCAGTCACTTGTTGACGCTTTCCATTTGATCGAGCCCTGCAAACTTTTGCAAAGTGAATTCGCTGTCCACACAGTGCATATGACCTTCCTCTTGTCTGACATTTTTGTGGATCTCGCGAGTGTTGGTAACCACATCACTTACACTCTTTAAGTCCATGGCAGTTTGTTGGGCATGCTGGGAACTAGGAGAACAGTGTGAAGTTTTTTTTATAAACTTTGTTTCATCAATGCTAACTATATTTGTGTCTTCTAGTGTAAGTTGCATTACATGACTTGCCTGTGCAGATGTGAATTCAGCTGTTCGAAACTGTAGAATCGTTTCTTCCAAATCCAATCCTCCTTTTTTAGCACCTTTTCTTGTGTCTCACAATTGCGTATGCCAAAAAATATACGGTGACGAAGCATTTAATTTGGATTTGTGAATTCGCAATTGTGGACCAATGTTTTTAGATCAGTTATGACTGCATCAAAATGTTCACCTTCCTTTTGTTTACGGTTGTAAAACATAAAACTTGAATGCAATATGTACTTTTTTGGGTTGCAATACTTGTTAAACTTGTCCAGAACAATAGATAATGTTTTGGTTTGAGTAACTGTTTCACTAAACCTTAACGTTTTGTAAACATCTAATGCCTCTTCTCCCACAACATTCATAAAGATTGCAATCTTACGGGACGCAGTTTGTGACTTCAGATTCGAGGCTTTGAGATAGACGTCAAATGCTTGATGGAATTTCTTCCAGTTTTCCCCCTAGTTACTGACTAGCAACAGCTTGGCTGGGAGGACGAAAGTAGTCGCCATTAGCTCAAATGGCGCGACTCGTGGGCGCGACTTTCGACTTACTGAACAACGTGAAAACGAGGTACGAGTAATGTAACTATACAGCAATGTCTTCTAACATCTTCAAATAGGTTATGTTTCACTGAATGCGCCATGTAGTATTTCATTTCAATGTCCTTTATTCCCATGTTGATCCGTGTACATACCCGCCATATCACATCATGTCCAACACTAATTCATACACCTTTTACCACTATCAACCTTTCACATTAATTCCCATTTTACCACTACCAATGTTTTACATTAACTTTCCTACAAAGAGGAGAAGTTCCTTTCAGCATGTGCATTTCCACTTGACAGCGAAAGGGCAGCTTTTACAATTTTTGTCACTGTAGGGTATTTAGAGCTGCTGTTTAAATCTTGCATTTCCATAAACTGTAGCCAGTACAAATCAACATGCTTATTTAGTGATCCCTCTTCATCATGCTCAAGTTGCAACAATTACCACTCATCTAACAAAATGTCAGCAGGCACCTCCCATACTATTGCTTGTGCAACTTCAGCAATACTGAGGCAGCTGTTTGCAGAAAGCCTCTCATTCAGATGGAAGCACAAAAAACTCTTGAGCAATGAAGAAGACAGAGAAGTCTTTTTCATTATGTGTTTGACACCTTCAGAATATTGCTTCTAAGCTTGGAAACAAAAAACCATTTTATCTTTTTCTGTTAGAGCCTGCACAACTTTAGTGATGTCATCATTAAATACGATTTCAGTATCGCAAAGTAAATGTTCTGAGCTGCAAAAACTCTCGAAGTTTTCACGTTTTAGTGTTCTGAGGGAATCTTGTTTTCATATTCTACCAAGTAAAGTTCGCGCTAGTGAACTTAGACTGTGACTCGACATGTGTATTAGGGGCTCTTCCTTCTAGAAAAATTCTATCACTTGGCTAAAAACAGCAGCACTGGAGACCACTTACATGACTTCAGTCTTTAATGCTGGTTTCTTCAGAAGTCTCACAATTTTTGTGTAGCTTGGTTTTGTAGTCAAATCAGACTTCTTTTTTGGTATAAAGTCAAGAAAATATTTTTTATCACCACATCCCATTGTTCAAGTAATCTCTCTGCTGCTACCTGTAAAGTGAGACACCTGCTAGGGACATGTTTAGTGAATTGATGTGGTGGAACATTCTAACTGGATTGAACTTTGCTGTAATTACCCCAGCGAGCTAGTCAGCCATGAAAAAAATGGTAAAATGCAAAAACCAGATCAGAAACAATATCTCCAAATTGTTCAAGTCCTTTTAAAAATATGTTATGAACAACATGAATATTTCATGTTCCAATATCTATCAAAGTTTCCTTCTACATACTAAAAGCTGATTATTCATGAGACTGGCTATTGCTTTGTTGACATAAGGTCCATCACAACCAATCATAAGTAGGTTGATTGATAGAAGACTTACATTGACCATAGCATAATTTATTTTGTCTACCAAAACCGGAGCGGTGGCTGTAGTAATGTAAAACATTTCAAAGTGCTAGTAAACAATTCTTTTGTGTTTATTTGACCAGTATCTAACACCAGTCTGCAACTCCTTCACACCGGCAGCTTTTGTGGTTTCATCATAAAACAATATAAAGAGAGATCCTTCCATTTCTTTACCTGGAGCTTCTTAAAATATGGTGCCAATGCATTTGGTTGTGAAGTAGTGGGCTTTGTTGCTGCCAAGAGAATAATCTCGTGGCACAGAGTCCCGCAAACTTGTAAACAATGAGAATGAATGATCCCTTGCAACACATTTTATACACCATATGAGTTCTGCATTTGTAGTTTTGTCCCGAGCATTGTACAACAGAACTGATGAACAGGATGGAAATGATACAATCGGTGACTGTTGGCAATGAGCACTGTTCACCAGAAATACTACGACTGGGCTGGGGCAAAACATAGAGTTGATTTGAGGCCAACTTTGTTTCAATCTCCCGCTTGTGTTTTGCAATAGCTGTATGCTGGGTAACTGCTTGAAATCCTTTGTTAATATAAATAGTCTTTTGGCAAACCATACAGAAAAATTCATCTTTTTTTTTTATTTTTCCCCATTGCCTCAATTATTGACCCTGGGAATCGTATATGTAACTACGCTTCACCATATTTGCACCTCCTCATGTTTCACTCTAAACTCTGAAACATGAAAATGCAAAGGACAATTAACATAAATGACAACCCTGTTAAAAACCTAAAATTATCTTTACTCTAACAATAAAACAAAAACTTGAAAACAAAACAAACACTCTAAGAGATTAGAGAAAACATGCTTCAATCAAGAGAGAAATACAATCATGTTACTTCATACCGAAAGTCTTTTTTAGAATTCACATGCACTTGTCACAACCCTATATAAACTGAGATTATTAGAACTACAATATATAAAATCATTATTCATAACAAAGTACTAGGAGTAAAATTATTATGCTTATTATATGTCTCAACAACAGTCACATAACTCATTCTTTACAAGTATGTAATCATAATCTAAACTCTGACAATCAGATGAATCATTTTTAAACTCAAAATTACTCTTGTATGTATATACAAAAAATGTTCAGTATATAAACACTAGTTTTTTTTTTGCTGCCATAATTTTAAAGTTAATTGTAACAGGTGCAGAAATTTTCCAAAAAAGATTCAATTAAATTCTCCTGCAGTAAAATGTTACAACAGCCCTCACAATACTTTAATTTGTGCATGATTATTACTGTACTGAAAGTAACAAACAAAGAATTTGAAATTTGTGTCAAAAGTGACTAATGTTAAAAAAGTGGCAAAAAGTAAACTTAAAAAAAGTTTAAAAATAATTTAAAGAGTGACTTCTTAGGAGTCCTGGAATGTGACTAAAAAGGATGAACTCAACCCCCTGCAAAAGTCACTACAAGCCCAATTTGCCAACCTCTAAAAATCTGGTATAGGGCGTAAATAATACGATCATCACATATAAATAATAATTTGCATGCTTTTTAGTAAGCAATCATACCAATGACACAGGAAGAGTAAGAATGTGTCAATTTAGCATTGCTCTAAATGCACCTATTTTTAGGTCTGTAGGAGCGCAGTAGTACAAATAACAGTATTTCCTGTATTATATTGTATTTGCCTTATCCTGTAGCTAAAATAACTATCTCGTATGGACATATGACAGGATGTCGTATATCCTGTATCTCAGACTTCTTCAAAAATAAACTGTGAATATTAATACACACAGAGTAAATAATTTACATCTTTTGCAATTACAAGTGTGTTTATTCTGGCATGCTAACCCACTGGCCAAAGATGGTTACAGCTGCTGCTGGCAGGTGGAATTTGTCAACAAATGGATTTGTGGAAGTAGTGCTTGCTGAGATGTGTGCAGTAGATTTTCTTCCAGTGTATGTTGGTGTCGTCTTTTTCAAAGCCAGTAAGTCAGAAATCCAAATCACACTGACTTATGACTATAATTGCAACTAATATTTTTTTTATATGTTCAGAAAACAGAGACCAATACATAACTCTGATTCTGCACATTACCATCAGTAAATATATAAAGCTATTCTTTTTCTATATCATTTTTCCATGATAATTTCACTGGGGTAATATATAGTGTGTCAAATTGTCAGAAGTGTCCCATATGGTAAATAAAAAAGTTGGTAATCCTAATTTACAGATATATTTTATTATAACAAGTATACCATATCATATCCAATATCATATGTTTTACTGGTACCAATGCATTACGATGGACAGTTTGTGTAAAATGTTATTCAGGCCTATAGTGCTACCAGGAAGTAAGTGTGATGTTTTGCAGGTGAAGGGTGCTCTAAGTGCCTCAGCAGCAAAGGCAGGCATTCTACCCTCTAATGAAGCCATCTTCAATTTCCTAGTGGACAGAGTGAAAACCAACCTCCACATTGTACTGTGCATGAGTCCAATGGAAGAACATTTCAGGTATATCTCGGAAACTTGCCACATTCAGCAGCACATAGCTCAACAATATATTTCTTGTAATAAGTTTAAAGTATAATCTACTTGTAATTTTCAGTTTTATTTTGATATTCTTTGCTAAATAATACATTTATATCTCATCATGTTTCGTTTTATTTAAATCAATTTCATTCTTATATTGTGGTTTTCAGTACTTCTGTGTTCTGTCTCTTACTTCTTATAGAACTATTTCTCATCTTTTGATATGTATCCCTCCCGCATTTGTATAATTTTATTGTTTCCTTTCTCTCTCATTAGTATTTCTGCAATTAAAATCCTCCTTTCAATTACTTATTCATTTGTCTTTTTTAAGTTGATCTATTTAAGACTTTGGATTAACATATGACAGTGGGTTTTTATAATTTTTGTGAATAAACCTTCATAACCACATTTGTTAAGGGACCGACTACGTCAGTATCCAGCATTGGTAAACTCCACAACTATTGATTGGTTCAGTGACTGGCCCGAGACTGCTCTTTTGGAAGTTGCCCACAAGTTTCTCATTGATGTTGACTTTATGGAATCCAGCAGCATGGCACCTGTAAGTTCACATTTGTATCATCTCAATTTTACCAATACAAAATATTAACTGAATTTAAATCAACAATTTATATTTTTGTAATTCATCTTAGAAAAGTATAGTTGTCAACATTGATTTTATTTCTGTGTTCACACCTCTGTAAAACTTTAGTTAGCCAAAGCTGAAGAAGAGAAAGAAATTTTAAATTGGTTTAGTTTTTACCTTTTACTGACGTGACTTATAGTGACCTTGTACACAAAATCTAGAAAGGCAGAGCAAATATGGCATCCAAACTAAGATGAAGGTACTCTACCCACCGAGGCAACTCTCAAAAGTAGTGTCCTGACCAGAAATGAAAGTAAATGGCAGGTGTTTAATATTAAATTAAACTTTTATTAATTTTATGTATTAATATCCGGTTTCTTTGTAAATACCTAAAATACTCTCAATTTTCCTTTCAGCAACCTCCAACTGTATTGTGACTGCTCTTATGTGTAATATTCTACATTATGCTTTTTATTTTTTGCTACAATTTATAAAAACTTGCTTTCACTTTGTTTATGTACTAGTAGATTTGATGGTGCAGATCAAGAGTGGTCCTAATACACTAAGATTGGGAAATAGATTTCAAAGTTAGAAATTGTTTACCACATTATTTAGGAAGTTTTTCCCGCCCAAACCTTCCTCTCATTAGTCTTCAAGGAAGTGGCTCTGCGTTATCCAGAGCTTGCTACCTTTGGAGTAGCAGCTGCCTTCCTTCTCCATTGTCTTGCTCTCTTCGTGGTATCAGCTGAAACTAGCCAGGTAACTGAAAATAAACAGAACAGGTTACCGCAGGCCTGTTGAATGCAGCAAGAGCAATGGCAGGAGTCATCAAGAGGTGTTCATTCCCACAGTTAGCCTCCAATAGTCCCTGGTTCAGAGCTAGGATGTTTCGATCTATAAATTTTTATACTATATTCAAGTTAAGATTTACCTCAACTTTTAGTTAGACATGCCACAAGTGCAGTCATTTGAACATTCTTAGCCTCCCCTTCTTGTGCTCCCCTTAGGCCATGTGATCCAGAGTGCTGTTACATTCAATGCTCGTTGTGTGAGCTTGCTGCCTGGTGGCTGGCAACCTACCTGCTTTGTTGCTTCTGCTTGAAAATGGATAGACCCAACCTCTCAGAGGAAAGCAAATGGACAAGGCAGGTACCGAATGTGAATCTCGGCCGCACACAGGGGTGGATACCTCCTCAATCCATCCATCTTGTTCCAGCTCTCACTCGCCACACACTTGAGACACTTCAAATACCGCTGCCCACACCACAATAGAAACAGTTCACTGCTGGTGTGTTTCCTAGCCTGAGCCTTTTACTGCCAGTGTGTAGCATTGCATTTTATACACATTTTTATTGTTTTTATAATTGTTTTCCAGTTCACTTTTAGTTAAAATCCCCAGTTTTAATTGTCAGTGAGTGTAATCGTGCAAATTTTTCTTTTTATGCCATGGATAGAAGTAAAGGCTTTATCAGTGTTAATGCGAGGCTGTATTTCAAGTGTTATCTGTACTATGTGGCACTTTTGAATTTTCAGGCTTCAGAGCGAGGTGATACAACTTTTGAGATTAAGTTTTTTCCATGTTTCCCATGCCATCAGCAGTTTTGTATTCTGAAGCCTCGCAGCAATGTAATATTCAGCCAATAGGAGGTCACAAGTCCTGACCAAATGTGTATTTTTAGATTTGTATTCAGGAGTAGGGGTAACAGCGTGTGTTGAGCTAAGGAATGCGGGCTTGGAGCTCGTGCACATTAAGTCATCAATCACAGTGAAGAGATGTCGTAGTTCATTCAGTGTCATATAAACCACAGTACAGAGATGTCTTACTTGCACACATTCAATTAACTACTGTGGAGACTACAAGTTGGGCCGATGACTTCGGGTCGTGGAGTATTGGTCGAACCTTATAAATGTAGCAACATGGAAGAAGTCTGTTGTATTCTGCAGTGTCGGAGGCCGATAAGCATCATGGGGGAAGGTGTCTTTTTCCTCCCCCCGGCCTTCTTAATTTTCCTCGCGAGTCGAGATATATACAGTCCATTAATGACTGGAACAGACTTTTTGGAGCCCTGCTGAATATCTACTTGTAGTCCCGTCTCGTATCCTTCTGCCAAATGTAAACAAACATTATCTTGTGACTGCCATGTAGCATCTGTCAAATCAATGTTTACATTCCATTGTGTGTACATGTGTTCTTATACTTTTTCTACACCTAAACATAAACATTGAAATGTGACTTCTACTTTTATACCTATCAAAAACAATGTTTACTGTACAGCTTTTCAAAGAATGTTGTCATATTCCAAGAACCATCCCATAGGAATATTCACAGTTTATGCCTATAACATTATTTTGGTCAACTTTAACATGTTTTAAAAATGCCTAAATTAACCATAGTTCTTACGGTTATTTTACATTGTTAACGTATTTGTTTTCCATGACATAGCACATTACAAATAATGCATGTTAATATTTTGCTGCGACTATGTTTAACAGTTACAACTGCGGGGTAAAGAACTGTAGTGTTTTACCTTTTGTTATTGATATGTGTTGGGTTATTTCTTTAAAAGAATGGCCTCAGTTGGAATAAACATTAAAACGAAGGAACAACCAGTCCAACGAAAAAGACACATTAAATTCAAGCACTCAGCTCATGTTGCTTATTTTTTGTCATACCAACTTAAAATATACGGTAGCGGTGAACATGCACACAAATAAGCCTACCGGTACCGTAACTTTTATTCCGCTCATAGTTATATGTATTGCTACTTAGTGTTTATTAGGTTTATTGAAAACTATGTCATGTGTTTACGGATCCTCTATCCCCTTGTAATAACATCCAGATGTTGCCAGTCGATAATTCCACCATCCTTCTTTGTTTCCGTGGCAGAGGCTAGCGAGCCATGTTCGTTGTGCTGGACGGGAGGGGGGGGGGGGGGGTGTGATATGGGAAGAGGAGACCTTTTTTTTTTTGAGAGAAGGGTAGTGTGACATTCTAGAATGAAAAAAATAGAGAACCAGTCACTGCTAAAAGAGAAAAGAAGAAAAATGAAAAATGAAGCTCGAAATGTTAAGTAGTAGGGTATGAGGTTTTTGAATTTATTTTTATTTTGGCTTTTTGCACCCAAGTTATTTAATTAAACTATTTTCCAAACATATCACAATCACGACACATTAATGTAAAAAAGAATAATTTGTTCCATACTTACTAACAGGGCACCACAAATTTTTGGTGCAATTTTATTTTGAAAAAAATTTTCCCTGTAACTTGTTGCAAAAATCATTGTGCACACTATACATTAATGCGCGCTATGCATGAGTAAATACAGTAGGTGAAAACAATATATATCCGTGAACAATTTCTTACTAGCCGTTGCCAACACATTGCTTCTCTCGCTGTTGATAATTCATATTTAATACTAAATAAATATTGCAAGATACTAAGATAAAGTTTCATTTATTCAATAATATAGTACTCTTAACATTTATTACTGCGTTATATATTTGTTGAATACAGGTTATTTAAAAAAACAGGTCACCATATTACGCCTAGGTTGATTTTTCAAAGGTTCATTTTAAAACGTCTGTTCCATCATGAATGGACTATAATTCAACTTTCTGTAACCACTACTATGACTCTGTAACCTGTGAGTGTTTAACGAGAAGGAAGACAGGATGTGTGATGTCATCCTGAGATAAATGTAACTGTGCTCAACCTTCAACAATAAATCTAATCCGATCCCGACGTGGATATTTTCTCTTATTATTTCTCATCAACCCAGTGAATAACTTTTGGTGTTCTAATCGGCTGAGGCTAGCCAAACCCAAATTTAAGCATTGAAGATGTGGAACCTGTAGTGTAACATGGCGAGTTGATGCTATGTTACAACATGGCTGCCCGAACGTGTAGCCAGAGACTTCAACAACACTTAATGTATTGTAGCATGGCTGGAAGGCTATGTTACAAAATAGCACGCCAACGTCGTGCGAAGATGTGGACACACCCGAGAAGCTCCAACATACTGCAGTAATGTGTGGCTGAGTGTTACCAACGTTGCTATATGGTGTGCCAACGTCAAGCAAGAATTTTGACATGACCGAGTAAGTAAAGTCATCAGCTCCAGATTTCATCATCAGTCCATGTCTAGAGAAGCAGATGTCCGTTCCAGTGTTACGTCAGTTGCCGATCCATCAGCAAGATAGGATGTAAGTAAGTAAAATTGTCATTCTTGTATTTTTTCTTTATTTCGTCTGTTTTGTGTAATTTATTTTAAAGGTTAAAAGTGAAAAGTAAATTTCAATATGGATCAGTAGAAACAGATTCAGATAAACACCAATATGCTTGTACAGTTACTGAAAATTGAACGAGACAACATTTCCAACCACGAGAGCCAGTGCAGTGCAAGATTATAACTAGAACTTAGTTATTAAATTAACTTTGAGGTACAGTTCAGATTTCCTATTATTTAAGTCGTCTACGCAATTATTAACATGTACATCACGTCTTGAGTTAAGGAATGAGGTTAGGAAAGACTGCACGACCAATGTAAACAAGGGTGAAAGTAGGATAGAAGTAATTATTTGACGTACACCAAGCTCCCGGCTCCTCGACCGTTTGCGCACCGTCAACAACAACAGCAGCAACTAGGAGGTGCACTTTACCATGTGCGGTAGCACACTGGTGCATAATACGACACGGAAGCAAGATAGTGCAAGACATTGCACTATACTGCAGTGCAGGTATCTGTTTCAGTTACAACGCAGTGAAGGGGTGGACAGTGGCCATGTCACCCTGCATGCTTGGCGCATTGATACAGGAAGTAGTACCCCATATTATTACTATTTTCACATAATATTTTAAAAGGGCTGGAGTAGTAACAAACTGTTACGAATGCAAGGTAGGACATCATTAATAAACTCTCAAAACAAAAACAAGATTCCCGCGAAACTTTTTTCATCACGAGTAGATAAACAAAAATGAAGATCAGGTTAGCCAACATACTGTTTGTAAATATCCGTGATACATGTACAGCATGTCTTTTTTTTTTTTGTGCTTATTTCTCATTAGCCGCATAACAGTTTTCTTACTGCTATTGTAGCCAGTACATTTTCTTACTTCCACGGTAACACCCATTATATTTTGCTACGGGAATGCTATGGTGATTGTAGCCTAGGCTGAAAAGTTGAGGAACAGGTTACCCGAGGCACCAGACATTACTGGACAATGTCATGTGAAGTCCGTAGAGCAGAGTTTTCTTACAGGGTCATTCAACCGATGGCCATAGCAATCGTGGACTCCAACTCCTTGTAAATGTCCCTTGAAAAGTAATCCAAATGCGTAGTGTGCAGTAACCTGTTCGGGTCAGTTCACACACCCTTGTTACTGGTCTCTATTGCAAACAAGGGTTCGCAGAATAATTCCATTGCGTTTCGCGCCATGACTTATCGCTTAGTCACACACCTTACGTTGATGCCGTCGGGTGAGACACGAGATGAACAATGACACAAATACTTACCGGTAATATGGGCACCAGCGGTGCTTCCCAATCACAATACTATTGAAACTCAGGGTTCTCAGGGTTGCTGTGGGTTCTGTGTGTCCATCTCACCCGTGTGTACTTACAAACATGCAGGCAATACTAAACTTTTACTAAACGTTACTTTGAAATAAACACTTAATAAAATATGTGGGACTAGGACACTGTTTCTACTGAATAAAAGAGGTAAGTTCACTGAAGACTTGTTTCTATTTTTACTATGCATACACATCAACGTGCCAATGAAATTATGATAATCTTGGTCATGACTAGCTAATTCGTCTTGGGTGCTTCTCAGCCTGCTATTAATCTAGCGAATGCCTAGATGGATGATCTCACCAAGGTGCGTGAAAGCACAACTTCACAAGGAAAGAGGGCCGACTGTCACTAGGTAGGACTGATGGTTTTTCCGTGAAGACAGAACACTGTGAATTACAAATGAAAACACTTGATGAAACATATTAACACATGTCATTACCCAGTATCACTAACACAAACTCATCGGGGCTCGCCCACCAGCACGTAGGTAGTGTGGTGACGGCCTATACACAGAGCCAGCTAGGATGGGAGTAATTGCACCGTACACTGATTACAAATTTACATAAACCCACAAAAGGTACATGAAACAAGATGGGACACAAAATGAGTACTCACAATAAACACACACATGTGTGAAAACAAGTTTAGATGGCACAGCTGTTACTGGATGAAGGTTGTAGCGGGACATGTGTTGCAGATGGAATTTCAATATTTCTTTGTGAAAACGGCAAATTAAATTCCAACAAAATATTATTCTGGTTAAGAAAATTATTCTCTTTACAATTGAAGTGTTTCCAGGCGTGTAGAATGCCTGATGGCGGAAACATCAAACATTACAGTTACGGCATGGTCAAACACAAAAGCATCCATTTACGTGAAAATTGCACGGAACCTTTGCAAAATTTAACATAGAACCCTGAACATAATATTGCACATACGATATTACATAAATAAGTGCTCAAAATGCAATGATGGCGTAGAAATATACTTGGCATAGTTTAGCCATGTGGTTATACATGATGTTGCTGTGAAATATTCAGACATGGAAAATACCCTTAAAATACATACATGAAAACAAAGCCCTTTAAATCTCACATAGCAATAATGCAGAAATTACGATGATATGCTACTAACATAGGTGGATGGCGCCTGATTCTAGTTTTGCTGGTCGCATAACCTCTCCGACATCTTTCTCCTCCTTCTCGATTAAGTTGAAAATGCCTCAAGGGTGAAACAAATTAGTTAAGCGTATGCATAATGGTGGGGAAAATGTCTGGCAAAATGAATGCGAGCAAAGATTAACCTGTATACTAAAACTGCTATTGAAATCTACATCAGTGAACAAAAGGTTGTAGTGTGTAGGTGACAGTGTCTCACCTCACCAGCTCTCCTCGACATACTGTCCAGAGGCAAGCGTCGCACATACCTACCATGATCATCTTCGGGGTTCACATAAGCGGTAGTGGTATGCATGACGAGTAAAACATTTTACTATAGTAATAAAATGGCACAAATTAAATTAAGTACTGTTTTACGTTTTGTAATTTTCTTATGAAATTTTCATATTATTTCAGTGTCTCTTTATGACGGCATTTACGCCAGAATATTAGTGTTCTTAGTCTTGGTGCCGCGGGCACGTTAAATTTCATAACCAAACAATTTTTAAATAACAACAAACACATCAAAACATTTAAGACATATTAAACCATGCAAGTACTAATACAAAACACATTTTACACTGAAAAGTAGTATTTATGTGAAAGTTCAAAACATTGGCCTCTTTGCGCACGTCCAGGTACACGTGAGACATGCTTGGTGAGCGCCATCATGTGCTCTAGCGCCATTGGCTGTTAGCCGGCATCAAATTTTTACACACACAATATTTGCACATCATCCCTTGCGAATAAAAATGAAATACATACTGGTACACTTGGGAAACGGTGTGGGTATAAGGGCCCGTGCCCTGAAAAGCCCTAAGGTCACAAAATAATATCCGCATGATCAGTTCTCGGTGCGTAGTTAATCAATTTTATTTAACAAGGCTCTCTGGCTTACACTTGACTTACAAAATAAGCATTTCATGGCTTTAGACCTGCTGGTTAGGTTATGCTGCAAAAGTGGTGCGAAGCCTATTAAAGTTAAGTGTATGTTTTACACTTCCCCGGCTGAAGCAAGCATTTGGGGGGGGGGGGGGGGTGATATTACCTTGCGCAGGTAATGAACAACGGTTCCAGTAATTAAAATATGTTATTGAATGAAAATGATTGAAAACATAAGTTGAATGCTGCCCGAGTGGGCGAGACCCGAGCTATGGTAACACGCAACCACACCCCCTATATGTTCGTAGCTGACTGACTTTCACACCGAGGTGCGCCGGCCGAGGTTGGCATGCCACGTGGAACTACTTTCTGTATATTGCAAACACTGAAAAACACATTGCACTCTTACCCTAGTGCTGGAACTTATGTAAATAACTCTTATCTTTAACACTAAATAGATTACACTTGCTACATTTGGGTGAATGAGGTGAGGATGGCACAGATTTGAATGGTACATGAACAACACACTGAAAAATACACTTTAAGAACACTGCAATGCACTTGGGTTGTTTCCTCGCATATGTCTGATAAACACATGGATACGCGTGTTTACAAACGTACATACAAAATCCTGAATGAAAAATAACACTAAAATTTGGGATCTACTTCCAAATTGTTGAGCCCGCTATAGCGTGTGGCACTCTGACGTCACGTGCCAGTATTAGTGTTTGCTATATGTGATCATACTTGCGTCACAACACTTAACTGCACCGTGAGTTGAGTGCCCATTCCTACAGCACAGGTCGGTTGTGCCACGGCTGTCAAACGGGCTTCGGGACACATTGCACTTGTCAAATCCCCCCCCCCCCCCCCCCTCACTGAGACCGTTTGTAGCAGTGCGTCGTCACACACTGCAGATACACTGCTTACCATGCTGTCTTCTGAGATGTAGCTGGTACATGCTTCAAACCCCCTCCAGACGGTCTCGAAACGCCTGCTGTGGTGCTCGCCTCCATCGGCTATGCATGTTTCGGGACATGCTCCCGCCCTTGCAAGTGTGACAGGTCGCAGGTGGTCTCCTCCGCAGATGTGATTTGCAGGGGCAATACAAGCCAGGTGACCCTCTGCCCTTCCTGCCATTGCTGCTCGTGCTGTCTTCTCGCTTGCTGTTTTCTTGGCTTTTCCAGTGCTGCAGGCGACCCGCGCAACTGGCTACCAGTTGAGGTGAACCACCCTGGTGCTGCTCTCCAGTCTCTGCTGCCTCCCGTGCTGATTCTTGCGCTGCAATTTCCCCTTCACCCAGCGGTGCTGCTTCAACGGGTGTTGGTACATCCGCTAGTATAGCATCTGCTGTACGTGCAGGTACCGGTAGCGACACTGGTATTGACACAGTGGCGTTTGTTGGTGCCTCACCATGAAGCGTCATCGCGGTTGCTTCCTCCCTTGTACTTTGCTCTCCACCTCCCTCATTTACTTTCTCATCTGCTCCTCTTGCTTGCTGTTCTGGGGTGGTAGTGCTGGCGTGCACTCCTCCCGCTTCCCATTCCGTGTCCATGCTCATTCAATCCCAGGGAGATGTTGGCACATCTGGCGTCGACTGCACTTGGACATCAGGTAGGGGCCCCTCCAGCGGGGGTGCTTGCCCATCTTCCACTTTTCTCACTTCCTCCTCCTGCTTGCTAGATTTCGCACCATCATGGGTGTTTTGGTACCAGGTCCGTTTTTGCCGGCGACATCACCAGTTGTTCTTCGTACGATGCCCCAGTGGGCTCGTACCAGTCTTCTGTCCACTCAGACCGGGTAAGTGGTTGGTACTATGCTTCACACAACTTTGTGCGGGCCGCTCCACCTCCCTGCCAGCCCTGTACAAAAGTTTTGTTTTGTTGTCGACTGCGGGTACGTATGCAGATATACCTTCTGTCATGCTAGTAGTGCAGGTGGTGGTCATGTGGTTGTCGGGATCCACCCTGCTGCATACTGTTGTTGGTGGTGCAGTTGCTAACGCCGCTCTCTGCACCTCCTTACTCGCTGTTCTCCACTGCTCTCTGCACTGCTGTTCGTGTGTCCTTGTGGGCATTGTTTCTCTCCTGGCAAGGCCAAGTTGTGACCTAGCAGGACCTGGGTTGTTGTTCTTCTCGTGGCTGCGTTGATACACCTGCAAAGGATGAAGAGGGCGGCGGGCAGATGATCAGCCCATATGTTGTGTTGCTCACCAACATGGAGCCATAGTTGCACCTTCAACTCCTGGTTAAGGCGCTCCGTGGGATTCTCTTGGTAGTGGTACACCACCGTCTTTAAGTGGTACACCCCCAACTTGGTGCACTTCTCCTGCCTATTCCTGTCGGTGAACTGGGTACCGTTATCCTAAGCAGCTGCTTCGGATATGCCCAGCGCACAAAATACTTCTGCTCGAGCACCCTGACAATGTTTTTCACACGCACGCCACTGAGTGTGTACACGTCTACCCAGCGCGAGTAAATGTTAGTGACCACCATTATGAACTTCTTGCTACTCGCTGTTTGTTGATAAGGTCCCATCAAATCTAGACTTACAGTTTCGAATGGTCGCATGGGAAAGTGTGGCTGCTGTTGTTGCCTCCCTTTGGTTCTGCATGACTTGAATCGTTGACACGTTTTACACCTGTGCTTGTACTCATGTGTGTCGCGTGTCACTCTCAGCCAATAAAACTGCTCGCGAATATTCCGTACTGTTTGTGCAGTACCCGAATGTCCAGCGGTCTCACGCGCATGTGCGTGTGTTTGCACTAGTGTTCTCTCGCTGTCCGGTACAAACAGTTTCCAATTTTGTTGGTTCATTCACCGAGCACATTTCCAAACGGCCGTCAATCACGCGCCATTGTTTCACTTGATACATTTTGCAGTTTCTTTTCATCTCATTTGTAAACAAACATCGCTCTTGCCCCGTCACTACCTCCCGCACACATCACTCACGAGTACATCGCTCTCTAACGCCTTTATCGTGGTGACATGTACCTTGTGTAGGAGTCCCTTGGTGTCGGGGCAGGACGGCGTCCCATTCTGCGTCGTCGTTCACGATTGTGTTGCTCCGGATGTCTCGTGACAGTTGGTCTGCCAGCTGGTTTTCTTTTCCGGGGAAGTGCTCCACCACAAAGTCATAAGATTGTACGAGCAGCACCCACTGGGTCAGTTTACTTCTCACCTCCTTGGTGTTGTGAACAACACAATGGTTGTTGGTGTGGAGCACAAACTCCCTCTACTCGAGGTAGGCGCGGTACTTTTTTATTGCCCTCACTACCGCAAGGCACTCACGCTCGTTCACAATGTATTTGTTTTCTGTTGCTCCTATTTTGCCACTTGCAAAATATATTATCTGCCGCGTGTTGTCGTCTCCACACTGGTAGAGTACAGCTCCATGCCTCTTTGACTCGCGTCGGTTTGCAGATATAATTGCTGGCTCGTATTATACCTTGCTAATATCGGACAAGCGTGGAAATGGTTCTTTGTCTCCTCGAAAGCTCGTTCCTCCTTCTTGCCCCATACAAACCTGTGTTGCAGCGAAAATAGGTCGGTTAGCGGCCCTGTAACTACGGCGACCCCCTCAATAAATCCACGCAACCAGTTTACAAGTCCGAAGAACTTGCGGACTTGTTGTTTGTGGGTTTTTGAAGTGGGGTAGTTCTCTATCACCTGTAGCTGCGCACTGTTGGCTGGTTCCCGTTTTCTTGCACGACATGCCCCAGGAATTCCAGGGTGCTCTTACCCAGGTGACACGTATTCACTGCACAGGTGAGTCCGTTCACTGCAAGTCGTTTGAGTACCATGGACAAGTGGTGCATATGATCTTCCTAGCTGTTCGACCAGACCACAACGTAGTCCAGGTATGACAGTGTCCACTCGCCAATCAGCCCATCCAGAACTCTAACCATCATGGACTGAAATGTTGTAGTTGCACATTTCAATCCGAATGCCATTACGCAAAATTGGTAGCACCTTTCATCCGGTGTGGTTAACGCTGTCTTCTCTCTATCCTCCTGCTCGACAGGCACCTGCCAGTACCCATTGCGTAGGTCCAACGTCATCATTATTTTCGCATTTTCTAGCGAACTCAACATGTCTCGCACACTCACATACAGTGGTAAAGCACTGCAGGTTACCTGGTTTATGGGACGGAAGTCCACACAGAACCTCCAGCTCCCATCTTTCTTCGGTGCGAATATGATCGCGGATTTTAGGTACTTCTAATCACACTGTTCGTCAGCATTTCTTTTACCTGTTCTCTGATTATTTTGTTTGAGGTGGTAGATAGCTTCTCGGTGCAGCATAAATTGTTTCCTATTGCGTTGGTTTGATCTCATGCTCTGCCACTGTTGTGCACCTAAGTGCCTCATGTTCCGCGAATACTTTGCGACGCTTGTCCAGCAGCCGCTGGAATGCTGCCTAGTCTCGTGGTCGAAGTCACTGTGTTTGATGTGTGGTAAATTCTTCATGTGCTTCTGATTAATGTTGTACACTGTACGTACGTCACTTTGTAGCACCAAAATGGATCCTCCTGGCGGTGGGCTTCACAATGGTGTTATGCTCCTGCATCAATGGCACACTCAGTATTGCTTCCTCCCTGATTTCGTCGGATACCATATCTGTTGTGATGGTTTCCAGATCACGTACACGTACCGTCGCTTCTCCTTCCACACTACTGCTGTGTTTCCCTGTTGCTACTCTGATGACGTTATTTGTGGGTGTGACATCTTTCGCGATTACAAACAGTTTCTTTACATAATTATGGGAAGCAGCCATGCCAATGATTGTGTGAGAAGGCAGCCTATTCAGGTGAACTTGAATTCAGATAAACTGTGCCATGTTGCCAGTGTCCTATTGTATTAATGCTTGCTCTGGGGTTGTATCCGGGTGTTCCTTCCGTACTGGGGTGTCGGTGGTGTCTGGCAGCGATAACCATCCAGATGCGGGTTATTCGGACAACGGCTGTGCCAGTGGTAAGCTTCAGCCGATCTGCAATAACGGCAGGGTGTTCGGAGCTGGTACTCCCCTCCTTCTCTGCTGTAGGGTCTTCCCTATCAAAGGTTGCATGCTGTTTACCCTATTACCAGGGTTATCGTGGTGGCGTGCATTCTCTCTTGTTCCTGTTCTATTCCTGTCCTTACTTGCCTGTTAAAATGTTTGCGTGGTTGACCACAGTTGTTGACTCCCAACTCGTGCTTCCCTCATGTAGCACCGGACTCGCGGCGCGATTGACATGAATTCATTTCTAAAATCACTGCGGTTTTTAGAACTTTATAGATATTGCTGTTTATCAAGGGTAGTAATGCTGCGCGGTACTCCAGAAGTACAGTTTCTGTGACAATCTCTAAGATATACCTCTCTGGGAATTGTAGTTCGAACTATCGCATTTGCTGAACTTTCTGGGTTATGAACATCGGCAGTTGTTGATCGGGTTGCTGTTCCTGCCACAAAAATTTTGTTTGGGCTTGCAGCGATGTGAAAGTGCTGCGCACCTGCACTGGAAAGACTCCCCGAACTCACTCCAGCTGAGGCCGTAGTGGTTTATGGCAGTGTAACATTTCCCAGCTTGTCCTGCTATCTGATTTATCACGCAGCTAGCCCATTCATCCTCACAAATGCTGTATCGTTTTAGTCTTGCCGTACACTCATCCACAAATGCCCTTGGATCTTCGTTTGCGGTGCCCAAAAATGTTGGTAAATTATGAAATTTTGTCGATGGTCTGCTTTGTCAGTTTTCCTGAGTTGTTTCCTACTTGACTGTTACTTTGAGTTTCCTCTCAGTTATGTGCGAATAATTCTGTGTATCATTCTTTCCATTGCTGTTCGTATGAAATGTTAATGGAATTGCAATAAAAAAAGGTGTTGAGACTAGTTCTCGTGGATACATGTGCGGTGGGTAGTTGTTGGGTAACGGGTGTAAGTATGGCATAAAAGGTTGCATCTGTAGTGGAACTGTTGACAGTGCCGGGACAGGCAGAGCAGACTGCATCCCCATTGCATTGTTCACGTCGCCGGCCACGTGCGTCAGTGTAATGTGTGATGCGCTGTTCTGAACTCCCTCTTTGCTCACTCAATCTCTGAGCTCCTGCCTCCCTGGTGTTGCCACTTTACATCTGGTTGCTGAACGTCGTTCCCGTGTTTCTACTTTGCTGCTGTCCTGCATGTTTCTTTCCTCATTCGGTTACTCCAAAAGACTGTATCGTATGTCCGTCACACACTTGTTCCTGTTATAAGTAGTTGGTCTGGTACCAAAAATTTTGATTGCAACTATCACATATAAATTGCATTTCTGACCTAGTGCTTGCTTCAATCTCGCTGAAATGTTCCTGATGAAAACTTGTTTGGCACTGTTCACACTTAAGTAACAATGTTCCCTGCCCTGTGCATAAGAGGTTTAGACACCAACTTGTTTGCTCGAAATCTGGATTAGGTTCGTTAATTTTGGTAGGTTGTTCCAAAAGTTTATGAAATTTCTCCATTGGTTGCAATTCCTCGCTGTTGATCATAGTGTGGTTGATCGATGGGCTGGTCTTTCATTTACACCTGCAGTAGGTTGTGCCTAGCTCGTATTTGGCAATTTAATTTGTCAGCATCGCTCGCAGACAATGCGGGCAGAGAAGCACAGATGCCCGCTCATCTGACAGGCCAGCCATTGTGTGTTTTGCTTGTCAACACACCATGTGACCACGAATGTGGAAGCACGGCGCGGAAGGTGAGTGCATTGTATGGCAGTCGTGCAGGGCGCGGCACGGCACAAGGGCCAACGGATGGTGGGCACACAGCTGACTGCTGGCATGCGGTGAGTGGGTAGCACAGGAGGCAGGAACTTGTTTTGTTCCTTTTCTCCTCCTTCCTGGCGCGTGGCGTCGCGCAGGTGGAGACATCAGGCGGGGGAGGGGTAGCACAAGTATGCTCTCGTGGTCTTTGTCTCAGCTGGTCAGTGACAGGGCGTCATACTGGTGACGTCACGTCTGCTGCCCCAAGATGCCCACCTTACAGCCCTTGTTTGCCTGTGCTGAAATAATGGCGATGGTTTTTAGTTCTGGTGCGCTTTTTCCCGCCGACCACGTGCGTCTTTCCTATTGTCGTATAAGCATCTGGAAGGTGTCATAGTGCTGTCCTTTACTGTATCGGTCGCCAAGTTGACAGTGCAGCTTCCTTGTTGTGGGTAATTAGGAATTTAACGTCAGGAAAAATTTTGTAGAAAATTTGGAAAAAGAAATTCTTGGATTGGCTGGTTTTCCAATATCTGCAACTAAGTTGGGCGCCATTTTGATGTGGTGCCGTGGCGCCTCAGTGGTTAGAGTGGGAATTTGAAGAGCCATGGATTTTTGGAAAAGAAATTACCCGGGGCGCCAGATATTACTGGACAATGTCATACGAAGTCGGTAGAGCAGAGAATTCTTAGAGTGTCGTTTGGCAGATGAGCATAGCATCCTGGACTGCACCTTCTTCTAAATGCGCCGTGAAAAATAATTGAAATGCATAGTGCGCAGTGCGCTGTTCGAGTCAGCTCACACACACACTTGTTATTAGTTGCTGTTGCAAACAATAGCTCGCTGAATAATTCCATTGCGTTTGGCGCCGTGACTTATTGGCTAGTCACACCTCTTTCATTTTACACACATAATACATGCACATTAACCCTCGCGAATAAAAATAAAATAGGTACTAGTACACTTGGAAAAAGGTGCAGGTATTTTAAGGGGCCATGCCCTGAAGAGTCCTAAGGCCACAAAATAATGTCCAGATGATCAGTTCTCAATGCCTAACTAATCCTTTTTATTTAACAAGGCTCTCTGGCTTACACTTGACATACAAAATAAACACTTCACTGCTTCAGACCCACCCATTACATTATGCTGCAAAAATGGCGCGAAGCCTATTAAAGTTAAATAACACGCAACCACACCTCTGATATGCTCATAGCTGACTGACTTGCACGCCGTGGCACGCCGACTGAGGTTGGCGAGCCGGCAAGTCACGTGGAACTACTTTTTCAACATTGCACATACTGGAAAAAACATTGCAATCTTACCTTAGTGCTGGAACGTACATAAAGAGTTCTTATCTTTAACAACATAAATAACTCTTTTCTTTAACACAATAGATTACACTAGCTACATTTGGGTGAATGAGGTAAGGATGGCACATGTGAATGATACATGAACAACACACTGAAAACTACACTTTAAGAACACTGCAATGCATTTGGGTTTTTTCCTCGCATATATCTGGTAAACACGTGGACACGCATGTTTACAAACATATATACAAAACCCTGAATTAAAAGTAACACAAAAATTTGGGATCTACTTCCAGATAGTTTCGCCCGCTACATCGCACAGCACTCTTATGTCACATGCTAGGATGTGCATTTGCATTGCATTCATACTTGCGTCACACAGCACTTAACTGCACCATGCATCGAGTGCGCATTCCTACAACGCAGCTCCTTTGCGCCGCAGCTGTCAAACTGGCTTCAGGACATGTGGCACACGTCATTAAAGTGTAACAGTTAGTACATAAATGTAAATTTAATTGAATAACTGCCCCGCCCTCTTGGTGATAGGTCACTACGAGGAGATGTATGGTAAATTATTTACTAGATAACTCATAACAACCATTTAATTTGCCTCTGTGGATATCTTGGTCTCTGCACTTAAAGCAGTGTTGGAGGACTGTTGCAGTCCTGAGTGTGTTAGTTTTTCTCTGATGTAAAGGGAACAGAGGAGTGGAGGATGTACAGAGAGTCGGGAGGAGATTACAGAGCAAGAGGAAATTGTAAGAAAGATGTACATGAAAAAGAACTGTATTGTATGTTGTGAAATTATTAGAGTAAAACCCCTCTATTATGACCCATTTATTATAACCACTTGTCTATTGTGATCCAATCCTGGGAAACAGTGATAAGTTTGGGTCAAAAAAGTCGAAAATTTGAGGCACATCTAAAATAGATACAGTTTTCCCTGGCCAGCCACGGTATCTCATCTCGTACTGCAGTTTCAGTTATGCACAGATGGGTTTTTGTAGACCTTTTCTCCAACCGTGGTACTAGTTTCTATTATCTACGGTTTTCAGTCTATGGAAAACTAGCCCTTACTGATGTTAGTAGTCGCACATTTCTGAAGCTACCCTCATACACTTTGGCATTTGTTGCCTCAAGCAGCGTGAAGCAATAAATTACTTAATACCTGAAGGGGACACTCGTGTATTGTCTGTGTAAGTGCCTTTAGGGTAGTGGAAGAGGGTAGGGGGGGAGTTGCAGGCCAGGTCAGTAAGGATTCTGTGTCCTAGTTACATGCCGCCGCCTCTGCCTTACCCTCCCTGTCTTTTTTCGCTTCCATTATCCCTCCACTTTTGCTGTAAAAACAGTGGCACATTACACAGACTAGTTTCTTAATCAGTGTACGTATGATAACTTCAAATTATATTAATGCCTTTTTTAATGAATATTTTTCAGTTCATGTGCACCCACGCCTACATAATATGATAATTTTTTATGGTGGGCAATTGTTTTTTTTCTTCTGAAGTCAATTTTATGTGTAAAGTGAATAAAGATAAATGTGTTCAAATAAAATGTGTTCTTCTGTTATTGGTACCATATTATTATTGCCAGTGAGGCCATGTGGGTGTATAGGCAAGGTCAAAAATTTTTGATGAAAAATTTGGGATAGTTAATATTTCAAGTAGACTGCACTAAATATTTTTATTCCCGTAAAAATTTCCGGGCCTCATAGTGCCAATGCAGAGGCCAACTCGCCACCTACATTTAGTATAAATTCAACACATTAACGTGAATCGCATATATAAGCGTACCAACGCCGGGCCGCTATTACGAAGTGAACCGGCCATGTAACGATGGCAGTGGTGGCGGGTGGGTGGCCGCCACCCGCCAGAGTAATCTTGTAGTGACTAACCGACAACTGCCCAGCCTGAGGATCTAGGGCTGAGCTTCAGCAGCAAACCACCACGCCTGCGCCCAGCTGCGCTGCGGAGGATCTAAGTGCTCGTCCAGCTACGTACACGGCCAGACCAATGCGAGAGCACAGCATGCACACATGTATTGCGCAACGCCACCTAAACTTTTGATCGCTACATACCTCATAGCAAAATATTTTAATAATACATAGTCTAATCTTTTCACACACTTACAATGGCCATGTCATACTGTGTTTGGGCCTTCTTTTTTACAAGGGGTGATCCAATATGCCTTTCTTGGGTATTAAATTAATCATATGTGCAGCTATAAAAATATGCATATTTGTATTTAATTTAAAAAGTGGTTTTTTATGCGCTAGAGACAATTGAACATGAATTTCATACAAAATTGGCAAGTTTGGGAGCATAGGGGATAGCGGTGGGTCAAAATTGGCACAAAATTCTCCAAATTTTTTATTATGACACCCTCTCTATTACAACCCTATTCTCGGGAACAATGAGGGATCATAATAGAGATGTTCTACTGTATTTTGAGTGTTGTGTAAATAATTCCAGAGGTAATGTATGAAAACAAGGGGATGAAGTGTCAACTGTCAAGTGTATATGTGTAAGATTGTTTGTACTGTACTAGGATTCAGAACTCATGTTTATTAAGAGTATAATGATGTGATTGTCTTTTTCATCTTATGGGAACATTACTTGTGTAGATTGAATCTGTATTGTTGACTTATAGGAAAGGTTAGGTGGAGAAGTGAATGTGTTGCTGTGTACATGTACTGGGTGCATGACAACAAAGTTAAGGAGTCCTTTTATGTGAAATTAAAACATTTATTTACATAAATTTTTCAAACAGCAAATTTTAAATATTAAGTTATTATTTGTGCAAAAATTTCAAAAGTGGGTAGAACATTTTTAAAAATGTTAAATGTTTTGTAGGGACAGATTTCAAAAGTGAATTGTTAGTGGCAATAGAAAATAATTTAGATAATTTTTCCCAAATATTATTCAAATACTAAATGAAACTTAAAATGAGGGGTTTTTCATTTTTTTTTTGTTTTGACAAGGTTGCAAGTTGAGCTGTTGTGTTAAGTTGTGAAGATGTTAGAGATGTAGTGTTGAGGAATTGTTCCAGTGTATGTGTCTTTGGGTCTTCGCTTTCAGTGTAGGTGTTAGGCTGGGACAGACCTGTGTTCTTTTTTCAGTGTACACTGACCTAGGTTTTTTGTGTTAAATGTAAATGTGGCAGTGATTTGTATAATGTTGTGGCAGACCTGGATCCATGTTCTTGTTTAATTTTGGGTGTTGATCCCAATGTTAATTAAAGTGAATATGGGCAATTTAATTGAAACTACTATAACAGGAGGAGGTAAGAGACACTCACTTGAATAGATTATCAAAACTGCAGAGTTTTTTGAGTTACAGTAGATTCCCATAATAGCAAGATGTAACGGTTCCGGGTTTGATTCTCGCTATAAGTGACACACTGTTTCCGAATTAGATCAATTTTGATCCCCAGTTCTAAAAATTTAAATTGTGTTCAAACCACCATAATGTAAAAATATCCTGTTATATGATAGCTGATTGTGTGAAAATGAGCAAAATATCAGACCGTGTCACGTAAGTATAGCTGCTCAGCCTGCAATCAGTTGCTCAGCCTATGCAACGCAGCGTTGTCCCGCAATCAGTTGCCTGGCCTACGCAGCATTTCCCACTAATGCTTACTCTGCAGCCGAAGCACTACCCTGCAAGCGATAACGCGTCCGTCACAGCTCCGAATGACCGCCTCAAACCAAATATTTACTGGCATTATTTTCGCAATTTTTTTAAAGGATTTTAGTGTAAAAAATTAGGGTGTGTGAATTATGCAAGGAACCGGCAAGTCACGTGCATGTAAACATTAAAATGGGGTCTACTGTAAGTAGTCCCTTGTCAACCACTGGTAATATATGTTTTTAAAAACACACCACTTTATTTATTGATAATAGATATGATGATACATATTCTAAATTTAATCACATGTGTGCTGGGGCTAGCAGCGAAAATATTGCCGTGTACATTTAGCTGATCCTCTGCACCACAGCCAGGCAGGCCAGCTTTCGTACGGCCGGTAGCTACATGATCTGACGGGTGGTGGCCGGCCGCCTCCCACCACTGCCATCGTTACAGGTCCGGTTCACTTCGTAACAGCGGCCCGGTATCGGGAAAACATGACATGCACGTTAAACTCAGCAACAGTGAATTTTCGGCCCGCTTCTCTATTGCCGTATTCCTCTGCATGCGCATTTACCTGAAGTTAAAATGCAGCAGTTTAACTGATATATTTATCCATTATGCATACGTACTAATTAAAAAGTTAAAAACAAAAATGTGAATATTCCCTTAGCATTAAAAATACCACCCACATACAAATAAACTCCGTGACTGATTTTGTTTACATGTTTGCAGCGCAGGCGTGGCAGCCAGAAATCGATAACGGGATGAGTGACCTGGATGTGACAACTACCTGGCGTGGTAAAACAAAGCACACGCTGCGTGGGGCCGTTAACATTACATGCCTCTTAGAGAGAAACATGTTGCGTGAACTATGAAAGGAAAAGTTTTTTCCCCTAATTCGGCACCATAAAATTTGGGTGAGTGAATTGTGCCAGTGTGAGAAATATGCCAGTAAATATGGTAGTCACTGAAAAATTATACATTTTCAACTAACAAATACTGCATGGTGCGAGACTCAAAACCAGCAAAAATTCAAGAAAACTTTGTCAAAAGGATTAGAATTACGTTCGTTATAGCACAAAAATTAAATGTAGTAGTAGTTGTTACCCTATCTGTAATTGGTATACCATAGCATGGAAAAAAACCGGCGAAAATCTGTTAATATGTAGCTGTATTCGGTACCATCTATCGCTTGGACTGTTATGTTTAAATGAAATTGGTTTTAATTCAACAATTATGTTCAACCCACTTATGCAAAGTTGTTTGAAACCAAACACAGTTGATAGCACAATGACCGTGAATGACTATGGAAAAGCAGAACTGATTCATGAAAGTGTGGGATTCTCTTTATAGAACAATGTGTTTGGATTTATGAAAGGGGGGTTAGGTATCAAGGTGGAAGAATTTGACACATGAGAGCGGCATAAGGTAAACGAGATGGCGGGGCGAGGGACTATAGTTACAGCAGGCAGATAACAAAAGTGCACTTCACATGATCTCGCCGTACATGTTTCAACTCATATAATTACAATTTTTCATGGAACATTTTTGCGATTGTTTGACAGATCCTCAAAAAGACCTCATTATAGCCGTGTTCTCACAGTTGCCATGCTCACTAATATGGGATTCTACTGTATTTGGTTTAAATCATAATATGTAATGAAAAAGTATATTGAGGTTAGGATGTCACGACTATGTACAATATTTTTTTGGAAGTGAGGATGTTAATTGCAAATACTTCTTGTAGTATGATGTTGTGTAATAGTGTTTTATTGTTGGATTATCTGCAAGTTAGGGTTTTGTATGTAATTTGAGGAAAATTTTTGAGAGTTGCCAGGTGTTTGTTATGTGTATTTGTAAGGGTCAAACATGTTGTTCTTGATTATTGTCTACACAATTAATACACTTTTCTTGTTCTACACCAAATACACCATGATTTAAAAAATTGTACTTCCATTTAAAGAAATTTTTTTTGTGATACATTGAATTGTAATTGATACACTTAAACTTACCTTTGCATGATTGATGGAACTTCAGTGGTTTATACATGAATGATTTTTTAAATTTTTATTGAGATGTGCAATAATAGATGTTTATATTTCAGGATTTCGTAAATAAGTGAATTATGTTTTGCTGTTTTGTCGCTGCTCCATTTAGATTTGTGAATTCTTCACTGGCAGGTACCTAACTTAGAAATTTCGAAATGTTGTGTGATGGGGGTCATATTTTACAAGGTTTTTGTTTGTTGTGTATTATAGGATCAAGGTCACAGTAGTCTACTGTTTGAATGCTTTTAAGTTAGGTTTTTATTTGGTAAAGATTTCTTCGAATTTTTCCCAAATCAAGGGGGGTTATGTAGCATTGCATTTTATGCACATTTTAATCATTTTTATAATTGTTTTCCAGTTCACGTTTACTTAAAATCCCCAGATCAAATTGCCAGTGAGAGTAATTGTCCAAATTTTATTTTTCATGCCATGGATAGAAGTAAGGGCTTTATCAGTTGTAATGTGAGGCTGTATTTCAAGTGTTATCTGTACTATGTGGCACTTTCGAATTGTCAGTCTTTAGAGCGAGGTGACGCAAGATTTTAGATTAAGTTTTTTCATTATTCCCATGCCATCAGCAGTTTTGTATTTTGAACCCTCGCAGTGATGTAATGTTCAGCCAATAGGAGGTCATGAGCCCTGGCAAAATGTTTATTTTTAGATTTGTATTCAGGAGTGGGGGTCACAGCGCATGTCGAGCTGAGGGACGCAGCCCCTGAGCTCGTGCTCATCCAGTCATCAGCCACAGTGATCAGATGTTATAGTTCGTTCAGTATCATGTAAACCACAGTACAGAGATGTTTTAGTCACACGCGTTCAATTAATAACAAGTTGGGCTGATGACTTCGGGTCATGGAGTATTTGTCAAACCTCAGAAATGTACCAACTCGGAAGAAGTCTGTTGTATTGTGTAGTGTGGGAGGCCGATAAGCATCATGGGGGAAGGTGTCTTTTTCCTCCCCCTTGCCTTCTTAATTTTCCTCGTGAATCAAGATGTATAATTGAACTTTCTTTAACCACTACTGTGACTCTGTAACCTGTCAGTGTTTAATGAGAAGAAAGACGGATTGTGCAATGTCATGCTGCGATAAATGTAAATCTGTTCGACCTTCAACAATATATCGAATCCGATTCCGACATGGATATTTTCTCTTATTATTTCTCGTCAAGCCATTGAATAACTTTTGGTGCTCTAATCGACTGAGGCTAGCCGCCCCCAAACGTAAGTGCTGAAGATGTGTAACTTGTATTGTAACATGGCGAGTGATACAACATCGCTGCCCGAACGTGTGGCCAGAGATGGCAACAACACCAACATCATGTATTGTAGCATGTCTGGAAGGCCATATTACAAATTCTAGTTCCACATTTGCCTCTCACACAGCTTTATAGTCATATGAAGTTCACTGGGAGTCAAATCACTAGCCTCATCTGTGGCATATGCCGCTCTAGCATTAGTTTGCTTCTTTCTTGTTTGTTAGCTTGCTACTTACCTGTATTTTTTAATGCATACCACCATTTTACTATTTTTTACTAACCAAAATTATCTTGTTACTTTGCCTTTCTAATCATAATATGGCTATTTTGTCTTTATGCTATTATTTCGTGTTATATTTGCCCCTACCAGACATTATAATCTGGATGGTGATCGTGCCTGCATGCATTCTGTGCACAAATCTTATATTAAAATGAAGTGTGATGCTATCTGGGTCAGAGCAATAAGTCTCAATGTCATGAAGCAGTGACTTTGTGAGTACAGGCAGAGTGCACGTAATACGGACAGTTTAGGCTTTACTTGTATTGAAGATGGGACGTGTATTTTGACAGCTTGGTACAAAGCCCTCTGTTTCTTTGGCTACTGGTTATGGGGCCTTACTCCGACGCTGGATAGTCTGATAGGCATGGTAGGATTACTGGCATGTTATAACTGCTGCTGCTCCAAGGACTGCTGCAGCTGGAACTACTGCTGCTCCAAGGACTGCTGGCGGATATAGCTTGTTCCTGGGATGACTCCTGGCAATGTTCCTTACTGGGCTGGGTGGGGCTCCAGTTAGACTGGTAGGTAGAAGTAACCTTCCTCTCCATAATATCCTTTGCATCTCTCTAGGTGAAGTACATCAGGTGCTATAACTGTACCTTGTGAGATAGGAGCAGACAACATGTGTTCCCTATCTAAGAGTGTTCTGCCATCTAGGCACACTGGACCGGTGCCGAATACAACATTATTTGCTAACCGGAAACACAAATTGTGCGGTGGTTGAAGAACAGTTTCCCTTGGATGGGTCCCAATAGCTTCGACGGGTGAGCCTTTAGAGAGGACAAGTCCGACCCAGAATCAACCAAACACCCCCTCCGGCAACACAAGCATTGTGATGGATGGATGCAAGATGTCAAGCGACTTCTCCTCTCTAGTAGGGGTATAACTACTGGTTGTGCTCTACAATTTTGTACCCAGGGTGCACCAAATAGGTGGTTGTCGAATGGTGCGTGTATTCTCGACTTATGAGTCCCTGAGGAGAAACTCTCAGTCATACACTAGGCTGCAAAAGGTTGTGTTCAAGCATCAGTCTCTTGCTCCACGCTTTCAGGATGTGGGGTTTACTGTAGATTCTGGGCATACTCAAGAAAAATGAGAGAACATAAAGCATTAGAATGTGTTTATTCTGAGCGGAATAAACACGGTGGCCCGTACTATCTCCTGACTACTCAGAATTGACTGGAAGTAGTAAACTATGCTGTCCAGGTGAATGGGACCTGGTTCTAAACTAACTGAATTGGTGAGGGAGGGAGGGGGTGGCAGTTTATACTGGGTAGCTAATTGCAATTTTCCCTGTCTACACTGTGTCATGTGTCCTGAAGGGACTTAGGTGGTCCATGTCCTGGAGGGTGCGTGGGATAGCCATTGCCAGAGGGAAGCAACTAAGGGTGGCAGATAACTTCTGGAAGGTTTCGTGAGGGAGGGCTTTTATAAGTTCTGGCAGCAGACGAAGGCGAGCTGATGATCTCTAGGCGGTGGAAAGTTAGAAAGCTCTGGAGAACAAACATGGTGGAGCACTCTTCCTAGACTTATGTGGCTATTAGAAGAGCCAGACATCAACTGGCGATTTTGGCCCATGCACAGCAATATATTCTGTGGCCATGGGGATCACTAGTCCTTGAGAGGGGTGCTATCTACACGCATCTTGGGCAGATCTAACGGCGGCTATTGTTGGCAGGTGGTGGCATCTCTCGGCAAGCCCTTGAAATTGCTCAGGTTTTAGTGATGAGCCGATTACTTGCAAGCAATTATTTGCATCTTCTCGAGGGGAGGCTGGTCTTGGTTTGCTTACTGACTGGCTGATGCTGATGGAATGTACAATTCTGACACGTTTGTAATTATCCCCACAACCACTGAAAGTCCTGTAGGTGCTCTGGTAAAAATTATACACTTCCGAACTCCATTCAATGTGCTTTTGTAGTATAGTGTATAGATGAAGTGAAGTTGTTTATTTTAATAACCAGTAAGCAATTTGCCTCAAGTAACCCCTCCCCCCATACTTGTCTGTAGTACAACTGAGGTTCATCTGGGCTATGTAGTAGGCTGCCATCCTCTCGTTGATGATGTTCAACTATCATCCCTTGAAGACGACCCATCCTTTGGAGAGGATGTAGAACTGTCATCCCCTTGAAGATGGTGGTTGTTCATCTGCAGTTCTCACCGCTCTATGCTCTGGAGTGTGAAACATATCTTAATACTTTTATTTGCATCCCTCTTCAATACACAGATACCTCCACCATTTACGCATCACACACCCTTCACACTCAAGACCATAACAACACAGCAACCCGATTTATAGTGCTGACAACCTAACCTAGTAGCACAATATTTACATCTTGACACCCCCTCTCAATTTCAAGCTTATACAATACAATTTTACTATTAACCTAACATAAAATATACCAGATAAGTTGACAAAAAATACAATATAACCCCTTACTATACACAATGTAGCCAGACTTGAAATTGCACAACAGACCCAGTTCTCTGTAGCAAAAAACTCAAACTACACAGAGCATATCCCTAACCTCACAAAATTGAGTAGACCTTAAAGATTTGGTAAACACATCTGCAATATTTTATCTAACTCCACATACTCAACGCTCATAAGATTCTTTGCAACGACATCCTTAAGAAATGAAATTTTATATCAATGTGTTTTGAGTATCTAGTGTTCTTGTAGTTTCTCATCATATGGATAGCTCCTTGATTATCTACAAGCAAACAATACTTCACCTTCAGCTCATCCCCCACAAAATCAGATAAAAAGGCCTTTCAGCTAGAGGAGTTCCGATGCTGCCAGACTGTAGGATGTGTACTCCGCCTCCGCCGAGCTCAGAGCCACAGCCTGCTGCTTCTTTTAACGCCAAGATACCAAGTTGCCACAGTGGAAGGATGCCATTCCACTCACACACCTGCGGTTGGTCTTGTCGCTTCCCCAGTCAGTGTCTGCGTACACAACAACTCGAGCACACTTTTCTGGGTGTTTTTCATACACCAGATTTTTGTCAATAGTGCCCTTCACGTAACGAAGCACTCTTTTGGCTGCATTCCACAAGGGGGCATTGGACAATCCAGAAAATGGCTCAAGTATGATGTCACAAAAGCGATGTCTGGCCTACTTATTTGGAAGAGATAGGTAAATATGGGACATCGATTACATCAGCATCGTTTACTTCAATCCTATCTTCCATTGGGATAAGACGTGCTTTACACTCCTGTGAGTTAAACCTCATTGACATTTTTTCTATGAGTTGATGCTGACTCAGTTCAATTTTGTTGTCCACCAATTTTCTTTCTGTTCCACCAAAGCATGGTATGTTCCCCATGTCTTTGGCATTAAATCCCCCATTCAGCAGTTCTGCCAAATCCTCCACTTTATATTTCTGCCCCAACAGCAGAATGTCATCCATCCATCACACCAACCCCACACAGTCTTCAATATAAAGACGAGCATAAAAGCTGGATCTCCTCAGATTGTTTTCTACTGCAAATTGGTTAAACCTCTGGTTCCAGCAGCGAGGAGACTCTCGAAGTCTATACAGTGCACTTTATAGTTTCAAAATTCTCTTCTTCCCCTCCTCCCACCAACTCCTTCAGGTTTCACTATGTACACTCCACCCTCTAGGACTCCATTCAGAAAAGCAGTGGGCACATCCATTTGTCTTATACTCCAATCTTTCTGAATCGAATATGACTATGCAAGTCTAACTGTAGGCATTTTGGCTACAGGTGCATATACCAGGTCATTAGTTTCTCTGAAAACCTTTTGCCACTAACCTGGCCTTCTCAGTACCATCTGGTTTGCTCTGGAATTCCCATCTTGTCTGCACTGGTTTCATGTTATCTGGTGGATCCAATGCAGCCCAGGTTTGGAACTTCTTGTGTGCATCCAGTTCTTTCTGGATAGCATCTCTCCATTCTTCACTTTCACTGATTGCTTCTTGGTAAGTCTGTGGGTCACACTCACTCACCAGGCACTAGGCCACATACAATTCAAAGTTATCCAAATGTTTTGGTTTCTTCAATTTCCTCTTTGGTCGTGACAATTGGTCAAATCTACGAAACTCTTTGTCACTTTCCTCACTGATGGATGTTTACTCCCTACTGTTACTTCCTTCCATTTATTTGGAACTTTCCTCATCCCATTTAACTGTTGATGCATCTATAGTTCCATTTTCTTTAATCGTGACATCCCTTTCATTAAATGTCACATCTCTCGACACTTGTACTTTTCCTGTCACCGGATCCCAGATCCTGTAACCATTCGATGCATATCCCACCATCCTTGTTGGTGAAACTCTGGTATCTAGCTTGTCTCTCTGAAGAAGTGTAACTCCCCATACTTTAGCTCCGAATATCTTAAATTTTGAGTGATCTGTTTTGCCTAAGTACAGTTCTGCAGGAATTTCCTCCTCCCCCCCCCCCAGCTATGTTATAGTGGGGTGGTTCAGATAATATGCCGATGTACGTATTGCCGCTCCCCATAGGTGTTTACGTAGGTTTGTGTCCACAAACATGGTCCTCACCTTATCTAGAAGCATTCTATTCCATCTCTCACTGACACCATTCATTTGCGGTGAGTATGGTGCTGTATACTCCAGGGTAACACCCTTCTCGGTACAGAAAGCCTTGAAGTTTTCTGAAGAAAATTCCCCTGCATTGTCACATCGCACCCTACTCGTGCAATTTGTCTCAAATGGAGATTCTAGGCTCTTTATGTAGTTCATTACATATTCTGCAGTTTCAGCTTTGGATTTAAGTAGGTATATCACACAAAATTATAAGTGATGATCAGTTATTGTCTGATAATATTTTTCACCATTATTAGTGGAGGTAGAGACAGAGCCCCCAACATCTGTGTGAAGTAACTCTCCTATTCTGGAAGACCTAGGTGAACTACTCCTTGGGAAAGCTGTCTGCTCACTTTCTCTTGCCGGCACGAATCACAAACCTTACTTTAGGTAGGCAGTTGCATTAATCTCAAACTCTTCCTGTTCAGATGACCAAGTCTTTTATGCCACAGGTCCTCTATGTCTGCTGAAAGACATTTCTCGTCTGTACCTACAGAAAAAACTACAACATAAATCTTTCCAGACGTGTCACACACAATCTTGAGGACCCTGTCATCAACAATCTCTGCTCTGTTAGCACTGAAAATCACCCGTTTTCCTGAACATACAATCTTTTTCACTGATAACAGATTGAGCTTGAGATTTGAAACAATAAGTCCCTCTAGCTTTATCTTTGGGAGACCGGCACCTTCATAGAGTCTTACTGTCCCGTTTTGTTATGCTGTCAGTTCCTCACCATTAGTAACCTTTATCCTGATAGGTTCTTATAGATCCTCAATATCTGTCATACATGATTTCAGTTCTGACATTACAAGGTGGTCAGTACATCCTGAATGTAGAACAAACTGAATGCTCTGCACACTTTCTTGCTCACTGATCAACACTGCTTCATCACCCATGGTTGCAATGAATGTAACCTCGCTTTCTTCAGAACAACAATAATTTGATTTGATTGCACAGCCATGATTGCTTCTTTGGATTCTACCTCTGTAACTTCTACTACCCCGATTACGCGATCCCTCCCTGTCTGAGTGTTTACATTCTGCTGTGGGGCAATCAGCAATCAGTTGACGGGATCACCACAATGAAAGCATTTTCTCACTGGCCTGTATGAGGTAACGAACGAAGTCTCCTCGTTCCCAGCATCTGATTGTATGTGATTCAATTTCAACTCTGCATCAAGAAGTCTTGACTTTACAAAGTCTTAGGTTAGGTCTGCCTCCATGGTTTCAAGCACAGTAATCACATTGTCATATCAATTAGTTAGAGTTAACAACAGATTACAGACTTTGTCATCCTGGTCAAGTTTGGATCCCATTTCTTCCAAACAGATATCAAGTTATCAAATTTATTGAAATGTTGTTGCATGGATGTTGTACACTTCAATGTTAACTTCTTTCGAACCAACAGCTTTGCAATAGTTCATGGTTCGAAAACATTACTCAAAACAATTAGCATTTCCCTCGATGTTCTTCCCTTCTTGTCCACTGTTTTTGCAGCTTCAAGTTCTTCTCAGACAAGTTTTCTAACTTCTTATCACTATCTGCAATCCAATGCACATCTTTTTCATCAAGTAACAACAAAACACGGAACTTCCAGTTCTTAAAGTTTATGTCTGTTAGCTGAGGTTACTGTACTGCACTGTTCACCATTTTGCCTAAACTTTACCACTTGTGATCCAACTCTGTTCGGTATTATAACTTACCGGCCGCGACTCCCAACCTTACACATTGTAAACAATTATACCGCTTCCTGGGCCCATAACCTGTGAAACATATCTCATTAGTTTTTTTTCATCCCTCTTCAATACACATACCTCCACCATTTATGCATCACACACCCTGCACACTTTAGACAATAACAACACAGCAACCAGATATACAGTGCCAAAAACCTAACCTAGCAGCATAATATTTGCATCTCAACATGGAGGTCTGACCAAATGATATGCCTGTGAATGATAGTGTATGCCTGGCTCGCGGGTGACTATAGTTCATTCCTAACTGGAAGCAACTTATGAAAATCAACCTTCAGAAAAACACTCTAGGCATAACATGTCAACCGGTTTTTTCAATAATCTGTATACCACAAATATATAACACAGTGGTTAACTTTAGAATACTCTATTATTGAATAGATGAAACTTTACCCTAATATCTTTTATAACTTGTAATATTTATTTCTTTGTAAATATGAATTAATAGCAGCGAGAGCAGCAATGTGTTGGCAACAACCGGTAAGAAATAGTTCACAGTTAAAATATTATTTTAACCCAGTTTTTTAGTATACTATTTGTAAATTAAACTGTGCCTGTTGAAATATTTAAATATTTTGGTAGCCCCAATGGCAACATATCTCATTTTTACAGTTTAAAATAACAGCGGAAATTAATGTGAGTAGACCATAATGGAACGGTGTTGTTTTTTCAAGCATAAAAGCAACTGAAAGCAACTGTCTGCTAGGCAAGGCTTGTTGTTCTTTTTCTTTCTTTGTCACTCGGGAAGTTTCACTTTGCTAGTAAGCTAAAGTATACATGTTTTCAATTATAGCATATTTCATATTTATTACAGCAAAATTTGTAATTTACAACTGAAAAGATATTTTGGTGTTTGAATACTTATTTTAATATATGTAGATATGATTACAGGGCAGTTACCAAGTGAAGTTGGCAGATGTGGCGAGCCATGACATGGCTTGTTACTTTTTGCCAAACGAAGCATAAATTATTCGTACCCCAAAAATACTTCAAATTACTACATCACGTTTGTAGACATGTTTTTTAAACTTACCTAGGCAAGTTACAATGTTGTGTTAAATCTGTGTTTCCACGGCAGTAATAAATATACTGCGACGTGTGTTTCGTTAATCGTTGTGTCTGTGAAATGGCGTACCTTTGTGCACCGTGGTTGATACGCTGGCCATGTGTGTATACGTGATTTCATATATTTGATTATCACTATTTATACATTTTAACTGTTAACTGTTTTTATGATGAAGTTAATTATTTTCATCCACGTATGTTTATTTTTCACAACGTTGTACATTTGCCCTAAGTCGTTTGAAACACAATCATGTAACGTAATTTGCCACAATCCCAGAAGAAAAATACTAAGCCCAGCCCGATAAATTTTAATAAAACTTATAAACAGTAAGTAGCAATACATAGAAATATGAGCAGAATGAAGGTTACCGTAGGCTTATTTGTGTGCATGTTACCGCTATCTTTTAAGTTTGTATAACAAAAATGAGCAAAACTATTTGCGGGCTTGGATTTAATATGCCTTTTTCGTTTGACAGGTTCTTCCTTTGTTTTAATATTTATTCCAACTGAGGCATCCTTTTACAAAAATATTCCAACACATATCAATAACAAAAGGATAATTAGTACAGCCCTTTACCTCGGAGTTGTAACAGTGTTAAACACAGACCGCGGTAAAGTACTAACGTGCATTACATGTATTGTGCTATGTCGTGAAAAACAAATATGTTAATGTAAAATAACCGTAACAACTGTTGTCAATTCAGGCATTTTTAAAATGTCATAAAACTGACCTAAATAATGTCAAGATGTCTATAGTCTGAATATTCGTACAGAATGGTTTTTGGAATATGACAGAATTCATTGAAAAAATATGATGAGTAAACAACTAATTTGACAGGTATGAAAGTATAAGTCACATTTCAATGTTTATGTTTAGTGTAACAAAAGTATATGAACACATGTACACAAACAATGGCATGTAAACATTCATTTTGACATATGTTACATGACAGTCACATGGCAATGTTTCTTTACATTTGGCAGAAGGATACGAAACGGGCCTGCAAGAAGATATTTAGCAGAGCTCCAAGAAAGTTGCTTCTAGTGGGGAATGGACTATAGTGCTCTCTCTCTCTATCTCTCTCTCTCTCTCTCTCTCCCCCCCCCCCCCCCCCCCCCACTAGTCAGCTGGGTGGCACAGCCGGGTAATGACCGCTGGTGTCTTAGCTCTTCTCTTCTTCCCCTGGGGTGTCACGAAGTGAAGAGGGATAAAAGAAAGGATAAAAGGGGGGTCACCTAGTTCGAGGGGTGCTCCTAGTCCTTCATTTTAAACATGCTGTTCACAAAATCAGCTGAAGGCTTGAGTATGGGGTTACAAGATTGCAATTTACAGATATTCCTGTTGAGAAAAAAAAAAGCAAAATAAGCTGCACAAAGAATTCGACACTTGGTGTGTGTTCAAAGCCTCGCTTGTGAGAGGTTTGTCAACTACATAACTACCAGCTGTGGCTGCAGAAGGCAGAGAATGGAATGGCTCTGCCAAGCCATCTTAACGTGTTGAACAGCGGTAAAAGTTACGGGTGACATGGTTCTAAGGTTTGCTGGACCAGCACCTTCCATCACCCTGGCCAACAGGAAGCTAGCAAATATCTACAGTAAACACGAGTTGAAGTTAACCAGCAAAAAAAGTTTTTTATTGGACCACCTACAGTAAATTCAAAAAAAGAATTTCAAAGAAAAAGAAACCCTCAAAACATTAACATGAGCACTAAGTATATACAACAATCAGTTTGAAAATAGTATTTACAAAAATTGTAATTATATTTATATTTATTTCTCGTTGAGAAAATCATTTGTTCACCAATCATCTGCTATTTTGGCTGGTTTTGATGACTTCAAGTTTGGACCTATTGCCATCTGTTTCTCGGAATGGAAGTCTATAGCACTTGTTAAACACCGGAACATGAAGTCCATTCTTCTCATATTATTCATCACAACACTTTCACTTTCGCTAGTCATAAAACAGCACCATTGGGTGCCTGGTTGATTGCGCAATATACGAAAAACAAAATGTTTATGTGAGTTCAAATTTGTGTCTGTGAAGGTTACTGGAAAATTACATGATATACTAAGGCAATTGTTTACGTTGCCGTGTCTGTCTATACACTGGCGTTCACTGGGCAACAATTTATGTGTTGCAGGCAAAGTTGGTTGATATAATCTGTTTAGAGCAGCAATCTGACGAAATAAAATGATTTTTATCTGCTGTGGAATTACTAAACACTGGTGGCAATTGACGACCATGTTGTTTTTTTTTTTTTTTTTTTTAAACTACGTAAATTGACGGGCGCGTGGTTACTTTTTATACACTTCAGCTTTTGACAGCTGGCGAAGGTTCACAGCACTCACTCACTGGTTCTGGTAAGGTTTCTTGGATGGTCAACCCCTCTTCTGGAGCACCACATGGACCAGATAAGGCCATATGAAGCGCGTTGTTAGCCTCCACGAGGCTTCTCAGTACCGGCCAGGCTGGTAAGGGCTGGAACAGGCACGTGCGGGGTGCTCTTTTCTCACCTGGCCAGTCGATGTTGGGTTGTCATCACTGGCAGTTATCGGCTCTGGATCACTGTGTGCAGGGGGACGATGATCAGGAACCTCTTCGAGGATGGATGGCATCGGGACAGCTGGCAGAGGCGGAGGCAAGGTAGGCTCCAACTTCTGTGGTCGAACAGCTGGACTCATCGTCTTGTACTGGTGCTGGATTGGCCTCAGCACCTTGTGGCACCAAGACTAGCTGGGTGCCATGATGTCTAGAGAGGACGTGAGGATTGTACCAGCTGAGTCGAAGTCTCCAGGTTCACCTCAACATCACTAGGAGTACTGGCTGGGGCCTCCCTTTCCGAAGGTGACATCTGGTGGGACGCGGCTGGTTTGTCCAGCTCAGTCAAGATAGCCAGTTTGACCTCAACTTTACTATGAGTTTGGGCAAGGGCTTCCCTTTCGTAAGGCAACATCGTCCAGTGTGGGTTCACCCCCATGGCCGGTGTTTCCGGGGTGGCCAATCTATGTGGTGTTTCCTGACATTCCTACGCCTCAATGGCTTGGAATCCTTCAGTCTTCTCCGCCACTGGACTTGGCCGTGGCTGTCTGCATCGTGGTTCCCAATCTAATGGGCTGCACCAGGATATCTCTGTTGTGGTGGGCGAAATCTGGTCATATTGGGCGGTGGCTTGGCGTAGGTAGCTGCTGTGGGTTAATTGTAGAGATCTGTTCGACACTGTGGCTCATGGTGATGGAACTCAACTCTGACTGGAGTAGCCTGGTGACTTGACGGTCGAATATCATACCCCCCTCCCATACTTGAAAGCGAAGTTCATCTGGCTGTTGCGGGTTCAGGTGCAGAATCATCTTCTCGTTACTCTTGCTCATTGAGCACTGATCCCTGGTTGTTGGGGGCGGATTTGGGTGCTTCACCTGGAAAAGGGTGTATCTGCCCTCAGATAGCTTTCCTGATTTGGCCCTGACTTGTTCAGCCCAATACACATTGTCTTGGCGGCTAACGAATATATAGTGTCCCTCCCATATCTCCGCCATTCCTGTGCTGAATTGGCCACCTTTGCTCAGTGGATGGTTTTGGAGGAGAACGGCTTCACCCATACCAAAACTGCATAACCCGATGCGTGGCTGTGGGTACTTTTTGTCAATATAGTGAGCCTATACTGCTCGCACTTGATCCTTCCGGGCTAGTGCTGCCTTACGGATCTCCTCTGCTTGCACAATTTCACTGGCTTGTTGGTCCCACTGCCAGTCTCCAGGTCGGCGGAGTGTCTGACCCAGGAAGAACTGGCTGGGGCTTGCATTGTTTGCCTTATTCATTCTTCTGCATAAGGAGATGAGGATTGTTGGTGTATGCTGGTCCCAATGATAGTGGTTGTTTTCTACACAGAGTCGGAAGCTCGTCTTGAGTTTTTGATTCCTCAGCTCAGTGGGGTTAGCTTGCAGGTGGTAGGGACGCATTGTTCATTACTCAATTCCCCCACAAATTACATGGTTTCAGCCAGCGCTGGCTGATGAACTGCTTGTCATTGTCTGTGAGGATGCATTGTGGGTATTCCCATCTTGTGCAGATCTCAGTTTCCAACTTCTTAATGATGTGGGTGGCATCTTGACTCGGCAGCGGAAATGCCTTCACCCAGCAGAAAAAGAGGTATAATACTACCAGCAAGCAGCAGTTTCTCTGGGTGCTCTGGGGGTAGGGTCCCACCATGTCGGCCGCAATCTGCGTTCATTGGGTTTGCAGACGACGGGGGCCTTGGAGGCTGGCGGAGGCACGGGGTATTCTGTCATGGTAGCACGTCTTGCAACTGTTGATGTACTGCCATACATCTCGACTTATCCCATCCCAGATATAATGGATACCCAGGCCACATAATGACTGTTTGATTCCCGAGTGTTTAGCCTGAGGGTCATCATGTTAATGTCAGCATAGGTCTGCCCTCTATCCTTTCGGGATCCAGATATCGCTGGTGTTGATCTTACAGCATTCTCTGGATGTCGGGATTTTGCTGTTGGTAGTTTGCTATCCGGTACTTGCTCAGGCGGAGTTGGAGTAGATGAATGTATTCTTCTGGGCTGCGTTCAGGTGCTGGCAGGGAACCATCCTCGTTAATTCTTCTTTCTCCTTCTCTTCCCCAACTAAGTCCAGCTGGCAGGATATGGCATCAGTCAGATTGTTGTTTTTCCCCTGGCAGTGTTGGACCTTAAAGTTGAACTTGGTGAGAAACATCTTCCACCGGCTGAGCTTGGCTTTGGATTCTTTTAACTCCCAGAGCCACTGGAGTGCCTTACTGTCCATTCACAGAATGAATTTCTGTCCGTTCAGGGGGTAGCGTTGCTTGCAAATGGCCCATAACACCACGAGGGACTCTTGCTCATTAATATGGTACCATTGTTCAGTGCTGTTCAGCTGGGTTTTGGCATAGGTGCTCACCAGGGGTGGCCCTTGGCATCTTGCTGCTACAGGACTGTCCCAAGGCCATTCTGGCAGGCGTCCATCTGTAGACTCAGAGGGCTGTCTCCCTGCAGATGTTGTAGCTGGATGTGGCGGAAGCTTTTTTTTAAGGGCCTGAAATGCTTGGCACTGTTCTGGTCCCCACTTCCATTGGGCTTCTTTCGCAGTAGTGGGTGCCATTTTACTACCGATGTTGGGTACAAAGTCTCGCAGCCAATTGCAGAGTTTCAAAAAACGGCGTAGCTGTTACTTCATTGCTGATCCTTTGGCCTCTTGCATGGTTCTTATCGACGATGCTTGCGGGTAATTTCCATCTGGGGAGACGACGTGGGCCAAATAGTTAATTGACGTCTTGCCAAAGTGACTCTTGATAGTTTACAGCTTAGCCCGTGCAGTTCCAAGCACTCATGTTGCAGATGCCCACAGTGCTCTTCCCATGTCTTGGAGCAAACTGTAACATTGTCTAGGTAGGCGAAGCAGAACTAGCCTATGTAGCCGGTGAGAACTTCGGCTGACATAAGCCTTTGGAATGTAGCTGGCACATTCTTCAAGCTGAACGGCATTACCCTGATCTGTGGGGTTTCCTCTTCTGGCGTGGTCAAGGCTGTGTATTTTTGGCTGTCTGGGTGGACCGCGGTCTGCCAGGATCCCGATTGCATATCTAGGGTACTGAAGATTTTGGAATCCCCAATGTCTCTCAGCGTATGGGCGAGGTTGATAGCGGGTGGAGCTATTGGGTACATAATGTCATTCAGAATTCAAGCAGAAGCGCAGCTGGCCATCTTTCTTGGTACCAGTATGATGAGGGAATTATAAGGTGAATCCAGCGGCTCAACAATCCCTTGTTTCTCATCACTTTAACCTAAGTCATAATAAGATGGTGTCTTCTGGCGGATACACGGTACGGGCAGTTGTAGATTGGGGTATCTGTGGTGTTTGATCTCGCTGAGATTGATAGTTTGAGAGCTCACTGCAGTAGGACTGTGCTAAAATTTACAGTGACCTGGTTTTTGTCTCCCAACCACACTTTTTGCCGGCACAGCCATGGGTGGCCTAAAATAGTGACTTCAGTCAGGTCTGGTGAGATAACAAACGCTACAATGCTGGTGTGTTTTGATATGTGTTCTTCTAACGTAGTATGGCCATCTACATGTAGAGTGGCCTCCTACTGTGCCATTAATACAATGTTTTTCTGGTGTTGTAGTGATGCAATTTGTTAAACAGTGAGAACATCGCTACAAATAAAATTGCCAGTCGGGGCATAGTCTAGCAGTGCTAATACTAGTTTGTCATTTATGGTGACCTCTATGTGAGGAGCTTTTGGTGGTTCGAATTCCATCTTCAATTCTTGAATGCGATGTTCTTTTTATCCAGGAAGGAACGGCCTGCTTTTTACTTTGGTTCTGGTGTTTCCCACGTGGCTAAACTTTGTTTCATTCTTGGTTTGAGAAGGGGCTGGTGTCCCTGCGGTGCTCCCTTCTCCCTCCTATTCCTGCTCTGTGGGTCTGTCTGGGCGCAATCCCGGTTGATGTGGGAGCCGGAACAATACCAACATCTCGGCTGGGCGGGGGGGAGGGTTGCGGAGCTGCCAGAGGATTGGTAGGAGGGTTGCTACCTCTCTTATCTGTATGCTTCTCCTGTTCTGCTTGCTTCTTACATGGCTTGTTGAGCATGGCCTGGGCTTTAAAATTGTTTTAGCTTTCTCTAGCGCTCTCAGCTATCTCTTCTACAGTAATGGGTTTTGGAATTTGCAGCAAGTTGCGTAACTTGGGCAGGAGCATTCTTGCGATGTTTCATACACATTTTTCCTCTGAGGCAGTAGGGCATATCCAGCGGTAAAGTAGCACTTCCTTTTGGATAAACAATTCTGTTTCCTCTTCTAAGTATATGGTTTTTCCGTAAAATTCAGTCGTTAGGTGGGCCACGACTTCCTCGCCTGAGAAACTGGGTGGTGTGGCAAGCGCACCGTTGGCCCTAATTTGTCACAAATTCTCCGTATCGTAACCATCACTCTAAGGTGTGGCCGTGGAGTTGCTTGCTTGTTCGGATAACGCATTGTTTGGAGGGAATTTCGTGCTCCAACAGTTCCTTTTTAATTCTTCGGTAAATGTGACTTGGTCTTCATGGGGGCGGCCCACAAATTCTGGCAGCTGAAGTTCGCTGGGTCCACTTGTTGTACCTGGACTGATCCTGTATCTGGTATTATTCGGCCTGTATTCAGTGGTTTGTCTGCATACCTCGCATTTGTAGAGTAGTCTGGGGCGAGTGACCCATTTCTCTGGCCAGCCTATGCAACTGTGGTGGAATGGCTGAGCGCATATGATACCATAGACTAAATTAATGCTGCATGTGGCCTGGGCAGGTGATCCATTTACAATGCGCTGACTGGCATGTTCCACATTCTTGACATCTAAATTATGTCCCATCTGTGTACCATACTACGTCAGCCCATCCTAAGCACTGATAGCGCAATACCTTCTGGCAGTGAGCTCGCATGATAGAATTGATGCCTGTTTCAGGACAGATGCCTATATGACATCGCATGTCATGTATTTCGACCATGGTGGTCTCTTTGGCGTCTTGTAGGCTGTCTTCACTAACTTACATTGCTAGTTCGGTAGTTGGATGTCTCTAGGTTATTAAGGACTCCCCGAAGCCCATGGTCTGGCTATATCAGGCAGTCAGGATAGCTACCCAGCTCTCAGGTCGTGTCGGCCTAATCCTGGTTTCGCAACTTGTTTCGCCAAATGCTAATGCCCCACATTGGGCTCCAAGAAAGTTCCTACATGCTTCTTGACGTGTGTTGCAATTTGGGTCTGGACAATGAGTCTAAATGTCATGAAGCCATGACTTTGTTAGTGCAGGCTGAGTGCACTTAACATGGGCAGTTTGGGCTGACTTTACTTGTATACTGGAGTTCGTCCTGTGTACAAGGTGGACGTGTCAGTTGGTGGCTGGGCACAAAGTCCACTGTTGCTTTCCCTATGGAATGCCAGAGTCCTCGTGACTGGCAAGGGGTATCTGCCATGATGGTTGGTCCGATAGTTGGTACCAAGGCTCGACCACTTGGCGGGGTGTTGGATCACTTAGCACACAGGCAGTTGGGGCCCAAAGTCTGTACTTCAAAGAAGAAGTACAAAGACATGGAATGGAGTGTGTCCGACTCCCCTCCGTACTGGGAATTGGTCACGTAACGCCTCGGTGGTCAAGGGAGCAATGGCTTGGTTGCAGTGATGAAACTATGGAGAATATATTATATAAACTCTCCAATTTCAGAGCAAAGGCTGCTATCCCAGTGAGCCACGACACCGGGGAAGGGTCCTGTCTGCTCTCTTGTGCCCGGCCGCCAGGGTGGTGGCCATTCTGGATCATAGTAATTCCCCACCATTAAGGATGTGACTCCCAAGGAGTGGAGTGTGACCAGCCCTTCATTGGGTGTAAGTCTATGCCTGGTGAGGTCTTCTCAACCATTTTGTGAAATGTAATTCCTCTTGCCACTCCATTCGGGGATAATGTCTGCCATGAATAACCCACAAGTGCCATGGAAATTAAGTGATAGCATGGGACAATCTGTTGGCCCCACCATGAGGTTCCCTCTGGTGTCCGATCATAGGGTTGGACTCGTGCTGGTAGTGGTTGACTCTGTATTGCTGGAGGAGGTCTGGAGAGATTCCCACTCTCTTTGACAGACCGGACGGTGAACGGAAACCTGCTCTTGTTGTGCCCTGCAAAGGCACTGGGGGTATGGATAGAACCCTGGCCAGACCACATGCTTGGTTTCTGAGGGTGAGAATCTCAGAATCTCTGCGGTAGAGGGAGCGAGGGTGTACAGACGTGCTAGGTTTGAGCTTAGGATCTGGCCAATGGTCACATTAATCTTGGCCTCCTTGCGTTGAGAGGACATGATTCTTCTCCCCCGCGTATTAGGAGGCTAAAGTGCAGTAAGGCCACAGGGCTGAGAGTGCTGCATTGAAATACAAAATACAAGACGGAGAGGTCCACTATAACTGTTGCTTTCTGGGTGGATGATGCATCTCTTATAGTCTCTCTCCACTCAAGATGTCCCAGGACTTCTCATGCCACCCCTGATTCCTATGGGTTGCCAGTTTCCTCACGACTGGCTAGAGGTATCTGCAGTGATGGCTTGGGCCGATTGATGGTACCTAACCAGGCCCGACTTCTTGGCGGGTGTTGGACCACTTGGCATTCAGGCCGTTGGGGTCCAAGGCCTGGACTTCAATGTGTGTAAAAGTTCAAAGGCATAGACTGTGGCCAATGCAGTCCCCTCTGTCTTTCTGAGTGGATGGATGAGGTGGCGACTGCCCAGAAGCGGTGATGAAAACAGGAGAATGAAAAGAGCTTGGTGGTTGGAGGGCAGGTGGGCAACCGGCCTCTAACTGGGGTATAAGGTTTATGCCCAGTGGGATTTGTCCTCAACTGCTAGGTTGGAAGGGGCTCTCCAAGCTTGGCGTTTTTTTGGCCCCGAGTGAGGATAATACTCTCCAAATTAGAGCGAGGGCTGCTTTTCCCGGTGTAACACGACACTCGGGGTAAGCGCGCTGCTTCCTGGTGAGTTGGGCACAGGGAGAGTATGCCACTCTGGGATGGTTGTAATCGCATCCTGTTTATGAGGGGGGTCCTGGCGGGAAAGGCGAGAGACCGGCGTTTATTTGGTGTAGGACTTATGCCTGGTGAGGCATTCTCAACCACACCGGTGGAAGGATGTGTCTCTGCTCACTAGACTTGCTACTGCAGGACAATCAGTCATCGATAACCCACTAGTGCCATGAAAATTATGTGGTATCACAGGATCATTGGATGGCCCCACTAGAGGTTCTCTCTGGTTACTGATCATTGTGGTTGGACTCGTGCTGGTAGTGGTTTACTTCGTAAGCTGGAGGAGGTCTGGAGAAATTCCCACTCTTGTAGAAAGACCAGAGGGTAAGCAGCAACCTGCCCTGGTTGTGCCTTGGAGAGGCACTAAGGGTATGGGTAGAACCCCGGCCAGACCACACGCTTGGTTTCTGAGTGTGAGGGTCTCGGAACATCTGTGGTAGAAGGTGCAGGGATGTGCGGACATGCCAGGTTTGGGCTTAGGATCTGACCAACTGTCTCATTAATTCTGGTTGCCTTGTGGTGAGAGAACATGATTCCTATCCTAGCCTGTTTGGAGGCCAAAGCGTGGTAAGGTATTATGGCTAAGAGCACTGCAACAAAATAGAAAAGTGCAATGACCAAGAAGTCTTACTGTATGTATGTTGCTTTGGCTACTGGCCTGGGTGCTGGCTTTTAGGTCTGAGGCTTACTTACTCCAATGCTGGGTCGGCTAGTAGTCGTGGCGGGTTTTCTAGTGGCATTACTGCTGCTGCCACAACTGCTGCTGCTCCAAGGACTACTGGTGGTTGACCTCTGCGAGCTAGAGTAGCGGCGTATGGAGAATCTCGAGCACACCAGCCTCATGGGCACCTTCTCTCCTCGTCTGAATGCTGCTGGCTACCACAGGATGCCATGTCCCAAGAACCTTCTGGTGAGACTGAAACAGTCGGAGAGGGAGCCGGGGAGTCATACCCCTCCGACATGTGGGCGGCTTGATATCTTTCCCGGGGTGACTCTTGACAAAGTGCCGTACTGGGCCGGGTGCATCTCCAGGTAGTCTGGTTGGTAGAGATAGCCTTTTTCTCCTTAATGTTCTTCCACCTTTTGTTAAAGGGCATCACGTGCTAAAATTGTACCTCGCGAGTCAGGAATGTGTGACGTGCGTTCCCTATCTAAGAGTGTTCTGCCATCTAGGCACACTGGACTGGCGCTAAGTACAACCTTATTCCCCAACCGGAAACACAAATGGTGCTGTCGTTGAAGAACAGTTTCCCTCAGAGGTGTCCTGATAGCGTCGACGGGTGAGCCATTAGAGCGGACAGATCTGACTTAGAACCAACCAAACACTCCCTCCAGCAACATAAGCGGTGCAGTGGACTGGTGCAATCTGATTTAGCGACTTCCCCTCTCTAGTAGGGCTATTATTAGTGGTTGGGTCTCTACCGTTTGGTACATGTGGTGCACCAAACAGGTGGCCATCAAATTATGTGTGTATTCTCGATGAACGAGTACCTGAGGAGAAGTTCATAGTCCTACACTAAGCGGTTTCTTGCTCCACACTTTTGTGACGTGGTGTTTACTTTGAATTCTGGGAATACTGAAGGATAATGAGAGAGCAGAAAGGATTAGAATGTGTTTATTCGGAGTGGAATAAACACGGCCCATACTATCTCTTGTTTACTTGAGTTGACCAGAAATAGTAAACTACAATGTCCAGGTGAAGAGGACCTGTTTCCAAACTAGCAGCGAATTGTGGAGGGGGTGGGGGGGTCAGTTTTGCTAGGTTGCTAATTACAAGTTTCCCTGTATACACTGTATCACATGTCCTGAAGGGTCTCAGGGGACCCATGTCTTGAAAGGTGCGTGGCGTAACCGTTGCCAGGGGCAAGCAGCTAAGGGGGGCAGATAACTTCAGAACACTTCGCAAGGGGAGGGTTTCTATTAGTACTGGCTCAAGTAAAGGCAAACTGAAGATCTCTAAGCTGTGCAGGCGGTGTACACGGTGATAGGTCAGAGAGCTCCGGCGAACAAACTTTGTTGAGCAAGCTGCCTAGACTGAAGAGCCAGATGTCAACTGGCGATTTTGGCCCGTGTATGGCAATTTATTCTATGACCAAGGGCTCTCTAGCCTTGTAGTGGGGAGTTCTATTAGCACTTATTTAGGCCAGAGCTAAGGTTGGCCATTGTTATCAGGTGGCAACATCTCTCAGCGCACCCTTGAAATTTGCTCGGGCTTGTAACGAAGAGTCAATTACTAACGATCAATTGTTGACTTCTTCCGAGGGGTGACTGGGCTTCATTTGCTTACTGACCAGCTCATGCTGATGAAAGATACAATTCTGACACATCTGTAATTATCCTTGCAACCAAGGAAAATCCTGTATGTGCTCAGGTAAAAATTATACACTTCTAATCCCCGTTCAATGTACTTTTGTAGTGAAGCATATAGAAGAACGAAGACATTTTTTTCATTAGCCAGTAAGCATCATGTGTCAAAATCATCTGAATCTTGGAATCCCTAAGTATTTTTTAATTCTGCAAATCTTAGATTTGGTGCTCCTGTCCATATGAGCTGTGGCCCATTTCTTAATTTTTGTTGCATATTCTTGGTTGCTACTTGCAACCAAGAAAAACCAATGTTCAGAAATATAACTTCATGATATCTTACCAGGATGTATAGAAATAATCCATTTCTTTATGTCTACTTACACATTAAAATTTTGTGGCCACTGTGTTCTCTCCCGATATAGCATTCAACCAGACATTTTTTTCATTCATCATTGTCAGGAAACGTAATTATGTACACTTTAGCCAATCAGAGTAATTTATAAGACACTGAGGAACACACAACTGAAATACTGTGATGTATTATTACACAGATATCAGTTTTAAATCAAACCTGACCTGCCACATGCCAAAACCAATCAAACTGCCCAAAGCTGCCAGCTATATTGACCAACTATGTTGACCCACTAGTCGTGACGTCACTGCCTTGGCCAGATGAGGTTGTTAGTTCTTCAAGTTACGGTGGTCACAGTTCAGCCCAGCAGCAGACAGTTATGGAGCAGCTTGCTATGCAGAGGTTCATACTGCCCCGGAGACATTAGGTGCCTTCAGAGAGCTGCTCTGGCAAACTACTCCAGCAGAAGAGGTGCTACTAGGATATTTAGTGGTGCCCGACCCCCTCCCCTGTTTAAAGTGGCCACAAGTTCACAGACTCAGTGCAGCAGGGCATTGCATTTCTCGCCTGCTGTGAGAAGCCCTTGTGCTCCATTCATAACACTGTCCAACAGTGAAGTGCAACAAATAGTATTACATTAGTTTCTTTATTTTTGTGTTGCACTAAGTATTACGGTTAGCTTAGGAGGAATTTTGCAGTGTCGTGTCCTCCCCTCCCCCCTCCTCCTCATAAAAGCAGTGCGATTTCCCTAAAAGTCACAGTGCAATCCAAGTATAACTCACATTGAAAAGGTCAAGCAAATAATGTCTAAGTGCTTCGTTTTTCTATGTATGCCTTACATCTTCCATTGGTAAATATCAAATTAGACCATTTTGTCTTGTAAATTTGTGAGATGGTATTGTTACGAACTGTGACCAGGCCTTACCTGGATGACCTGCCTGATCACACCTTCAAACATTAATCCAGGACTGGAGCAATGATTGTCGAAATAGCTTGCGAAAGCCAAAGCGGAAACCATCCTCCACCAGCCAATAAATGGGTCTGTAAACATACATAGCATGCCCAATATAAACACAGTATAACCATGAGAACTGCATGTTTTGTAATTGGGGCAGTGGACCAAGAGGACATCTGGAGATGGGTATGGCCGGCCATCGCTAACTACCACGTTATTCAGCCTACAGAAACATGAACAAGATAGGGAATCTCTAGTTAGCCTTTATATGATGTGGTCCGTTAGTATAAATAGCTGACATTCTATTATTTCTTTTAAAGCTCCCCCCAATTTATGTTTATAATCTTAAATGTTCATAAAAATCCCATATTTTATTACTGTTGGGCTCTACTTAAATTTATGTTATAATTATCAAAGCCTCTATTGTCCCTTATAAGTAGGAACTAATCAGAAATATAATTTATTACAGCTTGAATTGTAGTTTAGTTTTTTCTTCATATAAAGTGGTTTTTGCCAGAGTTTTAAGCATTAGAAGCAAAAGAAGAGACTGAAATATTTTAAAGAGGGATTATTCTATTCAGAGCAAATTCTTCAGTGATAGTTATGGAATGTACATTCCCCAGCAGGTTGGATTTGTATAATACTTCACATATCGCGCTTCTGATTGATTTGGTTAACTGATAGTATTGTGCGGTTTGCCGGCCTTAGTAGGTTATGTTAATATGCCCCAGGGGTTAATTTCAAAGTGAATTTCTTGATATTGTAGGAGTGGTCCCTATCCTTAACTTTAATTATGCTCTTCACTGCTACTCCTGAGCCATTGGCTGCTGCTAGTCAGCATAATATCAACTCAGTAGGATATGGAGGCCTATGTGGGGGATAGCTTGCTACAGATGACTGTTTAATAAGTGAGAGGGTTTCTACAATATGCATTTATTACAAAACACTATTCCAGACCAGAATGATACATTAACTTAATATAACAAGAGGTACAATTACTTTACATGGATTATTGTCTAACAGTACAAGAGTATTAAACGCATCTAGTTCTTAACCTTGCCACGTATTATGTCTTTACTAATGGGTCCTCGAGATCAGGGATGACACCCTACTGCTTAGCCGGAGTTATGCTCACCAATTATCAGTAGTGTAGAATGCCGTCTACCTGGAGCTCCTCCAGAGTCTGGATTCTCGTAGACTTATGCTTCGTGCTGCTCCGGCACTGATGTCGTCACAGGTCAACAATTAATTGCTGCTGTCTGTGGAGAGGGGGGGAGGTGGTGGTTCAGAGCTCTTAGTATTTATACCCTGGCAGTAGTGGGTCAGCCAGGCTTGTTGAATAAACAGGGGGCTCGCAAAGGAATCTATAGTCTGTCCAACCTTAACTCGTGTGCGGCCCCCTGGAGCCTGCCACACTACTCCCCATGTCGAAATAGAAGTCTGTCATGGCTTCTCTATAGTAGCGGATTCATAGATGTTGTCCTAGTAGGGTCAGGTTGAAGCGGTGGGGTCGAGGAGCATGAGTCATTGTCTTATAAGCGGTTGGTGGCATACGCGATTATACATAGAGTCAGTGTTGAGGGTGGAATACCAAATTTGAGGTACCGTTGCACAAGATATAAATTTAAGTTAAATTGAAAAATTTTGGCAAGGTAGATGAAATGAATTAGTATAACATAGGAATTTTCTTACATTGTTTAAAACACTGGAAAATACATATGCACGTAGTGTAGTGACACCACATTTAACGTTTTAAAAAAGTCCACGAATACTAGGCGTTGGACGTAGGTAATAGGGAGTGGAAGTTTATTGTGCACATAGGTTGTACTACTTCACTCACAACATGCTTGGAAGATACTCTCAATCAATTTAACATTTGATTTTACATGCCTGCTGGCTTACGTTTGATTTGAAATTTACATTTAGTAATTAAACGTATACAAAATTCTTTTTGCTTAAAAGGGAGACTTAGATTCTAGATAGTTTGCTTCCTGTAAGAAAGAAAGTTCGCATGTAGATGTTGACTATGCTGCACGGTAAAAGTTGTACTTTGTCAGGCGCAGCAACATTTCTTGAGAGCTGGCCATTTGCTGAATGTCGGCTTGTTATATTTATTTAAGACTTATTCTTAAGTTTCCCACCATTGTATTACCATTAACCATATAGTATTACACACTTGCATAAACAACGCTTTGACATGACATTAAAAGTAATTGTAATATGTAATGATTTGTGTTTTCATAAGTTCCATACTGGAACCATTAACCTTGCTAAGTTTTAGTTTGAGACTAGTTTTAAAATCTACATGCACAGGAACCTAACATACTTACGCTATAATATACATGGATTTTATACTTTAGGAACAATATGTGACAATAGACTGTACTTTTGCATAAAAATTTTGATGTACATTTGTTATATATACCATGTGGTTGACTTTAATCGTTGATAGTGTCTTTGCACTTTTCATTACTTTCTTCTTTGATAAGTTTGTTGCACTTTTGTGATACACAATTATTTTTGGTGTGTCTTTGAACGCACTTTGGAACCTTTGTATTTATGTTAGGTGTGGATTTTATATATTTCACAATGGCAGGCACTCCTCGCAGAGCTAAGTGTGAATGCTGCAAGTTCCACACTTCGATTGCCTTTTTAGTAAAGTAATATAGATAATATTTAGTGAATAATATTTTACTTATATCTAAAACAATGTCTTATCTTACTGATTTAACTTGTGACTACTTTATGTCAGTTTTTATTTTTTTTACAGTATACATATACATATAAAGGTTTTATTTCTTCTTAATAATTATATAAGCTAGTAACCTTCTTACTTTTTAATTCTTAATATTAAAACATCAATACACAGAGGTGATAGGGGAAATAAAGTACAAAATACCTAATGGTACAGAAAGTAAACACTTGTAGCTAGTATATCCTTTTGATTATTCTGATGTGGATGTTATACTTAATATTAGTCATGATTTATATTAGAAGAAAACCTTTGATTGGCTTTATAGTATTTGTGCTACCTCGCGACATATTATTGACTTGAAGTTTCAAATTCATAAGTTATTAATGTGATCTGACACATACTTTAGTTAAAACCCTTTGGATGTATACTAAATTACATATATTGACAAAATACTTAACAACTGAGAACAAACTAGGGTTTATCTTTAACTCTTGTAGGACTTGGCCGCAGTTAATATTGCATACACTTTTCGCAAATTGTACAAGTACATATATAGTGATAAGTTTTCATAATGATTGCAATTGAGTATTGCTTTATTGCATATGCTTTTATCTGGCAATACAATTTTAATTTTAACGAAATCTCTCTTAGTCCATAGGTTGGTAATTTTTTTTTCCATACGATTAAGAAATACATTAAAATTGCCTATTAAATTATTACAGTGGTATTGGATTACCAAGGAATTACTCTTAAACCTAAAGGTTGACAAAATTTGCAGTACTAATAAGGGTAATTGGAACTAAATGATTTGGTACACCAGAGAAATATGACACAATTCAACATTTACAATTAGTTATATAATACATGAAGAGGTTGTCATAGCAGTAATAGTATGAAACTGGCAATGACAAGGATTCATAATCTACCTTTGTGACCTGATATTTACTTCTTACTAAAGACTCGGTGGTCCTATATTAAAATAATTCAACAATATCAACATCTGTTGCAAATAGCAACCAATTAACTATATTCTTTAAAAACTTGGCAAACATGTTCTGCTTGACCGCCACTTGTGTAGTTAGTTATAATATGAAATTTTAACGCTCACTTCAGAGGACTACAAAGCAGCATTGTATATTATATATAACTTGGCAATTTAAATGCCAGACAAAAGTGCTGGATACGCATTACAAAAATACACATTTTTAGTAAGTATTCATATATATAATATCTTATGAATATATATCTTATGAATAATTTCATCCCAATTAATTGTATTTGCATTTTAGCAAGCTCACTTGCGTTATGATGAACAATAAATTTTCGTCATAACGCAAGTGACCTTACTAAAATGCAAATACATTTGATTGGCGTCAAATTATTCATAAGATATTGGGGATCAGTTACTGAGTGGGTGTGTTGTGCGAGAAGAAAATTGATCAAGGCCTTGAGATGTATTTCAATAAAATACTCTTTTACTTATGCATAAGTAAACTGAAAATATGCAGAAATAAGTTCAAGATGGGAACAAAATAAGATATTCTAAAGTACTGATGTGGCTTGGCCATAATTGATACTTAATATTTAGTGAGTTTTGAACTTAATCTCTTTATACTCCAATGTATAGGTATACTGAAAACATCTTACTTATGTAACCTATGCTATCTAGAAGCCGTATGACAGTTCAGTTTACTTAATTAGCAGTTTGTAGACGTGAGAGGATGGTGGTGAGCTTGAGGAGCTTAATATTCATGGTAACAATGCAAAATAAAAGTAGGCCTAAGATACTCATTGTAGCATAGTCGTAATGCAGAGGATCTAAAATATTAAACTACTTATTATCCTGGAACTTACCATTCAGGCAACTTGGTGTGGTTTAATTGCCAATTCATGTCAAGTGCTGTAGTGAGGTTTGAAAAGTGTATGCCAGTGGAGAGGTGAAGTTGTTAAAGGTGGAATGAGTGTTTATGGAACCAGTGCACAGGTATCACAGTTTGCTGTAGAGGGACTGTGGGTGCACGTATATCACACAAATGAGTTTTTTTGATGATGATTTGGTCATGTGTGGCCACATAGCAGCCACAAAGAACATGTATTTCAATTGTACCCAAATTGTAATTTTTCACGTCAAAATTGAGAGATCTGTTTAAGCATCTTAGCATGGTACCTTCTGGAGGGTTTGCGAGGGTGTATTGGTGGGGAAGAATAATGGGGTGGATGGAGAATAAATTGTCAGGAAAGCACTGAAATTTGAATTTGGAAAACAATTTGTTGGTGTCTGACAAAAGGATAGTTTCTTTTATTCATTTAGCATTTTCATAGGTGAGGGACTCTTTAGGGATGGCTAGAACATCCGGGGAAATGTCTGATGAGGGCGATATACTTGACAATGCCCATGTCGGGGTCGATTGCCACAATGGTGGATGGAGCATGAATCTTGCAGGTGTCATTCTGGAAACTATATGGGACAGGTATAACGTTGTAAATTTTCCAGTTTGAGTTGGTATGTATAACAGGTATTTGTAACTTAATAACTATCTGTGTAGTTGAAAAGCTGCACTCAATAAACTTATTTGTGCAGTAATTAATAATGTCCTTCATGTCAATGGCTAGTGTGAGATTCATTTTGTTCCGCTAAATTTTCAAATTGTGCAAGTCATGTGTCAGCTGTGATTTGTTTACAGCACTAAGGGGCAATTCGTTAATTTGACACTAATAGACATAAGTTTGTACCAGTTCCTCTATCACTATATTATTTAAAAGCTGGAAAATGGCAGTGGACAACAGTGTGAACTGGTTTTCAAAATTATTGTAATTGTTAATATCTGTCTGTTGATGTTGCAAAATTTCTGGCATGTCATTTATGGTTTTTGATAATGCTTTGACCTTGTCGGTGACCTGATGATGGACCTGAGTAATAACTTTAAGTGTGATATTTAGAGCGTGATTGGTGATTTTGATATTATTTAAATGATCATTGATCTGGGCATCAAGGTGTGCATCACTGTCGAGTAATGCGTGCAAGTGCTTGCTCGTAAGCACATCGGAACACCAGGATGCTACGTCACCCAGAAATTGGATCCAGCGCTTGTGGCGAGAACATGTAGAGGCTTCGTCGAGGAATTCGTCCAGTATTCCACATTCCACATCCTGTAAATAAGCATACAAAACCCTTGCATTGGCACATATCGTTGATGATCCATTGTTTCGGGGACCTGGGGAATTCTTAAAGGCATAGCGTAGACAATGGGGAAACTGTCATCGTAAATAAAGTTTACTGATGCCAGCCACCAGTAGATGCCGGTATAGACACACTATGTGGCCGGCAGTGTGAGCACAGATGGCACGAGGAGCACTCTGAGGGCTGTCACGACGTTGACAGCCATGAGATTGGAGTGGGCTTACCACTCCACGTCTCAAAGCCAGCCCGTATTGGTGGTTGCCATGGTAACCATCATGCACATGCACAGGGCGTGGCTTGTGGTCGTAGTGCTACCAACAATGCTTGGCAGGAATGGCAGCTTCACGTCGCTGTTACTGCATCCCCCTGATGTTCTGTATGGTTGGCAGCTGATGTGCCCCTCTCTGGAACGTGGATACCTGCAGAAGTGGTGAGGCAAGGTAGCAGTGAGGATGACCGGCTAACACCTTGCGTTGCCTTCTTCCGCTACGAGCCGTTTTGGTGAGGCTAGGCTGCTGTCAGCACATTCTCGTCACTGCATGGACAAGCTGTGGAACCGGAGCTTGTGCTGGCTTTGAGGCCATTCGCTGCTTTGCATATACAATAATACTCCTGTAACACACTTTCAAATAGATTTTAGACATTGAACATAGACATTGGACATGGACATTGCACATAGACAGCATAATTCTAATTATGATAAAACTAATTTAACGTGTAAAGACAGGCTTGGTATGCCGCGTGCATACCATGTTGTGCATTGGAATACCAGTTTTGTTTGTTCAAAATTGTGAATTCCCCTAATATCTCAACAACTTTGTATGGCTCCCGATAATGATGAGTTAGTGCCTTCTGGTGGCCTCTGTTTCGAACCCAGACAATGTCATTAACTATAATAGTACTTTTCCTGTGGGACAAATTAAACTGTTAGGTGTGATCTTACTGTGTCTGTATGAGGTTTAGCTTAGCTGTTTCCCAGTTTTGCCTAATTTTCTCACACCAGGCGTGTGCTCGAGGTAAATGTTGATTAGCTACCACCTGCGCCGGAGGGCTGCTTCTACACCATGCATTAAGTAAAGAGGAGTGAATTTTGTGGTGGTGTTGAAACTGGTATTATAATTAAAATAAATTAATTATATGTAAAGGTCCCAATTTACTTGATCTGTGTAAGCACAGGCGGTAAGTTGCTCCCCAATTATTGTGTTTGATGCTTCTATAAGCCCGTTACATCTGGGATTATAAGCTGTGGTAGTTAATTTCTTATTGCTAAGAGACTGTAAAAGGTGACAACCAATTCATTTTGGAAACTTGTACCCCTATCGGTTAGGATCTGTTCAGAGCAGCCAAATTAAAGGATTACTCTAATAAACTCTGTGCATGTGACTACGTCTATAGATTGAACGGCCTTAGCTGCAATGTAGTGGGTAGCATACTCAGTCATTACTAAGATGTATTTATTCTTTCAAGTAATAGTGGGGAGGGGACTTTTGCATCCATAGCCCAAGTTTTTAGAAGTGGTTGCGGTGGTATCGAGGTAATTTGGCCCATCGGTTTAGTTTTAATGGCCTTTGTTTTTTGACATATTGAGCAAGACTTAACGTACTTTTTTACATCTGCGATCATGTTGTCCCAGTAATCAGACTGTTTAATTTTTTCTAACATTTTAAGGGTGCTGAATGTCCCCCCCCCCCCCCATCAAATATTGCGTCGTGATGTGCTTGTATTATCTTGTTAACATAGATTTGGGGAACGAGAGTTAATTTATATGGACCTTGAGGGGTATTGGTTTTCAAAAATATTTCTCAGTTTGTAGAAATTTCATATCTGCAGTATTTGGTGTCGGCTTGCTCTAGATTAAGTAAGTCTTGTTTAAGTTTCTTTATTTGTGGGTTGTGGTTGTACTCGCCTACAAATGGTGACGTGCTGACTGTAATAGGGCATAACAGAAAAATGGAATCATCATCAATCTTGATATATTCCTGCGCATGCGTGTAAACAGGCAAATTGTGTAACTTATCTGAACGAAGAAGAATAACTATTGTACATTTTAGTGTGGGGTCAATGCAGGTTGTTTCGAGTTGGGGGATTCTATTTTGCTTAATTATTTAAATGTTTACTTTCTATAGTGTTGCGATTATTTTACAGAGTGCGGCCATAGGCAAAATCTCCTCTTTCACTATTGCTGAGGCGATTCTTTCTCTTTCCTTTGGGTTGTCGTAACCTCATCCCAGTGACGTTTTATGTATTTGGCCAGAGGATTCCTGATTTTGCCTGCTTTGTTAATATCCTGCAAAGTTGCTTCTGCAAACGCTTTGAAAAGGGACGTGCAATTTAACATAGTTTTTTTAATTTGATAGGCATTGTTATTGACTGTGACGTGTATAGGATCTGGAGGAGTTGTGGTAATACAGCTTAAGGTATCGGGAAGAGTATTTAGTTTGCCTTTTATGATTTGAGTATCGAAATCATACGCGCTGAGCGCTATAGCAATTTTCTGTATTCTGACATAGTCCACCATAGAGCATAGGTAACGCAAGCTCGCATGATCTGTTTCTATTGTAAAGTGCCTACCGTACAATTAATGCCAAAAATGGTTGCATAAGTACCTAATCGTACAAAGTTCCCGTTCTATGGTATTCCAGCGTGCCTCCAGGGGTGAAAAAATTTTAAAAACAAAGGCAATGATGTGTCATTGATTAGAGTATGGGTCTAAATGTAGAAGAACCCTGCCTGCAGCTTCGTTACTGGGGCGTCTGAATCTAAAATTATTTCTCTGTCCTCCTGAAATTTTGTAGATGACGACTTGCGATATTGCTGTTTTCAAGGTGATAAACGTTTTGTCATGCTTCTCAGTCCATTTAAACGGTATGTTGTTTTTGGTGAGTTCAATGAGGTGTTGTGCAAGTGTGGCATAATTTCTGATATAGCATCGTAAGTAAGATGTCATACCGAGAATGGTGCAGATCTGTTTTAATTTCCTTGGGGGAGACATTTTGTCAATAGCTGCTACTTTTCCGGGGTCCGTTGAAATGCCGCTAGAGGTGATGATGTGGCCGAGCACTTTGAATGTTTGCTCAGTAAATGTGCATTTTTTGTATTTACTTTAACATTAACCAGTCTTAGGCGTTCAAAGTCCTTTAGAATGTTATCCAAATGCTCTTTGAATGTATTACGCAGAATAAAAATATTTTCTATGTATTCTATGGCTGCTGTCAACCTAAGGGGCCTCAAAGCTTATTAATGAACATTTGGAATTATTAGGGAGAGGTGCTTAACCCCATTGCTATTTTTTATATTCAAATAAGCCCATGCCATCAATTGTAAAGGTCAATTTATAACGGTCCTATTCACTGATGGGGATACCAGAATCCTGAAAATAATTATATACTTGTAATATATAGTGAATTTTGTAGGGCATTTAAAATATCTTCCATTCTAGGTAATGGATACTGCACCCTAGTTAAGTATTGTTTTAATTTACTAAAATGTGTCAAAAATTTTAATCCTCCGTAATTTTTTGCAGTTACAAGGCTTGGCACAGAGTAAGGCGTGTCCACTTCCTGAATAATTCCCGCGTCAAACATATCCTTAATTTGTACCAGAAGATCATCACTTAATTTAGGGCTAATTGTATATGGGCTGGCCGTAATTGGTTTATCAGTCATGTGGTCTAGCTTTATCTCAAAAATTTAGCTTCAGAGAGTTCCAAAATTGCATTGGCAAATCTGTCCTTATATAGCTCTATGATGTCAGTGATCGCAGCTGTTTGCATTTCTGTTAAATTTTTATTTACGTGGGGTGTCTTAATATTCTCAGTCTCAAAAGATTCCAACGCCTGTATGGTATGTTCAAGTGAAGTTCTTAATTCGCCATTGGATTTTGCTAGCTGTAGTGGAACCTGCACAGTTTTGCTAGGGTTATGGCCGTGAATTAACGTGGTGTCGTATTTTAGTGTAGGAATAACATCGTAACATTTAATAAAGTCGACACCAAGGATTAAATCTTGTTGTAAGTTAACTACAACCAGAAATCTTTGAGGGTATGTGTGTCCCGCTATATTTAAACTAACATTTGTTTCAAATTTGGGAGAAGTTAAAATGCTTGTTGCCCCTACTAAAGTTAGTATTTTCTCTTAATGGAAAAAGGTGCTGGTCGGATACAAGTGTACTGGCTATATTGCTTCTCGAGCAACCGGTGTCTAGTAAAGCATAATATTTAATTCCTTTTACTTTAACTAGGACGCGGGGTGTTACTGCCATCTTTACCACGTGCTGGTATGCTGTAGTTAGTGTAGTGTGTTGTTGGTTTTGTGGTGCATTGGTAGGCGGAAGCTCGTTCAGGGTGTTTTTCTTCAACACATTTTCATCATTGCGAGTTTGCCGTAATGTATTTTGAAAATTGTGTATATTGGGCATGGTGCAATTTTTGTCTGTTGTTTGTATGTAGTTAGTTTGTAGTGTGAGGCCAAATTTGTTTTTGAAACATTTGAAATGGTCCGATATCCATTGCAAATTCAAAGTTTTGTGTAGGGAACAGCTGACAATGTTTGGTCTTGTGTCCGGCATAAAAACAAAGCGTGCAAGTGTCGTGCACAAGGCTACTTGGGCCGGCGGATTCCTGTTTGCGGGTAATACTTTCATTATGTTTGGCAATGTCGTGAAGTGGATCGTGCTGTGGTGGAGGTGTGGCAATTGACGTTTTTGTCCACAGGGGTTGCGTGGCTCACTTCCTCGTTTAAAATTCTTTTGTCATGTTGTACCCACGTCCCATTGTGGTGAAACGGCCATCCGTGGTGTGGTAGGAATTGTGTCGCGTGTAATTAGTACGGTTGTAAATGTTTCCTCTGAAATTAGAAGTACCCCTTTGGTTATATTGGTAATTCTGGTATCTGCTAGTTTGCGGGATGTTGTATGTTGTTCTGTATTGAAAACAGTTATTCTGTGGATACGTTTTATGGGGTGGGTAGTTGTTGGAGTATCCACAGTGTGGTATAGGATGGTTGTGCTGTGGTTGATAGTTGTTTGGTCTGCTGTTGGAGTGTGAGTTACGCAACCTCCTGCTTCAATTTAGCGATTTCAGCTTCAAGTTTTACTGATTCAGGATTTGAGGATGCGTGTGTGAGTGTTTGTGAATATTTGCAGATTGCTGCATCAATACGTTTTAATGTGGCAATCGTGTCTTGTAAGTTATTGGTGGGGTAAGCAATGAGATTATATGTTATTGAGAGGAAAATGGAGTGCCAAAAACATTAAGGAAGTCGTGTTCAGACATGTTTGAATGGTATTTGTCTCTGTTGTATGTCATTATTTGCACATGTGTCAATGTGTCTTCTCCTACCGCTTGTTTTTTGTCATATAACAATTGTTTACCCTCTCTGTGCCTGCAGGTCTCGTAAATGTGTCTTTGCGGGATTGTTACAAGTCGTTCCATGTAATGGGTTGTTTGCGGTTGCGTGTAATGTTTTCAAATGTATGCTTGGCAGGTCCATAGAGGTAATACTTAGTATGGCGACATCTCTCTGGTTCGTCCCATTGGTTGATTTCAGAGACTGCCTCGAATTCTTACAAAAATTCGGAAATGTTTTCTTTCTGTGTTCCACGAATGATGGTGGTTTGTCGCGTTGAAAGAAGATAATCTGTAGGGGTTGTGGGTTGACCATGTTGTGTGTTGGGGGTGTTGTATCGTCTGTATTCAAATTAATCTATTAGTGGGGTGGTGGTGGCGTGTTAGGTGTGAGTGTGTCTAGTGTAACGTCATCGTAAAACTGAAATCGTAAGAAGTCCAATTGTGGGCTATTTACGTGAGGTGGGGTGTGTTATGAAGAGTGTGTGTGTGGTGGAGTGTTGGATAGTGAGTGTTCAGGGCTAGCGTGAAAGGAGACTTCGAAATGTTGTTTGGGTTCGTTACTAGTAGTGTTAGGTTGTGTGATGTGTAGCAACGTACGTTGTCTATCCCGTTGGTCCAATCGGTTCTGTATGCCGGAAGTGTCAAGAGGAAGAGAGTTATTATAGCTTTAGTTACAGAGGATTGTTTAGTTTTGCTCCTAGTTTCCATGTACCGTAGGGAGTGGTGAATGTCAGGGTATAGTGGAAAATACAAACGGTGTGGTGTATAACTTTACTTAAAATTAAAAGCGAAAGATAAAAATAAATTCTCCAAAGAACACACAACCAGTGGATAATTTTGCTTAAAGGGAACCAGGGTGTCCCACATGCAATTACAAGCAAAGAACATGCATTGACATTTTTTAGGAAGCAGCAGCATTTCTAGCGGGAGTCGACGTCGTACCACGTGGCTGGCAAGGTCGCCTACGTGCCTGTACTGCTGACTTTGCGCTGTTGCGTACAGACCTTTCTAAGAGATGCTTCCAGCACGCTGGCCTTTGCCATGGGGAAGCTAACAGCCTTTATGCGCTCTTGCTGGTTTGCTGTGATCTACACATATATAGTGAATTTATCTGACAATAAAACAAACTATAACAAGGGATCAATAACATGAGTTCACAAGGCAATACAATAGTAAAACAGGAAGACGTCAATCGGTAATTAATTGTTACGCCTACGTGCGTCATGGTTGGCTGCGCAGCCACGTGTCTGCTAACTGCGTATGGGAACTGATACGAAGCGCGATAAAAGTTTCTAAATGAAATTAGGCTACTCGCTTAAGCGTGAGGTGGATTATTAGGCGCTGCACCAGTGTAGGAGTAGTCCCTACCATTAACTCTAATTATGCCTTTCGCTGCTACTCCTGAGCCTTTGGCTGCTGCTAGTCAGCTTAATATCAACTCAGTAGGACAGGGTGGCCTACGTGGGGGGTGCTTGCTACAGATGGCTGTTCAATTAGAGAGAGGGTTTCTACAATATGCATTTATTATAAAACACTATTCCAGACCAGAACGATACATTAACTCAATATAACAAGAGGTATAACTTCTTTACTGGGATTATATTCTAACATTACAAGAGTATTAAATGCATCTAGTCCTTAACCTTGCCACGCATTAATTATGTCTTTACTAACTGGGCCTTGAGATCAGGGATGTCACCCTACTGCTTAGCCGGAATTATGCTCACCAACTATCAGTTGTGTAGAATGCAGTCTGCTTCGAGCTCCTCCAGATCCTGGATTCTTGTGGACTTCTGCTTCATACTGCTCTGGCACTGACGTCATCACATGTCAATTACTTGCTGCCATCTTTGGGGAGGTGGGGGTCAGAGCTCTTAGTATTTATACCCTGGCAGTAGTGGGTCAGCCAGGCTTGTTGAATAAACAGGGGGCTCGCAAAGGAATCTATAGTCTGCCCAACCTTAACTCGTCGTATGCGGCCCCCTGGAGCCCGTAACAATACTTATTAGAAATTTTCTCGGCCTCTGAGCCACAGTTATCAACCTTTCTTTGCTTGTACATAAACCTATTTATCTGTTGCAATATTTCCTTTAATTTCTCTGCCTATGAGCCACATACATCACCTAGTGCATGGATATATGTGTCTGTGTAAATTTTCAAGGCTTATACTTTGAATTTCTGGCCTATGAGCAACGTAGATTGCCATAGAGTTTTACAAGTGTAAGCGTTTTGCATTGTAGATCTGAAGTTTTCAGCACAAGTGCTGCCTAAAATAAACATGAATGGGCTAAAATGTACCATTTTGACCCATGCCAAAACCAAAAATTGATATTCTAGCAGCACCCCAACATAAATTTTTTTTATTTCACAGTGCCTTTGTAATGTTGTAAGTGACTCATAGTGAATTTACGTGCCAAATTTTAGTATGTAACCTTTAATGCCAAGTGTATGTAGGTAAGATATCTGTGTATACCTACAGCTGTCAACAAAACACTATAAATTCCTCGCGACTACCAAACTAAAGTCTGTATGCCCTAGCAAACACAACCTGTCGGCATAGTGTGAGAAAATTGTTGGCCCGATATCTGTACTGTCTGCAAATGTTGTGTCACTACCAGAAGATAGCCGTCTTGCAACGGCGTGACGTCTTTTTTGAGAAAAGTTGCCAGCCGTTAAAAAAAGACAATGATCCACTGTATTTTTTAAGATAACCATTGGATATCACCGGAAATATGTTGGCATGATATTGGTGAGCAACCATGTTGCAAGCATCTTAAAAATGTTTTTTTGGGCCTATTACCATACAGCGTCTTTATATTTCCAGTAAGCTGACCATTATCTTATTTATTTCGGCCCGTTAACATTTTCAAGACAATGTTCTTTATCACAATAAATATATGAATATGATGTCTTTTGGCCCACAAACTTTTGGAAAGTGATTTGAATAGGCAAGATATTAGCTAGCTGTTAAAGCTCTTAACAGCATGATGTCTTTTTTGAGACAGAATTTTTGCAGTTAGAAAAAATACAATGGCTCACTTTATTGTCTAGGATAATGGCTAGATATCACGGAAAATATGTTGGCATGATGTCGCAGAACAAACATGTTGCAAGCATCTTAAAAATGCTTCTGGGTCATTTCCCATACATCATTATTGTCTTTATGGTAAGCTGTCCATGATCTTATTAATTCGTCCCGGTAACGTTTCCGAGACAAAGCTCTTTATCACAATAAAGATATGAATATGATGTCTTTTTGCAGACTTACTTTAGGAAAGTAATTTCAATAGGCAATATGTTACTGTCCATTTCACATAAGTGGTCTCAAATTTGACAGACAATGTGACCAACCTACACACTATGTAAACAGTAAATTCTCTCTCTCCTACAGTATTGTATCAGTTGGTTAACTGCTGCAGGATCTGTATTGTTAGGTTGGCTATTTTGATGATGTCTTCGGAAGAAAATAGTATTCGGAATTAAAAGTTGTAATTTAAAATCTTAATTATACTTACAACATTTATGGTTTTAATTATGTTTCTAAAGCAATATTAAATTTTCTTGGCTATTAGTAACGGCACTTTAAAAACATGTTCAGCATTTATGACAGAGTATGTCGACACATACCAACACTAAACGTTTCCAGCCAATGACTAGCAATGTTTATGGTGAAGGCAGTTGTGCGTGCACTTTTTTTCTCATTGTATTTACTTTACGAATATGTTATTGGTGTTGTCTGAATATTTAATTGGTATTTACCTATTTTTTACTTGCTTTTTTCAAACATAGTTGATTGTAGGTACCGTTGTAGTGCGTTTTGTTGAGTGAAATGTAATATTAATTGGCACGTCGTTAAAACTGCTCATTCCGCCAATTTCCTAATCGCCTACCACAACGAAGTGACACAAATATAATTTCTGTATATAAGTTTAAGTTTGTTGTATCAGGAAACATGCGAAGTGTTGATTTTACTGAATGATTTTGCAAATAAATTATTTAATTCTAGTGACGACCAAACGTGATTTTAGTGAAGTAAACTTTCAAGGATTGCTATAGAAAAATGCATGTGCAAGAGGTTACAACAGTAAGTTTGCTTGTTTTGTAAATGTATTTGTAAACCATTAATATAATTATTGAAATGCACATGGGCTGAAAAATGCCGGACTTTCGACACATTTGTAGTGAGTGAATAATATTTGTTTGTCTACATCGTAAATTCAATTGTAAGGTTAACTTCAGTCAAAGTGTGTGCGTGTATATATTGCTGCATCTGTACGAATATGAACAGCAAATTATGTATTGTGTTTTGTATTTTCATTAAAGTTATAATTTTCGAAATTAAATAATATAAATGTTAATTCCATATGAGCAAAATTTTCCACTGTTCCATCAAAACAATATGCAACTCAAAATGCCACACACTCATGCTGGAATCACATAGCGCCGACCAACACAACACGATATGACCAAAAGCACAACCACGACACATTTTGATGTAACTACTTGAATTAACAGCACGACCGACACCATGCTCTTGGCATTTAACCTAACTATTTAGTAGGTGCTGATAGGCTACATAAGTCTCAAAGGCGGTGAACAAGAGGAAAATTTGTAAGATATAATGGTGACAAATTGGTATCGCTAATGCATACAAAAGTAAAATTATTATTTTTAAGAGGTAGATACAGTAGTATTCAATTTATTTTTCTTTTAAGCTGTGTATTTACAATTGTAGGTAAAGCTTACAATACAATTTCATTTTGCAATGTTGAACATTCTCTGCATTGTGCCACACGACACAACGAAGAATAGAAATCATTTCAATCCAAAATTGTTGGTCGGACAACAGAATCGGTCGGGCTCACAACTATTTATCTTATATTTCATTGGCTGTTGGCCGTTGTGTCATGCGCATTGGGGCTATATAATTCCGGCATCGTAAGAACATCTAAATAATCCTGTCTCACGAAAGACGATAAACTAAAGCCCCTCCTACCCTATTTCCTTTTTCCCTTGAAATAAAATAAAGATGATACCCAAATTGGGCCCACATTTCATTGCTATGAACATTTCTCTGTATTATTGATTGAAACTCTTAACACTCTGGTTCTGGAGGGTTTCAAAATGTAAAGCTTACTGGCCATACAAACTTCTAATTTTTATCACTTTATTTTTTTAGAACGTATATAAAATTTGTCAAGCTTCTTACGCAGGTATACTTGTTAGCAAATCAATTAAAAATTTTTTCCTGTCTTTAAAGCCTATATTTGAAAGTAACATAATGGCATGTAGATTTCAACATTGGTATCTTTCATAAATGTTTTGAGAATTTTTATTTTGCAAATTAAAAGCTCTCATATGTTTTTAACATACGCTGTTAAGAATATTGTAACAGTAATGGAAGACTAATCCACATAAACAGGATTTACTCTGGAAAGAGAACTTTTTGTTATTAAATAAATTACAACATGATTATCAAACAAAATTCTGTCAATTTGAGCACCCAACGAAGGTGCTTTAACATCATAAAGAAGTGTGTCATGCATCAGCAGGAACTACGACATTCCACAATTTATTGCTAAGGAAAACAAATTTTATGATATTTTCAATCTTGGGTAGATGGAGCATCTTTTTACATTTACATAAAATATTTACAAACTAAAGAAAATAGAATTGTTGCTAACCTGCAACTGTTTGAAGAGCCCTTCACAGCTTCTAAAAGTAATTTTAGAGGAGACACATGCAGTTTGTTTACAAAAACAGGCAGTCAAATAAATGTTGTTAGCTACCTGTTAGTGGTATGACATCTTTTTTGAGACAAAATGTTTGCAGTTAGAAAAAAGGCAATATCCCATTGTATTTTTTTAGGATAACAGTTTGTGGACAGATGGGGACTCCAGGGGAAGGTTATAGGAAAAATTTAAGGTTTCTGTAAATATTCCGGGGATGGGCACCAGAGCTAGAAAGCACGAGAACAGGTTGGGGTCATGATGGCCGACGGCCCATGTGGCTTTCTGATAGTCCACACCGCCAGCAGACATGAAGGGGCAACCAAGTCATTACCATGCTTACTCCAAATATTGCGGCAATCTCTTATACTACTATATCCAGTGGTGCCTGGTCTAGTGGGGGCTGTTGGCCTCCCCCAGATGCCAATATGCATGCTGAAATGGGCTGTTCTGTCCTCCCAATGCCATAATTACTTACTTTGGTCACTTTAAAGTTATAAGGTTACAATAAGCAGCCAATACGTGGCTGTATTAAATAAGCATGCCGATATGCAGTCACGTGATTTATTCATCATTCTTTCTCTATACAGAGCACAGACATTTAAGGTTCGCCTTTATAGCAAGGCGAACTCTGAAGCGGTACAAAAGGTCGCAGGCTTACATCAACTTACTGTAGAGATAACATCCCGGCCGTGTACAATACGATCGGGTTGTGATGTGGCGCTGACTCCAGGTGAGCAAAAATGAGAACAGTTCCAGTAGAGTTACATTATACAACAGAAATTAAAGATGGTTAGTAAAACAAAGTTGGATTGCCCGGAGACCCGCGACACGGCTTCCACCTCACGTCGAGCCGAGTATCAGACTGACTAGAGTTGGGCATGGTGCCCTCTCATTGGCTCCAACTCCAACAAACATGTCACGTGACTTGTTGCAGAAATTATATTAAAGTGAAAAATTTATTGAATTGACTAGACGCAAGGCTGATGAGGTGAAGCATTAGAACATCCTTTTATATAAATCAAAAAGTTACTTATAAAATATTACCAAAAATACAACAGTGTCCAACCATTATGCACTTGTGACATTCTAACTTCACTTTTAGGTAGGTGCATTTAGGCTGTTTATAAAGACTGGGGCTCTTCCCCTTCTCAACCAATGTTTTTCACAAACATAAAATTAATGGCAAAACATCTTATAGCTAATTGGAACCTTTAAAACACATACAATAAACTTTATTACATTTCAAAATTCCTGGCCACATGGTTGGACACACCATGTGCACCGGTCAGTTTGCTAGCTGCACATTCAGTAATACTGGTCTTAGCCACTGTTTTAATACTGTCCTTAATGTTATGGTTGTCTGTTTTATTGTAGTGGCATGTTAGTCGTGTAATTCATACATCATTAAATTGCAATTACTATTAGCACTCAGGTAATATGTTTGTTTACACTTTACATGTGTCCTTTCTCAAATGTAAAATATAGAGGGGGCAAGGAGCGCATATGCCATTATGTCGCATGGCATATGATACACTCAAAGAAATACAAATATTACTAAACACACATGGTACTTCAAATAAATAAATAAATAAATAAAGAGACTGTTTGTCTCGGTACTTACGTGTCATGTAAGGTTACAAGAGAAAACAATAACGATAACAACACAACATGACATTTACACTAGTACACAATACTCTGGATGAAAATATAAACACTGCAGAATCAAACAATAACACATGCACTGCAGCACATGGGTGATAGCTACGTGTGATGCACCCGAATACTCTCAAGATAAAAATAAAAACTCAAACACTTGACACTGCACTGCACTGCACTGCACGGTATGCACTCTAATACACACGTGGAAATGTGGCTTCTGCTACAACACCCACACGTGGCACAGAATAGTTGTGGCAGCTGTCAGATGGCAGCGTGGTGAATGGGCGTACGGGTGGGGGATATGATCCACGTCAAGATGGATATCACCGAAAATTTTTCGGCATGATATCGCATAGCAAACATGTTGCAAGCATTTTAAAAGTGTTTCTGGGCCGATTCCCATACAGCATCTTTGTCGTTTCTGTAAGCTGGCTTTTTTTTTTTTTTCATGCCTTTGTGTCTGTCTGTCTGTGCAACCAGATTCAACTCAAAAACCACTGAACGTTTTGACATAAAATTTTCATAGTCTATAGATAATAACACCCGGACTAACTTAGTCTTTGTTTCATCAAGATGTCTCAAACTTGTCCGAAAATATGACGGTGAACATGAATGTACATAGGTACTGGATTAAATTTTTCTTAGGATTACTGGGAGGAAGAAGAAGAAGAAGAAGAAGAAGAAGAAGAAGAAGAAGGAGGAAACACCCCCCCCCCCCCCACCCCAACAACAACAACAACATTGTTATAAAAAAGTTCTGTCATTTCTCATTTTTGTAAATGGGCTGCCCTCTTTTCCTTCCCAAGAGCCATAATGGCCCAGTGGCTAGAGCTATTCGAAGGGGGCCAGTAGGGGCTTATTGGATAGGCTATTCAAAGTGGGGCCACAGTGGCCCAGTGGCTAGAGCAATTCCAAGTGTGGCCGCAGTGGCTTAGTTGATAGAACTGTATGAAATGGGGCCGTACTGGCCCAGTGGATAGATATATATCAGATGGGGCCGCAGTGGCCCAGTGGCTATAGCGATTCTAAGTGGGACCTTAGAGGCTCAGTGGATAGAGTGATTCCAATTGGGGTCGCAGTTGCTTAGTGGATAGAACTATATCAAGTGGGGGCTCAGTGGCTAGATATATAGGTGTCTACTTCATTGAAACCATAAAACATCTGCGAATCGATGGCAGGGTGTAATTTAATAACTCCATTAAACCTGAAAGAAGCAATATTACTTCTTGAAACCTAAAACTTTAGTGAAACTAACTATGGTGGGCTTTATTTTAAAACTTCTTAAAACCTAAGCGAAGCGAAATTTATATTTCAAAAATAAGAAATCAAATCCTAAATTTCATGCAGACGAAGTCGGATGGGTCAGCTAGTAAAGATCTAAAATATGTGTTTTGGAAAGGCAAGATGTTAGCTAGCTTTTAACCGCATTATGTCCTTTTTGAAACAGAATGTTTTCCGTTAGAAAAAAGACAATGCCACACTGTATTTTGTAGGATAACAGATGGATATCCTAGAAAATATATCTGCATGATATCGTAGAGGAAACATTTTGAATGCATTTTAAAAATGTTTCTGGGCCGATTTCTATACAGCATATTTGTAGTAAGAAACTGTATACGGTATGTATATTTTTTTATAAATTTGTTAACAAATGAGCTTGGAGTAATAAAAAGTTTCATAATTGAATGTACATATAGTCCATTTCCGATTGGAAGTGACTTACGAAAATCAACCTTTGAAAAAACGCTCTAGGCAAAACATGTCAACCTGTATTTTCAATAACCTGTATTCCACAAATATATAACGCTATGGTTAACTTTAGAGTACTGTATTATTGAATAAATGAAACTTTACCTTAATATATTCTATAACTTGTAATATTTATTTCTTTTTAAATATGAATTAACAACAGCAAGAGCTGTGACGTGTTGGCAACAGCCGGTAAGAAATAGTTCACTGTTAAAATATTATTTTAACCTAGCTTTTTTAGTATACTATTTGTATATTAAACGGTGCCTATTGAAATATTTAAATATTTAGGTAGCCCCGATGGCAACATAGCTCATTTTCACAGTTTAAAATAGCAACGGAAAATATTGTGAGTAAGCCATAATGGTACGGTGTGGTTTTATCAAGTGAGAGCAATTTTTGAAGCAACTGTCTGCTGAGAGAGCTTTGTCGCTCTCTCTCTGTCTTTGTTTCTTTCACACTCAGGAAGTTTCACTTCGCTAGTATTCAGCCAAATTATACATATTTTCAATTGTAGCATATTTCATACTTATTACAGCAAAATAATAATTTTCTAATTTGTAATTTACAACTGAAAAGAGATTTTAATGTTTTAATACTTATTTTAATATATTTAGATATGATCATGGGGCAGAAACAAAGTGAAGTTGGCAGGTATGGTGAGCCATGACATGGTGTGTTGCTGTTTTACCAAACGAAGTGTAAATTATACTTACTCCGAAAAATATTTCAAATTACCACATCACGTTTGTAGACGTGTTTTTTAAACCTACCTAAGCAACTTATGATGTGATAAATCTGTGTTTCGGCGTCAGTAGTAAATATACTGCTACGGTGTGTTTCGTTAACCGCTGTGTTTAAAATAGCGTAGCATGGCTGTTTGATGATAGTTACACTGGATCTGTGTGTGCGTGATTTCAAATATTTGATTTTAACTATTTACATATTGTAAATATGAACTGTTTTTATGAGGAAGTTATTTATTTACATCCACGTACGTTTATTTATCACAATGTTGTACCTTTGCCCTGGGTGTTTGAAACACAGTCGTGTAAAGTGATTTACCACCAATCCCAACAAAATAACCAAGCCCACCCCCAATAAATTTCAATAAACCTAATAAACAGTCAGTAGCAATACATAAAAATATGAGTGGAATAAAATTTACAGTTGGCTTATCTGAGTGCATGTTCAACGCTATATTTTAAGTTTTTATAACAAAAAATGAGTGACACGAGTTGCGTGCTTGATATTAATGTCGCTTTTTCGTTGGACTGTCTATTCCTTTGTTATTTGAACTCAGGCTGTCCTTTTAAAGAAATAACCCAGCACATATCAATAACAAAAAGTTAGCCTTCCGTAACTTTTATTCCACTCATATTTATATGTATTGCTACTTACTGTGTATTACGTTTATTGAAATTTATTGGGGCTGGGCTTAGTTATTTTGTTGGGATTGGTGGTAAATCACGTTACACGACTGTGTTTCAAACACTCAGGGCTAAGGTACAACGTTGTGATAAATAAACATACTTAGGTGTAAATAAATAACTTCCTCATAAAAACAGTTCACATTTACAATGTATAAATAGTTCTCATCAAATATTTGAAATCACGCACATACAGATACAGAGTAAATGTCACCAGAACAGACACACCGTAGCAGTATATTTATTACTGCCGCGGAAACACAGATTTATCACAACATCGTAACTTGCTTAGGTAGGTTTAAAAAACACAACGTCTACTAACGTTATGCGGTAATTTGAAGTATTTTTCGCAGTAAGTACAATTTACGCTTCGTTTGATAAAACAGCAACACTCCATGTCATGGCTCATCACATCTGCCAACTTCACTAGGTAACTGCCCTGGCATCATATCTAAATATATTAAAATAAGTATTAAAACATTAAAATCTCTTTTCAGTTGTAAATTACAAATTAGAAAATTATTATTTTGCTGTAATAAGTATGAAATAAGCTACGATTGAAAACATGTACAACTTTATCGCGTACTAGCAAAGCGAAACTTCCCGAGTGTGAAAGAGACAAAGACAGAGAGAGAGTGATAAAGCTTACTCAGCAGACAGTTGCTTCAAAGTTGCTTTCGCTCGATAAAACAACATGGTACCATTACGGCATACTCACAATATTTTCCGCTGTTATTTTAAGCTGTAAAAATAAGATATGTTGCAATCAGGGCAACCAAAATATTTAATTATTTCAATAGGCACAGTTTAATTTACAAATAGTGTACTAAAAAACTAGGTTAACATAATATTTTAACTGTGAACTATTTCTTACCAGCCAGTTGCCAACATATCACTGCTCTCCCTGTTCTTCAATCGGGAATGGGCTATAGATATTTAGCAGGGCTCCGAGAAAGTAGATTCCAATGGGGAATGGACTATATGCATCTAATATAAAGATTTAATTTGGAGAATGACAAGCTTAAATTAAGTGTATAATGCTGCGTTTTATCATAGTCTTTTATTTGAAAGTAAGGGTGTATTGTAATGAAATCAAAGCACTGTATGTTTTGGGTTGTAATGGAATATCACTATTTATTAATTTAGTATTAATTTTGTAAATGTATTTTGATTATTCTCAAGAAAGGTTGCTTGTGTATTGATGTGTATTACATGTTGATTTTGAAATGTCTTAAGGTATGTTGCAGATTAATTTTGAAAACCAAGAAAATATAGTTTAAATGTGTACTTTATTATAATGATGGAGTGTGAACTTGGGTAAAATGGGTATTATTTATATTGCTGCTGTTATGATGTCCATATTTAAGAATGTAATTATTTTGCAACAAAAGGATAGTTTTGAAGTAAATGAAAATTATTAAAATTTTACAGTGTATGTCAAATCAAAGGTTATAACTAACCATGAAGAGTTTTTTCTTTTTTTGGTAATGAATAAAGGTTGAGGTGTTGTTACGTGTTTAGTTTTATGAACATAGAGATGAAGTGTGAAAAGTTTGCTCCAGTGTGTATAATGTCCTTGGATCTTAACAATAAGAGTATGTTTTTGGGTGTGACAGGTCTGAGTCCCTTTCTGCCAACGGTGACTTGGATGTGAAGATGTTTAAAGTAAATGTGGCAGTGGTTTTTATAGTTTTAGGGGCAGGCCTGGATCCCCCTTTTTTTTGTGTGCTGATCCAAACAAGGAATTAAAGTAATATTGAACAAACCTAGAAGTAACATGGCATGTGTAGTGAGTGTTGCATGAGGTAAGTTGTGTGTAGGGAGGTTGGCGTGACTGGATTGGAGAGGACAAAGGAGTGAGAATGGAGACGGAGGATGAAACATGCTGTAATGTAAAGTTTGTAATGTGTAGGAGTGATTAACAACAAAGAAATGCAATACATGGTGTCAGAAGTGGGATGCGGTGTCAGGAAGAGTTGTGTTGGATAACGAAGTAACCAAGAAGTACATAATGGCAGATGAGAAGAAAGAAGCAGGTGCACGGTGAGCATGTGCATTCTTTCACCACCTGCAAGTTTCGATTTCAGAAGCCCTTAAGAAGAGGGCGGGGGGGGGGGGGGGGCTGGTTCCAAATATTTCAGAGGTACAAACTGGTGAGTGGGCTATCGGAGAAAAGTGGCGAAATACACTAATACATTATGGGACAAGAAACGGAAGACATTATGAATAGTTTTAACCTGTCTGATGAAGAGTCAACATTATATAAGGCGTTAGTAAAAAGGTTTGAGTCTCATTTCATCCGTAAGAGATATGTGATTTACGAAAGGGCGAAATACAATCTTCGTTCACAGCTGGCTGATGTGTCTGTTGATACATTTGTTACTGCATTACACTCATTGGCAGAGAAGTGCGAGTACAAGTCGTTGCAGAATGAACTAATACGTGATAGATTAGTAGTTAGACAAAAGGTTATCAGAAATGTTACAATTAGATGCAACCTTAACCTTAGAAACTGCAGTTAATAAGGCCAGACTGACAGAAGCCGCTAGAAAACAACAGTTAATTGTGCAAAAATCGAATCGGTACCAACCAGTGGAGGAAAACATTGATAGAATTAGCATACAAACACGCAGTCAGTTCAGTAAATACATCCCAGGGAAAATAAAACAGGAGAGTAGTACATTCCAGAGAAGTTCAAATAGAAGAGACTGTTTCAGGTGCGGTGGGGCATTTACTAAAGAGCACATGGAGAGATGCCCAGTCCTCAGAGAATGCTGTAGAGATTGCATAAAGATAGGTCACTTTGGGAAAGATTGTAGGCAGGGAAAAAATCCACACATATTGGGAATTCAAGGGCCAAACCAATCTGGTAATGAATGGTTCTTAGCTACAGTTAATGGGAAGTAAAGCAGTTCACCCTGGAGGACAGAAGTAAATGTTGGGCGACAAGTCATTCAGTTCAAGATTGATATGGGGGCAGACGTTATGGTGGTCCTGGAGCAGGTGTTTGGTAGTCGGTACATTGCATCAAATCTTGACATCAAGCTGGTAAACACTCAGCGTTTTGGCCCGTACAGTTCACCATTGAAAATTCAAGGTAAAATCACAACTCCAATTACATGGCAAGGTAACACTGTCACAGCGGATGTGTATGTAATTCAGGGCTTGAAAGAATCATTACTGGGACGGTATGCAATTGAGTCATTGGGAATGGTTCAATGGGTAGAAGAGGTAAACCAGTCCCGCAACAAGTTTGACCCATGGGAAAGATATCCTAAACTTGGCAGCCCGATACACAATCAGACTGAAGAACGATGCATTGCCTGTGTCATTACATGCACCACACAGGATGGCCTTGCCACTTCAGCCGAAACTTAAACAGGAGATAGATAGACTGGTAAATATGGGCATCATATCTCCCATGGATAGGCCTACAGAATAGTGCTCTGGCGTTGTGATTATCCCAAAACAAAATGGACAAATCAGAGTATGTGTCAACCTTACAGCTCTCAACACAAGTGCCCAAACAGAGCGTACAATCTTACCAGTCGTTGATGATTTACTTGCACAGCTTTGAAAGGCTAAAGTTTTTTGAAACTCGACACCAATAGTGGCTACTGGCAGGTACTGCTAGCAGAGGAATCTAAACCTCTAACGATGTTGATTACACAGTTTGGCAGATTTTACTTCAATTGACTGCTAATTGGAATCACAAGTGCAACTGCATTTTTTTTTTTTAGGGAAATGAATTGTATCCTTGTAAACACACCTGGAGTGATTTGTCATATGGACAATGTGTTAGTCTTCAGGGGAAGATGGAACAGGGCATTACGAAAACCTGGATAAAGTCCTTCTGAAACTGGAAGCAGCAGGAATCACCGTAAATGATAAGTGCACATTTGGAACAGATTGAGTCAAATTCTTTGGCCACGTCATATCCAGTGAAGGGGTATAAGCAAATCCAGCCAAAATTGAAGCTATTAGGAATATGCCACAACCTCAGTCTGTTACTGTCATAAGGAGGTTATTGGGAATGGTTAACTACATCTGGAAGTTCATGCCTAACCTGGCAGTGATCACAGAGCCAATTCGTCAACTATTTAAAGAGAGTAACACATTTTTGTGGGAAGAACCATAAGAACAGACCTTTAAAAAGATCAAACACCTTCTGTGCAGCTCCCCCAGTTCTACTTCACTACAACCCAAATAAGGATAATTGAGTGGGAGCAGATATCTCCTCGTACGGAGTAGGGGCAGTATTGGAGCAGCAGGATGCAGAGGGGGTATGGAGACTAGTTGTCTATGCATTGCGATCACTCTCTGCATCAGAGAAAAAACACTCACAAATTGAGAAGGTAGCATTGGTACTGACATGGGTATGTGATAGATTTTATATTTATATACTAGGGAAAGACATACTTCTCATCACTGATCACTAGCCCCTTGTGTCTGTATTAGGGAACAAGAATATAGATGAATTGCCACCTAGATTGCATAGGTATAGAATGCAGGTAATGAGATACATGTACCAGATGAAACACATATCAGGGAAGCATTTTTGTACCCCTGATACCTTATTGAGGGCACCTGTCAAAGGAACAGATGAAAGTGATATATTGGCAGTTGATGAAATTGAGGAATATGTGACACAGTTCATGAGGCAGTTTCCTGCATCAGATGTATGGTTTGAGGAGGTGAGATGAGCACAGAACTTAGATGCAACCCTCAGGGAGTTAAAGAAGCTTGTTCAGGAGGGATGGACTTAGAGACCCACACAGGTTCCACCATCATGTCAGGCATATTGGCAGAACTGTGGGGAATTATCAGTAGTCAAAAGTATATTAATGAAGGGAGTCAATATGGTAATTCCAGCCAGGCTACAGAAGGATATTATGGATCGTATCCACTTGGGTCACCTGGGCATCAAGAAGTGCATGGAACGAGCAAGAGCAACAGTGTGGTAGCCGGGTATTATGAATGATATCAAAAACTGTGTCAGCGCACACAATAGCGCAATCCCCGTATGATGGCATATTTATGTGAGGGGATCCAAAATTTTTCCCTCAGGACACCCTTCAAAGTATGAATACCAGGGTGTTCCTTTCATGGTAGTGTCCAATGATGAGGTCAGTCAACACATGGGTCTTGGGAAGCAGCACTGGAGGCTTGTGATCGAAGGTGAGGTCAGAGTGCTGGAGTCTATCACGCACCCTCAACAGACCTGTTTCATCAACAAAGGGAGTGAGTTTTCGAATCGCAGGAGAAAGTCATTGACCCTTCTGCTCATAAGCTAGCTCTTCTTTGAATGACACAGACTGCACGTGCAAAAACAGAATGTGAAGGGACTTGTCAAACTCACTAGGGGTAAAGTGCCCAGTTAGACAATTTGCATGAGAGTTACTGCAGTTTTGAATAAAACTCAGCACCAGTGACATCATTCGAAACAATTTTGTCAAACTGCTAACATGTGGTAGCAGATTGTCAAATTCATCAGCTAAAACAAATGTTCCCAAAACCTTAACATTATGCTTGAGCAGGACTGGGTCAGTGACTAAAATTTCAGAACAGGAGGACCACTGAGCAGGTGGCTCCTGTAACCACGCTGAACCAGTCGACCAGAGGGGCAGCCCTACTAGCTGAGAGAGTAAAAGCCCACGAGAAGCACAATCAACAGGGTTGGACTCTGATGGGACATGTTTCCACCAGGAGGGACTGGTGAGCTCCTTGATCTCACTCACCCTGTTGGTGAAAAAGGTTTTCAGTTGCTGAGGGGACGAGTGCACCCAAGAAAGAACAATCTGTGAGTCTGTCCAGGCACTAATAGAGGACAAGGTGATGGCAGGGGTGAACAAATCTACCAAATGATGAAGTAGACGCGCTAACAATAAAGCCCCACAAAGCTCCAACCGTGGGATGGACTGAACCTTGACTGTAGCAACCTTTCATTTGCCAGCGACTAAATGTGTGTGTGACTCCTGTAGGTGTGGTGAGGGGTAAATAAACCACTGCAAATTAGCCAATATCTGAGCTATCAGAGAATCTATGCATTTTATATGAGGAACCTGCAGGGCCAATTACATGTCTGGCAACAACAACTGATTAGTAGTGGTAGCTCACTGTTGAACTGGCTCTGCTTGTCAACAATATTTCCTGGGGGTTTAGCATCCCAATCAAGTTTCTCCATACAGAGAGTCTGGATGAGGTGTTTTGAAAACATGGTGAGAGGAGAGAGCCACCCAAGAGGATCAAAAATCCTTGCCACTTCTGATAAGATGTTTCTCTTGGTAGTCTTTTTGTATCTAGGCTGTATCTTGTATGGAAAGCAATCAACGCTGGGATTCCATTGTAGCCCTAACACCTTTACAACATGACTGTCTTGATCCAGTGACAGGGTTTCTGGGGCTTCAACATCTTCCACTGGGAGCGAGCAATGTTTGCTGACCAACTTTTAGAATTTAAAACCACCAACAGGGAGCAATGAAATCAATTCCCTTTGCACGGTGGGAACTCCTCGATACAGCAGGAGGTTCTACTTCTATCTTACCCATCAAGATCAACCTGAAAATTGAATCTAGAGCCATGGGAGAGCCATTGATTTTTCCTCCAGTAAGGAATTGAGGAACAAGATCTGCCCCTACAATTAGATCATCAGGTTGAGGAACATCAAAAGCTAGATCAGCAAGCTTCAAATGGGCAACTGAGCAGCGCACCTCACTGGACAACTGAACCCTTGGGAGCTCTCTGGTAGTATGAGGGAGAACAAACACTTTGAGAGAGAATTACTTGTGAGGAGATCCACAAAGGGTTACTACAGTGGACACGAATGACCTGGCCACATTTACAGCTGCATTAGGCAATCCTTGGATGGGAAGATACATCTTCTTAAGAGCCAAACTAAACCTTTGGCAGCAGTGGACAGAAATGGAGCTAGCCTGGCTGGCTGTGTCCAGGAGAGCTGTGGTGACATGAGGTGTTCCAGCTGCATCAATCATGTGTACCTTGACTGTGGACAAGAGCACCACAGAAGATGGCATTGAAAGTACTGGTGTAACATCAGACATAGTTGTGGCCTGCAAGTCAATAAACTGAGAGGAACCTGCTACAGCCTGCAATGATGAGTTGCCCTCCTCAGTCTCCTTAGAGTCAAAATGTAGTATTGTGTGGGGGCGAGTACCACATCAATGACACAACGAGGATGATGGACAACCTTTGGAGCGGTGTGAAGGCAAGAGACAATTCAAACATAATTTGTGTTCCTTAACAACCATTAATCGTTGCTTAGAATTACGATTACCAAACTCTGAACACTTGTAAAGCTTGTGAGCACCTTTACACAAACAACACTCTCCTTCGGTAGAACTCACCATGCACTTCGACTACTGGTTGCTGGACTAGTTACAAAGCTGTCTTCACAAGGGCACTGCAGGTGTGGGTTTGGACATCGCAGAGTGTGTGCCAAAGGTCTTGGTGGCTGCAGCATTCACTGTCTCCTGGGCACGACAGTTCTTCTCAAGGAATGAGATGAATTCAGTTAATGTAGGTAACTCACAACCAAGTGTGAGCACCAACTGTGTTTGAAGCTGCGCATCTAAACACTTGTAAATTATTGGTAACAGCACTGAGTCCCACTTATCCACTGGGACATTCAGAGCCTTAAGTGTAGACACATTCTCAGTGATGACACTCAACAGTCGATGCAACAAGATAGGTATTTAAACAGAAGCTGAAGAGACCTGAAGTAATGCCTTCACATGTACATTAACAAGAAGTCGCTTGTTCTCGTAACAGTCCACCAGCAATTTCCAAGCAACCTTAAAATTAGCCTCAGACTGGATCATACCAAGCGGATCCCCTCTAAGTGCACGCTTCAAATAAACCAGATTCTCTACAGGAAACACATCACTGTAATGCAACACCAGTGTGGCAAACGAGTTAGAAAAATTAGACCATTGCCTGGGGTCACCATCAAAATTAGGCAAAGTAATTTTGAGTATAGCTACCCACCCTTGAACTGTGCGCCTTGGTGCTCCCAGTGCCTTGAACTTGGCATTATACTCATCTGCGAAGGCATCTACAATTTCCATTATGAAGAAATATTTTTCTTCAAAATCTACCATTCACCCCGCATGCTCAGCAGCATCTAAATCAAGCAGCTTATCGGCTCACAAATGTACATTGATAAAATCAACATCAAAATTCTTGTTGATTTTAGGCAAGTCCAGAGTGGTAGCGACAAACAAATTCCGTTTACCTGTCTCACTCATAACAACCTGAGCGAGATCATCGGCACACGTGATGCAAATTTCTGCCAAACAAAGCCGTAAAAACCCAACCTTTGCCTCAGGCATCTTGTGGTTACGAGAATTAAACAACTCTAAAACAACAATCATCCAAGAAAACGAAAATACGACAGCAGCCAATTAACTACTATACCGAACTATGAAAATCGTAGGTAGTGTTAAGCAAACCATGATTGCGTTGCTGTGAATAGTATTCCACAAAAATGCTGAGAAGAAACTCATACAGCACTAACTGAGAATGCCTAAAACCTTTCAAAATTAATAAATGCTTAAAACAGTATTTAAAAATATAAACATGTGCAAACTTGCATTTTTCAACGAACGAGTCAAGTGAACTAAATGACCGGCTAGAGTGAACAAAAAAACACGGTCAAGTGAACAAAATGACTGGGTTTAATATGTCTTAAAATGTGTTCAAGTGTATGTTCTATTTTTAAATTGTTTGGTTATAAAATTCAAAGTGCCCGCGGCACCGAGATTAGGACCAATTAATATTCCGGCATGGACGCCATCATAAAAAGACACTAAAATAATATTGAAATTCAAAAGAAAATTATAAAAATGTAAAACAATACTTTATTTAATTTTTGCGATTTTGTTTTCACGTATTAAATATTTTACTCGGCATTCATAGCACTTCTGCTATGAACCCCGTAGGCGGCCATGGTAGGTCTGTGCGACGCTTGTCTCTGGATAGTCTGTCGAGGAAAGCTGGCGAGGTAAGACACTGTCACGTATACACTACAACTTTTGTTCACTGATTTAGGTTTTCGTAGTCAATTTGGTTTACCAGTTAACCTTTGCTAGCGTACATTTTTGCGAGACATATTCCCCAGCATTATGCTTCCACTTAATTAATTTCTTGCTCCTGTGCAGCATTTTTAACTTAATTGAGGATAAGGAGGAGAAAGATGTCAGAGAGGTCACGCGACCCACGCAAATTGAATCAGGTGCCATCCGCCTATGTTTATGGTGTTTCATTGTAACTTCTGCATTATTGCAATGTGCAATTTTAAGAGCTTTCTTTTTATGTATGTATTTGAGGGTAATTTCTCGTGTTTGAGTATTTTATGAAACATCACATATAACCACCTGGCCGACAGATGCCAAGTATTTGTATACGCCATCGTTGCGTTTGAGAGATCATTTATGTAACATCATATGTGCAATATTTATTTCAGGGTTCTATGTCAATTTTATTCAAGGTTCAATGTATTTTTTACGTAAATTGATGCTTTTTGTACTAGACCACACGGTCACGTTAATGTTTGATTTTACCGCCATCAGATATGTTACATGCCTGTAACAACTGTAATCGTAAAGAGAATAATGTTTTCAGCAAGAATAATCTTTCATCTGAATTCAGTTTGCCGTTTCCACGCAGAAATATTGCAATTTCACCTGCACCATGTTGTCCGCTACGAACTTCATGTAATGGCATCTGCGCCATCTAAGCTTGTTTTCGTGGTTTTCACACGTGTGTGTTTATTGTGAATATTCATCTTGTGTCCCATCTTGTTTCATGTATCATTTAAGGGTTTATATAATTTTGCAATTAGTGTACAGTGCAGTTATTCCCATCCTAGCCGGCTCTGTGTATAGGCCGTCACCACACTACCCACGTGCTGGAGGGCGAGCCCCGAAGAGTTGGCGTTAGTGATGCTGAGTAATCACACGTGTTAATATGTATCAAGGGTTTCATTTGTAATTCACTGTGTCCTGTCTTCAGGGAAAAACCATCAGTCCACCCTGGTGGCTGTCGGTCCGCTTCCCTTGTGAAGGCTGTGCTTTCACGCACCTCGGTGAGATCATCCATCTAAGCGTGCGCTAGAGGAATTGTGGGCTGGTGAGCACCCAAGTGGAATTGACTAGTCATGACTGAGATAATCGTAATTTCATTCGCACGTTGATGTGTATGCATAATGACAAATAAAGCATAAAAGCAATTCTACAATGAACTTAACTCTTTCATTCAGAAGTGACAGTGTAGCCACCTATATTTTATTAAGTGTTTATTTCCAGTAATGTTTAGTAAAACGTTTAGTATTACCTACGTGTTTGTAAGTACGCACGGGTGAGATGGACACACAGAACCCACAGCATCCCTTAGAACCTTGAGTCTCAATAGTGCGGTGATTGGGAAGCACCACTGGCGCCTAAATTACCAGTAAGTATTTGTGTCACAGTTTGTCTCGTGTCTCATCCGACGGTGTCAGCTGGCGGTCCTTGTGGGGCCAAGTGTGTTCATCCACATCAACCGCGAGAAGATGGCAGACACCACTCCTGAACAACTGCGACACCTGCGATCGTGAGCCTGAACTGTTTGGACATGCCGATCCATCAATTTGTGCATTGTGGAAGGGTGAGTGAAGTCAACTTGTTGAGTGAAAATCTATTGGATCAACCGTTATATCAATGCACGTCCGACACCATATCCACGCTGTCAGAACCACGCCTGTGCGCATGCACCGGATGTGATGGGCGGGAACGAAGTGGGCACAGTGAGAGCAGTGCAAACGGGACTTATATTTACGATGTATAGGGCCTGATGAATATGTAACCTTCCCTGAAGGTGTCATAAACTGTGCTAAGTGCCGTAAGACAAACTGTGCTGGGATTGTGCCACCGACAACACCAGAAGTAAAGCCCATGCCACCAGTAGTTGTTACGTACACATCACAGGGTTTGACGGGACCTGACAAAAACGTTCTCTTACGAACTTTCGCGGGACACAACTCAGAAGACGCGGGTACGTTCCTTGCAATGTGTGAAGAAAAATTGCATAGGCATTGAGTGCATAGGGATGATTGGACTGCGGTAACTGCCAACAGGCTACGGGGAACCGCTGCCTAATGGTGAAACTTGGTCTGGGGATTTTGAATCGTGTGGGAATGGTTCTATGAGATAGTGCTAGGTCGATTCGACACTGATGGAGAAGCTATTTAGGCACAAGCACGACTTTATCACAAGTAGTAAAGAGAACGGAGGGAATCGAGGAATTCATCCAGCGCAAGTTAGACTCGTATAAGTGTTTACACCTGGGACAAGCAACTCTTGGGGTGTTGCAAATAATCGTGACATTGTCAACACCTGACGTTAAGCCGTACTTGTGAAGAGCAACGCGTGCAAGTGTGGAACAGTTCACGAGAGAGACATGCGAGAGGGATGTGCACATGAGTCAGAAATACCACTCAGCACGGCAAAACTACCGCAAGTCAACACCTACAGTGCTGCCAGATGTTAGGCGACCCCCACCAATGTTTACTCCCGCGAGGCAGAACTGCGGACACAGAAACTTCCACCACAACAACAGGGGAAATAGTTACCAGGGCAATGGGTCGGAAAACTATGTCAAGAGGTTGGCGAAACCACACCTGCACCAATCTCACCACCAATTCGTATCAATTCACCTAATGAGGGTGCAAAAGTGTTCCAAGTAATGGACAGTACTGTAAAAGCACTGTGAGTATGTGTAGAACTTGAAAGGGAAAATGTCACAGCTGTTATTGACACTGCTGCTAGTCAACTTTGTGCATGAGGGCTTGATACAAGTAATAAAAACTTGGGTGCCACCTAGATGCATGCAATTCGCTACCACACACCAGCAGGGGAAAGCGAAAAGTATTATGCATGTAATGGTATGAATCAGAGAGGAGCGTACCAAGTGCAATATCTACATTGTACCAGACTTGTGCGAAGAATTAATTTTGGGACTGCCACAGCTTGTTGTCAGTTACGCTATGATAGAACCGCATCTGAATTGTCTGCACGTGGGGCCATGTTGTCGATGGACCTTTTATGCCGTGTGAGCAACACCACCACCACCAACAACTGCAGTGCAGTTTGCAGACTTCAAGCTCGAGGTGCCCGCCACTCATCAGCAACATCTGCAAAATCTGCTGGACCAGTATGCCAGTGTGGTCCACACTGAGGGGAAGCTGCAGCGCACTGACGTCACGGAGCATGCAATCGTCACCACGCACGAGGACCCAGTGTACTGCAAGCCACGAGACCCAGGTATTTTCTTTTGCCGTGTCTTCAACCAGCAGGTATGTGAGATGCTCAACGATTACGTTATTGAACCTAAACAAAGTCTCTATAATTCAGGTATTACCCTTACTCCAAAGAAAGATGGCAAATGGCGATTTTGTTTCGACTACCCCCACCCTAACAAAAATAACTGCAACATGCCGCCAGCAGTCATTAACATGAGACATGTTGTCAACATTAGGACCAGCTTCAGTATTAACATCACTTGATTTAGTCTGGATATTGGCAAGTGCCTATCTGCCTGCAGCACAGAAAGAAAATATATTTTAAAACCCAGATGGACGAAGATTTCAGTTTGTAGCCATGCCATTTGGTTTAAAGTGTGCCCCTGCAACATTTCAGAACTTAATGGTTAATGTATTGGATGGATTTATTTGAGACTTTGCGATGGCATATTTGGGTGACTTACTTGTTTGGTCAAACAGCTGGGAATAGCACTTGCACCATTTCAGCCTTCTGTTTGAACGGCTTGAACCTAATAAACTTACATGCTAAGTGGAAAAGTGAAAGTTGGGTATGAGTAGAATGGAGTTTCTAGGATATTATGTCACAGCCATCAGACACGAACCGGAACAACAACACATACTGGACATTTAAAACAAACCCACACCCAGATCACGTAAACAAGTCAGGAAGTTCTTGGACTTAATTATTTGGTTAAGGCAATGTCTCAAACTTTTCCATAATCACTGCACCGTAAACTACTTTGTTCTGAAAGAAACGTAAATTTGTCTGGACACCGCAAGCCGTTCAAGCATATAAAGACATTAAAATTGCATTTCAGTACTTTAATCCACTGTCTTGATTCAACCCAGAGTAACCCATAGTTGTAAAAACAGATGCCAGTCATTGGGGCCATGTTGTATCAGGAGAGATCATACGGGAAAAACATATAATTAGATACCACAGCGCAAAGTTCGGGGATGCAGAACGTAAATATCATATTGATGAACAAGAATGTTTGGCCATTGTATTTGCATTGCGGAAGTATCGGCTGTACTTGCTAGGAAGGCAGTTTACACTCAAAACTGACAGCCCGTTGAGTTAAATTAATATTTTGTTAAAAAATCATGTTTATTTTATGACAGATACAATTATGAATCAACCGTATGTGGAAAAAACTACTTTTGAACACAAAAGTAAAGATTTGTGCCAAAAAATAATGCCTCATTATGTAACATTGTAAAGCGAAACAATTTTCTTTGAAATACTAGTGAAGATAGGTGCGTGTGCAACTTTTATGGGCGACGAATAACCTTGATAAAATTTCTAGGATCGCTGGCGTGTAAGTGGTGTAAGCAAATGTGCAAGGCAGAGAGAGAGAGAGGATGCTACGTTTTATTTTGCTAGACAAAAGCTTCCCCTTCGAAGGCATGTAATAGGAGGAAGAAAGGTGAACGGCTGAGAGAGAAATAAAAATAAGAGAGAAAGAGAGAGTCAGCAAGTATGCTATTCTGTTTGCTAGGTAACCACTATGATTCCTCAAGTCAGGCGTGTGAGGCGAGGGAGCATTTGAGACTTGCCCGCACCTTTGTCTACAGAGTTGCCGACACCATTAGCTGAACTGGAAAAGAGTACCGTGCAGCATTGATATATGTATTTCATACCCAGTTGTTAGATGTTAGCATAAACAACCAGCTTAAAAACCATTGTTGTGGGAAATCTTCAGTGACGGGACCAAAAGATACTTTGATCAATGATACATATGATAAACTATACAAGCGGGTAATTTTATAGTTATTTTTAAAGGTATTTTTTCATGACCACGGAAAATTAACTGTGGATATGGTTTATCAGTATATTCGTTTGTGGTACATCAAAAGCTCACTCTACATATGTACAATCAACTGGCAACCTTTAATGGGCACTTTGGCACACACAAAATTAACCAGCCAAGTCTACTCTGCTGGCTCTTATGTGTCACCTTTTTTATGAGACAAAAGCCGTTGGAGAACTGACTATCATATAGATAGGTTGACAAACAATCCTAATGCTTTAATCTCAGTTCGTAGTTCATTTTATTGTGAAAAGTTAAGATGAGAAGAACGAGGAGGACAAAAAAAATTGAAAAGTGCATTAAATTATGTTGATGCCATAACTGCTGAGGGTCAGAGAAAAGCAGCAGGAGTAAGGTAATGGGAATGTTGTTTTATTTCATAGTTTTTCTACTCTTTGTTGAAGAGTTACCTAGCCCTGGCCCAACAGTGGGCACAACTACTTAGTCCATAAATAAGTGAAGGGAGCAGATGTGCATGGTACCACATGCTAATGTGTACTGTGTTGTATAAAATTATTACAAAATTGTAAGTAGTAGTAGTAGTAGTAGTAGTTGTTGTTGTTGTTGTTGTTGTTGTTGTTGTTGTTGTTGTTGTTGTTGTTGTTGGGGGAATATTACCATTCTACACAAAAATGTAGCTCAAGAATGTTTCAGCAGTGCATTAGAAAAGTCACTATTCTACATCTCAAAGTCAGTATAGACAATATCAACACAATAATACAGTTCACTACATATTTTTATTATTCCCCAGTTTGCTTCACCCAGTGTCAGTATCTTTCTCCAGTTAAGTTTTTTAATACGTTGTCGAATTTACACTTGTGGCTAGATATTTCAAGCCACTCTCCTCACTATATATATATATATATATATATATATATATATATATATATATATATATATAAAACTAGGCTTATACAAATCTGTATTGACACCGAAAGTAAAATACTTAATTTATGTACATATACCGTTTAGTTTTTTCCACTCACAAACAAAGACATATTTTTAGTTTTGTAACCCATTGTCATATTTTATGTAGATATTGGTTGTTTTAATTTAGTTGTACATTTTAAGCAGTTTTTTTTTTTTTTTTTTTTTTTTTTTTTTAAATTTTTTTCATTAAATTATAGAAAATGTTTGATACAAAAAAAGGCTTGTTATTTAGTCCCTGTTTTCCATTTTCTCCCTCAAAGAGTAAATTTTTCTCTATATACAACTGTTTCTAAGAAAGTTTGGTTGTTTTGTGTGTGCAGGGAAATATGGGTGAGTCTGTAGCAGAAGTATTTGCCAAAATCCATAGCTCCATCTCTGAATATTCTCGCAAGATGCTGGAGGAGATGAAACGCCCAAACCATGTTGTGCCCACCAACTATTTGGAGCTGGTCATTGGTTACAAGAAGTGAGTGGTTTTACTTTTAAGAACTTTTAAGCTGAAATTAAAGTGGATAGCAGAACTTGCCTGTTACAACACTAGAAAACACTGCAGTAAAATCCTTTATCCAAAATAGAAGTAACAGCATTTTGAAGGGCTGAAATATTAGGTGTGACATATTTTTTTGGGGGGTCGCTCAATATGTAAAGCACCCCACAGTTGGTGCCTACGCGTTGAACTTTTAAAACCATATGTCATAGGTTTCAAAGTGGTGTATGGTGTAATAAATCAACATTGATATTCTCATCCTTAGAATGATTTTTTTTTTTTTTTTGCTGAATATATTGAAATGATTAATTATATTCTCATTCCAGAACTTTTGAAAATAATTTCTGCCTATTTATTTATTTATAGAATGCTGCATGAGAAGAGGTTATCAAATTCAGCTGCAGCTAACAAGCTTAGAGGAGGTGTTTCTAAAATTGATGAGACAAGGAGTGCTGTTGAAGTTATGTCAGTGACGTTAGAAGCAGCAAAAATTGAAGGTGAGGTTCAAAGTAGTTGTAGAATACAAGAAGAAAAAATTTAACCCAATTTGTGATTGTGCTTTTTGCATTGTTCTATATGTGTATTGATATACTTGACGCTGTTGGGTGAGACATAAGAAAACGGATGACACAAGTCACTTACTGATGAAGGCGCCAGTGGTGTTTCCCAAGCACTGCACTGTTGAGACTCAGGGTTCTCAAGAATACTGTGGGTTCTGTGTGTGTCCGTCTCACCTGCGCATACTTACTATACGCTTTGCATTAAAAAACATCATTACTTAACTTTTAGAAAACAATGGCAAGAGGTAGCTGTAATTACAGAAAGAGAAACACTTGTTGCGTTGTACTACTACTTTTTATTACTACCACTCGTGCAAAGAAAACGTGCCAGAATTTTTAATTGTGAGTTACTCTCTGTCGTGTCTAGCCAACTCCAATTGGGTGTTCTCCAGCTCGGAATTACTCTAGCGCACTTCCTAAGTGGATGACTTCTCTGTGGTGTTTTAAAACACAATCTTCCCAAGGGAAGGGGGTCGCCAGCCGCTAGGGTGGATTGACAATTTTCCCTGAAGATATGGCAGAGAGCATAATGAAATGAGACAAAAATTAACAAGTTACATGTAAACACGTGTGATTATTTTGAATCAGTAACGCGGACTCGTCGGGGCTCATCTTGCCACACTTGGTTAGTGAGGTGACAGCCTATACACATAGCCGGCTAGAACGGAAATAATGTCACCACACAAAATTACATACAATCACATAAATACCCTTGGAAAATGATGGGGCATGGCATGAGTGGTCACAATAAACACGCAAGCATGTGAAAGCAGTATTATATGGCGTGGATACCACTGGATAAGTGTTGCAGCGGAGCACGTGTTGCAGGTGAATATGGTGTATTTCTCCGCAAAGACGGCAGATTCTGGTTAGACAAAATATTATCCTATTTGGAAAAATTATTCAGTTTCAGATTGAATAGGTTTTGAGCCTTTATCATTTTGAATGGCAAGAAAATCAGACATGAGAAATGACAGCGTGGTCAGACATACAAATCATCAATTACACAATAATACATTGAACCGTGAATAAAATTGTGGCGCACATCATATTACACAAATAAACTCTCAAACTGCATGAATGGCATCAATATCGACTTGGCGGCTATGAACCACGTGGTCGCAAAAGATATGGCCGTAAAATAACTAAACATGAAAAATACCCTTAAATTCAAACATAAAAACATAGCCCTTAAAATTGCACATAGCATTAATACAGAAATTACAATGGAACACCTTCAGCATAGGCGGATGGTGCCTTATTCAAGTTGTGTGGGTTGCATGACTTACATCTTTCTCCCTTTCTCCTCGTTTATGTTTCAAAAAGCCATGAGGGCACAAATTATTTATTTAAGCAGAAGCATAATGCGGGGAAAATTATCTGGCATAACGTACGCAAGCAAAGGTTAACCGGTATACTAAGAGAAAGCTATGGTAATCTACATCAGTACAAAAGGTTTGTAGTGCGTACATGACAGCGTCTTACCTCGCCAGACCTCCTACAACGACTGCACCGAGGCTAGCTTCACACGGACCTACCATGGCTGCCTACGATGTTCACATAAGCGGAAGTGCTATGCACGCTGAGTAAAACTTTTTATATTTGAAAGTAAAGTGGCATAAAATTATTTAAATATTGTTTTACATTTTATGTTTTTTCTTATGAATTTTCTGTATAATTTTAGTGTCTCTTTATGGTGGCATTCGCCCTGGAATATTACTGTTCTTAATCTCCATGCAGCTAGCACTTTGAATTCATAACCAAACATTTTGCAATATTGGCAAACATAAAATTTCAAACACTTTAAGACATATTTAGACCCTGAAATAAAGAAGACACATTTAATTTAACACTGTAACTAATATTCCACTATAGGAAATGTTCAAATTGGAGCCTCTTTGCACACGTGCATGTACACGTGACATGTGCATGGTGAACACTGTCATGGCCTTAGCTTCGCTGGCTGTTAGCCGGCGTCAAACAACCCCTCCCTCGAAGGCCAAGATGGTGCGGGCAACGTAACACTGATCTGTCGGGCACTGCCCGGCTGTGAAACGGAACCTCCAGTTGAGGACACAGAAAGCATGGTCTCTGAGGTATTCTTATTCTGCAGCGTTTGCAGGGGGAGGAGGTGTAGGCAGGAACAACGTTGTGGGAATGTAGTGGTGAATCTCCTCACCTATTGTGAATGACGTGTTGTGTTGACATTGGACGTTATGTTCTTCCTCACACACACTTTTCTACTTCCTACCCCGAAACCTTTAAAACTTTCCTGACCTACTAAGCTATCCCCTGTGGGAGCCAGAAATCCTTGGAAAGGTGTCTTGCCTTCACTTGTGGTGTTGATACATACATTTTCACTGGTGTTACAACCATATTCAGCTGTGCCTTGGGGAAACCCCTTAAAACTGATATCACTGGCACTGGTTGTGTTTTGATTTCTGTGTGTACTTTGGTTACCACTATCTTCACTCGCACTTGCGAATCCCCTGAAGCTACTTTGATCTACTATGCTATCATTGACCTCAACAGAAACATCCTGAAATTATGTTTCACTACTACTCATTTCCGTCTCAGGTACGTGTACACTTACGTCACCCCCTCCTTCGCTTCCTGGTGTGGTACTTGTGTGAATTGCATCCTTCAGTTGAGCTATGCGCTGCTCTGACATTGCAATCACCACCTGTACTTCATAGACGGTTCGAGCATCTGGTTCTGGGATGTTATGGCAGTCATGGCTCAATGTGTCTGCAATGTACAGTTCTGACCCCTTTTTGTATCTGATAGTAGGATTGTATGGAAAGGTTTCGAACTGGATCCTGTGAAGTCTGGCCAGGCTATCGTGGAGAGGTTTTTGATGATTGCTTCCAGTGGTTAATGGTCTGTTTCAATAGTCATCTCTTGGTTACCCCAAATGTATTTGCGGAATATTTTACAGGCTGATAGGATTGCAAATGTTTCTTTTTCTATCTAACTGTAGTTCTGCTGAGTCTTTGTGAGTGCCTTAGAAGCATAAAACACAGGGTGGTTTTCTTGCAGAAGCACTGAAGCCACTGAGTGGCTACTACCATCAATGGAGATTGTCACTGACTTGGTATGGTCAAAATATCTCAGTAATGGTGGTGACTTCAGACTGTCTTTGAGATCTTCTAAAGCATTCTCTTGCTTGAGTTCCTAGTGTCAGGCGACATCTTTTTCTAGTAATTTCCGCAGAGGTACAGAGCGCTCTGTCATCCTCGGGATAAATTTTAACAAGTAATTTATCATTCCCAAGAATCTTTGTAATTCTGTAATTGACTATGGTTTTTTCAGTTGCTCAATTGCCTCAGTCTTCTCTGAGTCTGGCTGAATCTCTTTGTCAGAAAGTACATGTCCCAAGAATTTCACTTGGGTTTGACCAAAAACACACTTGCTACAGTTTAATGTTAGGCCTGATAAAATGTTTATTTTTTATTTTATATTATGTTTAATTATTAATATTATATCCACTGAAATATGTTTTGGAAATGTTTGTTTTTGTTTACTTTGTGTATAGTTCATATTGGCAACACTGTTTAGAGAAGTAGTGAAAACGCACATTATTCTTTAGTTAATGTTTACTGTTCACTTATAAAATGATTTTAACAAATCATAGCAGTTTATTCCAAATATCCCAAAAGGTTATGGATCGAGATATGCGAAACTGCTAAGGTGACTAGTAAACAAAGTGTTTGTGGTTAAGATCCATTGTTTACAGTCAAAGATTTTCAAAAAGAAATACAAAGAAATGGATTTCAAAGTCAACGTTAGAAACTTAGAAGGCAAAACTAAGTGCGCTTCGTGGAAGTATAAAGTTATTATTCTTTTGAGGAGTATTCCTAATAGAGAAGCTGTTGTTAAATGTGATTTAAATAAACCTGCCTAGATTCCAGCCACAAAAACGTCAGATCAAGTAAGTGACTATGATAAGCAGTTAGAATTATTCAAAAATGCAGATTCTGAAGTGTTGTTAATATTAACTACAAATATGACTGAGGAAACCTTGACAAAAGTCATGAGATTCACTTCTGCTCTAGAAGTTTGGCTTGAATTGCACAGATTATATGAAGGGGTAACAGTAGATAAAACATTTGATTTATGCATGCAATTCTTTATATATCAATTTGATTTTAATGATAATATGGCAAATCATTTGTCAGAACTAAAGAATATTTGGAACAACCTAAATTTAGAGATGACAGAAGGCGATAATCCAAGGCCACTGCCAAATATCCTTCTTATTTGCAAAGTGTTAGATACTCTACCCCAAGAATTCTTTTCCTTTAAATCAAGTTGGCTTTTGATGCCAAAAAATGAGCATACTGTGGATAATTTGACAAGTCAACTGTGTGTTCATGAGATAGCATTGACAGGTAAAGCTTCTAGCAGCAAAACGTGTGATTCTCAAGAGGCTGTAGTATCTAGAGGTAAGGCTAAAATTAGATTCACCTGTCATTATTGTCAAAAGGAAGGCCACATAGTCAAAAACTGTTTAAAGTGGAAAAAGGATGGCAGTTCATCTAAACCTAAGTCTGAACCTAGCAAGAGCAATAAGTCTAACAATAATATGGTATGGTTTTCTACTATCTGTGACGTGTTTTCAGAAAACTGTGATAGTAGCAAATGGTACATGGACAACTGCCCCACAAATCACATTTGTAAACACAAGGGTCTTTTTGAACAAGTGAAAGATTTTTCCAGACAACATATGGTTATAACAGCAATTGGAGACAGTGTCCCAGATCTGTGATATGGCAATGTTAAACAAAGTTCACAATGATAACCATAGTTTCAGAGATATTACTTTGTCCAATGTATCGTACGTACCCAGTATGACTAAAAATTTTTTTCGGTATTATCTGCTGAGGACAAAATTCAGAACAGCAAGATCATTTCAACAAAGGAAAAATGTAGATTGTCAGTTAATGGAGAGACAATGGTTGTGGGACAGCGTTGCCGATATGGTGGTTTATATAAACTAAACATCTCATGTAATTTTAGTGACGGGACTGTGAATGCAGTACATGATAGCAGTAGCACATTACAACTTTACCATGAGCGACTAGCGCACCAGAACAAGTGTCACATTAAGAAATTAATTGAATGTGAGTTGGACATTAAGGTTCCAATAGATTCTGAGTAATGCGAAGGTTGTGTGTCTGGTAAAGTACATAGATAAAAATTTGGTACAAGAGAAAGAGCATCCATTCTAGGACAAGTAATTCATGCGGATATCGTTGGTCCATTTGAGCGTTCAGTATCAGGATTCCGATATTATGTTCTCTTCAAAGACGACTTCACTCGTTTACTCATTAACTTTATTAAGGAAAAGTCTGAAGTACATGAACAGTTCATTCAAGTACTAAAAGTATTTAAAAGAGCAGGTCACATGGTTCAAGCATTTCAGTTGGATAACGGAAGTGAGTTTGACACAACATGCAAATTAAGAAAACTTTAGAGAAATATGGTATTGAGCAACTGTGAACTATGCCTTACTGTAGCAAATTAAATGACTTAATAGAAAAGGACAATAGAACTGTTATTGAAGCAGCGAGGGCAATGTTACATGAACACGGAAATCTTCCACAATCTTTATGGGCAGAGCTTACAAATATTGCAGTGTCTATTTTTAATTGATCAGGAAAGTCTGGTAGTCCTGATAAGACCCCACAGGAAATGTGGTTCAACAAGAAAGCAAGTATCAAGCACTTAAGAATAATAGGTAGCAAATACTGTCAAAAGAGTGTTGGTAGGCTATGAGCATTTGGGATTTAGAATTTGGGATGGAAGGAAGAGAATTATACGATTCAGAGATGTCACTTTTAAGGAGACTCCACTGACTTCAGTTAGTATGTCACCACATTTCCCACAAGGAAAGAAGAAGCCAAAGTTAAAGATGATAAAACCAAACAGCCAGAAAATGAAGAAGAAAAATCTGATGAAGAAGACTTCTGTGGTTTTCAAGAAGAATAAAAAGAACCTGATATTCCTCAGTACATGAATTTCAGAGATAGACAGAGCATTCGACCTCCAGAGCGTTTTGAGTAGTATGTATCTATTGTAATGCCAAAAATGCCAGATACTCCAGACTCTTATAAAGAGGTTACAAGTTCCAAGTTCTCAAAAGAATAGAGAAGTGCCATGGATGCCGAGATGAAAGCATTGAATTCAAATAGGACTTGGGATCTTGAGCATTTATCTAGTGGAATAAAGACATTGCCATGTAAATGGATATATAAAGTAAAACAAAATCCAGATGGTTCAATTGAACGATACAAAGCACATCTCGTAGTGAAAGGTTTTCCCCAAGAAAAGGGTGTTAACTATGATGAAACCTTTAGCCCTGTTGCTAAGATAGGAACTATTTGAGCATACTAAGTGTTGCAGCTAATGAAAAAATGTTGTTGACACAATTCGACATATAGACAGCATTCTTGAATGGAGATCTCAGTGAGAAAGAACATATATACATGCCACAACGTGAAGGCTACAGTGATGGAAGTAGTCATGTATGCAGATTGAAAAAGAGTTTATATGGACTAAAGCAGGCTGCGCGTTGTTGGTATGAACGTTTTGTCAATTTTCTAAAGCAGCTTGGCTTTACTCCTAGTGATGCAGACCCATGTCTTTTTGTGAGAAAAAAGGGCCAGTGTAAAATAATTATTACACTTTATGTTGATGACAGGATAGTTGTGTCATCTTTTAAAAAAGGAATTAAAAGATTTCCTACAATAATTAAAATTGAATTTCAAGGTAAATATTAAGCCATTATCATATTTCTTAGGTCTAGAAATATCTCAGAAGGAGGATGGCTGAATTTACATTGACCAAAATAATTATACCAGTCGCATTCTTGAGAAGTTTAGTAATTTCCTTATCGACAGGCTGTTTGAGTCTTAATGTACCTGATGGTCTCAACGAGACCTGATATATCTTATTCGGAAGGGTGAGTTTTTCAATCCAGTCCAACTCCTTTTGATGGCTATCAATGGACCATACAAAGAAGGTTTCTAAACTACTAGGCTCTGGTGTTCGGCCCTGTTTCCCACTGTTAATATTAAGTACTTGTTTGGACCGACATACTTTTGCAAAATGACCTACCTCGCCACGCTTTTTACATTCCTTTCTGACTGCAGGACACGTTGTCTGTGTATGGTTGTAACTGCACTTGGGACACTTGCTTCTCATTTTAAATTCTGTCTCTTGTGACTCATACAACATTTTCTTGTGGATAGTGTGCATAGCATGAACACTATGTAAGGTGTCTCCCCTCATTACAGACACCTGTAGTTTGGTAATTTCACTCGCTCTACATATTTTTACTGTCTTGTCAAAAGTCAGGTCCTCTTCATCTAGAAACTTTTCATGAACCATGTCACTACAAACCCCTACCACTATCTTATCAGGCAGCAAACTAGTTCTCCAAACTCGCATTTCTTTCCTTGGTTAATGACTAAGGTTAAGAAGTTGTTGAACGGCTGACCTTCTGCTTGAGTAATCTTGTTGAACAAGTATCTTTCGTACGTAATATTTGTTTTTGGTGCATAATAATCGTCAGACTTTGTTTTGATCACACTAAGGTACTTGATTTCTGCCTCTGTGAGTGAAAACGTGTTGAAAATATTGGCCGCATCAGGTCCTATTACAGTCATAAATGTAGCGACCTGAACTGCCTGAGTTTTACTCTCCCAGTTTATCGCAATTGCATACCATTCAAATTGCTGTGTTCACGATTTCTACACCACTGGCATTCCATTTTGCGACAAGGATAAATGCTTTGGAGGTTTCAGGCTAACAGAGTTTTCCGCCATTATTTACAACTGTAATGTTTACAAACGAATCCCGGGTTTCGGCACCATGTGGTATTTATATCATAGACGTCGCACACACTCATACATAATTACTTACATTAGTATTTATATTATAGACATTGCACATACTTGTACGTAACTACTTTACACATAGTTATTGGTGAAAGTCAGTTACTACTTCGGACTCGTACTTATATCACTTCTAGCTGGCCGCCATCATGGTCTCACACTCGTGGTGCCAACCTCAGCACCATGTTCATTACAAACATCCATGACAATAATGAAGAAAAACGAGAAGAAAAAGGGGGGTAAATTTAAGACAGTAGGAAAATGGAAAATTGTTAAGTATATTAGAAGGAAGGTTGTAAAAAAGAACAGCTGGAATTGGAGACACAGTGTGAGAATGTTGTGGAGGAAGAAAAGAAAAAATAATGAAAGAAAGGCAGGTAGACTGCAGTTTAAGTTGAGAAGATAATGAAGTTTTTTTGTGTCCATTTCCTGCTGTAGTTTTTTAATATTTTGATTGTACTGTTTTTTTTTTTTTAATTTTATGCTGCATTGAGATAATAATTATAGGAAATGTGTTTAATTTTTGTATGTAGTTTGTTAAAATAAGTAGATGAGATGAACCGTAAGTAGGGTTATGTTGTATACAGGATTATGTTGTTAAGTGCAATAATTCTTTTTTTTTTTTTGGAATATATAGCATATAATTCATTATTGAAGTTAGTGAACTGTTTGTTTGCTAGCCAGTAGATAGTTATTTGCTTAAAAATTACTAATATGAAATAAATAGTTTATTTTGATATTTTTTAAAGAAAAGGATATATACATGTCAGTGTATTAATGTAAGGATTTAATGGGTAAAAAAGACATATATAGTATGGTTATATATAAACCAATGTAAAATATGATGAGAATAATTGTTCATGAAAAGGTAATCTTATGCAAATAGTGAAGTGAGGAATGGAGGTTGAAGAACAGTTGAACAGTGTAAGGAATATTTTTTATACTGACTAACATCTGTAATAACCTTAGGTCTAGTTAAACTGTTTGATGCACACTTATTTTATATTGATTGTTTAATCGTATACAACCAGCTTCTCAAGAAGACTGATATATTTTAGTTCATAACTATGTTGGTAAACATTGTATCTCTAATATAATCTGTATTAACTTACATTTTCTTTGTATTATATATATTGTAGTAATTTACAAATTACTTTTATAATTTTACTGTATTGACGCCGTCGGGTGAGACACGAGATGAACGATGACAGTAATACTTACTGGTAATTTGGGTGCCAGTGGTGCTTCCCAATCACCGCACTATTGAAGCTCAGGGTTGCCACGGATACTGTGGGTTCTGTGAGTCCGTCTCACCTGTATGTACTTACAAACATATAGGCAATACTAAACTTTTTGCTAAACATCACTGGAAATAAACACTTCAAAAAATATATGTGGCTAGGACACTGTCACTACTGAATGAAAGAGTTAACTTCATTGTAGTATTGCTTTTATGCTTTTATTGTCATTATGCATACACATCAACGTGCCAATGAAATTATGATTATCTCGGTCATGACTATCTAATTCCGCTTGGATGCTCCCCATCCTGCAATTACTTTAGCGCACGCCTAGATGGATGATCTCACCGAGGTGCTTGAAAGCACAGCCTCTACCACAAGGGAAGAGGGCCGACAGCCGCTAGGGTGGATTGACGGTTTTTCCCTGAAGACAGGACATGGTGAATTACAAATGAAACCCTTGATACATATTAACACGTGTGATTACTCGGCATCACTAATGCAAACTCGTCAGGGCTCGCCCTCCAGCACATGGGTAGTGTGGTGACAGCCTATACACAGAACCGGCTAGGATGGGAATAATTGCACCAAATACTAATTACAAAATTACACAAACCCTTAAATGAGACATAAAACAAGATGAGACATGAGATGAATATTCACAATAAACACACGTGTGTAAACAAGCTTAGATGGCCCAGATGCTGCTTGATGAAGTTCATAGCGGACCACGTGGTGCAGGTGATATTGCAATATTTTTTCGTGAAAACGAAAATCTAAATTCACACAAAATATTATTCGTGCTGAGAAAATTATTCTCTTTACGATTGCAGTGGTAACAGGCTTGTAACATGCCTGATGGCAGTAAAATCAAACATTAACTTGACAACGTGGTCAAGTACAAAAAGCATCAATTTACATGATAAATACATTGAACCCTGAATAAAATTGACATAGAACCTTGAAATAAATATTCCACATACGATGTTACATAGATAAGCTCTCAAAATGCAACAATGTCATAAACAAAGACTTGGCATTGGTCGGCCACGTGATTATACGTGAAATTGCCATAAAATATTTAAACACAAAAAATACCCTCAAATACATACATAAAAACAAAGCTCTTAAAATTGCGCATAGCAATAATGCAGAAGTTTCAATGAAACGCCATAAACATAAGCAGATGGTGCCTGATTCAAGTTGTGCAGGTCGTGTCACCTCTCTAACATCTTTCTCCTCCTTCTCCTTGATTAAGTTGAAATTGCCACAAGGGCGCAATAAATTAATAAAGCGGAAGCATAATGCTGGGAAAAATGTTTGGAAAAAGTGTACGCAAGCAAAGGTTAATTGGTAAACTAAAATGACTATGGAATCCTAAATCAGTGAACAAAAGTTGTAGTGCGTACGTTACAGTGCCTTACCTCGCCAGCTCTCCTCGACAGACTGTCCAGAGACAAGCATCGCACAGACCTACCAAGGCCGCCTACGGAGTTAAAATAAGCGGACGTGCTATGCATGCCAAGTGAAATATTTAATTATTGAAAATAAAATGGTACAAATTATTTTATATTGTTTTACATTTTTATAATTTTCTCATGAATTTTCATATTGCTTTAGTGTCTCTTTATGACGGCGTCTATACCGGAATATCAGTATCCTTAATCTCGGTGCTGCAGGAACTTGGAATTTTATAACCAGACAACTAAAAATAGTAGCAAGCACTTGAACACGTTTTAAGTTATATTAAACCCCGCAAATACAGTAGAACATATTTTACACTAAAAAATAACATTTACAGGAATGTTCAAAATTATTGGCCTCTTTGCGCACATCCGGGACACGTGACACGTGTGTAGTGAATGCTATCATGGGGTCTAGCACCGCTGGCTGTTAGCCGGAGTCAAAGACCCATCCATCGAAGGCCAAGACGGTGCGAACAACGCAATATTGCTCTGGCGGGCTGCACCCAGCTGGTTGCCGATTGAGAGCAAAGAAAACATTGCCTCAGAGGTCGTCGGTTTCTTCTGCTATTACAGGGGTGGGGGTGTAGGCAGGAACAACAATGTGGATACATGTTGGTGACTCGGAACGCCTCTTCCGAGTGCTGTGTTGCAATTTTGTTGACACTTGACGTCTCACTCACTGCCCTACTAGTTTCCCCAAACCCTTTCAAACTCGCTTGCTCTGCTAGACTCTCCCCTGTGGGAATTGGAAAGGGTCTGAAAGGCGTCTGGAGTTCACTAGTTGTTTCAAAATTTACGTTTACACTTTGGTTACAACCAAATTCAGCTGTGCCCTGGGGAAACGCCTTAAAACTCAACTCACTGGCGCTGGTTATGTTGATATTTACGTGTGCACTTATACTACCACTATCTTCGTGTACACTTGGAAACCCCTTAAATTCACTCTGATTCGTTATGTTGTTGCAGGCATTAACATGAAAATCCAGAAATGTTGTTGCGGTACTGCTTGTTTCCACCTCCTTGCTATTAGGTGTTGAGTGTTCAGTCGGTGCATAACCCTTAAATGACAGTTCATTACTTTGGCTGGGTGTTCCCATGTTAGTGTTGTTGACTTCCTCAGTGTATGTGTTGACATTTCCCTGTGTACTCCCTGGTGAAATTCTCCGCACTTGCTGCGGTACTGGGCATAACGTCTTCTTCTTACCTCTCTTCTCTACAGGTGGTCGGGCTATCCGCAGGTCGTCATGGTGCCGTTTCGTGACATGTCTGGGTCCTAACTTCACTAGAGTGGAAGTTCCCATCTTTTCCACCACTCTCACTGGCCATGTCCATCTAGGTGCCAGTCCAGCACAGTACTTATTTGCCCCGGCCGATAATGGGTTCTCTCTTACAGACAGGTACATCCCGGTTACAAGTTTGGGTGGCAGCCTCTTGCTATCCGGTACCCACACATTGCAATAACTGATCTGGTTTGCCCTGCCTTCTTCATGTATTTGCGCCTGGTGTTCGACAATTTGTTCAGGTGGTCTGGGTGGGTTTTCACGGGTTGCTCCAGGGGCACGGAGTTCGCAACCATGTAGCATCTAGGCTGATGTTTTCCCGGTTGCTGCATTCACTCTATTCCGTAGGCAAAACATTACCTTCGGGATGAATTTGGCCCACCTAGTGTGATCTTCGTCTAACCGGACACGTAACTGGATTATGACATCTTGGTTACGTCATTGGTTGGGTTATCCCTGGGTTGGTATGCTGGGGTGGTACAGTGTTCTGTTCCCCACCTGGCATAGTACTCCCTCCGCTTTTGCCCTACAAACTGTGTTCCAATTACTCGGAGTGTCCCCACCTCGGGAAAAACTCATTCTGCATTACCTGTGCGACAGTGTGTGCACAAACATTGCTGACAGGAAATGCCTCTGTCCAACAGGTAAACAAATCCTTGGCAACAACAAGAAATCTTTTCCCAGTTTTCGTACGCAGGTACGGGCCCATGATGTCAATAGCTAATGTTTTGAATGGCTCAGTTGGTAGCCTTGGCTATTGTGGAGCGTCGCCGTTAGCTCTCCGCGGCTTATGGGTGTTACATTTGATGCAGCTCTGTAGATGTTTCCTGACATCTCCCAGAATCCCTGGCCAGTGAAAAAATTTCTGCATGTTTTTTCATGTTTGCTCGGATCCAGGGTGCCCCTGCTCCAAACTGTCATGTGTATACTTTAACACAATTACCCGGTGGTTTGGTTTGTATTTCTCTGTACACTACCTTCTAGTGTTCTGTGTAATGTGTGGCACAGTGTTGTTGACGTTGCGCCGCATCTAGGGACTCCTCTTGTTTAGTGTGCACCTCTTTTAATGCATCACGTACATTCATGGAAACAAGTTCGCCAGGTTGTGTGGCAACAATGTTTTGTACAACGAGAATTTGTGTTTCTGCAGTTGGTATTGCACAGCAAGGTGGTAGCGCCTCTTCCCACTCCGCATCGTCAGTTACCGTTATATTCGGACAAGGCGTCCGCGAGCTCATTGGTTTTCCCCGCCACATGTTCTTCATTGAAATCGTATTCATGCAGTAACAGCGCCCAGCAGGCATATTTACTTTTACCATAATACTTTCCCTCTAACCATACAAGACATCAGTAGTCAGTTTTGAGTGTAAACTGCCTTCCTAGCAAGTACTGTCTGTACTTCTGCAATGCATGTACAATGGCCAAACATTCTTGTTCGTTAACGTGGTTTATCCGTTCTGTGTCCCCAAACTTTGCACTGTGGTAACTGATGATTTTCCCCATGTGTTCCCTCCTGATACAACACAGCCCCAATGCCTTCTTACCTGGCATCTGTTTGTACATCTATGGGTAACTCTGGGTTGAATCTAGACAGCGGATTACAGTTCTGAAATTTTAATGTCTTTGAATGTTTGATTGGCTTGCTGTGTTCAGACAAATTTACGTTTCTCACACAACAAAGTGCAGTGATCACAGAAAAGTTTGGGAAAAAATTCCCCTAACTAATTAATTAAGCCAATGAACTTCCTGACTTGTTTACGTGATCTTGGTGTGGGTTTGTTTTGAATGTCCTGTATGTGTTGTTATTTTGGTTCGTGTCCGTTTGCTGTTACACAATGTCCTAGAAACTCCATTCTACTCATACCCAACTTACACTTAGCACGTAAGTGTATTACGTTTGAGCCATTCAAACACAAGGCCCAAGTGTTGCAAGTGCTCTTCCCAGCTGTTAGACCAAACAAGTACATCATCCAAGTATGCCATCGCAAAGTCTCCAATAAATCCATTCAATACATTAACCATTAAGTTCTGAAACATTGCAGGGGCACATTTTAAACCAAATGACATGGCTACAAACTGAAATCTACGTCTATCCGGGGTATTAAATGCTGTTTTCTTTCTGTCATGTGGGCGGATAGGCACTTGCCAATATCCAGAATTTAAATCAAGTGATGTGAATACTGAAGCTGGTCCTAATGTTGACAAAGTGTCTTTCATGTTTATGACTGGTGGCTGCATGTTTACGGTGATTTTGTTAAGGGGGCGGAAATTGACACAGAATCGCCATTCACCATCTTTCTTTGGGGCAAGAGTAATACCTGAATTATAGATACTTTATGTAGGTTCAATAATGTTATCATTGAGACTCTCACATACCTGATGGTTGATGACTTGATGGATGATGGCTTGGAGTACACCGGGTCCTCGTGCATGGTGACGATCACATGCTCCGTGACGTCAGTGCGCTGCAGCTTCCCCTCTGTGTGGAACACACTGACATGTTATTCCAGCAGATGTTGCAGACTTTGCTGATGTGTGGCGGGAACCTCATGCTCAAAGTCAGCAAATGGCACTGTAGTTGTTGTTGTTGTTGTTGGTGGTATTGCTCCCACGGCATATACAGTCCATCAGGCACGTGTCCCCATGTGCAGATGATTCAGGTGCATTTCTATGACGGCTTGGTTGTCAACAAGCCGTGGCAGTCCCAGAAGCACTTCCTCACGCATATCTGGCACAATGTAGACATTGCACTTGTTACGCAGATCTCTGATTCCTACCATTACATGCATAACACTTTTTGCTTCACCCTGTTAGTGTGTGGTAGCGAATTGCAGGCTTCTTGGTGGCACCGTAGTAGTTATTGCTTTTATCAAGCCCTCATGCACAAAGTTGTGACTAGCAGCAGTGTCAATAACAGCTGTGACAATTTTTACCTTCAAGTTCTACACATACTCGCAGTGCTTTTACTGTACTGTCCATTACTTGGAACACTTTTGCACCTTCATTAGGTGGATTGATATGACTTGGTGGTGAGATTGGTGCAGGTGCAGTTTCGCCAAACTACCGACTTAGTTTTCTGACCTGTTGCCATGATATTTATTTCTCCGGTTGTTGTGATGGAAGTTTCTGTGTCCACGGTTCTGCCTCACGAGTGTAAACATTGGCGGTGGTCGTGTAATTTCTGGCAGCACTGTAAGTGTTGACTTGCGGTAGTTTTGCCATGCTAAGTGGTATTCCTGATTCGCACACACATCCCTCTCATATAAGCATGCCTCTATCGTGAACTGTTCCACACTTGCACGTGTTGCTCTTCACAAGTACAGCCTAATGTCAGGTGTTGTCAATGTCACGATAATTTCCAACAATCCGCGAGTTGCTTGTCCCGGGTGTAAATGCTTATACAAGCCTAACTTGTGCTGAATGACTTCATCAATTCCCTCGCATTCTCTCTTCTGCTCGTGCCTGGATAGCATCTCCGTCGATGTCAAATCGACTTAGCACTCTCTCACAGAACTCTTCCCACGTGACTCAATAGTCCCTGACCAAGTTCCACCACATGGCAGCGGTCCCCCTTAACCTGTTTACCTCAGTCCAATCATCCTTATGCATGTGATGGCTGTGTAATTTTTCTTTGCACACTGCAAGGAGCATACCCGGGTCTTCTAAGTCGTGTCTTGCGAAAGTTGGTAAGAGAATGTTTCTGTCAGGTCCCATCAAACCCTCTGGTGTGTACGTAATGACTACTGGCAGCGTGGGCTTTTCTTCTGGTGTTGTCTGTGGCACAATCTCAGCACAGTTTGTCTTACGGCACTTAGCACAGTTTATGACACCTTCAGGGAAGGTTACATATTCATCAGGCCCTATACATCGTAAATATAAGTCCCGTTTGCACTGCTCTCACTGTGCCCACTTCGTTCCCGCCCATCACATCCGGTGCATGCACACAGGCGTGGTTCTGATGGCGTGATACTGTGTCAGACGTGCATTAACATAACAGCTGATCCCATATATTTTCACTCAACAAATTGACTTTACTCACCCTTCTACAATGCACTCATTGATCAATCGACATGTCCAAATAGTTTGCACTCACGTTCGTAGTTATTGCGGTTGCTGACGCGGATGTCTTGAGGGTTTCTCCCGGGTGATCAGGGGGTGGTGTCCATTATCTTATTCTCGGTGGATGCAGATGAACACACTTGGCCCCATTTGGGAACGCCAATTGACGCAGTCAGGTGAGACACGAGACGAACAATGACACTAATACTTACTGGTAATTTAGGCGCCAGCGGTGCTTCGCAATCACCGCCCAAATGAGACTCAGGATTCTCAGGGATTCTGTGGGTTCTGTGTGTCTCTCTCCCATGTGTATTTACAAACATGGAGGCAATACTAAACTTTTTACTAAACATCACTGAAAATAATCACTTAATAAAATATACATGGCTAGGATAATGTCACTACTGAATAAAATATGTAAGTTTACTGTAGACTTGTTTTTATTGTTATAATGTATACACATCAATGTGCCAATAAAAGTATGATTATCTTGGTCATGAATAGTCAATTCCGCTTGGGTTCTCCCCAGCCCAAAATTACTCTAGCGCACACCTAGATGGATATCTCATAGAGGTGCGTGAAAGCACAGCCTCCACAAGGGAAGAGGGCTGGCAGCCGCTAGGGTGGACTGACGGTTTTTCCCTGAAGACAGGACACGGTGAATTCAAATTAAACCCTTGATACATATTAACACTTGTGATTACATGTCATCACTAACGCAAACTCGTCGGGACTCGTCCTCCAGAACGGGGTAGTGTGGTGACGGTCTATACCAGAGCCAGCTAGGATGGTAATAATTGCCCTGAATACTAATTACAAAATTACATAAACTCTTAAATGATATATGAAACAAGATGGGACATGAGAGGAACATTCACGATAAACACACATATGTGTGAAAACAAGCTTAGATGACTCAGATGCCGCTGGGTGAAGTTCATAGCGGACCACGTGGTGCAGGTGAAATTGCAATAGTTCTGCGTGGAAATGGCAAATTAAATTCAGACAAAATAGTATTCTTGCTGAGAAAATTATTCTCTTTATGATTGCAGTAGGTGTGTAACAAGCCTGATGGCTGTAAAATCAAACATTAACTTGACCGCGTGGTCAAGTACAAAAAGCATCAATTTACGTGAAAAATACATTGAACCCTGAATAAAATTAACATAGAACTATGAAATAAATACTGCACATACGATGTAACAAAAATGAGCTCTTAAAATGCATTGATGATGTATACAAAGACTTGGCGTCGGTCAACCATGTGGTTATACTTAAAAATTGCCGTAAAATTTTCAAACATGAAAAATACACTCAAATACATACATAAAAACAAAGCTCTTAAAATTGCGCATAGCAATAATGCAGAAGTTACAATGAAACACCAGAAACATTGGCAGATGGCGCCTGATTCAAGTTGCGCGGGTAGCGTGACCTCTCCGACATTTTTCTTCTCCTTCTCCTGGATTAAGTTAAAAATGCTGCAAGGGCGCAAGAAATTAATAAAGCGGAAGCATAATGCTGAGGAAAATGTTTGTCAAAAACGTACGCAAGCAAAGATTAACCAGTAAACTAAATTGACTATGGAAACCTAAATCAGTGAACAAATGATGTAGTGCGTACGTGACAGTGTCTTACCTCGCCAGCTCTCCTCGATAGACTGTCCAGAGACAAGCATCACACGGACCTACCATGGCTGCGTATGGGGTTCACATAAGCGGGAGTGCTATGCACGCTGAGTAAAATATTTAATTAATAAAAATAAAATGGCACAAATTAAATTTAATATTCTTTTATATTTTTATAATTTTCTCATGAATTTTTTAATTATTTTAGTATCTCTTTATGACGGCGTCTATGCCAGAATATCAGTGTTCTTAATATGGGTACTGTGGGCACTTTGAATTTTATAACCAGACAATTTAAAATACTAACAAACACATGAACACATTTTAAGATATATTAAACCCTTCAAATACAATACAACATATTTTACACTAAAAATAACATTTATATGAAAGTTCAAAATTTTTGTCCTCTTTGTGCACGTGTGGGACACATGACACATGCGTGGTGAGCTCTGTCAAGGACTCTAGCGCCGCTGGCTGTTAGCAGGCATCAGTATATTTATTTTAAAATGCAGTAATTTACAGTATCAAAATAATTTATTAAAATTTTTTAGGGTCAGAATATAATGTGTCAAGGACTGGTACATTTAGTATGTCAGTGACTGGTGCATGATACATTTTCAGGTGTCAATGACTGGTGTATTTAAGTGTATTTTATTAATAATTTTTTTATATTAATAGATTTCAATAGATTTTTTTTTAATATGACTTAACTGTACTAATTAGTCATTACATCTATTACAGAAGATTACCCTTTCACCAGCTTAGTGTCCTATTAAATGCCATACATTTACAGTTTTCATTCCAATAGTGTCAAAGACTGGTACACTTACCTTAGGCTATAATTATTTCCTATGGGACAGAGAAAAATAAACCACTAAGGGAGGGGTAGTAAAAGAGAACTAAATTATTTCAAATAATAAATGAGAATTGTGAAGGTCAAGTGGTGAAATCTGTTCTGTAGTGGAGTTGTGTACTATGGCGATTGATTCTGTATTTTCACTGGTTATCTGGTTCCTTATTGTTCATGTATTTCAACCGTGCATTTAGCATCGCTTAAATCAATTTTAGTGTTTTGACCAATTTCCTTATTGTTTGAGTGGTGAAGTTCTGTTCTGTACTCATGTCATCATATTAGAATAAAGTTATGTAGTGTAGACTTAAACGTAATACTCTGTTTCATATAACTTCAATAAAATTTGACAGATATTGCGACTAACCTACACAGCATGTAAACAGTAAACGCCCCCATTCCCAAAGTACTGTGCCAGCTGATGGTTGTTGCAGGATGCGTGTGGCGATGATTGTAAAAGAAAATAGTACTTGGAATTAAAAATTATAATGTGGAAAATTAATGATAATTACGTTTATGGTTAAAATTACATCATAGAGTAACACACAATTTTTCTGAGTTATAGACCAAGGACTTAAAAAATATTTATACATATTATGGTGGAGCATGCAAACATCACGGTTATGTGAAAAGTTTCCACCAATCTTCATTGAGTCTGTTGTCTATATTCTCGACCTGCCTGGTGAAATACCAGTTGTTGCCATTGTGCTCATTTCCCTCATAACTTACCTATATGCGAGCATTCCTTGCTGGTGATGTCGGAATATTATATATGCAGTTAATTGATTTTGTATTTTTGTATTTCATTAAGTGTAGTTCATCGTAGGTGCCTTTTTAGAACAGTCTCCTCAGTGAAATGAATTATCGACATGTGTCTGCCACTTTGTAAAATGGGTCGTGGTGTGCGGTGGTCCGCCATTTTCTGTGACCATCACGAAGCGCGAGCAAAAATTTATTTTCGTTGTGAAGTGTGAATTTGTTGGTTTCAAGAAATAGTAAGTGTTTTGTTAGTTGCATAAGTCAGCAAACAAATTATTTAGTATCAGTAGCAGACACGTGATTAATCATCCAAAGTTTGGTACATGTTTAGGAATTAAGTTACGAAGTGAACAGTAAGTGTGTGTGTTTTGTAAATAATGTTTTCTTAAATTGTTGTTAGAATATTTTTTAATGTTTTTTGGACTTTTATTTGATGGAAACTCTTAACGATTTTTACATAGAACGTAAATTTGCTTAACATGTTTACAATGTGCATTTCGCACATCTGTATTAACAGTGCCATATTTATTATGTTTTGTTCTTGCATGAGGTTTTCAAATGTTCATGGCATAAATAAGAGCCCTTTTAGTGTAATTCATCATATAAAAAATGCAATGATATTTATCTCTTGAGCATTTCTCGCATTGGTACGAACAGCGACACATTTATCGCATTTTGTTCTTTCAATGAAGTTAAATCTTTTGAGTAGCCCTAATAGTAAATTAAATACTATTTCCGTATGAACAAAATTTTTCACTGCATAATCAAAACAAGGCAAGTGTTCCAAGCACCACTCTCTTAGAAGAAGAACCACAAAAAAATCATCTTCTGAAAGACATAAAACTATAGTTCCCCACCCCACCCCACCAATAAAATAAAACAGAACCCTAACTAGTATGTTATGTGATCATAACAAAAATAAAACAAATGGGAATGCAACCAGCTATAGTAGCGTAATTACTGGACAGAAGTTGTCAGTCTTTCAATGCTTTCCATTAGATTCATAGTTTGTTTACAAAGATCGGTTTCTTCACCGACACATCAGCTGTGGCAAAGGGATACATTGTGGCTGCAATTCTTTTTTGGAAGTGTCAAAATTTATTGAAGGTATATGAAACAGACTATATCTGAATATGTGAGTGGTTGGTGCCGTACACTTAGTGTAACTTAAAACTATTTCTAAATACAAAGGAGAAGTAATTGGAAAGATATCCGAAACACTCACAAAACAAATGGAGACTTTCTCGCTTACAAAGGAGAGTTTTTCTCACATGCAGAAAAAACTGTAATCATGCATTATTATAAAAGAAGGAGGATTAAGCTATAATAAGGCTCATGTGGCGGGCAACGTGATATCAAGCTGCTAGGCTGGCAAGGCCATCTGCACGGACTGCTGACTACCGCACGTAGCAAACTAACCTTGCCTATCCTCTCTTACAGCGCTTGCCCTGACTGCGTGGGAGGAACATCTGTAAACTATGCTGGCTCTAATTCATTAATTTTCTGCAAGCAAGTAAATATATATAAAAGCAATAATTTATAAGGTGACTGATTCTTACTATTAAAGTTATTTCACATGAACATACTGGGACAAGAAGACATTGAATGTACATGATAATTATCACTGAATAACTATGTGTAAGCGTGCCATGGTGTGCGGGAAGCACAGCCACGTTTAATTCTCCTAGTAGCGTGAAGCACAATCTGCTAGAACAGTTCCTAAATAAAAGTGTACTCGCATAAGCATGAGGTGGGTCGAGAGGCAGCTCCACCAGTGTAGCGCCTCCCTTCAGTCTGTCTATTCCTCATGTATTCACTCTGTTCCTATTTTCTGTGATTATGGTTTCAAGGCAGTTTATTTCAATACAGCGTGAAGAGAAAGCACTCATGGAAGTGTATCTCACTAACGAATAAATACAAGCAACCGGGAGTTCCTTGACTACAAAACACATTTATTAACATGATTCAGTACAACATTAATACAATATAAACAGTTACAAATTACTCTAATTCTCAACGTAATCTCTACTCTTTGAAGTGAACAAAGTTAATAAGTTAATAATTCTCAATAATGACCTGCCTATCCTTGCCAGTGGATAATTAGTTACTGATTAGCTCTGTGCAACGGGGTTTCGATAAGTAGCCTTGCGCCTAACTGCCTAGCCAAATTATGCTCACCATGTGAGAAGTACTGCAGACTGGCTAAGAGCTCCTCTAGACCTGGATGGTGTTGTAACTCTCGTCTTCGGCCTCGCTGAGTCTGGTATTGTCTGCTCCGAAAATGCCAGTCAGTCAGTGGGTCAGGCAGCTCAGTTTAATAAATAAGCACCTTGCTTTTGATGCTGTACTCTAATGTACCTTAAGTAACATGTGTGCAGCCCCTTGGTGGCCACTAGAACACCCTTCATATGCTGCTCCTTGGAAATTAGTGCTTTAACAACAGGTTCTGGGGAGATGACCGTAGATTTGAAGAAGTTGTATGATACGGGCAGTTTATCTCTGAGTCTCTAGGCCAGAAAGAGCAGTATTTCTATAATCATGAAGTAATTTTCTGTAGTCCATGCCCTGACTTTTGTGCAACACCATTTTGCTAATTTTTGCAGTCATTTCCGCTAAACAATTACTGCGAGAATAATGAGGCCTGATGGTTCGGAGCTCAGTTTCACTCTGGCCATAATACTGGCGACATTCTAGAGAATTAAGTGGCATATTGTCAGCCAGCAGCACTCGCAGAAAACCAGGGGGCTACCAAAGACCTCTTGCATGGCACTTATAATAGCAAAATAAATTTTATTTGGAAATCCACAAATGTCTATCCATTTAGAGCATTTGTCCACAAGAACTAGATAAGTTTTTCCAGAAAAAAGTCTAATATGTCTTCACCCACTGTTTCAAATGGCAGCTTTGGTATGCGATGTGGACAGAGAGGCTGTTTGTAGTTAGCTGGGCAGAACTTTTCACAAATGAAGCATTTTTGGAATAAATGCACAATGTCTACAGACATTGATGGCCAATAGAACAATTGGGGGCCTTTGGACTTAGTCTTGGATTCCCTACATTGGCCTTCGTGAAGCAACTGTAGAACATGGTCGTAAAGCTTCTGGAACAACAACCTTATCACCCAAGAAGACTAAACTATTTTCAGAGCACACATCATGTCTCATTTTATAACAAGGTTTGCAAACCAGAGGAATTGCCTTAAAGGGTGGCCATTCTGACTGACAAAATTTGGAAACATGACTGAGGGCAGCATCATTAGTGGTTTCTAACTGGAACTGAAGCAAACTTTTTTAGACATTGGTAGATGCTTACTGACTGAATGGACAACCTCAAACATTGTAGAATTGCCAACGTACCTCATCTGGAAGATGCAATCGAAATAGGTGATCTGCAAAGTACATAAATTTACCAGGTAGATAAGTTATATATAGTTCATATTTCAGAACTTTAAGACGTAACCGGCAAAGGCGTGCTGAGCCTATAAGATGAATGGGCTTGACCATAATGTTGACAAGTGACTTGTGTTCCCTCTTATCATAAACATAGTATTGGAATTTAGCTGTGGCAAAGGAAACTGCTAAGAGCTCTTTCTTAGAGCTTGGCTGCATCCCGACTTTTTCGGAAAAATTCGGGAAATATATTTTCCCCAAATGGTAGGGCGCGAAATAACTTTGCTGTAAATTTTTAGGGTTAAAAATTATTTTGGCTATTTTGCTATTATTTCTGTGTTCTACAACACATATATAAGAGTGGACCTTCATGGCCCTAATCTTGCCAGCATTAGTAAATAATAAATAAATGCAAGTCAACGTACCTATGAATGGACGCATGCCCTACCTCGCGAAGTAGTGGTTAGGATGCTGACTACCCTCTTGGAACGTTAAATGAGCCTACCACGGGGCATATGGCTAACTTTCTGGTCCCAGCGGGGCGTGTTAGGGTTAGTTATCATAGTGGACTGCTTGGTGGTAGGTTACCATCGGGTTTAAGGGGAGTCAAACCCCAGAGTGAAGCGAATGGATGTAGATTCCCGCCCACGAAGTTCTACTCTCCTCACTATAAGGGTTGCCAATAAACGGGATGCCAGCTGACCCGGGGAGATGACGTGACAATGCAATTACACGATTGTGGTGGTGCAGGCGTATGATCTGGCAGGGGAGATTTAAACAGATTGGGTGGGTCGACGTGCGGGAATGAAATCTAACGAGGGTGGTGCTGCACGTGACTTGGGGACTGCCTTTGATGGGAGTTGAACCCGTACTATCTTCCCTGATGTCAGCTTTAGGACGCAAAAGTTTGGGAGCTCCGTATCTGCCGTGTGTTTGACGAGGCTAGACGTCTTAGGATTCTGACTAGGCATGGTGTCTGCAGGAGTAGCGCGTACTATAAGCAGTGACTGCTCTACTAGAGCTACGTAATCTCCTGATGGGTACCCAGGCCAACAACTACTTAAATGGTGATCCAACGGGGACACGTGATCGAGGGGAACGAAGGGCGAGATGGGCCGCGAGACGGTTTCATTACTCTGCAGCAGGAGTTCGACCTCTGACGTAGTACTTACAGTGACATCAACTACTTCGGCTCTCATTAGGGCCCCGCATTCTTTACGCTGTTGCATACTCTGTGTCCCACCTCTCTTACTATATATCAGGTCCCTCGTGAATACACTAAATCACACAGTATCTCTCCAAGGAGAATTTATTATATTGTACAAAGAATTACATAGACTCTGGGGAAATAGGTGACTAACTAAGTAATGATGGAAAACTGATAAATAGGATTGATGTAATATTTATTACATGGAACTGCCAGCTAAACAAATTATCGATTATAAAATTATGTTAATAAAAGAATAGGTGAAGGTGGGCCTGGAGAGATATTAATTATAAAAATTCCCAATTTTATTCTGACTAAAATCTACCGTAGTTAAAACACACTTTCACAGCGTACTAAAATTTACAGGGCATTTATCAGGAGGTAAACTAATATGCGCCAGCTTGTTACCATGGAGTCAAAGAGTGGACTGTCGTAAAGGGTTACCGGGGTTGTTGAGTACGTTTACATTGGCAAAGTAGTTGCTGTCTTCACGGTCAACAGGTCTCATATCAGCGGTTCTTTGGAATGCGGGGGGTAGCGTAGCCTTTCAACATGGGAGGGTGATGGAGCGCTGCTCATTTCTTATCGCCCCGCGTGGAGGCGACGACAAATTAAAACGCCTGTTCCTTAGGTAGGCCAGTCTTGACGTCACAAGGTCACGGGGGTGCTGCTATCTCTGGGAGTTGTAGGAACTTCTTCCAGGACTAAGTGATGAGTAGTAAAATATTTAAAATATTTATTTACTTTATGGGGTTGACTCTTGCATGCAGGTTTCTGGACGGGCAATGCAGATTGTAATTTTGTTGGTAGTTTACAATTACATATTCGGCTATCCAGGCTTGTGGAATTTCCTTTGCTCGATACGTTTATTCATTTTGCTGCTTTTATAACTTCCCCATAAGTGCGGGTGGCTTGTAGATGGGACAAAGTCATCCGTAAAATGTGCATTCGCACAGCGCAGCATGTTGGCATGCATCAGAGTATTAATGGTTTCATATAAATATAATCCATACCAAGTTTACCAGCCATCGTATGTAAATAAACTTCGGTGTCCCTTCCTAATATAAATAACTGCTCATTCCACATGATAAATGTTATTTCTGTTTCACGAATGGTATTTTTTCTGCCGTCTATCGCTTTATACATTAAACACTTATTATATAATCATAAATAGGCCCTATATTTTTTTTAACAAAAGTAATTTTTATCAATATAATGGTGTTCAGTTTTGCATGAATAAACACTTCCCTATACAGGTATTTTAGCAGCTGAATTAATACACATTGCTCACAAGCATTAAGAAATTAATTTTTGTGATTTTAAGCCTATATTTTTTGAGAAACGTGGTAGTAAAAAATCAGTCTTACTTTTCTTTTCACGGTCTCGTAACTTTGATTAATTTTGCGAACTTCTTATAAACGTTACTAAATAATTCCATTGCAGGCTGAAAGGCATATCAAAGCCATACATGCAAAATCACATTTTAATTGGAGTGAATGCAATTGCATTTCCACGTACTAAGGTCGTAAAAATCAAAAAAAATATTGTGCATTTTTACGGCTACATGGTTATTGTTAGCTTATGGTTACACTGCAGAACAGTTGTCGAACACGGCACAACTTCATCTAAGGTGGTACGTTATTGGCCAGAACATCACATGACGTAGAATGTTGCCCAATGATAGTCGTTGTTAGGAACAGTAACACTCATGTTTTATTTTGCTAATCACATGGGTGATTGCATGATGTAATGCAATAAAGTTTTTATTCTGAGATTTTTTTATCAATAATATTGTAGTTGTGAATTAAAGTTTTAATATTGTATGATTTGTAGTGCAGTAACCTATACCTATGACACGTTAATTAGGTACATAACAATATTTATATGTTTTTTTATGTATTATTTACTCACTCTACAATTTGTTTATGTAGTTTCATAGAAGCAATATGGATATAAAAAATAGGGGTGAGATTCAAAGCTTCTCTTTGGCATGTTTATGAAAATATGTTATATAATGTGTCTGCAAATACAAGGTTTACTCTAAAGTATTGAAAACACGTTTTTGGTAGTAACTACATTATTCTAAGTTTTTATTTGTACATTTTTGTTAATTTTCTTGTGTATCAACAAATTTCCGATCCAGTCCCGTTTCCCGCGGGAAATTATTTTTCCCATCCGAAATTTTCCAGAGCCCGAATTATCTATCCCACCCAGCTTTACTCTTTCTCTATCTGAGAATAGCACTTCTCTGGCGCTGTAAGTGATCTGGAGGCGATGTGTACCAGCTGGAGACCCTTCGGACCCTCATGAAACAGAGTATCACCCAGCCCACTCTGTGATGCATTATACTGTATAACAATTTGGACTTTGGGATTAAAAGTTGCGAGGACAGATGCACTTGTAATCAGCCACATAAATGCAGAAAAAACCTTATCATGGCAGGGAAGCCATACTTATTCCACATCATATTTTAGAAGTTCATACAGTGGAGAACACACATTAGACGTATGAAGGATATAGAAGCGAACAAAGTTGAACATACCCAAAGTCTTATGCAGTTCTTTACGATTGCTGGGAGCATGTAGACTGGTCAATGGTCAGATTCTCTCGGGATCTGGTGCCATGCCTGCACCAGAGAATATCTTACCTACATACCTTACTTCAGACACCTTGTACTTTAGTTTATCTGGATTAAACTTGATGGCAAGACTTGCTGCACATTCCTTCACTTGTTGAGAACACTCATTGTGTTCATCTTCCGTTTCGCGTGTGTAAAGGATGTCGTCAAAGAATGTTACAACTCCCGATAGAAGCAAAATTTTCTTCAATTAACTTCTGGAAATTTTCTGGGGCATTGGTTATGCCATATGGCATGCGTAAATGTCTGTAACAGCTAAATGGTGTGAAAAATAGCACTTGTGGGATGAGTCTTCATCTAGTTGTACTTGATTGAAGCCTTCTTTAAGGTAAAACACAGAGTAATATTGTTTCCATGTGAGCTTCTCAGACATTTCTTCTAAAGTTTGTATCTCATGGTAGTCTTGGAACACCACCTTATTTAGGTCAGTGGGGTTCAAACATAACCTCATCTTTCCACTTTATTTTTCAACAACCACTAAGTTGCTCACCCAAGCACTAGCATCAAGTTTGTCAATTTTACATATAATCCTTTGTGTTCTAGTATGTCCAATTCTTGTTTCGATGTAGGCCTGATTGCTCTGGGGACTCTTCTTGTAGGCTTACATACAGGATTCCCACAATCACAAATATTGATTTGACACACTTGTGAGAAAAACCAATGGAAGTAAATACTTCACTGTGATCCTTTATAAACTGGTCTTTGGTCTCTTTACATGCAGAATGGACCTTTTTTTACAAGATTGAAGTTGACACTAGACTGTAAACCTTACAATGGAGTTCTGTCTTACTCAACATACGATGCCTGGCCTTTAACAGAACAACACAAATCAACCACTTCCTTGGTTGCAAAAATAGTACCACCCCAGCCTTCATATTTGAGGTATGTTGGCCTAACCCTAAATTGTTTATCAACCTTCCTGAACAAACTAGTGGTAAAATGATTATTTCAGACCCTGGGTCCAGTTTTATGTTCACTACTTTGCCTTCCATCAAAATACGTTCCCTCCACTCATTAACATTGGTTGTATTGGTCCTTCTCGGATAAACAGAATTGATAGTCATAGCATCACAGTATAGAGATTCACTAGAAGAATTATTTGTTTTAACCTCTTTAACTTTACAAACTCTGCACGATACTGCAAAATTATTCATAATACCACATTTCACACATTTTTTTCCATAGCTGGGCAATGTCTGGCCTTGTGCTTTGTCTGACACCTAGAACAAATGTACTCACTGTTATCTCCAAAATTACTGCTATGTCTAGGGCATGAAGGCTTCTTATCTTTGGCAGATACAAAATCACAATTTGCAGTACCACTAGCACTATCTTGAAAATAATTCCTTGCTTGGATCTCTTTTGTCTGCTGTTGACTTTGCTCCACCAGATGGCAATGTACAGAAACTTGTGCATCGGGTAGCATTTTCCACCCTCAGCAATGATTCTCGAACGGGCGCATCTCTGATGCCTTTGTAAGCAGGCTCCAGGGGGCCAGAACATGACAAGCTTAGGTACGGTGCACTATAGATTCCAGTGACGCTCCCCCCCTCCCCGAGCCACTGGCAGACGACGATGTGTAAGGCGACAATGTTATTGTCAATGAGACACAGAAGAATGCTGAGGTCCGGGGAACTCTGGAACTTCTACTACATAACCTAACCTACAGCAGCTGGAGTGGATTGCTTGTATGACAGAGTGGGTAGTGTAGCGGACTTCAGGGGGCCCGAACACCAGAACTTAAAATTGTCATGAGTTAACCTCGCATGCACTATAGATTCCAGTAGCAGCCCTCGGTTTTAATAACACCTCTGAGAGACCTAGTGACGAGAGAGTATAAAAGCAAGAGTCACGTCCCTCCCCTCTCCTCTTCCTACAGGCAGACGACGACGTGTAAGGTGACAATGTTAGTGTCAGTGAGACACAGAAGAATGCTGAGGTCCAGGGAGCTCTGGGCCATCTACGATATACGTCTTACTGGTGAGCATCAGTCTGGCTAGGCGGTAGGGTGGCATTCCCTTTATCAAGACCCTGTACTTAAAGAGTAATTAATAATCATGTGGCAAGGCTAGGGCATATTGCGAAGCTATATTCATTTAACTGCAGAATTAACTTTGTAACTTTTGTAGTGTATGTCAGTAAGAGAAACGTGAAACCATATTGTGCGGAGATAGTCATTTGTATTATTGTTCAAGTGTTGTTATATTATCTAGAGTGTAATAAATGAGTATTGTAGAATTCCCTCTCATTCAGTAGCCCTAGTGTTCAGTATTCCCATGTGCGTACCTGCCTAGTCTAAGAGTAAGAGATAAACGAGGAGAGATGATAGAGATAGAAGGAGTAGTAGTGAAAGTATTAGGGAGAGATAGGCAGGATGTAACACCTTGCATGATGCAGTTGATCAGCATATTTTCCTGTTGTGACACTGGGGATCGTAACCACATGTTTTTGTCAAATGATAGCAATCCGTTAGATAATTATCAAATGACTCTCCCACGTGTTGCACACGCTGATTAAACACAAACCTTTCGTAAAGAGGATTGGTTTTTGGTGCCACATGCACTCAGTACTCATCCTTTACTTTAGAATACACTAACTTGTCCTCTGATGTGATGTCGAAAGTTTTGAAGAGAGCCCTCCCTTGCGAGCCTATCATATTCTTGAGAAGTGCGATATTTAATTTATTAGAACTCTCATCCTGGCCTGTTGCAATTAAATAATTTTCGAAGTCCCCCTTCAAATGCTTCCCAGTCTTTTTGGGCCATGGGACTATCTAAATCGACACTCTCTGGAAACTTTATGAGATTAAGACCAGCCATGACAAAATATTTACAGTACTATTATGTCCATGACAACGAAATAGTTCAATATTGTGGTCACTTACACACATAATTACTGCAATATCAAAAATGCATAACACTTTTCAAATACCAACAACATGCTTGCAGGTTACCTCACTTGTACTACACAAGCCTGATGAAAAACGTAAGTACAAAATAACGCCACTTGACTGTGCCGTGTTTTACTTAAATATTAGACAACTATGTTAAATTACAATTGCACATACTTCAGATACAACATACATCTTTATTGCTCATGAGCTTGCATTACATTGCCATGATCGGACATTTCCACAACACAACACACAGTGTTTCCAACTATTACAAACAAAACAAGTGTATAACAGGTGCTATCTGTATTTACATATTTTAATGAGCACACCGACTGACAAGTACTCAGTTAAGTTAGTAATGATGGTGTGTAAGAAGTTCTGTTTCCTGATGCTGAATTAAAAATATGAGGTAAATATTTGTGAATACTGAAATTTTTTTTTTTCTGTTTTATGAAATGTGTATATGTGTAAGAATTAGCTAATTCATAAAATATGTATTTTTATAATAATTTCACAGCTTCACTTGACTGACGCATGAATAGAGTGATGAGTTCCATTGCAATGTTGATTTTACATATTGTAGAAGAGTACACAATGTGCATACAGGTAAATCTTAAACAGAGCTTTCAAAAGCGCTTAGTTAATGGTGAACAGTATATATGTTGTAAATATTCATTTACAAATCAGTGATTTTTTAATCAATGGCAACATGTTTTTAACGAGTTATCTTTTGGATAAACATCTTAAGACAGAGAAAACTAAAAAAAATGTTATTTTGAAATATTAACACATATGACACACATATTATGTTCTGTTTGTTTGCAGCGGATAAAGGTAGGCAAGAGTTGGATTTAGTCCTGAAGAATATAACGAATACTAAAATGTTGGTAGAAGAAAAGGCTAAGATAGTGGCAGCCCGTCAGGTCAGAATAGCTGCAGAAGAGAAAGAGCTCAAGGTGCAAGCAGATATCGCTCAAGCAGAACTCGATGAGGCCTTGCCTGCTCTGGAAATGGCTGAACAGGTCACACTGTAGTTTTCCTTACTAGATCTCTTTCAATTGTATTTTTCACATTTTATATAGAATTTTTTGTGAATTGCCGTGTTTTGACATTTCACTTACATGTTTCTGATTGTTATGTCTATTTTTTTCTGTTTTAACTGTATGCTTTATTTCAGATGTAAAGTGAACTGAATTGAATCCACAAAAAAAATTGTATCTTTATGGTTCTAAATATATCATATTTTCAATGCCTTATTTGAAAGAAGTAATGTAGTATAGTAAATTCATGTTTTTAGGTACCACAGGCAGACATAATTATCTCTCCTACAATAAGTTGGATATTTTGTATTTGATATGATGTCTTTATATGCCTGGCTACCATTCCTAAACCTTTTTACTTAACGTATCGTTGATTTTATTTTTTATACTTTTGTTTCAGATTCAATGGGTTTAAACACTGTGTAACAAAAAACTGATTATGTGTTATATGTTGTAATTAAAGTATATCTTAAATTTAACTTTAGTAAATTTCACTGTTCTTTGACATATTTAGGCAAACCTTAACTAAACGACCCCAGTTAAAAATGACTCCCTCAATGTAAAAACCCATTTCTTTTTAAGGAACCATAAAAATTGTGGGTAAAAAAATTTTCAAATTTTGAACGTAATAGGTTGAAAACTAAGTTTGTTTTAGTTGCTAAACGTTGCAGTTCTCTTTTCCACTTCTGAACAACTTGGAAAAGGGAATGATCAAAAAATAGACACCAATCACTAATATATTAACTGTCCCTCTTTCTTCCATCAAGATAGCCAATGTTTACCCTTGCTCGCCTACCAGCTTGTCATTACTTAAGATATGCCCCAGAGACTACATAATAAAAACATTGGACTGAAATGCAGAAAGGAGGAATAAAGACTATCTTTCTTTGACATGGCTGTAAACAAATAGATTAATTACAAGTTCATATTCAGGTAAGAGTAATTTTCTTTGTATGTGAGGGACAACTAGCAAGGTGAAAACTTATTACAAATAAAACATCTTACTAATTTGAAAGCTCTTTTCTAATAATTAGATACTAGAAAGAAACCAATATTCCTAGTTTGAATAGCTAATAAGGTGCTGCTAAATGTTTTTCCCAGATAAGAATAATTGGAAGCTAAAAAATTTGTGTACAGCAAGAGGGGAAAGGAAAATGTTGATTATTTTCCTGTGAAGAAAATAAATATTTACAGTGTAAGAGAACTTCAAAAGTGCTGATATGAACACACATTACCATTAAAATTAACATAAAAACAAAGCCATGAATCTGCCTATGATGTCATGCCTGATGAGACAGTTTGTTTGGAGTTTGCTAGGAAATTAGGATTCAGTAATTTATGGAACAATACTTTAAAAGGTATGTGTGTTCCTTTTTAAATAATTTGTCAGAACTCAAAATGTTAATATAGATTACTGTTAAAATTCACATAAAAACAAGATTAGGAATCTGCCTAAGAAGCTGTGCCAGACAAGACACTAGAAAATAAGATATTAAGAAGTTGGTAATACATGAAATAATATTTTAAAATGTAGGCATGTTTGGATTAAATTGTTCCACAGAACTGCCAATATGAACTCACATTAAGAAGTTTCAAAATTAGTATAAAAACAGGGTTATTTATCGGACTAAGAAGCTGTGCCCAAAGAGACCTATTGTTTACAGTTTACTAGAAAATAAGACAGTTATTCCGCAAAACAATATTCTAAGGTAATTATAAATAATAGCCACTTTTCCAAAAATCAGGAAAATAATACCTCCAAATGTTGCATATAGTGACGCGCACTCCCTCTTCAGATTAGGGTAATAGAGGTCAGGGTGCTGGCCATCCTCTCTAACACGTCGGAAAAGAGAGGAGTTAAACCCCAGCATGAGATAGAACAAAATAGTTTCCTGCCTAGGGAGTTTTGTCCTCCTCACTACTATGGTTGCCAAAAGTCAGGACGCCAGTTGTCCCAGGATGAGTGCAGTGAGCAATGATTAAGCGGTTACGGGGGTGTGGGTGAATGACCTGGCTAGAGATAATGGATTGATACACGTAGGCCTGGTTGGACGGCAGATGGGGACGTAATCTGCCGATATGCCACGATGCGGGGTTTGGGGGTACGTGTACTGGAAGTCGAACCCGTAATGTCTTTTTTGAGGCAGATTTAATAGGGCAGAAATTTGGTAGAGCTTTCTCCGATGGGGGCCTAATTCGAGTAAGCTTACCTGATGCCAACTTTATAATACTAGAATTGACAGGGGCCTCATCATGGACTACCTGAGTAGGGGTTGCACTGGCTACCGGGGATGATAACCTATCCTGTCAGTACTGATCTCCCTTGGGGTCATATTCTGACCAGCATGCTCCCAACAGGTGGTTGAACCACGACTCCTGTGTGGGTGAAAGCAAAGGTGAGTCCGGTCGTGGAGGTAGAGCAATTTCCAAAGGCTGTGTTTCTACTGTATTGGGCAGTGCATAACGGTATTGGTATTAATTGATCTTTCTAACACATGATGCTCTCTGCATCATCGACGACACTGTATGCCACCTTTCTTATTGTACATTTGCCTTGTCCCGTGATCTGTTCATCGAACGTGCTGTCCTGAGGGGCGTGGCTTCTGCAGGCACACCCAAGGCCCTGATGTGCAAACAGCAGTTCGGTATTGGGACTTCACTGGAGGTAGATGCGGGAATACCGTGAACCCAGGAGCTTCGGCGTGTCATTTTCAGACTAATGTTTTCTTCATGCTCACGTTTCCTGTTGAGTTTGGTGCGCCACACAGCTAAACTCCAGTGGGATTTAATTACACAGTTTAACAAACACTGAGTAAAATACCAGAGAGCAAGTTATTAAAAATTATATAGGAACTACAGCAAAAATAATGGTAAACTGAGACGTATGTTTTATGTAATTTTTACTGCGGCAAAAATAACAAAAGCGGAAAGTCCCAGCTAAATAAATTACAAATGAATCTAAAATTAGCTAGGTGAAAAATAATGATATCAAAACAGAAAATCACCTGAAGGCAAGCCTAGAGAAGAAATATTAATTAACTAATTAAATATGCAAAATCCTAATGTACGCAATTTTACAGCGTAACAGGGTTTTCCAGTAAGGCTAGAATCGTGACGACCTGCAACTGCGAGAGTCAAGGGAAGTTGACTAAGGTAAAGGGTTGTGGGTGCAGGAAGTACATTACCTCTGAAGAGAGATGCTGCCCTTATGACCAGCTGGGGCAGTGGTAGACGAATCTTGTCCAAACTACTGGGAAGTTGCAGTCTGCGGATGCGGGTTGAAGATTTGTGCAGATTTCTGGACGCTCAGCTATGTTCCAAGCTCAGGGTAGAACCGTGTTGCAGGCTGGGAGAGGAGAGAGAGTCGAGAGTCTTCTGCAGACCAGGGAGAGCTCGCAAACCTCTTCGGCTGGCAAGCTCCAAGGTCTGTAAAAGGGGAGGTTGTCTCAATTGCCTGCTGTGCACTGAGTGGCTGCCTGCTTGTAACGTAGCGTGCAGCCCTGAATCGAGCGCGTGGCGCATGAGCCAAATATAAAGGAAAAACAAACTCGTCATTACACCCAAACCATTAAAGATAATGGCGTTAAACTTTTAGTGTTTGTGAAGAATCATTACTTAACACATATCGGAGGTCTTGTTTCATATTATCTGATGCACTCCTCTCGCTATAAAATTAATTATCCAAATGTTTTATGTGCTCGTGTTACTGTAGTTAAAATGTTTTATAGTTATAAGGTAAGGTTTTGTAAGCGTATGAAATGCAGCTAAATATTAAAATTGAAGATCTTTGCTTAAAAAGGAGCGAGCTTCTTTGTTTCAAAATAATGTAAGAATTCTGCAACATGTTATGAGGTAACGTAAAAATATGAAAACCGAAACGACTATGGCCACACATTTACAAGGGTGTTATTTTTAATATGTTCATATACAGTAACAGAATGCGAAGAGGTAATTTCAGTTAAAATCAGACATCCTTCCAGGTAAATATTAACATGTTTTAAGAATATAGCGGAAGTGTACGTATTTAAAATGTAGCTTTTTCAAGCAGGGAGACAGACACACTTAAGGAATGTATGCCATAATAAAATTAAAACGAGTTAACTCATATCATTTATTTATTGTTACTTTTGAAATGGACTAAGAATAGTGCAACACCAGCTTCATGAAATATTTTTGTGGTCTGCATTTGTAATTTAAGAGCATTTACTATATGTACGACAATTTTTGTGGAAATCTATCTCTACAGAACTGCATTGTTAATAATTTCCGCTATTTAACTGAGATTTTTAAAGAAATTTACAGTTTATGTACGCAAATCAGATCCGTTATGACGGAAAACAGGACCAATTTCCGTACTTAACAGAATACGAAGCTATCCTGGGCATTGTAATACATTTGCATCTCAAACGCTGTAATTAAAAAATCACAAGATAGCACAAACACTTTGTAACAGACTGTGTTGCTTCAAACACTTCAACCATATAGAAAATTGGAAATATATGCAGCACACATGAATATTTCAATTGTTAAATTTAAAATTTTCTTTCTTTTAGGGCATAATCTACTTCAATGTTAATAAACTTTTACATAGAAAAAATGTTTGTTCTTGTGGTTAGTGTTGATGTTGGCATACAAGTGATGGCCATAGTAAACTCTTATTTTTGATGTGCAATGATTGTTGGCTACAGGCATTGGGTGATCTTGACAAGAAGGCTTTGTCAGAAATTAAGTCATATGCCCGCCCGCCCGTAGAAGTGGAAAAGGTGATGGAATCAGTCATGATCCTGTTGGGTCATGATCCCAACTGGGCAGAAGCCAAGAGACAGCTAGGTGATTCAGATTTTGTGAACAAGGTAGGGCAATTGTATTCCTTGCCAGTACTTATTTAAAAACAATTCTCTTTTATAATAATGTTCTGTTTTGTTCAGTTCTGTGTCTGTATCTTTATTAAGGTGGTATGCATAAATGTTTATTTTAAGAAGTATTAAATTTAATACGTTATTTTGGCTGCATTGCACTGTAAACAGTGCATTTGCATTGTTAATTTATAGATTTGTAAAGTAAAAAACACAAGAAAAACTTTTTTATTTCATTATTAAAATGTAAATATTTAATTGCATCAGTTAAAATAACTTAAAATTCAAAATTTACTGTTTAATTGTTTTAAACTATAAAGTTATCAGTTTTAATCTTGTGAGTATGAACACTTCACTATATATCATAGTAAAATATTTACACATTTTGTTAATCTAAATGCATGACTCCACACATCACATCACTAACTGTCTGATAAATTCATTAACATCCCTCGTGTGGGAACCTTGTTCCACATGCTGGCAAAACATTGCATTGACCATAACAGGTGTTATGTAAACAAGGAACTTGAGATGTCACCACAGGTAATGTAAGCAATGCTCTTGAGAGGTCATGACAATAACCCATTGAATTCAGATAAGGGGAATATCTAGACCAGAGAATTGATCCTGTATCATCCATCCACTTGTGTAGGAACCACTCATCCAGATAGCCGCTGGACACTTTAATGAAATTTTGGTAGAGTCCCATTATTCATGAACCACGTATGATGTATCGGATCTAACAGGACACTCTTAACCATTGTTACAGAAAGTTACTGTACAATTGGTCCTTCACTTGCATGGTATTCAAAGGGCATAGATATTTTGCAGGCATGTGGGCATGTGTAGGCAGTGCAGGATTGAATCCCAGGTGCTGAAAATGTAAATGTTCTGATAATAGACACAATTATAGCAAGCTATGTATAAATGGACAAAGAGCAAAGAGATGTTGCCTAGTCCGGCCCCAGGGCCTGCCAGACCTCTACTGATGAGGCAATAGTGTGAGACCCCTTAAATGGCAAATCTTTCAAGGTCAAACCAAAATCCCTATCAATTGTGTAATGTGAGAAAATGCTAATGTAGCTGGTGGGTTGCAGAGCTTGATGTTTTTCTGTGAAGGCCAATCAACTCCTGACCAAGAATTGTATTGATGAAGTGCTGATGTCATGAGGGCTCTGTTCGTACAGAACTTGAGGTGGTTGTGTCCATTATGGGTGCCAACTAAGTATGAATGGATGCCCAGACTAGCATGAGGCTCTGCAATGCTTTCTCATGCCAGATCAATGGCCAAGCAAACCATTGCACCCTGGTGTGAAGTAAGGTTGGATGCTGATCGATTATTGACTGATCAGATGCTGCTCCGATAACTGGTCGTATTGATACGATAACTCCAAGAATACCCCTGAATACAAAATGAAATGTGTCATCCAAAATATTAAACTAATATTAATGAACATGTTTCCCCAGAAAATGGGAGACATGTGAATATAATAAGTCCTTGCTACAATGACTTTATCTGGCCGGATGCCAACCCTCTCTGCTGGCTCAATTATACCCAAATGCCTGACAAACTTTCCCTGACATCTTCTTGAAATGACAAATTTACTAGAAGCAGGCAGTACAGTGGGTTGGCCACAGACTACTAGGCAACTAATTAGGGAGAAAAAACCATGCCGTGTTGACACCACCAACTCTACACTGCCTACTCATAGCACACCAAGTCGAGTACCGATACAGCACCCCAGCCTATGTAGTAGATCTAGCCCCGAAAGACATTCATACTCTATTTCTGTGATGTTATATTGTGCTCTAAGTTAATGTCACAAAGCTTCAAATTCACTTTTTTCTTACCTCTCACTGTTGTGGTCTCACCTATTACTAGAGGTACGTTAAAGAGCATTTATAAACACATTTTATAGAATTTATTTTGTGGTTTTTAGCATTTTTATAGCACATATTGTGTGATCTGTAGGGTTTTGTAGCATATATAAAAAATTGGGAAAATAGCATTTAAATACTTTTTTTTCGTGTTATCCTTGTTAAGTGTCAACATTTTATTAGTCCATTTTCACTTAAATTATTTCTTTTGCTACATCGACAATTTAAATAGATTTCAGCATGCATTTTTACAAAAAAACTTCAAAAAGTAGGGTACAGCTTATTTACGGGATACTGGTATTTAAAAAATATATTACCCCCAAAACACAATTAGGAATATTTCAAAATACAGTACATTTTAATGTTTTAACTTAGTTTCTAAGGAAGTAAAATAAAGTAAGAACAAATGAATAACTTTTCACTCCTGCACTAATGTAACAAGTTGTCTTTAACAAGTTGTTTTGAATGTGCACAATGTATTTAACAGAGTTTTCATGTTTTCATAGCCTGTGTAAGGGTTTTTAAGGGGGAGGAAAGAGGAAGAAGTAGTGAAAAGATGAGACAGGTATTGCCACACTGCCTCTAATGGAGGAGGAGGTGGGAAAGAGGGAAAGAGAATAGGACAAAAAAAAAGGGGCTGCTTGTTGTGATGGATGGGACCACAGGGTGTGGGGTGTTAGGAACAAGAGGGCGAGAATGAAGGGTTGGTGGGGGAGGAAGAAAGAAAGAGTGAGAGGGAGAGGATGGGAGCAGAACAGTGTGGGCGTGGCTAGATGGAAGATCCCCTCCAGAAGGGTGAAGAGGGGTGGATGGGCATGGCTACAAGGGTAGATATTGGTGGGCGGAAGAGGGGTATGGGCGTACCTGGAGGTAGGGAGAGAACAGAGTGTTGACAGTGGAGTGGCTGGAGGAGGCGGGCTAAGTGTGGAATGTGGATGGCAGCAAAGGGGTGTGAGTTTGGCCAGCAGCCGGAGGGCAGCCTGACTGCGACTGCTGCCTCCCGAGTTTTATTAACAAATGCACGAGCAAAATACATACACAGATCTGTATTTTGCCACTCAAACAGACAGTTTACATACCTAATTTCTTATATTATATTTTAAAAACATTGTTGGTAGTGATAAAACTGCAAGGAAACGTAAACAAAGAGGTGGTTACGCAAAAATATATTTATTTAAGATATTTTTCCCTTTCGTGAACTTCAATAAAATTTTGCATCTATTTTGCATTTATCGCAATTGCAAATGTGACGTACCTTTACCTATTATTGTAGTCAAGTAGTATTGTTCCATACTCTTGCAGTGCGATCCCGGGGGTAAAGACCAAGAATGCCTGATCTTATTACTGTTATGGCTGCCCAATTGTCGACAGCCATCTGACAAGGAACATGATTCCGGCTCCCATCCACCAATATTGCATCCCAATCCTGTTTCACCAACCAAACATGTTATAACATTTAATTCTTCCCTTCAGCAATCTCCTAACGTCGCCTCCACAAGATCAATGTTTATAAGTTTTCAGAATGTGCTGTATTCTCACCTGCCTCTTGCTGCCTCTTTTCACATTACTGCTTCTGTTACTACTACTGCTGCTGCTACTACTACTTTGGGTAGTAGGTTCTCAGGTGTCACAGCTTTACACATGACAGACACCCTGGTCATTTGGGTGTGGGCGACAAAGCTCTGTAGCAGAAACCCAGTAAGTGATGTCCCTCATAGTCATCTGCAACTCCTTTAGTGTCTTCATTAATCTGTCTTTGTCATCTTAATTCATCATCACTGCCCGTACAGGATGTCGAGTTGTGGCCCCCTGTCTTGCTGACTCCACCTCCAGTGCTTGGGTCTGGGTGTCCTGCGTGTTGTGGGGTACAGCTAGATCTACTGCTTACTGTACCTCTGTGTCTGCAATGGCTTTGAAAATGTCGCATGTGCTCCAGGAACTTTTACCTGTTTGCGCCAACCATTTAGTTTACAATAGTCGGAACCTTGTTCTTTTTGTGCCCGGAGACACTGCCTCATTTTCCCCAGGATTTGCATTATCTGGGGGAGCTTAAATCAAAACTTTAACTTCATGAATGTGTGGCCACCTGTCTATGTTTTGCCCATGCAGTCTACATGGTGGGCTGAAGCCCATAATCCACTTAATTTGTGTAATATGCATGTGCTAGAGAAAGTAATTTATCACAGGAAAATATAGCAGTGAGTGAAATCCACCATTGTGTATTCTTTCCAGTCTCACCTGTGTGCATTTAGGGGAACGGTACCCCAGTAACCCTCTATCCAATTACTTTCTTGAGCAGTGTAACCAGTGTGATGTAAGTTTGTTACAGTATTTTAAGGCATGCAGTTCAGCCTGTAATAGGCCTGCAAGTGTGGCACAAGTACACCATACTGAGCTAATTAGTTACAAATACCATGTTGGGGATAAGTTATGTCCAGGTGATCGGCCGTACGACTCTAGGATCAACCATCACAATCTCAACACTATCCTCACATCATCATCATCAGCTGGCGATGACTGGCACCTATCAGGTAACCTACACCTGTCCAACACTGTAAATTTTTCTTATTTTGACTTAACTGCTCCTTTCACCATACAGCTCCTGTCTAACCAACAGGCGAAGCGCCGTCAAAACATAACAGTTTCCTAACTTTTGTTGAGTTTTTTAATGGATATTTATCTGTTCTTTCTGAGAAAGCTCTTAAGCTTTCCTCAACTAAATTAACATAATGGGCAGCCACTGAAAAGAGTGACCTTTCGTTGTAGGTCTTCTTGTTTATGAATAATTGTTCAGCCTTTCACTGCCATTGTCTTGAGTTTCTTCAATAAAAGTCCCTTGATTTGGTGTCAGATTCTAGGCCTTGCTAAAGAGATTCTGGTAATTTTAAAGAAACAGCAATACAAAACAGAAAATTGTTTTCAAGGTATATTTGCTACTGCTGCATGGTTTGGAAAAGGAGTGTTCTAAACTGATCTCAAGATTCCAAGTCTCTCATCATGGCAAATGACGCATGTGCCCTTAAACTACTTCTGTTGAAGAATGCTACTGATTAATTTTTACACCTTCCATGGAAAATCTCATTCATAATGTATGTGGCAGATTGATATCAAATGAGGATATTTACTAAATTTCCAGGTGCTCATTCCAGGCTTGAAACAAGGAAGTTGGGGGTCTCTCTCCGTACTTTACTTATCAAATATCACTCTTCTAAGTTGGGTATGAACTGTGGTGTGAGAACTGCTGCTGTTGACCCTGGCACTCAGGTCCTGAAAGTATTGAGAATATTGCAATGCAAACTATTTTTGTACAAATAATTATCTCCTCACTGTCTTTACTACATTGCCAGTAACTACTGCTACTGATGAAGGATAATTTTCCACCTTGAAAATAGTGAAGATTTTCCATGTAGTGTAATGAGTAATGACAGATTGAGTGCACTTGCAATGATATAATATGTTTCGGACTTACTATTCCTATGGGTGTTAATGACCCCGCTGTCAAGCGCCCCACACTCTCACTCACTTACTCACATTCTCACCTAATTTCGCCCTCATCAGCTCTCAAAGACCTTGTTAAGAGCAACCCCTATCTCTCAACTCAACTCTACCTAAGATGACAGACACCATCTTTGTTGATGTGGAGGTGAATGAGAGCTTGTGTCCAGCTGTTGTTATATCATTTTACTGCTTGTTTGGCACCTTCAAAGGGTGGTATGGCATGTCCCTGGGTTGCTACAGTGATGTATAATGCTGCTGGGAACATTCGCAGCAGTTAACCTGTGAATGGCAATTATTGTCTGAATGCCTGGTGCCCAGTTTGTTGTATTCACAAAGTCTCGGTACTCATGTGGAGTTATCTTTGTGAAGCTGAGATGGGAGCACAGGTTACGTTCACTGTGACAGAAGGGGCAGACACAATTTTTTTTTTTTTTTTTGTAAGGGGGTCTTCTGATATTTACTCCTAGAATAACTGCTTGGATATCATGTTGTTCAACCCACAAGTTTTGTTGCACCACAGGTTTGAGTATTCTCAAGATCTATGCACTTCTTTTCCAGGAAGGCAACCAGCTCCTCCACTTGAAGAATTTATGATTTATTCGTTTGTGACACTTCAAACTTCCTAACAGTTGTAAGATCCAGTTTATTGAGGAGTATTGTATAAAGAATATGCCCCCATCATCCTTTGGATATCCCAAGCTCACTAAGGCCATAAGATTTTCTGTGGTAGTAAATATTAACTTCTTCAAAGTTATAGTGTTTGCTTGGTTGAATGCCTTCATACCCAATATGTGGTTCACGTGAATACTGACTACCCATATTTTACTTCGAAAACTGCCCTCAAGAATAGTGTGTGTAACTTGATAATTTGTAATCAGTAATGGGAAGAGTATTTACAGCATCATAAGCCACACCTTGAAGGCAAGAGGTGAGGTATGGAGATTTTTCAATGTCGGAAAGAGCCTTGTTGTGGATTGTAAACCCCGTAACTTCCAGCAAAACTTTGCAGCTTTATCTGTAGAAGTTTGAGTGAAGAGGCAGTGGAAGATAAATTCCTAGTAATATCATGTTCTGTTGCTGTTCTATATATGTTCCAGTCGCCTGTATGTGTAGTACCTACATATTATTAAATTCTTCAAAGATGGCATGAATTTCCCCTTTTTGTTCCTCTGTGTGCTCACTGCCTTGTAAAAAAACTCATGAGTAAGGTTTGTTACTTCCTTGAATGTCCATGTGAGGTTCCTGGTTTAGAGCTGTAGCTCAGTGCGCTGGCTGTTGAATAACACTACCTTTTTTTTTTTTCTACAGACTGTACCGGTTGGCTGAGTGTGTGCGCTAACTTCAACTGACCTTTCAAGCTTTTTAAATCCATTCCAGGTAGCAATCACCAGGGGAATATTGAGCACAGAAAGTGGCCCAGGCCTTCCAAGAATTAAAAAAATTGAGTTTCTAAAGTGTTGCCCAAGCAGTTGAAAGACGGGGAGGGTAGAGTGAAGGCAGGCTTTGTAGGCTACTACAAGGGAAGGGTCGGGGCTCAGATTATGCAGAGTAGCAAATTGTGAGAGGGAAGGGTAGCTGTGGAATGTGAACACTTAGCATGGGCCTATGGGGACAAACTGTGCAGTGGTGTTTGCTGCTCAGGAGACCTTATGATTAGCCAAGTCCAGGGGTGCATGTGGTGAAGTATGTGGGGTGAGAAGTGGGCAGTGCTGGAAGCATCCCAGAGCGTGAATGACACTTCCAAGTGAGTCCTAATCATGCCGGCAAAGGTATCCCACCTGGAGCACCATGTTTTGTAAAAGTGCAAAGGGTGAGATAGAGACAAGGCAGTATGGCCATCTTAAATATGAATATTCCTCAGTACTCACCTCAGGAACTATGTTCCATCATATAATGACTTCATCTTAGGATAGCCCCCACCACAGTGTTGGCTGCTGTGGTGGGAGTCAGATGTCACAAGATGCAGTGAAAATGATTTAACCTGCAAGTGTTATCACCTTTATTGAAGAAGACACCAGCCATTCACCACGCCTAACAAATCCCTGATTACTGTCCAACTCTCTCACATAGGAGAAAAAAGGAGGGGGAAAAGAACAGATGGGTAGAAAGGACAAGCAGCATACTGCCTAGAAAGAGCAGAGTTGTAAAGTGAGCTGAACTGAACCTGGCTCTCCACAAAACCACGTAACAATAAAAGAAAGAAGGATGAAAAGAGTGAAAAAAGGCTGTTGGGAAATAACAATTAAAGTCTATGTGACTTAGTTTATGGTTACATGTTATACAGCTGTGAAGTGGCAGAAGTTCATATATTTGTGTGAGTGAGTGAGAGTGAGAGAGCATGTGAGTATGAGTGAATGAGTTAGTGAGTGAAAGAGTGAGTGAGTTAGTGTGAAAATGATTGTGTGAGTGATTTAGCGAGTTATTGAGAGTGAGAGTGAGTGAATGAGAGAGAGTGTGTATGTGAGTGAGAGTGTGTATGATTGAATGTGAAAGTGAGTGATTGATTGTGTGTGTGTGAGAGTGAGTGAAAGTGAGTGAGTGTGAGAGTGATTGATTGACTGAGTGTAAAAGTGATTGAGTGAGTAATGGAGTGACTGATTGATTAAAGGAGTGATTGAGTGAGTGAGAGTGTGTATGAGAGAGAGAGTGAGGCGAAGAGAGAGTATAAGGAAAACAGAGAGTAAGCAAGAGAATGAGGGAACAAAGAGAGCATGAGAGAGATAGAGAGTCTGTGTGTGTGTGTGTGTGTGTGTGTGTGGCGTGTGTGTGTGTGGTGTGTGTGAGAACATTTGGGTAGCTCTTAACATTGAGGTCTTGAGAGCCGAGGAGGTTAAAAGGAGACGAGTGTGCAGCAGCGCCAGAATGAAAGTGTGGAGGAAATGGGAGATCACCGAAAAAACCAGCCACCAACCAGCGACATCATCCAGCACAGCTGAAATTTGCAGCCAACCGGTATCATCAGACACCGTGAGAGCATCACCCCCCCCCCCCCTCCACAACATAACATAGTATAAATACTGGTACACCACCCTTATTCGCCAGTCTATTTTATTCCTTTACCATGCTCTTGGTGCCGATAAAACCATCAGCAGCAACTTGCTCCACCACCTCGTGTTATGGGGCCCTCTACTACCATCCAGGTCTTCTAGCTAGATCTACCAGCAGCTCAACTACACCTTCACAGACATCTTCAACACCCTCCAGGTATCCTCCGGTGCCAACCCATGAAGACGTCATTGAACACACATAAATATCTTCACCCCTTCAGGAACCCCAACACCTAATACTGCCCTTCTGGCGAGTGGTAAATCCCTAAGTCCCTTCTGGATACCAAAACTATATAGTTAAGTCGAGTTGTTTTCATAACCACTTAACCTCTCTACCTTGCATGGTTCAGAAACAGGTCACCTTTACCTGTAAACCGTAGCTTAACTTCCGTTCAACTCTTGTTTGATAGGAGGTAGTACGTACCACAAAGTGTATTCCTCCCAGGAATGAACTTGTTTTTATCCAACTGCTGAATATTATTTCAAATGTGTTGTTCAAATTCCTAATTAGACATTGTTTCCATTAAGAATAAAGCAGGAGACCGCAAAGTGCTTACTTAACAACACTTTTTCTGAAAATTAGTACAGGACTGTGAGCTCCCCTTCAGAGATGCCCATACATTACAGACATACATTAAGAATTCAACCCCCAAGGCGGCTAGTCAACCAGTCTATGTTATACTTTGTCCACCGTGCTTCTAGTGTCGGAGGAAGTATCTGCTTATTTCTGTGGATCTAACCCCTTGGTGATCCACACACAAGGGTTGTAGTTTTCAGTCATATATTTACCCAATGCTCTTGTGTCCAACGCACTCCTGGTGCTTGATACGAGAGGAGCACAGGGTACAACCTTGTCTGTCAACCTCAACCTGCGGAAGTACACGTAGCTAGGGATGAACATCGCCTGGTTAAGTAGTGGTTCTCTTCCTCATGCCCTACTCTCGTCGTAGTGGTATTCAAAAGAGGTATAAAAAGGCAGATGCATTCTCTCTGTATGAACAAGGGCTTAACCAAACTGCACTTAGCAGTCAGATTACACAGGAACAAGCTCAAGCTGCCCATCACTTAGAGAATCCTCCCTTCTTAGCACCAGTAACATCTTTATTTGAACCACCCAATAAAACATTAGAGGACCCTCACCCCATTATTAAAGCCTTTCTCAGGGGTGAGAAAGTCCCATTTGGTATAGAAACCCCCGGGATCAGGGGCAACCAGCCTGCCAGCCCTCCTTAGGCCAACAACAGTAACAGCAGCCTACCCATCAGCGCACCAGGTCCCGGTGCCAGCTCCTGCCAGTCACCACCAGTGCCGCAGAAGGGTCAGCAGCCTCTACCGGCTGTACGTCGCCCAGGTATACAGGTAAAACCAAATCCAATCCGAAGAAAGGTTGTACTCGCCGTCCTCAATTTTGTTCCGTGCAGAAAACTAACTAAGTCAGTTCTTTATATCGGCAAGGCACCGGTACATAACTTAATTAGGCCAACTCAGTGTATCTATTCTTACACCAAATAAAAACAGCCATATCATGACGTTCCACCTTTAACCAAAGGACATCCCTTATGAAATTGATAGCATAAATATTAATGAAAAAACTGAAAATTGAATATAATTTGCTTTTGACAGTCTTTTGGCTTGTGGTGTTTATATATCTATTAAAAAACTTTTGCTATGGTTGTATGTGAAGTACGTTTAAAAATATTTCATTTTGAGCTGTAACCGATGGGTGAGTTTGTCACCCGAAGGATGCTTGATTGCAATGCTCAATTGTGATTAAAAGCTTATTATTGGCATATGCTATAGTGAATCCACACTATGGACGTTTAATAGCCCTGAAATTGAATGGTGCTTCCCACTTTCACTCCCCATTCATATTTCAATGATTTTGTTTCACTGCATCATAAGCTGGTGGCACATGGAAGAATGCTGTGCATCCTTACAAAGACATTATTAGTGTTTTTCTTGTGCTGGGCACCCTGATGGTGTAGGAACTTCATGAGGCCTTTTTACCAGACCAAACAATTACTAGGCCCCTGAAAGTTAAACTCTTAGGTGCACAATTGTGGGAAAAACAGTTGATGTTGTTGTTGGTCAGCAGATGCGTTTCCGTAACTCACTGTCAGCTGAAGTGATTGTCCCTGTTTAGGAGGTGGCATCAACACCAAGGACACATGCAGATGTTGATGCAGTTGGCAAGAAAAATGGTTGCATGGAGAAGATGGTACACATCTGTACGCTCATCTTTCTTTGTCCTACCTTGCTTCAGGCTGCTCTCGCTTGTCCTTGTACTATCTAACTGCCGCTTTCATTCACCAACTGCATTAGACTGGTTTATAACAGTCTTTATCCTGTACTCAAGAGGTTGGCTCTCAAATTCATACATCACATGTTGGGAAAATCCTTAGAATTGCCTGTGGATGGATCATAGCTCTTCTCTTGTGCAGTGCTGATGGAAGCCATTTTCATCATATTATGGTTGATGGGTTGAAGAGGACCCTTCTTAACTGGATGGCAACATGGCAGTTTGGTTGGGAGTGTTGCCATCAGGGTAGTCCTCCTCAGTTGCAGATTGACTTGAACTCTGGGTTACAATGAGAAACCAGTGAGAAGTCTCCATGGCAGTAAGAATATGACATGGAAAGTATTGATGTGGAATCTGTCCCAGATTGTAATGCAGTTTTAGGATTAATCCCATGTTCTAACCTGTAGGCTGTTCATGGTATACTATGCACTTTCGAAGGCCCTGCTTAATATCTACTAGCATACTTTATGTAGTCTTCTACCATATGTAAAAATATGATTTCCATTGACCTGCACACTATATTCACACATTTGTCAAGTTAAACTTTGAAGTTGTCAGTAACGTAAATATTTCACGAATTTTCTAATTCTTACATTATATGCGAAATAAATTACTTCAGTATCCACAAATGTTTACCTAACACTTTTAATTCAAAGTTAATACATGGAACTACTTACCCTCCATCACTACCAACTTCATTGCATGCATTCTAGTCAGTGTGTCCGTTAAAATATATGCAGGTAACAGTAGCGATATTTCTCAACAGTTGATTTCAAATTGATGCATGCAGCTTATATGAGTTAAACCAAATGACTGTGACTCATCCTAACATGTAAATATTATACCAGGAACCACAACCATAGGTGGCTACAGGATTATTTCCCGTGGAGGGCCAGTTACAGACACGTGGTATTTCCTGATGTTCCAGACCCAGTATTCTTACACTACTCATGTAGTATCTACCTAACCTGAGGAAGGGTCAAACCCAACACTTTACTCACGAGTGCAACAGAATCGCTCCCAGCCTAGTGGGTGGATGGAACACGTGAAATAAGCGTTGTTTCCAAGTGGTCGCAGTAACATGTCAGCGTCCCTAATGCACCTGGCAGACAAATTGTCGCCACACCAGTGAAGCTTACCGAAGAGGGCCGAGCACCACTGAGTGCCCAAGGGCATACTGCCAAATGCAAGGGTAGATTCTCCCACCCCGCTAGCATCAGGTAGACGTTACAGTGCGACGTCTCACCTCCCACTCCAGTACAGGCATGGGTCAGCTGAGCACACATTATAGGACTATGCACAGCAGAAGAGAATACTTTTTCTACAGTAGCCTAGCAGGTGGAAGCTCTTGAATGGCCATGTTGTATCTTATGCTTTTGTGTGTATAGTTGTCGTGTAAGTAAAGCAATGGAAATCAGCTTGTGATATTATTTAATTAAACAACCAACCTGAAATAATAGAGTAAACATAATGCAGTCTGTAGGATCTTCAGTGAAACCAATTAGTAATGTGTCTAAATTTTTTTGTGCTCAGCTGATGAATTAACCTGCAAGCCTGGGTGGTAACGTTACTGCATGTTTTATAAAGTTTGCTCTTTCCGCTAATGTGTTTATGATGACAGGGCTAAATATTGTAAAGCTTCCGGAAAGTGTTGATTTCCAGAGTCCTACTGCTCGTAAAGACTGGGAAATCTTCGAGGGGTACTTTGAAAATTACCTTATCGCTACTGGTCAAGATGAGTGCCCTGATAAGGTTAAGCTCGCCCCTCTTAAAAATATGCTCAGTTCACAAGGACATGCTCTGTTTGAAACCTGTGACATTTCCCCAGAGGACAGGTTAGTGTATAATAGAGTAAAGGAAGCATACAAAAATTTGTCATGTAAGTAAAGCAATGGAAATTAGCTCGGGATATTGTTTAATTAAACAATCAACCTCAAATATTAGAGTAAAACACAGTGTATATTCCTGTATGTAAGTGTGTATCTTGTATCCATTCAGTGAGCAAATTAAAACATGGAAATTATGATTATTATAGCATTAAAATTATATTATCTTCAGTCACAAAGAAATTAAAACTGTGTTGAAAAATAGTGTCTACATTCATTCAGGTAAGGTTGTGGGGTGCAGAAAACAGTCTCTTTTAAAATTTTGAGAAATATATTTTGTGCTTCGTATTCCTTAAATGCTGGCTTACGTATAGCATTTTTATGTGCTGTTTTATTATCTTTCATTCATTTCTGCTTTACTTCATAATTGCTTTCTATTTTGTAACTTTGTTTTACTAATTAAACCTCTTATAACATATCCGTGTGTAGTTAAGTCACCTCATACTTCATAAAGTAACTTTTTTTTTTCAGCTAAAAAACTATAAAAAGGATACAATGACACTAAGCATATTGAGGAGAATTGCATCATACACAATTCGTGAAGACTTGCAACCTGAGGCCGTAGAAAAGAAGTCTTTTGCAGCAGCATCACTTATGAGTTGGGTGTTTGCTATGGAAAATTACGGCAAAATAAACATGTAAGGAACTCAGTAATAAGTTATTCTTCAACTAGAAAATGAAAATTACTCTCTAGAAGTTCTTCATCTCATTAGGGTCCTTGGTGACCTTTATTGCTGATGTATTACATTTGTGTGGCAAGGAAGATGAGATGGTGATGGTTTGAGCCAAAAACCAAGAACATATAATTTACTGTACTAGTAATTAATTAATAAATTTTAATACAAAATGGAACCTAAAATGTAGCATATTAAGTACAGTTTTCCAAGCTTAGTCATGGGAATATATGAAAACAGGTAACATCACTTTGATTCATAAACAGAGATTAAAGACCACACTAAATTTATTGTGATATTTTTAAGACTGTTGATATGCTGTTGGGTGTTTTTTTTTTTTTTTTAATGGCATGCTTCTTAAAAATTTTAAGTTATGTGTAATATTTATTAAGGGGTGCAGCTCATGCCATAAAATTCATCACTATTACAAATTGATATTATGCTGTCATAAAATGATTGAGGATATCAAAGATATGTCTCCCACCACTCCGCAGGCCTGTATATAAACCAGGTTACTTCCAGCAAGCCTTCAGTTGTGAGAGAGCTGTGGAACGGTGCGAGTGTGTCACTCTGATATATGACGGGACCCTGACACTCATGTATTAGTGAGGAGCCTCCCCCCAACCCCCGCATCCAAGACTGATTGCTTGCTGCAGCAATGTTCCCAGACTTACCTATCCCTGACTTTTGCCTTTATGTCCCCCACCGCTCATGCAGTAACACTCACTCATTATAGTACATTAAGAGTTATGCCACGTTTTTGTGAATCCCTACTAAAGTTCAACTTTCAGGTGCCGATATTGTATCCTCCCACCACACATAAACAAAAAAACTACAACATGGCTTCTCTGTTTTAACTGTTAAATGCTTTGCACAAACTACATTTTTTTCAACATCCTATCAATGTTGTGATGCTGTTGTCGCTCTGTGTACTACTTGGGGGGCAGGCCGATAGTGCTCGCTGCTACATCAATTGCACAATGTGCACCAGTGTGTATTGTGTAGCATGTTGTTCACGCATGAACAGGTCAGTGAATTGTTCATTGTACAAAAGACCTGCTCACCAATAGTAACCGGCGACCTGGCTGTTTATTTTTGTGTTTAAGTGTGACCCCCTTAAAGCAGAGTCTTAATGCATGCCTGAGGTAGTGTTATCACCTGCTTGCATCCCTGCGTTAACATGTAAAATTAATATTGAGTGCCCACCCATGTGGTTCACGTATGTTCATACAGACACAATTTTGAATGCTCATAATTCTTTTTATAATTTTCCAAGAGTTTCGTTTTGTATTGTTTTGTTTTTAAAAGGAAAGTAATGATTTCACGTTTTTAACTAAATGTACATTCAAAGACTAGTTGTGCCGGCAGGCCCAGGCCGGTTGCCAAGCCCACAGAGCAAATTTCCAACAACTTGTATATTAAACTTTTACTTTATTTAACAATGCTTTTCTTTAAGGGTTTTATGTGCAACTTTTTTTTTTGTAATTTAATATAAAGTTTTTTTGTTTTTTGGTTGCCTGTCACAGCATTTAATAGAGAAGCATAATATTTCAAGATGAATAGCAAAAGCTATGAAAGAATTTACTGAAGAGATTTAACAGTTAAGAATTATGTAAAATAATCTCCTGATTATTTTCCTGCCTGCATGGTCCTCCGAGCCTGTAGAGATGCCTGCCACAACAACCTTTCAGTGCATTGCTCTGGACCTGATGGGCCCTTACCCACGCTCAGCTAGAGACCAACGGTTTGTGCTAGTGGTAACATATTTGTTTACGCCGTGGTATGAATTGTATACTTTGCCGAGCTCGCACACGCACCACATTGCTGCCACCCTGGAGAAGGAATTTTTCCCCCATTGGGGATACCTGAGAACAATATTAAGCGACGACGCCACACAATTTTCTGGGTCGCGCTTGAGAGATTTGTGCATGAAATGGCATGTCATTAAACACACAACTGACATACACCACATCCGTGCAAACCCAACTGAGCGAAGAAACCAGGCAGTTGAGGCGCAACTACGCCTCAGAGTAGGTAAGGACCACACCACCTGGTCACAACATATACCTGAAATTGCTTTCCGCCTACGCAACCGAACAAATGAGGCTACAGGGAAATTACCTGCTGAAATGTTGTACGGAGCAGGGCTAGCAAAACTGGGAGAGTTTATGTGCCGCCCTCCAGACCTGAACCCAGGAGCCGACGATTCCAAAGCAGGAGACGGTAAAGAAGGCAAAGATATGAAGAGGCTCATGCAAACCAAAAGCGATCCATGTAAAATTGATTACTAGAAACAAGGAGACTACCTAAACCCCTGCAACCCGGTGACTACGTCTACGTACGTGCGTACCACCTATCCACCGTGGGCAGCACCAGTACTTCTGGACGACCTGCGGGGAGAGAGGCCCACCCCTGCAACCAATGGTAAACAACAACAACAGCTACAGCGTGACGGGAGTCACTGTTCTGCCAGACCAACGTGTTCATCTGTCTACCACTGTCCAGCACGCAAACAACAGCCGCATCGCTGGTTACCGCCCTACCTCAGGCATCGAACACACGCCACCCAAGATGTAAATGGGCCTCATCATGCTTCCTGTATGGGCCTCACTGCAGGCCCTATGTCAGGGGCCCCTGCAAACATGCCGGATGCCCAGCGTTCTTGACTCCCTCGGCGCCCACATCCGAAATGTCTACCAAAGTAAGGGATTGGCCATTCCTAGCTTACAGGTTGAGGCAGCGCCTTTGCGCCGCCCTGCCACCTGCTGCACTTCAGTCTAGATGCTGCTGAGTCACCGCATCACACTATTGGTCTTCCCCTGCCACCTGCTGCACTTCAGTCTAGATGATGTCGAGTCACCGCATCACACTATTGGTCTTCCCGTAGGTGAGGGGGTCATTTGACCTTGCCCACGCTCTGTGTTCCACTCGGGGTGGAGGGGGGAGGGCAGACTGATAATGCTCGCTGCTGCATCAACCACACAACATGCACCAGTGTATATTGTTAGCTTGCCATTCAAACACGAACAGGTCAGTGTATCGTTCAGTGTACTAAAGACCTGCTCACCAAGAGTAACCGGTGTCCTGCCTGTTTATTTTGTGTTTAAGTGTGACCCCCTTAAGGCAGAGTCTAATGCATACCTGAGGTAGTGTTATCTTCTCCTTGTGTCCCTGCCTTAATATGTAAATTAATATTGAAGGCCCAGCCACGTGGTTCACGTATGTTCATACACACAATTTTGAATGCTCATAATTATTTTTATAATTTTCCAAGAGTTTTGTTTTGTATTGTTTTGTTTTTAAAACTCAGATAATGATTTCACTTTTTTAACAAAATATACATTCATAGACTAGTAGTGCCGCAGCCAAGTTGCCAAGCCCACAGAGCAAATTTCCAATAGCTTGTATATTAAACTTTTACTTTATTTAACAACGCTGTTCTTTAAGAATTTTTATGTGCAACTTGTTTTTTGTAATATAATATAAAGTGTTTTTGTGTTTTTTGGTTGCCTGTCCCGGCATTTAAGAGAGAAGCATAATATTTCAAGACGAATAGCAAAAGCTACAATAGACTTTACTGAAGAGATTTAACAGTTAAGAAATATGTAAAATATTCTCCTGATTAGTTTCCTGCCTGCAATTATTCATGTTGTAAAGTGTTTGCTTTCTGCATTTTGTGAACATTTTCCTCAAGATGCTGGTGGGAAGGTGTCCATTGTTAACGCTACCTGCATGTCACCATATTTAGTCTGGTATAGTGGGTCTTCGAGTGCGGATGTGAGCCGCTCCGCACCGCGCGCCATGGGATCTTCATCAAGTGTTTGTTATCATGTAGGGTGTCAATTGTTTAACTTATTAATTTTACCGGAACCTTTTGTCTCTCTTTTGCTCTCCTATGTGCTGACCCTCCTCTCCGCCAACTCAAGTCCCCGTAAAGTTTTATTACCATAAGTTCCATGCATTGTTAAGCTTTTGTCTGCATAGGCCCCTGGCAGGCCTCATGTGTCAGGCCTGCTTCAGACACGGGACTTGTATTTTACCACATGTACTCTTTCTGGTAATATATCTAGTTTCATTGGAACTCATGTCTTATTCCATAATTATTTACATTTCCACCTCGAGAACTGGCCCTCTCCAGCAAGTGTACCACATGGTCTCTGACAATGTGTTAAACATTGTAAGTTTAAGCGATGTCTCTGCCTACCTAATTAATAATAGACATGTGCTGCGAGGGGTTACCACCACAGGCTGTCGACCTGTAAACGACCCTGAGAATAATATCTCTTGCTCCTCTGAGCCTGTAAAGGAGCTGGCACCCTGGGAATATCAGCATCTGCATCTGCAGCCATCGACAATGTGGAAAGTCTGTAAGGTAATCCGGCATTGTACGCCCCTCACAAGCCCTGAACCATGTCAGTTGTTTTATTTCTAAAAGCCTAACATTACTGTTTTCAACTTTCAACCATATTTACGTCTATTTTGTAACTGAGCTGTGATTCATAATTTTTTTTTACAGGTTATTGAAAGACATGTGTCACGATGTAGTGCATTATGCGCATTAGAATTTATTATTTGGTCTTAACTATGTCTAACTTTAGGGAGAATCTGTATAGAAGGGTTTTAAATCTCATTATTGACAAGGGAGATCTCTGTGAAGAACAAGCTGGCTTTGTCATTTACACCCTTCTGAACCTTTACTTGTCACTTTATATTTGAAAAACACAAAAATTCTAACATCCCACAAAAACAAATATATATATATATATCCCCCCCCCCAGGCTATAAGTATTTAAAATGTTTACAGGAATATGTGTGTAAGTATACATTATCATTAACTCAAATCAAAATACATAAAAATATAATCAATTACACCAAAATAATTTAAAAAATTTTAATCAAGTTAAGCAAAAATTGTTTTCTAATAATCACTTATTGTAATAGCTGAAAATCATTGCAATTGAATTTTGCAAGTATGTATTAATGCACTCATAGTAAATATTTTATGACGATAAAGATGAAATCTACAATTTTAATTATGACATTTTCATTAAAATCATACGATAAAATCTGGGCTCGGTCTATTAAAGATGGAATTGTTAAGGTGGTTCTATGTGTTGGTTTTCGTTATATCCTTAAACAATTTATGGCTGAAGTGTAAAGGCATATATGTGTGGGTAAGCCATTTTTTAAAGTTAGATTCGAGTTCGGTTTGAGTTCAGATTGAGTTCGGTTCAAGTTCAATGAATTATAGCATGGTTCAGTTCAAGGTCAGTTCGTGAACAGTTTTAAATTTACAGTTTATCTTCAGTTCAATGAAAATATTCTACGTAAAGTTCAGTTCAGTTCCAAAATCTGGGTTCATCTCATCTCCAGTTTTAAATGTTGTAGTCAATTTCATATAAGTGGTCTTAAATTTGACATTTCTAGGAAAGTAGTGACAATGGCATCTGGTTGGCTATGTATCTTTCCGCCACAGCTGAACTGTCACTGAAGGTGACTGTTTGCAAACAAATACCATGTGACTTCCAGTATTTGTAAACAAACAACATATGACTGCCTGTTTTTCTAAACAAACTGCATGTGCCTCCTCCCAAATGACTTTTATAAGCTGTAAAGAGCTGTTCAAACAGTTGCAGGTTGGCAACAATCCCATTTTTTTTAGTTTATAAATATTAAATGTAAATGATTAACAGTCCATGTAATAAGTCAATATATTGATAATTTTTTTACCTTGCAAGAAATTTGTAACCAGGAAACATGAAAATGAAATTGTATTTTGACTGTCAAATTATTAAGAAGTTGTACTGTTTTTTTAATATACGGTACTCAAAATATATTAATGACAACTAATCTTGTCACACTTACCTGAGGAAAGTTCTTGTAAACATAAAAATTTAGCATGGTTTCCACACACCAAATACCAACATCCCCTCCTCCCCTGCAGGAATGCACAAATACTGACATACCGCCCCTCCCCCTCCCTAAACTCGTTTTCAAATACAGTATACATTCTTACATACAGACTATGCCTACTATTGCATTAAAAGTACATAATTCAGCTTTGTGGTATGAGATGACAACAAACTCTGTACAGCCTGATACTTTTATGGTGGTTATAATTCTGAGAATGTTAAAGTATGTAGGTAGCCAAAATAATATTCAAGCAAATGTTACTTAATTTCAGTAATTTTATAATATATCTCATTTAGTAACTCAAATGTTTGCAGGTCTACATACAAAATACTTTATAATAACTTTTCTCGAATACCTACATGTTCAGATTGTAATGCTGTGAATAAAAACTTATTTCTGACTCAGTGTTGATATTTACACTGAAGTTCAGTCGCACAACATTCCTCCTCAAAATTATGAATACAGCCCTAGGTTTGTTCTCGAATACCTAATGAAAAACTGTATTTAAGTTCAGAGCTATTACAAAGCACTCTAGAGAAGCAAATGTGACCTACAGCAACAATATATTAAACGAACATGTTACTTACACACTAAAAAGATGCTCCACCTACCCAAGATTGAATACATCATAGTGGCAGCTGCTGAGGTAGTGCTGCAGAGCACAGCCCTCCTAATAAAATTTCAGAACACATACCTCTACTTATTTGCTACTCAGTAAATAATACTGCGTACGAAAACGGAAGTTATGTCGCAGCTAATGTTTTTAAGATGGACGAGACTCTTGTCACGAGAGAAATGTTTTTGGAAATGTCGAGTGGTGGGGCGGCAGATTCTTCGCCTTGAAGTGGGTAGAACTAGTAGAGAGAGATGACCATAACATAGGACTAGGGGTGCTACGTGGAGGGAGGGAATACTTCAGGGGCTCTGCCCTTTTCAGCCAATTGCATGCTGTAAATCGGAGAGAGCTGGGCACGTCCCTACTCAAATAAAAAAATAGTTTCCTGGAACTTGACAAAGCTACCAAAACTACATGTTTTGTAAGCACACTTTCGCGCTCCGCTGTTTTGCAGTTGTTAAACACATTTCTTAACAATGCTTGTATTTATTTTTTGAATATTTTTTATTTATAGATATCATTCAAACTAGCGTGAGCTTCAAATATAGTGTGTAATACTCTGAATAAGTTTGTTGTTAATTAATGTTGAGCTATGAGCATCGGTCAAAAGCAGGGTTGAATTGTTTTTAATGTCGTGTTGTGTAAACTTGTAAATAATTGTTAATTCGGCGAGTAACATTTTAAACCTTACTACAACAAGGATTTTCAATTACAAGAATAAACTAGACCTACAGAATCCAGGAACAGCAAAGCCACAGTTAAGTATAATTCAACAACAAAGCCAATCCAGGAACAGCAAAGCCACAGTTAAGTATAATTCAACAACAAAGCCATGGTAGTGAATGGTTCGTATACGAGAAAATTCTACGTAAGTACATACAATTTCGCGGACTGGCTATGCAGGTGTAAAGTTGGAAATGTGTTGTTTTGTTTAATTTTTTTTGCTAATGAAACCTAATGATCTAGCATGGACTGTCAATGGGGTAAAAGATTTTAAACATTTGGGAGACAAAGTTAAAATACATAAATCAAGTTCGCAGCAAATAAAAAATGCCATAACATTTTCATTGCTTGGTAAGGTGAATATACATTGCCAGTTAGATAGCGCGTACAGTTTGACGAATGGGTTTTTTTTACAAATATATTAATTAAGATATGCCACTTTCATCCTCTAATTTAAATTTGACATGAATTTTGTATGTACTGTCATAATTTAAATGTTAATTCCATATGAGCAAAATTTTCCACTTCTCCATCAAAACAATATGCAACTCAAAATGCCACACACTCATGCTTCTTTCCACTCTGTATCATCAGTTACCATTACATGTTGGCACGGGTTTCTGGACAGCTCATCTGTGAGTTCGTTGGTTTCCCCCGCCACGTGTTCTACCTAGAAGTCGAACTCTTGCTATAACAAAGCCCTGCGGGCGAGTTTGGTCTTCCCGTTATGCATTTCTTCTAGCCAAACTAAACATCTGTTGTCTGTTTTTAGTGTGAATTTTCTGCTAATCAAATATGATTTGTATGTTGGTAGTGTGTGTACAATCGTCAAACATTCTTGCTCATTAACATGGTACTTACTCTCTGCATTTCCAAACTTTGCATGGTGATAGTTAATGATGTGTTTTTCTCCCTGCTCACCTACTTGATAAAGCACTGCTCCAATACCTTCTTGGTTCGCGTCTGTTTGTACTCCGACTGGCAGTTCTGGGTTAAACATGGCTAGTGGTTGACAGTTGAGAAAAGCAAGTTTTATTTCTTTGAATAATTGTTCAGCTTGAGGTGTCCATGCAAATTTACGTTTTTCAGATAGCAACTCAGTCAATGATGCAGTAATAACAGAGAAATTTGGAACAAACTCGTAACCAATGTATCAATCCAAAAAATGTCATGACTTGTTTTCGCGACCTGGTTGATTTTTCATTTATCTGTTGTACGTTTTGTTCTTCCAATTCATATCTGTACCTTGTGATGTAATGCCTTAGAAATTCCATTTTGCTCATTCCCAACTTTTACTTGTCAATCTTACACGTCAACTTGTTGCGTTCGAGCCTTTAGAACACAAGACTCAGTCAGGTGGTGTAGGTGTTCTTCCTAGCTGTTCAACCACACAAGTACATCGTCAAGATATGCCATCGCAAAGTCTCCTGTGTAGCCGTCTAAGATGTTAACCATAAGATTTTAAAATGTAGCGGGAGCACATTTTAATCCAAAGGGCATTACAATGAATTGGAATCTTCGTCTGTCAGGTGTTGTGAAAGAAGTCTTTTGGCAGTCTTGGGGGCGGATAGGCACTTGCCAATATCCGGACTTAAGGTCAAGTGAAGTGAACATAGTAGTTCTCCCTAGTGTTGACAAAGTGTCCTTAATATTAATTACAGGAGATGACATGTTTACTGTAATTCTATTCAATGGCTGGAAATCCACTCAAAACCTCCATTCACCGCCCTTTTTAGGGGCTAGTGTAATGTCTTAGTTGTGGAGACTTTGCATAGGTTTAATTACATTGTCACTCAACATTTCACGTACCTGTTGATTTATGACCTGTCTGAAGAAGATACCTTGGTCTCGTGGCTTGGAGTACACCGGGTCCTCATGTGTCATGATGATAGCGTGATCGGTGACATCGGTATGCTGCAGCTTCCCCTTGGTGTGGAATACACCAGCATACGTGTCCAGCAGATGTAGCCTTCCCTTGTGGGATTCTGGCATCTTGTGCGAGAATTCAGCAAGCGGCAAGGCATCTGTTGTTGTCGGCTGCATTGTTCCCACAGCGTACGGTGTCCACCTCCAACATGTCCACATGTGAAAACAGTCAATTTGCAGTTCAATGACAGCTGGTTGTCGATCAATCACAGTAACCCCAAAATCATCTCCTCACACAAATCTCGTACAATATATATGTCACATTTTGAACGGAGTTCGCGAATTCCCACAGTCGCGTGCATTACACTCGTAGCTTCACCCTGTTAGTTTGTGTTAGCAAACTGTTAGTGGTACTCTGGTTGCAATGTCCTTTATCAGTCTTTCATGTTCGAAACTGTGACTTGCAGCAGTACCTTCCACTGCAATTACATTTTTACTCTCAAGTTCTATGTTAATGCATATTACGCATATGGTACTGTCACTCTGAAACACTTTTGAGCGCGTAGCGGGTGGACTTTCACGCTCCAGTGGCGATTGTGTTCTCACTACTGGCGGCAGCGGTCGCGTGACAATATCTAGTGCGGGGGGTGTAGTGGTGGTGGTTCAGTGTTGTTCCAGCACTTTGTATCCCTGTCCCGCCTGCCTATCTCGCTCTTAGGCACGTGCCTCCCACGTAAACAGTTCCACACTCTCCTGGTTGGCTCCACACAACAACGGCCTAATGTCTGTTGTTGACAACGCTACGATGATCTCTAATACCCTGCAAGTTGGCTGTCCTGGGTACAAACATTTGTACAGGCCTAACTTTCTCTGAATGAATTTCTCTATTCCTTCTCTCTCACGTTGTTCTTGGTACAATCTAGCCTGTACTTGTATGGCATCGCCATCGGTATCAAACATACCAAGTAACCATTCGCAGAACTCTTCCTAAGTGACCTGGTAGTCACGCACCAAATTCAACCACGTGGCAGTATTTCCCCTCAGTCTGTTTGTGGTGACCTCAGTCCAGTCCTCACGGTGTACACAGTGTCGGTGCAACTATTCCTCATATACAGCTAAGAAAGTACCTGGGTCTTCTGCTTTAAGTCCCACAAACTTGGTAACAATACGTTCCTATCCAGTCATGTCAGATCCTGCAGCGTGTATGTGACTACAACCGGTGGTGGCATAGCCTTACTCTCAGGTGTTGCCGGCGGTGCGTTCTCTACACAGTTCGCATTACAGCACTCCTTACAGTTTATCACTCCATCACGGAAAATTACATACTCATCCAGCCCAATGCATCGTAGATGAAAGTTCTGCTTACACTGTTCACATGTAGCCCATTTTGTTTTCGCCCCATCACATCAGGTGCGCATGCACAGGCGTTGTTCTGACGGCATTGACGCGGTATCGAACATGCATTGGCATAGTGGCTTTTCCCACAGATTTTCCTCGAACAAATTTATCTCACTTAACCGACCACAATGCACGCATCGTTCGACCAGAATGTCCAAATTTGTCATGTTCGCAATCGCGGGTGTCGCGGATGCCGACACGGATGTCTTCATGCCTTCTCACTGCTGCTCTGGCATGGGTCCACCACTTTAACATGTTTGACGCAGTTGACATGACCTGAATGAACACACTGGCCCCACTTGGGAACGCCAATTGATACTGTTGGGTGGGACACGAGATAACAATGACACTATTTACTTACTGTAGATGGTGCCAGCTGTGTTTCCTATACACCGCACTTTGAGACTCAGGGATCTCAGAGATGCTACGGGTTATCTGTCTCACGTGAGCGTCTTTGCAATTCTAAAGATTTATGAAAAACACTGTAATCAGGAGTTTGCTGGGTTTCAACACTACAACAAGACATATAATTACACTGAGAATATTTGCTTTTATTTACCATTAGTAACATATCGTGCCAGAATGATTTTATGATTAACCTCGGGCATAATTAGCTAGCTCCAGTGGGTGATTCCCCCAGCACGTAACTGAACTTGTGCACTTCTAGATGGATGACTTCTCCGCTGTGTTTAAAAACATAGTCTCCACAAGGAAAGGGGTCTGCAGCCGCTAGGATGGACTGCTAATTTTTGCTGGAGGCCGAACACGGAGAATGACAATCATGAATTTACCATGTGCATTTATTCTCTCTGTAACACTTGCTCGTTGGGTCTCGTCCCTGAACCATGTGTTGTGTGGTGAAAGTCAGACACATAGCAGGCTCGGATAAAATTGTATTGCCATACAAACTACACAAAATAGCACTTAGTGAAGGAGGGGCACGACATGAACAGGCAGAATAAGCACGCAGAGGCGTGAAAGTGTTCTTAAATGGCGCAGATGCCGCTGGATGAAGTTCGTAGCGGACCACGTGGTGCAGATGGAATCGTAGTGATTTTAAGTGAAAATCTGTAAATCATTACCGGACAAAGTAACAACAGCGGTGGGAAAATTATTCCCTTCAATAATCAAGCATACAAAGGCTTGTAGCGTGATGGCGGGAAAATCCAACATGTGGAAAAGACAGTGTGGTCATATACAAAAGCATTAATCATGAAAAATACAAAGAACCCTGAATAAAAAAGATATATATTACCCTGAGTTTTATTAAGGCGCACATAGTAGAACAAGTATAAGCCTTCTAAACACAAGGATGGCATGGATACGGACTTGGCAGTAGCTGACCGCGTGGCCATGGGTAATGTGGCCGTAGCACAATTTAACTTAAGAAAACCCTGGAAATACATACGGTACATAGAATTATCACCCTTAATATTGCATGTGGCAATCAAGTAGAAGTTACAATCAAAAGCCCTTAACATGGGCGGATTGCGCCTAATTCATAAGTGGCCTCTCCGACATCCTTCCTCCGACCCTCGATTTAAGTTGAAAAATCCATGCGCGGTGCAAATTATTTATTTAAGTGGAAGCATAATGCTGGGGATGTCTGACAAAACGCAGGCAGAGGAGATTTTAACCGATAAACTAAAGTGAACTATGAAAATCTAATTCAGTGCAAAAATATTAAGTGTGTACATGACAGCATCTTACCTCCCCAGTTCTCCTAGAACAACTGCCCACAGGCAACTATCTCACGGACCTACCATGACTGCCTACGGGGTTCACACAAGAGGAAGTGCTATGCAGGCAGAGTGAAAATATTATATTCAAAACGAAAAGGCACATATAAACTTTTATTTTCACAAGAGCAATTTAAATCGTTATATACTGGTGTTAGATAACTGTTCTTTGAAGGTGTTTACACCGAAATATTAATGTCTGTTTCTTCAGTGCAACGCACATTTTGAATTTTAAAGTAACATTGCACAACGTTTTTAGAAAAGACATTTTTACACTTTTATAACACTTTTGACCTGAAAATAAGAATACCTGTCACTGAAATTTACCTATCCAATTTTGGGAAAGTCCAAAGTCGTGGCGTCTGCGCGCACGTGCTTACCCATATGTCACGTAACCTGTGAGCGACATCATGGTCTTACTACCGCTGGCTCTTAGCCGGTGTCAACATTATGTCGACATTTTATTTGACCACATTTTTACCCAAAAGTATGGGGTGCGAAATTATGCAATGAATCAAAGATTTTTTTTTGTTAGTTAGCATAATGTTAGGTATGAAATAAAAGTTAAAAATACTCATTTATAATCAGTTCCTTTTGGTTTACACTTTCCGTGATGATAGAATGTTGCTTAAAATTGGTGTCACTATGACTCACCTATGACTAATCTGGCTTGTGTGTAGCTGCAATATGCAGCTGTTTGTGTGCTGTCAGGAGTGTTGCCAAGTCCTATATTGAAAATCTGCTAGACCCAATTGCAAAATCCTTTTAAATTCAGTTAAAATATATTAAAAATAATAAATAGTAATAATATTGTTTTTCTCAATTTCATAGCACAATATTTTACTTAATATTTTGTATCCTGTAAAGTTTCAGCTATACAATGTTTCCAGTTGTTTGTTTCCAACTCATAAATACAAAAATTGACAATATTTTATGTAAATTACATATAACTGTGTATATATAATCATCAGTGAACAGGGCAGGAAGGATTTTTGTAAAACATTCTGTTTAAAGGGCTTGTTTTTATCCTTTTCTTGTTTCAAGCAAATAGCTATTTTGAAATTGGAATACCAAATGGTGTGGCAGCTTATAATAGGGATTTGTGTGATAGTTTGTGCATGACATTTGTACGTATTTGTTCAAATACAAACTTTTCCCTATATATATGAATGCGTTTGGTATTCTTCATAAATTGCATGCGTTTTAAACCCATACAAATAATTTACTGCTATTTTCTTATGTTTTTTGAAATGACCATTTTCACTTTTGGTTACATTGCGATGGTTGTATCAGCCTGTGTACAGGATGTAGCGCGTCGCAAAGTAGCCATGTCTTGTGAATGTTTTCATTTTTTGTCAGCAAACACCTCCTGTAATGAGGCTAAAAGGAACAAATGAATGGCATTCCTTCCTTCCCCTTGAATACATACTGCTTACTCACCTTCCTCCCCCCCCCCCCCCCCCCCTGTAGGTCACGCTTGGCTGTTGTCCTGGTGCCAGTCAAAGCTGTATTCCTGGAAACAATGACTGGTGAGGGATGGAGGAAAGTATTGATCCTGTGAGCAGCTAAAAGAAAAGTAAACAAGAAAAAGAAATTCATTTATGGCTGAAAGTCAAAAGTCTTGACAGCTGTGACAACATGGCAACTTTCCCTCACTCTCTTCCAGGGATGTCAAGTATTGCATCACCTGCTATAAAGGTTGGGTGCTGACATAATGCTGTTTTATTTTTATATATTTTAGTACTTTAAAAAACAACTATGTGGACATCATGTGAAGGTGGACATTATGCAAGTGAATATGGTGTATTTCTCTTAAAATAAATTATTAAATTTGATGCTGTCGGGTGAGACACGAAGACGAACGAATACACTTTTTACTTACTGGTAGATGGGCGCCAGCGGTGCTTCCTACGCACCGCACTTTGGGACTCAGGGATCTCAGGGTTGCTGTGGGTTCTGTATGTTTGTCTCACCCGTGCATACTTACTAAACATTGCACTTTCAACATGGAGACTGGAACTGGGTTCTGACACTACGGAGATACATATATTTAAAGATTTTGTTTATTTGATCAAATTACAGTTCGTGCCAGAATGAGTTTATGGTTAACTTCGGACGTGACTAGTCAGTTCCAGTGGGTGATTCCCCCAGCACGTAACACAACTCACGCACTCATAGATGAGTATTTTCTCAGTGTATGAGAACACAGTCTCCACAAGCAAAGAAGTCTGCAGCTGCTAGGGTGGACTGTAGAGTTTTCCTGGAGACAGGTCATGTGGAATGCAAAATGAAATTACTACGTGCGTTTACTCTCGTCACTAACGCCTACTCGTCCGGACACGTCCCTGAACCACGTGGTATGTCATGACGGTCAATACACATAGCGGGATAGGATGGAAAATAATACCGCCGTACAAAACTACAAAATATCACTGGGTGAACGTGGGGCATGACATGGAACAGGCAAATAAACACCTGGATGTGTGAAAAGATTCTTAGATGATGTGGATGGATGCCGCTGGATGAAGTTTTTAGCGGACCATGTGTGCAGATGAAAAGTGCATTATTTATTTTGAAATTCAATAAAATCCCGTCAGCCAAAATGGTAATGACATTAACAAAATTATTCTCTGTGCGATGCGAGCATACAAATTCTCTTAGCGCGCCTGATGGCGGGAAAATCCAGACATTAGAAGTGACCGCGTGGTCATACACAAAATGCGTCAACATGAAAAATTACAAGAACCCTAAATAAAACATTACGTATAACCCATAGAAAATTATGGCGCACATGAAATTAAGAAATAACCCTCTAAGTGCAGTGATGGCGCAGATACGGACTTGGCAGTTGCTAACCACGCGGCTGCGAGTGATGTGGCCATAAAACGAATAAACATGACAATAACCCTTAAACATGCACATACAAATATTACCCTTATGATTGCTCATCACAATTAAGCAGAAGTTACAAGGAATAGCTTTTAACACAAGTTGCGCGGGCGGCATGGCCTCTCTGACATTATCTCTCCTCATCTCGTTTAAGTTTCAAAGAGCCACAAGGGGGTCAATTAATTATTTATTAGTTAAGCAGAATCATATTGCTGGGGATGTCTGGCTAAATGTACGCAAAGTGAAGGTTAACCAGAATACTACATGAAAACTATGGAAATCTAACTCAGTGCAAAAATATGAAGTGCGTACGTGACAACATCTTACTTCACCAGCTCTCCTAGAATGACTGCCCAAAGGCAGGGGTCACGTGGACCTACTATGGCTGCCTATGGGGTTCACACAAGCGTAAGTGCTATGCACGACACAGAGTAAAAATATTAATATATTAAATTAAATGGCGCATAAGATATTTTAATACAAAATTATCGAATGCATGTTTAAATATGAAATACTGTTATTCAATAAACGTCTTTTGAAGGCGTTCTCGCCTGGATATCAGTGTCCAGCTCTTCAGCACAGTGTGCATTTTTAATTTCAAACATAAACATTGCACAACATTGGGAAAAGGACAATTTTACACTTTAAAAAATATTTTGACCCTGAGAAAGAAACATATAGCACTTAAAATAGTTATACCGTTTTGGGAACATCCGTGGTAGTGGTGGGCTGCGCGCAAGTGCTTACCCACATGTCACGTTAGCGACGAGTGCCTGCATGGCCCAACTGCCGCTTGCTCTTAGCCGGCATCAAATTGAAATTGAATTTACACTTTATTGAAATTGTGGTGTTGAAATTCAAATTCGCAAAAACCATCAGAGTCCAAACAACTTTATTACTTTTATTTAAAATATAAAATGTTTTCAGCATATCAGTTCAGTAATTTTTTTAATGGCAGTAGGGGTATTATTAGGCCTGTTTATCTATGCCCATAATTCACCAGATTTCATAGAAAAGTCTTAAATAAATCAAAAGTTCAGAATTTTTTATAATGAAGATTTTTTTGTATTCAGTTGTAGTGTTATACACTTTTAGGAACTCTTAGTTATAACTTAGGTGAATGTTTAGAAAAGCAGTTGAAGAAAATTGCTTTTGTTAGTCTGAAATGTGAAAATGTGACTATGCAATAATCAACAAGTTGGTTGTAAGTGTGTCATAAATCATTTTTTTCTAATTTGTTTCTTAAATATGCAATATATGCTCCCATTTTCACAGAAAGTTTTCTCTTACAGAAATGTGGCTCCAAAAAAAGCTAATCTAAAAGCAGCCACAGAAGAATTGACCAAGAAACAAGCGGAGCTGGCAAAGGCTGAGGCTGAACTAGCTGCAGAAAATGCCAAACTGGAACATCTGGCTGAAGAACACAAGCGAAAGCAACAGGAGCTGGAGAAAAATGAAAAGCAGGTAAACAGAATTTTACATTATACTGAGTGTACTTGAATAAATGATTATAAAGGCTGTTCATGATAAAGTGAGCACTTTAGGAATGAATCTAAAAAAAAAAGTCACCTCTCCTGCATGCATATATTTTAATAGGTGCACTGAGTGACATTCACCCAGTAATGTTGGTAACGATGGGTGGAAAGTAGTTCCATATCTTAATGTTTAATAATAAGTGTTAGGTAACTATTTGTAATAACTTAAAATTAATGCTTTCACTTTCTGTTTTTTTAATGCATCGAAGTATGATGATATTTGTAAAGTATTTAGTTTCTTAATAATTTCGCAGTTTTATTTGACATGCATGAATAAATTGATGAGGCCCATAGCAATGTTAATTTTACAAAGGCGGAGGAATACGCAACGTTTGTACACGTATATCTTAAGCAGGGCTTTCAAAAGTGCTAATTTTACTGTGAACAGTCTATAAACACCAGAGTGAGGTAGATGAGTTCAACTTCAAATGGAGCATATTTCATCCAGGAACAAATTGTATAACATCCATAGGTAACCCATTAAACCAGCATGTGCACAGTTCTGCACATCTGATAACACCACTTCATACTGCACAGGCACTAATATGGATCACAGTAGTGTGACTCTGCTTGTCGTAGTGGACGGACAGTTATGCCAGTGTACTATTTCTCTGAGTTGAATGATATGCAGTGCAGTAGTCATGTTGTATCGATCATGGCACCCCAACAGACCACAGCCAACACATACCATATATTCCAGACTTGAATGAAGACTGTGGAAAACTAGTATCCTGCAGGTGAGGAAGGTGGATGTAAGGAGGCTAGAAGAGGAGTGTGCACACACACGTCTGAAGACGCTTCTTTGGAACTGACGCACTCTCCCTCTTGTGCACCCCCTCCTCCCCCCCTCGCCTTAGCGAGGCACGGAATGCTGCTGTGCAGTTCGCCTGGCTGCCTAACTTAGTAGAGGAGACGAGGAGGGTGTGTGTGTCCCTACAGTTCTCCGACTAATTGGAAGGGTGAACAGGGTGGGTGTTAGTGCTGATTTCCATCGGGGGTGTGACTAGTAGGCCCTTCAAACAGTGAAAGAGAATTTCTAGCAGAGTTGTGTGCCTGGCGGGTTGAGGATTTTCCCACGTTGGGGAACCTAAAGAGACACCGACTGGTAGAAGGGCTGTGAGCAGATGGAGGGGAATCAAACCCCAGGGTTAGCTTGAGCGTGAACATCTCCCTCCCAAGGAGCTTGACCTTGCTCACCATGAAAGCCGTCAACAAACAGGATGCCAGCTGTCACTAAGAGATTTAAATTTAAAAAATACATTAAATGGAGGTGAGAAATGATAATGAAACGTGGTGTACAGAGAACGGCCCTGAATAGTAACCTGTTCAGCCTCTTGCACGCTTCCGGGGTGTCTATATGGGGCTGACCTCATGGGCTTATAAGCTGGTACAAAATCGGCAGCAGGGGTTACGAATGTTACAATCTTGGGCTTACGTACAGGTTTGAGATGAATTACGATATTGAGTACTTTCCCGGCAGCTGTACAAATTCTATGCGTAGTAGGGGGTGAAGTATTACTCTATGGTGGCTGTGAGGGCGGATTTACTGTTGGCTGGGGCACTGGCAGAATTAAATAACGTACATTATAGTACTCCAGCCACGACCAACAGATCTTCACAACAAGTCTAGGTAAGTGTCACAATGTTCATCAATTGAGAGGGCTTCCCTGACGGTGTCAACGGTGCTTGCCGCGGTCTGAGGTGGAAGGGGTGTTGAATTACTAGCGGGTTTGATGGGAGTGGGATTGTCGGATTGAGCTAGTTCACGTTGTAGGACCCATCGGGCTAGAAATCGGATCTTGCTATTGTGCCCACCTCCTTTCGTATGCATCAGTGCTGTTTAAAATAAAGTTTACTAAGAGAATAAATACACAACAATTAGAGAATTAATAAGTTCCTGGTAACCAGGGCTCTTACATATACAACTGTTTAGAATGGCTTGTTCGTAACCTAGCATTCTGCATTCAGCCCGCTTGGGAATAGTCTTGTACAGACACAACCAAGGCAGTGAGCGTGAGATATGACTTACAAGATTCAGAGCGTATCCGCAGGTATGCTTGGGCGTACCGGACACGCCTCAGGAGTCCTGGCCTTATGCAGGCTAAAACCTTATTCAGTCTCCAGGAAACCTAATTAGTTTGGCCCACTCATGCCTATTCTGCAGGGGTCGCTTAATATAGAGCCGCTAGTTGCAAGTAATGACTCACAATTAATTTTAGCGAAACTAATTAAAATGAGTGGAGTTTGAAATAACTACATGACCATAATTAAATTTAATTCAGCTTATTTATTGCTACTCTGGAAAACAGAGGGTATATATGGTTCTGTATAAAATTGGCCCAAAAAAATTATTATTAATATAATTTTTACGTTACTGTAGGTGAAGGCAAACCTGATTTAGGCAAAATCAAAATCCAACAAAACTCCAAAAGGCTAATCGCAATGTCAACGAGTAAACAAGAGGTGATACTGTCCGGAGGAATGTCGTTATGGTCTGCTACCACGGAAGTCAAGGAGTGACTCGGGTGAAGGGGGTGCAGGGGTAAGGACGTTGAGTTACCTTAGGAGCTTCACCAGGTTTTCTCCGCGTGCTGCGGGATAGGTGTTTGAGCTTCTGAAGGAGCCATCTTCCTGCTGCTTGAGTTGGAGAGGAGAGTCTTTACAAGCTTGAGGGCCTTCTTCAGGCTGGTGGATAGCGGGCCTTCTTCAGGCTGGTGGATGGCTGGCCTTCTTCAGGCTGGAGAGAGAGTCTTCAGCAGACCAGGGGATGCCCTCCAACCTATACTGTCGGTGGGCTAACGAAGACTGGGGAGAGCTTTTTCACTTCTTCTATATCCAAAATCTCACCTTGGTGGCTGTCACGGGGGTGCAGGGGTTACTAGCATTCCAGTGCAAGGGTTGGTTATTAAAGGGCAGTGGACTGCGCCATGCAGTTCTTATTGCCCTCGCTGGAAGCTGCTGACATATTTACTGCCTCCTCTCGAGGCTCGGCGGCGATGACGTCACTAGCCTCAGGGGTGCTGCTTTCCTGCCATGTCTGTTAACTATCTCATCTTTCTCTGACGTGTCCATGGCTTGGCAGGTAAAACAATCTTCGGTTTTGGGGATGGCGACTGCATGCTAATTTCTGGGCGGGCAGCACAATCTCCTCAAATAATTTTTAATTATTCATGTGTCTGTAGCTGTCCAGCAAATGGAGTCAACTCTGTAGTCACAAGTTTAATTGTCTCTCGCAGGTTACTTGCCCTGTATTCTATCAGCGCGTGATGATGGGCTGAAGTCTTAAAGTAGAGAGCACAGACGAGCTACGCAGTATGACAGCATGCATCAGAACATATTGACAATAACCTAGGAACTTGCCCGCGGGCCATTACATGAAATGGGTGTTGAGCACATGGCCATGAGGAACGTTTTGAATTGACCCAAACATGGCTGTGTGGAACATTTTAAATTAGCAGTTACTCCATGCACCCTTACAGCCTTGCAGGTGCAGGTATTGCGCCAACGAACTTTGCCAAACATTTTGAGTTCTGTAGCACATGGGGGCATGAAGGTTTAAACACTAAAGAGTAAGACCCCTAAGACCGCACACAACCCCAAATTACCCCCATGTACACACAGCTCAACCGCAACACAGTGTATCGGTTGTGACAAGTGGGTGATTACCAGGGTTAGTAGCACACAGATTGGCCGAACACTGGGCCAGCTCGGCAAATTTAAATAATGCTTTTATAACACTCTAGCAGTCGTAGTATGTTCTTCAGCAAAACATAGGTTATTTGTCCGTAACTTAAATAAAGGAAGTTATCATTAAAGATTTAAAATATTTTAGGGTAAAAAAGAGGATCATTACTTTCTGTAAAGTGAAAAAAAAAAAAATATATAAAAAAAAAGTGTGTCAAAGGGGCACAACTTATTTATTTTTTGGGTTCTAGAAGAAACAACAACATGATAAGCACATAAGAAATGCTGTATACATACTTTGTAAATAACTTCTCATTCTTAAAGTACTAATATCATTACTTTGCCTTTTATCAACCATCTCAAGTATTTATCTAAATTATTGGTATCCCGAGACCAATAAATTATGCAAGAAACCATCTTAGCTAGTGGCAACATGCCACTTGAGAATCACAAAGTTAAAATATTAAAGTTTGACATATTCAGAGAGTGTGGTTTTTCTTCTTCTCCTTCTTCTTCTTTCTCAAAAGGTTAGTAAAAGACCATGCTTAATCATTTGAATAATGGCATGAATAAATAACCAGGAACACGCCCACAACATTGAACGCTCCTGGCAAAGTAGAAGGGCTACATATGTACTGTATCTCAAAAAGAGGATGTATACAAGGATCCAGCTCGCCACGCCTTACATCCTAATGCCTCAAAATGGCGACCGCAAATGCGGCGAAACAAAAACTTTAACGAAGGATCATGGAGATTTTCTTGAGACCAAGCTAATTAGTAAGTGTCATGACATGTTTAGGTGAACAAGACGGTAGTCGTCGCACCCGGAAGTGGTCATAGCTGAGATATTGATTTAGGCAGTTAGAGCAATAATCAATGTACAACATAGTGCAATAACTTGTATTAAAAGTTTATGAAATAATTTTTGTTGAAACAAACTCACATAATATAGTAATCAAACAATAATATTGTAAACATAAGCAAAATATTTTATTGATCTACTTTCTAAATTAATTGTTGTTTTTGACAATGCAAAATTACTAACACAATAACCATTAATGACCCCACACTGTCTTTTGCAATAATAAATATGTTTTAACAGAATTCTGATAAGAAGAATTAATTGCTCTTAAAATTAATTACAGCAATGACTATTTATGTTTACTGACATAAAATTTTCACACATATTAATGAAACAGTAATTGTAGCTGAATCACCAAAGAAATACTAGAGTAACATATTGAGTTACAGTAACAGTGACTATGAGAGGTTATCAGTGAATCAAAATATTTACATTTCATCATACAAAAACGAGGCAGAATTAAATTGCTGAACTGGACACGGGTTTTGCCAAACAACTAATATATTCCTAAAAAAAAAAGGTACAAAGGAAAGAAACAAAACAGCGATTGTCACGAAAGGTGGCACAGTTCTGCAAATAAATGTTGCAGTTGTGTGCTGTAGATGACAACTTCCTACCAAGTGTGCTCTTTGCAGACGAAGACTCGTTTACGAGGGATTGCTTCTTCAACAGACAGAACAGCCATGCATGATCTGATGAAAACCCACTGACCAAGCACACCAAATCCCATCAAAAAGTGCTTCTCTATTAATGAGTGTGCTGTAGTTGTTTGTAACAGTCATTGGCCTGTATTTATTCAATGATGCTACATATCTCCAATTATAGCAGAATTTGTTACCGAAATACTTGGAAAATGTTCCTTTAAATGCTTGTGATGCAACAGGCAATATGGTTTCAGAAAGACAGGGCCTTGCCTTATTTCATCATTGTGGTTTGCCGGCACACTGTCGTGTACTTTCAGAACTGGTGGATAGGTAGGGGATGCCCCATGGCATAGCCACCATGCTCACGTGACAATACACCACCTGGCTTCCAACTGTGGGGCCACAAAAAATTGATGGTGTATGCTACACTACTTGACATGAGGGATGAGTTCATTACGTGGATATGGAGAGCAGCTGACACCATCAATGCCATGCTGGAAACATTTGCACATATGTGTTGCAACATACTTCAGTGCTGCATTACCTGTCTCACCAAAAATTGCTGACACTTTGAACAGACACTGCGAGACCCATGCCTTCTGTCCAAATGTGTAAATAAATTGTTGTTTTATTGCACACCCTTTTGCCTTATTATGGTAGCATACCTGCCTCTACACATTGCCACTGGCATTAGCAAGTTAACTACGAACATTATACAATTTGTTCCTGGAAGAAATATGCTTCATTTGTGCTCATCTATCCAACAGTGGTGTTTATTATCATTTGAGTATACTTATTATAATACAGCTTGCTGCAAAGCAAGATTTAGGCATCAACCAGTTAACTCAATTTTTAAAATTAAAATGTATGGAAATTTTTTTAAATTTTATTCATGCCAGTTTTTGGAATAATGGTAAAATACACTGATGAGAAGTAGAATAAGAGCTACCTTCTTAATAGCATACACTTTTGCCCTGATGACTGCACTCATGTAGTATGGCATGGACTTCACAAGTTTCTGTAAGCATCCAGGAGCCATACTGATCCATGACCACTTCACAATGCATAGATATCAATCAGAGCAGGATCCATGGTGCGCACATGCACATCCCTCTTGACAACATCCCAGATGTGTTCGAGAGGAAGGAGGTTGGCTAACCTTGGGGACTAGGCAAGCAACCTCAAGTTTGTAAAGTATTCATCCAACCATTTGGTCACAGTTCGAGGTTGGGGAGTTGTGGGTGAAAGCATGTCTTGCTTTAGGTCCAGGTCTCCTGCAGGCTGCTGTAGGTGCATAAATGTAGAGTTCAGAGGAGAGATTCGGGCGACTCTTAACATTATGGTCTGGAGTGCCGATGAGGGTGGAGTGAGATGAGTATGGAGCAGTGCCGGAATACAAGAGCGGGGAAATGGGACATCCCCAAGAAAACCCGCCAACCGGCGGCATTGTCCAGCACAGTCTAATCACTACACCGCCATGGTCCTCTCCAGAAATGGGTGCACTGAATTGGCAAGTGATATGCTGCACTCTGGCCTGTCTATTTACGGTAATAAAAGAACTAGTAGATGGTGACCTCTGTGATCGATATGTTGCATGTCATGGCAGTTGCACATGGTGGTGGTGGTGGTGGTGGCAGCGGCAGCGGTTGTTGTTGTTTTTTCTGATTCTATGAACAATTTGTACAATTATGTACAACTATGTACAATTTTGGAATGGTGGCTCAAAAAAATCTCAGTGCCTGCACAACTTTATAGATGGAGTGCCCCATACGTTTGGCCCTAACGAACTGGGTAACAATGAAATACACTGTGATCTTGTTTCTTTCTCATTCTGTGCTCAACTGTTACTCAGACAGTCAACATCGCAGTCATGTATGGATGGGCACCGTTCCATCTCCTATCTACTAATGCAACACTCACTGGTTTCTCAGCTGTACCTTCCTTAACTTTTCCTCTAGTCTCAGGACACTAAGTAAGCATAGTCAGTATTAAACCTAAAATATGCATTTTGGCAAATGTATCTTTATGGTATAGAGTAGTTTGTGGTTTTTTATGAACAGGCTTGCCTGTTCACATGAATTGTGTTTCGGTGGTCTACTCCCCCCTCCTGCCAGGTGTGTGGAAAAACTGTTGGCCAATTGCACCTCGATAGGTAGACACTTCATGTCATGCCATCCGAGCTGAGTTTGTGACATCAATGTGTGTGTGCTGCAGCACTGAGTACGATTTAATATGCACTGTTTGTGGTGTGTGCTGCATGAGAAAATGACCAAATGGGTCCTGGAGATCCCCGAGAAACGCTGCTGACCAGTGGCATTGTCTGGCCCGATTTCCACTTTAGAAAATCCGGGAGTGAATTTGCTGGGGACTGAAGTCGGTTGAATCATCATTGTTCATCCACTACTGTCAACATCCATTGAGGGCTTGGAGTACACTATGGTTGGATGTAGCCGCCTTGCCACCATCGCTGAGTCCATTGCTACTGAGTGCACCTTCCAGTCATCCGTGCTGGTCCTACCCTTCATCCATGGGGGAACAAAGTGCCTAGATGTGAGATGTACTAAAGTACTGATCCATTCCTTGTCCCTGAAGGATGCTCACAACCATGGCTACTGTGTCAGTCCAAGAGCCTGGAATGGGTCCATGTCAAACTTATTACATAAATATCATTATGTAAACTACTAAATAACGTCAAACTCCAGTTGAAAATAACAATGCAAAAGTGTGAAAAGTTAACACAAAAAATAAGTATGTAATCAAAGTAACAATAAATAGATTGTTTGTAACACATGAAACAAATAACTAATATTATCTGTGATGAGTTGACTGGATAAAATTGTGTGCTAAATATATATATATATTTGTTATTTGTAGAATTTTTACTATATATATATGTTTTACCAAGTGAATAATTGTAGCAATTTTAATAGATTTCATAGTGGTTTTTCAATTTAAACAATGAAAACTGTTGGATAGTAATACAAATGCAACCAATGAAAATAATTTGAAGTAATTAACGTACTAATTATTAATATAATAATATGTTGAGAATGAAGATTTTCTTCTTTCTGGCGTAATATTTTTCTTTGCTGTACATAGTTTATAACAAATTACAGTATTTGTATTTTGGGGTGGATGGGAACCCAACCACTGGTTTTAGCATTATTCCTGTGGGAAAGTGTAACATTCTAGATAATTGATCAATAATTATTATAGCAGGACCTACTGCAAGTTAAATTACACAGGTGAACATACATTTTTTGCAGTCAGTGGTTCTACTCACCACCAGTCACATTGATGTAACTATAGCGTTCATATGTGATGAGAAACTTTAAGCACTCACGTAACTTGTTTTATTTATGCCAGGCAAAGGAGCTGCAGCGAAAGCTGGAGCTTGCACAGCAACTGCTGGTGGAGTTGTCTGGTGAACGTGAACGCTGGGAGGGCAGTGTCGGCAACCTGAACAAGCAGTTTGTCTTCCTGCCAGGGGACTGCCTACTGGCCACAGGTTTTGTTTCATATCTTGGACCTTTTGTATCCCACTACAGGCAAGAACTGCTCTCCTTATGGAAAGCAAAGGTAAACGTTACTTTGAAAATCTTTTTATTTAAATTATTTGTAATATTATGTACATATTGTCAAGATTCGTTTTTATGCTCTAGTCTTATAGGTATATATAAAAATTAACTCTGACAGATTAATTAGGGCTCAGTGGTCATGCACTAACATTTTAAAAATTTACTTCTGTAATCCACTTTTGACCCTGAGCCTAATAAAAAGTACATTTTTATATATGGGAAACAAGATAAAAATTGAAAACAAGCAGACTGCTCCTATTTCCTCCAATGCTGCATTCTGCCACTTCATCATACTGTAAGTCATCTCATTACCTCTTCAAGGGATTCTGGCCACCATTCAGGGTTGTGACGGGGCACAAGGAGTTTTTTTTTACACAAACAGAAAATCAAAGCAGCTCTTAGTTTTATTTTACAAGAAAGTGTCAGTACTCAGTACACTATTTTACATTATCATTTGGAAAAAGAACATTTAAAAATACTACATGTTAAAAGTTGCTTCTCGGGCGCCCTTATGCGGCCAAGCAAAGCCAAGAGCAAAATATAATTCAAAAAAAGTACATTTAAAATGGTGACGCCGGCTAGCAGATAGCGGCGCAAAGCCCATGATGGCGGTCATCATGCACGGACACATGTACATGCACGTGTGCAAAGAGGCTCTAATTTGAACTTTCCTATAACACAATATTATGCGTAGTGTAAAATGTGTCTTTTATTTTTCAGGGTCTATAATGTCTTAAAGTGTTTGATAATGTACATTTCTCAATATTACAAAATGTTTGGTTATGAATTGAAAGTGCGCTCTGTCGGAGATTTAGAACAGTAATATTCCCGCACGAATGCCATCAGAAAGAGACATTAAAATGATACAGAAAATTAATAAGAAAATCTAAAATGTAAAACAATATTTCAATTATTTTGTGCCACTTTATTTTCATATATAAAAGTTTTACTCAGCGTGCGTAGCACTTCCGCTTATGTGAACCCCGTAGGCAGCCATGGTAGGTCTGTGCGACGCTAGCTTCGGTGCAGTCACTGTAGGATGTCTGGCGAGGTAAGCTGTCACGTACGCACTTCAAACTTTTTGCACTGATGTAGATTACCATAGCGCTTTCTTAGTATACTGGTTAAACTTTGCTCACGTACGTTTTTGCTAGATAATTTGCCCAGCAGTATACTTCCGCTTAAATAATAATTTGTGCCCTTGCTGCTTTCTGAAACTTAAACGAGGAGAAAGGGAGGAAAAATGTCGGACAGGTCATGCGACCCATGCAACTTGAATCAGGTGCCATCTGCCTCTGCCAAAGGCACTTCTTTGTAATTTCTGAAATATTGCTGCATGCTATTTTAAGGGCTTTATTTTCATGTATGTATTCAAGGGTATTTTTCATGTTTAATGATTTTATGGCCACATCTTTTGCGACCATGTGGTTTATAGCCACCAAGTTGATATCTGTGCCATCCATGCAGTTTGAGGGTTTATTTGTGTAACATTATGTGCGCCATAATTTTATTCAGGGTTCTATGTCAATTTATTCAGGATTCAATGTATTTTTTGTGTAATTGATGATATGTATGTCTGACCATGCGGTCATTTTTCATGTCTGATTTTCTTGCCATCCGGCTTGGTAGAGGCTCAAACCTGATTCAATCTGCAATGGAATAATTTTTCCAACCAGAATAATATCTTGACTGACCAAAGTTTACCGTTTTTGCAAAGAAATACACCATTTTCACCTGCACCATGTGCTCTGCTACAACACTTATCCAGCGCTATCTACGCCATCTAATACTGCTTTCACACACTTGCGTGTTTATTGTGACCACTCATGTCTTGCCCATCATTTTCCAAGTGCATTTACAGTATGTGATTGTATGTAATTTTGTACAGTGACATTATTTCCATCCTAGCCGGCTATGTGTAGAGGCTGTCACCTCACTAACCACGTGTGGCAAGATGAGCCCCGACGAGTCTGCGTTAGTGATGGCAAATAATCACACATGTTCATGTAACTTGTTCATCTTTGTCTCATTTCATTATTCTCTGCACCCTATCTTCAGGGAAAATTGTTAGTCCACCCTAGCAGCTGGTGACCCCCCTTCCCTTGTGAAGACTGTGTTTTCAAACACCACAGAGAAGTCATCCACTTAGGAAGTGCGCTAGAGTAATTGCAAGCTGGTGAACACCCAACCGGAGTTGGCTAGACACGACCAAGAGTAATTCATAAATAAATTTCTGGCACATTTTCACAACAAGTGTTTCTCTTTTTGTAATGGTAGCTACCTCTTGCCATTGATTTCTAAAAGTTTAGTAATGATTTTTATTAATGCTATGTTTATCGTAAGTACGCTCGGGTGAGACGAACACACAGAACCCACAGCATCCCTGAGAACCCTGAGTCTCAACATTGCGGTGACTGGGAAAAACCGCTGGTGCCTTCATCAGTAAGTAATTTGTGTCATCGTTTGTCTCATGTCTCACCTGACTGCGTCAATTGATGTTCCCAAGTGGGGCCAGTGTGTTTATCTGCGCCACGTCATCCGTGTCAACCACGAGAAAATGACGGCCACTACAACTTATTATCTGTGAGAAGGCCTCAAGACTTCCACGTCGGCAACCGCGACACCCGCGATAGCGAGTGCAAACGACGTGGACATGTCGGTCGAATGTTGCGTACATTGTGGCAGGATAAACGAGATAAATTTGTATGCAGAAAATTCATGGGACCAACCGTTATGCCAATGTACGTCCGATACCGCATCTACGCTGTCAGAGCATCAGAGCAACACCTATGCAAGTGCATCAGGTGTGACCGGGCGGGAGTGAAGTGGGTGCAGTGCTAACAGTGTAAAAGAGACTTACATTTATGATGCATAGGGCCTGTGGTATTTAACACCTTCCGTGATGGTGTTATAATCTGTGACGAGTGCCATAAGACGAACTGTGCCGAGATCGCGCCACCGTCGACACCAGAGGTGAAAGCCACTCCGCCACTAGTAGTCATTACATACACATGACAGGGCTTAACCTGGCCAGACAGAAATGTACTCTTACCAACTCCGAAGATCCGGGTACATTTCTTGCTGTTTGCGAAGAAAAGTAGAACAGGCACCACATACACAGGGAAGACTGGACAGAGGTCACTGTCAACCAATTAAGGGGGAATGCTGCCACATGGTGGAATTTAGTCAGAGACTATCGTGCGACATGGGAGGAGTTTTGTGACCGATTATTTGTCAGGTTTCATACAGTTGGAGAAGCCATCCAGGCTCAAACATGGTTATACCATAAACAGCAACGGGAGCGCAAAAGGCTAGAGGAATTCACCCAACGTAAATTTGGCCTGTTTAAATGTCTGAACCCAGGACAGCCTACACGCAGAGTATTGGAGATAGTTATCGCTTTGTCAACACTGGACATTAGGCCGTATCTACGGAGAGCGACAAGGGTGAGTATAGACACAAGAGGCATGTCTCTTTGAACAGGATGTGTATCGGGGCATACATATCAATCCCCAAGGTCGAATTTCCACACATCAACACCCATCACAATACCAGATTTTACGCGAGCACCGCCAATTTCTACACCCATGAGACATAAACCTTGGCCAACAGAACTTCCACCGCAATAACCAGGAAAATCATCACCAAGACAATAGGTCGGGAAACTAAGTCTGGAGGTTTGCGAAACAGCACCTGCACCAATTTCACTGCCAGTTCATAGCAATCTGCCTAGTGAAGGTGCAAAAGTGTTACAAGTCACTTACAGTACCGTAAAAGCTTTAAAGGTTAATGTCGAACTTGAGGGGGAAAAAAGTGATCACCGTAATTGACACTGCTGCGGGAGGGCCTGATCCAGGCAATAACAACAAGGGTACCTCTAGATCGCCTGCAGTTTGCCACAACTAACCAACAGGGAGAGGTAAGAAGTGTCATGCATGTAACAGTGGGAGTACGAGAGCTCCGTACCAAATGTGACATGAACATTGTGACGAACTTGTGCAAAGAAATTATTCTGGGACTGCCATGGCTAATTGACAACCGTGCAGTAATTGAACCACATCTGGACCATCTGGACGTGGGGACATGTGGCAGGTGGACATTGTACGCCATGGGAGCAACGCCGCCGACAACACCTGCCGTGCCGCTTGCTGAGTTTGTGCACAAGGTGCCCGAACAGCATCAACCATGTCTGCAACACCTGCTGGACCAGTATGCCAATGTGTTCCACACTGATGGAATGCTGCAGTGTATCGACATCATCAAGCACATCATCATCAGGACGCACGAGGACCCGGTGTACTCCAAGCCACGAGACCCAGGTATTTTCTTTCTGTGTTTCATGAATCAGGAGGTATGTGAAATGATAATGTGATTAAACCTATGCAAAGTCTCTACAACTCAGGCATTAGACTTGCCCCTAAGAAATATTATGAATGGAGGTTTTTGTTGTTTTCTGCACTTTGAATAAGGTCACTGTTAACAAGCAACCGCCAGTAATTAATATAAAGGGCACTTGTCCACACATGGCCAGCTACTGTTTTCACCTCTTTAGATTTGAAATCCGGATATTGGCAATTACCTATCCACCCCCAAAACAAAAAAAAACCGCCTTCACCATGCCAGATGGGCGTAGGTTTCAGTTTGTTGCAATGCCATTTGGCTTAAAATGTCCCCCTGCAACATTTCAGAATTTGATGGTTAAGGTATAGATGGAGCATATGAGACTGCGATGGCCTACCTCGAATATGTGCTTGTGTGGTCAAACAGTTGGGAAGAGCATTTACACCACCTGAGCATTGTGTCGAGAGACTCAAACACAATAAATTCACGTGAAAAGTTGACAAGTGTAAGCTGGGTATGAGTAAGATGGAGTTTTTGGGACACTATGTAACAAGGAACGAACACAAACCAGAACAACAACATGTGCAGGAGATTCAAAACAAACCCACACCCATATCACAGGTCCGAAATTGTTTTGGTTTAATCAATTGGTTGAGGGAATTTGTCCAAAATTTTTCTGTGACTACTGCACCATTAACTACCTTGTTGTGTGAGAAACGTAAATTTGTTTGGACACCTCAAGCCGACCAGGCATTCCATGAAATCAAGCTTGCTTTCCAAAATTGTAAACCACTAACCAGGTTCGTACCAGAGTTACCTGTTGTAGTACAGACGGACGCTAGCCAGGAAGGGATCGGAGCAGTGCTATTTCAGGTGGGGACACACGGGGAAAAACATATCATAAACTACCACAGTGCAAAGTTTGGCGATGCAGAATGCAAGTACCCTGTAAATAAGCAGGAGTGTTTGGCAATAGTACATGTGCTGAGAAAGTACCAGCCGTATACTTGTTAGAGAGACAGTTTACCTTGAAAATTGACAACCGTTTTCTTGTGTGGTTAGAGGGCATGCATAATGGGAAAAGTAAACTTGCCCGATGGGCGCTATTGCTCCAAGAGTTGGACTTCAAGGTAGAACATGTGGTGAGGAAAACCAACGAACTCACCGATGCACTATACCAGACCTAACGATAAAGACAACATAAAGTGGGAAGAGGGACTACCACTTTGTCATGCTATACCAACTGCAGACCCACAAGCTCTTGTTTTACAAAACATTGTTGTCACACCACCAGGTGAACTTGTCTCATTAAGCGTCCGTGACGTGTTAAGAGAGGTACACACTGTGCAAGAAAATTCCCCAGATACTGCGTAGCGCCGGCAACACTGTACCATGCGGTATAAAGAACACTGGAGAGTAGTGAACCGGGAAATTCAAACCAAATCCCCCTGGTAATTGCGCTCTATGGAGAACATACGTGCCGAAGGAGAAATGGTAACTTGTACTTAAGTATGCACATGACAGTTTAGAACATGGACATCTGGGTTTTGAACAAACATGTAGAAATGTAAAAAAGTTCTTTCACTGGTCAGGGGTTCAAGGAGATGTAAGAAAACATGTGCAGAGCTGTATCACGTTCAATACCTGGAAGCCGCGGAGAACAGACGGCGATGTCCCACAGCAACAGAGGCTGCCAACGGAGCCATTTAAGACAGTAGCGATTGACATCATGGGCCCATACCCATGTACCAAGACTGGGAAAAGATTTCTCATTGTCTCCACGGATTTGTTTACCAGATAGACCGAGGCGTTTCCTGACAGCAATGTTCGTGCACATGCGATCACACAAGTGATACAGACAGAATTCTTTCCGAGATGGGGACATCCAGAGTACTTGCTAACGGATAATGGTACGCAATTAGTAGGGGGGAAGTATCGAGAGTACTGTTCCAGGTGGTGAACAGAACACCATACCTCCCCAGCCTACCATCCCAGGGCAAACCCAAGCGAAAGTTGTAACCAAGACGTAAAAATCCAGTTATGCGTCCGGTTAGGGTAAGATTATACCAGGTGGGCAGAGTTAATTCCGGAAGTAATATTTTGTTTGAGAGACACTGTAAATGTGGCAACCGGGAAAACACCCACAGAAATGGTACAAGGTCGCGAACTACGTGCACCTGGAGCACCCCACAAAAACACTCCAATACAACCTGAGAGACTTTAAGAACACTAGACACAAATCCACGAAGAAGCGAGAGCAAATCAAGCGAAGTATTGCATTGTGTGAGTACCGGAGAGCAGGAGACGGCCACCCGAACTCATACGCGGAATGTATGTGTATGTCTAGGAAAACCCACTATCAGCGGGAGCAAAGAACTGTTGTGACAGGCTGGCACCCAATTGGATTGGGCCGGTAAGTTTCAGCCAAAATGGTTAGTTCAACATTTCTCATGAAGTTGGGACCGAGATGAGTCCTGTGAAACATCACAGAGACGACCTATGTATAACCCGTACCCCTGCAGGGAAGAGAGGCAAGGAGAAGCAGGAAAGCCAAGTACCTCAGCGAGTGCGACATTGCGTACCAGGTGGTACATGGAATGACAATAACACGTGACACAACAAAAACACAAGTCCTGTGACAACACACGTGGTAGACATAAACAATAAAACTGGGGACACTACATCATTTAGATGTTTCGTGCCAACCAAGTACTCCACACCAGGCAGCGAAGGAGGAGGCGACGTAAGTGTACATTTACCTGAGATAGAAAGGAGTAGTAGTGAAACACCATATCTGTGTTTTTCTGTTGAGGTTACGGATAATATAACAGTTCAAAGTAACTTCAGGGGCTTCAAAAGTGTGAATGAAGAGGGTGGTAACCAAAGTGCACACGTAAATCAAAACATAACCAGTGCCAGTTATATCAGTTTTAAGGGGTTTCCCCAAGGCACAGCTGAATATGGTTGTAACACTAGTGAAAATGTATGTCTTAACACCTCAAGTGAAGGCAAGATGCCTTTCCGAGGTTTTCCGGATCCCACAGGGGATAGCCTAGTAGGTCAGGAAAGTTTTAAAGGGTTCTGGGAAAATAGTAGAAAAGTGTGTGTGAGGAAGAACATATTTTCAAATGTCAACACAACACAACACGTCACTCGAAAGAGACGAGGAGAGTCACCACTAGGTCCCTACAATGTTGTTCCTGCCTACACCCCCACTCTCTGCAAATGCCGCAGAATAAGAATACCTCAGAGGCCATGCTTTTTGTGTCCTCAACTGGTGTTTCCGGTTCACAGCCAGCGGTGCTAAACCCATGATGGCGTTCACCACGCATTTGACACGTGTACATGCACGTGCGCAAAGAGACGCCAATTTGAACTTTCCTATAACGGAATATTATTTGTAGTGTAAAATGTGTCTTTTTTTTATTTTTTATGGTCTAAAATGTCTTAAAGTGTTTGAAAATGTATGTTTGTCAATATTGCAAAATGTTTAGTTATAAATTCAAAGTGCACGCTGCACGGAGATTAAGAACAGTAATATTCCGGCTTGAATGCCATCAGGAAGAGACATTAAAAGTCTATATTTGCGGCATCCATGAAGTTTGAGGGTTTATTTGTATAATATGTGTGCCATAATTTTATCCAGGGCTCTATGTCTATTTTATTCAGGGTTTCATGTATTTTTCGTGTTATTGATGATGTGAATGTCTGACCACGCGGTCATTTCTCATGTCTAATTTTCTTGGCATCCGGCTAGAGGTTCAAAACCGATTCAGTCTGCAACGGAATAATTTTTCCAATCTGAATTATTTCTTGTCTGACCAGAGTTCGCCGTTTTTGCGAAGAAATACACCATTTTCACCTGCACCACGTGCTCGGCTGCAACACTTATCCAGCGGCATACGCACAAAATAATACTGCTTTCATGCACTTGCTGGTTTATTGTGGCCACTCATGCCTTGCCCCATCATTGTCCAAGTGTATTTACAGTATGTGATTGTATGTAATTTTGTATGGTGACATTATTTCCGTCCTATAAGCCTTATATATGCCGTCACCTCACTAACCATGTGTGGTAAGATGAGCCCCGACGAGTCCGTGTTAGTGATGTCAAATAATCACATGTGTTTATGTAACTTATTCATCTTTGTCTCATTTCATTATTCTCTGTGCTCTATCTTCAGGGAAAATTGTTAGTCTACCCTAGCGGCTGGTGACCCCCTTCGCTTGTAAAAATTGTGTTTTCAAATACCACAGAGAAGTCATCCACTTAGGAAGTATACTAAAGTAATTGCGAGCTGGGGTACACCCAATCGGAGTTGGCTAGACACAACCGAGAGTAATTCACTACTAAATTTCTGGTACGTTTTCTTTGTAAGAGTGGTATTAATAAATGGAAGTAGTACAGTGCAACAAGTTTTTCTCATTTTGTAATGACAGCTACCTCTTGCCATTGTTTTCTAAAAATGTAGTAACAATGCTTATTAATGAAACGTGTATCGTAAGTACGCTCGGGTTGGACAGACACACAGAACCCACTGCATCCCTAAGAAGCCTGATTCTCAACATTGTGGTGACTGGGAAACACCGCTGGTACCTTCATCAGTAAGTCATTTGTGTCATCGTTCGTCTCGTGTCTCAGCCGACGGCATTAATGGAATAAACATAATCTCATTAAAGGTGCCCAGTGCAATATTCTTTTTTTCTTAAAATTCTAATAATATATAAGGCATGTTTGAAAAATAACATACCTGAAAAATTAACTCCACTACTGGGAATATTTGAGTTTGTTGATAAGAATCCTTGAAATACAAACTTCAAATTTTTTTTATATGCTTTAAAAGAATCTTTAAAAAAAAACCTGGAGTTTGAAAGCTGTAGCCTACCAAAGCCCAATCACTTAAAAACCTTCTATTAAAATTATTTAAAAATTGAACATATTTAAAACAATATTTTTAAAACCATTTCATCTTGTCTATATTTTCGGACGAAATTAAAATGTGAAGCTGACTGATTGTTTAAAAGAAAAGGTGGGTTACCTGAAAAATATTAAACCAAGCAGATACGAAGTGGTGTGACCCCCTTCTTACTGCCATCAACTTTACAGGCACTCGTGCATCGCTCAAATATTTACCATATTATGAGAATACTTCCAAACCAGACAAAGCAAACTACATTAGCGGTCTCCACTGCAATACAATTTAAGCCGAAAAGAATTTAACACACAAATTCAAACTAAGTTTTGAAAGCAAGCTAGAACACGCCTAATGAATTATATTCAAACCACAATAAAGTTTCTATATTGTATCAAACGGCAAACCCACCTTGAACTTTTGCTGCCCACAACATGGCGGCATGTCAGCTCACACTTTCAATCATTTTCATAGTCCTGAAAGGATCTCACAGAGCTTAATACCAAAGGGTATTATCACGAAGACGAACAGACTTGAAGTGGCAGAGGCCAGCACTGATGCAAAACTTGCAGATCCAGAATAATTGTTACAACCAATTAGAATTGACTTAATGTGCATATGGGCAGGAGGAAGGGGTAAAGAGAAGGAGGTTGAGGGAAAGTAGAAAGGGAAGAACTCCAAGGCACAGGGGAACGAGGTCTTTGAAACTCAAGTTAAAAAGTACAGTGTCCTCTATACTGCACAGCGCAATCCACCGTGCACAGCACCGTCCACATTGCACAGCGCAGTCCACATAATGTGCAATCCCCCTGTTAGTACTGCTCTTTACCACAGCTTTATTTCCACAATGTCAAGTCACACAAAGTCACAGACAAGTACATTTCACAGAAAAATAGAAAATAGGTGCCAAAACATGACACAAATAATAAATCAATATTTGAAGAAACACACAGACGACGAAGTTGTAACAGTTCAGTAATACCACGTCGATCCCAACGAGTACTTCACTACACAGTAGCACTCTGGCAAACATTTTACAGTCTTCTCTCGGGAGAACGTCTAGTATGTGGGTTGGCTGGGTGGCCGCAGGATACAAAAGATGCAACAAAATGCCCACAGCGCCTGCATCCAGCAGGGCACGACAGTCAGGGGGGTTGCATATCTTCAGGTGCCACACCGCACAGCAGAACCCTGGTATCCACAAAAAGGTGACACCTCTTCTTCCACTACAGTGCTCAGAGGGGAGGATGTAAAGAAACCAAATAATACTCTTAAAATGAAGAAAATCACCACACTAAAAACCAAAGGGGATAAGGGAATGGTGGACAAGCGCATTCACAATAACCGAATACAATAATCTGAAAATTCAACACTAAAGGTTAACCATTAATTAAACTGTAACTAGAAAAGGAACTTAAATTCTTGCAAAATGGTGCTTAAGGTAACTCACGTGGGCTTAACGAAAGCCATGCAAAGCTCACAACAGTACAGTATTTTTACCCAAAAAATTAGATATCCCTAATGGCCCAAGGAATTTGGGTATAAACTTGGATCCAACATCTTTACTACTGTCAGCCAAAACAACATTTTTAACCTATACTTGTCCCAAACAGCAAAAGTGGGTTTAATACGGCTCTCATCAAGACGCGCAGCAATATCGCGTTTTGCAGCCACCGAGCAATGTGCTACACCGTCAAGGAGTTTATCCAGCAAGAAGGGTCCAGGGAAGGTGAATGAGGAAGGTTCTAAAATTTTTACTAGGGGATGAGGAAGGTTGCAACCAAGAAAGGGAAGAGAGGTGAGCCAGCAGAATCGTAAATCACAGAATTAAAACCCACGTTAATTAACTCCAGATCACAATCCCGTTCTGTGTGGTCCTGATAATGAATTATCGCCAAGGAGACTTTTATGTTTTTATTGAAGCGCTCAACCTGATTTCCCTTGGGGAAATAAGGAGTAGATGTCAAGGACTTTACCACCCAACTGAAACACATGTCTTTAAAGTATGTGGAGTGGAAATACCACATATTGTTAATTACCAATTCTGCAGGGGCACCAAGCACTTTCCAAACCTGTTTTTCTAATGCTTTCACGATGGAAGAAGATTTCATATTTTTCAATGGAATGAGGACCACAAACTTGGTGAACGTATCTAAAAGTATTAACAGGCAAACATTACCCCTCTTCGACCTAACCAAAGGTCCAAATATATCAATATGGACAATATGGAACCTGAATGTGAGTCTGACCAAAATTGGTCTGCAGTGCCTGCTTGCATCGCTGACAACCGTCGCACGTCCGTACATAATTGGCAACAACCAGGCTTATATTTGGCCAAACAAAATAAACTGAAATTTTATCAATGGCTTTGTGAATACCCAAATGCCCACCATAAATTGAATCATGAAAATACCACAAAAGCATGGGCCAAAATGCCTCTGGCACTAACAATTTATTTCCATGACCGAATTTCAAAGAAAAATTCCAACAAACCATCATGTTCAAAGTAAGGACACTGCACCCCCGAACTCAAATCTTGCTTTGCTTGCTGACACCAGGAGTCCGCTTTTTGAGTGTCACAGAGATGTACAAAAAACTCCGGAAACCCTTGAATCATCCCAAGGGTGGCAGGAAGGTCGAAAGTAATTTCTTCGAACACCGTTGTGTCATACGTGCGGGACAGAGCGTCTGCCACTGGATTCTCCTCTTCCCTAACATGATAGACCTTGAATCTAAATCTGGACAGGCGGAGAACCCACCTGCCCAGTTTTCCTAGTTAATGAGGATGGCTAAGTACGCAACTAAGTGCCTGATTATTAGTAAAACGGTCACACTCATCATGTTCTAGGTAGGGAGCAAACTTCTCCAGCCCAAACAGGCATGCCAAAGTTTCCTTTTCGTGCATTCCAAAAGAAAATGCAAGCCCCATTAACGATCTACTAGCAAATGCTACCAGAGCGACGTGTCCTTCATGCCACTGCCCTCACACCGCTCCCATAGCTAGAGTGGAAGCATCCACATGGATCACAAAACACTTATTAAAATTGGGTAACATGAAAACGGGTGAAGAACTCAAAAGCCTTTATAAATTATGAAAAGCCTGCTCCTGCACGAGGTCCCAAATAAACGCAACACAATTTTTCTTTAAACCATTCAGGGGGGCGGCAATTTTTTAATAATGCGGAATAAACCGGGTGTGATATCCCATTGTGCACTAAATTGTTGAAACCCTTTCAGACCACGTGGGTGCAGAAAGTTCACTATTGGAGCAACTCTCTCCAGATCCAGCAGCAATTTTCCTTCACAAATTACTGTACGTAACGCAAAAACCTAACCTTATTGACTGTCATCAAAACCTTATCAGGATTCACAGTCAAGCCAATCTCCCTAAATCGTTGCAATACTTTGTGTGAGTGACCCAAGTACTTCTCCATACTCTCACTATACTCTATTACATCACCAATATAATTAAACACAAAATCCATTTTAAATTCTGAAAGTATGTGATCCAACACTGTAGACAGGACCTGACTTCCAAAATTAGCACCCATCGGAATCCTAGTAAACTCATACTGGTTCCAAGGAGTGCTAAAAGCGGTGTACTTGCGACAAGAAGGGTCCAAGATAGACTGGTGAAAACTGTGATTAAGATCTAAAACTGAGTATACCTTAGCCTGCCCCATGTGCTACATCGCACAATCTACCATAGGCAGGGAAATTAGATCTAAACGTATTTTACGATTCACCAGCGCATGATAAACTACCAATCTATACTTGTCACTGCCCTGTTTCCGAACTAAAAATCCTGGAGAACAATAATCTGACATTGAGGTGGTAATGACGTCTTCGTGCAATAATTTTATCTATTATTTCTCTGAAACCCTCAAGCTTGGGAGGAGAACACCAGAAATGACAGTCCCTCACCGGCACGTCATCTACTAACGTGAACCAGTATGGTAAAACGTCACACTTCCCTATCTTTGACGTAATCACGTCACAAAACTCCTGCTTCAGCTGTTTAATAGTGCTCTCAAGATTGCCATCCCTGCAACTAACACTTTCAGAATCAACCTGATTTTCAGAGTTCACAAAATTTAATTGCCTAAGTTCACTGGGAAACAAACGAACTTTAATATTGGGAGCAAATCCAAAAGACAGCATAAGATCATGAAAATTTATTAAGGCCCATGTCTGACCATGAAATTACAATCCGAGAATAAGTTTATGATTCTGTATAGGATGAATCCAAAATAGAAAATTCCAGTAGACACGACCAATTTTTATATGCAATTTCATCATTGGCAATTCACAACTTCAATTCCGGGATAGGACGCACATTCACCTTAGAAATCACATTCTGCTTTATTAACAACCTAACATACTGCCAGCTCACAGTGCAATGCCTCGCACCGGTATCGAGCAAAACAGGGAACAATTTGCCGCAGCATGGGACTTTCACGATGCAACCTGTGTGTGGATGTTTTTTATTTTCATGAAACAGCATATGGCTGGAAATCCCGCACTTATTCCCAGCCATCGATCGTTTTCCGCAGCCGAGCAGTAGGCACATAGGTGACCTCTAGCACCGCAGCGGAAACACTTCCTATCTTTCCATTCTACTTGAGGGTGCAAACATTCGGGATGCAAATGCCCACGTTGGCTACAACGCACGTTCTTATTATGTTCACCATCGGCAACCAGTGCTCATGTCCTTGATTGGACATGTAGATTTTCCCCTACTGTTGATTTTACGGTATTGTTACTCTGAACAGTGAAAACTCCGGTACCACAGTCTACAACACCTTCGTCAGTCAATGAATGTTTAGACTTAGAACGTACAGAAAAAAATCCTTTTTTGGCCACACAGCAACTCTGTATTTCCACCGCCCACGTTCGCAGCTCGGCTAAATTACATGGTATGGGAGTCAAAGATCACGTGGCTCTAACCTAAGGTGTAACATTTTTAAGAATAAGTTTAACTTTCTCTGCCTCTGTAAACTCTAAGCCTAAAACTCTCTGATGTTCAAAACCAAAATCAATAAATTCATTCAAATTTTTACCAGGTTGTTGAAAGCAATAAGCAGTATCGCGTTTGCAAACCCGCCTAACATGTGAGGAAAAAACTTGGACAAGCACAGTTTTATGGAAGCAATCAAAACTACAGCCGGTGGAATTTACTTCCTCAAAAATCAGGTACGCCGGGTGACCTTGGCATTTCACTGCAAAGGTCTGCAACAAGGTGATGTTATTGGCGAGCCGCAGGTCTACGACCTTGTTCACTGCAATGAAAAAACGTACGACAGCATGTGGCTTGGCGAAATTCAAAAGGGGTGAGGCATGTATGGTTTGGCAAAACATTTTGTTGGAACAGCCGGAAAAACTCACCGCTGCTGTTTCACCTGCCGCGTGACACGTCGCCTGCTCTCTGCTTTTCCAAAAGAAATCAGCTTGTTTTCTAAGCTGCTCCATTGTAGCATCGGCCGGAAAGCTGACTTTGTTGTCCACTAAGAATTCAGTGATTGCATCCTTCTTAAGAGTGTACAAGAATGAATTAGAAGCACCCTCAGTCAGTCTGGTGTTGTACATGAAACAAAGAGAGCAAATATCAGCAGAGTTCTGTGGATTTAAACCCTTGTGGCAGGATGCAACTAGTTTTTTTTTTACACAAACAGAAAATCAAAGCAGCTCTTAGTTTTATTTTACAAGAAAAGTTCAGGACTCAGTTCGCTAGTTTACATTATCATTTGGAAAAAGGACATTTAAAAATATTACACATTAAAAGTCACTTCTCGGGCGCTGTTATGCAGCCAAGCAAAGTCGAGAGCGAAATAAAATTCTTAAAAATTACATTTAAATAGGAATAAAATTAATCTCTTTAAATGAACCCAGTACAATATTCTTTTTTTCTGAGAATTCTAATAATTTATAAGGCAAGTTTGAGAAATAACATACTTGAAAAATTAACTCCACTACTGCGAAAATTTGAATTCCTTGATAAGAAGCCTTGAAATGCTAACTTTAAATTTACTTGAACACTTTAAAAGAATCTTTAAAAAACAAACAGTGAGTTGGGGTGACGTAGCCTAAAAGCCCAATCACTTAAAAAACCTTCTATTAAAATTATAAAAAAATTGAACACTTTTAAAACAATGTTTTTAAAACCATTCCATCTTGTCTATATTTTCAGACCAAATTAAAATATGACGTTGAAAGTGTGGATTACCTGAAAAATATTAAACCAAGCAGATAAAAAGTGGTGCGAGCCCCATCTTACTGACATCAACTTTACAGGCACTTGTGCATCGTTCAAACATTTACCATACTATAAGAATACTTCCAAACCAGACAAAGCAATCTACGTTAGCGGGCTCCACAGGAATACAATTTAAGCCAAAAAGAATTTAACACACAAATCCAAACTAAATTTTGAATGCAAGCTAAGAACACGCCTAACGAATTACTTTCAAACCACAATAAAGTTTCTACATTCCATCAAAAGGCAAACCCACCTCGAATGTTTGCTGCCCACAACATGGCGGCATGTCAGCTCACACTTTCAATCATTTTCATAGTCCTGAAAGGATCTCACAGAGCTTAATACCAAAGGGTATTATCATGAAGACGAACAGACTTGAAGTGGCAGAGGCCAGCACTGATGCAAAACTTGCAGATCCAGAATAATTGTTACAACCAATTAGAATTGACTTAAAGCGCGCATGCGCTGGAGGGAGGGGAAAAGACGAGGTTGGGGCAAACTCCAAGGCACGGGATTGAGGCCATTGAAACTCAAGTTAAAAAGTACAGCCCCATCCATACTGCACAGTGCAATCCACCATGCACAGCACCATCCACTTTGCACAGCGCAGTCCATATACTGCGCAGTGTCATGAACTGAAATTCACCATATCCAAAAATGCTCTTTGCTATTTATCACTTAAGTGTGACCATCATTTTTTTACAGTTATTTTGATTTATCCAAATGTTAATAATCAATTTACCTTAAGACATTCTTGTAGTAGCTTTCATAATAATATAAGGCATTTGAAAATATACGTCATTCACGGTTACTTCACCCTTTTCTGAAACCCTGCTAAAGTTCTACTTTTGGTTACCTATTACGTATCTTTCAGCTACATGTAAACATAAATACTGCCTCGTGACTACATTTTAACTGTGAAATGAATGTTTGCAATTTAGGTCTATAACCGTAGTTACATCACCTTTATGACTTTTGAACAATGGCTGTTTGACAATAATTCTTAAGGTTATTATTTTGCAATGTTAACATATTTCTTATACATGGCATCGCACATTACTCATAATTCACGTTAATATTTTGTGGCAACTGTGTTTAACCCTTTTACAACTGCGGAGAAAGAACCGTAGTATTTATCCTCTTGTTATTGATGTATGTTGGATAAATTCATTAAAAGGACGGCCTCAGTTGGAATAAAAATTAAAACTAAGGATCAACCAGTCTAATGAAAAGACACAGTATATTCAAGCATGCAACTCATGTAGCTTATTTTTTGTACTTAAAAACAACAAACGTAAAAGATAGTGGTGAACCTGCACACAAATAGGCCTACCATAACTTTGAGTCGCTCATATTTCTATGCATTGGTACTTACTATTTTCCGGGTTTATTTCAGTGTTTACTTTAATTTATCAGGCTGTGCTTAGGATTTTTTGGTATTGTGCAAATTGTCTCTATCTACTGTGTTTCTGTACCCAGAATGGACTTACGGGGCCCACTTCCTGAAAGGTTATGGGGCTTATCTTAACCAGGGATAATCTTCATTGTGGAGGGGAGGGGTGGACATCATCTTCGAGGTCTGCAGTGGGAGATCCTCTGCAAGACATTGGTGATGGCACTGAAGAGCTTCGGGGTCGTCTGGAAGAGCAGTCAGAGAGCTTCAGCACAAAAGGTGGTGTTCGAGCTACTGGAGCCATGTAGCTCTAAAAAGAGCAGACGAACAATGGCGAGTTTGGGCCGCACGCAGGTATAATAAGTAGCTGCTGGCCTACCCTTGCCCGGGCTGCATGGTTGGGGCGATCATTCATCTGCTTGTGGGCGAAGCCAAGGGTTGTTTGCTGCGGCGTCTGCTGGTGGCCGGAGTAATCCCTCGGCGCGCCCTTGAACTCCTTGACCGTTTGGGGTGGGCTCTGGTCACTCTGCCACTGGCTCACTCATCTTGTTTGAGGGGAATTTGGCATGGCTATCAGACTGCTGCGAACAGTCAATACTGACGTATCTGTATTAGTTCGCACGACATAGGATGTAACCTGCAGGCGCTAGGGTAGATATTATACTTGGTTCAGACCCCGCCTGGTGCGCCAAGGAGATACACACAGATGAGACATAGTCGTTGTTGCATATATCCAGAGAGTATCATATGTCAATGAAAATTGATACTCTAACATGTACAAAGCAAGTAATACTAACGTAAGTGGCCATAAATTCAAACATGTCACCTGCAGTATATTAATTCTTAGAACCATTTGTATTAATTAACTGCTACCTTTACTGGTTACTCGCATGGAAGTGTGTACTGCAGCATATTTTTATTTATGGGCAGTGCTTATTTTCAAAGGTTTATTTCAAATGTTTACTTTACTTTTAACAGCCTTTAACCAGTGATAAGATATGATTATAGTCTACTGCTCTTGTTCTTTATATCGTATTACAATGACCCACTCATGTTGTGCGTGGTTAGGTACTTTTTTTTTATAAAATTTGTGTATTATTCCTTCTATGATGAAGCAGACCTGACTAACAGCAAAAATGTAAAACAAAGTACACTGTGTGGCATGTCTTGATGGCTTTTCTTCAGCTTGTGAACAAGTGATGTGTGCTGCAGGTGATGGATCTGGGCATTCCCTTGTCTGCTCAGTTCAGGCTGGAAGACTTCTTGTCTGACCCAACCACCATCAGGGAGTGGAACATTCAGGGCTTGCCCTCTGATGACTTCAGCACTGAAAATGGTATCATAGTGACGAGGTGCACTCGCTGGCCGCTGCTCATAGACCCGCAGAGCCAGGGCATGAAATGGATCAAGAATATGGAGGGAGGCAAGGTGCATCCATCAGTTATATCTTACTTCCATCAGCTGAGTGCCTGAGTCAGTTGTAGGAACTATGTTGTTTATATACATTCATTATTACTGTCCTTGCTGTTGTGACATCACATATATCATTCAATCTGGGATTGGTTATGATAGCCTATTAGATGAGATTATAAGGGAAATGTTGCTAACCTGTAGATTGTGCATGTGATCAGTTCCCTTCTGCCCAGCAGCCATGCTACACTTATCGTGAGTCCCTGTCCAGGTAGGCAATCCTGCCTGTCACCTGAAATCACTGAGTAAGAAGAGAGAGAAAAAATATTTCTGTGAAAGCGACAGTGATGCCACATCAAGTGCAGCAATAGCAGAATTATATTCCCTGCCTGTTAACCTATTTTCCTTCTGCTATGCTTATATACACTCAACCCTATCAGGTGGCTTACTTAAGCACATGCATAAGGCAGCTTGAATTTTTTCACTTTACTTTGAACTGTCAAATTTCTTGTCACCTTGGGTGTGCTGAAAGTAATCATATTTAATTTACTAAGCATACATTGCTTGTAAGGTTGTGCTGAGGCTGGTATAATGCCAACTTTTATATGTTGGGGACATTTCTGCAACAATTGATTATAGTAGTTTTTTGAGTAGGTAGTTACCTTGTTCTAACCAGTGAATGCTCATGCTACTGCAAGATACTTCTGACTGTTGTCTTGACTCACTGCATCTTGAGATGTGTTCAATTGGGAAAACTCATTGATAGGTGCTGTTGTCAGTGGACCCTGTGACTCTACATCCCACCATAACAGTGCACTGCCAACATACTTGTGTATAATACTTAACTAGCATGTATCTAGCATTGGTACATGCCCCTAATAATAGGCAAGTAGACACTAGGTCCTACCCCACTCTGATGCATGCATGGGTGGATAGCAGAATAGCACTGGCAGTAAGCAGTGCATACTCTCCTTTAATATTTATGCCTCCCATGACATGACACTTTGAGACCCAGTTCAAACCATACTGCATGTACTCTTTGACCTGTTGCAGTCTTCTTCCATCAGAGAATTGTGAGAGGTAAAATCCTAAGTGTGGGATGTACGTTTGACACTCTTTTAAAGGATGGTGTAATCCCCTTGATTTATTTAATAGTGTAATTCACAAGTGGTGGCAGATGGAACTTTGCTCCAGAATGCCCCGCAACAACCTGTGTTTTGTAACTTCATCTTCTGGTTTGGTGAAGTGTTTTAATTAACTCACAGAATAAAATTACACTTGCAAACAAATATTAGTAGTTCATAGAGTAATCCTAATAAGTAGACAATCTCTGTCTGTCTGTCCATCCATCTTAATACCTTAAGTCCCTTGAAACTCAACAGAAGTTCTTCAAATTTTGCAGAGTGAATCCTCAGGGTAAAATACAGGTCAATTTCGAATTTCAGCAATGTCAGATTATGCAATCATTACCTTTTACCCTAAAAACTCATTTTTTAATTACTTTTTTCCCTATGAAAAGTTTTGTATTAATGCATAGAGAATTTTGCATAGACATATGAAGGTAATGGAATATCATTTTTGTTTACTTTAAATGTCTTGCTTCAATGTTCAGTTAATTAAGTGAGGCCACAGTGGCTCAGTGGATAGAGTGATTCCAAGGGAGGCATTCGTGGCTCAGTGGATAGAACTTGTTAAGTGGGGCCGCAGTGGCTCAGTGGATAGAACTATGTTAAGTGGGGCCGCAATGGCCAAGTGGATAGAGAAATATTAAATGGGAACGCAGTTGCTTCAATGTTGATTTAATTTCACATAATTGAATTATTACCTACATATATCTATGCAATATTTTTTTCAGTCTGTGTATAACCAAATTTTTTTAACATGGGAACTGTTCTAGTCCCATGACAATACAAAAAAAGTCACAGGCTAGGTCCCCTAGTTAATATATAATAGTAGTTTCATTATATCACATGATTTCTCTCACAAAGTTCTGTTAATCTTAGCAACAAATATTGTTCCTGTTACCACTGTAATGCACTGACCTGAACATACCACCTACCTTAATTAGAATCATTAACCGACACACATGTGATATTTGTGTATCACTTGGCGAACAATACATCTTTTGGAAATTCAAAACTGCTGTCTGAGTGATGCCATTTGACAATAATTGAGTTCCTACATGAAGCAAACAGAGATGCTTATTTTGAATGATCAGTTGTGTTAATATGGTGGTTTCCTGGAAGAATCAATGTACGTGGGTATGCCTCTAACTATAGCATAGTGAAGATCTTTGCAGTCTTCTGCCCATACTGATCCATTGTGATTCGTTAATAAATGTATGAATATCCTTGATTGTATTTTTATTGTTCACTTGGTAAGAAGTTTGAAATTGAAGCTCTTCTTTATAAAACTCTTGGTGTCGAGAATTTATAATGCTAACACAGAGTGCCTGAACAAGATCTTCGCTTGAAAACACTCCTGTCCTCACGTCCTTTATCTGCAGTTGGTAATAAATCTCAGTAAATATGACATAGATGTGACAAAGAAGAAAACTTATCAATAATTAGATCAACTGCTGGCCTTCATGTTGTACAATTAACAATGGTTTGCCTCTGCTCTGGCAACTAATCAATGTTTCTGGGTGTAGTTTTATGCCTAGCACATGAGTTTGGTAACTTATACCAATGTTGGGGCCATGACACCAGATATCCATTTGATTGAAAGCACTTATATTCTGCCCAACATAGAATGTTGGCTGGATTTTCCTCGTTAGAAACATGATTCCATTCTTGAACACTAGAATGTTCTTGGATTCCTGCCATTCTGTTCGCAACAAAAGTTGTCAGGAAAAGCTCTTGAATGGTGGAATCGCTGGGGAATTCATCATGGAGTGGGAACAGCTAGCAGTAGACTCGCGACCCAGCTCTCAGGGGGAGGTGCTCGCCTGCTTAACCTCTGAATTCCGTAGCAAGTACCAGACAGCTGACGATGAAGCCGACATCTTTATAAGGTGCAAAGTCTAAATGTATCAGCCTATTATGCCTGAAGGAAATGAGAGGGTTGTGTCAGAGCAATCACTCGAATCTACTCCCTAACATCTGGAACCTCCTTCAGATACTGCGTGTACAAACCGTGGATGAATTAGGGTGAGATAGCCAGGGAGACAGAACAAAATAATAAGGCTCAAGCTGCCTTAGACCACCCAAAATTCACCAAACCTAAAGAGGAACACAAGATGCCGGTACCAGGAATCTAACCAGCCTGAGTACCAACGTGCAAGCTGCCTAAATGTTGCTTCTGTCTGGGTTTTCATTTAACTGGGACTGTCTGGTGAAGCAGGCCAAAAGAAAACCATGGAGAGAAGGATGGGAAATGAACCTCAACCGTGAAGCGAATTTTCCCACAGCTATGACCAACCGTAACCAGGAACAAAGCAAGGAACAGGGAAACAACTGGACTGGGGTCCCCAGTGGACCATCACTTCTGGTAGCATTAGGTCCACCCACACCATTTAGATGTTAACCGAAGGAGAAGACCCTCCAGAAGCTCCGCACTTCGAAGTGACGGTCAACGGGAAAACAGCTGCCACTCTACTAGACTCTGCTGCGACTGGTAACTTTGTGTGTAGTTACCTCCTTACCGCGGGCCAACATGCCGAGCTCAGACACAAAGAGAAAAGGGTGCACATGGCCCAACTTTACCAACTCCTTGTAATAGAAGGTACTGTTAACCTTCATTTTAAGGCTAGAAGTCGGGACCACTTCGCCGAATTCCTCATCGCCCCCCACATAGGGGACGAATTAATTTTAGTGCAATCTTTGCTACAACGCCAACAGTATATTATAGATTGCAGGCAAAAATGCATCGCTACTGGCAACCGAAAATGAGTGACTATAAATTGGAACCACTGAAGAAAAGAGGCTGGCCTTGTTATGATAAAACCCGAGGAGATCAATCACTAGTCGGAACCTCTCCTCGATTATGGAACGGTCCATGTTCCTACACTATGATCAGAAATAAATGACAATGTTGTGGTCTCCTGCCGCTCCCTTGAAGGGTGATGCTTACCAGGAACATCAGAAAAGGATAGCAAATTTCATCCTGAAAAACTATACACAGTGGCTAAATCATGACGTTGATGTGTGTCAGTGTAGCTATACACAGTGGCTAAATCATGACGTTGATGTGTGTCAGTGTAGCTTTGGTGTACGCTGGATCAGACACTGTCTGGTATACAGTTATTGATTCTGATTGGGCTTTCTGCCAGAGACTAACAACGGTCGGGTTGGCTGACAACTCTGTACAAAGTCAACTGGGGGTGGTACCACAATGTGCCTGACTACAACCTTTGCCCTTTGAGGTAGAGCTGACTCAACGTTAGTAAAGGGAGGTTGTCTCAGTTCCGTAAGGCCTGTGTAGCCAGCCGGCCAAGGGCGCATGACATCACTGGAAGTCCTGCAGCTACCGCATGCTCGCTACCTGCCCGCTGGGACACAGATGCGCCTTCACTTAAACTGCAGTTACAAAATAACTGACAGGTAAAATCCCTCCAAATTTTAGTTTGTACACTGGAGTGTATGACGATGCTAAATATTCATGTTTGATGTATGTGGCTGCTGTGATTTGCTTTTAAAAAATTATTGTTTTACAAAAGACAAATTGTTAGTTTAACGTTGTATGCATGATGTTATTAAAATAATATTTTATGGCTAATACTGTTACTTATAAAACTTATGGTGTATTTCAAAACTTGCTCAGAACTGTGCACATCATTTTGCAAAAAACTGCAGTACGCCATGTGGATTAGTTTTTGTCAGATGATGTATTATATTTATGAACGTTAAGAAAGGTGCAGAGTTGTGCCTGCGCGCTCGTACCTTGCACACCACCCACCACCGTGCCATGCAGACACATTAGTTTTTGTACAATACAGTGGAAGCCTGAATACCGCAGCCCTGTATACCGCGGATTTGGTTATACTGCGGGGCAATTTATGTCCCCCGGCCTGAATAAATAAATAAGTGGAAAGGGTGCAGTCAGGTAGGCGGGTGGTTGTGTGTCAGGGACGTTGATGGATGAGGCGGAGGGAGCGGCAGCACTTCTCCCTCCTTTCAGCGCCAAGAACTATTTTAGTGATTCATTACAGCCAATATTGTATGGTTTTCCATATATGCAAATAAAATATGTTCTTATATTACCATATTGGCGAGTAAGGCAGTGTGCGTGTATATGCCATGTCACATATTTTTTATGAAAAATTTGGGATAATTAATATATCAAGTAGAACGCTCTAAATTTTTATATTTCCGTAAACGTTGTTGGGCCTCATTGTGCCAGTGCAGAGTCCAACACGCCGCCTACACTTCATAGAAATTCAACACATTGACGTGAATCGCATCAATAAGCGTGTGTTCCCAATACGGGGCCGCTGTTACGAATTTAACTGGCCATGTAATGATGGCAGTGGCAGCGGCTGTCTTGCCGCCGCCCGCCAGAATAATCTTGTAGCCACCGACAAACAGCTGCCCAGCCCCGACGATCTAGGCACGAGCGACAACAGCAAGCTGCCACATCAATCTCCTATGGGGTATAACTCTATGTAATCATTACAATTATGATGTAGACACTTTGATTACAATGTATATATACGGGCTATAAGGTATGTCTTCCAATTTTCGAAAAATAAATTCAGAGGGGATGCGCTATTGTGGGTATGGCTTAATGCAGAAAAGCAGTGTTTCTTTGCATGCCACAAATAATTAGCTTTTTTGTTTTAGTTTTCCTTCGTAAAATGCAAATCAGACAAGCAAGCGACATGTTTCACAACATGTACGGCACTGATAGAGCCCATCTGCAGTGCAAGCGTGCATTCCACCTTTGGACGTGAGCATTCTTTTCTCATTTTCATTTCCTTCCAACCAGGCCCAGCAGGAGGCGGGGGTGAACCCCCTTCTTCAACCCGCATGATAAACAACTCACAGCTAACACCGTCCTTGGTGGAATAAGTACATCCTTTGCCTGGAAACTGCGGTATTTTTTAATTATTCTAGCTTGGGTGCTGTTAAGTCCAGTGATGCAAATAAAAAAAATAAAGTTCCGATAGCAAGGGGCTAAATGTTTTACAAGTGACTGCGGTAAATAACACCACTTGCCCCGTTTTTGACAGATAGGTGGCACGCCCCATTAGAACACTGCCTTTTTTTGCTACTGTACTTGGTCTTCTCCCAGAATAGCGCGGAATGCTATAATGCAGGTCTGAGTTATGCCCCCAACAGCTGTGTTATATCTGGCTTTTACTGTATTAAAATTTGTTAACATAAATTAATATTCATGTCTTACATGTAAATAAATGCAGTATGCTATTAAAAACAGACACTAAAGAATTAAGAACTGTGTTTATTGACTGGGTAGCAAAGATACGTGAGATCATGATAAAGTTATAACATTTACATAAACCAGACAAAAGAGTTCGCTTATTAAATTAATATGATGTACATAATCCTACTATCGCTGTAATAAAACATTTTTCCCTGACAGCACTTTTCTATGCGCACAGCTAGCCATACTTATTAGTGCCAAGTACAGGGTTTTTGTAATTACCGGAAATATCTGAGGGTAAAGCTACTGATGAGCTTAGTCTGAAATGCAAATATACTAAATCGTCAAAGTAATAGCTCCGAATAAAAACTGACAAAAATGCAAGTAATTCCATCTTTGTTTTGTATGATACCTTGTCATCAATGTTACCTACCATCTGACGTATACAGGAAATCAGGAAATTTAGAATGTATTTACATAGCAAGCAACATAATCTTTAACAAAATTGTTAGTAGTTCTAAATTACGACATTTTTCCTCTCTCTTGCCTTGCATCTTTCAGACTGTTCATTGTTATGACTTGGGCATTCTTTCAGTGGCAGATGTAATGATGGAATTTAATCATCTTTAATTTTCCGGCACTTACCTGGAGAATAATTCAACATCACATGCTGTTTGTTTTTCATATATTCTTCTTGCGTAAAGTGGATAGAGCAAATTCTAGCTGAAAATGTTAGTACTAGGATATTCAAATTTAAAATTATTTTACAATACCATTAGGAACAATACATAAAAACTAAATAAAAAGTTATCATCTCTCAATGATCAACGTTAATGCTATCTTTTCGTTTGCAGGCTATCACCCACTTTTTACACAAATCTTCATTCTTCGGAAACCTGAAGTACTCAACAGGCCTGCCTACCAAGCCGGCAGCCGCAAACTTCAAATGGGGAATCAATGTTAATCGAAATTCCTTCTCTTTGTGTCAATTTTAAAGATAACTATTTCAAACCAAAAGTATTCTACGTGAAATTTCTTAAGGAATGATGTTACATTAAAATATTTTGCCAACTTTTTTGTTTAATATGTTTTTTATAAAATGTAAATATTGAAATTTATGAATAACAAAAAAAATATGATAAATAATTTTCTTCCGAAAACAATTTTATGTAGCAATATTCTCTGAGAAAATCACGTCAACATGTTTTTTGTTTGTAATAGTTATCTTTATAATTGATGCAACGAGAAGGAATTTCGTTTAACATTGATTCCCCATTTGAAGTTTGCGAATTGCACGTCTTGACTGAGAGAACGGTCGAGGCGGTGGACTTCACATGACATCACCACGCTACCTGCGCAGAAAGATGCACGCCCGTCTGAGGCAACCTTCCTTTTCTGACCTTGGAGTTGACTTAGCAGGATACTCACTCACCGGTCTCCTGGGTTCTGGTGCAGGGGCAGTTCAACTGGGACCAGCAGTCATCTGGATGATGCTGGCTGAGGTGTTTCAATACAGAGAGGTGAACAGGTCACCAACTGCTGAATGACACTTGATGTGTAGCCTATTGTGCGTAGGGAAGTAAACAGGAATGCTGACTAAATAGGGAGGCCTCTCCAGGTGATGGACGGCTAGAACTCGTTCCTGTGAGGTGTCTCTACCAAGTGCAGAGGGGTTAATGGTGCACCCTCGCTTAGCACCAGCGGTGCTCCGGCAGTGATACAACCTGAGGTAGCTGTCCTGCTCCTGTTGGATGAGTACCTAGTGGTTGGGGCTCTACCTTTCTGTACATCATAGTCGACAGAATGGGTGGCCATCGAAAGTGGTGTATGTTTCAGACGTACAGATTCCTGAAGGGATCTGCAGTCCTACACTATGAATTGTACAGTCATAAAATCCCGGTCTCTTGCTTGCTCCGTCCAAGGTTGAGTACCTAGTTGTCGGAAAGGATTTACCTCTATAACAGATTCACTCTCAGGATAGGATCAATATAATAAATACTGGTGACACGTACTTTTGCTATTAAGCAAAGGGTGAATGTAAGTAAGCTATGCTTTATATGTGGAGGTGACACGTTCCTTTGCTATCCAAGATTAGAATGACTATGAAAATAACTCAGAAGCTATTACTCTACCCTGAGGTCGTCTAGACAAGACACTACCAAATGGACCACAACTTTTAACCGCAGTGGGTGTTGTTGCCACTTATCAACAAGTTGCGGCGGCTGTTGAACCAAGAGGATCAACAGCAGAATTGTGGAGTGAAGTCGAGCAGGTTTCTGGTGTTGAAGAGCTTCTGGAAGCTGGTAGTGGTTGAAGCCTCTGGAGCTTCTGGTAGGAAATGGTAGAACCCTGTGGAGCTTTTGGTCGTTGGTGGCGGCAGCCACTGGTGACTACTGAAGATCTCTGGAGTTCTTGGAGAGGTATGTGAGGGCCTAAGATTCTGTATAGAGCCCCAGCACAGAAGTGTTGAGGTGAGCTACTGGAGAACAACTAACTGGCATCTTCGGCCATGTACGGCTGTATATTGTGCGCTCTGCCAGCCCATGCCTGGGCTGGAGTGGGAGGTGTGATATCGCGCTGTGACGTCTGCCTGGAGCGATCGGGGGGGGAGAATATACCCTTGCTCGCGGCAATATGGCCTCTGGCACTCAGTGGCGCTCGGCCCTCTTCGGTAAGCTTGTGTTGGTGAGGTTAACGTGTTACTGCGGCCTCTTGGAAACATTGCTTATTTCACGTGCTAGAATCATCCACTAGGCTGGGAGCGATTTTGTTGCACTCGTGAATAATGTTTTGGGTTTGACCCTTTCTCGGATTACATATATGATATGTGTTTAGTGTGAGAAAGTTGTGTCTGATCGTTAAGAAAATCCACGTGTGTGTAACTGTTCCTCCACCGGAAACAATCCTGTAGTCAGCTCTGGTTGTAGTTCCTGGTATAATATTAACATGTTAGGATGAGTCGCAGACATTTGGTATAACTCATATAAGCTATGCACGCCGAGTAAAACTTTTATCTTTTAAAATGAATTGCACATAAATAATTTAAATATTGTTTCACATTTTATATTTAAATTGTGAATTTTCAGTATTCTTTAAATGTATTTTATGATGGTGTTCACACCAGATTAATAATGTTCTTAGTCTTCGCGTAGCATGCATTTTGAATTCATAACCAAACATTGTGTAGTATTATTAAACATACATTTTTATCACTTAGACACTTGAGAACCGTAAAATAAAACAAGAGACGTAATTTACACTTCAAATAAATATTCCGTTATGGGAAAGTTCAGGTTATGGCCTCCTTGCGCATGTGCATGCCCACGTGTCACGTGAGTGGTGAGCGCCATCATGGTCTTAACATAGCTGTCTGTTAGCCGGTTTAAATTCAACTAATTTCCACTAAATTTTGCTCGCCTACAGAAGGCCATGTAAAGTTATATGGTTTAAATTGGGTCAGACAATTTTCAAAATGGAGACCATATTAATATTTTGATATGTTTGGGACATCTATTTAACAATTTCAATCAAAATTTTATGCTCACAGTATCTATTAGAAACATCATGTATATAGCCTTTCTTTTAAGCAAATTTGTAAGATTGCCCCATTAAAAAAAAGTTTTTAATATAATTAGGAGACCAATCAGCTGATTTCCATCAAATTTTTCACTCAAGTAGCATTATGGTAGGCCATGTAAACTGATGTGTATTTAGTTGGCCATGTAAATTCATATTTCATGTTAATAAACCCTATCATTTAAAACATTAGACTGGTTACATCTGAAATTGATGCTCCGAATCCAACCTCCGTGATTCAGTTGATAGTAAGCTTGCTTAATTTTACAAGTTTTTCTGAATTTGAATCCCGGATAAGTCACTTGTGCATTTTAATTGTCTCAGTACTGTTCCGCATGTTTCTGGATTTCTTTCTAATGATACTGTTGCCAAATGAGTTGTTAACAACTACATAATATCTAAGTTCTTAAGAACTTCACTAAAATATGTTTGCGCCCTTGTAGAGGAAAGTAGGCTCATTAGTTATCAGGAACTTGTTGCTATTTATGCAACCGAAAACTAGTTTCTCGAGTTTATTTTTATCTTTTAGTAACGTGTGATTTTAAATTACTTACGGATACAGATATGGCTGGCTTTGGTGCTGCTCTACATATTTAACCCAATTTAAGCTGTATCTGGTGAAATTTGTAAAATAAAATATAATTTAACTTATAACGCTGGTATGCTTTCGAGGTAGTTAAAATTCATTTGTAAAAATTAACATTATACTGCTATAATATTCATTGTCTCATGTTTTCTATCAAGTTAACATCAACAAACAATTTGCGAAAAAAAGATAAAGCCATATATTGATATATTGCTTGCAGAGTGACATGTTGTGCAATCGAGAAAACGTGTCAGATAGAAAAGCACCTTGGCGTATTGACAGGTTCGAATTGGCAAAATTTGACTTGTAAGTGTAAGCATGTAGGTCTAATAGTTATTTCATTTTCATGCGAACCACATTTTTCCATTTTCAAACATGTGCATGTTTTATGTGAACGTCAAACACATATACTTTTTCATCATGAACAAATTATTACCGGTGAATGGCCATCAAAGCAGCTGAGCTCATATATCATGAAATAAATGCTTATGATTCAAGTCATCGCACCATCTTGATCACATTGGTGCCATAACATTCCATAGTTTTCTACACTGTAGTGAGTTGTCACTAATGCAAAATTTTCTGAAGTGATGATTTCAGACAGTTTGTAAACAACTTTTATTATGTTTAGCTCAATGATCCAATCTGAATATGCAATTAAAGAAATAAAATATCCAGTTTCTTTTTTTATTTCACTGGAGTTACTGAAACAAGAGAAATTTTTTATTTATAAGACAAAACACATCTCTTGGGCATAATTAATATGCAGCACTCTCTTTTATATGGTTATTTATCACAGTTAGTCCTATGAATGTTTTTAGCAAATAAAGTTGAAATATTGCATTGCAGTAAAAATACCAGGTAAACATTTGGTGTCTATTTTAAAAACTGTTAAAGTGCAAACATGTTACTAAACACTCTATAATTGCATTTAGGTTAGGTTTAACACAAATAGTGTATGCGTGAACTTGAGTTGGACTTGGTGGCCGAATATGAAAAAAATGAGTCTGTAAATCTGCATACTTATTTGTAGGCTAATTTTTAATCTGATGTGGAAGGAAACAGCAGAAGTGAAATTTGGGAGTACTGCATTTTTATTAGAGCTGGGTCCTGTTACATTTTATTTATTTAACAACCACCTCAATACACTAACAATAATACAATCACCATCTTTTCCACACACTCTTGCCAACCTCCTATACACAAACTTCCTACTAATGCCAACCTCCCATACACAAACTTCCTACTAATGCCAACCTCCTATACACAAACTTCCTACGTCCTTGTAAATACACTACAGGTCCAAACCCCATTTTGCATGTATTACTGAAACTTTGTGGCCAATCCCACAGAAATTGCTGATACAAATCTTTTAATTTTTAATTTTTTATATTGTGTCTGAGTAACTTTGAAATGAGCACAAAGTCTCCAGGGTATTGAAAAACATATTAATAAATACAAAAAAAAAAGTCACATACAATTCCATATACTATATATACACACACACACATACTATAAATCATTGGGCATACGACACAGCAGTATTTAAGCACAGTCTTTTCCAACCCACTCCGTGTTTACATTGCAGTTTAGCACTTTGGTTAGTTTATAAAAAAACTTCACTTTATCAAACTCTGAGGCACGATGGTAACATTTTGGGCATTCTTAATCGGTTTTGTGATGTAAGCAGCCGGCTACCATCACCAACCTCACCCAATAGTTGCACATGACGTATTTGTCAAGAACGTATCCACAAAACACAGAAGATGACTAAAGACGCCAGTATCTATAAATACTGCATGCATGTTCAGTGTATTAATTACATTCATCTGCTTTATATATACAGTGGAAGCCCGGAATACCGTGGCCTGGTATACCACGGGTTTAGTTACACAATGGGGCAATTTATGTCCCCCGGCCTGAATAAATAAATAACTGGAAAGTGTGCAGTCAGATAGGTATGTGGGCTGAGATAAGTGTGTGGGCTGTCGGCGGGTGATCGTGAGTGTGGGGCACTGATGTATGAGGCAGAGGGAGCAGCCACGCGTTCTCCCTCCTTTCAGCGCCGAGATCTATTTTACTAATTTTTTACAGCCAATATTGTATGTTTTTCCGTATTCAATTTCGTTGGCTTGTTTGCGAAGCTTTGACGTAAGAGTTCCTAGTATTCCTATTTTTTATATGACCCAATTATACCTGTTCTGCCGTTAACAGATAAAAAAGATACTGTGGCAACCTTTTCATCTTATGTGGACGTTGGATCAGTATGGGGGGATGGCACTGCCATATTTCAAACCGTATATCATACTCACAAGTGTCCTTCTGTCACGCATTTACTGACACAAGTTAACATGAAATGTGTGCGTGTTGCATGGCGTAGTATGTAATCATTATAATAATGCTGAAGACAATTTAATTATAATGTGTATATAGCAGCTACAACAGTAGGTCTTCCCATTTTCGGGGAAAAAAACTCCCAAATTTGATGCAGACCTTGAAATTTGTGCTTCTAAGTCATTTGTAGGCCTATAATTAATCTCCTATGGATGCAGCTCTACGTAATCATTGTAATTATGATGTAGACACTTTTATTATAATGTGTTTATACTGGCTATTCGATATGTCTTCCCATTTTCGAAAAAAATAATTTAGAAATTTGAGGCGCCCCTCAAAATTTGTGCTTCTATGTCATTTGCAGGAGTATAATCAATCTCCTATGGGGTATAGCGCTACATTATCATTATAATTATGATATAAACACTTTGGTTATAATGTGTATATAGCGGCTATTCAGTATGTCTTCCCATTTTCGAAAAAAATAATTCCGAAATTTGAGATGCACCTCGAAATTTGTACTTTTAAGTCATTTATAGGTGTGTAATTAATCTCCTATGGGGTCTAGCTCTACGTAATTATTATAATTATGATCTAGGCACCCTGCTTGTAATGTGTATATAGCGGCTGTTCGGTATGTCTTCCCATATTCAAAAAAAATAATTCTGAAATTTGAGACACGTCTCAAAATTTGTACTTCTGGGTCATTTACAGGCCTATAATTATTCTCCTATGGAATATAGCGCTACGTAATCTCTGTAATTATGATGTAGACACTTCGATTATAATGTATGTATACTGGCTGTACTGTATGTCTTCCCATTTTTGAAAAAAAAATTCCGAGCGAACGAGCTATTGTGGACAAGGCTTAACGCAGAAAAGCGGCCTTTCATTGCATGCCACAAATCATTCACTTTTTTGTTTTAGTTTTCCTTTTGAAAATACAAATCAGACAAGCAAGCGATATGTTTCACATCATGTAAGGCATCGATAGATCCCATCTACAGTGCAAGCATGCATTCAACCTTTGGGCGGGAGCTTCCTTTCTCACTTCCTCCCAACCAGCAGGTGGCGTAAATATGACACAAAGGGGGGGGGGGGGGGTGAACTCCCATATCCAACCTGCATGACGAAAGACTCGCAGTAAACACCGCCCTTAGTGGAATAAGTACATTCTTTGCCTGGAAAATGTGGTATTTTTTAGTTATTCTTGCTTGAATGCATGTGACTCTTCATCACAGCGTGTTTCTCTTCTTCTGTTTCCCTCCCTTGGGTGCTGTCAAGTGTGTGGGTGTGTGCGTGCGTGCGTTTTTTTTTTCGTATGTCCTTTTGACAGAATATGAGACATGTCAAATTTTCACAATAATACAATTCAAGACTAAGTAATATACAAAGATTGATAATAGCTCCTTATTAAAAAGTTGCATCTTCCATATCATCACTATATAATCACTATATCAGATTCTTAGCATTTTCATTATCCTAGTACATGTCTACAGAAATATACATATTACTAATCATATTTACAGTCGTTTGATACTATCTACAAAATTATAAATATTTATATATAAACAATAATATTGGTTTAATTTACTAACAGTTTCCATTATCGATTACAAACACCACGTTTGTAGTAAATGTACATAACAATTTGTTGATGGTAGTTAATAATACAACTTAGCTTTGTATATTTTGAGCTATTTACGAAAACATTTTTAATTGTTATTCATTTTTAGTACAATTCATTTTGCCTCCTTCAGTGGTAAGAGAGATTTAATTCAGCGTATAATGTTTACAATAGTTGTTGTCAGATTCTCAATAGATTATTTAAAGCTAATTTTTCTGTTTATGTAATCTTAATAAAAAAAGGTTATTTTCCGCTATTCTTTTAATCTCCTGTGTGGATTTTCTTTTGTCTAGATGCGTAATATTTTGAGGCATAGAATTATATAGGCAAATACCTATATAATAACTGTTTTTGTCATACTGACTTGTTGAGTGATAGGGTATCCGGAGATTTTGTGCATATTGCGCTGAATGTAAGTGTACATCACCATGTGTCATGGACATTAAGATTATTTTTTATAAGTAGTAGAAGTTTAACAAAATATTCGGAATAAAATGGTAGAATTTTAAATTCTTTAAAGTAATTTTTACATGATGATGATGGTCTAGTAAAAGAAATTAGTCTAATTGCTTTCTTTTGAATCTTAAATATTCTAACACCAGATGTGTGATGTCCCAAGAGTTCTATGCCATAACACATCACTGAATGAAAGTAAGTGAAATATACGGATCGTAAGTACTGTATTGACACTAGCTGTCTGATTATCCTTAGGCCATAGCAGATACTTGCTAGTTTGTCAGCAGTGTTACTAATTTGTATACTCCAATTTAGATGTTCCTCTATTTCAAAACCTAGAAATTTTGTTTTCTTTTTTACTTTGATAGTTTGTCCGTTGTACATTATATAATTTATAGTGTGATTTAGAGTGCTATTACGATTAAAAAATATTACATTTGTTTTGTTTACATGTAGTTTTAGTTTATTTGCCCCATCTTTGTCAGAAAGGTGCCACGCCCCATTAGAACACTGCCAATTTTTTTTTTTTTGCTACTGTACTCTGCTACTCCTGGAATAGCGTGAAAGCTATAACACGGGTCTGAGTTATGTCCCCCAACAGTCACGTTATATCGGGCTTTTACTGTATGTACTATTTCATTTTGTCATATCGCTAACATTTTTGATTACAGATACAAGTAGATATGATTCTGCACATAAAACGGTAAACATTCAACCTTGCTAGTAATCAATTCATGATTCATGTAATGCTGCTAACGAAATATTGATATACAATGTGGGAGCAATAGATTAATATACAGTTGATATTTATGTGATAGAAACTGTACTATGAATATTATAGCGGTGAAACTTTTTTTTTTAGAAATGAATATTAACTACCTCAAAAGCAGATACCAGTATTATAAGTTAAACTATATTTATTTTACGAATTTCACCAGGTAAGGTTTATATAGAGTTAAGTATGTAACAACACCAAAACCAGCCATATGAGTATCCGTTTAATTTTAAACCAACTGTTACTAAAAGATAAAAATAAAATTAAGAAACTAGTTTTTCGCTTGCAAAAATTAAATTCTTTGTTCATGATGACCGCAAGATAACCAAGGGCTTTAATTTCCATGATGATTGAATCATCTGTATTGATGAAATGATTTGGTTGGACCATGGCTGATTGTAATCTATACCGATTTTGGGATAGTCTGCTGATGTATTGGTATCGGTACAGTCATAATTTTAATGTTGAAAAGGCTCCCCACAAAGCCATTTTAAACTGTGTAAAGTGCATGTTTCCCGATGAGGTAAAAGTCTTTTGATGTTCTTGGACACCATATAAAAAATTACAAATACAGTTGACTCTCGTACCAAAAACACATGTACTGATAAACCGTATCCATAGTTAATTTTCAGTGGTCCTGGCAGAACTCCTATATAAATAATGACAAAGCTAACCGCTTGTATCATTTATCAGATGTGTCACTCAAAGTATATTTCGGGTCCCGTCACCTAAGATTTCCCACAACAATTGTTTTTAAGCTTATTGTTTATGCAAATATCTAGTAAATGGATGAGAGATACGTCACATGCGCCGCCTTTTATCATGTCCCTGAAGCACATTGCCTCTCTTTCCATCCCAACAGCCAACATGGCTGGTCTGCTGCATGGTGAAATGTGCAAGTCTGGCTTGCTACTGCCCCTACATGCCTGATGAAAGGAGGAATGGTTTCCTAGCAACCAGCATGGCGACATAGCGTCATCTCCAACCCTCATCTACTGAAATCTTGCATGTATGGAAACTGTTTGACAGTCCCCTGAAAAATGGTAGATAGGGAGACAACTGTAGAATTATTTGTATCAGCACTATCTGTGGGATCGGCCACAATGTATTGGTATCAGTAATATCTGGAAAAAGGGGGTGTGATGTATCTCTACTTGCAACTGTTACTTCATTATGTCATCTTGTCTTGTGTGAAAAATTTTGATTTTTATCGCTGTGGTCATCTGTGCTGTCTTAATTTGGGTTTTCTTGGTTTTTCCCAGTTTTTTCATTTGATAATTCATTATATAATTTAGTTTTTTGTTTTCTGTTTTGTTATTTATATGACAAAATTCCTTGTGGGATTGATTGAGTGTTTTATTTATATGTGTATTTTGACTACAACTATGTTTGGCTTGTTTTTTTGTCTTTCTTCTTTGTGTTTATGGCTAGGTTTTCTTTGATGACATAGTGAAGCAATGGCATATGTTTAAAATATTTCACTTAAACATAGAGAAGTATGAACAGTAAGTTACACTTTTGTTATAATTAGAGGTATATAGTAATTTGAGATATTTTTTCTACTATTCTGATATAATTTGGCTGCAATTTTATTAGAGTTTTTCTGTGTTTTCTACATTTTAGAACATATTTGGAAAGCCATATACATTCTTAGTTTTTGAGGCTGGGTTCTCGTTGCAGCCTAATTTAAAGTTAGGGCTCTGAGAGTAAATTCGCTTTGAGAATGCTGCCCTATCATAATTTCTATGTTTTCAGCCCAAAGAAATGTTGAGAGGTTTGCTAAAGATTATGCAAGAAAGAAGAGGCCCTGTACGCAATAAATTTGAGCTGTTCTAGTGTTTTCATGCAAGCATCAATTCTGCGGCCAGGTGTACACCATGCAGCAGATGCCCTAATTAACATTGATTTACTAAGTTTTGACTTAGCGAGATTTGACTTTCCGTGAAGAAGGCTGTCAAATTGGTTAAAACAGTCACTCTTGCAATTGTACCAATGCTATACTTGGAACTTTTATCATGTTGCCATTTCAGCTGGCAAACAAATATTGTTTCATTCTTTATTCTTTCAAACTTACATTTATGTACCAATAACTTACATCCCTTCATGTCACTATCATGATACCTGATAGCTCCGGCTGCCAACCCCACCAGTCGTAATGCCCCTCGTTTGCCCAACATGACACTAACATAACAAATCACAACAAATGTTATGAATTTTTAACAAAAATTTACTAACTGGATTTTTATCTATCTTAAAAATATATTTTTTTTTCTTTTAGTTTTGTAAAGTGAATTTTTAGCTTAATAAACCAAAGCAAATGAACATTATTAAACTATGTGCATTCAGCAAGGCCTTCATGCCAAACAAAGCAGTTCTCCATAATGCAATTTTGAAAAAGGTGGAAAGAATTTTATCCAGTTTTGATAAATAATAAATTCATTACAGATTTGGTTTTAATTAAATTTCTCAAGGGCAGCATTTCTTCATATCATATCTGTACAAAGCATGTATCCTGGCAAATTCCAATTTTCTAATTTTCTTCCATTTGACTGAGAGTTTTGTATATATTTGTCTTTGGTGTAAGCCTATATTTAGAAATGTACATCTTTGTCGTGTTAGTGTCATGGAAAAGTATGTGGAATATTCTGTTTCAGTCTGCCAGAATTTCTGTTATGCGTGGTAAGGGGAAATGGTTCTTTTCATATGTTTTACTGTTCTCTTATATTGGGTTGATTCGGTGCATAACCTTTTTTTATATTTATATACTTGTCTATCATTTCAGCTCTGACACATGTACTCACATGATACTACAATCAAATATCTAATTCTCTAGGTGGATGTTGTACAATCATTATATCTTATTAGTTAGAGAGATTATTTTTTACTGTACACAACACATTTTACAATAAACAACTAAACACACATAGACACATGGTAGAGTACCATATTTCTCTACTTTGAGAAGCTAACATCAGGTTGGCCAGGAAAGTGACTAGGGAGGGATATGTGTCAATGATAAACTAAATGCATGAAAAAAAAAAAAGAATGAAAACTACCAGAATTTTATGAGACAAAAACTTGGGCTCCGTTCCTTCCAAGTTAAAGTATCACAGCAGGGTGGCATCTGAGTCTCTTCCTATTTGTAGAATGGCAGCATTCTTAGGGCAATAACCACGCACTTAACTGCCTGAAATTAGGGAATTTGAGTCACTCTTTTTCTTCTGATGTCACAATGTAGGGTTATCTAGGAGGACGATGGAATTAGTGAAAGATTGGCATAGCTTCCATATTTACAGGCAGTGTGTGTGTGTGTGTGTGTGAGTGTGCATTTCTTTTTCCAAGTGCAGGAAACCACCAGCTATTAAAGGTAATGACCTAACATAAACAGAAGACAAGCTAATATAGGCTCCAGCTGAACTTTAAAAGACAAATGGATATATGGGTGTAGAAATATGACACTCTAAACTGTAGGGACTATTTTAACACTGTTCTAGAGGAAAGTTTCTTGGGAATATTCAAGATAAATAATGGACACAGAATGTAAAAACAAAAGAAAAAGGAGTGATGCATCAATGATCAATTAAAGTTTTTGAAATATTTTTCACACTTCTTATATACTCATAAAATCTGTTACAGCTGGTTCACTGCTAATTGAATATTTATTGTGCAATGAGCTTTTTAAAAGTACCCTACCCATATATATGTTTATTTTGACATAAATACTGGCTGTAAAATTTACTGTAATGCTTGTGGCTAAGAACAAACTGTAGGTTTATATATTATCATCTTATTAATGCATTGTTCAAATTAATATTGACTGAAATTCAATTTTTTTTATGTATACGCACATTGTAGTGGTTATTTATATGAAATTCTTTAAATCTTTATGTTCTTAACAATTTCACAATGTTGCTTGATCTACCCATGGATAAGGCAGGCAATGATGACTTTTACATTTAGTGTAAGTACTCTACTGTATATGTGATATAAGCTGTAAGGAGAAAGTTTATTAAACTTTCAATAGTTAGCAATGCAAAATCCAAAATGGGAAGTTGGAAAATACCATATTCCAGTGTGTGTAGGCAGCACATTTTTACGAAATAATTACTATGAAAAGTGGGGTGTAGGTTATTTACAACATATTGCCATTTAAAAAATGTTTCCTCCAAAAGATATTTCTAAATTTGTCAACATACAGTATGTTTCAGTGTTTTAACCTAGTTTCTAAGGAAGTCAAAAACATAATAGGAACAAATGAATGAATCACTCATTGAAATATTGCTTATATTTCATATAAATATGTAATATAGTGTGTAGGGAGCTGTGAAGAACACACACAAGGCCTCCTCGTTGCGATAGCCAATATGAAATATAATCATATTATATTCAAATAGATATGTGCTGCGTATGGTGTAGAATTTACATACGCAACAATGGGACAACCCATATAACACTTGAGTGACAAGGCTGCACAGCTGACTTGCAATAAATCAGTGGGAAAGGATGTGATTTTAACTAGGCTGCCTCTGTATAATTGCCCGGTGCAGTCCTGGGCCGGTAGGGGAACAAGTTTATTACCATTAGCACCCTCTAGAGACTAGCATTTGGCACATATGCCATTTATGTATGTACGTCAAAATAATGCAGACAATTGAAAACTCTACACATATGTAAGATATTGGGTAAGAAATAGATCAACTTGACACTACAGTAGAGAAAACGACAAAACAGATACGCCCTTTGAATAAATTTCATTAATTTTACTTTTCATTTCCTTTTGTATTGTAATTGTTGAAATCAGAAATAATTAAAAACCCTGATGGCAATATGAGAAAAGCTATAAAGACAACACACTATCCTAACAACGCTAAAAGTGGTCATGCCTAGCCTACTTGAACCTTTTAACAGTCATGTGACATAGCTTGCCGGAGTCTGAATATACTGGTTTCAAAATAAAATTAATCAAACTGTTCTCTGTAGTAGATATTACGTTAAAATAAATGTTGCTCTTATTAAACAGTCTATCTCTGGTAGCAACTACTCCTATCACAGGTTTTGCAGTGGGTGTATGTGTGCTGGAAATTTGCATACTTATAAAAGTCAAGATGGCGTCGCTTGTGTACTGATGCTAACGGACATCGAACTAAATCAAACTGTAAATGAAATTAGGTCCAGATGAAAATGTCAGATATTTTTGTAGGACTTATCTTTTAATCACCAAGTGGATTGAAGGTAGGATGCTCTTGCAGGATTTCCCATAGCAGGATTAAGGTGGACATATGTGGAGCTCCACTCTACACGTACATAGATGGCGTGTTTAAACTATCTAGCTCCTGACCACTTTACCTCGTGAATGGGCGACCATTTACACAAGCTCCATTGCAGGTCACAAGTTTACTTAAAAATTGGTTCAGGGACACGTCTACACACCATAAAACTAATTTAAAGTCCTACCTCTCCGTCCACTTCAGACGGGAGGTCCTGCCCTACATCTGACGTCGTTGGAGGCTGCTATCGATGAGAGCATTAGTCTCTGCAGGCTGATGCTAGCTTAAAGGGGCCTATAGTGCAAGCCAATCAACAATCAGGATTTAAACCTATGGGCCAATGGGGATCCAAACTATTCAAACCACCCACATGAACCACTTCTAACGAATTAAATGAAGAAAAATCATAGAATACGTGGTCTCAGAACTGAGATATAATACAATCAAAAAATAGAAAGATTTACAAAATTGAGATCACACAAAAAATAAATAATAATTATATAAAAATAAATACATAAAGAAAAATAAACTTGCCTATCAAAATTGCACATAAATATTATTGCCACCATACATCTAAGTTTTAAAAATCTTACGTGTTAAGAAAAATAAAATTAATTAAAATAAATTAAATTTACATAGGCAGTTGAAATCATATGTGACATGTGTAAAAAATATTGCATAAAATCTTGTATGACAATATGTGTAGCAATAAAAACAGGAAAAATAATATAAGTTAACTGTATGCATAAAAACACTATTTTCACGAGTGTTACATCATGTGTATAAAAAAGTAACAATTTTGTGCACAGGCCATGTATAATGTAAACAAACATAATTAGTAATACAAGAAGGTTATTGCACAACAGTAGGACTCAAAACTCTCATTAACAATACTGGTAACTGGTTGAAAACAGCAAACAGAAAACTATACAAGGACGGGAAGGGGAAGACCAAGTGACACATGGGGTGACACTAATTAGTGAAAATGACGAGAAAAGGAGCAGGAGGGGTTATGGTGACAGAGGGCACAACAAGATCAAAGTCCTCCCCCTGCAGCTACTCATACTATTGACGCCATCGGGTGAGACATGAGATGAACGATGACACAAGTACTTACTGATAATTTGGGTGCCAGTGGTGATTCCCAATCACCAAACTATTGAGACACAGGGTTCTCAGGAATGCTGTGGGTTCTGTGTGTCCATCCCACCCCTGCGTACAACACTGTCACTAATGAATAAAAGACTTAAGTTCACTGTAGACTTGTTTTTATTGTTATTATGCATACACATCAACGTGCCAATAAAATTATTAACTCGGTCATGACTCGCCAATTCTGCTCAGGTGCTACCCAGCCCACAATTACTCTAGTGCAAGTCTAGATGGATGATCTCACTGAGGTACATGAAAGCACAGCCTTCACAAGGGAAGAGGGTCGACAGCCGCTATGGTGGACTCAAGTTTTTTCCTTGAAGACATAACACGGTGAATTACAAATGAAACCCTTAATACATATTAACATGTGTGATTACTCTGCATCACTAACACAGAGCCGGCTAGGGCGTGAATAATTGCACCGTACACTAATTACAAAATTGCATAAACCCATAAAGATATGTGAAACAAGATGGGACACAGGATGAATATTCACAATAAACACAGCATGTGTGAGAACAAGCTTAAATGGCACGGATGCCGCTGGATGAAGTTCGTAGCGGACCACGTGGTGCAGGTGAAATTGTGATATTTCTGCTCGTAAACAGCAAACTAAATTCAGACAAAAGATTATACTTGCTGGGAAAATTATTGCCTTTACGATTGTAGTGGTTACATGCGTGTAACAAGCCTGATGGCGGTAAAATCAAACATTACTGTGACTGTGTGATCAAGTACAAAAAGCATCAGTTCACATGAAAAATACATTGAACCCTGAATAAAATTGACATAGAACCTAAAAATAAATTATTGCACATATGATGTTACATAAATAAGCTCCCAAACGCAATTATGGCGTATACAAGAACTTGGTGTCGGTCGGCCACGTGGTTATACGTAAAGTTGGCGTAACATATTCAAACACGAAAATTACCTTCAAATACATACATAAAAATAAAGCTCTCAAAACTGTGTAGCAATAACACAGAAGTTACAGTGAAATGCCATAAACATAGGTGGATGGCGTCTGATTCAAGTTGCGCGGGGCGTGTGACCTCTCCGACATAGTTCCCCGCCTTCTCCTCGATTAAGTTAAAAATGCGGCAAGGGCGCAAGAAATTAATAAAGCAGAAGCATTATGTTGGGGAAAATGTCTGGCAAAAACGTACGCAAGCAAATATTAAACGGTAAACTAAATTGACTATGGAAATCTAAATCAGTGAACAAAATTTGTAGTGCGTACGTGACAGTGTCTTACCTCACCAGCTCTCCTGGACAGACTGTACAGAGACAAGCGTTGCATGGACCTACCATGGCCGCCTACGGAGTTCACATAAGCGGAAGTGCTATGCACGCCGAGTAAAATATTTAATAAGTGAAAACGAAATGGCACAAATTAAATTAAATATTGTTTTACATTTCTATAATTTTCTTATGAATTTCAATATTATTTTATTGTCTCTTTATGACAGTGTTCATGCCGGAATATTAAGTGTTGTTAATCTCGGTGCCGCGGGCACTTGGAATTTTATAACCAAACAATTTAAAAATAGTAACAAACACTTGAACACATTTTAAGACATATCAAACAGTGCAAATAAAATAGAAAACATTTAACTCTGAGAATAACATTTATACTAAAGTCCAAAATTATTGGCCTCTTTGCGCACGTGTGGGACACGTTACATGTGTGTGGTGAGCGCCGTTATGGGCTCTAGCACCACTGGCTGTTAGCCGGCATCAAGCAACCCCTCCCTTGAAGGCCAAGACGGTGCGAATAATGCAACATTGCTCTGGCGGGCTCTGCCTGGCTGGTTACCAATTGAAGGCATAGAAAACATGATGCCAGAGGTCATCGGTTCCTTCGGTGTTTGCAGGAGATGGGGTTGTAGGCAGGAACAACAATGTGGGTACGTGGTGGTGACTCAGCTTGCCTCTTGCGAGTGCTGTGTTACACTTTGTTGACACTTGGTGTCACACTCACTATCCTACTAGTTTCCCCAAACCCTTTCAAACTCTCTTACCCTATTAGTCTCTCCCCTGCGGGAACTGGAAAACCTCTAAAAGGTGTCTCGCCTTCACAAGTGGTATCAAGATTTACATTTACACTTAGGTTACAAACAAATTCAGCTGTGGCCTGGGGAAACCCCTTAAAACTCAACTCACTGGCACTGGTTGTGTTGACATTTACGTGTGCACTTATGTTACCACTTTCCTGTACACTTGGGAATCCCTTAAATTCACTCTGATCTGTTGTGTTGTTACAGGCATTAATAGAAAAACTCAGAAATGGTGTTGCGGTACTACTTGTTTCCATCTCCTCACAACTAGGTGTTGAGTGTTCACTCGGTGCAAAACCCTTAAATGGCAGTTCGTTACTTTGGCTGGGTGTTCCCATATTAGTACTGTTGTTCTCTTCAGTGTACATGTTGACATTTCCCTGTGTACTTCGTGGTGAAATTCTCCGAACTCGCTGCGGTACTGGGCGTAATGTCGTCTCCTTGCCTCTCTTCCCTACAGGCGGTCGGGCTATCTGCAGGTCTTCACGGTGCCATTTCGTGACATGTCTGGGTCCCAACTTCACTAGATACATGGAATTTCCTATCTTTTCACCACTCTCACTGGCCCTGTCCATCTAGGTGCCATTCCAGTTCAGTACTTCTTCTCCCCAGCTGATAACAGGTTCTCTCTTACGTACACATACATCCCAGGTACAAATTCGGGTGACGGCCTCTTGCTATCCGGTACCCACACATTACAATAACTGAGCTGGTTCGCCCTGGCTTCTTCATGTATTTGCACCTGGTGTTCGACGATTTGTTCAGGTGATCTGGGCGGGTTTTCGCGGGATGCTCCGGGGCCATGGAGTTTGCAACCTTGTACCATCTCGGCGGGTATTTTCCCGGTTGCCGAATTCGCTCTATTCCATAGGCAAAATATCTCCTCTGGGATCAATTTGGACCTCCTAGTATGGTCCTCGCCTAACCGGACATGTAAATGTAATTTGACATCTTGGTTGGGTTAGCCCTGGGATGGTAGGTTGGGGTGGTACGGTGTTCTGTTCCCCACCTTGTGTAGTACTCCTTCCATTTTCACCCTATAAACTGTGCTCCGTTGTGTGTCAACAAATACTCGGGGTGTCCCCACCTCGGGAAAAACTCGTTCTGCATTACCTGTGTGTGGACGAACATTGCTGACGAAAAATGCCTTGGTCCAATGGGTAAACAAATCCGTGGCAGCAACAAGAAATCTTTTCCCAGTTTTTGTACGCGGGTACGGGCCCATGATGTCGATAGCTACTGTTTTGAATTGCTCGGTTGGCGGCCGTGGCTCTTGTGGAGTATCGCCGTCTGCTCTCCACGGCTTATGGGTGTTACATGTGATACAACTTTGTACATATTTCCTGACATCTCCCTGAATCCCTGACCAGTGAAAAAATTTTTGCACATTCCTTCGTGTTTGCTCAGATACTGGGTGTCCATGCTCCAAACTGTCATGCGCATACTTTAACACAAGATCCCGTTTCTCTTTTGGTACATACATCCACCATCGCGCACAATTACCAGGTGGTTTGATTTGTTTTTTTTCTGTCAACTACCCTTCAGTGTTCTGTGTAACGTGTGACACGGTGTTGGCGTTGCACAGCATGTGGAGAATTTTCTTGGGCAGTGTGTGCCTCTTTTAACACATCACGTACATTCAAGGAAACAAGTTCACCAGGTGGTGTAACAACAATGCTTTGTACGAGAGTTTGTGTTTCTGCAGTCGGAATTGCACGGCACTGTGGTAGCACCTCTTCCCACTCCATACCATCACTTACCGTTAGATTCGGACAAGGATTTCTGGACAAGGCGTCAGCGAGTTTGTTGGTTTTCCCCATCACGTGTTCTACCTTGAAATCGTATTCTTGCAGTAGCAGCGCCCAGAAGGCGAGTTACCTTTCCCCGTTATGCATTCCCTCTAACCATACAAGGCATTGATTGTCAGTTTTGAGAGTAAACTGCCTTCCTATCAAGTATAGCTGGTACTTCCGCAATGCATGTACAATGGCCAAACATTCTTGTTCATTAACGTGATATTTACGTTCTGCGTCCCCAAACTTGGCACTGTGGTAACTGATAATATGTTTTTCCCCATTTGTTCACTCCTGATACAACACGGCCCTAATGCCTTCTTGACTGGCATCTGTTTGTACAACTATGGGTAGCTCTGGGTTGAATCTAGACAGTGGATTACACTTCTGAAATGCAATATTAATGTCTTTAAATACTTGATCGGCTTGCGGTGTTCAGACAATTTTACGTTCTCACACAACTAAGCTGGTAATGGTGCAATTATTTCGGAAAAGTTTGGAACAAATTCCCTTAAACAATTAATTAAGCCAAACAACTTCCTGTCTTGTTTACGTGATCTGGGTGTGGGTTTGTTTTGAATGTACTGTACGTGTTGTTATTGTGGTTCATGTCCGTTTGCTGGTACATAATGTCCTAGAATATCCATTCTACTCATACCCAACTTACACTTTTCCACTTTGCACGTAAGTTTATTACGTTTGAGCCGTTCAAATACAAGGCTCAAATGGTGCAAGTGCTCTTCCCAGCTGTTAGACCAAATATGCCATCGCAAAGTCTCCAATAAATCCATCTAATATATTAACCATTAAGTTCTGAAAGCTTGCAGGGGCACATTTTAAACCAAATTGCATGGCTACAAACTGAAATCTACGTCCATCTGGAGTAGTAAAGGCTGTTTTCTTTCTGCCATGCAGACAGATAGGCACTTACCAATATCCAGACTTTAAATCAAGTGATGTGAATACTGAAGCTGGTCCTAATTTTGCCAAAGTGTCTTTCTTGTTTATAACTGGTGGTGGCATGTTAACGGTTATTTTGTTAAGGGGCGGAAGTCGACACAGAATCGCCATTTGCCATCTTTCTTTGGAGCAAGGATAATACCTGAATTATAGAGACTTTGTGTAGGTTCAATAAGATTATCATTGAGCATCTCACATACCTGCTGGTTGATGACACTGCGAAAGAAAATACCTGGGTCTCATGGCTTGGAGTACACCGGGTGCTCGTCCGTGATGACGATCGCATGCTCCGTGATGTCCTTACCGCTGCAGCTTCCCCGCAATGTGGAACACACTGGCACACTGGTCCAGCAGATGTTGCAGACATTGCTCATGTTTAGCGGGCACTTAGTGCTCAAAGTTAGCAAGCAGCACAGCAGTTTTTGTTGGTGGTGTTGCTTCCATGGCATAAACGGTCCATCGGCCACGTGTCACCATGTGCAAATGATTCAGATGCGGTTCTATCTCGGCTTGGTTGTCACTAAGCCATGGTACTACCAGAATCACTTCCTCGCACAAGTTCGGCACAATGTAGACATTGCACTTGGTACGCAGCTCTCTGATTCCTACCGTTATGTCCATAACACTTTTCACCTCTCCCTGTTGGTGTGTGGTATCAAATTGCAAGCATCTCAGTGGCACCCTTGTTGTTATTGCTTGTATCAGATCCTCACGCACAAAGTTGTGACGCGTCAGTGTCAATAACAGCTATGACATTTTCCCCTTCAAGTTCAACACACATCCTTAATGTTTTCGCGGTATTGTCAGTCACATGCAACACTTTTGCGCTCATAGCAGGCAGGTTTTTTGGCTGCGGCTGCGACTGTGATATGCCCGACAGGGGGCGACGGTCGCGTGACATTGACAATCAGCATGAGGGGTACAGCCAGCGGGCGTTCACTTCGTCGGTCCGGCACTTGTTTTTTGAGTTGTGCCTGCTTATCTTGTTCATAGGCATGTGCCTCCGTTGTAAACAGTTGCACGCTCTCCCAGCTGGCTCCCCGCAACAACGGCCTAGTGTCAGGTGTTGATAATGGCACAATTATCTCTTATACCCCGCAGGTTGCCTGTCCCGGGTGTAAACACTTATTCAAGCCTAATTTGCGTTCTATGAACTCTTCAATTCCCTCGTGCTCTCTCTATTGTTAATGATACAGTCGCGTTTGTGCCTTTATAGCATCTCCGTCAGTGTCGAACTGACCTAGCAACCTCTCACTAAACTCTTCCCACGTGACTCAATAGTCCCTGGCCAAGTTCCACCACGTGGCAGCGGTTCCCCTTAACCTGTTGGCAGTTACCTCCATCCAATCATCCCTATGCACGTGATGCCTATGTAATTTTTCTTGGCACACTGCAAGGAATGTACCTGGGTATTCTGAGTCGTGTCCCATGAAAGTTGGCAAGAGAATGTTTCTGTTAGGTCCCATCAAACCCTGTGGTGTGTACGTAACGACTACTGGTGGCGTGGGCTTTACCTCTGGTGGTTTTGGTGGCACAGTCTCAGCACAGTTCATCTTACGGCACTCAACACAGTTTATGACACCATGGCGGAAGGTTACATATTCATCAAGCCCTATGTATTGCAAATGTAAGTCCTGATTGCACTGCTGGCACTGTGCCCACTTTGTTCCCACCCTGTCACGGTGCGCGTGCGTGCACAGGTGTGGTTCTGACGGAGTGGATATGGTGTCATACGTACATTGGCATAAAGGCTGATCCCGTGGATTTTCACTAAACGGGTTGACTTCACTCACCCTTCCACAATGCACGCATTGATCGATCGGCATGTCTAAATAGTTCATGCTCACGTTCGCGGGTGTCACTGGTGTCGCAGTTGCCAACACAGATGTCTTGAGGGCTTCTCACAGTTGATCAGGCGTGGTGTCCACCATATTCTCACGGTTGACGCAGATGACGCAACACTGATGAACACACTTGGTCTCACTTGGAAAACGGCAATTTACGCCGTCGGGTGAGACACAAGACGAACGATAACATAAATACTTACTGGTCATTTGGGCTCCAAGGGTGCTTTTCAATCACCGCACTATTGAGACTCAGGGGTCTCAGGGATGCTGTGGGTTCTGTTCGTTGTGTCCGTTTCACCCATGCGTACTTACAAGCACCTAGGCAATACTAAACTTTTTACTAAACGTCACTGGAAATAAACAATTAATAAAATATATATGGCTAGGACACTGTCATTACTGAATAAAAGAGTTAAGTTCACTGTAGACTTGTTTTTATCATTATTATGCATACACATTAATGTGCCAATGAAATGATTATCTCAGTCATGACTAGCCAATTCTGCTTGGGTGCTCCCCAGCCTGCAATTACTCTAGCGCACGCCTAGATAGATTATCTCACCGAGGTGCATGAAAGCACAGCCTTCACAAGGGAAGAGGGTCAACAGCTGCTAGAGTGGACTGGTTTTTCCCTGAAGACAGGACACAGTGATTTACAAATGAAACCCTTAATACATATTAACATGTGTGATTACTTGGCATCACTAACGCAAACTCGTAGGAGCTCGCCCTACAGCATGTGGATAGTGTGGTAACGGCCTATACACAGAGTCGGCTAGGGCGTGAATAATTGCACTGTACACTAATTACAAAATTACATAAACCCTTGAATGATACGTGAGACAAGATGGAACACAAGATGAAGATTCACAATAAACACACTTGTGTGAAAACGATATTATATGGCGCAGATACCGCTGGATGAAGTTCGTAGCGGACCACGTGGTGCAGTTGAAATTGCAATATTTGTGTGTGGAAACGTTGAACTAAATTTAGACAAAAGATTATTCTTGCTGAAAAATGATTCTCTCTACGATTGCAGTGATCACAGGCGTAATGGTGGTACAATCAAACATTACTGTGACCACGTGGTCAAGTACAAAAAGCATCAATTTACATGAAAAATACATTGAACCCTGAATAAAATTTACATAGAACCCTTATTAAATTATTGCACATATGATGTTACATAAATAAGCTCTCAAAACGCAATGGTGGCGTATGTAAAGACTTGTCGTCGGTCGGCCACGTGGTTATACGTGAAGTTGCCGTAACACCCAATGAATATTTTTAATGGCTGCGGTAATATTCAAACACGAAAATTACCCTCAAATACATACATAAAAATAAAACTCTTAAAATTGCATGTAGCAATAATACAGAAGTCACAATGAAATGCCATAAACATAGGCGGATGGCACCTGATTTAAGTTTTGCGGGTCGCGTGACCTGTCCGACATACTTCTCCTCCTTCTTCGATTAAGTTAAAAATGCTGCAAGGGCACAAGAAATTAATAAAGCGGAAACATAATGCTGGGGAAAATGTCCGGCTAAAACGTATGCAAACAAAGGTTAACCGGTAAACTAAATTGACTATGGAAACCTAAATCAGTGAACAAAAGTTGTAGTGCGTACGTGACAGTGTCTTACCTTGCCAGCTCTCCTGGACAGACTGTCCAGAGACAAGCGTCGCATGGACCTACCATGGCTGCATATGGGGTTCACATAAACGGAAATACTGTGCACGCCAAGTAAAATATTTAATAAGTGAAAACGAAATGGCACAAATTAAATTAAGTATTGTTTTACATTCCTATAATTTTCTTATGAATTTCAATGTTATTTTAGTGTCTCTTTATGACGGTATTCATGCTGGAATATTAAGTGATCTTAATCTCGGTGCCACGGGCACTTTGAATTTTATAACCAAATAGTTTAAAATTAGTACAAACACTTTAAAACATTTTAAGACATATTAAACACTGCTAAGACAATAGAACGCATTTTACAATGCAAATAACATTTATACGAAAGTTCAAAATTACTGGCCTCTTTGTGCACATGTGGGACACGTGACACGCACGTGGTGAGCACCGTCATGGGCTCTAGCACCGCTGGCTGTTAGCCGGCGTCACTCTTTGTTCTGTCTAGTGAAATACTCTGCTGTTGCCACTTTTGAGCAGGCAGAGGCCAGCCATCATGGTGACGACACACTCAATGGCAAACTAATTAGTTTGATGTTGCTATAGTTTGCCGGTTTGCCTACGCAATAGCACAATGGGGTCCGGCAATATTTACGGGAATACAAAAATGCAGTGCGGCCTATATGTGAAATTTTAATTATCCTTAATTATGCATCAAAAACTTCTGGTGATACCTATACATAAATTCACATGGTCTATACACACCAAAATACGGTACCTTTTGCATTTCCAGGTAGAGCTCAATTAAATTTTGCCTACTAGTACATTGCTGTTGTAGATCTGCCGCATGAATATTTCTACAACACATACTTTTTGGAGGCCAAATAACATTGATCTAAACATGTGTCTATTACTGTATATTTAAAATATTAGCCCAAAAATAGTGTCAATATTCAGACTTTCATATAACCCTGAAAAGGAATGAAGTAAGTTTTTATAATATTACAAAAATATCTTAATACAAAATTAAATATTTATCAAGACTTATATTTTAGTGTAATTCTCGTACTTGTCGAAATATAAGTATACTTTTTGTTGACATAATGCCCCAGTTCCAGATATTTTCATAGAGTACTTTGTCATAATCCTGAACTCTGTATACCTAGAATTTTGATGAGATGTATTTTTTCTAGTTATATAAGAAAAAGTAATTTCATATTCAATACTTTTAGGGTCTGAAAATCATAGACTTTGGACAATCAGATTTTATGAAAACGTTGGAGAATGCAGTTCAGTTTGGACATCCTGTGCTACTGCAAAATGTTACGGATGTCTTTGACCCAGCCATAACACCAATCTTGAAGAAAGCTGTCATCAGGCAAGGTATGCTGATATAATGAAGAAATATTTACCACATTGCTAATTATGACTTAAGTTACTTTTGTGAACTAATTTTGTTTTTATTGTTTGTAGAAATAGGTCCAAACCCCATTTTGCAGATATTACTGATACAGATACTTTGTGGCCAATCCTGCCGATAGTGCCAATATAAATCATTTCATTTGTAATTTTGGTATATAATGTCTGAGTAACTTTAAAATACCCCAAGCTTAATTTTTGGTGTTTACATTGCATTAGCACATTGGTCAGTTTATAAAAAACTTTCCTTTATCAAACTCCAGGGCACAATCTAAAACAGTTACTATTTTTAGCATTCGGTTTTGCGACGGTAAGCAGCTGACTACATTTACCAACCTCGCCCAATAGTTTCAAATGCTGTATTTATCAAGAACATAACCACAAAACATAGAATATGAGTACCATTTTTCACGTGTTTAGGGCCTGTCTACAATTTTGCTATCCCAACCTGTGTCTTAGGACAAGGATGCGCTGACTGGTGCATGTAACCCTGTGTCGTCATGGTGATGTCCCAAGCTGCTGTGTCCCAAGTCAACCTGTGTGCCAAGTTGAAGCATTCGGAAAATTTAACTTTTGTTCAAAGTTGTATCCTAAGCTGGTAGAAAAAGAAGAATACTACAAATACTTTTGCGCACATTTGTGGAATGTTTAAGTTATTAAATTGAACATTGGATATGCAAGGTGGGCTTTCTCAAAACAAATATCATGAAATGCTATTAAATATTTAGTGATATCTTCGTTCGGTCTAACAGTTTTATTTAAATGCTAAAACTGTTATAACATAAGTTTAAAAAATAAATTTTGTATTTCAGTTGGCAAAGGTATTTAAAATAAAACCATTAAGGCATTTATTATAAATAAATATTCAGAAACGACAGATTGTAGACAGGCCTCTAAAGCCTTTCTACAATCAACCGTTCCTGTGGACGTGGATGTGTCTGAAACCCAGTGTTAACTGACGTCACATTGACGCAGTCCGAATATAGTCTTCATATGCATTGTTTGAAGGGAGCTTTCATAATCTGACTCTGGGTCGCAGTAAATTCAGCACATTATTTTTTGTTACTTAGTGTTGTTTAAATTTGCTGAATTATTGATTATTTAATGTTTACAAAATGGGTGATTTCCATGATGATTAAATCATTTGGGTTGATGAAATGAATAATTAATTGGACCATGGCCGATCATAACCAATACCGATTTTGGGATAATTGGCCTATTTATCGGTATCTGTCCATCCCTAATTATTTGCTATATTTTCTCGAAATAAAACTGTTATGATTTGTAACCATAATCCTGCAGGTAAATACGGTTATGTGGGTAATGGTGCAAGAATGAGAGTGACTCAATTTCTGCTGTTTTCAGACAAAGTAGTTTATAAGTACATATAATAGCAATGCTGAAGTGGGTGTGCGTGTGTGTCTCTCTTTCTCTCTCTATCTATCTTTCTCTCTCTTTCTCTCTCGCTTTGAATGCATATATGTGTTTGTGCTTGCATATGTGTACGCATGTGCACATGTATGTGCACATTTCTGTGTTCATGTGCACATGTGTAAGAGGAGATATCACTCTTCATGAGGTAATTCATAACACCTGGAGGCTGATTCTAAGTTATTCATTAATTTTTCATTTTTGTTAAGTTTTAGAAGCTCTCTTAGTGAATAAAATCTTTGAGAAAGGCAATTTGGTATTCCAAGTCATAATTTGTTACAACCCTTCCAGATGCCACTGAGACTTTGGCAATGTTCGGGTTTCGTTAACGAATGCAGCGTGGCAACACTTTGCACATGAACTTTAACTGTTTTATGAGACTTTGTTTGTAAATTATGAATAATTAAGATTAAAAACATTAATAAACCAAAGTAGTAAAGCACTTGAAATACTGTTTTTGCTTTTGGCATGATTTAATAATCAATATTAAATACATAATGTGTTATAGGAAAAAGGTATATTTTGTTCGTCAAGTGTATCAAATTTGCAGACGACATTGTACTATTTTGTAACTCGGCTGGACGTATGATGTATTACACATACATATGCTTTAATTTTATTTGCACTGAGTTGAAATAGACTTTGGTTGTTACATGCCTGAAAATTTTTCTTAGTGATCATTTTACTGTTTTTGCTGCAAGCTATTTATGCATTTTCCTCAGTTATTTATAATACCAAGGTTATAAAATAAGTGATGATAACAAACTAGAAGCTGTCGTCTTTCTTGTGGATTGTATTAATATCAATATATGAATATTCACTAAATTCTTTTCAAAATAAAGTATTTTGGTTGTAAACCACCAAGAATTATTCACAGTTTAGTGCTACCTAGCTTGTGATTTATGAACTACATTGTTCAAAGTAATTTTTTAAAATAAAATCTGTGGTTGTGATCTCTTATTTCATTATAAAAAAACTGTAATTATCTAATGAATTCCCTCACAATAGCCAGCATACACTGCTGCTTAGATAATTGACAAATTATACGGAAAGGTTAATTGGTGCATTTAAAATATTTTTCTGAAATATATGTTTATGTTTCTGTAATGCGTGAAGGCACATTACATCATGATTATCTTCTTTCACAGTCCCAAAAAAAATCTGTACGCACACCAGCCAAGTTTTTATAATAAAACTTGGTAATGAAGGCCCAAAGGGCTTCGTTTTCATTTTGAGCTGCTTAACACACATAGTGACAGCAAACAAACACTAGAATGTGCTTAGAATAGCTCATTTCATTAGTAAACAAAAATTTGAGTAATAACGAATGTTTTTGTCGAGAGGAAACGAAACAAATTACTTAGAATAAGCCCCCTGGTGAGGAGGTGGCTGAGAGGCAGGAAGGGAGAAGTTGAAAATATAGCAAAGCAACAGAGTGTAAGGGTGTACAGTGCATGATTTTTTAATGGACCACACATGCATGCTGGGCGGAGAAGACATGTCAAAGTGTTGATACTGTAATTTTAATAGTGCTGTGTGCTAGGCAAAGGGAGGCTAAATCAGCACCTGGACCAGATCTCTGAGGGAGGAGACCTGCCTACCACACACCACTATTCTAAACATAACTGTTCCACCCCTTCAGTATGTCACAGTGGCCACAATCATATCATGCTCCTCTTTCAACTGTCTTTGGAATTAAAGCAAAAATGATATAACTATTATCTTCTTAGCAAGACAACTAACAAATTACAGCCACCAACATATGCACAAATTTTGTTGAGTAGGTAAATTAAAATTAACATGTGATTACTTTCTCCTTGTATAAAAACAAAATGGTTTGTTATCGTCTCTGTTGTTTATGCGCCATGAATGAGAAGTAAATAAAAACTTTTTAATATATGTTTGTTCATTTTTGACAGTGTAAACTTAAAACTAAAATCAAATTAATAACAGGTTATGGGCCCAGAGACTTCTGGTGTAATACATACTGCAAGAAGAATATAAATGAAGTGTCTCGCATTCGCGTGAACATAAACGAAGGAATAAAATGGTTATGACATCGGAAGATTTTGCCCATGTGGAAAAACTCAAAAAGTCATTATAATCTCAGTATTTAGAAGTTTCAAATAGTTGTGTAGTTGAAAGCGACGGATTTGTATAATGTTGTTAGCACCGAGTTTAGGGAAGGTGAACAAGATACGAATTGGGGAAAGAAAGATGCCAGCGCTCAGAGATACATCGTAACAACGATAGACAAAGGTAATATTCAATTTATGTCTTGTGACTCTGTAAAGGGTATGTTTGAAATAGTGTGTTCCATTTATGAGAGAGATAGCAGTCACAACAAAAATTTGTTGCTGCAGAATTTCTTCAACTACAAAATTGACAAGGTTGCGTCTGGTCTTTCTGATTTTTAAAACCTTTCCATGAAACTAAACATTGTAGGCCACACAGTTAATGATGAAAGGATGATGGGTAAAATTTTGTCATCTTTGCCAGACAGATGCAGACATTTTTTATCGGCCTGGAAATTGACCCCTAAGAGCGACAGGACGCTGACTAATCTAACTGCCAGATTGTTAGCAGAAGAAGAGAGAGGTCATACCAGTAGCGCACATGATAACGTAGCATTCAAAACTGTAAACAAAAATATTGTTTGTTAGTATAGCAAAAGGGGTCACATTGCCCCGAACTGCATGAAAAAACAATTAGGTTGCAAAATCTGCGAAAAGGATAACCATACTGAACAAAACTGCTACTTTAGGGATATAAACAAGTCTACAACAAGTAACAGGGATAAGGTTACATTTCTTACAGAATCAATGGGTGGAAATCCAGAGGGATCTTGGATCTTGGGTATTAGATTCAGGTTGTACTTCCCACATGATCAACAACATTGATTCTTTGACCAATGTCACAGGTATAGAGTCTGAAATTATAACTTCTAAGAAAAATGAATACATATGTGCTGAGTTCAAAGGGGATATAGAGTACCAATAATGTGTATTCAAAAATGTGCTGTATGTTCAAGGTTTAACAAGAAATCTAATATCAGTACACAAAATTACAGAAAATGGAGGTGTTGTCAGATTTACTGACAACTGTGTAGAAATTTTGAAGGGTAGAACTAAAATGACAGGTGAGAAGGACAATGCTGTACTCTATAATATAAATCTAAACTGCAGTGAAACAACATTTTTGTCTGAGAGCAAACAAACAAGTGACCTAAATCTATGGCATAGAAGAATCGGTCATTTGAATGTTGATAGTATGAAGAAATTGGCTACTTTATCATCTGGGCTTGAAAAGCTTAAATTCTGTATGAGTGAGATCCAATGAAAAACCTGCCTTACATGAAAGCAGACTAGAAAACATTTTGAAGAAGCAAGAGAGAGAGCAACGAGACCGTAAATAATTATACACACTGATGTGTGTGGGTCACTTGACACAACGTGAGATGGTTTCAGGTACTTCGTGACCTTCTTGGACGACTACACACATTTTTTAATGATATGTCTGATTAAAAACAAATCAGATGTTTTTGAAGCTGCCTGAAACTACATTGTTGAGGCTGAAACAAAATGGAACTCACGTGTATACAAACTTTGTTGTGACATGGGGGGTGAGTATGTAGTCAACAAGCTCACCGATTGGTGTCGAGAAAGGGGAATAAAGATAGACTATGACCCTGCAGCTATTTCTCAGCTAAATGGACAAGCAGAGAGACTGAACAGGATGCTAATGGAAAAAACGAGAGCACTCCTTTTTGACTCTCGCCTAGAGATAGAGTTGTGGGGAGAGGCATTACGCACTGCAACGTACCTGCTGAACACAAGCCCATCTGCTACAGTTGACACAACTCTTGCTAACTGTAGTATGGAAAAATACTGGATCTGTCCAATCTAAAATTATTCGGGTCTCTGGCATATGCAAAAAATAGAAGAAGCTTGACAATAGATGTGACAAACTTATCATGGTTGGTTACGTGACAAATGGCTATAGACTATGGAACTCAGAAAAGAGGGAAATTAAACTCTCAAGAGATGTAACATTGTGGAATCAACTGAGGTTTCTGCAACAAACGATTCTGAAACAGCTACTGAAATTGAAAACTGCAACCACCAGGGCAGAAAAGAACGAATAAAAAGAAAACCCAAATATTTGCAAGAATATGTAATGCTGTCCTACAAAGAAGCTATTTCCAGTGAAGATAAGGATAAATGGTTGAAAGCCATAGAGGAAGAAAAGTTCCTCACTCAAGAAGAATGGTGTTTTTCAGTTTGTTGAAGGCAAAGCAATCCCAAGAAATCAGAAGTTACTCTCTAGTCAATGGGTATTTTAAGATAAAAGATGACAACAGATATAAAGCTAGACTCGTTGCACCTGGTTGTTAACAGAAAGCAGAACTTGATTATAGTGAAACATTTGGTGTCTTTGGTGTCATTGAATACCCTGAGATTCCTCATCATCTACGCTAAAAAGGAAAACATGTCCCTCAAGCAATTTGACATAAAAACTGCCTTTCTGTACGGTAATTTAGATCAAGATGTTTTTATTCTCGTACCTGAAGGTTTTGAAGATGAACAGGGCTCTGTGGTTAAACTGAATAAATCTCTCTATGGTCTGAAACAAGCCGCTTGTGCTTGGAATAAAAGATTTGTTGACTTTCTCAAGACACATGGCTTGCATCAACTCATAACAGACAAGTCGGTCTTGTGATTTCAAATGAGAACGACAAAATTAATGAGTTCATGATGAAACTTCAAACTGAATTTGAGATTAAAATTACTCACAACCCTGAAATCTTTGTGGGCATTGAAATTGAAAATGCAAGGGGCTTCATCAACATTCATCAAGAATCATATGTAGACCAGTTGTTGAAAACATGCATTATGGACTGCGCAAAACCCGCAAAAACTCCTGCAGTTTCAGGTACTGACAACTCTGAGGACTGTAATGGAATGGAAGGTGTAAATTTTCCATGTAGGGAGGCTGTTGGTAGTCTGTTGTACCTGTCAAATATGTTGAGACGAGATATAACATATGCAGTCAACATGGCATCAAGAAAAGTGGAAAACCCTATTGTTCATGATATAAAAAAATTTGAAGGGAACGAGAAACCTAGGACCTAGATATTGTACAGATCTCAATACTCCACTGATTGATGCCTACAGTGATGTGGATTATGCTGGTGACGAGACATCATGTAGAAGTACTTCAGGTTATGTCATCCTATACATGGGGAGTCTTGTTGCGTGGTCTACAAGAAAACAGCCAGTCATATCACTCAGTACTGCAGAAAGCGAATTTATCACCACCAGTGAGTGTGTTAAGGAAGTGCTGTTCTTGAAATCTCTATAAAAGGAACTCACAGGTGAATTTATTCCAGTAAACTTCAACATTGACAACCAGAGTACAATTCAGATAATAAAAAATGACAGTATGACCAAAAGGTCTAAACACATAGACATAAAATTCAAGTTTCTATTCAAAAAAGTAAATCATGAAAATTTCAGTTGAAAATATCGTCCTACTGACAGCCAGTTGGCTGATATATTTACTAAAGCTGTCAGCCCCAGTATTTTTTGTAAACTATTAAAAAAGATTGTCTCTTGCAAATGAGTAGTATTAAGTAGTAAAATAGTGTGATATTTTTTAAATTTAGTAAACAAGATTATGTTAAGAATTTGTGAAATTGGTACCTAAGTTCATGCTAATTTTGATTTCTGGGAAGAGTGTTGAGTAGGTAAATTAAAATTAACATGTGATTACTTTCTCCTTGTATAAAAACAAAATGTTTGTTATCATCTCTGTTGTTTATCCGCCATGAATGAGAAGTAAAATAAAAACTTTTTAATATGTTTGCTCGTTTTCTACAGCGTAAACTTAAAACTAAAATCAAATTTATGACAAATTTTACTACCAGCTAAAAAATGTGCAGTGATATAAAAACGATCACAGTACTTATTTTGTCATGCATTATCCTTGATTTTCAAAAATTCTTTGGACGAAATAGGTCATAATCGAGGAAATATAGTGACAGGCATAATTTGAAGTTTTGTTCCTACTTCTCACAGGAGTGGAGAGTATCCTTGTGTGGTAAATATATCAGGTTGAGGTTGGTAGGAATGGACAGAAGGGGAGAGACCGAGAGATGACAATGGAGGAAATAGTGAGCAAGTCATGTTTATGGTTTATTAGGACTAAGCAAAGCTGTGGGAATTGTGTGTTTTTATAAGTTTTATAGTAAGAAGTAAATAAAAATGTGAAATAGAACAGTGTGGCAATGAGTAGTGAAAAAAATCCATGAGCATGTACACAGCAGGAGTTCAGTGGAAAGGTGATATGAAAAATCACAGTTGATTCCACAATATGGCAGAGAGTACCAAGTCCATACCCGCCGGAATTTTTCTGCAATTTAATTAGAAAGTAGATGTTTGGGATTGAAGTGTGCATTTTAAGCCACCGAAGAAGGGTTATAAAAGTTTCCCAGTCTGGTGTGGGAGGAGTGATGAATAAAACCTCTGTATCTCTTCTAAAAGGTATTTACTAAAAGGTGAAGTGACGATACTACAGCCATAGCTTTAACAGGAATAGCACACAGGGTCATCAGCTAGTTGTGCGGAGAGAAGTGGGTATTCCCTATGTTGGGAGGGTGTGCTTATTTAACCATCATGCGAGCGTTCTGATGGGTCAAGAGCTTGGAGATTACAACCCCTAGGGTGAGTTTCACTTCCAGTTACCTGTGATACACAAATTTTACGTTAGCAGAGGTGGTGGCCTTCAAATAAACATACGACGTCAGTAGTGCTGTAATCATGCCCCAAGGAGAGGTTACTCCTGATTGGGTAGTTTGCCGTTATATAAAACTGGTCGGAAAGGTTTATGATTACGGATGAAGTGTAGTAATATTGGCACAATTACTTTCCGTCGCTTTATCTGTTGTCCACTCGCCGCTGATGCTCTCTCGTCTGCTGGTGGCTGCTGGAATATGGCCAGTTGCTGAACAGCAGCCGATGCTGGCTGTGGTAGAGCTGTGCTGGTACTGCTAATGGGTAGTTGAGATGGGCGTGGATGAATGGCAATGTATAAGTCAGGTAGGAACTCTGAGTCGATTCTCATGACCTCAAGGTTACAATGGAACATAAATAAATATTCAAATATAGTTAATTGCCCTATGTGTGTGGGAAGTGTAAATAATGCATTCTCTGTGTCAGACTCTGAGAAAGTACTTTTGTCGACCTCTGCCTCTAGTTTCCTCAGAGTTTGTTTTAAGTTTGTGCTTTTTGCCACTCTTATGAGGGCAAGGCATAATGCCATAATAGAATTCAATATGAAATAAATAATAACAAGTTGAACACTTCTGAATGTCCACGTGAGGGAAAGCCAGTGAAATCAGCAGAGCAGTTATTAAGGCGAGCTAGTGTGTACTTCTAAGAGTAGATCTAGCCATGTCACCTCCACTGTGTACCACTTGCTTAGCCGTTCACTAGCCGAGCATTATTTACAGAGTATGGGAAGATTGTGCAACTGACAATACTCCTAGATGAGTATCCACGAGGTCAAGTGAGGATGGCAGATCTCCTTCCATCTGGTATTGTAGGAAGCAACCAGTTCAACTCGATTCCACGGATGGAATAGTGTTGCAAATGCTTTGGGCTCTTCCAAAACTGGTCTATTGACCAACCTCAAAGAGGCCTCTTAATGTCGCAATATGTGTGTGTGTGTGTGTGTGTGTGTGTGTGTGTGTGTGTGTGTGCGTGCGTGCGTGCGCGCATGCGTGGATGTGTGTGGGTTTTTTTTCTGCCTTTGTGATGAATACGTGGGGTTGGCTTTAACTCATAAGACCAAAACTAATCTCTCAATGATTCAAAATATGTAATTATATAGCAAAGGGAATACTCAAAGCTAAATGAGAAGACATCTAATTACATTGGTATGATTGTGTTTATTAACATGTAATCAAGTATATTATAGTGTGACATTAAATTCACACAATAATATAAAGCGATGATACGTAGTGAAAAGATATTATAAAGCATCATTAACTTACACAATAACGATATCAATAAGGATTCAAATGGAAAATAATTAATATTTAATTATTTGCAAAAGCGTGTCTGGTTACGGTCAGGTGAAAGCTACCTGGTAATATGAGATTAAATTAAATTTTCTTTCAATTAAAAAAATAATAGCCCGGGTTTCTTATCTGAAATTAAGGGGTTTTTCAGAAGGAAACTAAATGCTGAGGGTCGACTTGGAGCTACTGGTTTCTTTAGTGGTGTGGAAGGCAGTGGTTACATAGCTCGTGGGATGAGCCATATCAGGTTCTTGTGTCCTCCGGTAGAGCTGGTGGTAGTACCTCTCTGTGAAGCAGCTTCCTCTCTCTTCCAGATGTAGACCTGGCTGGCACCCAGTTCCCTACTCTCCTGGCCTCCAACCAGGGCTAGTCCTAGCTGGACTGCCTTCTTCCACTTAGCCTTGTGGCATGGCATAGGGGGTGAAAGTATAGAGGGGTGGACAGAGGGTGTACCTAAGGGTAGACACGAGTAGACATATAATGAGAGCTGTTACTGGTACTTGTATCCCGAAGCAGGAACAATCATAAGTAGAACTCGCTTGTTACTCGACACTCGTGCGATATCATTTCGTGCATGTCCCTACAGTCTGTGATATTAGAACCCAATACTGAATACCAATAATATTTACGGACGCAGCACATTTTTTTTGAGAATTTTTGCCAAAAGTGCAACGAAAAAGTGGCATTACTATTTCCCATTGTTTTTAGCAAAAGTGCAGCGAAAAAAATTAAAACTCAAAATCTAAAAATTCTATCAAAATCGGGCAGATTTGGGCTAGAATCAATGAAAATTGCTTGCTTTGTTGAATTGCTGCCACATTGAAAATCAAGCAGTTTATCAGTTTTTCTAGAAATGCTAATTTTGCAAGTGAGCAATCTAAATCAAATGAATTTAAGAGAAAAACAAGCAAAATAAGTGAAAAGCAAGCAAAAATATTGAAAAGCAAATTGATAGTTTAAATTCGAAGCTCTACTAACCTTTTAAAAACTTCTTCTATCTTCTCAAAGTTTCATGAAGTACATATTTTTCGTTAATATTTTTGAAGAGTGTTAATTGTAAACTTTGTAGATTTCGATGAAATTTGTAAACTAATTCTCTGATTTTGTCTAATTTATAGGAAAGCATAGTTGATTTACAACCATCTTTAAAAAGCTTTGTCATACTGCAAGGTAACACAGGCATTTTTATTTATAAAAGAAAAATTTATTAAGAAAAAGGAAATATCTCATTGAGGTTTAACAAAAATATTTTTTATTCGATCAAACAACTTAACAATATATCTAAAAAATATTGTATTAAAATATCAAAACAGTTTCTTGTTTCTGTAAAATCATTTACATCCTCTATTTAATAATATTAAAAATTTATAAATCTTCAGTAATTCTTTCTTTCAAATAATCCTAAGTAAGCTTCTTTTGACTAATTAAAACAACATTACAAATGGTACCTGCTTCGACGTCTTCATTAAAATCAACACTAATTTTTATGATTGTTTTTGTTTTTACTATGGTTGTTTTTCTGTATGAAAAATCAATAACATATAAATGACTTCGCTCCCAAAATGAATAGTAATTAATATCACCATCAAAGTTTACAGTTGTTTTATAATAAAGTTCATTATTTCTATAGCCGGTATCTAGTTTGGTTTTTGAATTTCTAAAATCATTATAAGTAAGAAATTGTTTTAAGATAAACACTGTTTTCAATATCTAGATTCCAGTTTTCTTTGGGAAAAATTTAATTTCTACCATTTATAACATAAATATTTCTTACACTACAATGATCAAACATAGTGCCGTGTTTATGCTGTTCAGCGCAATTTTTTCCTATTAAATTGAAAACTTACAATTACAAAATCTGGTATATGAAATTGTAAATTATTAAACTTAATTTTTATTATATCAAAGCTAAAAACTTATCCAGCACAAAATTATTTTTCTAAAAATTGCCAATAATCAAAACTAATAGGTTTTTTTTTTATCTGTGTATTTTTTTTTCTTTAATTGCAAGGGCAGCGTTACGTTCAAATTCAACAATAGGCCACATAGTTTCTAATTTATGAATATCAATTTTACCAGGATCAGGACTATGTTTCGTAACTTTACTATCTTTATCTAAAGTTTCATAAAGAAATGAACAGTTGTTATCAGATGAATTTCAAGAAAAAGTAATTTTATAGCCACCTTTCCAATAAACTTCATTGTTATCACAAATAAAATCAAACAGATATCTAAGATGATAGATTATTTCATTTGTTTTGTTACTAGAAAAAGTTTACCTCTTTTGTTATATTACTAAAAACAGATTTATCTTGATATAGATTATCAACACCAGTAAATTCTAAATAATTTTGTTCACATGGTGATCTTAATAAAGCATCCATCATTATTGTTGTTATGCCCGGATTATCAACAGCTTCAATAATTTCCCATGTTTTGAGATTTCAACTCTAGAAAATTGGAAATGAAAAAAGTTTGAATATACATCTATATTTTCTGATTCATCATATTCTGCATCAGCTCCAACCTTATCTCTCTTTAGTAAATTAAATTGCTCATAAACTTAAACATCATTTGAAAAAGAAAAGCCATCTCCTATAAGGATATAAAATTCTATTCTAGTATTGTAAACATTTAAATTTCCTCCATCTTGATCAGTTGTGGGAGAAGTCTGCCTCTTAGAACTCTCAATATTTTTATAACTCATTTATAAGTAAAAAATTTGTTCATAAAAGGCAGAATCAAAGGGAGTTTCTCAAATTAAATTACTCATTGAAAGATATAAAAAATATAAAAAGTGTCATGAAAAAGAATATGAAAAAATAAGATGAAACCATTAATCGACAAATGACGAAGTATTCATAAAAAAGTAGAAAAAGTAAGTGAAGAAAACAAAAATTTAATAACAGCACAAGTTCCTCTTGCAGCAAAAAATTTAGATTATCCACCACCACCAGAAGAAACATCATTCAAGAGAGAATTACTCCCCGAACAAAAATCTCCTAATTTGGAAGAGCATATGAGAATTGTACCATTTAAAAATTTACCACTTGCAGCGTCTGAATCTACTATAAATCTTGGAACAGAAATTGTAAAAAGAATTAATGTAATTAATGAATAATTTGGTTTGCGTGGAGTTGGGCACCATTTTTCCATTGGTGATACACAAGTAATGATAAATAATGATACACTATTTTTTAAGGATAAAGAATATAAATGAACACTAGGACTTTGTAATTTGTTAACAGAAAATTTACCAGAAGGTCTTGTGGGTAAATACACTGATAATGACTACGAAAATTATGCAGAAATTGTTAAAACAACTGTTGCTGCATTTCAACAATATATTACTAATAAAAAGGTGGCTTCGAGTGGAGGTTGGAAGTATATTAATATAATAGGCCCAATTTATGAATTGTATATAAGACCATGATGTTAGAATATTGATTGATATATTATTGGTTATTCATGGCAAAGAAAATGCTGGAAATAAAAATTTTTACAATGAAAATTAAACATAATGAAGATGCTAAATAATAAATTTTCTGATTTAGTTGTTAATAATCCAAAAGGAATTCCTTATCTTATAAGAGTTTTAAATGTAATTCCACACTCATTTTGGAATTCTGAACATCATGGTAAAAGCATTATAAACTGGGCATTAAACACTTTAAATTTACCCGAGATGCATTTACCTGGTTATAATTATTGTGGACCATTTACAAAATTAGATGAAAGACTGGAAAGAGGCGATACAGGAATAAATAAATTAGATGAAGCATGCAAATATCATGAAATTGCATATGTAGATCATAAATATTTAGAATGTAGACACGAAGCCAATCAAATTTTACAAAAAGAAGCAAAAGAAATCATTTTAGATAAAAATACTCTAATTGGGGAAAAAAATTCTTCTGCTGCTGTTGCCTCAACAATGTTTACAAAAATAAAATTAGGTTGGGGAATTAAAATGTTTTATTGAATTATATAAAACTTATAAATGAAATTAACAAATATAACTTTCGATATTCCCTTTGAGGAATTAAAATATTTCGGTATAGATAAATTTTTAACAGATCAATTTGCAAGAAAAAATTAAAAATTGAAAGAAGGCAAAAGTTTCAAATTAACTTTATCATTGTCAACAGTCAAAAAGCTGACCTAAAAAAAATCTGGACGCGGTTTACATCGTGGAGGAATTATTCCCATCATACTTGTTGCTTTAGGGGCACTCAGTGGTTTAATAGGAGCAGGTAGTGCAATTGCTGGTAGTGTTGATCATGCTAGAAAAAATAAAAAAGAATTAGAAGAACAACATAGACATGATTTGGCAATCGAAAATAAAGCAGGAAGTGGTGTAGTTGCAAAATAGAGGGGGAGATAAAAAAAAAATTCAATATTTTACCACTATCTAAATTTGATATTGAAAAATATATAAAAATATTTAATATAAAAAATTTCAGAAATGTTTATATGATTGATGAATTACCAAACAGTATGCACAAAAATGAATGTGCTGTAGTAAATTTTGACATTTCAGCAAATCCTGGTACTCATTGGGTTTGCAACTTTAAAGAAAATAATTATGTTTACTATTTTGATTAATTTGGAGGCACCATTCCTACTAATTTAACCAATTACTTTAAAAACAGAAATATTTATTACAATGATGATCGAATTCATAATTTTAATTCAGTTATACGTGGACATCTATGTTTAATTGTTTTACACCTTTTTTCGAGAGTATTTAAGTTTGATATAATTTCTATGTTATTAAATGACTGATCAATTTGGGAAACCATTATCAAATATTCAAATAAAATTTTTATACTAATTTTTATGCTTTAAAAAAACATGTAGATTCACAATGCAATTCAGGTGTTTCTGCTTTACAAAGTAAACTAAGCACTTGTTTTGATTATACAAAATCTTATGTTTCTTTTTTTGATCGTAAAATTGTTAATATACATGATCCCAGAGACGATACAGATGCAGTCAATAAAATATTTTTTAGTAAACAAATAGCTGATTATTCTTTAAAAGACAATATAAATTTACAATTCAGTAACACTATTGCTGATTATATAAAACAAATAAATAATGCAAAGCAGACACTAAAAAAGGAAGATGATTCAAAATACAATACCATTGTTTCTGATTATGCCTTAAAAAGGACGTAGAGTCAAAATATAAAACTGTTCTTTCTGATTATGCATTAAAAAAGGATGTAGATTCAAAATTCAATAATATTGTTTCTGCTTACGCTTTAAAAAGATATGTAGTTTCAAAAAACAATTCTATTGTTTCCACTTTAAAAAATATGTAGATTCACAATGCAATTCTTATGTTTCTGCTTTACAAAGTAAACTAAGCACTTGTTTTTTTATACAAAATCTTATGTTTCTCTTTTAGGGCATAGAATTGTTAATATAGAGTGGATCCTGTAGATGGTAAAGATACTGTCAATAAAAGATATTTCAATAAAGAAAGGGCTGATAAATTGCAAAATTTTAACAAATCAGTTTGGAATTATTGTGATTAACTTGTTAACTTGAAAATTGAAAAATTTTTATAAAGAAAAATCACATATATTTTATTTACCTGCAAAGTGGAATAAACGTAATAGAAATTTTCACTTAGATAATAATAAAATTGTCTTTACTTTCTTGATGGATTATAATGATTATAAAATAATTACTGTTAATCCCAATTTACCTGATGATACTGTGACTGTTATTAAGGGATCTCAAAAAAATAGATTACAGTAACCCTTTTGATCTTAACATATATGATATTTTAAATTTTAAAATAAAAAAAAAATAAAATATCTGAATATGATGATGACTTGATGACCACAATAGGAGTGTTCGTGAAATATTAAGATTAACTATTCTTTTATCTACTTCGATGACTGCCGCACGCTCGTGCCTTGCATGTTTTACTTCATCATTCTCGCAGCAGCAGGAAGTACCTTATCACGGAAGCGGCATAGTCTATCAGCCCTGCAGTGAACTCACTGCAGCTTGCAGTTCTTGGAGAGTTTTAATCAGCTCATTCCTCACCCTGTCGCGTGGCTCAAGCGGCAGGGCGCTTGGTTTGAAATGCGATGGTTGGGGGTTCGATCCCCGGGTCTGAGCAGATGATTTAATATTGTGGATATGCGGGCACCATATTCGCAATATTAGATTATTACAAAACCATTCAAAATTTGAGCAAAAAATTCGCTCTGCTCCTATTGTGTAGATGCTATGCTATAGGAACAGAGTACAAAAATATCCTTGTCTCCTCATCGTAAAAATGTAAATATGGTGCAGTCAGGAGATGGGGATTTCTCCACAGGAGTTTTGCAATTTTTTTTTAATAATAAGTGAAATACGTGTTGAACGAACGATGAACAAACAATGAATGCATGTTATAAATTTTAAATGAACATTAAAACACATTTTATGTTGCGTTTGGAATAATTAATTAGATAAAAATATTTTATTTCACAAAATATTTATATTCACCAAACATCTGTTTTATTAATCCAAGAGTTAAGCGAGTTATCAAAACCCAACCATTTAACATAAATTTTATTGTCTTTACTTTTTAAGAATTTTTCAACCCAATATTCATTTGGATAGTCGGTTTTCATAATTTTGTATTCATAAAAACTACCCTTTATTTCTTCTCCTTTGTCATCTTTCAGTTTGTAAATTGGTACACCATTATTTAAAACCTCAACAATGATTAATAATTCTGTTGTCCAATTAGCTGTGTTACCCATTTCAAAGGTTCGTTTATTCTTACTCACACGGACAATATCGCCAACTTTATATTTCGGTTCAGTAAACATATTCGCAACATCTTGTTGTCTTTAATTTTTTTAATTTTTTTTATTGACTTCGATTGGTTTTATACCGATAGTATATGTTCGGTTTCTTCCACATTTTGGTCTTCATTGTACGATTGTATTGTTCCACACAACTGGATTTTAGTTCATTGAATGTAGAGTAATGATTGATGTTATATTTCTGCATAAGTTCTTTGAATATTTTATTATAAAATTCTAAGCCAGCAGCGCTTTGAATATTACACTGTTTTATTTTAACTAATATAGATTCTAAAGCATTTGCCACATTCTTGGCTATTTTATCTTTGATTGGTATTACAAATGCATATTTTGAAGGAAAAAACATTGATAATTGTCCTAATATACTATTATCAATTTTTATATGCGATATGCCTTTTAAATTACCAGTATCCTTTTCACCAAGATCGATTTGCCATAAATCATGAATACCATACGAAATTGCTTTTCTTCTGGGGAAATTGTTTCATGCGGGTTTATATAATTCATTAAATATGCCTTCTCTTACATTGGACAAAAAAAAAATTTTTAATATTGATTTATTAGAATTACATATTGAACATTTACTTTTCTGAACTAATCGTCCATTTTTAGTATTTTCTGTGGTTATATTATTATTTGTTATGGCCTTTTTACACTTCAAGCACCAAGTATTCTCTATTTAATATTTATTTTATATATGTATATACACATACACACACACACTTGTATATAATTCACAAGAGAGAGAGTTAAAATATAAAATCTTTTATTTGATTTTGATACTTACTGCTGCCCATTTTTCTACTTATATCTATTGTGATAAAACCATAGTCTACGCCCAACAGAATGCACAAAGCTCTTTAAATTTCTCATATGACATGTCCCCTCTGACAATGTAATTAAAGATGTGTCTCAAGTTTGTGTCATCTTTACTAAATATTCATAGAAAATTGGCATTGTCTCTCACAAGTTGCTTTGGTATGTTCGAATGTGTTTGAGTGTGATGATGCCACGTCACAATATTTGCTATCTGGTGTTTTTATTGCAAGGTTGGCAACAGTTGGTGGCCGTGGCGCAATGGCACAACTGTAGAGTACTTCTTTCCTGTGCATATTTTAATTCAGCCGGCTGAATATTATTTTGGTAATGTGTTTATACAATGTAGCGGTATATTTAATAGTTTCATAATTTAGTAGTTGTATTTGCTTGTTGTGCATTTATTTTATGCAAGTATATTTCAAAGGTACTTGAAGTAATGACTGTAGTTTAAACTATTGTTAGGGTGATCGCCACCAGGTGCGCTCCTGTCCCGTGTACCGCGGCGCTGCTCTCGGTAAGTGTGAGATGGCTGATGTCCGTGGCAGTGAGCAGACGTAGTGCACTATGTTTCTTGCGCCGCACAACTGGTATAAAACTGTGGCAGACTTTTCATGAAGGAAGACAGTCTCGGGCCAAAATGTTGTAGACATAACATATTAGAATGAAGTCACTAGCTGTGTATAATAACTGCACGTTTGATTTTACATTACGTAGAATTTAAAGCTGCTCTTGCCACCCCAGAAAAATGCCAGTCTCGTAAAGTTTTGCTGAAAACTTGTTCCCGATTGCAAGTGACGGGAGTGACTAATATCTTTGTGCAGCAACGTAACTGTATCCTGAAATATGCTTATTAATATGTGGCGGACGTGTATGAGAATGCTACGAACATCATGGCGCATTCAATTCATCGGAGTTGCAGTCAGCTGTTGAGAGCTGCGTGACCAAGTTGTCCTGGCAGGTGCTGAGGCCCGCGACACGGCAAGACATCGGAATTTACCCTGGGGCTATTTGCTGCCCTGTCATGCTATGTTGTGGCTGATTTATCAGGTATGAGAGGAACGATTCGCCATGTGGCCAGTACTGTCCCGGCCAGATGTTTTCTGCAATTTGTACATTGTGTCAGTGTTGTAAAAGTCCCCGATGTGGTGCGCACCTAGTCCGTGAGTGCCTTGTCCTGTGACGTGAAACATTAATGATAATTAAAGACCAAGAATATTTTATTAATTGTGTTGTGAAATAGTAACTTTTAGTATAAGTGTTTAACCTCTTTAGGAGTGAATTTTGAAAATTAAATGCTTGCTACATGTGAGACGGAGTGGTAAAGAAAATCAAATTAGCAGACTGTAAAATATTAATAAAATTAATAGTTGGTATTTAAACTTGAATTTAGCCTGCGTTTTTAATTACTGTGTTTATCCTCAGACTGCGCTATATTTACACCGATACTCTAGGTAATGAACATAAAGACTGTTACCTGTTATAAAGATTTGTTGTTAATAATTTAGTTGGTCACCTACTCAGGTGTTATGTTGGCAAAGTGAGGTAACATTTGAGTATTCTGAAATCCGCGCTGGGTAGAGGGCGACTTAAATCTGCACCACTCTGCTTAAAAATAGTAGTTATTGGTGTAATGAAGGTAAAAATTGTAGTTTTGGTCTTGGCAATAATGACTTTGTGGGTTTATCGAACAGATAAAGCCACGTTGCTGGCCAATCTCAAAGAGATCAACATACAGGTTGAGGAAATGGACAGTGTAGAGGACTTGCGTAAAAGAATAGTTTATTTGTTGTGTGCAAGTGATAAAAGTTTAGCTGTAAAGAACAGCGAAGCAAGTCAAACGGGCCCAAGTATGAATATTGACACTGCACGTTCTGTCACTCATTCTTCCCTATGAATACCTTGAATAAGTTAAAAAATTTCAATTTGTATAATATTTTACAATTTTCCCATGAAATTGACACAGTACAAAGAATGACAATTTTTGATAATGACTTTGTGCTAATGCAATTAATATTTAGTAAAAGTTCGGGAATGGTTTTAGACATTTTGTTAACAGGCATTGAAAACGGGGAAGAATGGTGCATGGTGAAAGGATGTATATGGGAGCAAATTTGTCCCAAAGAGCCAGGGAGGAAATGTAAAGAAAATACGTGTTCCTTTTTCAAAGAAAAGGGGAAATGATCCTGGAATTTTACAGGTCTGTAAGTGATTGCGCAGGGGCCTCTGCATTGACGAGAAACTGTTAGTTACCATCATGATTGAAAATTTATTACCTGATGTACGTATTCACAGTGTGGGTCACGAATTTCCGACGTCTCTGAGTCAATTACGCTGTTGGGCCGTAAAGTAGAAAATAGTTTGTTTATGGGTGAACTATGTTCACGAGATAATAATTTACCGGTCAAACAGCAAGTTAAAGATGACCAGGGCGAGCATGGAAAAATAGTAAACGGTAGGAAGTATAACCGAAAGTGGTATGGGTGTGGACTTGAAGATCACGTCATCGCGCAATGTAGGAATAAACAACGTGAGATCACGTGTTTAAATTGCGGTGCGGTTGATCATATGCCAGAAATTGTCCCGCCCGATGTGTCTCTCCTACTATGAACGAAAATGACTGTATCATTAAAGGTGAGAAAAGAAAAGGAAATTTAGAGTGTTTTTCCTGTGGATGTGTAGGCCATTTCAAAAGAAACTGTAAGTTTCACGCGAAGCAAAATAGTAGTAAGGAAAAGGACAAAACAGTGGAAATTGTAGGGCAGAGAAGAGAAGTAAAAAAGAAATTGTATATTTCCGTTATTGTTAAAGGTTACGAAATATAGCCGCTTATTGATACGGGAGCTAATGAATATTTTATTAGCCAGGATTTAGCGAGTTGGTTGGAAAAAAAGAAGTTCTGAATCTTAAAACACAGTTAAAAGTTGGAAAACGCTTTCAATTGTACGTGGTGAATGGGGTGACCAGCGATATAACCACCAAATTGTGGTTACACTTTAAAGTAGATTAATACTCGTGGAGTAAAGATTTCTGAGTCATTCCGGACTGGTTAACCCTATAATTTTATGATTGTCGTTTTTAACGGAGACCAAAGTTTAGACATTTAGTTCATATCAAACTTGTGCTTAGCAAGCTTCAGAAATTAGGCTTTGCCGTTAAACCAGAGAAAGTAATGTGGGGAAAATCAGACATAAGTTTTTAGGCTTTATTCTATCCAAGAGAAAACTTATTATGGACCCTGAAAAATAAGCCCCATAGTGAACTTTCCACGACCAAAATATGTTAAAGGCATCATGCATTTTCTAAGAATGCTGGGTAATTTTTCTCGGTTCATTGATAACTATGCGGAATTAGGGTTCATTTAAATAAGTTGAGAAAATAAGACATCCCTTTTGAGTAAACCGAAAAGCAGGAAAAAGCGGTCAGTGATTTGAAATATTCTATTTCTCACCACCCCCCCCCCCCCCCCCCAGTGTTAGCTCTTCCCGATTTGACGAAGAAATTGGTTTTGCAAGTAGATGCTTCATCGCGAGCCTTGCGTGGGGTGTTGTTGCAAGATAGTGGGAAAGGATTGAAACCTGTAGGTTTTGCGAATAGGACTTTAAATCAGAGCGAGTTACATCTAAGCTCCTACGAGAAAGAAGTATTAGCATGTGTCTGGGGAGTTGAAAAGTTTGCAACGTATTTAGAACACTGCGAATTCGACTTACACACCGACAACCAAGCTCTCGCGTGGTTGTATTCTCATCCCAAGCAAGTTGGAAAGATTGGGTGGTGTATTGCACAATTAAACCACTTTTGCTTCGATATTGTCCATATTAAAGATAAAAATAATGTTTTCGCAGACTGCCTCTCCCGTATGTACGATGAGACCGATTACGAAAACGTAGCGACCATTTCTGAAGTAGACCAGGGGTTAAAGGAAGGGTAAACATAGAATGTTGGTGTTAATCTGAACAATGCCTGAGATGTTCACTGATTTTTATAAGTGGCAGCAGAAGGATCACAAATGTAATAAAATTAGGGAACAGATCGATCATAGTAACGTTTCTACGTATCGAGTCGATAAGGATTTGATTTTTTATGTGACCCATTTAAAATAAGAGAAGTTGTTTGTACCTGTTAAGGCTAGGGACCTAGTTTTGAAGTATTTCCATAACTCTACGAGTGGGAGGCATATGGGGATAAAGAAAACTAGGGCCTTGAATATGCGTGAGTTTTTTTGGCAAGATAAGGGGCGCGAAGTTGACGCATTTGTGCAGGAATGTAAAGAGTGCCAACTGGCCAAACAGCCACTGAACAGTAACGTGGTTGCATATTCTGTTCAGTTGACTACTAGGCCCTGGGGAAAAGTTTTTTTAGGCATTTTTGGCCCACTGCCAAGATCCAGAGATGGATAATAGTATATTAATTTTATTTGACGGGTTTAGTAAATTTACCTTCATGCTCCCATTGAGGGATATGCAAGCGGACAATATTGTGAAGGCGTTGGTGTCAAAAGTTAGGCAAACATTTGGGGGGCCCGAGCAGATTATCACTGATAATGCTTGCTACTTTGTTTACCGGGTAATCAAAGATTTGTGTTTTGAATGGGGTGTGAAGCACATCACGACTAGCCTGTATTACCCGTGCCCGAATATTGTGGAGTGAGTAAACAAGAATGTTAAAAGTGGCACTCCAGATTATCAATAACAATGATCAACAAGGATGGACCGTAATTTTCCCGAGCTATGTCTCACTTATAACTTGGTACCACACAGTGCTACTGATTTTACTCCGTGCAAAGTTTTTATGGGTAGAGAACTTCCGGTTCTTCTTCTTAATGTATGGGGCATTCTGCTAGAAAGTATGGATGTTCATAGCAATAGTGAACTTGATAAGATTTGGAGTGAAACACATGACCATTTAGAAAAGGCCAGAAAGGCTATGGCCAAAAGGTATAACAATGATAGATTGGCCAATGACTATAAAGTGGGTGAACTGGTACTGTGTCGTCACTACGTGCAAAGTATAAAAGGTAGACCATTTCTCCTCGAAACTGGCTATGCCATATCATGGACTATTCAGGATTCTTCGCTTTTTAGGCCCAGTCACAGTGTTGTTGGGTGGCCCTGAAAATTACTTTTAAATAAGAAAAGTTCACCTCTCCCAAATAAAATGCTTTCACTCTTCTGAGGATAGTAAGCACTAAAGTGGTATGCTAAGTTTGGATGTGGCCTACTGAACAGTTGTTAAGAGTGCTTGAGTTGAAACGTGTTTATTTTCTGAGTACTGTTGAGAATCTTAACTTTGTGTTTTTGTGATATCTTAATTCTTAAATGCTCTCTCATATTTGTTTTCGTACTCTATTTGCTTATATTTGTGGGGGGCATTTGTTTGTTTACTTTGTGATGTGCATTACTAACTCTTGATGGTCTAGCTGCAGAATTGAGTTGGTAACTGCGAATTTTAACATATGCTAAGTGTAAGTAAGTGGGCTAGGAGTGCTGAAGTATTTTAAAGTGTTGTTGGTTGTTTTATCCCCAAACACTTGTTTTGCAGGGGGTAATTGTGACGATGCCTCATCACGATATTTCCTATCTGGTGTTTTTATGGCAAAGTTGGCAACAGTTGGTGGATATGGTGCAATGGCGCAACTGTAGAGTACTTCTTTTCTGTACATATTTTAATTCAGCAGGCTGAATATTATTTTGGTATTGTGTTTATACAATGTAGCAGTATATTTAATAGTTTTAGAATTTACTAATCGTATTTACTTGTAGTGCATTTATTTTATGCTAGTATATTTCAAAGGTACTTGAAGTAACGGCTGTAATTTAAACTATTGTTAGGGTGATCGCCACCAGGTGTGCTCCTGTCTCAATGCCGTGGTGCTGCGCTGGGTAAGCGTGAGTTGGCTGACGCCAGTGGTAGTGAGCAGATGTAGTGCCTAATGTTTCTTGCACCACGCGATAGGTATAAAACTGTGGCAGACTTTTCATGAAGGAAAACGGTCTCGAGCCAAAATGTTGTAGACATAACGTATTAGTATGAAGTCACTAGCTGTGTGTAATGACTGCATGTTTGATTTTACATTACGTAGAATTTAAAGCTGCGCTTGGCACAGTCTCGTTATAAAGTTTTGCTGAAAACTTGTTTCCAATTGCAAGTGACGGGAGTGACTAATATCTTTGTGCAGCAACGAAACTGTATCCTGAAATATGTTTATTGATACGTGGTGTGTGTGTATGAAAATGCTACGAACGTCGGGGCCCATTCAATGTGCCAGAGTTGCAGTCAACTGTTGAGAGCTGTGTGACCAAGTTTTCCTAGCGGGCACTTAGGACCGCGACACGACATGAAATCGGAGTTTTCCCTGGGGCTGCATTATTAGTTACTGTGTTTATCCTCAGCCTTGCATATTCGATGGTTACTAATATTGATTCTGAAGTGATGGCCTATTCTGTGAATTATCAGACTGCGCAATATTTACACCGATGCTCTAGGTAATGAACATTGAGACTGCCACATGTTATAAAGTTTTGTTGTTAATTATTTAGTTCGTCACCTTGTCAGGTGTTATGTTGGGGGGTTTATGGTACTGTTGGCAAAGTGAGGTAGCATTTGAGTATCCTGAAACCCATGCTGGGTAGAGGGCGACTCATGAACCAAATAAAAAACAACAATGTTTTTGTGCCTTCCTCTAGTAAAGTATTTGCAAACTATGTCTTAATCATCTAAAATAACATCATCAAATACAATTAGAGATTTGTTTTCACATTGATCCAAAGGAACCATTTTCTCAGTATTATTAAAAAAGTATTACATTTTTTCTTTTACTTTTGATTTTTTAAATACCTCCTCAAAATCATTTTGTATCAGAATATTTTTGGGTTAATTTAAACTTTTTGAACAAACATACAATTTATTAAAATTTATTGATTCTAACTTATAAAAAAAATTGGTCATTTAATTTGTTTTCTCACCATAGCTGGGTCCTACTATTATCTCTCATATCATCAGGCAATAATTTGCCATTCTTTTTATTCTTAGCGTTTTCTTCAGAAATTAAAACACTGACACCTAAATTAACTTTTTTCATTTGAAAACAATAAATTGTGTAATAAATGGACAATAAATTATTTAATTTGACAAATAATAATTCCATACAGAAGAAGAAGCTTCATTATGATAATTTCCCTAGTGAAAAATCTATTGCATTTGTTAGTTTTCATTAAAAAAAATTTTGACTCCAAATATAGACAATAATACTATACCGACCATTGAGAAAATGAGTGCTGTTGTTGATAAAAGCAAAGTTATAAGTATCCCTAGGGGCCAATACGATATTGAATTTTTAAAAGAAGCTATAAATTCTATAGATCTCTTTTCAACAAACAACATCGAGTTAACATCAGATAATGTGAAAAGCAGAATATCTATTACATTGAAGTTTGATATTAAACTTGATGATAGATTATCTGATATTCTTGTTTTCGATAGAAATAAAAACTATTGAAAAGGACAAAATTATCATGGGCACTAAATTGCCTAATTTTAATCCATATAAAACAATCGATATTCACTGTAACTTGGCATATGGTATGTTAATAAAATATGACAAATCTAATAATTTAGAAACTGATATAATAGCTAGTTTTCCACCAGAAACTATGTTTGGTTTTAAAGATTACATTAGCTATGAGCCCCCATATCCGATTTTTATAGAATAAACAATTAACATTTTAATTATATTGTCTTGGAAATTAGAGACAAAAATGGTAAATCCATTGATTTTGATGGTTCTGATATCAATATTCTTTTAAAAATTAAAGATGTTTATGATTCTATGTTTTCATGTCCATATGGTAATGTATCAATTTTATTTTCTAATGTAATCCTTTTGTTGTCATAGGGGCTTAATGCTTCTTATTAAATTCATTGTTCTATATTGTATTTTTTGATCAAACAAACATTTCTTATAGTTGTCAAATGAAATTCTCTTGTTAACAACACATTTCTTTACGACTTTCGATTTTTTGTTTTCTTTGCCTTCAACTCTATGTATACATTTTTGCACGTAAACCAACAAATTCTTTTATTATTTTGCTATTATATTCATCTTTCGTTTTCCCTAAAACTTTTTTATTTATTTGAGGCATGTTATATATATTATCATTTGGATAATCACTAGTATCAAAATTATCTAGCATTGACTACTTATCTTCGTAAAATTCTTCTGTTTTTATGTTATAAATGTATGAATCGGTATCTTGATAGCATAATTCAATTTTATTATATTTTGTTTCATTTCTTCATTATCTAAATCATACATTAATTTTTTTGATATTTCTAAAATTGACATGCCAACATAAATAGGCTTGTTAAATCTTACATTTGTCTTGTTCATATGAATAGCTGCAAGCTTCTCGTTAAATATAGTACTTTTCTTAAAATTTGGTCTTGATATTGATTTTTCAAATTTTCTGCATCTGATGTTAATCTTATATCAACTCTGTTTCTTAAATTTTCCATTTGTTTACTAAATACAGAATTATTCATCAGTTTGTAAAAATCTTTTTCAAAATCATTTTTAGCATTAGTTACTTTTTCAACCAGACTGTTCAAGTGCTAATACTCTGTATTTTAGTAATATTTAATACATTTTCTAAACATTGTTTTAAATTATGATAGTGTAATAAATATTTTTGTTTGATGTGTAAAGTTGTTAATAATTTACATTGTTTTGTTTTGGGAACTACTTTTTTTTCTGGGCAAAATGGAAGAATTTTATTTAAATTATGTAGTTCTTGTGGGTATTCTAAATCAACTTCTAATATATAACCATACCTAGAATCATCCTTCAAATCTAATATTTTTTTTACTCCAGTAATCTACATCATTTAATGTATAATAAACCCAGTCAAAACCACCACATGGTAAATATTGAGACATTTCCCATCCATAAAGATTATTTGTATTGAGATATGCAAAATAGTAAGACTCTTGTTTTGGATTAAAATCTTCTAAATATTTGTTTTTTGCCTTAACATATCGCTTACAACATTGTGATATGCTACCTTTAATCCCCTTTTCTACCATTAAAATCATATCATAATTGTGTAATAAATCTAATGGTTGTTTACTCATTTTTAACATTGCATCGTTTATTTCTAAATTTTTCACATATATCTGCTAATAGTAACACATCACTTTTCAAATATACGTCGAGGTACTCACCAAGGTTTTGATATTAAATTGAGTCCATATAAGTTTTGCATGTTTATAATCATAGACAGTTATATCAGATTTGCGTAGTTTATTATAAAATTCACTCTTTGGGGGAAGTTCTGTTACTTCAGATTTCTTCCAACTGTCCATATATATTTGTATGGGTAAACTCCTTTTATAATTACTAAATTCACTTTATCTTTTGGAAAATGTTTTTGAGTATGTTTCATTTGATCTTTTGTTAAATTAGATGATAATTTATCTAAACTAATAGTCATAAATTTTAATGTGTGTATAATTCATATCTTTAAATTTTCTGTTGGTTTCCCAAACTTTTCTTCGTTATTTGCAATTAAATCTATATTTGTATCATCATATCCTAACTCTTTAACAAATAAATGAGCATCATACCCAGCTAAATTATGGAAATTAATTGGTACAAAGTAAGGCAATTTTAACTGTAGATTACAATTATTACATACAGACCAATGAACTTTCCAGTTATATGATCGTGGTGACGTACTTTTTTATTTTCCTCCGTATATTCACATTCGCATACAGTACATCTTTCTGATTTCCTATATAATAGTTTTTCTTCTTTTGTTAGTAGATGCATTGGTTCAATTTGTGAATATATTTTCCCCAATTTCTTCTACTTCCCTTTTTATTGCTCGTATAAAAACTTATGCGCATTTGGACCTCGATAGACTGCTGGTGGCTTATAATCACCATAATTAAATACAATTATAATAGCAAAAACCAGATGCTTTATATAATTGGTATTTCATCTTGTATGACTCATCATTCATCTTTAAATCAATGTAATTTATTTGTTCATTAGTAAGATTATATATTTCTTTAAGTATTTCTATATAAAAGCCATTGTCAATATCATCTTCAATTAGTACAGGATATTTTTTAATTAATTTAAATTTATATATTTCTCTTGTATTTGGTTTGGTGGTTGATATTTTCTTTATAATTGATTCAAAATCGCCAATTATTGTGAAGGGAACTTTCATTATATGTTTAATAGTTTTAATTGTATTTTTTAACCTTTAAATTGTAAAGTTATTCTTACAGATTAATTTTTATAACAGTCTTCTGTGTGTTTATTTATTCATTCTTGCAATGTAAGGAATTGAAAACACATATCGCATATGTGAGTTCTACCAGTGGGGTTAGCTTTTTGTTGCAGAAAGCAATTTCAATAAATCTTTTATTCAACAGTAATGCGAGTTTGTATCATTTTTAAAATAAAGTTTTTTTTTTTTTGTCAAATTGATTTTCTATTCTTGGTATATCTTCAATTTTAATTGGATATTCATATTTATCTAATACTTTTTCTATATTAAGCCCCAAATTTTTATATTTATATGCTCTTTGGGGGTCTTTTTTGGCCGGAAACAATGGAGATTTTATTGCCCAAAGAAAACATTTATGGTCATCATTCTTCACATTAATGCATGCTTTTTTATTCTTAATTGCTTCTGGTAGTTCAATATGAGATACTCCATTTAATGGAGTATACTTATTTATTTCTAATTGTGTTCCAATTACTCTATCTAAAGTCCATCCTGAACATCTTTGAAATTCAGATAGTTGTGTAATTCATGCATTATAATTTTGTAAATTTTTATAATTTCTCCTTTGTCTAATAGTGTGTGATTATAAGACAGAAATGTAAATTGTTCTACTTGATTATTTTCTTGTTTGCGACAATTGATATATATTTTAATGTTAGTTTTCAACCTTTAAGTTCCCAATTTTAGTGTGTATTATCTCAAAAACCTTATTTGTACTGAATTTAAAAAATGATAGGGCTGTACTAAATTCAAATTATTTTCAATGTTATATGGTGATATCCTATCTTGAAAAGCTTTATTAACTAAGTAATTGTTATTGGTTCATATACTTCTTTTGTTAACAAATAAATTATTATAGAATGGAAATATTTCTTTTAATTCTTTTCTATCTTTGGGATATAATTCATTGATGTTGACATCAGATAAAGGTAAATTTGTAAAATTATTCTTTGTTGTCTATTGTGATATCCTCTTACTTTAATTCTTGGTTGTACAAATAGATTATTAGAGAATGATTTTTTTTTTTTTTTTTCTGTCTTTCTTATATAATTTATTGATATTGGCATAAGAAAATGACAAATTTGCTAAGTTTCTTCTTCTTTGCTCATCAATTCTTCTTCTTTGACCATATATAATAATTGGTAAAATAAATGGTATAATAGTTCTAATTAAATCATCTTTCCTTAGCCTGTTTAAATATTTTTATTCCAAGCTCTTTAGCTAAAAGTCTTAGCTCCCACACACTCTCTCCACTCAACACAGCTATTAGTTTTGGTGTTAGTTTTGCAGCCTCCATTTTTACAGTTATAGAAAAGGAATTTTAATGTTTTTTAATTTTTATGGACTATTTGGTGCCTTGATTTTTTTAAATCAAATATCACAAAGTTTTAGTTAATGTTAATATCACAAGCAATATTTATTAATTATTTAACTTCATACTATGATTATATGTCTTTATATATTTCTTTATATATTCATTATAACAAGTTTTACATTTTGTTATATTTTTGTCCTTTATATTTTTATGCTGTTAAAATAGTTTTAATGATTTAGTCTCATTACACACTTTACATGTTTTTGTTGTATAATTGTCATTTTAGGTTTCGTTTAAAACATCTAGTGCCGTATTGTGTAATTTTGAAATTTTATGCTTTTAGAGAGATGCATTATAAATATATCTTCCACATTCACATAATACCTGCTCTTTATTTATTTTATAATGATTTATACCTTTTTCCATGCAACCTTTTTTACATATGTTATAATGTTTATCTTTTGTGTTTTGATTTAAAGTAAAAGCTTTCTTTATTTAATAATTCATTACACTTTTTACAAATTTTAGTATTTTCCAATTTGTTAGAGGGTTTCGCTTATATTTTTAATTACACAATATGGCACTAGATGTTTTAAATTAAACCCAACATGACAATTATCCAACAAAAACATGTAAAGTGTGTAATGAGACTAAATCATTAAAACTATTAAGAGAGATTTTTTTTATTTAAATATTAAACAAACATTTTTTCTATATAAATACCTAAAACAAAAATAGAATCTCTGCTCAGAAAGTTAAACAATTTGTTTGAATACGGATCTAGATATTGATAAATGGTATGAAGCCACAGATTTTTTAATTCAAGTATCTTAGTTTGGTAAAAAAAATTACTTGCATTCTAGATGGTAAGCATAAAATCACTTTACCAGACCGATATGAAAAGATATTAGATGCAAATAATATAAAATTAATAAGAGGGAAAATTGTTTGTATATAGTATAAAGGTTTAAAAGAAATGGAAAATATGTACATGATATTGAATTCTGTTAAAATATTTAAACGGTATTAATTTTATCTTTTAATTTTGATTTTTAACTTATTTTGCTTGCTTTTTGATATGCCAGCAATTTAAAAAAGCAAGCAATTTTCATAGTATCTAGCTCAAATCTGCCCAATTTTGATTTGCTTTTGAGTTTTTTTTCTGCACTTTCGCTAAAAATAACGGGAAATAGTTATGCCACTTATTTGTTGTAGTTTTCGCAAAAATTCTCAAATAAAATGTGCTGCGCTAGCTCTCTCATTATACATCTACTGGCATGGCCTGAGAGAAGTAAATGTAGGCAACCTGTGGTTTCGACTCGTGACTACTCCTGCAAGACTAGAAGTGGTTCGATGGATGGAGCAGGAGATATTGAGAGCAAGGTAGAGAAGTAAAGAGCGTTGGGAGTAATAACTCAACCAAGTTTGCTTTATGACTGTTTATTGCCTGAACAGTTAGCATGCATTAATTGGCCTGTACCCTGACTAGAGCCTGAAGGGCCAATCCTAGAATGCCAACCAGAGTGATGCGTAGACTCGCTAGACATGCAGTGCAGGCATTGGAGATGAGGATGGCCCCAGGCAATGGTACTTGGACTCGTGACTCTGAATGCAGAGCTACTGGAAGCTGAGAAGCACACTAGGCTGGTGGGCAGCTTGGCAATCTTGACTGATGAATGACGATCAGATAGCAGTATGTGAAGCTTATAGCTTTGGTGGGGCAGCGGTGATGCAGTGGCTAGGGCACTCACCTCCCACCTCGGCGATTAGGGTTCAATTCCCGGTGGGTTCGCTCCCGGATTTTCGCATGTGGGTATTGTGCTGGATGATGCCGCTTGCCGGCTGGTTTTCTGGGGTACTCCTGTTTCCCCCGCCATTGCATTCCAGCGACGCTCCATCCTAGGGTCTCATTTCATGTCATGTTCAGGGACAATGGGCACCTACGGGTCCCAGCTGGAAAAGCCTGTTACTTGGAGGGTGTTGCCTTGGCCTGGGTCCACCCCCATATGCATTTATTATATTTATTATAGCATTGGTGCACGTTTGGGCAGAGTAACCACCTACAAATTGAGTAACATAAGATAGCTGGTGGTTGTAGAAGTCTGTGTGCACTTGTGCAGAGTGACATTCAGCTACTGTGCTGCACGAGATCAGCCTTCACCTGCGAGCTGCTTGCTCTAAATATTTTACCAGTGCACAAGGTGCAGGGGTACCTGGGAGATCATGGAGATAGAGGGCAGCAGAGAAGTGAGGGAAATGGAAAAAGGCGGCCGAAGTTGGTGCTCAACTCCTTTCTTGTGGCCAAAGGCTGAAGGGGTGAGAGCTGCACCGTGATTCAAAGTAGGTTGCGGTTCAACAGGCATCTCACTTGGGCAAGCCAACTCTGTTCTTCTAGGATGAGTTGTGTCTCTTCTTAGGACAGGATTGCGGTTGTGTCAAGGCTAGTCTGGGTAAATGATGATGTTCGTGGTGCATCAACTCGTCTAAATATGTTATGAGAGTTCAGGTAAAGTACAAGTAACATTCAGCTTAGGCAGGATCTGATGGACCCTCAATCTGTGCTGTTACATGGCCAGGAATTGTTCGATAATGTGTTTCATTCTATACTTTGCAATTTCCACAATTAAGGCAATTATTGGCCTAATAAATTGGATATGCTATGCCATAGCTTTGTCTTGATTTCTCATGAAAATGAAAAGGTGTAAATATGATTGCTGGTAAGAAAGGAACTAGGATTCGTTCAAGTTTCAAGACAGGTGTATGTCTCAGAAAAAAGTACACTTACAACATGCTTTAGTAGACCTTATTGGCATTCGCCACAGTTGTATTATTTCGAACAACACAGTTATGACATCAACTAGCTTTGTTAGCATATTTCAACCTGTTGTGCCTAGTATAATATGATAAGGATACCATGAGGCTTACCTCAGTAGGAATACAACCTATTACTTCTCTCTGCAGTAAAGGGCTGTTTCCAAATCAGTAAGTAAATTTGTTCTTTAGATGTTGGCACTCATTTTGTATTTGTAATGCAGTAGTTTTTTTTTTACTCCATTTAGGGGATAACTTTAGTATATCTTTGTTTGTGGCAATGGGCCCTAATCTTGTTTAATTTATATTTATTTAATTTTGTCTTAGTTATATTATGAAGTGAACCATAGTTATCAAATCTACCTTCAGTTAAAATTATATGTTTTTTTTTTGTATCTGTCAGAAATTATATGTTTTTTTGTATGTCATATTTCAAGAATATGTGTTTTTCTTTAATAATGTGCTTTAAACATTACATTTCTCTTAATAAGCTCATGAAATTCCCTAACTGATGTTTTTTTGTATTAAGCATTTTAATATATATATATATATATATATATATATATATATATATATATATATATATATAATGAAAGATAGAGATTCCAGTACTCACAGTGTAGTACTCATTGACAGTCGCACACACACACACACACACACACAGTAAGACTAAGACGACACATTTTCCACGTGGTTGCGTCAGGCGGCCTGATGAGGCTCGGTTATCCAGCAAAACATTGTGATTGTACAACTGCATAGAAAATATGTTGCCCTACTTTGTGTGTGTGTGTGCCTGTCTACAAGTACTATACTGTGAGTACTCGAATTTCTATCTTTTTATATAATTTTGGTAGCCTAGCAGCCTACTTGCAATCTTAATTTTTTTTTTCAGTTGTATTTCATGTATATCTATCCAGTCACTGCAATATATTAAAATGTTATCTGAAACGAACAGTCCAGTGCATGCTGCAATCTATAAATACTAGCTTTTACATTCTCTCATTCTTATTCTCTGCAATTTCCTTGAATTGTGTAATCACTTTAGTTACAATATTTTTATGCCACTCTTCATCATAAGATGAATTAGTTTGTGTGCCTTTCAAGTTAGTGTTTCGCCAAAGCTAATTTTGTTTTGCGTTTTGGTGGTAATACTCTTTTGATGCTCAGGCTTAATTAATTTTGTATTTAATATTTATGTAATGGATCCTGTCAGGGAATTATGTGGCCTTAGTGGCTTATCTTTCTGATTCTCTGATGTGAGCTGAGCTGTGAGCCAGTTTCTCAGGGTGGTGCTCTTTCTATGGCACGTTCTCCCTTATGTTTTTTTTTTTTTTTTTTTTTTCCCCCAATACTATACCGCATGCATGTCTGGATATCTTTCTACTCCAACCTTTAACTTTCAATTAAGCATACTCCTTTCTCAAACATAGATTGGCACAATGCACCTCTGAGGTGGTACTCCTATTTACTTCACAATAAATCCCCAATGCTAAACAATTTTTAATATAATACCTTGTAAATTTGGGAATAAATGTATTATAAAGGTAAATATTAAAATTTATTGAATCAAAATCATACGAAATTTCACACAAATTGTTTGTGAATGTCACAGTTTTATAAATACATGTAAAATGTCAATAATACAATTAGATATAGGCTGTTCACGGTAAAGTGAGCACTTTTTAAGGCCCTCAGTAAAGGAATTTACCCCTAAGAAATACATTTTATTGCATTCTCAGGCGTTAAAGAGAGAGGAAATGTATACATTGTGTTTATTAGTCATATTGCAATGTTTACATTAAAAAGTGGCGGAAAAGTAGAAATAAATTGAAAGAAAAAATTTAGCAGGGCCTTAAAAAGTGCTCACTTTACTGTGAACAGTCTATACAAAACTTACAATAGTACTTAGGTCAGGAACTAGAAATCACAATCAAGACATTATGATAGGTTTTTTTAAACAGTATTGTTACCTCTCCTTGGTTCTAATGATCAGAGGGAGTACAAACTGAATTCCTTTAAAGAGTTTACCTTAAAGAAAGGGAAACGTATCTCAGTAATAAGCCAACTGTTAAACATCAAAGACTCTTTACGTTACGTCTGTATAAAAGATGCAATATACTTTAAACTCTACATTCAACTAGCAGCGTAACTTTCTTGACTAGTTCTCAAAAGCAGGCGTTAACACAATCAGCAAACCGACTCTATAAGGTATCACGGCCTCTAAGTTTCTAAGCTCCTTCTCACTCTCAACTAGCATTTCACTCTAAGACAATGCCACACAACGGATACATGAGGGCTCCGACACACCTCGTTGCTGTAGACACACAGACTGGTGGCTTTGCGACCTGGTGACTTATTGGGAAGGAGGAGAAACCTTGTGATCCCCTCACTTATGTACACCCCTGCTGGCCTCAATTTCTTCATGCTGGCTCCTAATTTAATTCACATCTCCCAAATCTGCAGCCTCGCTGGTCCCCTTGTGGCCTCTGCAACGCCTTGTTACATTGTCTCCCTCTTTGATGAAGTGGCTGTCCTTTGACACCATGGAAAGGGGGAACTGTTTGGAGAGAGACACTAATAGAGCCGGCATCCTTGAAGTTAGAGTGGCCAGCAGGCTGTGGTAGTGGTCTGCTCGCCGTGGAATGACTAGCAGTGCCCTTGCTTCTTCACGTCTACGGTTGACGCGTTGTTATGTTTTAGTGGCAATCAAGTGTCTTTTCTAGTGTCCTCGCACACTTAATCACTTTAATGCTATCTGAATGTGAAACAGGGCTAATTTGATATACATAAACATTGTTTGAGGCCAGTTAATAAGTTTTACTCTACTTTCAATTATCTCTATCCTTTGGTCTGCTTATTTTGCTAAATTTTACGCTCTACTTTATGTTATATATTTCTTATTTTAACAATTTTTGATACCCTATATCATAATTTTTCACACATTGTACATTATTCCTTCTCTAGGTTTCTACAATTTAAAATATTTTGATTATCCTTGTATACATTGTACAGTTTATATACACCTTTATGATGTATTTTCACATGTATGTAAGTTTTAATCTTATTGTTACAATACTATATCTATATGACGTATTGAATGTTACAATTTAACATTTTACAAACTTTGCTTCATGATATTTTCGGGATGGAATCATCATCTACAACCACATCTATACCATAAAATGAAACCTTGATAAATATGTCCTTCAATTATGGTGGGTTTGCGAAACACTTGCGACAGCCTCTAAATTCAAGTGACTGGAAAGAGTTTATGAAAAATTTGTACTGTACATGTTACGAGATACAAAAAGTACACTATGCTAATATAATATGGAAGGCCCAATAATCTTGCAAGACATCTAACATTAAAGTTGTTCCGATACCATATTTTCCGATACCAATGCAGATACCCCGATACCAGTGCCCTCCCCACTGAATTTTAGAAAAAGTATTACTGTAAATAATACATTTAAAAACATTTCTCCTAAACTCGTTTAAATAAAGAAAATAACATCTCAAAATTATGTCTATAATTTATTGTAATCAGACACAAAATGCAAGCTGACCTAAAACTTTCAAACCCTCTGAAAATGAAAATAATATAAAACCAAATGCAAGTCAAATTTTGAATCTCCGTCACGCACAGTACAACAAGAGCACATGGAGAAGTTGTCCATCGGGCAGTGTGTTCACGGCGGTGGATGGAGGGGGGGTGATGGGGGGAGAATTACCCCTCCACGCTGCTACATGTTGCAGATACCAGACCTTGCACCCGTACCAAATGTTGTGTCTTTTAAAGTAATTAACTATATTTTACTGCAAAGAAAACTTACAATTTTGAGACATAAATTAATAAATACAATGATTATAATTTATTTCTTCACTGTCTTTTAATAATTAATCATTCAAAACCACGTACTCTGATTTTTCCTGTTACGAGTTACACTGCACTCAACTCTGTGATTACCTTCCCGTTATTAGACAGCAAAAGATGTCAAATAGACCTTTACATTTTACATTTTATCCTCCAATTTCCCCACAAGAAGTTACTGAAAACGAAATTTATACACTTATAATACAAGTCGCTGAATGTTTAAATAATTTTTGGTGACAAGGGGAGGTCAAGTATATGCTTCTGGGTGTATAATTTTATTCGCAAAGATGCTGCCCCTTGAGTTAAATAAATATTACATTTTAAAATCATGTTAATTTTATGCCATATTCAATGAAATACCAACGTTGCGGGAGAAAATCCTCCTTTAATCACAAAAGAAAACATCTTTGCAAAAATAATAATTCCTAGCTAAAATGTTTTGCGTAACATTTTCAGGCGAAACCATATGCTTTGAAATACAAGTGATGATAGGTGCAACTATTTTGAGCGACGCATATTGTTGATAAAATTATGTTCATGAGGCACACATTTGCTCTAGGCCGACGTGTGAAGGCAAGGCAAGCAAAGATGGTGTGGCCATGAGAGATAGAGTATGTGCTTTATCTTTTGCTAGACAACTTCCCCTCTCGGAGGCGTGTATGGCATGTGAGGGGAGAAAGGAAGGTACGCATCTGAGAGAGACAGAAAAAGGGGAGGGTGATAGGACACTAGGTCGCCACACTCGTTGCTATGGGTAACCACTTCCCCTCTCGTTGGCATGTAAGGGTAGTAGCAAGCCAGTCTCACTCACCGCACCACACCTCAGTGTCAGACAGACATGTTGGGAAGGTGGACCGCATGCCGCAGAGCAGGGATAAACGACGGCATGCGTGATGTATTTCACATCCAGTCACTAGACGTTTGCATCAACAACCAGATTAAAAATGATAGTTGCTGGAAATCTTAGGTGATGGGACCTGAAATATACTTTGATCAGCGCAACATGCAATAAACAATGAAAAGTAATGTTAACATTATTTAAATAGGAATTTCACCAGGACCACAAAAAATTGTTGGTGGATGCAATTTATTTTATCTTATTTTTATTTTATTTTTTAACGTGCAGCATATACACACCAAAATACAGTAATTTTTGTGTCTGAAAAAAGTAATCACCTGATTTCACTGTCTACAACCAATACCATACATGATTCAGATGCATTGAAAAAAGGTGAAGTATCTGCCAATACCAATACTTGGTATCGGTATTGGAACAACTCTATTTAAAACTATAGCTCCTCAATTACTGAACATTAGGACGACAATTCTTGACACTGCTAGAGACTAAAATAACTGTGTAATCATCGTAGATTACTTGATGTTTCTCTACACAACTATTGTTAACATTATAAAATTCAATAATTTGCAATTAGCCTTCAAGATAAACATGTAATTGTTGCTAACCAAAATCTATACTCGAGCATCAGCTTACACTTCCCCATCAGCTTATCTAAAACACCAGGTGTGATAGCCCTATAAAGTTTGGCTAAACTATTTTGCATTTTAAGGAAACACCACGACATCATTAAGTAGCACTATTTATTTATTGTTCACTATATAAAAAATTTTACTCTAATACACAAACTGTTAACTTTACCTTTTAAAAACTAGCATTTAAAACAATACTGTTGTAACAATATTTTCTAACCTTCGATAAGAATATTTTAATTTTTACAACCTTTTTATTTATCATTTATTGTTTCTGATATTCTAATTTTGGAATTTTTATGATTACTGTGTTACTTTGTGTCGTAACATGGATTGAGGTGTGTGATCGGTGCTATTGTTCCCCAAAACAATTTTATAGACGCCAATCACGTGGAGTATGGCATCGGTGGGTTTTGGTCATGCACAATTTATGTTACAGCACACCGCAATGTCCTCCTATGTTTAATTTTACATTATTACTTTCATTCTTAATATTATTCAGATTTTCTGTTCTCAAAATTATCTTGGTACATATAATACTTTTCTCTATATACTAACTGAATAATTGATATTGTGTGTACAATTTAATTTCTCTTTGTTTTATTATAATTTTTGTGTTTAACTTTATGAAATACCCAGGGGGTTTTTTTTATGTTAACTTTTTTGAAGCTTTGTTACATACTGGTAGATGCTGCTCTCTTGTGGTGACTACTTGGTATGAAAGCAAGGTCTAAAAATACGTATGTTACGTTTTGTATTGCCACCATGAAATTTTTCACCCGTCTATGGCTTCGTGGTTACGTTCTGCATCGCGAAATTTATGATGCCTCGGTATCAGTTTTATGTTCCATCGCTACTGGTCTTACTTTATTCTCTGCATGCTGTTTAGGCCTTAGTGTATATATTTATGCAGTTCCGATGTATGTGTACAATGTCGTGTTTACTTGCATGTATTATGACAGCTGGCGTGGAGATGTATTTCTCTTTTGTAACAGTGATACTACTTCTTAGTGGTGCACAATATTAAGCTTGCTTCAATCACAATTTAAAAGCTAGTAAAAGCAATAATTATATCTGTATGAATTGTTAAACATGTTAATATTTCCGCACTGTTAAGTGTAAGTGATGTCACTTGAAATGGTGCTCTGCTTCTTTGTGCACTGCCGTGAAAAGTGGGAATTAATTTACCAGGTATGTAGTGGGGAGAATTAGGGCTTTCTTTTCGTTAATCTTTGACTGCTATTTTTATAGTAAATTATATATTTTACTCATTTAATATGTATAAAACCATTAATATCACAATCATTAATAAGATAACTACCTTCTTTTTTTAAATTATTTAACACGTTTGTTACTTTAAAACAATTTCTTCTCTTTAGCTCCTACTTCTCGTCACTAAAACTCAGACGAGTTAATTTAATTTATATTACCTTACGTACTCTCTTTGTGACTGGACCATCTTCTTATTACTGTGATCCTAAAATAGTTAAAACATCTTTCTTCTTCCATTCTGACCTAAAAAACAATTAATTTCTCTGAATGGTCTGCCATAAACAATCTGTTGCGTATATTGAGGGCCATATGCACAGACTCACCTATAAATGAAGCACCACTACCACTTCCTGAAGTGGAGATTCCAAGCATCACTAGATTTTATATTCTCAGATATTTTTAGTTTTAGTACTAGTGCGGATTCATGAAGTTTAGTATGGACGGTCACTAAATACAAGGATACATGAGCTTGCCCGAAATTAATGACATCAGTAGATCTCAGCCAATAGGCAGTCGCAGAAACTATGATATCTAATTCTTCTCGTAAGAAATAAAATTGAGAGGTTTGTTCCTCGAAATACACATTATTTTTGTACTGTTTAAAAATGTAATTCATATACTGGGATCAACAGAAAACAAGTGTTGAATTATAAGTACTGCCAGTCAACTAATATATATATATGGTGATTGCTATTTATAAGATATTGTTAACGAAAGTTTATGAAATAATGTTATTGCGAGATTCTTTTAAGGGATATATGAGGTAAGGCATTAATTAATTGTTAGCAATACTTCACACAAAGCTCCAGCGCCAAACATAAGTTATTTTATTGCTATTTGAACTAATCGATAAAGTTTTAAAACCATATACATGTAGAATTTTTTATTTATATTTCATAAATATAGAGAGTTTACTTTCCTTTTTTTTTTGTTAATTAATGTGTATACATTTAAATAACTTAAACTTACATACAAGAACAAATATAAACCTGTAGTAATAAATAAACTTTATTAAATTTAGCGCAATTTAGTGATGGTAGTGTGTTTATTACTGTTGCACATGAATTAATACGTTATTTTTGCGAAACAAACAATGATGAAAAATTACAATATAATCGTTTCTGTAGTGTTCTAGTTCCATAAATACATTTTCTTAACAAGAATGTGTGTATATGCAGCCCATTATGCATTAAAACCTTTAAATCTTAGTCAAATACGAATCTTGTTACTGCCGTTTTGCAGAAAATCTCCACTAGATGATAGTTTAGGGAGGTCGTTCGGCGACTTGATTTCTCCGCTTAAAAAGTAAGGGCCACTCCCACTTAAAGTAACTGAGCCTACACACTGCGAGTAATTTAATGCTGATTTTGCTTTGGCTCTAGTACTAGTGACGACTAGATACTTCTCTGCATACAGCTCTTTTCCACACTTAACGAACAAGGATGACATACTAAATGTGACTGAGCATACGAAACGAGCCATCTAGTGACAATTTCCCTGTGTTTCTAGCGTTAGTGGCTACTAGATTATTCTCTGTATATGGTCCTGAGTGTGTCATTTCATGCTTCTTTTATCTGCAAAACAACACCAAGAAACAATTAATTTTCATGTGGGCAATTTGTTACATTTCTCGTGTTTGTTCAATTAAGCTTAAAGTTTCCAGTTTTCCCTATTCTTGTGTTGAACTTTCGATGATCTGATGACATTTGTAACAAGGTATGGACCTTTATCTTTGAATGTTAGTGTATTGTGTTTTTGCCTTGTTACGCACCCAGACTCAGTCTCCTATCTTATTTATGTTCGGTCTGTGTGTTTTATCAAACTGTTCTATTTATTTATGTTGTGCTTGTATCTAGTTTAATTTTGCTTGTTCTATATCTCTTACTAGCTTATCACATCAGTCTTGTCCTCTCGTCAGTATTTATTTGCTCACACGTGTAATGGTTGTGTAGCTTCTACCCCGTGTCATAAGTATAATGGTGTAAATTTTGTGCTGGCATTTACATTTGTATTATAACTAAACACAATGAAGTTGAGATACTCATCCCAACTTACAGGATCTTTGTGTGTGCATGCCGTCAGCTGTTGAGATAAAACTTTGATCATTGCCTCCACTAAACCATTACAGGCCGAACTATATGCCGTGGTTTGAAGTTGTTTTATTTGCAGTTTCTTCAGTAACTCAGCTATGAGCTCGTTATTGAATGAAGTGCCTCTATCTGTTAATATCTCTTGTGGGCATCCATACCTTAATACATCTTTAGTAAAATTTGCACACGTCTTCAAATCAATGGTTTTTATTGTCTGAGCTACAACAAATCTGCTAAGAAACTCTTTTCATGACTAATATATATGGGTTGCCTTTTCTTGACTTCTGCAGCGGCCCTTTGGCATCTAAGTCACATGAATTTAATATGGTTGGTGGTTCTATAGTTTGTAACTGCCCCATTTGTTTCTGGTTACTCGGTATAATTGTCTGACAGATAGGGCAATTCTTTATGAAATTTTTTATATCTTTGTTCATTGTATCCCAGTTGTATACCCGTTTTAAATACCCCAAAGTGACTTTCACCCATTAAGGACTCGTGGGTGCTGCTATTATCTCATTTATGTAATATTGTGCTACTAATGTAAGTTTCTTTTCGCCTACGGGTGTGTGAATTTTTTTTATATATTTCCCCATTTGCCACTATATCATAGCGTCTGGCTAGTTTTATGTATTTTGGGTCTGTTTTACTGGGTTCTGTTAAGGCGATTTTGAGTTTTAGTATATATGGGTTGCGCTCGCAATCACGTGAAAATGGTGAGTGATTTTGTGTATTGTTTCGTACTAAGCACATAAATATTTCATAGTGGTTTTCGATTTTAATTTATTCTGGTTCGTGCCTGTACATGAGTAAATAATGTGTTACGCCCTTTAACTTATTATTACAATTTCACATTTTAACACTGGGTCTACTCTAATTAATTTAATTTATGTGGTTTATTTTCTTCTATAAATTCTATTGTTACTTTAAAAATTTGAGCAATAACTTTTGCAATCACTAGAAGGGGAATACTCTCTGACTTAATTACTGCTTTATTAATTTTTGCTTTATGAAAACCGTGCTCTCTGTTCTTAGTAAAAAGATTTTTGATATCTTACTAGTTATTAGTTATGTATTTGGGGATAGTGTGTTTCATTTCTCTTTCTTTGTGTGGATTTTGGTAAAAACTTTCTGCCAGTGCCCTATATAAACTTTTATATTTGCTCATTTCGGTTGTAATTCTATAATTCATGTTGCTAACCTTAACACTGTTTAACTGTGCTTTGCCTATTGTTGGTATTTTGCTCATCATGTCTGGTAGTGTGTTTACCTTCCATTTTACTGTTCTTGCTTAAAAGCCATACTCAGGGTTTGTTATCCCTATAGCAATTCTGTTGACTGAAATTTTAGTTCATGACCAACCACAGTTTCATTTCCAGAGTTAGTGTTGTTTATTTATTTTGGTCCACTTCCGTCCTTGTAAATTTTTATTATTGTGTTTCAGATTAATGGAGGTCATTTCTACTTGATTGTGTTTAGGGCCTGACTGACAATGTGTATAAGTTTAAAGGATAAATAAAGTATGTGATGTGATCTGCAGGATGATGAAGTGCTATGTTCGAGGTTGCAAGGATGAATCAGTAATTAAACGCAGGTCTCCTGATGTTTATTATACACATTGGTTCTAATTGTGGACGCGGTTAATAGTATCACTAAAATTTAAGGAATTTAGTAATGACTATACCTACAAAAAATTAAAGATTTGTAGTTGACATTTTGGGAACGTGTGTTTCAGCCCCGGTACGAAATGGCTGAATCTAATTCCGTGCCTACCTGAATTTCCCAGGTAAGAATTATTATTGGTAAGTAGAGAATTTGTGTGTACTTCTTGATCTTTTTATGTTACGCGTAGGGTAATTGTAAACAGTATTTGTCATCATTTTTATAATCATCCTTTCAGTTAACCTGGACTTGTAATATGATACATGGATAGTGTCGTGAATATATCCAAAATATCTATGGTGTGAATTGTGTGTATAATTACAGCATTATCCTTCCAGGTACTAAGTACATGAAGGGCCTAATGAAAATGCATTAGCCTAGTTGTTTTGTAAGGTATCATGTAGGCTTAAGGAACTTGACCCATTTCTTTCAATATAAATTTACTAAAATGGTATTTTGTATAGCCTGTTCACAGTAATCTGAGCACTTTATGATGCTGTCTTATCAGACAGTACATTTCATTATGGCCTTGGCCTTTTATTTAGAGTATGGGAAAATATATACACTGTGTTACTTACTCAAATGGCAGTGTTTGCACTAACAAGTGGAGGTATTTGAATTTGCTAAAATAAAATTACTGACTACTTAAAAATTGCTTTTTTTATTAATACACTTCTTAAATTTTGCTTACCTATACAAAAAACTTTGAAATGTTTGGCTTGCATTGTAACAATCAACTCCACGTGTAGTACTGTCAACTGTGCCTTCAGTCATTTATGAAAAAATATAACGCAGTACAGTAACGTGAAGATAAACACTGCCACTTGAGTAATTAAAACACTGTATACATTTTCCCATACTCTAAACAAAAGGTCAAGGCTATAATTGAATGTTTTAATTGGTTAAAATTAGAAATGGGCCATTCGATACTTAGATACCTCTATACCCTTCGATACTGGGCAGTATCGAAAGTATTGAGTATTACGACGTGCATGTCAATACTTTTATTCTATACTTTTTATCGACACATGTATATGGTTTGGATGCTTGGTCCGCCATTTTCCCTATTGTCATGGAGCTGCACCGTTTATTTAATTTACGGCAGTTCACTAGTTTTGGAAAGCTCGTGAAGTGTCGTATTTATTTCATGATTCAGCTAATTATTTTGTATCAATGGCAGAGAAATGTGTAGTAAGGATTGCAATAGAACAACATGAATTTAGGAGTTGCAAATCGGAATTACGAACAGTAATTCAGTGTGTATTGTACATAACATATTTTGAAAAGGTTATTATAATGTTTTAAATGTACATGGCCTAAAAGACCACCATTTCAACTTTTTTCAGTGTAAAAATAACACGTGTATTGTACGGAAAACAAACTTCTCCAAAAATATTTACGTCCTGAATGTGTTTGATATTCAAATTACCGCACAATCTACATATTTATCACGTTTTCTTGACAGGATATAATAATTTGAATGTTCCTTTCACACGAGCAAATTTCGACTCACCCACTAAATATGTAATTAAAGATGATACACGCCTATCCAAATTGACAAATTTTGTTACTTAGTTATTATTTTGTAAATGCATGATTTGGTAGGCATCAATTCGGACTTTGTCGACATTTAAGGCCATCCTACAATTGCTATATGCACATCACTAATACAACACAGTGATATACACAAGAGTTAAAACTGCTTGTTTTCAGTCAGAGTGGTTGCAATCATGCATAGCGATAAGCACTTACTTAAATCCAGTTATAGTAACAAAGAAAGTTCATCTTTACTATCACTGTGTGTTAATATTCAGCCAATCATAAGCCCCGGCACTAATACTACGTTATCAGATTTAAAACTTATTTACGAATCAAGAAAGTGTGTATTTTGACTACAATTCTCGGGCAGATATTTTCTTTTGTTTATTTCTGGATAACTGCAACCCAGAAGTTTTGTAACGTTTTAAGGTAACGTTAATGGTATAAATTGAAATTAAAATAATATCTCATTTTTAAAAAGTCACAAATCACTTGAAATATTAAATTTTGACAAAATACCAGTTCCAACTATACAGAACTTAATTTCTTCAGTACAAATGTAGCAACATAAACTAATATTATTATTGTTATATCGATTGTAGCTAGGCCACTCTACTTGTGTTGTGTTTTGTATGTGCTTATTGCTATAACTGTGAATGTGTTAGATATATATCAATTGTAGCATGGCCTTTACGTGTTTAGCAGTTGCGGCAACACATTATTACATTAATAGTGCAAAATATTTTTATCTAAATTCAGTGCTTAAAACAGACGTAATATTTCTGTAATCATCACTGTACTGCTACAAATACGTTAGTAAATTAAAAAATAATAAATTATGCTATAACGACTTTAAAAAAACTTTTATTTGCAATATATACACAAAGCACATGACTTATTTGCTTTTTAAAGCATTGCTAGTGTATTATATATACCGTTATTTGCTTTAAATCATTTTATTTACTCATTTGCGCACGTTTTAAAAAAAACATAGCGCTGATGATGTCATCTTGTATTTTTGCTAACATCCGCTAGATAAAAAATTTGAAATACCAAATTACCAAATACGTCATAATTGTTTTATACAAAATCGGGTCACATGATCATTTTGTCAACAAAATCTGTCAATTCGGCCACTGCCACAGTCTCGTAAGAAGAGGTGCAGAAAAATGCTGTCTCATGAAAGATGTTAAACTAAAGTCTCTCCCAACCCCATCCAATCCACTGGCAATAAGATTAATGGATGCTTAGCAGTATGTCTTATCCATAACAAAAACAAGTAAGGTTGGAATGGTAACATACATTGATCATAGCATTTGTTTACACTCATTGTTTTATTCTTAGACAGAGCGACTGTGGCGCAAGGATACATTTTGGCCATGCTATGTTTCTAGAACTGTCAAAATTTATTTTCGATAATCTGAATGCAAGTACTACTTTTTTTTCTACATGCTATTTGTGTTTACAACCGGTATTTCATATTTATTTTACGTGTTTAGTGTTTTACAATCTGTGAAAACGACTAATGCAAAACAAACAGAATAATAAATTTATCTTGCTTCCGGTAGCAGAAGAATTGCTATTTTTGTTATCTGGCGATAAACAATTACCACATTTCCTCTATCTGACTTAATCCAGAAAAAAATTTAATGCTCGTTTTTCTAAATAAAAATTACTAAGCTTTCTTAGTTTGAAAATTGACATCCCTGATGTGCTTTTTCAGTATTATATAAACATTTATCATTTTTAACACTTGAAAGGCCTGCTGCTATATTATATAAATTTCAAATTTGTTTGCATCATCTGTAGTATTATTTTATCTGATTTTTCTTTGATTTCAAACTTGATCATAAATTTGGTCGAGAACAATGAAAATGTACTTTACAAAATTGGATTGCGTTATTAAATTTTTTTTTTACTCAGAGTATCGAGTATTGAAAGTATCAAGGGTATCGAGCTGAATACTGTATTGAGTATCGCGTATTGAAAACATGGTATCATCCCACCCCTAGTTAAAATATGTCTGATATTACATCATAAAGTACTCACATTACCATGAACAGGCTATACAAATATACCATCTTTGTAAATTTATCTATGATTAATTTATATTAAAAGAAATGTGTTAAGTTCATTAGACCCTACATGTACTTAGTAGGAGGAAGGTTGATGCTGTAAATAGACACACAATTCCTATCATAAATAATTTTGATATATTCCTCTCAACATTTAAAGTAAACAAAATTGTTCCTAGAAAATTAATGTTATAGTATAGTATGAATATGTATATTATTTATGCTGTGAATGTGTATTATTTATGCTGTGAATGTGTCTAGGATTTTTTTTAAGATTTTGTACTTGTATTCTACTTACATTATATGTATGTTAAATTTGTCACTTGTTTGAGTAGACTTGAGTGGTTCGGTTCCTGGCATTTTGTATTTTGTTTTATTTGTTCCATGTATCATATTACAACTCCAGGTTAACTAAAATGATTATCAAATTTGTGTCAATTACTATATACAATGATCCTATGCATAACATAATCAAGCCGAAAAATACACACAAATTCTATACCAATACTAATTCAAGTAATGTTTCACTCAATTGCAGACAATTATTTTGTGATAACGCGACAGAAATCTCGGGCACGACAGACTTTCGGAATAGAAATAACTTCTAATTACGTCAAGGGCCGTGACAATCGTAAATAAACCAGTGTATTTTCTTGCTGCAAGAGTGCTGGCAATTTTAAGTTGCTAACATTTGTAATAACATGCGAAGATATTATCTTTTTGGTTGTAGGTACCATTGTAGTGTGTTGTCTTGAGTGAAAGGTAATATTAATTGTCTTGTGTTTACCGTTTTATAAAACTACTCGTTCCTACCATTTTTCTTACTGTGTACCAAATCAGATGCAATTAGCAAACACACACTATACTAAACAATATTGGCAGGATGTCAAAGCTAGCAATTAAAAAACAGCGCACACAAAATTTCAGTGAAACACATTTTACTTTATAAAATATTCTGAAAAACGTAATACTGACAATAATAGTTTGAAAAAAACACAGCACAGCCGTAAATAAAATCTGTTCTCCAACATGAACATGTAAAAAAATTACAACAGGTGCTCTTAAAATATTTCAGGTACAAAAAGGACTGATTCTCACCATCAAATCAATTAATATTACAATTTCTTTGATACTACCCAAACCAGGTAATCCTTGACTATATTGCAATTCAATAGCACCCAAAACTGTGCCTAAAGCAAGTAAACCTAGATTTATACTTAACCACAATATCGAGGAAAGTGCTAAGGTGTGTTCACGCCTGAACGAATGGCAGCTTTAAAAAGTGCAATGCTAACCTAAAACCATAATCTCAAGTGCTGTAAATGCTTTTGAACAGACAACTATTAAACAGGCTTCTACATAAAGCCCTAACAATGTAATTAAAATACAAATTCCACTCAAAGATTGATGTTTTAGTGTGAACCCTGCTATTCACTTTTGATTTGCAAGTCGTATGAATGGATGGGGCATGCCACCGGCTTTCACTCCGTGTCAAACAGCCAAGAAAGAATTGCTCAACTCAAGAGCACAAGCACCAAGTATGGGACTAGAATTGATATTGACTAAGCTCACTAAAATTGCCAAAATGCAATATAAAAAATCATCCAAAAGGATGGTGAAAAATTACAGCAAACATTAAGTGCTCAAACCTCAAATGCCGCAAAATTCTACAAGTGACACTAAAATTCATGTGCATTAATATTCCAATTAATACTCAACAAATTGAAATCCTTAAAGGATAATACGATAATTATAATAAGTGGATAAGGCGGCTGCGTGAACTTAAAAAGCCGTAGCTGATACAACTTCGCTCAGGTGCCTGACTAAAATGAAAATATACTAGAAGGCCAAACAAAGCCTTACAAAGTAACTTAAGTACACCCAAACAAAATATTAAAAGACTTCTGTCCAGTCGAGCAGTGAGCTGACGACAAAGGGCAAATAGGAACTAGGATCGTGGCAAGTAGGGTTAAATGTTAAACGAGCCATTTCATTTCTCATAAGTTAACAAACGCTTGTTCTAAACACATTTAAGACATATTAAAATGTATCTACAAAGCTCCAAAGGAGTAACCTACCCAAAATATTTAATACGAACCACAGTCTACTAAAAATGACTACAATGCAAAATCACTAAGGGTCACACTAAGCACTACGCACTCAACTCACTACAATTATTTACGCCTCTCACCCAGCATTACAAGAATATTACCTGCACTAAATATTAAATACAAATTAGATGTTTCTTTAGTATTAGTTGTACTGATATGGAGGTGTCTTGCAGAAGCTCTATCTCTCGTAGAAATGTGCACCATATCTGCCTATTAGAGTAGCATTATGAATATCAGCTGATTGCTACTTGCATGGGGAAGACACAGACAAGAATGTGCCCGCCGAATATTCACTTACAAAAGTCTAAGCTTGAACATGTGATGCAAGCAGGGATAGGAACGGTAGAGGGAGAAACAAGGAGAAGGGAAGAGGAATGAGAGTGTTACAAAGAGGTCGGCTCGGGTGCTGTTCACGTGCAGGAAACAACGAAACTATGTAGAAGGAGCTTATGTCAGTCCAATAATGAAATGATGCGGAAAAGTACATAGTTATTTGGCAGCTCCAAGCAAACTACAGCTGAACATAGTTCCAATTAATGGATGCAAATGCTCAAGCTTTGCAACTGTAACTGCCGTCGACAATGCAGCAACACAAATCTAATTTAAGTGGTTAAGTTTGTTGGTTTCAGGAAATGTGCGCAATGTTGATTTTACTGAATGTTTCTGCAAATATATTATTTAAAGCTAGTGACGAACAAATGTGACTTTAGTTAAATAAAATTGTAAGGATTTTCATAGAAAAACATGATTGCAAGGGGTTGCAAAAACATTTGCGTGTTTTGTAAATAATGTATTGAAAGGTACGGGGCCTAAAAAAGCCGCACTTTCAACACTTACGTAGTGTATAAATAATATTTCTTCATTTACCTATATCGTAAATTCAATGAGTGTAAGGTTTGCTTCGGCCAAATTGTGTGATGTGTGTTAATATTGCTGCGTCTGTACAAATACAAACAGCAACGTATATATCACATTTTATTTTTTTATTGAAGTTAAAATTTTCACTCATAAGAACATCAAAACAATGCCGTCTCACAAAAGACTTTAAAGTAACCCCCCCCCCCTCCCTCCACACAAATTCCATCATTGTTTTCTTTTTCCTTCAAAATAAAATAAACAGAACCCAAACAAATGTAACTAGGTAAAAATAAAACAGGTTGGAATGCCAACCTAGATATAATATCCTACATGAGTAGAGATAGGCCCATACTATTTTTTTTTCCAAAAATTACAAAACATAACATTCATGTGGTTTGTGTTGTATTAGTTATTATTCTACATTCATTTTGGCAACATTTTTGTATTTGCAGCCATGAGTGGTCAAAATATTGTTTTTCGTGTAGCATCGCATCACAGTGTTTTAATTTACAACCACAATTTACAGTCGTGTCACGCTAATGTAAATCCAATATAAAGGTACAAATAACCACAATTTAAAATCTGAAACAAAACAAAATTTAAAATGAAAGGATGGAAATAACTAAAAACATGCACCGAAAATGAAACTGCAGTTGGTCTTGAATTAAATGATGGTAAATGGAATCCCTATAGAATTATATATGTACTGAAATATATTTGTATAAATAAATATATTTATATAAATTAAGTTTATATATGAATATTTTAAATGAATATATTTATAAATTATATATATACTTTATTTATGTAAATCTATTTCTTTATACAAATATATTTATATACACAAATACATATTTATCTCCATTCCATCAAATTCCCCATCATCAAACTGTATTTGAATTCCCTGCTGCTGGCTGCCATCTTGATCTTTAGTTCATGAGCAGGCACAAGGCGCTACGATCACAAAGAAATTAGCATAGGACATACCGATCTAATAACACCTTATTTATGTATGGTCGTACTTGACTAATGCAATCACCATTTGTTGTATTCTGATATTGTATTCTGCTATCGTTTTCAAATATCTGAGACTTGCTTGATCAATCTCTATAGTAAATGACCTTCCAAACAAATACTGTCTAAAATAATTACAAAACTATCTAAAATAATTACAAAACTATCTAAAATAACTACAAAACTATGTTATTGTACCCAGCTCTTGTTGCATAGTAGACCGTTTTGTTTATTGATAACTTTTTAGAAGCAAAATCTATAGTATTTCTTTGCTTACTGTTATTCTGTTGTTGCATCAATACTGCCTCTATTGCTATCTGCGATGTGTCTTATGCAAGAATTGTGGACTGGTTTTCGTCAAATCGTTGTAATATAGGAGCATTTTGGATTAGGTTTTTTTAATTCTAGGTAAGCTTTGTGTTCTTCCCCACCTGTATTGTGTACTGTTTTTCGTGAGTTCCGCAAGCAGTTCAGCATTTGTGGTCTAATTGAGTCCGTACCATCGGGGATAGAATGTCATCCCTAGAAATACGCTTAGTTCTTTTGTGGTGGTGCCATTTGTTGTAAATTTTTTTATATTTTCCAGGTCGGTAATAATTCCTTGTGGTGTGATATAATGACCTAGAATTTTTATTTCTTATTGCACAAATAAACATTTCTTTGAATTGATTTTATCATTAAATTCTTGTAATCTTTTTAGTACTTTATGTATATTTGCTATGTGTTCTCTAAATGTGTTGTCTATTATGAATGTATTACCTATATATGCTATTGCATTGTTTCACCTCAGTGGTACTAGCAAAATCTCAATAAATTGTTGGAAATATTGCTGTGATGTACTTAATCCCACTGCCATTCTTTCGTTTTGATAAAGGCCTACTCTGTCTATCATAAACGTGAGTTTGTGTATATCTTGTTTCCTAAGTGGGATGGCGTAGAACCCTGAAAATAAATCTAATGATGTAATATAATTTTTTTTATGTAGTGTGTTTAAAATGTCCTCAATTCTGGGGAGAGGATATTTTACCCTCTTTATATATTGGTTTAGTTGACGAAAGTTCGTTAGGAATCTCATCCTTCCCCTCTTTTTTTCTAATTATTAAACTCGGCGCTGTATATTATGAGTAAGATCGTTCAATAATCCCTACATCTTCCATATCATTAATTTGTTTTAATAATTCTTCCCATATTTTTGAACTAATTCAATATGGTCTGGTATTTATGGGCTTTTCTGTTACTATATGTAATTTAATTTGATAGTTCTTATCCTCTGTTAGTTCTAATATTATAGTAGCAAATCTAACCTGAAATTCGTAGATAACTTTTATAAGTTCACTTTTCTGGTATGAATGTAAATTTTTATTAATTTTACCTATGACATTTTTTCTATGATTGTTTCTATTGTGTCAGTTCTATTTATGCACTATTGGTTTCTGTCTGTTTGTTCATTTTCTGCTACTGATGTGTATAGTGGAATTGCACTACTTTGACGCACTCTGTTTTTTTTTTTCGGCTTCATGGCGTGAGGAGGTACCTGGCTCCTGCCTTGGTTCTTCCGGCCGGCACTGAGTCTCTCTCTCACCTGGTGACAGGGGCGCCTCATGGAATGTGCACCTATCATTGGGGTGAATCACTAGAAGTGATGATTGTCCTCCGGGAGCTTATATGGAGCCCTTCGGCATAGTATTTTTTTCTAGACGGGGTTCCTTTTGCTTGATGGGTCGGGGTTTGCCCACATTGGGGTCCTTTCTGGGATACCGCCTAGTAGGAGGTTTATAGTTGTTTGGAAGGGAATCAAACACCAGGGTGAGCTTGATTGCGAACGTCTTCCTCCAGGAAGTGCGACCTTACTCACTGTGAAGGTTGCCAAGATACGGGATGCCAGCTGTCCCAATAAATTATTAATTGGTTAAAATACCAGGAATGTCTATGTAATGATAATGGGATCGAAATGGGTTATCTTACTTTGGATAGTTCTTACTCAGGGTCCTGTTCACTACCTGGACATTTGAAGGGAGTTGGACTCACAGGTTTAAGTAGACTGTAATTGAATAATGTTCTATTGGAAAGTTGTATTTTCTCTAAATGAGACTCTTCTAATATATTGACTCGTTAATCTCACGCCTCCCCCAGCCCCCGTAGGACAGTCGTCATGGGAGTAACTTCAGCAGTCACTCCAGAGGCACTGTCAGTGTAAAATGACGAGCTAGAGTTGGGATGTTCCTGCGGGCAAGCATGGGTGTTCCAGACACTTCCAGGAATCCGAGTATGTCTTTGCAGGCATTGTGATTCTGAGGGGTTCAGCCCACTCACACTTATTCCGCAGTGAGGAATTAGTTTTGTTATTGAGCCCAATTGAAAACACTTTTAATTTGTACGTGAAATGATTAAAGGTGAATAAAGAACAACTTCAACCAAGTTAAAGTTTGACGTAGAGTTTTATTGCCGCTAGTGAAATCACTGGGTGTCCAGTTCTTATATGGTCTAAATAATTTAGGATAAATTATTAATTGACTTTACATCACGTTAAGGCGAACCTGGACTGAATCTCTCCAAAACAACAAACCCTAGAATGTGTTGCAATTGACAGTGAGTTAAATTTCTGAAGGGTGGTGTCTAGATGGGACATTGTGACGACCTGCTACCGCGGAGTCAAGGAAAGACTTGGATAAAGGTTGCAGGGTGTGAACGATGAGGTTACCTACGGAGAATCTGCCCAAGCTGCCAGAGCTGGAGCTGCTGGAGATGGATGAGCCTTTGCAAGCTGCTGGAACTGGAAGGGTGGCCTTCTTCAGGCTGGGAGACATAGAGATCTTATCCAGACCCAGGAGAGCCTCCAACCTCTGTGGTCAGCGGGCCAACAAACTTTGGCAAGAGCGTTTTCAGAATTCCTTATATAGTCGCAATGTTAGCTTCATGGCTTTCACAGGGGTGTGGGGGTTTCAAGGTTCTCACCACAGGGGTAGATTAACTCAGGGTAGCGGGCAAAGCCGCATATTTCTTATCGCCCTGGGTGGAGACTGGTGACAGGTTTACCTCTTCTGCTCGAAGCTCTGCAGCTGTGACGTCACTGGTCGCAGGGGTGCTGCGATCCTGTGGTGACCCTTTTAACTTTCTTATCGGTGTCGGCTGGTCCGTGGTTCGTTGGGTAAAACAATTTCTGGTCGAGAGGGTGGCGACTGCATGCTAAATTCTGGGGCGGCAGTAAAATTTATATAGGTATTTATGTTAAATATTTTCCATATCTGTTGTTGTCCAACACATGGAATCAACCCTGTAGCCAATCAGAATCATGTATGCCGCTTTGGACTTGCCCAAAGGCTCTCAGCGCTTTCTCATGGGGTGAAGTCGACCCATAGTCTGTGTAATCGCGCTGCGCAGCAGTGTGGCATGCTTCAATCGGCCACCCCCTGAAATGGCCTAGACCCACCTCAAGCGAGACCACTTTTACTTCATGTTGTGGGGGTGACTCCCCAATCACAGTACTTTGGTTGCTGTTCTGGACTAGCACCTCTTATACGGCTTGCGCGGCCAGCTGGAGTTGTGGGGGCCCGTATCTAGCCGGTGGCATCTGGTCAATGTCACTGGGTTAACGGGCTCTCCACCTCTAACCCTCATCTGACTCTCTCTCACCTCTTCTGCTGCGGTCGGGTGCTGGTGGTGGCACAATGACTCGACTCATAGTTTCATGAGTTTAGTGAGTATGTTGCTTTGACAGTTTTAAAGTACTTCCTATCTCCTAAACCTTACGTAATAGTTTGCATGCTCTCTCTATATTTGAGTAAACCCACGTTACATAATACACCTTAGTTCTCTTTCTTAGTTCTTAGTTCACACTTCCTTCTTATACTAGGTTTATTTAAAATTTGAAAACTCTTCTCACTATGAATTTACCTGTGGCACAAATTACTTAATTCACTGAAGTGTGCCACTTTATTGCACTACTACAAATGATTACGACTCATCTCACACCATGTCAGTATTCCTGCTAAACGCAAGTGAGAGTCGAATCCCACCAACCATACAAGAACGTTGCAGAAGTGCCACAACCCTAGAGCGTGCTTCCAAACATGTGGATACGAAGGTTGCGCAAGCAAGCGGCATGTCGCCCTCCCCTGCACTGAGAGTCTACAAGCCATCAGCCACCTCAGGGTACAGCCAAGTGCCACCAAACATACACGAAGCACAGAGATGACCAGATGGTTGCTACCCCAACTCCAGCCTTGCACTGGAGGGACGTCACACTCCACCCTCCCCCCCCCCCTTGTGGCCCGCCATCGTACCTGTCCTTCGGACTATATAAGTCCGTGCTCGGCAGCACTCACGCAATATTCTTTCATATCCTTGAGCTCGCTCCATAAATTCTTGTGCTGGAGCCTTCAATGACCTCCAAGTCTTCAGCAGCCTACCAGAGGCTGCTCCCATTATCGACAACAGTCTTCAGTAGCCACTAGCAACTGTCGCCACTGCCATCACCAGAGGCTTCAGTGACTTCAATAGCTACCACCTACCAGAAGCTTCTTCTGCTACAGTCTTCAACATTAACACTCCCTGCTACTAGAGCAGTGGACCTATAACTTATGTGTCTCATCTACACATCCCACAAGTAGTTAACAACGTTAAGTATTTCATATTTAGCAGCCAACTATTTTATTTTCCCGCTTAGTCTAGCACCAGGTCACCTACACCTGTTCAGCGTAGGTTACTGCCAGCATACCATCTTCTTGGTAGGAGATAGCACATGTCACTGTATTTATTACGTTCTTAATAAATACAGGATTGTTCTTTTAGCCACGAGTATTCTTTATAGAGAGTTATTCATTGTGCCTGCTAGGAACATTACACATTGTGCACTACCGACAGAGACAGTGTATTTAAATATGAACTATACCATGACTGGGGATCCCCTTCCGGAATCCACCAGTCTTATACATACACCATTTGACGGCCACCTATTCTAGACCTCCGGGCATAGAATAGCAGACCCACAACCACTAGAAACTCATCCAACCAGGGAGAGACAATACGCTTGGTTTGTATCCATACCGGAGCACTTAGGTGCTGGCGGGGGTATTTGCTCGAGTGTTACGGCCTGGCTTTGGTTGCGACCCACACTCAGTAGTAGCAGGAAGGCGGCCCATACAGCTCAACGCTTCTGGTCTGCCCACCGGTGGCGGGGCCTTCTGGAGCACCGAACTCATGCCGGTAACTGCTACTGGCCGAACACTAATATAGGGTATTGTTTCGCGTCTGCAGTGCACAATCTATATCGTTCAGCGGTGTACCTCACACTTTGCCTTTTAAGGTGAGGCACAGCTCACAGAGAGAAGAACAAAGGACAGCGTACCTTGCTGCCAAGCAATGGTCTGTATTGGCTCCACCGACTTTGGACAGACAGGTGGAACGAGACCGCACTGCCTTAGTCAGACTCTTGGAGAAACCGACCTCTCCCGTATTAGAATATATTGGTTTTCCTCCGCACGTCCGTATACATCAAGACTACGACCCCATCCTGCACGGTATGGTAGAAGGGACCGAGGTAAGATACGGGATCGCCAACCTCAGGTTCTAGAGCCAAGAAGGAGTAGCCTGGAATCTACAGTACTATGTTGGCCGACACTGTATCACCAACCCACAGCCAGCGAACTACACCACCGACTAGCAGCAATGCGACAACCTACCGAAGTAAAGTCAAGTAAGCCAGGTAAACCTGACACCTCCCGCCAACTGCCTACCTCAACACGTAAACCTATAGTGGAAAAGAAGGTAGCCATCCGTAAGTCACTAGTCAACTAGGCTATAGACAACTTTGTACCAACCCGCAAACCAATGTGCCTAATCAAAGTAATGAGCTGTAAACATCAACTGGATTAGTAAATCCCTACCGCAGCGAGTTTGGTCTAGTGCAATCAAAGCCAAGACAACCGTGCTGACTATTTATTAACCCGGCCATGCGTCAAGTGATTTATCTGGTGCATAACGAGGGGCGTCAGAGTGATAAACTGTTTGCAGCTAAAGCTGAACTAGACCAACCCAACCCCGAGACCTAAGGATCAGCCGGGAAAACAAAGCAGACTTCAGGGAGTCTGATAAACACCCCGTGGTTCACATAGCCATCATCATGTCTGAAACAGAGCTCAACATCACAGAGGGTGTAAACCATGACTCAGTGAATGACATAACAGAAAAGAAGTGTAGCCATGCTGACTGCTCCGGTACTGGCTCACTTCTTATAGAATGCAACTACTGCGGCAATGCATTCCACCATCTGTGTTTAGGCTGGACAGATGAAACCCAGAACACAGAAGGTCTTGAATACAGGTGCGAAACCTGCTGCATACAACCGACCACGTTCTGTAATAAGGTCACGTGCCTTGGCCTAGGCATTAACAAAATATGCTGCATGACGTATAGTGAACCATACCATCATGCAAGTATAGGCTGGCCAGATGAACCAGTCACTATGCCCGGCATATCCTATCAATGCGAAAGGTGTAGAAGAAAATATAACTCCCACTCCCGCCGGTCAAAACCGTCACGTATATTCATACAGCCCGGAACAGCACTGGTACACCCAGTGACCAGAGGGTATGATGACATTCAGATAACCGACTTTGTGGGCAGACCACAGGAGGACCCGGTAGCATTCACACAGGAATGCAAAAAAGAATTAAGAATGACTGATCTTCCCGCGAAGCAGTGGGTAAGCAGGTCCCAGGTTCACTTAAAGGGCTTTGCCCTAACGTTGTGGGTACGCTACGGTGAATGCCTCACAGAGTGGAAACAGTTCAGCAACCGACTAGCCACAGAGTTTACTGATGAGGAGGTGTTAGAAAAATTAACGGTACAACTCTACAGCCAGACCCAGGTACCCGAAGTCGAAGCTGAAATATTTATCCATCGGAAAGCACAGTCATTCCGAAGAATATTTCCCAAAATAGAAGATGCGACATCCGTCCAATCAATTGGTCAAAAGTTATTACGTGGGTTGCGGAATGTGTTACTTGCGACTAAATGCAAGACAATCAATGAATTGATAGAATGGGCACGAGAGACAGAACAGAACTTCGCACCACAGGCTGCATTCAATAAACCTAGAACTTTGAAAACCCGGGAGTCATGAACTCTATCACCTGAGGTGTCTAGGGAAGCCCTACTACTACACCATGCCTCACATTCATGCAGAAGTGCTGGTTCTGCTCTGGCAACCACTGGAACAAGGACTGCCCTGCAAACCCGCTGAGCCAAGGATCTCTGCCAATGAATCCAATCGGACAGAAACATTGAATCTACCGAATGTTATCGTGAAACTGACCCTCGCTCCTAAGGCGGGAAATAACAATGCCGGGGTGCAAAGCGGGCCGCCATTACTGGACCAACAGGGTCCAACCTTCAGGGCTTAAGTAAGGAACCAGTACTCCCCATAGTTCTGTATTTTGAGATCAAAATTAATGGGAGCAGAGTCCTCGCATTACTTGATTCGGCTGCAACCGGAAACTTCATCCGCGACAACCTGTTAACTCCGGAACAACTATTGGCCATGCAACCTCAAATAAAAACTGTACAGATGGCACAACATGATGCTACCCTGCGAGTTGACAGCCGAATCACCCTAAAGGTCAACCTACACCAAATCTCTGCACCAACTGAATTCGTGGTGTCACCCGTACTTTCCGAAGCGGTGCTACTTGGCTGTCCATGGCTTAGACAGCAACAGTGTATTATTGACCATGGACAGTACCGTGTGTACTTGGGCGATAAAGACAGGGTAACAGTGAACTGGGACCACAGCCCCAAAGACATCATCATACCAATGCCCATAGACCCCACTTGAATAAACCATGAACTGGGGAACCAGAATTTAACCACCTGAAACAAGTATTGGGCGAACACACTAGCACATGTGGACATGGAGAGTTGTTACACCTGACTCGTTCGAATCAACATGAGATCTGAATGAGGACAGAAAGCCCTGTATATAACCGTCCATACCAGGTATCAGCGCACCGCCGCAACCTGATAATGGAACAAATAAATAATATTAAGGACCAAGGAATTGTATAACCGTCTAATTCCCCCTACATTTTGCACGGGGTCGTAGTTCCAAAAAATGATGGCAAGCTCAGGGTTTGCATAAATTACAAAGCCTTGAATGACGTAACGCACCCAATCGCTCCCCCAGCTATCGACCTAACCCATACCCTGTGAGACATTGGCAAGGCAAAAATTTCAGTACCCTAGATATGGAGTCCGGGTACTGGCAAATTCCGTTACATCCAGACAGCCGGAAGTACACGGCGTTCACGACACCCAAGAGTGAAACCCTACAATTCAGGGTGATGCCTTTCGGATTGAAAAATGCCCCTGCCACGTTCCAACAGCTAATGTCTGCAGAGGTGTTGACTGGGTACATCAGAGAGTTTTGCTGTGCATATCTTGTTGATGTGATAATTTACTCCAATACGTGAGAGGAGCACCTCGGACATATACAGAGAGTTCTCAAACAACTGAAACTTCATGGGATGATCTGCAAGCTCTCAAAGAGCTATTTCAGCAAGTCATCCATTGACTATCTAGGCCATGTGGTTTCCCCCAAGGGAAATTTCCCACAACAAAGCTATATATGAACGATTGAAGAGGCCGAAGAACCCACCAATAAGAAACAGTTAAGACAGTACCTGGGTCTGTGTAACTGGCCATGGGACTTCATGCCAAACATCGCATATCACATTGCAGCTCTTCACCCACTCCTTGAGAAGGAATTACGTTGGCGATGAGGACCGGAACAACAGGTGTTCCAAAATCTGAAGAACAGCTTTGGAAATATACAACTCCACCGTCCTCAAGGAGATCAACTACTGATTCTACAGACCAATGCATGTCAGAATGTTCTGGGAGCCATACTATACCAACAAGATACAGACGGCCATCCACATGTGATAGCGTATGCCTCAACCCAGTTGAACAAAACCGAACAGCGATATCACATAAATGAACAGGAGTGTCTGGCAGGTATTGAGCGGTAAGAAAATACCAGTATTACCTGAAAGGGCAATACTTCATCCTGTGCACCGACTCTAAGGCCCTTCAATGGCTACACGAGTCATGGAATGCCAAATCCAAGCTCGGGCAATGGGATATGTTCCTCACGGAGTTCGACTTTGAGGTACAACATTGCCCAGGCAAGACTAGTGACCTGCCAGACGCCCTGTCCCGCTTCCAAATGCTGGAGGACGAGAAAGCCGAAGAGGAAGAAGGGGAAATGTCCCCTCCCTTTCAGATAGAAAGAAGTCTGGAGGAACAAATCTGCCTCCTCCAGCTACAAATAACCCGCCACCAGATCACGATAAGCCAACAGTAGGATCCCAACATTCGCCGCCTTTTACGGGAGCAACCGCAAAGGTTTGAGTTACGGGATGACATCATTCGAACGCGTAGTAGACAACCCACCGCCCGATAAAAGATATGAGTCCCGCAGCAATTACGCACCGATATAAGCTGCAACCACCACAATCATTCTCAACATGGACGCCCGGGTACTAGAGAGACTCTGCTCGATATCGAAATTCGTTATAGCTGGGACAGAATAAGTTGCGACGTCCAACAGTATGTAAGTATCTGCGTTACGTGCTGCTGCAGCAAAGCATATCTGGTCCCTCCACCTACGGCATGCCCAAGGAGACCCAAGACGGCGTGGACTCATGTAGCCGCCGATCTACTGGGGTTGTATCCCCGCAGTTTGAAGGGGAACCGCTACTTACTGGTAGTCACAGACCAGTTCTCTAGATGGGTAGAAGCCTTTCCTCTACCTAGCCAGGAAACCACCCCGATAGTACGAAAAATGGACACCAAGATATTTGCACGCTGGGGATACCTGAAGGCCATACTGACTGACAATGACACTCATATCACGAGTCGCCAATGTTAGTCAGCTTGTCAAGGATGGTGTGGTAAAGATGTGGACTACCCCACCATACCACCCTCAGGCCTATTTCACTGAGCAGAGGAATCAGGAGATAAAGAAGTGTCTCTGACTCAGTGTGGGTAGTGACCACCACAATTGGGATAAGCATATCCCCACCATCTTGTTTGCCCTGCGATGTCGGACAAACAAAGCGATGGATACGAGTCCAAGTCTACTTCTCCTGGGCCAATCACTACGCTGACCAGGCTACTGGTAGTGGGACAGCAGACCAACGGATATGCCGCAACCCAAGGACATCCAACTAGCCATGCTAGCTTGCACCACTACCACCCAGAAGGCCCAGGATGCCTACATCCAACGGGAGTACGCCCAACCAAAGATGGAGGTGCGAGAGTTCAATCTTGGAGAAGCCATTCTGCTTAAAACTCATCCCCTTAGCAAGGCGAGCAATCAATTTAGTGCTGGCCTTGCTGACAAATGGAATGGACCGTACTGCATAGTAGGCAAACGAGACGTCTACTGGGCCGAAGACCTGCAAGTGGATCCGGAAGGCTACTCAAGGCCAAATTCGACCATTTCTGGGCGACATGCCTTAACCCAAGGACTGCGACACCACAGATGTAACACCGCGGCATTCCGAAGACTAGGTCAACCCAACACCACTTATGGCAACTCCCGAAGTCGAGCCAAGACCAACGACGAGGCCTGTGGCGCGAACTGTAGAAACCGATACTGAGCCAAGCTACGCAGCACCGTGCAGAATAGATGTAGGCCAACACTGAGGAGCAGCTTCCGTAAGATCACTGCCCTCGACACCTCGCAGCCACGATCAAAACCACCATCGGTGAGAGGGGTAGAAACAACCCGAACGCCTACCCCTCCACTTAGTTCAACTCCCGGGCCAGAGATCAAGTCAGTTCCAGCTCCTACGAAGACGATCTCTGACTCTGAGGAAATGGTACTACCCACCGCTGGGCAGTCAGAGCGCGAACACGCCACGTATCCGGAACCGACTGCCATACTAGAGGAAACGCTCAGAACAGAGGTCAAGGTCATTCCAGCTTCTACGAAGCCAACCCCTGCTCCTGCTGGTGAAGAATCAAGACTGCAGGGGTGTTTGAGCAGGGTCGACAACAGTGCTCTGCTCCAGCCTCCTGCCGTGCAAGAAACTCCACCCATCTGCGCCATCGAGGACGAGAGACCCATTCTGCCTCCCGCTCAATCGGCAACCAATGAACAAGGCATCGAGACCATCTATGCCTCCCACTACCCCACACCTGGTGCATTACCCGTAGTTGAGTTAGAGTCTCTCCCTTGCACTGCCTCGACAAAGGACCTGGACATTGAGACCATCGATGTATCCAACTACCCGGACCTTCGACGAGGAGCATCAGCAGACAAGATGGAGGGCGGTCATCCGCTACTCCCTTGCACTGCCCCTTCAGGCATCGAGACCGTTGATGCCTCCCCCTACCCTACGCTTGGTGACACTACCTCGATGAAGGACCTGGACATTGAGACCGTTGATGCCTCCAACTACCTGTACCTTAGGCAAGGAGCATCTGCAGTCGAGGTGGAGGGCGGTAGACCACCACTACCTCGTACTGCCACGTCATAGAAATATTGTGCCCTGAGGGTAGGAACCTGTGCAGTCGGGGTGTAAGACCTTCCTGTGCCACTCCCTCGCACTGCTTCAGCATCCCTTGTTCCTGTGTCCTCCCCATCAGTAGCTGCAGAAGCAGACGCCACAATACCATGTGCTGTACCATGACGCCTGATGTCCCCACGTGCTGCCAAGGCAGATTTGATGCCTGACCGGTACGGGGAATCGCAGTGGAGAACAACATTGAGGTTTACATGGCCGTATCCAGCACATACCGCACTCAGGCCGAGAGAGGTCCTGCCAAACTCACCGAACACAAGTAAGTGCAGTACTCTGCGATATGAGATACAAACCGATAGTTATAAACCACTACAAAATAGTCAATCAGGACTTGTTACACACCTGTAATTAGTGACAATTGAACTAGCCACCAGTCAAAGACAGTGAGATTTAGGCAAACACACTCACAATTAGGCTAGTGTAATATTGTCCATCGATTAATGCTAGCCTACCCAGCTGGCATCAAGCGGTGAAAGTATATAAACCAGTGAGATAAATGTGTTAAATATTATTCAGACACTTGACTAAGAGCTATAATTTGACCTCAGACAAACAGCAGTAATTATGCTATAGTAATTCAACCAATCCAAAAAAGAAACTTTTTACATCTTACACCAGAGTTATTTTCCATTAAAAAAAGTGGCCGACAGCCCACACAAGCATGTAGTAACAGTTATAGACACACTCCACAGTACCAGTGTATACCACATACAAGATGTAAAACTTATAGATGCTCATCACTGTGACAGTGTTTACATGAAGACAGATAATTCACAGATTGTACATATTTGAATTAGAACTACGTAGAAGATTGACTCCCATAACAGAATTAGCTAACTTAGATTTTTGTATACATGACTTGATGTGTAGGTACACGTTGACGCTGGCTAAAAGCCAGCGGCGCTAGAGCCTATGATAGTGCTCACCAAGCATGTGTCATGTGTACCACATGTGTGCAAAGAGGCCAATAATTTTGAACTGTCACATAAATGTTATTTTTCAGTATAATGTGTTTTATATTTGTCTTTACAGAGTTTAATATGTCTTAAAATGGGTTCAAGTGTTTGTTACTGTTTTAAAATTGTTTTGTTATGAAATTCAAAGTACCAGCGGCACCGAGATTAAGAACACTGATATTCCAGCATGAACACGATCATAAAGAGACACTAAATTAATATGACAATTCATAAGAAAAATATAAAAATATATTACAATATTAAGTTTAATTTGCGCTATTTTATTTTATATTATAAAATATTTTACTCTGCGTGCATAACACTTCTGCTTATGTGAACCCCGTAGGCGGCCATGGTAAGTTAGTACGACGCTTGTCTCTGGACAGTCTGTCGAGGAGAGCTGGCAAGGTAAGACACTGTGATGTATGCACTACAACTTTTGTTCATTGATGTAGGTTTCCATAGTTAATTTAGTTTACCGGTCAACCTTCACTTGCCTACGTTTTTGCCAGACATTTCCCCAGCGTTATGCTTCCGCTTTATTAATTTATTTTGCCCTTGTGGCATTTTTAGCTTAATCAAAAAGGAGTAGAATGATGTTGGAGAGGTCATGCGACCCACGTAACTTGAATCAGGCGCTGTCTGCTTATGATTATGACGTTTCACTGTCATTTCTGTATTATTACTACGAGCAATTTTAAGGGGTTTTGTTCTTATGTATGTATTTGAGTGTATTTTTCATGTTTGAATATTTTATGGCAACATCATGCGTAATCACGTGGCTGACCGACGCCAAGTATTTGTATACGCCATCATTGCATTTTCAGAGCTTATTTATGTAATATCATATGTGCAATATTTTATTCAGGGTTCTACGTTAATTTTTTGTCAAGGCTCCATGTAATTTCACATAAATTTATGCTTTTTGTACTCGACTACACTGTCACTTTAATGTTTTCTTTTTCCGCCATCAGGCATGCTAAAAGTCTGTAACTACTTAAATCATAAAGAGAATAATTTTCTCAACAAGAATAATATTTTGTCTGAATTTAGTTTGCCGTTTCCACAAAGAAATATTGCAATTCCACCTGCACCACGTAATCTGCTACAAACTTCATCCAGCGGCATCCGCACCATCCAAACTTATTTTCACACATGTGTGTGTTTATTGTGAATACTCATCTCGTGTCCCATCTTGTTTCATGTATCTTTGAAAGGTTTATGTAATTTTGTAATTAGTGTACGGTGCAATTATTCCCGTCCTAGCCCACTCTGTGTATAGGCCATCACCACACTACCCCACGTGCTTGAGTGCGAGCTCCGACTAGTTTGCGTTAGTGATGCCGAGTAATCACACGAGTTAATGTATCATCAGGGTTTCATTTTGTAATTCACCGTGTCCTATCTTCAGGGAAAAATCATCAGTCCACCCTGGTGGCTGTCGACTCTCTTCCCTCGTGAAGATTGTGTTTTCATACACCGCGGTGAGATCATCTAGGCGTGCGCTAGAGTAATTGCAGGCTGGGGAGCATCCAAGCGTAGTTAGCTAGACACGACTGAGTGTATCATTAATTTCATGGCACGTTGATTTGTACACACAGTTTCAATAAAAACAAGTCTCACAGTGAACATGCCTCTTTCATTTGTAGTGATTGTGTCCTAGCCACATGTGTTTTTTATGTGATAAATATGTTTAGTAAAATTTTAGTTTTGCGTACATGTTTGTAAGTACGTGCGGGTGAGATGGACACACAGAACCCACAGCATCCCTGAGAACCCTGAATCTCATTAGTGCAGTGACTGGGAAGCACCGTTGGCACCCAAATTACCAGTAAGTATTTGTGTCATTGTTCATCTCGTGTATCACCCGATGGCGTCAACGTATAAATATGGCTATGAATTTTAACAATTGTCCATGTAAAGATAATACCCACGAAGATTATTTTTATTTCTTGCAGGATCATGTGTCATTACTCTGTGTTATCTTTTTTTTTTTTATAAGTGTATCTGTGTTTATTATCTTTTTTCATACCTTGTACACCAGTATAGAGTCAAACCTGAACTCTGAGACACAAAGCTCCCATGAACTTGCTACAATGAGACAAAGTACAAGGTATATTAAATTCAATTACATTTATTAATGCAATTCTATGTTTGTTAGTTTGTAGTGAACAACGTGTGCCAATTATCCGCGTGCTAAATTCTTTTCTTAAAGAGTACTCGTTTTGTTCGTTAGCTGGTCAACCCAAGTGATGGAAGGCCTGAGATTGCCGAACTCTTAACCTGTCACACGTAACGTAACCCACAGGCTACCCCAGAAAGTGTGCTAGTTTTCTTTTGTAAATAACCAGAGGAAGCCCCGTGATAGTGATTTTTCCCTGCCTTCTGCGAGTAAGTCTTGAACAAACCCTTTATTACCCTTCATATTTGTCATGTCATTCTTTTTGTGTGTTTTTGTTCCAGGTTACTATTTATATACTCTTGTAATTAACCACAGCGCTACATTGAATTTCCGACAGCGACATGCGTAAACCAAGTAGGCCGGTAGGATACCTGACACTAATCCTCACTACAGGAGGGAAAAACCCATTAGCAGCATGCAGCGCTCCGATACATCTGGGCAAGGAGCTGAGAGGGAGCCCACCCGAAGAGAGAGTCAGAACTATGGCCGGCACGTCACACGCCACGTCTCTCCAGCCAACCTCAGCGCACAGAGAGAGTGAAATTACAGCAGTCTAGCTGCCCAACATTAAGGGTCCCACCCACCTGATAGGAAATTTTTCTTCGCATCTTCTTACCAAGAACTTCCACATGAGGGGCCTACGTCTTACTCCACCGAACTTCTACGATGAGTCTTCATCGCAACAGAAGGGGGAGGGCAAATCACGCGTGCCGCTTTATTCTACTACTACAAATGATTACGCCTTATCTCACACCACATCATTTTTCCCAATAAACCCAACCCCCCCACGATCCACCATTGCACCTGTCCTTCAGACTATATAAGTCAGTGCACGGAAGGGCTCGCAATATAATCTTTCAGATCCTCGAGCTCACTTCACTACTTCTTGTGCTGGGGCCTTCAATGACCTCCAAGTCTTCAGCAGCCTACCAGAGGCTGCTCCCATTGTCGACAACACACTTCAGCAGCTACCAGCGGCTGCTGCCATTGCCGTCACCAGAGGCTTCACTGACATCAATAGCTATCACCTACCAGATACTTCTTCTGCTACAGTCTTCACACTAAAACTCCCTGCTTCTAGAACAGCGGACCTTTAACTTCTTTGTCTCGTCTAGACACCCCGCAAGTAGTTAACAACGTTAAGTATTTCTTATTTAGCTGTTGACTATTTTACTTTCCCGCATAGCCTAGCACCAGGTCACCTACACCTGTTCAACGTAGGTTACTGTTTGGTAGGAGATATCACATGTCACTGTATTTATTACGTTCTTTTAGTCACAAGTATTCTTTATAGAGAGTTATTCATTTTGCCTGCTAGGAACAGTACACGTTGTGCACTACCGACGAAGACCGTGCATTTAAATATGAACAGACCATGTCTGGGGATCCTCTTCCGGAATCCACCAGTCCAATACATACACCATTCGATGGCCACCTTTACAAGTGCCCATTGTCAGGAGGAATATACATTTAATATGGCACGTATTAGTATAGGACCTCCGTTCCTAGCAATGCTATCTGAATTCCTAACCTTAGAAATTCTTAACCTACATTTACACATTTTTACAAAGTAAGCGTCTTTGCATATTCGTATATATGTTTCTTTGGGCCAAACACTGCTCATGTAATACTGCCTAACTAGTCAGGTTAGGATTTTATATTTTTGGGACATTTCTCATCACCTAACCTTCCCTACTAAACTTGCTGGTAGGAGTGCTTGCACTCTCGTATTCTTCGCCTCGTCTACACTATCACTCCGTACTGACTTCACTCTAGCTAAATGTCCTAGTGAGGTGTGTAGTAGTCAATTTTGGCATCTACCAGGTACTCACTTAGGTAATGCAGGTTCAGGTCGATGGTGCTTGGGGGGATAATGACAGCTGCAGTCAGCGGCTCTGGGACAGCTGCCCGGGTGCGGTTACTGTCTGCTGGTGAAGTGACTCTTGTAGCTGCAGATAGGCTCATTCTTGCTTGAACTGCGCTGGTGAGTGGTACATGGTATTCATGGGTACTTTCAACTCCAGGTGATGGAGGTGCTGTTATGGCAGCACCGACGCTCTCGGGCGTCCAGAGGACCGTTTTCACACTTAGTACTTTCCGCGTCTCCCATTTTGTTGCCTCTCTAGCCGTTATAGTTTCGCCAGTCACGCCGGTCATCTGGTTCACCAACGTACATGTTGGTTCCAAGGTGCACAGTGGGCTCCCTCCAATCTCTTGATCATCTTCTCCCTTCTTGCCGGGGATTGGGAAGGATGGGATGAGTAGCAGGGCGCATGGCCTCGTATCCCTACCCTTGAACTTATCCATGCCCTCAGTGGGTGGAGTCGCTGGGACTGATTCTAGGTGTAACGGGTAAGTTTCCTCTTCCAGGTCAACCTCCAGGGGTATCGCTTCTTCCAGAGCCAGAGTGAAGGCTGGGGGGACGCATTCACTGCTCTGTGGGGGCATCTTGCTAACGTCCGGTGCTGCGTCGCCAGGGGTTTGGCAAGGGGGCAACGAGGGGAGTCTGTGGCCCCTTTTCCGCATCCTCAGGGAAGGCTGAAGGTTCACTGGCCTTCTCTATAACACTACTTATGGGTTGCTGTTTTACTTTGGTTCTATCTGGTTGGCTATGCCAGGATCTCTCGGTAATCGTACTGTGTTTCCCTGTGTGAGGGTCTGGGTGAGAGCGGAACATGCAAACTTAGAGTGGATGGTAGTATCCTTGGCGACACTCCTCTAAACGATGGTCTGGGGTATGTGCAGTACGACTGGGGAGGGAGGGAATTAACCCTTCCCGAGTCCGGCCATTCAAGTCTACGAACTTGCAGTTGATGCGCTGACTACGAGGGACATGCCCACCCAGAATGAGACTAGAGTTTACGCCACAGCAGACGACCACCACCAAGGTAGCTGACTGACAGCAGTCGCTGTCAGGTTTTGCCTGTCCAGAGGAGGGCATTTGTCGTACCTCCTAATATTCCTGAGATCAAACCTGACAAGTGCCCGCCGCACGAGCACAAGACCAGTGCGCCATGAGCAACACAGACACATCGCACCAACAAATAACACCTTGCATCGCACAACGAGGTGGAGGTAATGAGGTCTACGAGATGGCGACTACCACTGGAACTAAATCAGCATCCAATCCAAAAAATGTGGCCACAATATGGCCCAAATAAGAAGTAATCCAACAGTGATTGTGTGTGTGATTATGTGGTATTTTAAAGTGCAATTAGTGTATGTTGGTGTAAATGTTAATTTCGCTCAGTGGCATGGGGTTGCGATACAGTGCAATGTGACATCCATGTATGTTTTACCAATGCAATCAGGATTGTCGAGGACAACAAAATGTAAGTAAATTCAAAAGAGATTTTACTAACCGTGAATGGGGTACTTTGCTTGCAATTTAATTTTCTGCATTTACAAAAGTTAACCAGACACTGGACTGATGTCAGTTTATCACTTGGGACACGTGTGATGTTCCAGTTGGAGGACAACCCCCTTGGCATTCATGTAAAATTAATATAAGTTTCTATTTAAAAGGTCTGTGTAATTGTGTTTGATTTTGCAAGATACTGTATTTTGGTGTGTATAGGCAGCATGCATGTATTGGCAGCACCTGAAGTTTTTGATGAAAAATTAGGGATAATTAATATTTCAAGTATAGGCCATACTGAGTTTTTATATTCCTCTAAATATGGTTAAGTCACAGTTCCGTACAAGCATTATGAATTCCGACTTAATTTCTCCCCTACAAAACATTTGAGACAGAAAATTTTAACTGCACGAGTAGTTTTTTACCCCCTTCCTATTACCTTCCTTCCTTTAAGAGTTAAAACAACAGTAAAATGTACTGTATGTTGACAAATTTCAAAACATGTTTTGGAGGAAAAAATTCTAAAAAGAAATTTTTTATGCCAATATCTTGTAAATAAGCCGCACCCTACTTTTTGTAGTCAGTTTTTTCTAAAAATGTGCAGTCTATACACGCCGAAATACATTAAATTATTTTATGGTCAGCCTGTTTGTGTTTGTAAAATAACGTAAAATTTAAATTGCAACTGCCCCAATTTTAGGAGATAAAACTTAAAATATTGTTTTTAACTAAGTAAAAACCTTGTGGAAATTTAAATTGGGTAATTTTCTGTGTTGAACTTTTGTACGTTGATGTTTAAGTTTAATTTTCACAGTTAATGTCTGCATGCGGTTTCTAAAGGCTAGCCACCGTGTACAGCCTTGTCCATTTCGTTACGGATGGCAGCTGGGGGACGAGATGCACATGAGAGGCTCTTAACTCCTGCTGCAACTGAGTTAGTTTGCTATTGTCTAATAATTTCTGGAAACATTTCATTTTCGCCTTCACGCCTCCTCCAGCCCTCCCTTGTACTAGGTAGTTTAAATTTGCCGTTTTTTTGGACACTGCCATCTCTGTGCCCTGGTGATTGGACCGAACACATGGTTGGCCATTTTTTAAATTTGTGTAACAACATGCTCAGCACACTTTAATAAATTTTGCTTAAATGTTTGCAACCAGTGTGAACGAAGCAAAGTATTTTACGTGGTGTTAATGGTGCATTTCTCGTGTATGTCGTACCACATGTCTTAATGTATCAACAACTGCTGAATAAAAGGTACTGTATAACCGACATGTCTGGAGTTGCCTACGTTATTGTGTGTGCGTATGTATGCTAGGCATCTCCGTTGAGTGATGTGAGGGTTGGGGCATTCTCTGTAGCTTCAGTAATAACAAAGTATGTAGCAGATAGGTCCTCTGATGCTGTGAATGTCAGGATGTGTAAATCACTAACTACTCACTAAGAGGGGGGATAACCACGCTGGATACCGGCCCTGTGACCTCGTGCTCTCCTGTACCAGCCAGGATATAGCTGGGTGGCAGCCATCTAACATAATTCTACCTCGACACATTCCATCCACCCCATTCCCCCCCTCCTCATTTGGATTTTCATCAGCTGCCGTCTTCTGCCTTGACAGCCAGCATCACCCTGGCAACAGTGACAATGTGATTGGATTTTGGATGGAAGACTCTGATGAGGTAGACTAAGACTACCCAACAATTTGATCCAGTTAAAATCTTGTTTGTTATTGCCTAGTTTATAAATGTTTAAGATTAAAATGTTAAATTTGTCCAAAAAACTGTGTATAAGAAGTGTGTTCACAAGAATTTACTTGCTTGCTTGCTTGCTTGGCGAGACCACCATCAATTAAATTTTTCTTAATTTGATTGACATAGGAATATTAGAATCAGAATGAATGAAATAAGAACTGGTAAAGTAATTTAATGGTAGCCATACTGTACTGACTATAAGCAATGGTTGAAAACAGCACCAGATGTGCATTAAGAAGCGAAGTGAGTGGGTGGCCTCCATTTGCTTTGACGACGTCAGGTGAGACATGAGACAAACAGGACACAATAAACTTACGGTAGGTGGGCACCAGCAGTGTTTCCCAGTCACCGCACTGTTAAGGCTCAGGGTTCTCAGGGATGTTGGGGGTTCTGTGTGTCCATCTCACCTGAGCGTACTTACAAAACACTTTGCAGTACTAAACATTTTATCACTGAAAAAGGCGAGAAGTTTCTGTCACTACAAGGAAATACTTTATGCACTGTTAGACTTGCTTTTATTTCGCCACTCATACAAAATCGTGCCAGGATTTACTTTATGATTGAAAACTCGGATGTGTCTAGCTAACTCCTTCAGGTGTTCCCCCAGTGCGCAATTAATCTAGCGCACTCCTAAATGGATGACTCCTCCGTGGTGTTAGAGAACACAGTCTCCACAAGGAAAGGGATCTACAGCCGCTAGGATGGACTGTAGATTTTTCCTGAAGACAGGACACTGAGAATTATGAAATAAACAGTAGACATGTGTGATTATTTGGCATCGCTAACACGGACTCATCGGGGCGCGTCTCCCAGCACGTGGTGAGTGTGGTGATGGCCTTTACACATTGCCGGCTAGGATGGATATAATATCACCGTATAAATGACACAAATGACACAAATAAAGATGAGACAGTATGGTACACTACATGAATGGTCACAATAAACACTCAGATGCATGAAATCAAACTTATATGGCGCAGATGCCACTCGATAGGATTCGTAGCGGATCACGTGGTGCATGTGAAATTGCAGTATTTCTTCATAGAAACTGCCAATTATTGTCAGATAGATGATTAGTGATGTTGGGAAATATTCCCCTGAAGATTTAGGCATTTATAGGCTTGTAGCACACCTGATGGCAGGGAAATCAAATGTGAATGAGACTGCGTGGTCATACATACAAAGCATTAATTACATGAAAATACACAGAACCCTGAATGAAATAAAACATAAAACCCTGGAATTAACTATGGCACACATGATAATACACAAATAAACCCTTAAAGTGCGTGGATGGCGCAGATATTGACTTGGTGACTGTTACCCACGTGGTTCGCAAATGATGTGGCAGTAAAACAATTTAAACATAACAAAATCCCTAAAATACATGCATAGAAATAAAACCCTCAATATTAAACAGAAATTACACTGAAACGCCTTTAGCATAGGCGAATGGTGCCTGATTCAAAGTTGCGTGGGCCGCATTGCCTCTCCGACATCTTTCCTCCTTTCTCCTAGACTACATTTAAATACCACAATGGTGCAAATTATTAAGTTAAGTGGAAGTATAATGGTGGGGAAATGTCTGGCAAAATGTACGCAAGGTAAAGGTTAACCGATATACTAAAAGTGAGCTATTGTAATCTACCTCAATGCAAAAAGTTTGAAGTGTGTACGTGACAGCGTCTTACCTCGCCAGCTCTCCTCGATAGACTGCCTAGAAGCAGGGGTCGTGCGGACCATAGTTGCCTACGGGGTTCACACAAGCGGAAGTGCTTTGCATGCCGAGTAAAACTTTTATCTTTTAAAAGAAATGGCACATAAATAATGCAATTATAAATTTATATTATACATTTATGTTGTAAATTTTCTGTATTCGTGAAATGTATTTTATGACGGCATTCACGCCGGAATAATAATGTTCTTATTCTTCACGTAGCGCACATTTTGAATTCATAACCAAACATTGTGCAACATTTTTAAACATACATTTTGAATTCTTAAAGCACTTGAGAACATGAAATAAAGCAAGAGACATAATTTACAATTCAAATAAATATCTCGTTACGGGAAAGTTCAGGTTATGGCCTCTTTGCGCACGTGCATGCCAACGTGTCACGTGAGTGGTGAGCGCCGTCATGCTCTTCATGCGGCTGGCTGTTAGCCGGCCTCAGCTTTGCCTCTCCTTGAGGATGAAACAGTGTTGCTACCCTTACTTAAAATAGAATGATACGTTTGTTTAAGGAAACAAGAAGACTTTCTAGTTAGAAATATTGCGCGATATCTGTCCGACACTAATTCATTTAGGGATGTATGAGCAAGCCAAATGAATTATATAAGTTATCACAGGCAAAATTATAAAAAAACTTAATAAAGTAAAACAAAATCAAATCTGAAGAAGCTTGCTCTTCAGAAATCACTAAGGATATTAACAGACACTATTTATAAATGTTGTTCGGGGGGTGCTTATTAGTAAATGCATATTCTCATACAAATCTCACAGCAAATAATAATGAACACGAGCTGCGGCTTCCAAAGAAAATATTGTGAAACTTCCATATTGGGTAAATCAGAGCTTTGTAGCAACTTCTAAGTGACAAACTTAAAATTCAAATACTCAATTTAAAAAAAAGCATTATGAATGGAGTTTGTGATGTATGGCATTTTGTTCAAGGAATGATTTTGGATATTCAAATTGTAATGAAAAATTTATAATTGATGACTGCCATTTCTCCTGACCATTCTTTGCCCTGCGTAGTGATCTTCAGAAAATAATACTGAAACCATACTCTAAAACCGAAGACAATTGAATTTTATTGAATATTTTGAGACTATACATGTTTAAAATCTTTCATTTTAGGTGGGCAAGATTTAATCAAACTTGGAGATAAGCTGGTACAGTACAATCCAAACTTTCGGTTCTTCATCACTACGAAGCTGAGCAACCCAAATTATTCTCCAGAGATCACTACAAAATCAACAGTTGTGAATTTTTTCGGTAAAAGAACAAGGTAACCAAGAGTTATTTCTTGCATGTGTACATGTGTGACCATTTATGCAGATTTTTTGGAGATATTTAGTTGCAGAATGTAGATGAAGTATTTTTCTTATTGTAGTTTTATATTTGTTGGTACCCAATTAACTTTCATGTTTTATTATTTTGGCTGTGTATCAATGTGTGTGATATACATACATATGAGGGATACTCTGAAAATCATTTTCTTTGGGCAGAAAGAGGTATTAGTTCTCAATTTTTTTTATACACTCTTAACTGACATTGATGCACTTAACCCACTGCTGCACTAATTCAAATACTATGAAATACAGCCCTCCTAGTGTCTTTTTAAAGCATGATAGAAGTGTAAATTGCTGGGTGCCAGCTCAAGGCTGTAGGACAGATGGTCCAAGCTCAACATATAGTAGTAGTAGGATGGTTGATATTTTCTCCCACCATGAAAGGCCTTGGTAGACGACTCCTGATGAAGGAAGGCCAAGTTCTTTTGTCCATGATTGAAACACATATCTACTTTCAATGCCAACCAGGCATACACTTCTCTGCTCTTCCATTTTTTCACTGAGCACTGTGCTGACACAACCTTCATAGTAAAGGCTGTTCATCACATAAAATAAAGAAAATTGATGCCTATAACCGCATCATATAACAACTCAACATTTCTAACGGTTCCAGAAAGTAAAAATGCAATGGATTATTTTCTGACTTACCATTGTACTATGGTATTTGTTATTGTTTTATCGTATAGGTCTTGTATACCCTTATTATTAATGGTTTATTTTGCTATAGATTTTATGATTTTATATTTTCTTAGTTTTTCTCTCCCCAGGTCTTGCATATTTTGCATTCACATTTCAGTTTCTTTTTTGCATTATTTACATTATGCATCTTTGCACTGTTGGTCTCATCCATACCCAGTTATATTCTGTATTAATTTCAGGGTCATTAAAAATAACTCTGTAGCTTGCAACTACTTTATTACTGCTTTCTATCTTACCTAGTGTTGTAGTTTACAGAGATAAAATTGTGTAGTTTGAGTCTCTGATTACTCTGTAATAAACAAACGGCAATAATAGGCCAGTGCTAAAGTAAACTTGATTAGATTATTAACGTGGAGCATGCCGCATCTCTTCGCCCTAGTGCTCGTTCATACTGCCGCCAATGCGAAGCTGCAATGTGCCCTCTACAGGGATCATTGCCATGCCCCGGATGAAAGGGAGCCAGCCCAGCGTGACCTCACAGCTGGCATGAGAGTTAAAACACAACCCACTGGCCCGCTTGACCACCACCGAGGTCAATTGGTTATCTTGCTTGCTTCAGTGCCCCCAAGAGACAACATTTGGAGCCGTATGAAATTGGGCTGGCTGATATCATCATTTGATGACACCTGAAAAAGTACTCACGGGGAAGAAAAACCTATGAGAGGGAAGAAGGAGTTCCAGCAAATGTGGCACCCCCTCATGCAGCCCATCCATTTGTGTGTGTACCTTGTGTCTGTTATATCAAATGAAGTGTGACACAAATTAGTGAGTGTAGTATGTGAGAGTGTGATTCCATGTGCAAACTGGAATAAGGTAAGTCAACACACATACCCACACCTCTTTTTCCAAGAATGGCTCTGGTTTGTAATGTTACTACTTAGGTGCCATTTCAAAAATATTTAGCGACTCTGTTATTTACATTTTTCAATAAGATATTTACGTTCCTTACCTTTTTTGTTACAGTAGACTGAGAAAAACAGGCAATACAGAAGTCACTAGTACAGTTTTATTCTCTCTCATTGCCGACCTGGGTAATTTGCTGATAGTGAATCCGTTCTATTAATGTTGATTTAATGCTTATAATATTTCTCTTTTAATAAGATAATAGGCAATATTGTAATTTTGCTAACAAATGTTTTCATGTCCTTTTCCAAAGTTCTGGAGCCATTTCATGCAGGTCCTCAAGTCGCCACCATGACTTCAGTCAGGGATTCAGGCTCATAAGAGGTAAACGTGCAGCATGTACACTCTTGGGAACTACATCTCTTCCTTTGTTTTAACCACTGTGAAACCAATATTAAATTGTATATTTGGAATCTCTTCTGTTTGTGTCTCTCATAGGCAGCGCTTCCCTAACTTTCATCAAGCGGCCCGGGAAGTTTAACTACTATAATGAAATTCAAACATGATTTGTTTTTGTGCTGTGCAGTTAGCGCATCTGCCTGAATGGGCAGACCTATGTAAGTGCCTTATGTGAGGATTTTATTGGGAATACACATCTAGTAAATTAACTTGCATGAGTTGTATTTCTGTACCAGCCACTTCGCGGCTGTTTTAGGAGCTGGGCCCTCATATAACTAATCTTCACCTTCACCATTCATAAGTAGAGATTCTCCACAGTTTTGTTGTGCTTGTGAGTCTGCTCTTAACAGACTCAGGTGCAGTTGAGTGGCATGTAGAGGGGGCTAATTAACACCCTCTTTAGGTAGGGCTTGTATGGATACTTGAAGAAATCAACAGCGTTGTACCTACTTTTGTCTGCTCTCCAGCCAGCAGATGTTTTCAGGAGGGCTGCTTGGCTGAGCAGCCTGATGCCGGACTGCATCTCATGCTCTCTTGGTGCCCAAAGAATGACATCTCTGATCTAACAACAGTCTAGCCCGGCCTGAATACCACTTTTCCTCCTTCCCCTGAAACTGCTTCACATCGTTATGGCACCCTTCTATGTAGTCAAATTCCTATCTAAATTCCTAATTGTGCAACTACAGTCTACCAAAAACCAGTAGATAAACTTTCCTAAGTGTGAATGGAAAATGTATATATTGCATGTTTTACCCACTAAATTTCCATGGTAAACCTATTTTCTGTTTAAAATTCACCCTTTGGCAATGTCCAGCTACCAATACAGTTTATTCTCTTGCTATCAACTTGGACGTGTGCTGTACATCTCTGGAAAGTTCCATCCCAGTGTATCAAATGTAACAGCATGGCGATGGCGACCTTGTAATGTCACCGTCTTGTCATCGCCACCTTGCACGAATGACAACAGAGGCATGCGCATCTATCACCAATCACCTGCCCTTCCCGGCAGAGTTTAGCGACAACAGTATGCATGTGTCATGCATGTCACCCCTCCACTACCCGTCCAGTGACAATGACCAACAGTGTGCGTAAGTGCCAGTATATCACTTCTCTGCCTTGTGCAGGGAGGAGGTTACAGCTTCTGCATGTGCATACACTCCTCCAGCAACTCCAGACCAGTTCGTCCCACCCACATGGCACAGAGAAGTCTTCCATGCATCAGTGAGGTTTGTTAACTCCAGTGAACAGCTGACTACCAAAATGGCTTCTCACAGCCTTATGCATAATGCCAATTGTGGATTCCTCAACAGGCACTCACCCATTGGTATATTAGAAAGACTGTGCCTGGAGTGTGTAGGCCAGTTGCCGAACCCAGATCCCTTCACACTTGTAAAACTTCATAATAACACCTGTACGTGCCAAGACTCCACAGAAGCACAGCGACTAGGAGTGGCAATTGAATTGTGAGCTGTGTGCAGTGTTAGAAATTGTAGTGGGGACAGTGCAACCAGTGTTTCATGGAGCACTTGCACCATTCATTCGCTATCCCATAGACAATTTCATGCACACTCTAGTAAGCTAGAGCAGAGTTCCAGTGTACAAGATCTAGCCCATCACGAACATGACTTTGTGAATGTGACTATGTGCTGAAACCAGGTGAGTTTCTTTGCAAAGTACAATCCAACAGTGAAAATAACTGAGCAAATGCATTTAACCAAAACTTCAGAATTGACTGATAGTAAAATAATACAAGCTGAGGGCTGTATCTAATAGTGTGTTATTGTCCATTTCATATCAGTGGTCTCGAATTTGACAGTTATAGGAAAGTAGTGCCAATGGCACCTGGGTGGTTATGTATCCTTCTGCCACAGCTGAACTGTCATTGAAGGTGACTCTGCTTGCAAACAAACACCATGTGACTGCCAGTATTTGTAAACAAACAACATATGACTGCCCGTTTTTGTAAACAAACTGCATATGCCTCCTCCCAAATGACTTTTATAAGGTTGACAATGATCCCATTTTTTTTTTAGTTTATAAATATTTAATGTAAATGACTTACAGCCCATGTAATAAGTCAATATATTGATAATTTTTTTACCTTGCAAGAAATTTGTAACTAGGATACATGAAAATTAAATTGTATTTTGACTGTCAAATTATTAAGAAGTTGTACTGTTTTTTAATATACGGTGCTCAAAATATATTAATGACAACTAATCTTGTCACACTTACCTGAGGAAAGTTCTTGTAAACATAAAAATTTAGCATGGTTACCACAAACACCAAATACCAAACCCCCCATATTTTTTTTTTAAATTTATAAATTGTTTGTGTGACTGAATAACAGCTCATGTAATAAGTCTATAAATAGATTTTTTTTTTTTACATTGCAAGAAATTTGTAACTTGGGTGCACGAAAATGAAATTGTATTTTGACTGTCAAATCAATAAAAGATATTTTACTGTTTTTGAATACACTCTAAATATATGAATTACAGCTAATCTTGTCACACTTACCTGAAGTAAGTTCTTATAAACATATAAATTTAGCATGGTTTCCACAAACACCAAATACCAAGGAATCCCCCCCCCCCCCCCCCTTTCGCAGGAATACACAAATACTGAAATACCCCCTCCCCCTCAACACATTTCAAAGACAGTATACATTCTTACATACAGACTATGCCTACTGTTGCATTGAAAGTACATAATTCAACTTTGTGGTATGATATTGACAACAAACTCTGTACAGCCTGATACTTTTATGGTGGTTATAATTCTCAGGATGTTAAAGTATGTAGGTAGCCAAAATAATATTTAAGCAAATGTTACTTAATTTGAGTAATTTTAATAACTCTTATTTAGTAACTCAAATTTTAAGTATTACAGGTCTACATACAAAATACTTTAATAACTTTCTCAAATACCTACGTGTTCAGTTTGTCATGCTTCGATTAAAAACTTATTTTTGACTAACTCAGTGTTGATATTTACACCGAAGTTTGACGCTGTCGGGTGAGACACGAGACGAATGATGACACAAATTCCTACTGGTAATTTGGGCGCCAGCGGTGCTTCCCAATCACCGCACTATTGAGACTCTGGGTTCTCAGGGATGCTGTGGGTTCTGTGTGTCCATCTCACCAGTGCATACTTACAAACTCGTAGGCAATACTAAACTTTTTACTAAACATCGCTGGAAATAAACACTTAATTTTATATATATATATATGGCTAGGACACTGTCACTACTGAATAAAAGAATTAAGTTCACTGTAGACTTGCTTTTACTGTTATTATGCATACACATCAACGTGCCAATGAAATTATTATCTCAGTCATGACCAGCTTATTCCGCTTGGGTGCTCCCCAGCCCACAATTACTCTATCGCAAGCCTATGTGAATGATTTCATCGAGGTACATAAAAGCACAGCCTTCACAAGGGAAGAGGGCAGACAGCTGCTATGGTGGACTGACGGTTTTCCCTGAAGACAGGACATGGTGAATTACAAATGAAACCCTTAATACATATTAACACGTGTGATTACTCGGCATCATATTGTTTCTAGGGCACTTAGTGGGGATGAGAATGACAGTTGCCCTACACCAAAGCAGCTAAAGCTGATTGATGATTATCCAGCTCCCACAACCAAACAGTTACGTAATTTTTTTTTGGATTAATTATTTAACTTTATAAATATAGCAGAGATTTTGCTACTGTCACAGCACTACTTACAGACTTATTGCCATTGGCGAAAAAAATTTGTTGGACTAGTGAACATTCACAGTGCTTTACTGAAACCAAAATTTACTTTTGTAACTGCCCAGAACTGAGAAATTATCATCCCAGCCATCACCTATATTTACAAATTGCCTGGAATGAACAAGGACTCTGTGCAGTGCTTTTCCAATACCAAATGTACCATAGATTAAAGTAGTACCAACTTCAGTCCCGTTGAATGCAGATATGATGTCAACAAGCAAGAGTTCTTTGGTGCTGTGTGGTCACTAAAATAGTACTGCAAATTTCTTGAATACCACCTTTAATTTTGCACACAGACAACAGATGTTAAGTGTGGCTTCACAACACTAAAGAAGCCTGCAGGAAACTAACTCACTGGACACTTTTTCTTCAGGTAGTTGACTTTGAAGTTCTATGTATGGCGAGCAAGGAAATTCATTTGGCAGATGCACTATTCAGGCAACCAGAGGAAGCTATTGAACAAGATGAAGAGGCGTGAAGATGCTATTCTCACCCTTCATCACCTCACCTCTACCTTCCAATCACTAACATCATGTGTGCCAACCTGTTACCCCCATACTCCTACCCTGCAATATGTATACATGCAAATTATACAATTGCAGCAGACATGTAGCATTGTAAGTGAGCTGAACAGTGCAATGAGCATGTTAAGGGGTGGGTAATAGGAGACCACATAGAGACCCATGACAAGGCCAGTAGTGATAAATGGAGCATGTACATACCACAGGAGACACATAAAGACTTCCATATACTACTCAGACAAACTGCAATGCAAACAATCACTTTTACTGGCCTAGAATTTCTTTTATGATGCCCAATATTACGTACGGGTGTGCATGCAGTTGAATTGCTTAAAGAGCCACCAATCTAGTAGGACACCACAACAGCTCCTACGGCTACCAACCAAACCATTAGGGACAGTGGTATTGGATTTGATGGGGCTGTATCTGCATACCTCTATCGGCAAGTGGTTCATCAGTATTGTAACAAACTTATTCCTGCAGTAGATATGTCTACCCTATCTGGCATGTACACACGCAGAATATAGCCCACGCATTTGCATGTGAGTAATTCCCTTGCTGGAAATATCCGTAAGTGATGAGTGATACTTACAGATAATGGAACCTAATTCACTGGGAAGAAATGGTGTGAGTTGTATTAAGTGCAGAGTGATACACCAGATGACTGCAATGTACCATCCTTGCACAAACCCTACTGATCTATGTAACCAACAACTCAAGGCTCAGTTGCATCTGCGCATGGGGGAGAAATACACTTCATGGACTAACTACCTGTCCACCTCCTTCTTTGCCCTCTGCACATGCATTAACCTTGCCACCAGCAAGACTTATGCAGTTCTGCTCCAAGGACAGAACGTACCTCTTAAGGGGGAGTTCACATGCAGCATGGGTGGTGGGGCAGCAGTCCTACCTGTAGTGGCACATACTGGCAGAGGTGGGAGCAAGTGTTGCACGAGGTGCGCTAACAACAGTGCCGTTATACTGCCCAAATGCTTCACATAACCAGTCACACAGTCATAAGGTGCTTCGAGGAGGCCTGCTATTTGGTCCAAGTGGGCAGGAGACACTTCATTTCTGTCCGCCATGATGACTTGCATCTCATTAGTACCACCCTTGGTGCCACTCTACCTGCCACCCCAAGACACCTTCAGCTGTTAGCGCCACAGTGCCACCACCACCTCTTGCTCAGTCCACCAACTCTGGCGCCTTGGTGCCTGAGTCATCTGATGGTGACTCCCTGCAGCGCCTGTTTGTCTTTATGACACCCAACATCTCCACGCCCCCTATGGACAGGAGCAACAGGACACCTACTCCAGCTGCAGGCCCAGCTACTGCTGTCAACCCCTGAATTGCTGCAACTCCAGTGGACCACTGCTTTGTGATGCAAATCCTTAGGGATGCCACTAATGGCACTGTCTAGGAATTCAGACCCACAGCTGTTGCTCCTAATAAATGGTGCCACGATGCACTCAACATCCTTTTTTTCTAGTGAGGTGCCACCAAGTTTAGTGCTCAGCACATCTGTATGCAATTTGGGGGATGCCCGGCCACCCACTGAGCACCTTCTTCGATACTGTTACGAACCTCACTACAGCAGCATAACATCATATGCTTGTTTAACATCACCCAATCAGCTGTTGAGCCTTTCTTTATGGGGACGGCCCCCAAATGGGCACTACCTGCACCATCATCCACCCTGCCAACACTCTGAGACTCTCACACTCAGAGCACCTTTGTCCAGTCAGGGTGCGCTATCCTTAAACCTCTTGCCCCCACCCATACTGACTCTCCATGTCAACACCTGAGCAGTGTGGCTGCTCACTACATTGACCCTTCTCAGACTGATGGGAAACCCTCAAAATCTTCTTCATCTCAAGCCAACCACTGCCATCATGAGTCCAGTCCAATGATGAGTCACAGAAGAGAACCTCATGTGGGGCCAACCGATTGCTTGTGATACTACTTAGTTCTCCATAGCACTTGTGGGTTTGCCAACCGACCACGTGACCGCCACCCCATTGTGCAGGTGGCAGTGCAGTACCGCAATGCCTAAAATAAAACACAGAGGATGAGGTTACCACCTCGGCTCCCCACCAACAGGAGTACGAATCCAAACTGTCATTGTGCCAGCAGACACAGCTGCTTGACAATGTTGAGCTGCAGAAGTGGCACCCCACCAAGGAGCTAGAGGGCAAGTTGGGCCCATCCCTCCCAGATCACTCACAACTTCAAATGGGATGCTTGTAAAACCACTACGACCCATTACAAGTGTCCCATTGCCCTTTCCCCCTATCAAACTTAATTGAGAAGCAGAAGGGCACAAGTGGTTGCTCCCATTCCAGTCAAAGTAGACTACAGGGTACTGTAAAACTGACAGAGACTGTCAATTACTGCTTTTCCACAGCCTCAGGATTCACAGACAACTCCACCACTTGAGAGGAGTGGCCCAACTAACATCGTGCCTTCTCCTTTACTGTTACCTTGAATTTATTCATACTGAAATTGCACTTTTTGTCTTCAAAGGGCCTGAATTCTCAGTATTACAACACCCCCGTTAATTGTTATAGGCCGTTCATGGTAAAATGAGCATTTTTGAAAGCACTGCTTAAGATCTACTTGTATGCACATTGTGTATTCCTCCAACTTATGTAAAATTAACATTGTCACGGGCCTGATCACTTTATACATGCATCTGTCAGGAGAAACCTTGGCATTATTTGAAAAGTAAATATGTTCCCAATCTGGTCATTTTTAGAATTAATGGAGTAAAAAAAAAAGCAAGAAACGAAAGAAATAATTTAAGTCAGCACAAATGATTACCTATCACTTTTTATTCAACGTTAAGATATGGTACTACTTTTCATCCCATCATTACCAATTTTAATCGGTGCATGTCACTCAGTGCACCTGTTAAAATATATGCAGGCCTGGGCAGTAACTTTTTTCTAAGGTTGGTTTCAAAAGTGCTCACTTTATCGTGAACAGCATGTAAAACTTATTACCCTCTTTCACCTCGACCATCAAGACAGATATTCCTTTTTGATTGTGAGAGAGCCGAATAACATAGCAAATGCTCGGCATAGCCCAAATCTGTCTATGTTTAGGGGGTGACAAGTGCAAATGAACTGATGTGGCTTGGTTGCTAGTGAGGGATGGGGTATGCTGGATTTGAGAGAAATCCTGATATATGGCAATAAATTTCAGTAAAGATGTTATAAATTCCCAGGGCACCAACTCATCTAGTAAACGGGTGAGCATGTGGTGACGGTATCTCAGAGCAGTAGCAGGTCGACAGTCATGTGGTGATTTCCCCTCGCAGCACACGTTAACAAAAGCAGCTAATACAAGAGTCACTTAGCACACTTTTACGGTTCAAAAGCTGACCATGTGGGTAATTTCTGGAGTGGGCCACATCCCAACATTACGTTAATCATTAATAAATAAAATAAGATGAGGTACATTTGAACTCTGTATATTGTACAATGAGAGCACACATACAAAACAATACACTGTCCCTTGAATTAAGCAGGCATGACACGCAGGGCATGGAATGAAGTGCTGAACTGCAGGTGGAAATTACTGGTACAAAACTCTCCAGGGCTGCGAGTCTACCTGTAAGAAGGTTGATTACACGGGAGGAGCAAAACGATTAAAATGGTTCTGGTAAATTAAAGACTTACTGTTGTCGCAGCAATGGTTGATCCAAACGGATGAAGTTCCAGCGGCACACACAACATATACAAGTCCATCTTTTTTGGCCTGCTGGTCAAGACTAAAGATGGTGGCTCGGAGATGCTGTTACCTAATGGAAATCTCCCTCCAGCACCACAAGGTAAAATCATAAATGTACATATATTGAAAAGCATACATGTAAAAGGCAGTTAAACAAAGCAAAATACTCTTGTGATTTTTAATAGTAATTTCCCACACGTCAGACTTCTTTAATAATGTCTGTAGTTGTTAGAGACAATAAAATTTAAGAGTGTTTTTTTTAAGTTGGCTATACTGGAGTGGAAAGAACAGTATGATGGTTGGATAAAAGAGCTGTGTGCTGTTATGTTGTTATGGGCGTGTTTTATTTATTTTAAAAATAGTCCTTGTTGCTATGTAGGTCATGGGAAATGAGTTTACCTGAGAAAAGCCGAGACGGCTTGCAAAACACATAGGAAACTAAAATAAAAAACATACAAAGCACTTTACATACACAGGACCCTTTAAATCAATATTTAAATTAAAATATTAATTTGATTATTCAATGGCGAATTTAAACTTTGGGTGCTTTGCATGTCGGATGCCGGAACTGCCAAGGTTGTTGACTTATAGTTTTAACAAAACTGGAAAATGAAAATACGCCCTTTAGAAATAAAACAAGCATGACATAAACACTATAAAATTATAATAGGAATTTGGTTTGTCACAAAACAATTGTTCATAAATATACATAGCCCACATGGTCAGGCACTCTTTATTAAATAACACAACACTCAAGGGAAGCAAATGGGAGATAACACTTTCCAGTGTTTACTTTAGACTCTGCTTTCTGAATAAAACAACACTTCACCACAACAAACACGTATAACGTAGTTTACTCTTGGCGAGTTGGGTAATTCGGCTCATGGAACAGTTCACTGACCCTTCGTGCATCGACGACTGGTGACACATGCATTAATGCACATAATGCATTGCTGGTGCATGAGCGGAACAGCATTGGGTCTGCCTCCCGAGTGGGACAATGAGAATGATGGCAAATCCCCCCCCTCCCCCCCGTTAACCATGGAGACCAATGGTGCGATGTGATGATCTCATGTTGCACTGATTACGCAAAAGTGCAGCAGTAGGTGGGGCAGCACAAGGAGCGCTGCCTCAGTTGATGAGTAGGGAATGGCCAATTCCACATCTTGTAGGACGTCTCTGTCAGTCGCCAATGGCGTTGAGAACGCTAGGCGTCCATAGTGGTTGTAAGGGCCCCTGTCATAGGGCCTGCAGGAGAGTGCATGCTGGCAGCGAGAGTTGGCATGCCTGAACCCTGGTAGGTGTGTTGCTGGTACCTGAAGTGAGTCGATAGTCCGCTGTGTTGTTGACGCGAGCGACTCATGCAGTGATATAATGACGAACAGCAGGTGGAGCTGGCGAAAGATTGGCTCCCGTCTCCTTGCTGTGGTGGTTACCGCTTGTTTTTTCTGGTTGCGGGGGTGGGTACCTCTCACATGGCGTCAATGAGCTCCGGTGCTGCTCACTGAACCTCAGCTCGGGTAGGTGGTTCCTCAGCCGCCAGAAAGCCACGAAATTCGTGGGGTTGAAGTTTCTCCTCCCCACACGTTACTTATTTCCTCTGCTGCTGACCACTGTGTTGTTATTGTTGTTTTTGTTGTTATTATTATTGTTGCTGTTGTTGTGGCGGGTGTTACAGCAAGCAGTGTGCCAGCTGGGAAGCCACAGAATTTGAGTGGTGATGTTTCCCCTCCCCACTCCTCACTTATATCTTCTGCCGCTGACCTCCGTGTTGCTGTTGTGGTGGGCATGGCAGCTTGAAAGCTACGAAAATCAAGGGGTGACTGCCCTCTTCACAGCGGTAGACTTTCACTTTAGTCATGGCTTTGACTTTGGTTAGACAGCGGAATTTCATTCACTACTGTCTCAACAGCACTTCCTAAGTTTCGGTCTGTGTGTTTTTCACCCACGTTTTCTTGGATGGAAGGTGAGCATGGTTCGTCGGTGTCTGCGGGCATGGATGCAGCGCAAATGTCATCCCTATGGACCTTGCACCTTTTTCATGGCCCAATCTGTATTAAATACAACGTCTGACTTATTTTCGAGAATTCTGTGCGAGCCGATTCACTTAAGGGCGAGCCCCGCACAAAGTTCTGTTTTGTAGTCGAAATGTGGTGTGCATGCATGTAAACAAAATCACCTGGTAACAAGTGCCTAGGTGGTCATTTCGTTTCTGGCAGCCATTTTTGCACATAATGTTTCTGGTTTGAGCGTGCTTTGTGATGATGCAACCTCCTCTCCCCTTCTCTCACATCATAGTTTACAGCTTCTGGGTTAGAGTCCGGTGCACGGCAGGCAAACTCCCCCTGGACTTGCTAGACCTGCGCCATACAACAACTCAGTAGGAGGTTTCCCTGTGGCTTCTTCGTTGGTACGGTTACGTAAGCAGAAAGCTATGTCTGATATGTGCTGCGCCCAGGTTGTGTGATCCCTTCCTACCCTAAGGTGCAGTTGTGCCTTCACTTCCTGGTTTCTGCATTTTATTGGGTTTGCACATGCATGTTAAATGTCAGTCGAGCAGTTTTTGATGTACCATTCCGTACACAAACTTCTCCAACATGACACAGAAAAATGAGTGGCATTGTTTCTAAGGAGAGTTTTGGGGTATCCCCTGCAGCGAAATAACTCCTTTTTCAAGGTGGCAGCAGTGTGCTGTCTGCATGCACTTGGTAATGTATACAGTTTGAAGCAACGTGTAAACAAGCCAGTTACTACAAGTATGAACCGCTTCCCATCTGGTGAGAGCGGGTAAGGGCCCATGAGGTCGGAGACGATCACTTTGAATGGATGTTGTGGTAACATTGGTTGTTTTTTGTGCAGTTCCATCTTTTCTGTGTTGTGTAAACATTACACTTGCAGCACTGGTGCATGTATTTCTTAACCTCTTTTGTGAAGCCTGGCCACAAATAAAATGACGTGATGTTACTGACAGTTTCTGCTATGCCGGGGTGTCCAGACAGACTTTGGTTGTGGGCAACGTGAATGACAGTAGTGCTGCACCTGGTGGCACATAGAGGCACCACCAACCTCCTGACTGGCTGTTGTATTGCGTCTCCAGACAACTGTCACTCACTTGCCACCCCTCTAACACTACCTGCTTGCACTGACTTTTGATTTCCTTAACCTCAATGTACATTTGCTACTGGTTTAGTACGTACACATACAGATCATCTGCGTACGTTTCTGCTAGTGGGCTTTGTTTTGGTTCATTTGCCTCAATTTGTCGCAAGAGTACTGGTGTAGTTGTGACGTTGTCTGGTAGTAAGATGGTTTTCTACTCTTCTGCGTCTACTCCGGTTTCGCTTTCGTTCGGGGAATGGAACAAGGCATCTGCTAACTGATTGTCCTTGCCGGGAAAATGTTCGACAACAAAGTCAAAATTCTGTAGCAGCATTGATCATCTTGTTAGCTTGCTACGGACTTCGCACATCTTATGTATCCACAACAAACACCGGTTGTCATTCCTCAATGTAAACCGGCTATACTCTAGGTGAACATTGTACTTCTTTATGGCCCAGATGACCGCCAAACATTCCTGTTCATTTAAATCGTATTGTTTCTCTGTGTTGCCAAGTTTGGCACTAGCATAGTCAATAACACAACGCTCTTGACTGTCATTGTACCGGAAGAACACCGCACCAATGCCTTCCTGGCTGGCATCTGTTTGCAGGTACAGATGGCGGGTTGCATCAATATGTGTGAGGGCATGACACTGGGAGAAAATGTATTTTACTTCCTCGAAAGCATTTTGCACATCTGTATCCCACTTGTACTTTTTTGCAGGCGAGAGCATCTCAGCGAGTGGGCCTGTAATTACCGCAAAATCTTGTGTATATTGCCTAAGCCAGTTTATTAGTCCAAAGAATTTCCATAATCTTTTCAGCATGGTTCGCACTGAGTAATCCTGTATTATAGCTAACTGTTCTGGCATTCGGTGGTTTCCTTTCCCGTCGACAAGGTTACCAAGATATTTGATACTGATTTTGCCTTTGCTGGATTTATGGTTGGCACAGGTTAGACCATTGATTGCAAGTTGCTCCAAAACAATAGCTAGGTGACGCTGGTAGTCTTCCCATGTTTCTAACCACACGACCACGTCATCAAAATAGGCCATTGTGAACTCGCCAATGATTCAGTCTAAGACTTTGACCGTCATGCTTTAAAAATTGGAAGGAGCACATTTAAGCCCAAAGGGCATGGCCAGAATAATTTTCTGTTGGCCATCTGGTGCTGTAAAAGCTATTTTGTGCCTGTCTTCCTGCTTTACTGGAATTGGCCAAAAACCACTTTTCAGATCGAATGATAACAAAATTTTCACTTTGCCGAGGATATTAAGTGCAGTGTTTTCACTAATGAATGGGGATGGGGAGCTCCCTGTTATTTGATTTATGGGCCTGAAATCAATACAAAACCGCCACACTCTTTCTTTGGCGCTAAAGTTATAGCCAAATTGTACCTGCTCTCTGATGGTTTGATTACTCCGTCGTGTATTATTTCCACAATCTGGCAATTCATTATGTTCAGGTGTTGTACATTGTAATCTCTAGAGGATGTCCAGAGTGGATCATTATGGATCATTTTTGTTTCATTTTCAGCAACTGTTGTACGTTTGAGTGGATCCGATGGTGCCAAAACGTCTTTTCTCTCTTTTAAGATGTTTTCAAAGGCACTGTGATACTCTGCTGGAACACTGGTTAAAGTCATCTAAGGTTACTGGTTGCAAGGTAACCTCTACACGTCTGCCTAGATTATAAACAGTGCGTCTTGATTTGTTTGCCGTAACTGATACTGTCCCTTGGAATCTCTACAATTACATCCTGATCGATAAGCCAAGGTACTCCAAAAATAACATCTTTGCAAATTTCTTTTGAAACTAAGGCGGGAACACACATTTCTACATCCCTGATCTTTACATTAAGCTGAGTGGTGCCAATGATATAGCTTGTGCTGTGCAGTGTAGCAAGCTCTACAGTTGAGCTAGTACCCTGTATGTCTGAATATTTGACAAGATCTTCACGAACAATGTTGTGCGAGGCTGCAGTGTCAATCAAGGCAACAGTTGAAACGTTGGAAACATATACAGGCATTCTCAATAACTGGTCAAATGGCTGTTTGTTTACCTCTGGTGGGGACGCTGTTGCTGGTATGCTGCGGAGTAAGGAGGCCCCCTGTGTGGTCCTATGGTCCTACTCTGTTTGTGCATTTCTCGTAGCTGGTGTTACTCTTTTGGGGCACATCCAGTGCCAGCGATACGCTCATCACGGCATATCCAACACCGTAGCACCTGGTGCTGGACTTTGGCGTTGGAAGTGCTGGGCGGCTGGGCAAGAGCGGCGCTTGGACCGCTGTTCCCCGGTGCAGTTACGGAGTAGTCTCCCTGTGCGCGGCTGGTCACGTGGGCGGAAGAACTGCCTGGGCTATTCAACCCTTGGTGCGGCATGTTTCCGTGGCTCGTTGAACTGTCACTTTGTTTCACACCACTTTTTGAGTCCTGAGAGTCCAAAAAGTAATTGTTCCTGGGTTCTGAGTCACCCGCAATACTCATAACAGCCCTAATGAACCGCTGGTACCCACTGTATACCACTGGACAAGAGCTGGTCTGTGTTCTAGGAGCACTGTTACCACTATTGACTCAAGCACATCTTCTATAGTCAGTCTCAGGCTTAGATTGCAGTACTGCAATGGCTTATGGTGCTTACTGTTGCAAGATTTCTTCAGCTTTGTGATGTAACTGGCAAGTTGAGAAACAATGGGCGGTGAAGGAAACAATCTGATAAAGAGAATATTTATCTGTTAACCTCCCTGCCAACTCGTAAAGGATTCCATTCCTGTGACGCAAAGCTACGTGGCTCCTTTGAAACTGAAGCCTGTGAGATGCCCTATCATTGTAATTGGATGGCGTGCACACAACGTAGATAGTTTTCTTTTTCGAAGTTGCAAAAAAATAACTTATTAGGCAACAGCACCCAAAGAAACAAGGACAGTGTTAATGACAGAAATAGTGCATTGGAAAGAGAGAGTGAATGTCCATTACACCGCACACTGCAATCTAAGAGTAATACGCTCTATAGAGACAGGTACTGGTAGTAATGGTTGGCCAAACTGATTTTTCGACTCACAATGCTTCCAGGTTCTCATGCGATCTCTGCTCCTTCGTAAACAGGGACATCTGTTGCTTCAGCGTTATGTATGTACTTGGATACAAGGTGGAGAATTTCATCGCGAACTGTGTCCAGGTCATGTTATACTCTGTTGCTGAACACCACCCTTTTTAGCGTTACCTGTCAACTATGCTCCTATGGCATTCGGCCACTCTTTGACACAGACAACATATCTTGGCAGATGGCTGGTATGCTCTGCCGAAAACACCCTACAATCTTTGGTTCCCTGCCCAGAAAATGTTGGGAGTGTCTGGAAATGAGCTGGTGTCCTAACCATAGGTGGTTCTCATCACTGTACTGACAATTCAACATGTACACGTGGTTGTCGGGCCAGTAGGATGGGTGGCACACGTTGTTGAGTCATGACACGCCCTCTTCTGTGGCTGTTTTGTCAAGTCACAGACATTGTTTACTTCTGCATGTGCAATGTTGTTGTTTACTTCTGCAAGTGCAATGTTGTTGTTAACAGAGATTGGCATGCACTCTTCACATCAGACTGTTCCTTCACAAAAACTGCTCCAATCACTGCCTGTTACGCACTTAGGATGGTACCTATAGTCACACAAGTTGAGCGTGACAATAGTGCGGTCTTTTCCATGCCATAGTCTGTCATTGCAATTACTTGTTTGGCATACTGCAGTTGGCAGGAATTCGCTTGGTGCGATCAGCTGTGCTGCTGCTGGCTGGCTGATCTGGTTGATAGTGCAGTTTTGTACAGATGTGCAATTCTGGCACTGGAACAAATCATCTCGTAGGGATGGCCATTCTTCTGCTGACAGATATGGAAGTGTGCTCCTAGCCGACTCGGCTCACATTGAACGATGTCTTTGCTGGTATCGTCGCATTTAGGGTGTAAGCAACGTGCTACCCTGTTTGTTGATGTCCCTGTTTTCCTTCTGTAACACAGCAGCAGATATTTGTTTGCAGGTCAAATTTTTCATACGGATCCAATGAGACAGGCTTTCCACACGATGCATATATTTCTTCCCTGTTTCACATGTCGGTTGGAAATTACATGCTGCTGATGTTCGCTGTCGTCACTATCGTAGTTGTATGCGTATCCAGCATGTGAGGGTTTCCTTCTGGACTGAACCCGGTAGACCTGACCTGTTGGGGTGCAGTGGTCAGTGCACGGCCGAACCGTACCATGCATGAACGCATGCCAGGCTTCAGGCGCGCAGTGACATCATAGGAAACTCCACAATATGCGGTGACATCATGAGTATCTTCACCCTCCGGACACAACGGAGTTCAATATGTGCTCAAAATGGCAGCCAACTCAATGTTCCATGTGATTTCCTGAACAATGGTGGACTACTGGAACACAAAATTTTCCCGCTACGTGCACATTTTTCGCAACATGAATATTCACGCGCGCACAAGTTGCGGCGCTATATAATGTGCCTTGGTTGCTAGGGAGAGGTGGGGTATGCCAGATTTGAGAGAAGCCCTGATGCATGTCAATCATTTTCAGTAAAGATGTTACAAATTCCCAGGGCTCCAGCTCATCTAGTACAAGGGTGAGCATGTGGTGACGGTATCTCAGGGCAGTAGCAGGTCGACAGCCATGTGGTGATTTCCCCTTGCAGCACACTTAACAAAAGAAGCTAATACAATGTACAAGAATCACTTATCACACTTTTATGGTTCAAAAGCTGACCATGTGGGTAGTTTCTGGATTGAGGTAGTGAGGTAGATCCTGAAATTAAATAAATCATTAAGCAATAAAATAATACGAGGTACATTTGAATTCTGTATATTGTTTGATGAGAGCACATATAAAAAAACAATACACTGTCCCTCGAATTAAGCAGGCATGGCACACAAGTCCTGCCATAGGCTCACATGGAACAAAGAGCTGAACTGCACATGGAAATTACTGGTAAGAAACTATCCAGGGTCGCAAGTCTGATGGAGAGAAGGGTGATTATGCAGGAGGAGCAAAACGATTGAAAAGGTTTCGGCAAATTAAAGACTTACTATTGTCCCTACTGTGGTTGATGCAAATGGATGAAGAACCCTTGGTGCGCGTGACACACACCACCCTACTTGGCCCATTGGTTAAGACTGAAGATGGTGGCTCGGAGATGCCATTACCTAACAGAGATCTCCTGCCAACATCGCGAGGAAAAAACCATAACAGTACATACTGAACAGCATACATGTAGAAGGCAGTTAAACCAAGCAAAGCACTCTGTGAATTTAAATAAACATTTCCGACAAGTCAGACTTCTTTAATAATGTCTGTAGTCCTTGTTGCTATGCATGTCGTAGGAAATGAGTTTACTTGAGAAATGCCGGGACAGCTTGTAGAACCCATAGGAAACTAGAATAAAAAATATTCAAAGCACTTTACACACGCAGGACCCCTTAAATCAACATTATTAAATTTAAATATTTATTTGATAATTCAACGGAGAATTTGTACTTTGAGCATTTGGCATGGCAGATGCCGGAACTGCCAAGGTTGTTTACTTACGTATGTAATTGAACTGGAAAATGAAAATACACCCTTCAGAAATAAAACAAGCATGACACACACACCATAAAATTACAATACTAATTTAGAGTGTCACAAAACAATAGTTCGTAAGTATACGTAGCCCATGTTGTCGGGCACTCTTCATTAAATAACACAACATTCAAGCAAAGTAAACAGGAGATAACACTTTCCAGTGTTTACTTTAGACTCTGCTTTCTGGGGGACACACACTTCACCACAACAAACATGTATAACGTAGTTTACTCTTGGCTAGTTGGATAATTCGGGTCATGGAACAGTTCACTGACCTGTTCGTACATGAATGACTGGAGACACGTGCATTAATGCACATTGTGCATTGCTGATGCTAGAGCGGAGTAGCATTGGTCTGTCTCCCTAGTGGGTCAGTGAGGATGTCATCAGTACAACATGAGGAGCCTTTTGGTCACCTTGTTAGGGAGAGGCTATGTATGATGCTTCATCTACCCTTTTAATGGTTCTTGGTGGGTTACCAGGATCAGACAGTATAGAAGGGTACTTCCATGTCACTTCAAGCACCCAGTTTCTTTCCTTTCAGGGGAATCTTTAACTATGGATTCTAGTACCCAAATCCCCCAGTAACAACACCAGCAGTTGTGATGAATCTGAAGCCAAGGTGAGCTCCTTACTACGTTGCTGTTCCTATTGCTGTCAGCTGCTGCCGCGTGTGCACTGTACAGCTTACGGAGTTCCCCATCTCCCCGCACAGCCATCCCTGCACTGTGTCACTGGGGCAGCCACACCACATCACCACTGCTTCATCTCCGAGACTGATATGACTTGCAGCCTCTGTGAGGGCACTGGCCTGCGGCAGATGAGTGCTGCACCTTTTCACCCTAGCACTCGTTCGTCTTGCTGCCACTGTGCAGCTGCAGTGTTCTCTCGTTAGAGGTCGTTGCCATACCCTGAATGGTGGACAGTCAGCCCAGCACAACCCTGCAGTTGGCTTGGGAGTTTGAATGCATCTTGCAGGCCTGCTCTATCATCACCACCCGAGGTCAATTGGTTGACTTGCTTTCACTCTCCCACAAGTTATTTTTCTGACTCTATGTAAGGTTGAGCTGGCTGACATCAATTTACGACCTTTGGAGAAGTACATGCTGGGAAGTAAAGGCTATGAGTGGGGAAAAAAAAAAAAGGGGGGGGGGGTTCCTAGTAAGTCTGATAACCATTGTACACAGTCTACACGTGCTGCATGTGTTATATTTAATTAAGTCAGACATGGATTATTGCATGAGTAGTGGGGGAGAGTGTAATACCATGTGCAAACAGGAAAAAGGGAAAGGTGTTTAATTAATGCCTTTGTGTTTGATATAAGTCAACAGATATACACAGTCCTTTTCCCAGAATAAACCTGGCCTCTAAGGTCACTGCACGGCTGACATCTCAAAAATATTCAGGGACACAGTTATTTAAATTTTCAAATAAAATAAATAATATTATAAAGTTTATGTTGTGTACCTTTCTTTTACAGCGGATTGAGAAAGACAGCCAGTACCTGCAGAAGTCACTTATACTATTTTATTGTCTCATATTGCCAACTTGGGTAATTTCCCCAGAAGTAAATTTTTAAATTATGTATACTTTTTATATTATTTCTCATTTATTAGAAGTAATTGTTTGCATGTTTCTTTTGGTATTAAATGATTTCAGACCATTGCCTGTATCACAAACAATTAATTAGTGCATGTATTTGTTGCTATGTAAACGACTCACTTGTTAGTGGGCACAGATGAAAGAACTGTTGAACAAATGCAAAGCAAATTAGGGTCTTGCTTCAAGTTGAAATACTTGGGAAAAGTTTTCAACTTCATGGGTATTGAGACCAACAAAATGTAGACATAATTACCCTGGATCAAGACTGCATATTTAAATAACATCCTTCACCGATTCAGAATGTCTGATTGCAAACCATTATCCCCCCTCCCCCCCAAGAATTGGATATGTGTTGATGTATGTTGTGCTCTGCACCCAACCAAATATATATGCAGCAGTAAGCCATCTTATTAATTTCTAAATAAACCCTGGGGAAATTGGCCCAAAGCTGTACAATGAGTTTACATGTGAATTAAGCTTCCCCAGACAATTCAAGCACTGGGGAAGGTGAGAGGCAGAATCCCAGGCGGCTGAGAATGAAACTATTCTGGATTAATTAAACTATTGGCATAGTAAATTATTGTAACAAAAAGTGTTGACCGCCCAGGTGCGCAAACCGCGGAGTACAGTGACACACGTCCGCCCTCTCAAGATGCTTTGCGATAACTATTGCAACATGGCGCGCATGCTGGCTTGGTAGCAGGCGGACGTAGTGGAACTACTTTCCACACAAATACTTGCATAAAAACCCTTTTACACTTACCATACTTGCGTGTAACAAGACATAAAATATTTTTACTATAAAACCTTTAACACACTTGCAAACAAGGAGTGAAATGAGATGAAGGTGAAACCTCATGAAAATGAACATAACAAGAAATCGTAAACATTTGCAATTACTCTAGGGCATTAAGGTGGGTTTTGAATGGCATTTCAGGTATTCACGTATCTTTGCATTGCACTGCCCTTGCATTTTAAGCCCTTTTAGAAACATTTGTGCATGGGTACTATTTCTATGTATACATGCACCTTGTGACACACGTGGCCTCTTGGTCACGCTCAGAACTCATTGCACTACACTGGCACTACACTTTCCCGACACACTATTGCACTTGCATGGTGTGTTCCCTTTTTCATTGCTCATGCATTGCATGGGTGCACTGGTGCACCAGCACACTTGGTAGAGTGTGGCTATTTGCTGCTCTGTGAAGCTCGTTGCGCGGGCAAACGGTCTTGGAGGAGAGAAACGCAGTACGTGTCACATGGCAGCGTTGATTGTTGGGTTATCATTTCAAGGAATATAATCTTGTAAATTTCAGTTTTACAGTGAGTTATGTGGCCTAATTTGCAGTACATACACATTTAATTTAGTAGAAGGAGAGAAGAATATTTTAATATCTATGTGTTAGTCATAATAATACAGAAAAATATTTTCCTAAGCTCCCAAATAACAATAATGGTTAACAAAAAGGTAGGGTTGTTTAAGGAAAGCTCCTGTACTATAAGATGAAAATAAAACGCAAAGATTGTATTACCTTTTAAAAATTTTAATGTAAGGTATCATTACCTTTTCCTGTCTCTAGACGTACCTGCTTCCTGACACTCATGCTTCACAACAATGTTTAACTGCATATAATAGCTAAAATTTTCCTGACCTTACAACTAGGGATGGGTCGATACTACATTTTCTCAATACTTGATACCATTTTCGATACCAAAACATTCTCACGATACTCGATACTGATACTTTTCTCAATACCAAATTAAAATTGTCATGAACACAAAACAACTTGGCCAAGAAAATTGCTCATTATACTAGTGTCGTTGACACACACTGAAACTATATTAAAACCCACATTACACTGGAAACAAATGCTGGGCGTCCTGTAACCAAAACGTCCTTAACCAGTGGTGAATCAACACAGTCTCCTTCGATTCTATAGAATCATATTCCCACAGTAAAAGCTGTAATCAAACTTTGAGGAAAATGATAGCTCAGTACACACGTATTTGCGATTTCGCAGTTTTTTAATTTTATTTTGCTACATCAGGGAAATTACTGTAATGTTAAATAAATATCATAATTATGTGAAACACCCGACGTGGCCTAGCCCACGGAATACGCAGGCTAGGCCACAACAGGTGTATCAGATAATTATGGTATTTATTTTAGTGAATATTTAATAATGTAGTTGCCCCAGATAATTACAGTATGTTGGGATGTACAATAACTACTCAAGTTACTCACTCACGCCTATTGGAGCTTACTTGCAACTCTCAACCTGTTTTTAATGTACCTCAGTTATGTACTATAAAAGCAAATGTTGTCAATAATCATAATTGTGGTATGTATGGATTGCCTAAAAACATCTCAAGGTGCCCGTAGCTGTGTGAATACATTGACGCCAGCTAACAGTCAGCGGCATTAGAACCCATGATGACACTCACCACGCACGTGTAACGTGTCCTCCACCATGCGCAAAGAGGCCAATAATTTTGAACATTCACATAAATGTTATTTTTCAGTGTAAAATGTGTTTTATATTAGTCTTTGCAAAGTTTAATATGTCTTTAAATGTGTTCCAGTGTTTGTTGTTATTTTTAAATTGTTTGGTTATGAAATTCAAAGTTCCCGCGGCATCGAGATGAAGAACACTAATAAACTGGCATGAACGCCGTCAGAAAGGGACACTGAAATAATATGAAAAATTCATAAGAAAATTATAAAAATGTAAAACAGTATTTAATTTGTGCCATTTTATTTCTACAATAAAATATTTTACTCGGCCTGCATAGCACTTCCACTTATGTGAACCCCATAGGTGGCCATGGTAGATCCATGCGAAGCTTTTCCCTGGACAAACTGTCGAGGAGAGCTGGCGAGGTAAGACACTGTCACGTACACACTAAAACTTTTGTTCACTGATTTTGCTTTTCATAGTCAATTTAGTTTACCAGTCAACCTTTGCTTGTGTACGTTTTACCAGTCATATCCCCAGCATTATGCTTCCTCTTTACGTATTTATTTCGCCCTTGTGGTATTTTTAACTTAATAAAGGAGAAGGAGTTGAAAGATGTAGGAGAGGTCACGCGACCCGCGCAACTTGAATCAGGCGCCATCCGCCTGTGTTAGTGGCATTTCTTTGTAATTTCTGCATTATTGCTGAGCACAATTTTAAGGGCTTTGTTTTTATGTATGTATTTGAGGGTATTTTTCATGTTTGAATATTTTACAGCAACATCACATATAATCACATGGCTGACTGATGCCAAGTATTTGTATATGCCATCATTGTGTTTTGAGAGCTTATTTATGCTATATTTTATTCAGGGTTCTATGTTATATTTTTGTCAGGGTTCTGTGTAATTTATCGTAAATTGATGCGTTTTGTACTTGATCACGCGGTCATGTTAATGCTTGATTTTACCACCATCAGGCAAGTTACAAGCCTGTAATCTCGTAAATCGTGAAGAGAATCATTTTCTCAACAAGAATAATATTTCGTCTGAATTTAATTTGCAGTTTCCACAAAGTAGTATTGCAATATCACCTGCAGCATGTGGTCCGCTACGAACTTCATCCAGCGACATCCGCACCATCTAAACTTGTTTTCACATGTGTATGTTTATTGTGCATACTCATCTCGTGTCCCATCTTGTTTCATGTACCTTTGAGGGTTTATGTAATTTTGTAATTAGTGTATGGTGCAATTATTCCCATCCTAGCTCACTCTGTGTATAGGCCGTCACCACACTACCCATGTGCTGGAGGGCAAGTCCCGATGTGTTTGCATTAGTGATGCCGAGTAATCACACGTGCTAATGTATCATCAGGGTTTCAGGGAAAAATCGTCAGTCCACCCTAGCGGCTGTCGACTCTCTTCCCTTGTGAAGATTATGTTTTCATACACCTCTGTGAGATCATCCTCCAGGCGTGCGCTAGATTAATTGCGGGCTGGGGAGCACCCAAGCGGAGTTAGCTAGACACGACCGAGTGTATCATTAATTTCATGGCATGTTGATTTGTACCAATAAAAAACAAGTCTCACAGTGAACTTACCTCTTTCATTTGTAGTGACAGTGTCCTAGCCACATGTGTTTTTCAAGTGATAAATATGTTTAGTAAAAGTTTAGTATTGCCTACATGTTTGTAAATGAGATGGACACACAGAACCCACAGCATCCCTGACTCTCATTGGTGGGGTGATTAGGAAGCACCATTAAGTATTTGTGTCATCTCATCTCGTGTCTCACCCGAAGGCTTCAACATATTATGCTGTGAATATAATATGGTATATTGTGGTACACTTGTTCTTAAATTATGGTACAATTTTCCAAATTACTGTACACATTCCGAAAGTTACAGTATGTTTTTCAAAACTATCGTACCCATGGTACCTTAATTATGACACAAGAAAATGGTTTTTAAAATTCAATACTTTTGTATATTCTCACATGATACTCGATACTATAAAGTATCAAGGGTATCGAGGTATCACGGGTCCTGTCCCTACTTACTTCTAGCAATAGCATTTTTCTGCTCTGAAGCTGCCCTTCAGTTGTTCTCACTTTCTATAAATATTCAAATATTCCTTGTCTCTTGCCAGTTATTTGGATTTCTGATTAGAAACTAAATACACACCAAGCTGTCCCCACAATCTTTTCCATCACCACATCATAGAAACTAGGTGAATGTCAGCCTTGCCCTACTTTGGGCATGATATATCTGCACTGATTTGTGCCTTTTGTTGTGATACTTATACATATATATATATATATATATATATATATATATATATATATAGACACACACATACAGTACTTACTTTTCACATAGTTCAGAACATCATAAAGGCATAGGTGATATTTTTTTATATTATTTCTCTGAACATGTTTTCCACCATATACTGTCGTAGAATGAAACAGAAGTGGCTATCCATAGTCTGTTTATCACATATTTCTGAGGATGTAGTAGGCAAAATATTTGATACCTGCCTGTACTTGTTTTGTTTGTTGGCAGGCCTGGAGGCTCAGCTGCTAGGGATAGTTGTGAGGAAGGAAAGGCCAAAGCTGGAGGAGGAAAAAGACAAGTTAGTGGTGGACATTGCAAGTGGCAAGAGGTCTCTGCTTAACTTGGAGGATGAGTTGCTCAGGTAACACTCCTGTTCTTCACTTGTTTGTAGACCATGGCTATTTGGTCAGAAAATAATACTAAGGCCATCACACATCAGACGTAGGGCAGGCACAGCATAGGGGCAGGTGAGGCAAAGGAGAATTTGTGAAACATTTGTTTAATTGGTTTACCACACATTAGACGCAGCACAGACACAGAGAACCAATTCTGCCACTGCAAGTGAATTTAAGGTACAAAATCTCGGGGCCTAATTTGAGAGGCAGATAAGAGTTGCCACATCTCCGCAGCCTTCCCGGAACCTATTCTGTCCAACCAGTTGAGTCCCATGGAAAAAAACCTGTGGCTATAGTCTGAGATCCCTGGGACTGCTTTGAACACTCTGTTGTAAGGCCAGAGACTAGACACAGTAACAGGTAGTCCGCACCATAAGTTAACTGGGAACACCCACTGTGGGAAAAACAATCCACTCAGGTATCCCCCAGGGGTGACAAAATGCTTTGTTCCAGCGCAAGAAAAGGGTAACTAGACAAATTTTCGGTCAGTCAATAAACCTAAAGAATTTTGCTTGAACAAAATACTAACCTTTAGAAAACAAACAAAAAAATATTTAATTTGTTATATATATATATATATATTTTTAGAATAAGCATTTGCAGGGTTAGGTAATTGGGAGTACAAACTGCTAAATGGGGACCCGCTTTTACGAGATTAAAAATAAGAAGGATCAATGTGTTTTGACACATTTAATACAAACAGTGTAAAATAATTACATTAACCATATTTTTAATTTATTGATCGTTTCAAACACACAGACTGTCAAGTGAAAATACAAAATTCTAAATATCCTGTTTTATTTTACTGTTGACATGATGCAATTAGGGTGCAGCTGCGCTACCTGCACCTGCCTTGTGCACACCTATGATTTTGAAATAATTATATTAAATTTTACTTAATACTTTTAGCTGTGTTACACTGATTATTTATCCTTAGTTTAAAACTTTCAGGCCTATTTAGCACTCCTGTTTTGCTTTCTTGATGCATGATGATCCTGGTTCAGTTTCCATGGGGCTGCTAAATTTATTTATGTTACTGGAATGTTTCTCACAAAATGTTGGAAGACTTAATCAAAATGTCTCCCACAAATAAAACAAAAATAAAATAATATATAAATAGATTTTTTTTTTATTTTAATGTTGGATGGTTTAAATAATTTTGCTGGTGCTTTTACCTTCAAATTAACCAATTTCAATAATATATTTGGCCCACTAAACTAAAAATTTAGTGGCCCTATGTCTTTGATTTTCTGAGCTTGTAATTGTTGTTAAATTTTGAATTACAGTACTGCTTCAAAAATCTTAGATTCAATATTTCAATGCTGCTGTCAGATGACTGATAGTGAACTGAAATTTGAGGTTAAATGTACATTATAATCTCACTGTTGTGACCTCCTATATCATGAGCATCTCTTTTTCAAAACCCATTTTGGAACCAAAGAATTTTGGTAAAAATATTTGAAGATTTAAGTGAAATCAGCTCAAAAAATAAGTTTGTTGCACTTTTGTAGGTTGCCAAACATTGTATCTCTCTTAGTGAGCAGTGTACTGCAAACATTGTATATTTAAAAACCTATTACACACCCCTAGGTTGTCAGTGGTAGTCAATAACCATAGACAACCCATCTTCGACCCCTCAGTAGTGAGTGTGTTTTTGCATGCAATGCAAAGTGAAGTGGAAATATTTGGGTAGCTCGTAACATCAAGGCCTTAAGAGCCGATGAGCGTAAAGCAAAGTGAGTATAGATCAGCGATGGAATGAAAGGGTGGGAAGAATGGGAGATCCCCAAGAAAATCCGCCGACTAGCTGCATCATGATACATGATACCTATGCGAACATCCAGAAGGTAACCCACCAGGAATTGAACCTGGTTCACCTAGGTGGGAGACAAGTATTCTAACCACTACACCACTGTGGCCCCCTTGTGTTATGTGGCTATCTGCTATCGTATAACAAGCCATTGTTATCTCGCTTGCTTGTAGGTGTGCTACCATCTCTCTTTGTGAATGCTATAACTGCATCTACAAAATTAGTGATGAAATAAATATATTACAACTTGGATTCGTGAGCAGTTTTTGGTTTTCTCTTGGTTTTAATTATTGTTTGTTACCAACTTATTACACTTAAATATTTTTTACTTCAATTTCGTTACAGTTTTGGTTATATTTTGTGGATGATTGTTGGCAACCTGTGCCATTTTTTATTTTATACTGACTTACGATTTCAATAAAATGAGTGTAAAGTAAGTAAGCTTTGTAAGATAAGTAAACAAATACCACATAGCATAGCCTGTTTTATTTACAGCCAGTCCCATGCTTTATAAATACCTATAACGTGGGTAAATGTAGCAGTGACTTTGGAACAATAATGTAGGTCATCTGTCTCCCCATACTGCGTAACCATTTTCCTAAGGCTGTAGTGATTTAATAATTTTTTCTTGTTCCTGGTAGTATTCTGTAGTTATGAGATGAGTACTTACTGCATATATTTGACTGTAAGCCTGCAACAAGGGTCAGGTACAAGTGCCTGTGGAAACTCTTGTTTTTACATTAGTTCATCATTAATATATCAGATCCAGAGAGAGCAGCTAGCCTGGCTGTCATTCATATTGATAAATTATGGTAAGTTACCGGTAGTTACTTTTGAACTTGATTAGAGTACTTGGAAAATTTATTTATTCGCGCATTGTGTTCACAGCATGAAAAACTGTGCAGGGGAAGCATCAGCATATAGAATAAGGCTGGGATGGGATGAAATGAAGAAGTTGCACAAAGTGGAAGGAGAGATTTGAAAGAACATGGTGCTGCACCGGGGGGGAAGGTGAAGTGTGTAAGAGAGAAAAGAAGGCAGTTCCTGCTGTCTGCTGTAATAGCAGATAGGAAAATCATCAAATCATGTCTTGCATTGTCATCTGACCTTGTCCCTTGGCCAGCAAAAACCCGTAATGGGTTGTGTGTGCACGAGGTGCAAGACAAAGAGTGCAGTCATTACATATTGTGTGTTGGTTCTGGCTCTCTGCTGTCGTGTATTGTGCACCAAAGTTAGGCCGATAGGGCCTACGTGTGAACTGTTAAAAGATTTTTTTTGTGTAAATTTGCAAGCAATTTTGTATTGCTCGTGCTCTCCAGTATACATCTTTATACATCATAGTCTTTCCATCATTTCGACCAAACTTTATCCTTCATGTATGTGCTTGGTTACCAGGCCCCTACTTCTGATGATGGGGATGTGACCATGCTTCTGACAAACATTAGGCAGTCTCATTTATGAGCCACACTGATTAGAGGCAGGCATAACCGGGGATCAGACAACTGCCCCTTCTCCTTCCCACTGCTAACATTGCTGCGAGATTACCTACCATTGGCATCAGGAGTGCCCTCTCGTACTAGCCCACCAGGTGAAGGCCACTGTGGCAGGAAACGACCACCAGGGTGTGTAAATGACCATCAGAGACCACTGGCCACCATCTTCCTACGATAACATGGGTGACAACGACAACCCTCTACTGGGACACATCTTGCCAAGGGACAGGAGTCTCCTACACATCCCGGTGGAAGAAACGGGCACACAAGGATGACTCTAGTTTATATGGCAACAATGCACAACTTCATTGCCGCCCACCTCATGCCTGCCCACCAGCTGATGCCAGAGCCAGGTTTGCTCTGCCTTGCCACCCTTGCCAAAAGCGTAACGTTAGGTCTAGCAGGAAATAAACCTCAGCCTGTTCCAGCCATGCCAACGTGTCCGAGATGTTTAACAGTGGTAGAGGCACATTAACAGTCAGCTTGTTTATAGGCGTGAAGTTAATACAAAACCTCAGTGTATTGTCCTTTTATCTGCCATAACCACTTGGCAAGTGCAGGGTATCATGCTAGGTTAAATCACTCCTAGGCTGTCATAAGTGATGGGACCTCTCGAAAACTGAAGTTTCTGTGACAATCAGAATCTTGTGAGATTGAAGGTGGTACGGCAATAAACGTGTCCCATACAGATTTGAGTTACCCTTGTTTTAAACAATTTTACGTGCTTGGGTGGGACTCTGTGACTAAACTCATCCAGCAACCCAGGGCCTATGAAGGGGTTCACCTTGTCTGCTCATTTGATACAATATGGTGCCCAAGTCATCTTGGCTTGTGTTAGGTTGCATGTATAAGTGGCGGGAGTTGTCGGGGTAGGCGAGTAGGTGGCATTCGCAGAAATTGCACTTCAGCTCATTGAAGCCACGCTGTGCTGCTTCTGACTAGCAGTACCAGTGCTTTGGAAAAAGTAGGTCAGTGAGAGGCACCACGACAGTAGTAAAGCCTGAAATGTAGTTAAATAGTTTATTTACAATTCCTTTAAACCACTGTAGTTTTTTACGTGTTTGAGGGAGGGGGGGGGTTCCCCTCGTAGATTAGCAGTAATCACTGTAGCGATGGGTGGTTCCCTTGCACATTCGCAATGTGCCCCAGATACAGGAGATCCATTACACTAATGTGGCATTTGTGAGAGATGCATGTGAGAGCAATTGTTGCAAGGACAGCATCTGCCGAAGCCAGGTCAACTAAAATGCAGGGCCAGGAGGAGCTGGCAGAAAAGCCCCTGCAGCAAGTTGAGAAGCTACAATGTAGAAAAGATGCAGCATGCTGTTATGGATTTGATTTAAGGTCATATCCATACAAGAAAGGTGTAGGGGCGTATCTGAAATTATAGTTAATGGTTGATCTTTTATGGTAACTGAGGGGGTTTATTCATGATATGTGAAACACAAACAATACAATACTGAATGAGTTACAGTAACGGGGAGCAACTTTAAATGTTATTAAGTTATTAATTAAATTATGTTATGACTATCTCACACCATTTCTATTTATATCTTAATTGAACAGTCCCCACCTTAATCGTGATGCCGGAGGCTGTATCTAGTTGATCATCGGAAGGCGATGGACGGACACAGACACACCTAAGTTGTGATCTTCCCTGGCTGCTGGTCGGATGTGGAAAGATGTCGGGCCCTGCCTTACAGCAGCCTATATCGGCACGTTGTTTAAACATAGCTGTCCCCGATTGCCAACTGGAGGAGGGAGATATTGCTGTCGGCCCTTCTTTTGCAATACACTGTTATAATTTCTGGTGTCCTGGTTTACTGAAGTTGTGATGCTAGGTTCATGCGAGGATTCCAAGTTAAGGCTCTTTCATACAGTCATAACAATGTGCACACTAGGCAGCCTACATAGTGGGTCACATCCCTACCACTCACTTCCCACACTCCTCCTGAATTACAACCAAAGCAACGTGTGAATATGCATGCACACACCCCCTGTCAGCAGGGCAAAAACATTTTTGTGCTGGATTAATGCCACACTGGAAAGGACCCAGGAATATAATAGACCATGCTGGTACATCATCATACCTTATACGACTCTTAAATGGTAACCCATAAATATCCACCGAGATGACCTGCGGGCCGTGGGCAATCTGGTTGTGACCATACCAAACTGGACACAGGCATCCCCACCCAGTCGCACAACGAGGGAGGTGCAATATTAACTTGTACGTCATGTTTACAACCCTGCCAGCACCGGTCCATGGAGCGATGTCATCGATACACCAGTTACACCCACTAGTTTTGCAGGATTTCCACTGTAGAGTATCACATCCAAGGATGCCAAGTTCACCACCACATCCATGCCGGGACTACATGGCCATTATTGAGCAACTGCTGTTACACTTGGAAACACCAGAGGAGTCTTGGCTCCATTGGCCACCAGACATTTACTTTAGGAACTCCACTTTCAGCTTCATGATAGATGAGGCAGGTGTCAAACTGCACACCATAGGTGGAATGGACAAGCCGCAGGAATTATGCATCAGGGACATTTCAAAGAACAATAGGACTAGTAGTGTGGGAGAACTAGGTCTAGACACATGTGACACCAGAAGAACCATACTCCATCTTTTTCTATGCAGTGCAGTGGTCACGCAACCCCTACTTCGGGGATACAGCACCAAGGCACTACAACCTATATAATTACCACCACAGGCGAGCACACACCTGCTGCAATCCACACCCTCTCCTCTATCATTGTACACACGAACCAACAATCCCTGGTGTCACATAGCCTCTGTATGTCAAGATATGAATGTTTTGTTCTTGTGTGACAGCTTATGGGTTGGGGGGGGGGGGGAGGTGTTTATTTTAGAGTTGTTCCGATACCAATGCTAAGTATCAGTATCTGCCGATACTTTGCCTTTTACCAATGTAGCTGTATCAGGTATGGTATCAGTTGTAGAAAATTAAGTCAGGTTATTACTTTCTTTAGAGACAAAAATTACAGTATTTCGGTGTGTATACGGTAAAACCTTGTTAATTCTAAATTGATTAATTCAAAATCATATCTAATTTAAAGTGTGTACTCACCCCCAAACGGAAGAATAGGATTTTATATGATCCTGCCAGAGTTTTCACATCTGTTGACTGGTTTTTGTTGCCTCTTCCGCTTACTGAGGAGGTGAAAAGATGTGACAGTGCCACACACTGCGTCAAGTTAGGGAGGGTAGGACAAAGAAAATTCCGGGCTGCCTGTTGTGACAGTTGGAGGGAGGAAGGAAGCTTGGTGCAGTGTGGGCGAGGCTGGGAGATGGCAGACGGGAGGGAGGAAGCGAAGCACTATGTAGGCGACGTGGCTAAGGGGAGGGATGACGGACAGCCAGTAGAGGGTAGACTGTAAAAGGGGGGGAAGCAAAGAAGGAGGAAGCGAACTACCTTTTCAGAGGCCAAACCCAGCTTAACGAGGGGCTGTTTGACACAAAATTGTATGGCACTTGGCTCTAGTGCATGACTAGCCAGCCAGGCAGCATGGGATTGAGACAACATTCGCCAGACGTGCATTCATATTAGAGGGAGCGACAGCATTCTGGCTACCACTGCTGCAGTTTTTAACCAAATTGTATCTTTTTTTTTGGCATAGCAATTAAAGGCAACAATTAAAACACCTATATCTTACTGCACGCGAACATATAATTATTGACCAAGATAAATGCTACGAACTTATTTTTTCGGCTATTTCCTTAATATTTTTAACTTTTTTAAACCAAAAATTTTATGGTTCCCCAAAACAGGGTTGTAACTTCGAGAGGGTAGTTATTCCCATGGCCGTAGTTGTGTTTACTTTCTTTAATACACATAAACAAACTTTTTTGAAATTCTATAATTCGAAGTCGAAAAATAAGGTCCTGAGCACTTTGAATTAACGAGGTTTTACTGTACGCAGCACATTACAAAAAAATAATAGGAAGAATTAACGAGGTTTTACTGTACACCACACATTACAAAAAAATAATAGGAAGAACAAATAATTTGCATCCACCATCAATTTTTTGTGGTCCCGGCGAAATTCCTATTTAAATAATTTTATCATAACCTTTTATCGTTTATCACATTTTGCGCTGATTGAAGTATATTTCATGTCCTATCACCTAAGATTTCCTGCAGCTATCATTTTTAAGCTTGTTGTTTATGCAAACAGCTATGTGGCGCGTTGTCTAATGTCTTGTATTCCCAACATGTGTGTCGAGTCGATACTGGTTCATTTTCAGTAACTTCTTGCGGGGAAATCGGAGGATTTATATGAATTTATTTCAATATACACGCTTCTTTGAATAAACTAATAATACGTAAGTGCCTATTCGATGCCTTTTGCCATCTTATAATGGGTAGTTAAGCACCGAGCGAAGTGCAGTGTAACTCACGACAGGGAAAATCAGAACACGAGGTTTCGAATCATTAATTATTAAAGACAGTGAAGAAATCAATTATAATCGCCTTATTTCTGTCTCAAAATTACAAATTTTGTTTGCAGTAAAATATGATTAATTACTTTAACAGACAAACATTTGCCATGCGTGCAAGGTGTAGCCAAAAAGTAGCGACGTGGAGAGGAGAGGTAATCCCCCTGCCGTCACCCCTCTTCCCCCAAATCATCCGCCATCACATTGCCAAAACGATAACTTCTCCGTGTGCTCTTAACTGATAGTGCGTGTGGGAAATTAAAATTTGACTTGAATTTGATGTCATATTATTTGCATTTTCAGACGGGTTTGTGTCAGATTACAATAAATTATATATGGTATTTTAAGACGATATTTTCTTTATTCAAACGAGTCTAGGATAAATGTTTTTAAATGTATTTTTAACAGTAATACTTTTTCTAACATTCAGTAGGAAGGGACTGGTGTTGGGGTATCTGTATTGGTATCGGAAAACATGGTATCGGAAAAACTCTAGTTTATTTGTTATCTGACCTCACCCTTCGGCTGGCAAAAGTCTGTCATGGGTTGGCATGCTGAAGTGCAAGACTTGCAGTGTGGTGATGTGTGTGCAGTTATTGTGTATGTTCTGTGTGTCAGCACATCATACATAGTGCACGAAGGTTAGACCTATAGGGCTCACATGTGAAGTGTTAAGAGTGCTTTTTGTTAGTTTGCAAGCTATTTTATGTATTTGTTTTGTTTGTGAATTCCAGTGTACGTCTTTGCAAAGCGTAGTGTTTATTATTGTGTTTCCTTTCATTTTTATCACTCTCTGACCATCATATATGTAATTGACTATGGGGCTGTCACTTCTGGTACAGGAGATGAGACCCTGCTTCTGGCGACCATTGGACAGTCTTGTTTCTGAGCTCGTGCCAGACAAGTGTGTGCCCTGAGGTCCGTGGGTGATTCAACTTTGCTATTGCTGATTTGATAATTTTGTTTGCATATTTTGTTGAAAACCTTTTAATTTACACATGAAACAGGCTAGGCTCCTTGGTTGAACGGAGGGCCCATAAATAATTATATTATCTTCAGGCCTTTAACTGATTTAACTTTTGTGTTCACATTGAACTGGTTCAGGCAATGTTCAGGTAATTCTGTTTGCGCCTAAGAACTTGAGTATTGTTATTCTTTATTGTGGTGTGTGTGTATCACCTCACATGATTTAATGTACTTTTTGTGGGTGATAAATGCCAGATGGCTCTGGATACAATGTGCTTGAGGTCACCCTTAATTCTTATGCTTAAGCATTGGTCTTATTATTGTACACTTCTTGTATTTAGCATGTTCCATAGCCAACAGCAGAACAGAAAAATTTTTGTAGTTATTTGGCATCAACTTAAATAATCACATGGTGATATCACAACCCCAGTAAGTGTTTCTACTCACTGCGTAGTGATGCATATAATAGTGGCCTGGTGCCCTGGGACCTCAATTGCCACTCCAAATCCTGAAAACTCAATACTACTTAACACCAATAACACCTTTAAAAGTTACTAACTTGACCACTAAATATGCATGTGGCTCTTCGTAAACTTGTTCAACGCTATAAGTTACCTTCCATGCTTTATGATTAGAATTGTTATGCAGAAGTCGAAATTTGATATATATCGTGCTGCAAGGGTATGCCAAGAGGTTTGTTACAAAACCAAGCATTTACAACCTTAATTATAGAAAAACACATTTGAAATAAAATTACTGGTTCAGATGTATTGCATTTTCAGGTGAAACCATTTGCCTTGTTGGTAGTGTATCAGTTGGGTGGTATGCATCATGTTACATTGAACACATGCACGTCCCAACTTGAAGCCAAAATATACAAGTAACTCACCATTCAGCATGTTTTCAAGTTAATCAGTTCAGTTTTGTTTGGACAAGTGTCCCTTAGTTGCTCGTAATGTTTGATGTAGAGCAATTTATAAACATCTTATCAAAACTACATACGTACTTGCACATGGTTGTATGAAATAAATTCCTATGAATATTTCTGGTGATAGTCGATTTTTAAATAGAATGCAGTAGTATTACATCTGATAGATAAGAGTGGATGCATCCACTAATAATAATACCTGTTTTTCAGAAGTTCATTAAACAATGTATGTTGTATTAAAACCACAGTTTTTTGTCCACCTGTGTATTTTAACTTCTCGACCGGAAACCCGATGCATTTACACAAAGACTTACCTATATATCCCTAGGCGCCAGGCAAGTGGTATTGATTGTGTGCGCATTCCAGCTGCCAGAGAGGACTGGTGGCTGACCTACCTCCCCTAAGCCTTCCAGAGCGAGTGTGGCCACATATGCATAGAGCATATATGGCTCACGAGACCTGTGTCATAGATTTCTATTAATAAGTTATCATTTCAACAATTAAGCCTCCAAATTTCCATATTAATACAATGAAAATGGATTTGCACGTGCTGAAAGTCATATAGTATGCTGTCTTTGGGTTTTTCTCCAAAAAGAGATGACCTAATATGGTGTACTAAGGTATTGTTTTCATGGAAGACATATGCATAGTAAGATAAATTTATATTTAACTAAAAAAATGTGCATCTCTGGTGCAAAAATTTTTTACCAGAGATCATTGAACATGGACTTAATGTGAAAAATTGCACATTTTAATGTTTTAAGGGTTGGGAGTGAGTCAAAATCAGTCCAAAATTCCCCAAACCCCCATCAAGACCACTTATTCTTAATGACCTTATTCCTTGAAACCAAGAGAGTTTGTATCAGTGGGTTTTTACTATACTCATGTACCTAGGAGCATATCTTCATTTTCCATAAGGAGCATATCTTGAAGAAATGTTTAATGACAGATAAAACTTTAATAATTAGTTCACCAAATTTTTTAAATAATATTTATATTGATTCTGTTGTGTTTCTGAAAAGTCTCCTGAGCGAGGTTGGTGGGTCACTGCTAGACGATGATCAACTTCTTGATAAACTACAAGCTTCAAAGTCTACAGCCATATCAGTTGCAAAGCAGCTAGAGGTGTCAGTTATTACTGAAGCAGAAATCAATGAAGCGAGAGAGGTAGCTATGTATTACTTGTATCTGCATATAATGTAGTGGAAAAAGTAAGGTAAGGTGATTAAGCTTCCATCCTATAACTATAATTTTTTGCTTAAGATTTAACATGTTTAGTATTTGAAGCATCCTTCTTTATAAGTTCAAATACAAAGTAGAATTCTGTTATATCATTTCTGCTTATCACTTTTTTCTGGTTAACAACTTGTTTCCACTTTATTACAGAATGTTTTTGTCAGTGTCAAATTTAATAATGTAGTAAGAGTGTTTTCAATAATATAAAATATGCATTTTCAGGAACCTTCAAAAATTTTATAAAAATTGTATTATAATTTTTTGTTTTTATTTCTTCATAAGTGTATAACTGCTGGATAGGAGGGAAGTACCACTTTTATATACAGTATAACCTCTCCATTATGACCCCTCATGGTTACCGAGAATGGGGTCGTAATAGAAGAGGGGTTGTGATAAAAAATTTGAAAAATTTTTGGCTGATTTTGACTCACCCCTAACCCCTACGCCCCCAAACTTGCCATTTTTTGCATGAAGTTCATGTTCAGTCGTCTCTAACGCATAAAAAAACCACTTTATAAATTAAATATAAATACGTATGTATATTTTAATAGCTGAACGTCTCCTGATTAATTTGATACCCAAGAAAGGCATATTGGACCACCCCTTGTCATAAAAAGAGATGGCCTAAACACACTATGACATGGTCATTGAAAGTGTGTAAAAAAATTAGACTACGCATTTTTAAAATATAACTAAACACTGTTGGAGATGCCTTATGTTTGAAGCAAAACACAGGACTATATTTATTGATAATATATATGAAGATACATTGGATCACTCGTGTGCTGGGGCTAGCAGCGAATACATTGCCGTACACACGTAGTTGGGCGAGCAACTAGATCCTCTGCAGAACGGCCAGGCGTGGCGACTCGTATCTGTCGATTGGTCCTAGATCCTCGGGGCTGGGCAGCTGTCTGTCGGTCGTGAAAAGCTGGCGGGCGGTGGCCAGCCGGACGCTACAAGATTATTCTTGCAGGTGGGGGCCAGCTGGCTGCTGCCAGTGCCATCGTTACAGGGCCTTATCACTTCGTAACAGTGGTCCGGTGTTGATAAAACATGCTGATAGATGTGGTTCACCTCAATGTGTTGAATTTATACGAAATGTAGGCGGCGTGTTGGCCGCTGCACTGGCACAATGAGGCCCGCCAATGTTTACCGGAATAAAAAAATTTAGTGTGGTCTATTTGAAATATTAACTAGCCCAAATTTTTCCTTAAAAACTTCTGACATGACCTATACACCCAACGGCCTTGCTCGCCAAAATATGATAACATAAGAATACATTTTATTTGCGCACACTTACCTACCTATATTCACTTTGCACATAAAATAAACTTCACAAAAAAAAATGCCCACCAAAAAAATTAGGATATGACATAGGCGTGGGTGCACATAAAGTTAAAAATAATCATTGATAAAAAGGGCATTGTATTAAATTTGAAGTTACACATACACTGATTAAGAAACTAGTCTGTGTAATGTGTCGCTGTTTTTACAGTTAAAGAGAAGGGATAAGGTAAAGGCGGTGGCATGTGACTAAGACAAAAGAATCCTCACTGACATGGCCTGCAGTTCCCCTCCCCCCCCCCCCCACTTCAATGGACATTACACCAGTGTCCCCTTCTGGCATAAAGTAATTTATTGCTTCATGCTGCTTGGGACCACAAATGTCAAAGTCTATGACGCAGCTTGAGAAATGCACGACCACTAACATCAATAAAGGCTAGTTTCCCATAGACTAAAAACCATGGATAATAGAAACTTGTACCATGGTTGGAGAGAAGGTCTACAAAAACAAATCTGTGTACAACTGAAATTTCTGTTCAAGATACCACGATTGGCTAGGGATTACTGTATCTATTTTCAGACGTGCCTCAAATTTTCGACTTTTTCGACCGAAACTTTTCACGGTTCCTCCGGATCGGGTCGTAATAGAGAGGTGGTCGTAATGAATGGGGTCGTAATAGAGGTGTTTTACTGTAACTTGAAAATGGTTGTTTTTAAATTGCATGAAAAAATATGCTATGCTTTATTATAATTTGTTCTTACCCAATCTCATTATCATTGCCGTAATGAAGTTAAGTGTATAGTATTTTTTGACTTGAATACAGCTTTAAATTTGCAACCATAGTGGGAAGCAATGCAGAAAATCTGATGATAACAAAATGGGGGGATACAGTTTGGCATTGTAGCTCTGAATCTATCGTCTACATTCAAAATTCAATTACGCCACTCATTTGCCAAAGGATCAAAGAATATGTTACGTTGAGTGAGGACTGCGAAGCATCTCGCACAGCAAGGGGGAATGGGGACGCCACAATTTTGAGTTTGTTTTGCCATGTTTCATAACTTCCGCGTAGTATAACTTTTGACTAGGAGAAGCTACGACACTCATTTAAGTTTCAATCGACAGCTCTCGTCAATATCAATCTATTTCATGTATAAAAACATTTGTGTGGCGTAGTTATTATGAAATTGTATGAGTTTAATGTTAAAAAATTAAGAAAATTTAACACTATGTCGGTCCTATACTCATCAAAAAACCAAGTCAAAATACAGAAATTGTATGTACGGCTGGAAAGACCATCTCGAAAAAAATCCAGTGAAACCCATAAAACCCCTTATGATTGAGTGAAGCGGTGCCGCGAACGTAAAATAATCATCAAAGCGTCTGAGCATATCAACGTAGACGTATTCACGCAAAACAAACGGCTGTGTCACCAACACAGCCACACCCCATTTGTTTTAGAATATAATTATTTGTTTGTCAGTTAAATATTGCTTGTTGATAAATCCATGCGAACTTCAATTTTTTGGTTCGATCTTTCAATAATAAATTCTTGGTGCCATCATAGGTGCCCACAAGATGGAAGTTTGTGATATCACCAAAAACCACATCACCATCTATTATATTATCTTACTCAGTCTATGACAATTCATGTTAAAACACCTCTATACAATAAACTGGAAATTGTGGTGTTCTGTATTTACATGTACCAAAAAATTCTCTCACCAAATGCCATGCCACTGGATCCTATTCATGCCCAAGCTACTTACTCCGACTGGTAAAAACTGGACTAAATGTGTATCTGCATTTACCAGTTTACTAGAGCAGACTCTCAATATACTGAAAATGCATGTAACGAAAAACAGTATCCACCATTAAGTTTTGGTTAGGTCCTGAAAAAATTCCTATATAAATGATAAAATTATCCACTTTTATCAAGTATTGGATATTGCATCAGTCAAATATCGTAAGGTCCTGTCACTTAACATTTTCTACAACAATAGTTTTTAAACTGGTTCTTTATGTTTATGCAAACATCTAATAATTGGGTGTGAAATATGTTAAGCTCACCATGGTTTATCATCACTAGGGCACAGTGCTCTCCAGTTCAGCTGAGGGAGTCAGCAAGTAGGGTAGTCAGGGCAAGTGTGATCTTGCTACCTCCCCTTACATTCCTGATGAGAGGTGAAGCGGTTGCCTAGCAACTAGTTTGGCATCATCGCATTCTCTCCCTTTCTCTCCTCTTTCTGTCTCTTTCTCAGCAGCACACCTTTATTCCTCCCCTTACACGTCTGGTGAGAGGGGAATAGGTAGAGTACATGAAATATGTGATGATATCTGCCTTAGCACTGTGCCATTCTTTGAACTATAAGATTGTAGCCATTTTATCAAGATTAGGTATACTTAGCTCATTACTGTAGTATTTCAAAGCAAATAGTGATGCTTGAAAAAGTTAGACGGTAAATTTTAATGTGCAATTTTTTTTACAGATGTTTTCTTTTGCTTTCTTAGGTAATTTTTTCGTGTAAAGTTTGTGTAGAATTGTATCTGCCATAAAATCAATATCATTTTCAAAATAAATATTAAGTTAGCACATTAGGCAGCATCTCCTGAATAAAATGATACCCTGAGAAGCGTGTACTTGACGTCCCCTTGTCGCCAAAAATTATTTGAACATAGAGCGAATTGTATTACCAAATATGTCATATAATTTATTTTCCAGAGAGTTTGAAAGTTTGTGGTTGGCATGTACTTAGTGCTAGTTTACAGTCAATGGTGTATATGGTACTTTGTGATGTTATATTCTTTATTTAGGCAAGTTGAGGTAGAATGTTTTTTTAATGTATTATTTACAATAATACTAATACATTAATACTTTTTTGTAAATATCACCATTTTTATTGTGTTTATTTGTTAAACTTTATTCCCAGGTAACATACAGCTGTCATATATACTCAAGATGAAGTTTAATAATGTTAGAAGTGGTATTTTATTGATGTACGTGTCAGATCCTCGTCTGCTGAAATTCTAGATGTACCTACGAAAATTTTTTGCCAATCCCCTGTAAAATGGTAGATATAGAGTTCATTGTATATCATCACTCATCTCCCCCTTTAAAATGTCAAAACATAATCTTGCAGCTTTAAATATAATTTCAGCCTAATTTCTGTAGCTTAAGTTTTGTTGACATTAATACTCAGTCTGTCCCCATACTCGGTCAGCAGTTCAGCTCAGTGGTTTCTTAAACCCTCAGAATGGATTCACAATATATTTTGGAGTCTGTATCTGGTCTGCAACTTGTGAAGAGGGATGCTCCTTGTATAGTCACCTTGACTCTGTTATTCCCAACGTTGTGAAATTCCATGAATACTTTCTTTCAGTATGCCCATCATTTGGACAGAATATACCTCTTTACTATACTTCAGCACTTTCCCCCACTTCATTTTCAGACCCATCTGTGATAACTGCTGCTATACTTTTCTGCTTAATAATTTATCGACATGCTACCTGTACAACTGGACATGCCCCACCCACTCTAACTGCATAAAACAAGGGGCTTTGTTGTGCTGCTAGCTTCCCTGGAATCCATTTATGTGCTCTGCTGACACTGTAACATTTGTACATATTACCAACTGTAATTGTATGATAAATACATGGGAACTGTGGTGTGTGAAAGTTGGTATGATGATGACATGGGAATACTGATATGTATAGGGTGGTCAAGGTGTGAGGTCAAGTGGTAGCTCAAAGAATGTGAGTGTATTATGATCTGGAATAAAGATGATTGTAAGTAGTGTAGATGTTTTATTGAGTATTATGGATAACACTGAATAATGCAACATGATGCAGCGGGTAGGACTCAAAGGGTAAAGAAATACAAATGGGTTGTGTAAGTTCAATAAGTAGGTGTCCATTGAGCCTTAACGGAGATGTGGTACAAAACTTAAATATATTTCAGGAAGAGGTGCAGGTGAATTTAGCAGCTACAGAAACGGACAGCAAGTCAGTTTAAGTTCAAGTCATCAGACTAGAATCTCATGGGGACAGAGGTATTAAAGGTGTATAGTGCATTGTGTTGAGAAGATGAAAGCAGAGAAAAAACAGTTGAAGGTATTCTTACTTCTCATAAAAATTAAACAGAGAACATTTTTCTTTTCATTATTCTTAAACAAGCCAGTGGTGAGCCTTTTGATAAGTTCTACATGGAATGAGGTGCGTACAAGTGTCATTGCTTTAATTTTTTGCAGTTGCTTGTAGGCGTAAAGCCAAAATCAACATTAGGAAAGACATTCGGGGAAGAATCCCGAGGGACTGTAAAATGTTTGCAGTAGATTATGGTGCAGAGACCAGTAGTGAGTCAGATCAGCTACCAGTATTATAGGTGCAGCAGTCAAACAGTACTATGAAAAAATAGTTCAAAAAAGTTCATATTGGAATGTGAGTGTTCAGTTTAAATTTGATTCTGGAGCTGTCACAATTATATTAACATACTGAATTCATAAGGAGCTGAGACAGGCCAAAACAAAAGTGAGGTTACAAGAATTTTGAGGGTTTCAAGTAAAACCAATAGGTAAAACCATGCTTGAATGTGAAACAACTGAAAGGTTAGCTTTAGTGGAATTTGCACTTGTGCTTGATGAAGTGGCAAGTCGAATACTGGGCTTGAATACCTGTGTTGAAATAGGCCTTATTCAGAGAGTAGGAACACTCAATACAGCAGTGAAAAATGATAATGAAATACATTATGTTTTACAGAGGGACAAACAGGGTTTTAGAAGGGTTGGATGTGTCCCAGATGTGTATAAATTAAAGTTAAAGAATAGTGCAACACCTGTAGATAATCTTTATATAAGGGTTTCTACTTTAAATTAAAATAAATTAAAACCGACTTTGGACAACTTGGAGAGCAAAATTATTACTAAGCCATGCTCAGAAATGATGTACTGGTATATATTGGTAATCATAGAAAAGCTTTTAATGGGTCACTGTGGCTGTATATGGATTCCCAAGATCTTAATTAGAATGTGTTATGAGATCATGGTACCATCCATACCATTAAAGAAGTGAAACCAAGCTTGGCAGGTAACATGTGGTTTTAAGTGCTGGATGTGAAGCTGTTTTTATCAATTTCCTCTTTATGATGAGTCTAGCAAGTTATGTACATTTAACACACCATTCTGCTGTTATCAGTTATTATGACTATCCTTTAGATTATCTAGTGCTCCAAAAGTATGCCAGAAACTTTGGTGACATAACAGGTGTATTTTTTTACTTTGATGATATCTTAGTGTGTGTTGTGACAAAACTAAAGCATGAGCAAATACTGGGGCCGTGGTGGCTAAGTGGTTAGCCTGCTTGCCTCCCACCAAGGAAAACCGAGTTTAATCCCCGGACGGGTACGCTAGGATTTTCGCATGTGGGAATTGCACCAGATGATGCTGTTGGTCAGCGGGTTTTCGCTAGGATCTCCAATTTCCCTGTCCCCTTCATTCCGGTGCTGTTCCATACTCACCTCGATCACCCTCATTGGCTTTCAAGACCTCAATGTTAAGAGTAGCCTAAATATCTGCCCTCACTCACTCACTGATGAGCTATCTGATGGTTTTTCTACCAAGGTTCTCTGAGATAGTACCTCCACTCAGAGAGCTTCTTAAAAAGAGATGTTCCAGTCATGAACATGCAGATAGCAAACTGCATTTGATAATGTGAAACAGATAATTAGTACAGCCCCCACATTAGCTAGCTTTGACTCTAGTAAAGACATCACAATACAGTGTTATGCTAGTTAAAATAGACTGGGTAGCTGTTTGTTGCAAGACCGTAAACAGTACATTTTGCTTCATGCACAATGACTGAAAAGAACAATGCTATGCTCAAGTGGAGAAACCGTTTCAAGCCATTATCTATTCATATGCTACATATGTGGGAATGGGGTAACAGTTTACAAAGATCATCAGCCATTGGTGATGCCATTTAAAAAAATGCAATGTGCAAATTAAGAACAAACTACTTAAAAGGTTAAGGTTAATGTTTCTGATGTGTGACCTAGATGTATACTATCTCCAGGGAGTGTAAATGTTTGTCACTGATCTGCTGTCTAGGAACTTTACAGTGAAAATTGAATGAGATAATGAGGCAATGAAAGATGTTTTTCATGTGGTGGGGTGGTGGAAATTGTATGTTCAGGAGACAGGTATCAGCAGTTTGTAGAACAGACGCAAAGGGGTTCTACATTTAGACAAAGTCCTAAGGTGGTCTGGACACAGGTGAGGGGCGAGATGCGCCAGATTTCAGATAAACCCTGGCTAATGGTTGAAAAGTTTAGAAAATAATTTAAAAGCTCCGGTAGGGCACCAGCTCATCTACACATGTGTGAGCATGTGGACTCCGATTCTCAGGGTGGTAGCAGGTCGACAGGTGCAGAGCAATCCCCTCACTAGTACATGTTTATGCAGAAGAAAGTTAAGTACAGGTATTACACAGTCAATGCACTTATGCACGTAGTTTCCTGGAGTGGGCCAGTTCCCGAAAGTACTTACGTATAAAATAATTAACAAGACTAGAGTCGGCAAATTAATATATTGGTTAAAGCAGCTATACACTCATTACTCAATATACAAAACTCTAATCTGAAGTGGGCATAACAATTGGGCCTGCCATCGGCTGAAGCTGCAAAAGTACTGTTAAGCACATGGTAAGAAACCACGGCAATAAAATCTCTGGAGTCCTGAGTCTGACAGAGATCGGAGTACAAGTGCACGAGGAGCAAACAAAAGTAAAGGTTCCAATATATTAACACTTACACAACTGCAGCTACATGTTTGAACAAAAGCTCAGATGATGCAACATGCATGCACTCAGTTGGCCCACTATATCAAGACGAAAGATGGTGGCTGAGATGCCTGGCTATCTCGCTAGAGATCTCCCGCCAACACCAAGAGGGAATTTTATAAAAAGCACAGTTGACAAGAGGTACACACAAAATTACTGAAAAATACACAAGTAACACTGGAACAAATTATACAAGATTCCTGACAAGTCATATCTGCTAATTAGTGTCCCAGAGTCTTTATATGTATTTTCTGTCGGAAAGAAATAATTAACAAAACAAGCTGGAATGGGCCAGCAAGGCACGTGGAGGCGATACATTTAATTAACATAGCATTTAAGAATTACATGAGCACTGTAGAAAATTTACATTAAATTATGAAAATTTAGCTTTGGGCAATTGGCATGGCGGAAGCCGAAACTGCCAAGATATTCTACGTGTTAATTTACTACAATTATTATTATTATTATTGTTGTTGTTGTTGTTGTTGTTGTTATTACTACTACTACTACTACTACTACTACTACTACTACTACTACTACTACTACTACTAGCTGACCTGACAGACGTCGTTCTGTCAAAAGCTATTGAACTGTGGCAGTCCTATAAACATATCTTTTCTGGTCAAGTTCTGGTGTCACCAGAACAGATAAGTTTGTGATACTATACAGTCACAAATGTGTAATTTAAATAAAAAAATAAATATAAACGTATTTCAGAGTGATCACTTTATTTATTGACTATCAAATAATTACCATGATATCAACAATACATTTGCATAATGTTAATATACTTTTCTATGTATTTTAAATGTCATAATCATAAACAACAACTATTTACAAAATTCAGTTTTCTATTTCGTACACTGCAATACTTTAGTAATATTGTGTTAAATGATATTTTCATTGTAATGCTTTATGGTACACAATATTTTTTGTTTGGTTACCTGGCGCATAAACAAACAAAGCTGATGGTTTTCCAACACGGGAACAGGCGACATACAATTGGCCATGCGAAAAACATGGGTTTTCAAGATTAATGCAGCAAACACTCAATGACTGCCCTGGGATTTATTTATGGTCGAAAGGAAGCCGCACTGGAAACTGCAGTCGTTTAAATTCAAATGGTATGTCAGTTGGAATCATTGGGATGCGAGGTATCAAAACGTCTTCTCCTTTATACTTTCCCTTTAGAATGGTTGCTTCGATCACGTTGTTCAGTAATTTTTTTCACCACTAGCCATGTGCCGTTACAAAGACATGGTTGGTTGATATTTCGCAACATTATGATCACCGATCCGACCTTTAATTGAAGATTGTGAGGCGGCAATCCTGGCAAATCCAGCGAGTTCAAAAATTTGGGTGGATAGTTGACATCATCTTGGTTAGTAGCAGAATCAACTGATTTGTATGTCCTCAATTCACCGGCAATTTCATTTTGAATTTTGAAATTTAATTCATTTACATCAATATTTTTGGCAACCAATATTGCTCGTTCGCTCAACCAAATATGATCTCTGTAATTTTGAGCAACGTTTGGAAACACCTTTTGAATGAGTTCGGTTTTTGATTCAGGAAACTGACAAAAATTGTCAGGAAACATAATGCAGCCAGTCAAAACGTCTGAAGGGAATTTGCCATTACCTATGTCAATGAGTTGTTTTGAAAATATTTCTCCAGATCGATCATTTTGCAACTTGACACGCATATTCTTGCTTAAATTTAATATCTTTACATGTTTCCACAAAACAGAGGCCTTTAAACATGTATTAAGTTCATCAGCTGGCGTTGACCGTGGAATCACTGGCAATGTTTGACGAAAATCTCCTGCTAACAAAATCATCGCACCACCAAATCGGTTTTGATTGTTCCGCAGATCTTGCATGGTTCGGTCTAATGCCTCCAAAGACTTTTTATGTGCCATCGTGCATTCATCCCACACTATCAATTTACATTGCTGCAAAACCTTTGCCATTGCAGAGTTCTTCGAAATGTTGCAGATCGGAGTTCCTTTGCTTTGCATATTCAACGGCAATTTTAGCGCTGAATGGGCTGTTCGACCGCCATCAAACAATGTAGCTGCAATGCCTGATGAAGCAAGTGCGAGTGCAATTTCATTGTGTGAGCGAATTGTTGCTAAAATTAATTAAATCAAAAAAGTATTTCCTGTACCATCAGGAGCGTCCAAGAAGTAATTCCCTCCAGTTCCATCATTTACAACTTTCATAAGAGTATCAAATACATACTTTTGTTGTTGGTTCAACAGCGGAAGATTTATTCGAACTGATTCTCTTAAAGCATCGAGATCGTACATATTTTCGCGTTGCAACTCTTGATTAAAAGCGTCATGCATTGGGTGATTGGGCGCGGGCCATGCCTAATTGAGATAATACTTTGTTTGACATCATCAAGCACATGTCCTCAATTGATATTAACGCCTCATTGTAAATTTCTTCACTGACTTGTAAATTTGGATTTCGTGTTCTAATGCGCATTTGATGCAAGATATCGTCACACATATCATCTTTGTATTTTATCCATAAATCAATTGGTTTTGATGGGAAGCATGTTGATATAATTATAGAAAACAATGTTCGTATTTGATAAGCTTGTGAAGAAATTACAGCATCATTGAGAGTTTGATCCCAATGAGCGTCATTTTCTAACAGTTGCAAACGTTGACAGGCTTCTGTAAAAGCCACACAATTCGCAATTAACAGTTCATAAATGTTGGAATGATGTTGGGCCTCGAACATTGACTAATAGCAATCACAAATAAAAACACTCATCGTTGCTTGGATGGACTGAATAAATTCTACCTATTACATCGGTGGAATATACATTTGGGTAACCTGGAACTGGTTTCCCTTGTTTCCGTCATTGAAATTTCTTTGAGGATTGATTCCAAGTATAATATTTTGGCATTTCGGAGTATAGCAGTGTTCGGGCAAAATCATCATTCTGACACATTTCAAAAAAACTGGTCAAGGTTGTAGATGGTGGTTGAACAGCCCGTTGTAATGCGTTCTGTGCTGTGAAGTATACTCTTTGACCATTTTCTAAGTGTATGGCTAAGTGAACAACAGTGGGGTGTCTTTCATGAATGGGAAAAAAAAAATGTGCCAAATTGCTTCATTACTGCTAACATAGCGGCCCATTTGGTTATTGGGTAACTTCGTCATTGGAATTTTCTGCACCAACTCCAATCACAGCCATGTCACTTCCTTTGGTTACATATTTACAAATGTATTTGATAGATTTCACGGAATGGCAAGATTCAACATTGATGTGCGCCTTGAAAGTCTTTGATAGGATCGGTGATTATCAATGTCAATGTCGTGTTGATTCACTTTGACAATTGTTGATCTTCCATTGTCTGCAGTCAATCAGCGACGATAAAATGGATAACCATCATTTCCGGTAATTGTTTCTACTACTAATGCCTGTGGATAGTGCTTCGAACATTTACCATCCACCATACACTGTGAATTTTGATTAAGTATTCCACAGGGACCATGAATCATGTTTTTAATAACTACCTCATGCAAGCCTGGATCTACTTGTATATCAGGGATTTCAGCTGATATCACTTCATCAACTTCATTTGGTCTTATCTTCTCAACCAACCAAATCAGAATATGTGCATGAGACAATCCACATTTCTGCCACTCCACAGAATACATCCAGCAGCACGTCTCGCCAAACACGCTATGTTTCACTATGAAATCCGTTAAAGATTTCAACTTTTGTTTGAAGACTCTTGCCGTAATATCATGGCGATCAATGGGTGATTGGCCAGGGAATAACTCAAGTTTGATTTCTGTCCACTGCGGATTGCACGTGAATGTGATAAATTAATCTGCTGTACCATAATGACGAACATATGACATGGCATCTTGAGCATATTCATGTATATGTCGAAGACTTCCGATGTATGTTGCTGGAAGAATTGTCATCCGGCCGACATTCTCTGCATTTTCATCAGTATTAATCGCATCTCGAAGGTGAATATACTCTTCAGAACGGAGTTTGGTCTGGTTCAACCTGATGAATGTCAATCGCTCTGTTTCAATTTTGACATACATCTCAACAGCATATTGGTGAAATAATCGCCGACATTTCAAGATGTGATTGTCTTCATTTTCACGAACCATCAGGCAGTATGAATAATAGTTCATAGAACTGACTTTTGTGTTGGTTTCGACACCTGTAAATAAATCATTGTTTTAATAACAGTGACTGAATTTGCATATAATACATATAGTAGCTGATACAAAATCTCCATTGCTAAACCTAATTTTTAATTACCTGTAAGGGGATTTATCATCTTGATTAAGAAGTGATAACCATCTTCACCTTGTCAAAATATGATGGGATATTGTAGCGCATCATATGAGTGGTGTGTTTCATACACATGCTGTAACTGATCATTCCGGCGATGTAAAACAATATCACGGGCTTCCAAATTTTCTCCAACTATAACAATGTAAACTTCATCAATTGTAGGTGTATTGAAACGTCTTGCATGTTGGCTCACAGGAGTTTTATCAGCTCTGATTACAATTTTGTGATTATCAGATTGCATGAGATCCAGTGCAGTTTTGAACAATGTAAGCATCTGATTGTGTTGATGAAAGAAAGTTTGTAATTCTTCTACAATATACCTCCTCACTGAACTATTATGTGCACAAAGCAGATCAATTGCTTGTGTTGAATTGCCCATGAAATAAATTTGCAGGAATTTGTAGTTGCCATCTGACACCAGTAACAGTGAACCTGCTCTGTGATATATTTGGCCTTGTATCTGTAAATTAAAAAGACAGGTTTATTACTTTTGTTACAAAAACTATAAAATAAAATAAACAAAGTAATATGGGGGGTAAGTCTGTTTGTTATATGTTACCTTGAAAGTTGGCATGAAAATTGCCCCGAACTACATTTGTTGCCCCAAATGAAGTCATTTGGAAGCAGTTGTTATATTTTTGGATATTTGTAAGGAAATGTATGGAATTTGTTCCTGTTCCTGAAACCAATGAGTACAATGGCTCTGGTGGCGGAACCAATGGCACTAATTTCACTTTGCCATTTGCGCAACACAATCCAGCGGCTTCATTTTTGTATTTCAATGCCTTACAATGTGGGCAAACTGAGTTCATAGATCCAATAGCAACGCATTGGTAGGCCTTGTAGTCAATTGAAACATCGTAACTGAAAGCAGCTCGTTTCAAACTTGCAAGATTATTAGCTGAATGATGCGCTGCACAGGTTTGTGATATCTGAATTCTTTCAATTTCATTTCGCTCTTCACGTTGCTGTGCAGTCTGATTAGACTGAAAATCAACTTGGTTTCTAGCATTTCGAGTTCTTCGATTCAAATTGCTCCGCCCGCGTCTTATAGGCGGCATGAGTCTTGAATTGAGTATAAATGGAAACACACACAAAAAAACCAATCAACCAAAGATACTACCCCAAAAAATTGATTCTTCGATTAATCAATCTTAGATCGCCCATCCCTAGAATTGACAGCTAGGAACAGTTTGAATGGGAAAAAGAAAAATGTGGTTTTTACGTTTTCAGTGCAATTTTTCCAATTTTTCTCCTCATAAGAACCTTCCTCGGACTTCAACGAATATTTGAAAAAAAAGATTAGCCAAATTGGTCCAGCCGTTCTCGAGTTTTGCACTTAGCAACACATTTAGCCATTCATTTTTATTTATATAGATTATTGCCCTTTTATAACAAATATATAGAACATGACATCAACACTGAAAAAGTATGTAAACATTTATGAGTGTCTTTAGCTCCTGTTCTGTATGGAAACTAAACCCACATGGCTTCATGCTTGCATGCTAATTATGCCTCACTTAAGGGGAGCAAAAGGTAGATAACACGTTCCCTTGTGAATTTTAGACTCTGCTTTATGGGGCACAGATTGGTATCGCACTGCTTATGCATAACACTGAGTTTACTCTTGGAAGCAGGAGGGTCAGGCGGGTGTTGACCCGGTTCAGTGACCTGATCCTGCACAAAAGGCGGTGGTGACCCATACACAAGGTGCATGGACTGCAAGCCTGCTGCACGAACAGAGCAGCAGTGGTCTACCTCCCAAGCGAGACAGTGAGGGCGATGTCAGTCTTGTGTCATGTTGCATCATTTCCATATCTGCAACCCACATTGTAACATATATAAGGTTGGGGTGTATCCTTTTACATCTTAAATGGTAGATATAACTGTTGTAAAATAAACGCTTTGGTTATTTACCCATCTATTTAATGCACTCAAAAACTTGGAACAACTAATTTACCAACAAAGAATACGATCTGAGTTGCTCACAACAACCAACTTATATCTGGCCGCCATGACACTACATCTAAAAATTACTGACTGTAAACAAACAACATTAAAACACAAGGCACAATACTGCCAACTGGCAAATGTGCATTATAATAGAATGAAACACCATTTACATAGATATCATACCAGGGCATGTTTAACAGAATTAACTAGCTACATAAATCACTTTGTGTTCTTTCAATTGTTCTCAACACCCTCCCTCAATTGAAACAACAAACTAACCCATAAATCACATTGGGTTTATACAATCCTCTAATTAAAAAAAATTACTCTAGTCCCATATGTTTTCGAAACCTCTCAAAATTAGGCCTGTTAAGAGCCTTTGTGAAAATATCTGTGATCTGATCTTCACTTGATACATAGCACAAGGCTACAGTCCCATCACTAACTTTCTCTCTAACAAAGTGATGCCGAACATCCACATGTTTCAGTCGCTTGTTCTCAACATTGGATGCAGTTCTGATGGCAGATTGATTATCTTCAAAAATAGTTATAGATTTCTCACACTGCTGAAACACATTCAACTCTTGAAACAGTTTCTTCAGCCAGCAAACTTCAGATACCACAGCACTCAAAGCCACATATTCAGCTTCCATCAATGACAGAGCCACAGAAGCTTCTTAGGCAACCATATCACGGTTGATTTTCCCAACTGGAACAAATATCTTGATGTCAACTTTCTATCTTCGAGATCTCCACATAGCCTTGTAACGGAATTTGCCCCTTCCTGTACACCATGCTCAACTAACTGTTCCCTTGATGTAATGAAGTATTCTCTTGACTGCTGTCATCAACTCACCACTGGCCTGATCTTGATATCGACTCAGGAATGTTACTGCCCAACAAATATCCGGTCTTGTACCTGACACTGCGTACATTAAACAACCAATGCGTTGTCGGCACTGCCGCTCTAGGTTTTTATTACACCTCTCAACATTATGAAGATATACCTTTCCAATTGGATCAGTCGGTGTGGAGACTGGCTTACAGTCGGTCATCCCAAACTTTCGCAACACACCTTCAAGGTACGAGGTCTGATTCAGGGTGCTTTCTCCAGTAGATAGATCATGTTCAATCTTAATTCCCAGATGTGTAAAAGCCTTTCCCAAATCATTCATTCTGAAGTACAAGCTCAATTTCATCTTTATTGATTTTATATCACTTTCTTCTGTACCTACTATAAGTAGGTCATCCACATACAGTAGAACATAGAGACCATGGGATTCATTTCCCTTGAAATACATGCAGAGGTCACTTGTTGACCTGGTAAATCCTTCCTTCTTCATAACTTCATTGAATTTTGTGTTCCAATATTTTGGTGACTTCTTTAAGCGATACAAGGATTTATTTAATTTGGGTACTATGTTTTCTCCTTCCACTTCCATTCCTTCAGGCACCAATTGAAACACAGTTTCATCAATGTCTCCATAAAGAAAAGCCCCTGTCACATCCATTTGATGAATGGGCATGCCTCTCTGATTTGCCACCGCTACAAATACCCGCACTGTTGAAAGTCTGGCAACGGGCTTATATGTCTCAGATGAATCAAAGGGTCCCTGCTGCTGGAACTCTCTGGCAACAAGTCTGGCTTTATACACTGTTAGATTATTTTTATCATCTCTTTTTGCTTAAAATACACATTTCGTCTGTACTAAGTTAACATCTACAGGCCCTTCCACTACCACCCATGTATTGTTTTCTTTTAAATTTTCCAATTCTTGATTCACTGCCTTTCTCCATTTTTCTGAGTTTTCGCTATTCATGGCCTCTTCGAATGTGGCAGGATCATTAGGTTCAATAGCACACAACAAATTAAAATCACAGTCAAACCTTTTTGGTTTGCTTAAGCTGTCTCTATCTCTCAAACACCTGATATCAACAACACTCTCGTACTCCTCCGGTTCAATGTTTCCAGCCTCATTTTCTTCCTGTGTTAGCACACTTGGTCTGGCTGTATTAACATTTGACTCTTCTTCATTGAGGTTAGGAAACCCTAACAATTCTTCTTTTTCACCATCCTCTGAATCCTCACATGTATCCCTTGTATCACTTTCCATGTTGCTCAGATATCCAATGTTTCTTTGAAATGCTTCTCCACGGTCCCTTTTCTGAGTGAATTTTACATTGCAGCATACTATTACCTTGTTTTCATTTGGTAGGAGGACACAAAATCCTTTTGATGTTTTGCTGTAGCCAACAAATATGCCTTTCTTAGATTTTACTTCCCATTTCTTACGAGTCTGATCTGCAACATGAACATATGCTTCTAATCCAAACACGTTCAACAATGTTATGTCGTAATCCTTTCCCTCCCACAAGTGATAAGGTGTTTTGCGCTTAACTGTTCTGGTGCCTGTTCTATTTATCACATAGACTGCTGTGTTTACAGCTTCAGCCCAAAACTTTTTCTAAGCCCTTAGCTGTCATCATGGTTCTGGCCGCCTCACCTATTGTGCGCATCTCCCGTTCATTCCTACCAGACAGTTCTGGACAATACGGCACACTTTGTTCATGTACAACACCTAATTCTGATAACAACTGTTCCATATCACAGTTAACAAACTCTGTCCCACAATCTCTACGAAGTGTTTTGAATGTCTCACCTCTCTTATTTTTAAACTACGCTGTAAACACCTTGAATATTTCTTCGACCTCATTTTTGTGTTTCAAAAAAAAGACAAAACGAAAGTGAGAGTAATCGTCCTTCAGTAGCAAAAAATATTTAGAGCCGCCTGTAGATGGAGTTTCCATGGGGCCGCACAAGTCAGCATGTAATATTCCTCACTTCTTGAAGTTTTTGTGTTACTGCTTTTGAAAGAACTTCTTGTTTGCTTACTTAAAATGCAAGGTTCATGAAATACCTCAGGTCCACCAGTCATCTTCTGACCATACAAATTCAATTCACCTTTTACCTTTTGTGGGTTCTGGTGAGTCATTCTTTCATGCCAAGAGGGTCTTGTTTTTCACCCACATAGGCAACAGCTGATTCATGTGGACTAAATTTAATTTTATATAAGCTTCCTGCACGTTCTGCAATGGCTGAAATTATTACTTCACTATTAAGAATTTTTGAGACATGATTGTTTGAAACCGTAGTGTAGCCTTTGTCAAGTGCAGATCCTACTGAAAAAGGTTTACTTTCATTTCTGGCACAAACAGCACATTTTGCAGTATGATTTTTGAGGCACCTTCACAAGTATCTGACAATAACCTAACACTACCAATGCCTTCAGCTTTCAAAACTCTTCCATCCCCATATTTTACTAGCCTGTCTGTATTCAAAGTACGATACAGCGAGAAAAGTTCCTTTCGGCAACACAGCTGTTCTGAAGCTCCAGTATCCATAAACCAAATATAGTCATTGCATCACCGATCAAGGCTGATGTCAAGACAGTGAACGCTTCTTCATCTCTATTTACATTTGTACTTTCTGATTTTTGTGTCTCCCTTATGAATTGATAACAGTCCCTTTTGATGTGTCCTAATTTATTACAAAAATGGCAGTGAATACCCAATCTGAAACATTGGGCCCTCAGGTGTCCGGTTTTCCCACATCCAAGATATTTTTTTATGGGATTAAATTTTCTTGCGGCAGCAAATACTGTCGAGTCCTCTTCTTTTGCTGATAGAACTCTCTCTGCTTCCATCAACAATCCAGCTATCAAATTTCCCATGGTCCACCCATCCACCGGAACCAAATCCCAGGCACTAACAAAATGAGCATAAATTGATGGCAGGCCATAAGGATTTTGATTATAATCATTGTTTCTGACAGTTTTTCAACTAGCTGTTTTAAGTTACTGACAATATCTTCAACTCTGGACAAAAACTCAGACATACTTTCACCTGGTAAAAAATGTAAATTAAAGAACTTCTGTTTTTGCAAGATTACCGAAAGCTCAGATCTTTTTTCAAACACTGTCAACAGTTTCTTCCAGATTTCTTCAGCACTTTCACATGTTAAAACATGGGTCATTGGTCCTTCGTCCAATCATGTAACAATTAGATATTGAGCTAGGAAATCTTTCTGTTGCCATTCCTTTAATGTTCTTTCATAGTCATCACTTCCCGGTTCTGGCTTCACACATGTACTATTTACGACATCGTAAACACCTTTTGCCATCAATATAACTCGAGTCTGGCATTTCCATGTTTTCAATTACTTTCAGAACTTAACTTATTCACATTTCCTTCCATTTTGTTCATAACTATGTAACGTTAGTCTGACAAAAAAAATGTAATTTACTTTATGGCACAAAAAAACCTTCACGTCAACTTAACATTTTTCGTGTCCTCGGCCCATAACCTGTTGTAAAATAAACACTTTGTTTATTTGCCCATCTATTTAATGCACTCAAAAACTTGAAACAATTCATTTACCAACAAAGAATACAATCTGAGTTGCACACAACAACAACCAACTTATATTTGGCCACCATGACACTACATCTATAAATTACTGACTGTAAACAAACAACATTAAAACACAAAGCACAATACTGCCAACTGGCGAATATGCATTACAGTAGAATGAAACACAATTAACAAAGATATTATCCCAGGGCATATTTAACATAATTAGCAAGCTACATAAGAGTCACTTTATGTTCTTCTAATTGTTCTCAACAATAACACATTCTTAAAAAGAAGGGTGGCTTAAACCCCTGTGAGTACTTGCTGTATCAATTCATACTTCATGACTTTCATATGAGAGATTTTCATGAGAGTTGCTTAGTCTACCCTTTCAATCTTTAACTTATACTTGTGCCATGGGGAGGGTTTATTTTGACGTGTGTTCTACTCTCTGTTAAGTGGTTAGAACACTGACTGCCCTCCCGATGATCAGCAGGTAATCATACCACAACGATTTAGTTGCTACTCTAGCCCGGTGGGTCGTGGTAGGTTCTAAGGGAGACCGCTTAGGGGGAGGATAGCATCTGAGGGGAGGGGAGTCAAACCCCAGAGTGAGTCGAACCGTGATCGTTTTCTGTCTGGGGCGAACAATCTACCTCACTGCTAGAGCTGCCAAGATGCAGGATGCCAGTTATCCCGGAGTATGAGTCATGAGATTGATTAATCAATAATGATGATGGGGATGGATGATCCTGCAGAAGTGGTGGGTGCTATCCACAAAGTCCACATAGGTTGACGGGTGGGAATATAATTCACGGGAGAAGGAACTACTCGAGGCTTTGGGGTGACTTTCAGTGGTAGTCTCACCCTGACAATCTTCCCAGAAGCCAAGTGGACTGTGCATGTATTCTGAACGTCTTTCAACTGGTCAACCTTCGGTGGGGTTACAGCTACTGCAGGCGAATGAGTCTCCGGCTGGGGGTGACTGATGGGTTCCTCTTCTAACCACAGCCAACAAGAACCTTAATAGACATTGAGCTCTGACTCGTGAGCAAGGGGAATAATTGGTGAAATGGGCCATGGTATAAATTCCGGCTGTGCGGGTGTGGACGTGTCCTCACATTCAATGTCTGTGTTCACGTATGAGTGAGTTAACCTCTGTAATGCTCACCTATCTGTGCACCGGTTGCGACTCTGAATACCACCGTCTTACCCCGCATCTACACCTGCGTTCTAAACTTTCCGCAGATGTACAGACTTGGTGGTTTGTCCTGTTCAAACGCACCCAAGGCACTGACGGAAAGAGGTGCAGTCAGGTATTAGGACACCACCGAGGTTAGGTGAGGGAGTACTGGAAACCCAGGAGTCGTGGCATGTCCTTTCGGTCTCAAAGCCTTTTTCAAGCCCCATCTCCTGTGGAGTTCAGCACGGTTCACTACTAATACTCAGTAGGGTTTTTATGCTACAATTTTCACTGTTAGAATAATATGAACTCAAGTGAAACAGGAACTTAAGTTAAAAGAATGGTAGACACCAATTTCAAATTAACATAATATTTATTATTACGAATTATGCAAGTGGGATGTCCCAGTTGAATTATACAGGCTAGCTACAACTGATTAAATAACGTAATTTAATTCAGGCGAAGGTGAGCCTTGTAAAAGAAAAAAATAATAGTTTATTCTGGTTGCAAACATATGCTAAACTATTCTCTTTACAGCATAACTTCTCTGGGGGAATTTATCCAGAATAGAAAACGTTGCAATGACTGCCTACACTACCATGGAGACAAGGAATTTGAATTAGGTAAAAGGGTTTGCAGGCTAGGGGACATCGGGTTACCTCTGCAGTAAGGTGCAGTCTTCTGTTGCAGGAATAGGGTGAGCGTTCTGCAAGCTGCTGGAGGTTGAAGCCTTTTCAAGCTGCTGGAGAGGCTGGAACTGTTGCAGGCTGTGGGAAAGGAGAGAGAGAGGTCCTGATCAGACCCAGGGGAGTGCTCGCTGACCTATGCGGCCGACGAGCCTGGCATCTCTTGCGAGAGGCATGCTCATGCCCCCTAATATAGTCGAAAATCCCTTGGTCAGCTATCTTAAAAGGGTGCAGGGTAGCGTAGCCTTTCATCACAGGGGTTGGTTTATCAGTGTTGCGGTAGCGCCACACGTTTCTTATCTCCCTGCACTGAGGCGACAGCAAATGTATCCTCCTTGGCCCGAGGCTGGCGGGTGTGACGTCACAGAGCAGTCAGGTAAAACAATCTTGGCTAGCAGGGGTGGCATTCACGTGCCAGATTCTGGGTGGAAAGTTCAATTCATAATTCATTGTGTTAGTAATTTTTACGTGTCTGAAGCTGTCCAGCGCATGGAGTCCACTCAGTGGGCACATCAAAAGTAGTTTACCACTGTTTGTGACTTGCCCCAAGTTTTGCTTGCTCATTTTAAAACCATTAAATAATATACGCTACTCATCTTCATACTAAATTCCATGTTTAGTAAATGAATACTTTCAATTACACATTTGCTAGGTTCCTAAATCATAAAGCTAATCAACTACTTAAAACATACTTAACCAGTGGAGTAGAGATTAAAACAAGGCATCAATTAAACCTGAGAATCACTACCCTGAGTATTACTTAGCCTGAGTGCCATTGCCATCAATTAAAGCCACATAATTAATTAGAATATTGTATGAAGGTTATTGTGTTACAAGACGGATTAAATCAGTGTCTTATATGACTTGCCTACCAATTAATATCAGCATAGTAGCTACATCCCCAAACTATATGTATGATGTATTGTGGAGCACAAAACTAACCATTACAACACATACATTCACAGTGTTGCCAACGATTACAAACAAAAAAAGTGTACAACAAGACGGATATGTCCAACCTCTTGCTGATGCCAAAAATAAGTAGTAAATCACTTCCACCATGCTGGACAATTCAACAAGACGTTCCGTGACACCGGCTATAAATTTAACCTAATTTAACACTTACATATTTGTAACAGTCACATACGAAAATTATGAAGGGCAGAGAGGAAATTTTATAAACGTTGTAGACTGCCTTTTCTATTTCATAAATTGTAAACACACAGGCGTAGAACTACATAAATGTCATATATGAACAAATTTTCAATAGTTAAAAAGCACAGAACACAAAACCAAGCCACAAATGAAAATTGTAACAATAAATATAGATAAGTAGGTCAACAAAATCCATAACATTTGGTTCCAGATGAAATCCAAATTTGGAAATCAATAAATAAAGCCAAATTAATGGGAAAACAGCACTATCACTATATACATAATAATACACAAACACTGCAAAGACAAACAGTAATAAGCATACCACAGTCGCACGATTAAGGAAGGTGGTATTTAGGAGGGTAAATGGAAAGTTGTGTAACTTGACGCAGTGCAGGTGACACCTTGCTAGAGCCGTGGTCCCTCCCAAGCAAGATGTTATGTTGTACATACCACAGGTGCACATGGCTTAAATACCAAGGAAATGCATGCGAGGCAGCAGCTGCCACCTTCTAGATGGCATCCCACATAAAACCTAGACCACTAACCACCATTCCAGCCGATAGCCGCAAGAGGGAATGTAGCCCAGCACTTGACCACCTTCTGCTGCTATCTTCACAGCTCTCTGCCACCCCGCATGGACCCTTGTGCTGCCCATGTATTTCGAGTATGACTAGGACCTGTGGTACTTAGAATGTGATTGGTTTGTGTAGCTCCTGTTGTAGACTGTCACTCTGCTCAATCACGCACTGACAGTACTCCAGCAAGACATCTCTGCTTTGCTTAGCATTATGCTTTAGCCTCCCAATATTTCAAGTACGAGTTAAGCCAGTATTTGAAGTTGCCCTTGAATCCCCCTTCTCCGTACAACCACATCTGCAGAGACTGCCTCCTTACATATTTCCTTGGCAACCTAGGCAAACCCTTCAGGCCTTATTCAGGGTACAGGCTGGATATGTATGTTTAATTGGTTTTCCTATATACCAGCATATTAAGATTTGGCCTACTTCGTGTACTCAGTCTGCTGTTGTTTCTAGTAAACTAATTCATACTTTACACTCGTTATAATCTTTAAGGTGGGTGACCAACGATAGTTATGGTGTTGATTAGATTATTTTATACTCGCTCTAAATGGCTATGGCACTCGAGCTAAGTAATACTCAGGGTAGTGATTCTCAGGTTTAATTGATGCCTTGTTTTAATCTCTACTCCACTGGTTATTTAATGTTTTAAGCAGTTCATTTAGCTTTATGATTTATTAATGTGAGGAACCTAGCAAATGTGTAACAGAAAGTATTCTTTTATTTAACATGGAATTCAGTGAAGATGAGTAGCGTATATTATTCAATGGTTTTAAACTGAGGCATGCCACATTTTTGCACAGCACATTTGCGCACACTACAGTCAACTTCTCCCCATCACCGAGAAAGCAAGAGCTTGGGGCAAGTCACAAACAGTGGCAAACTACTTTTCATGTGCCCACTGAGTGGACTTCAGATGCTGGACACCTTCAGACACGTAAAAATAATTAACGCAATTAATTATGAGTTGTACTTCCCGCCCAGAATCCAGCATGTGAACGCCACTCCTGCTATCCAAGATTGTTTTACCCGACGGACCACCACCCTGAGATTATCTGAGAAGGAAGTTTAAGCTGATACCACAGGATCGCAGCACCTGCTCTGCTGCTCTGTGATGTCACACACCCGCCAGCCTCGCGCCGATGAGGATAAATTTGTCATCGCCTCAGTGCAGGGAGATAAGAAATGTGTGCCGCCACTGCAACACTGATAAACCAACCCCTGCGATAAAAGGCTACGCTACCCCGCACCCTTGGAAGATAGCTGATCAAGGGATTTTTTATTATATAAGGGGGCATCAGCATGCCTCTCGCCAGAGACACTGGGCTCACCGGTCGCAACGGTCAGTGATCACTGCCCTGAGTCTGATTAGGACCTCTCTCTCTGTCCTTTCCCACAGCCTGCAATGGCTCCAGCCTCTCAAAAAGCCTTCAACCTCCAGCAGCTTGCAGAAGACTCAACCTCTTCCTGCAACAGAAGACTGCACCTCACTCCAGAGGTAACCCGATGTCCCCTACCCTGCAAACACTGTTACTTCAATCAATTTCCTTGACTCCATGGTAGCAGGTTGTCGCAACATTTTACCTTCAGATAAATTCCCCCAGGGAGGTTACGCTGTAAAGAGCATAGTTTAACGTATGTTTTGCAACCAGAATAAATTATAATTTTTTTCTTTTACGAGGCTCACCTTCGCCTGAATTAAATAACGTTATTTAATCAGTTATAGCTAGACTGTATAATTCAACCGTGACTTCCCACTTTCATAATTCGTAATAATAAATATCATGTTAATTTTAAATTGGTGTCTACCTTCCTTTTAACTTAAATTCCTGTTTCACTTCAGTTCATATAATTCTAACAGTTAAAGTTGTGGCATCGAAACCCTGCTGAGAATTAGTAGTGAGGCATTCCAAACTCCACAAGAGATGGGGCTGAAAAAGGCTTTGAGTCCGAAAGGACATACCGCAACTCCTGGGTTTCCAGTACTCCCTCACCTAACCTTGATGGTGTCCTAATACCTGACCATATCTCTTTCTGTCAGTGCCTCACTTGCGTCGTCGTTGTTGACAATGATGAGATTTCCGGTAATGGCAATGCAATGGAATCTCATGAGTAAAAAGAAGTATGCTGTATCTGTAATATGTGCAATTTTAATTTAACATCATTCTCTACAATCGAAGTAAAACTCGTCTGTGTTATTCTTTCAATCTCAAGGCATCTGAACATTGTATTGAATCTTCCCAAGTACAAATCTCATTAATGAAATACTTGTAAATTTCTTAACATTTTAATAATGCAGCGTGGTTAATCACCTAAGTTAATTTTTAATGATTGTTTTAATTAGATGAACAGTTTTTTCAGAAACTCTGGTGGTTTGAGTTCTGATATTCAAATAGTTTTTGTTACTGGCAACTAAACTGCTGGCCACTTAAATTGCAGTACCATGAAGAATGCACCTAAAGGACCCCATATTTGGGGAATGCGTAGAGCAGGGTAGGACAATCACATGATTAGTTGTTCAGCTGAGTAGTGCAGCACATGCTCCAGTGGGAACACTAATGAGCACTATGTGCCATATGTGGAGGTCTGTGAGCTGCTTAAAGGTATTACATTGTGTGTCCCTGCCATATGGGTGCACAGATGAAGTGAGCATGTAATGTTGAAAAACACGACAACCATACAGACTGGGTAATGGTCCAGTGCATGAACTAATGCAGCTGCTAGAAAAATTGTATGATGTTATTCCAATATTATAGTCCTTCTATGGCAAAGGAACAACAACTGTGCTCCTATAATGCTATTGGTTGAAAATAAATATGGAGACAGCATATTATGTGAACAAACTTGCACACCTTAACCTTACTTTGTGTACTTAAATATTTTAATGTACGTTATACACCTAACCTAGCTTAACGTGATGCCATCGGGTGAGATACGATGACGAACGGATACATTTTTACTTACTGGTTGATGGACGTGGTTCCTACGCACCGCACTTTGAGACTCAGGGATCTCAGGGATGCTATGGGTTCTGTGCATTTGTCTCACCTGTGGGTACTTACAAAACACTTATCATTACTAAACATTGCAGTTTGAGTAACTGGAGATAAGCTGGGTTCTGATGCTACAAAGATAGATATAGTTCCACTGGTAATATTCCTTTTATTATGCCAAGTTACAGTTTGTGCCAAAAATAAGTTTATGGTTAACCTCGGACGTGACTAGCCTATTCCGGTGGGTGAGTCCCCTTGCATGTAATTTATCTAGCGCACTCCTAAATGGATGATTTCTCCGTGGTGTACGAGGACACAGTCTCCATAAGGAAAGGGGTCTACAGCCGCTAGGGTGGACTGTAGATTTTTCCTGGAGGCAGGACACGGGGAATGAAAAATGAAATTACCACATGCATTTACTCTCGTCACTAACGCCTACTCGTCAGGACATATCCACGAACTATGTGATATGTGGCCATGGTCAATACACAAAGCAGATTAGGACATGAAATAGGCAAATAAACATGTGGATACGTGAAAAGATTCTTAGATGGCACGGATGCCGCTTGATGAAGTTCTTAGCGGACCAGGTGTGCAGATGTAAAATACATTATTTTTCTTGAAATTCAATAAAACTCCATCAGCAGAAATGATAACGGCATTAGTCAAATTATTCTCCATGCAATGCGAGCATATAAATGCTCCTAGTGCACTTGATGGCGGGAAAATCTAGACATTTGAAGTGACCGTGTTGTCATACACAAAAGCATCTAACATGAAAAATTACAATAACCCTGAATAAACATTACATATAACCTTGAGAAAAATTACAGCGTACAAGAAATTACAAGAAATAACCCTCTAAGTGCGTTGATGGTGCAGATATGGACTTGGCGGATACTAACCACGTGTCCGTGAGTGATATGACCATAAAACAATTAAACATGACAAAAGCCCTTAGATATGCACATACATATATTACCCTTATTATTGCTTGTCGCAATTAAGCAGACGTTACAAGAAAAAGCCCTTAACATGGACGGATGGTGCCTGATTCACAAGTTGTGCGAGCCGCGTGGCCTCTCCAACATTATCTTCTCTTATCACTAAGTTTCAAAAAGCTACAAGAGCTGCAAAATAATTAGTTTAGCAGAAGCATAATACTGGGGATGTCTGGCAAAACTTACACAAAGTATAGGTTAACCAGTATACTACATGAAACTATGGAAATCTAACTCATTGCAAAAATATGAAGTGCGTATGTGACAGCGTCTTACCTCACCAGCTATCCCAGAACGACTGCCGAAAGGCCGGGGTCGCGCGGATCTACCATGGCTGCCTACGGGGTTCACACAAACAGAAGTACACGCAGAATAAAAACATTAATATATTAAATAAAATGGCAAATAAGATATTTGAATCCAGAATTATCAAAGCAAATTTAAATCTGAAATACTGTTATTCAATAAATGTCTTTTGAAGGCATTCTCGCGTGAATATTAGTGTCCAGCTCTTCAGCACAGCGTGCATTTTGAATTTGAAAACATTAACATTTCACAACATTGAGAAAAGGAAAATTTTTTTACTTTAAAACATGTTGTGACCCAGAAAAAGAAAATACATAAGCACTCAGCAACAATTCTCCCATTTTGGGCTGCGTGCACGTACTTACCCACTTGCCATGTTAGCGGCAAGTGCCATCATGGCCTAGATGCCACTGGCTCTTAGCTGGCATCAAACTATACTGAATACCACACAAATACATTTTCTAGATTCATACCTTCACTAATTATTAGTACTGTTGGAGATCTGTTAACTTATTTAACTAAGTTGCTGCACATTCCCACCAGCAATTCATGCAATTATGTTGTCAACACACAAGCAGAAATGGGATCTGTGGATTAAGGAGGGATGGGCTGAATGACTTGCAGGAAGCCACCAGTCCCATCACACTAATGAGCACAAGGACAGACAATTGGTGGCCTTGGCATTTATGGACAGTACAACCACATCAAACACCCTTGCTCAGGAGTTTGTGCATGCAGCACATCAATATGTGTAACACTCACTGTTCGTCACCGTCAGCAGTATTAGGGCATTGTGTCCAGGCACATGGTGGTTTTCTCTGACTGCTCACCACAGTCGTCTGTGGCTGCAATGCAACATGGAACTTTTGGCTGGAGGAATCAGTGGTATGCCATCATCTTCTCAGAGAATCCCACTCATGCTTGCAGCATCACAATTGTCACATCCATATCTGATTGTACTGTGGTGCATGCATGGCCAAGTCCTGCATTATGCACCATTATACTGTCCTAACACCTGTAGTTATGTATGGACGCTATCAATTTCCAGTCCTGCTCATGCCTAGTGTGCATCGCTGGTACACTGACCAGCAACCATTATATCATGAAGGTGTTGAAGCAGGTTATTGTACATCCATAGCCACAATAGATGAACTTTGGGCTAGAGATGGGTCACAGAGTATCAACCTGTAACTATGTATCTGATAACCCACTTATATCAAGTACTGTAAATGAGTACACTGCCAGTGTATCAAATACATTTAGTGTCAGTTTAACTTTCACCAGCCAGTGGGTTACACCTGCTGTTCCATGTAATACTAACACAATCAGGTTTTAATTATATATATTTGAAATGTGCGGTTAAGATTAAATCTAATTTCTTGGTTTAGATTTAAAGACTCCACAGTTAAGTGATTTAGTATAGTAAAATAAAATATTATTATAATAAAATGTGATTTATAACTAAGTTTTTATTTAAACAATTTACATATAGCAAGTTCATTATCTCCTTTGGAACATTTCCACGCTTTTGTTATGCTCTTGCTCTTATCCATACTTTATTTCACTGTAACATATGCTACACAGTACACCAACTTAAAACACATCTCGATAACGTGCATACCTGATAACACTCCTACCTGATAACGTGTACGTGACAACATGTACGGACAAGGCTACTCAAGAGACTGGCGAAGTAATGACGCACTCAGAAATTCCTGTATCTGATACCGAAAGTATCAGATAGTTTGTATCAGATACAAAAATGTATCTGTGTCAGTTTGGAACAGATACAGAAAGTAACTATTCCAGTGTCTCTTCCTCCTAATGCAGCATCAGGTAAGAGCAGTTATTGGCGCCTATGGTAGCGCTTTTCAATACCGATTTCCCCATATTCTGTACATAATTTCAAACTGCAGAAGTTATGTCATCTGTGTATGATGAATATTCTGTACAATAAATATGATTGTGATAGCTTTTATCCTCCTTGGTGTTACAATTTTAATGGCAAGAACTATATTTTGAGTGACTTTTTTCTTTGCTTTATTTATTAGTGACCATAAAAATAAATTGTTAGATTGCTTTATAACACTTCTCTTTTTCATTACAGAGTTACCGTCCCTGTGCCCATAGGGCATCCATCTTGTATTTTGTGCTGAACGACTTGTCTGGTATTGACCCCATGTACAGATTTTCCTTGGATGTGTACATTTCACTGTTCGCCATTTCCATAGACAAGAGTCAGCACAGCAGTGTGCTAGAAGAGAGAATTTCATACCTTAATGAGTTCCACACTTATGCTGTTTACAGGTATGTATGGAGGCTCCCTAGATTTTGTATTATTTTTATCAACTAGCAGCTGTCATTTTAATGTTCAACACATTGCACATTGTATTTGATTGCCTGTAAAAAGTTCCAGTTGGCACTATTTTACTTAAAACATAACAGGTTATTGCAATTACAGTAAATGAAATTGTTATCATCATAGCCATTTTAACAACATATGTACTCCCATGGTAATTAAATTAGTTCATTGTTTCTCTGGCATACGTAACCATAAGCTCACAGGAATATTAATTCACTCATAATCCAAACCCAAATTACATTAATATAATCAGTTTACTTTAATAAAACATGTCATATATAATAAAATGGAGTAAAAGCTGGGTTCTGATGCTACTAAAGAACATTCACATTTCACGCTGGAGAGATTGGTTTTATTGTGCTTTAGTTACATACTTGTGCCAGAATGAAATTATATGGTTAACCTCGGACGTGACTAGCCAGTTCCAGTGAGTGATTCCCCCAGCACACAACTCAACTTGCGTACTCCTAGATGAATGATCTCATTGTGGTGCCAGAAGACACAGTCTCCACAAGGAAAGAGGTGTACAGCCACTAGGGTGGACTGTAGGGTTTTCCTGGAGACAGGACACGGGAATGAAAAAGACGAATCTACCATGTGCGTTTATTCTCTCACTAACGCTTACTTGTCAGGACTTATCCCCGAACCACATGTTGTGTGGCGACGGTCAAACACATAACAGGCTAGGATAAAATAATATCGCCATACAAATTACACAAAATAATACTTGATGAAGGTGGGGCATGACATGAACAGGCAGAATAAACATGCAGATGCATGAAATCAATCTTAGATGGCACGTATGCCGCTGGATGAAGTTCGTAGCAGACCACGTGTGCAGATGGAAACGCAATATTTTTCTGTGAAAATCAGTCAAATCCTCTCAGACAAAATTACGGCGGCGTTTGAAAAATTATTCTCTGTACGATTCAAGCATACGAGAGCTTCTAGAGCGCCTGATGGCGGAAATATCCAACATATGTAAAAGACTGCGTGGTCATACACAAAAGTATCAAACATGGAAAAATTTCAAGAACCCTTAAATGAAACAATACATATTACCCTGAGATAATTATGGCGCACATCAAATTTTCAAGAAAGAACACTTTAAGCGCAAGGATGGCGCAGATACGGACTAGGCAGTAGTTAACTACATGATGGCAAATGATGTGGCTGCAAAACAATTGAACATGACAAAACCCTATACACACATACAAAATTGCCCTCAGTATTGCACATAGAAATTAAGCAGAAATTACACTGGTAAATCCCTTAGCATGGGCAGATGTCGCCTGATTTACAAAGTGCACAGGCCGCTTGGCCTCTCTGCCATTCTCTCTCATCGCCATTAAAATCCAAAAAACTGCAAGGGCGCAAAATAATTAGTTAAGCGGAAGCATAATGCTAGGGATGTCTGGCAAAAATGTACGCAAAGCAACAGTTAACCGGTATACTACATGAAACTATGGAAATCTAACTCAGTGCAAAAATATGAAGTGCATACGTGACAGCATCTTACCTTGCCAGCTCTCCTAGAACGACTGCCCAGAAGCAGGGGTCACGCGGACCTACCATGGCTGCCTGTGGGGTTCAGACAAGCGGAAGTGCTATGCATGCCAAGCAAAAATGTTAATACTTGAAAATTAATGGCACATAAATTATTTTAATACAAAATCATCAAAACAATTTTAAATCAGAAATATTGTTATTAAAGAAATGTCTTTTAAAGGCTTTCACACCTGAATATCAGTGTCCAGCTCTTCAGCGCAGCGCACACTTTAAATTTCAAAAGCCAATATGGCGCAATATTATGAAAAGAACATTTTTGCATACATTTTACCCTGAAAGAAAAATACATAGTACATTTGCAACAAATTTGAACCCTGAAAATAAACATATATAACACTGAAATAATTTCCTGCCCACGTGTCAGTGAGGGCAGTGAGTGCCATCATGGCCTAACTGTTGCAGGCTCTTAGCCGGCATCAATATATATACACATTGATTAGCATGTGCCCCTTTGCTCATGGGGCCCTCAGACAGCAAAGTATACTTATGTATTAAGATGGTTTTGGTCATCGCCTTAGTGAATGAAATCCAAGACATCTATCTAATGTAGATATCTAGAATTAATCGGTGACATAGAGCTCATACAAACCTTCCTGATGTTTGTGGTTGTACATGGTTATGTTTGACCCATATGTGTGTTTTAAGCTTAACAGTTGTGAAGCAATTTGCATCTGTGCTGATTAAAACCTGCTTCTTTATTGTCATCCATACCAACAAATTACTCTGATTGTAGACATTATTGTTATTCTGGTAAAAAATTTAAACCAAATATATTTGATTAAATAAATGTGAAGCTGAAGACAATTGTATCATAAACTTGTATAATTTGTTTATCTGTGGGTTCCCCCTTCCATCCCATCCACAAAACATACATTTTAAAATAAAATACATGTGTGAATTTTGTTAAATGATTACTGTGTTTAAAGTTTAGATACACGTTCAAAAATGTTAGTGCTACCTAATTCCATTACCTTTTTTTTTCTTTTTTTTAAGAGACAGCTCTTATTGCATTAAGAAAGATTACAGCTAACTCAGTGTCTTTTAAATGAGGGTGAATTTCCACATGTACAATTATCAAAAATTGCATGTGCCAGACCTCTTGAGTTTAAATGTATGACATTTTGATCAAGAAATGTCATTTATTCAAGTTGCAAGTGTTCTTTAAGAACGAACTCTTGTTGACAGAAATATCTGCCGAGGTCTCTTTGAGCGACACAAGCTGCTCTTCTCATTCCACATGTGTGTGAAAATACTGGATGCCCAAGGAGCAATCAATCCAGATGAGTATGACTTCCTTCTGTCTGGTGGAGTGGTCGTGGATAGGACAGAACAACAACCCAATCCCTGCCCAGGTGTGTAGATTGTGTATGTCCGAGGTAGAATATAAATTGCCCTAGATTAGCAAATGTAAGCAGCCACTGGCAGTGTATCATTGTGCTAGATCTTGGAATATGTGTCTACTAAATGTACTTGAGATAATATAAAATTCACAGTAAAGCAGTTACTTCTCATTTGCACACCTCACCAACACCCTGTAATATGTTTTAACATGTTAGAAATAAATCACTATAGACAGGTTATTACTGCATTTAATGACTATGATAATCACCAGCAAAGACAGTACACTAGCCAGGTAGACATGTTTCAGTAACAACCTGACACATGATGCTTTTCTAACAATGATGATTTAACAACTTTAGCTCCATCCTATGCATAGCTTAGCTTGTGAGTTTAGAAGTTTGCATTACCGTTTGTTGCTGTAATTTAAGAAATTGTTTTATCTACCATGTAGGACGGAGATCCTAAATAATGTAGATTATTTTATTCACTGGCCCACCATAACAATGCCTAAAGGCAAGGAGTTCTTTTATCCGCTGCTAGGCAGCAGTACTAGTAGGATTTTCATTTGTCTTTACTTCCCCAGCCTCCTCCAGCCGATGGGTGACATCACATTGGCAAGTCATGCATTCACTATCCCTTGCTCAGTGACCACCCCTGGCCCTCAACGCCAGCCAGTTAGCATCGGGCAGCAGCCCGAATGTGTATAAAAGGAGCGACAGTTTTCGACTCTGGACCAGTCTTCAGAACTTCAGTACTCGTTGCTTGGATTTGACCAGCACGTGCCCTTTAAGCTTCCACTTATTGCAGCCATCTTCATTCTCCAACGCTAGCTGCTTGGGGATCTAACCAGATTGACCCAGTCTTCAGCTATGTAGCACTCTTTGCTCAGACCAGCCCTTTGCATTCCAGCACACGTTTTTCGGAATCATTAATATTAGTCTGACCATTCGACCTTTAGCGTTAGTCAGGTGTCTCTCTTCGTGATGAACCCTGCTAACCCCACCCCCTTATTCTGCACAGACATGCCAGAACCAGGGAATTCCTTCCTTCAGTCCTTCGTAGGACTAATCCTGCCCTACCCTTGCTTAGTTATCACAGCACCGTGCCAGTATTCAAGCGTATGTCGATGCACATGGAGACTAACAGGCAACAATAGTAAAACAATCAGCAAAGTGTTCACTCAATACTACGCACCCCCATTCTTTTACACCAGATGCCTCTGCCGGTTTAACCATGTGCTTTATCTTCTCTGTGATAACTCAATACTGATGTCATCACGTGTGTTTCCCGTCTAATGGAAATAAACGTGTGCTAGGCTCAAACTTTTGGATTCCGCATTCCTGTAGACATAGCGCCCAGCTCCCAATTAACTCCCTACGGGTAGGGAACACAGGTGATCCCGGGAAAGTATCCAGACGAGCCAATACACTATAGTTTATTACCCACATGCATCTAGCATGGCCACCCTTTCTGTCTACCACTTGGGTAGAATGGGGAGCCACACAGGTTAACTACCTCTGCATCAGCTTGTCGGCTTGGTGTTCGCATGTCTTTCTACTGTGCATCCATGCCAAGAAATACATGTGTCCCCTGAGTTGGGAAGACTCAACCAGAGCAACACCCAAATGAATGACCCACAACGGTGCGGCCTGACTTCCAGTACATACTGCACATCCGCACCAGGTGCTGAAATAGGGTGTCCATCTCGTCTATGGACCTCACGTGGTCCGACACATAAAGCAAAGAACAAGGAATCTGCCTTCCTTCTCACGTATGAGGAAGGTGTTTTATGTGAGTCCTGATGACCTATTCCAGACTGCGAGGTCTGACGGAAAGGGTAAGGCAGACATTACTTGCTTCTGGCTGCCTGCACGAGTTATCCCCTGCCCCTATCGCTTCAATAGCCAAGCTCAGCCAGGAAACAGGCTCAAGCCTTGATGCATCTGCAAGACCCAGTGGAACCCTAGATACCAAAGGACGTGTTCGCTGACCCAGTTTGAACCGGCCAAGAGGAATACCCGTGGTGGGTCAGTGGACACGTCAGTCAACCAGATCAGCCACCTACCCCAGCTATTGCTTATCTGATACCAGCCATCCTTCACCCAACACCTTGGCCTACACCTCCATCCAGACCTGCAGTACCTCTGCCAACTCACACTCAATCCATTGTTGAACGTAAATCCATCGAGCTCTGTCAGCCAGGTTTCATTCACAAGGCAAGGCCCTAAGCGAAAGATTGTGCTTTCTGAACCCGACTTTGTGCACTGCCGGCAAGCAACCATGCCAGTCCTGTACAACGGACAAGCACCAGTGCTCTATCAGGACTATAACCCTCCAGGGAATAGGTGCGCCCGGTCTAGCTCCTAGACAAAAAGGACCATGACTCCAAGACATGTAAGTGTTTACTCCTGGATACGTCATGCATCAACCCAAACAACGTAAACATGTAAAACAGATAGTCCCAAACTAAGAAAACATAACAATTACATTAGCTTACCACAATTCCAACACCCTCACTTAATCAATCTATTGTCCTACACCTGTACATTTACACATGCTGTAACAATCCCCGTAATCCCCATCTCATGGACACAGTACACATGTTTAGGGTCTGATAAAGGTTTTGTGAGAATGTCTGCAACCATTTTATCTGTTGGCAAGTATTCTACTATAATCTGCTTGTCATCTATTGCGTCCCTAATGAAGTGGTCTCTTATGTCTATATGTTTAGTATACTTATGTATAATAACACTCGGTTGTACAGCAACTTCTGTGCACTCTGGCAGTTATTGAAAATGGTTATGAGTTTCTTTCCACTGCAAATTTCACTCAGGGGTCACTTCATGTAAATGGCTTCTTTCATCCCCTCACTCATTGCTAAATATTCAGCCTCTGCGCTGGAGAGAGCTACAGTTCTTTGTTTCCTTGACTACCAGCTGACTGCAGCACCACCGATCTTCAACATGTAGCCTGTGTATGATCTTCAGTCAGATTCATCTCCTGCCCAGTCTGTGTCCAAGTGGCAATGATGTCTTCCCCAGTCTTCTTCGTTCTTGCTAAACACAAAACAATCATCAGCATAAAGGGCCACGATTATCAGTGTCTCATTGCTTCCCTTCTGATAAATACGTGGTTCGTGCTCGGATATTGTGAACCGTACCTCCAACATGATCTTGTGAATCTGCTGGTTCCATACCCAAGATGCTTGCTTCAGGCCATAGATAGCCCTCTTCAGTCTACACACCTTTTGTTCCTGGTCTTCAGCTATGAAACTCTCTGGCTGTTCCATGAAAATTTCTTCTTCTAAGTTTCCATGCAGGAAAGCAGTCGTGACATCAATGTGGTAAACATTCCACTCAAGTTCCACAGCCAACAAAAACAATATCCTTACTGTTGAGTGTCTCACCACAGGTGCAAATTTCTCATGGTAGTCCACATCATATTCTTGGGTGAATCCCCTTGCCACCAATCTTGCCTTATATCTTCGAAGATCACTATTGACTCCTCTCTTAATCTTAAAGACTCATTTGCACTGCACCGCATTCACATTGTTTGGTCGATTGACTTGTTCCCAGATTTCATTTTCTAGCAAAGAGTCATACTCTTCATACATGGCTCTTTCCCACATCTTCCTGTTCTTCCCAGAAAGTGCTTCCTCCACAGTTTTTGGGTCACGTAGCAATTCACTCAAGATGTGTGTAGAGAAAGAAACCAGGGTAGTCCTTCAGTCGTCTATCTCTGACTGGATAACTCTTCTCTGTAATTTGCTCAGCTTCACAACTTCTGCCCCCCATACCTTTGTCTTACTCAACATGTACCTCAATTAGGTTATCCTCTTCCTGTAGCCAACCTTGCCTCCCTGCCTCTAGCTGGTTCCCAGAATCCTCCACTTGGGATGTAGAATCTGAGAGCATTGGTTCTACAGTCTGTGATTCACCTTCTATCTCACTGCCACTTAGTTTTATACTGTCAAAGATGTACTAAAGGTCTGCGAGTACTTTCAAGCCAAATACCTGCTTGCAGCTCAAGCTTGGTTCAAAAGGTTTTTCAGGCTAAAAAATTTTGAGCTTCTACATCAATATCAGGTCATTGAGTCAGCGACCGATGAAACTGTTTTTTACTGTTAACAAACAGCAACACATTATTTATTAATAAAATATAAATATTCAAAAGGTAGGCATGTTTCTGTAAAAGGGTTCCTAAGAAATGTAGATATTATTGCTGGTAAACATCAAAATTAGCCTTAAACTGGTTCACAAATCCACCTGAGATGCAACTCCTGATGGGATAGTTTGTTATATGTTGTATGTATGTTTGTATGTTAAGATGTAAATTCATTCATGAAATAATTTTTTTGGAAGGTAGTTGTATTACTGTCAGAATTATTCCTCAGAATTACATGTCTGAACACAATTTCTCATCAATATTACCATAAAGTGGACTCGTGAATCGGCCTAAGCTGCAGCACCCAATGAGACATGGTTAAAAAAATGAAACTGTATTCATAAGATGGTTTTTTGCAAGGCATGAAATCACAAAATTTTCATCAAATTTACTTTAGTTACGTTTCTGAAATTGCAAAATACGCTTCGTGAAAACATGGAATATTTGTGTGAATTTCACATGTGAAGTAGTAAAAACATAGTTGATTCCAGCGATTGTGATAGTTTGTGTTGAATAGATTGCCAATTGGAATGACATTCAATTGCGTCAAATGGGCATAAAAACTTACAATGGCATTTTTCAGATTATCGGGAAACATGTTGTTCTAAACTTGATGTTTAGTTATTTATACTGTAATATAAGTTGCCAAGGAAGAATTTTACATTTGTGAAAACTTTAACCTTGCAATGTGCAAGTATTATAATATGTACAAATTGACGTCGTCTGGTGAGACACGAGACGAACGATGACACAAATTACTTACTGATGATGGGCGCCAGCGCTGCTTCCCAATCCCCACACTGTTGAGACTCAGGGTTCTAAGGAATGCTGTGAGTTCTGTATGTCCGTCTCATCCAAGTATACTTACGATACACTTTGCAATACTAAACTTTTACTAAACATTTAACATTTGAAAAACACATGTGACTAGGACACTGTCACTACAAATAAAAGAGTGGAACATTGTTATACTTGATTTTATTGATACAGTTTGTACAAATAACGTGCCAAGCAGTTTAATGATGAAACTCGGTCATGTGTAGCTAACTCCGTTTGGGTGCTCCCCAGCCTGCAATTACTCTAACGCACGCCTATATGAATAACTTCACCGTGGTACTTGAAAACACTATCTTTACAAGGGAAGGGAGTCGACAGCATTTAGGGTGGGCTGACGATTTTTCCCTTAAGATAGGACATGGTAGAATTACAAGATGAATCAACAGATGATACATAAACACATGTGATTATTTGGCATCACTAGCCCAGACTTGTCGGGGCTCGCCCTCCAGCACGTGATTAGTGTGGTGACGGCCTATGCACATAGCCGGCTAGGACGGAAATAATACCACCGTACACAAATTACAAAGTTACATAAATATCAATGGAACACGATGGGGTACAAGATGAGTAGTCACAATAAACATGCACATGCGTGACAGCAAGTTTAGATGATGTGGATTCCACTGGATAAAGTTCGTAGCGGACCACGTGGTGCAGGTGAGATTGCAATATTTCTTCGTAGAGACTGCAAATTAAATTCAGACAAATTGATATTTCTGTTGGGAAAATTATTCCCTTTACGACTAAAGCATTTACAGGCTTGTAGCATACCCGATGCCGGAAAAAGCAAACATGAAAGTGACCTCGTAAGCATCAAATTACATGATAATTACATGTAACCCTGAATAAAATTTACATAGAAACCTGAATAAAATTATGGCACACATGATTTTACAGAAATAAGCCCTTAAAACGCATTGATGGCGCAGATACGTACTTGGTGATATCTGACTGTGTGGTCATATGTGATGTGGCCGTAAAATGATCAAACATGAAATATACCCTTAAATACATACATGAAATTAAAGCCCTTAAAATTGTAAGCTGAAGTAATACAGAAATTACAGTGAAACTCCTTTAGCAGTAGCATATAATGCCTGATTCAAGTTTCACGGGTCGCATGACCTCTCCAACATGTTTCTTCTCCTTCTCCTCGATTAAGTTTTGAAGAAGCCTCAAGGGCACAAATTATTATTTAAGCAGAAGCATAATGCTGGGGAATGTTTGGCAAAACATACGCAAAGCAAAGGTTAACCGGTATACTAAAAGTGCTGTGGAAGTCTACATCAGTTTTCAAAAGTTGTAGTGAGTACGTGACAGTGGCTTACCTTGCCAGCTCTCCTAGACAGACTGCCCAGAGGCAAGCATCGCACGGACCTACCATGGCTGCCTACGGGGTTCACATAAGTGGAAGTGCTATGCACGCAGAGTAAAATATTGTTTTATTGTAAAATGAAAGGCACTTTAGAAATGAAAATATGAATTGACATTATACATATTAAGTTGTAATTTCTCACCTTCTTTGAATATCTTTTACTACTGCATTCTGGCCGGAGTAGAACTGTTTTTGATCCCTGGGCAGCGCGTGGTTTTAATTTATAACCAAACATTTTCCAATATTGACAAACATACAAACATACATTTTAAAACACTTTAAGACATTTTAGACCCTGCAAAATAAAGAAGACACATTTTACACTGCAAATAATATTCCGTTAGAGGAAAGTTCAAATGGGAGCCTCCTTGCACACATGCATGTACAAGTGTCAGGTGCGTGGTGAGCTCCATCATGGGCTTTAGTGCAGCTGACTGTTAGCCGGCATAAAAATATAAATAACATACGTGTGCCTTAAACATATAAACTCAACAGCACACCACACAAACATGAACAATTGGTCTGACATATCTGGATGTTTCGCAAGCCTCAGTAGCATCGGTGGAGAAAACTGAAATCTGCAGTGATGAACAGGTTATTTCAACACAGCTAGCTTTTATGGCTGAAAACATAAATAACAATCAACTTGTTTAGTGGAATCTTTTTTTATGTTCCAATAGCCTACAAATTACGTATGCATAGCGTCATAAATAAATTGAACGAGTTTTTATAAGTTACATGGTCGTTATGGTCAAACTGTTTAGTTGATGCAAAATGTGGCACATTAAAAAATTTTTTACTGTCATTAATAGAATAATTCTTTTTACGGTAACATTGTAAAAGTAAGTGAGGTGAAGTGAAGTGAAGAGATTTGTGCAACGCTTAACAACCTCTTGAGAGCCAATTTTTTCAATTATATCTATATTCTGTATGAGAATCAACCATAGTCTACAATTACTATGGTCCACAGACAAGTCAGTTGAAATGTACAAACTTGAGATGTAGCTGTCCACAACTGTGATGTCCAAATCAGAGCTTGGAAAAACGGTCACCAGATTGCATTAAATTTTATGTACCAATTGTTCTGTTATTGAATTTACACAGTTATTGATTGTAGTTCATATCCGAGCGAAATTATTTAATTATTTCCAAATTTTCATATTTTTTTAGGTTTAAATGTTGAGATATGTAATGTCAGTTATTGTTAGTTATTTTCTGTCAGTAAGTTAATTTCTGTTAATTTGTACTCAATTTTTTATTCTGGTCGTTACTTGATTTACATAGTTTAAATATTCGGTTTTTACTGAACAATATGTGGTAAGTGTTTTAGACGTTTGTTTATTTGCTCTAGGCCTATGATATTTGCATGCAAAAAAACTACAAGAACATCATTTCTTCTTTTTATAACAACATGAGGCCTACTTTCGAACATGGTCCGTAGACATAGTTCAAGTAGGGGAATAAACTTAGGACATCTGTCCTTCGGACATTGGGACCAAAAGCTGTGACTTTACACGGTTATGTGCATCCAATCAGCATTAGGTGTTTGCAAACATGTGCCCAGACCAAGCCCATTGTAGACAAGGCTTCATGATGATGAATCACATTGCTTTTATTATGCACACACATGCACTGTATACATTGAATCATAAGTATTTTTTTTATTGAACTGGCAAATTTTAGACATTACACAAAATCCAGATCTTGAATTTAATATTTTGCTGAGTGAAAATTAATTACACATGTACTTTATTATTTGTAATATTGTATTGAATTTTAAAAACCGCAGAATGTTAAGAAAAAGTAGCATAAAACATACCAAAATGATTTCATCAAAACTGAAGAAATCATGGAAACATCTTCACAGAAAACAGGTATGTCTATTTATTACAAATGAAACAATATTTTAAAAGGTAGGCATGTTCTGTTTAAATTATTCTTTAGAACTGTATATATGAACTCAAATCACTAATATTGCTTTATTATAAAACTTATATTTGTCTGCAATAAAAAAAAAACTGCATTTTTCGCTTATCCTTGCCAGTTAGGAAAATTGGGGTGGTGGATTATGCACCTAACTTATTATAGATTTAACAACATTCATGTGCTAGGCAAGAATAGTTTGATAGCTGATGCATTTTCTTAGAATATTTCACCCAGCAGAGTTTGTCCACAACGATCAGGGGGAAGGAAATGCTGTTGAGGGTTGTCAGGTGTTACATATGATTCTGGAATACTTAATCAACATTCGTAAATTGTAGGGAGAAGATCATAAAATTTTATTAAATTACTGAGCAAGTAATATAGGGGTATATCAGTATTTCAGAGTACATAAATTGAACGAAGAACTTTGGGTGGCTCTTTACATTGAGGTCTTGAGAGCCGACAAGAGTGAATCAAGGTGAGTATGGAGCAGTGTCAGAATTAAAGATTGAAAAATGGGAGATCCCCGAAAAAAACCCACTGAACAGCTGCATCATCCGGCACAATTACAACTTGCAAAAATCCAGGAGCGACACCGCTGGAATCAAACCCAGCATAGTAGATAAAGTAGCATTGCATCTCTAGTTACTTGAAAAGGAAAGAAGTTAGCATGGATGCCTAAAGTTGTAAGAGTAATGATGCTTAGGTATTTCTATGATTCCCCCATGGGTGGACATATGCTAAGAAAAAGACAGAGCTAATGTTCAAAATGGAGTTTTATTGAGATGTTGATGAATATGTAAAGCAGTGTAACGATTGTCAAGCAGTCAAACAACCCCTAAATGCTAAGGTTGTCTTCTATACCGTGTAGACTCTTATCTGCGACTTGATTGGGTATATATTAATGATTTTGGGCTTCTGCCTTGGTCTAGCAAAGGAAGTAATTGCTTATTGATTCTAGTGGAGGGGTTTTCTAGGTTTGTTTTGCTTCTAGTTGTGAGAGGTATGAATGCCAATTCTATTGTTGCCAAACTGGAAAAGAAGGGTTTTAATGTTTTGGGAGGACTTAACTTTAGTTTCAGACAATACTGTGTATTTTACATTTAAATTAGTTATTAAGACCTATATTTCTGCTGGGGCATAAAAAATATTTCTACTAGCCCATATTACCTATGTCCGAACCTTGTTGAATCAGTAAATAAATAAGTTCTTGTCTTATTGACTATCTTTCAACATGAGCTACAGCAGGCCTGGTATCAAAATATCACCTTCTTTAATGTGGCATTGAACTCTGTACCCCATAGTGTCACTGGAATATCTCCCAGCATGGTATTGTTGGGTCATGAGATTTCACACCCTCTTCTTAGTTTGTGGCAAAGCTTGTTTAAATCAACATCATTAAATTTGGCAAGAGGTTAATAATTATTTTTTGGTTACTCATTGAAATTCCTCTGTAAAATGTAATAAACATAGGATTGTGTAAAAAGGTTACGCAAAGTAAAAAAGGTGACTTCATGTCCTCAAAGTCATCCATGTTGTATGATGGTCCTTATGAAGTGCAAGGTTTCCTAACCACCAGGTCACTCTTGTTGATGGATACTAGCAATGAGTTTGTGGTTTAAAAGTCACATGTTACTATTTTCAAGAAGTTTGTTCCAACAGATGGGAAAGGAAACTGATGTGATGGTTACAATAATGTAATTTTGGAATGTCTGCTGTTCTGGTGTTCATTGATTGTTTTATCTTATCGTTTGTGAGTGTTTGCAGTTTTTCTTCTGGGATTTATTTGATTATTTTGGGTTGGGTTTTTATTTAGTATTTATAATGGTGGAAGGTTGCTTGAAATTGTTGTGATATCTTAATATTTTATTGTATTTATTTGTCTTCAAGGTTTTATCTATTTCTCAGTGTTTGTTTTTCTTTTGATCTGTGAAATCTAAGGATGGTAAAATTTAACTGACAGGATATTTTTATATGCAATGAGGTACTGTATAGATGATGATATATATTTGCAGACTTGGTTTTCAGAACAGAATTTGATGCTTGAAGTTATAATGGTTTTCTTTAAGAAAGGACATTGGAGTTTAAAAGCCTTATATTTTTCTATAATATTTTGCCTTTCTTTTTTCACATCACTCTAAATTTGGCGGTGCAGTCTGTAGTGCCTCAAATAACCACTACTTATTCCTGTCACAGTTATCTCAATTTATTTTTGCAATGTGTATGCTAACATAATATTTATTTGTTTTATTTATTATTTGTTTGTGGCAAATGTTTTTTATTTACTACAGTTCAAATTTATATTATTAATTGCAAGTTGTTTTGAACATCAGAAAACATATTTTTATGTAATTATGTTTGTAAGTCTCTGTTTTCGGTCACAAAGTTATTTTTGCCACTTTGCATAAAGGAATTTGTTGAGTTGGTTTCTATGGTAACGCAAGATGTATGTGTAAAATATGATGAGTCCATCTTGTGATTGGTGCGATGTTTAAAGGTGTTGTTTAATTATGCAATTTTTAAGGCTTTGAGCCATCTTGTTTTTCTATCAGGCAGGCAGTGACGTAGTGAATTGTCGGCCTGAGAGATATTTTATTTTGCTGGTTACTGTATTTCAGCATGTATAGGGCACACATTTTTACAAAAAAAAATTACAACGTAAAGTGGGGTGCAACTTATTTGCGAGATATTGGCATTAAAAAGGATTTTTACATGTTTAGAAATTTGTCAACATATAGTACATTTTAATATTTTAACTTAGTTTCTAAGGAAGTAAAAAATAAATAAAACAAACAAATAGCTTTTAATTTGTGCAATAATGTGTTCACTCGCATTCATTTCATAAACAAAATAATCTTCATCCCGCACGTGTAAAATGTTAACATGTTGGACCTCAGCCATAAATGCAGTACATAAAAAAAATTATTTCGCTGCTGTAAAAGATAACGATATCTTACGTAGTTTGCATGCCTGCTGCCACACCACATGTGTACATTGATAGATGCTATTTTGTGTAAGATATTGCAGTGGTTTTGCTTTCTCAAGTTACATTGGAATCTGGGAATAGTAATTGCACAATTGTGACTTAACAATATTTACGGGAATACAAAAATTCATTGCTGCCTATACTTGAAATATTAATTATTCCTAATTTTTCATCAAAAACTTTTGGTATGGACTATACACGCAAGCATAATATATATGCAAAAATATGGTAATTGGCCAAGTCCTGTACAGAAATGCAGACTGCAGATAGGGCGAAGACATGCAGTAACTGAAGAGGAATGTTTTAAGTCTGCAAGCACTACCTATGCTGATTATTTTTAAAGCCAAGTTTTAGCTACCATGATTACATGTGGTATGGCAAAGACTCTAATGACGTACCTAAGACTCAATAGCCTTGTGAGAGAAGACTAAGGCCCACGACCAGCGGAACCAACTACAGAAGATCTCAAAAGTTGCTGCAGTAACCAACATTTATTTTAAGCTACATATGCTGAATTTTCGACACAGAGACTACGTCCATAAATAATTAATGATTTTTCAGGAATTGATCTGGCTTACTTTACGCCATCTTGGATCATCATTATTGTTAAAGTTGCTCTACCTCTACGAAGCCCCTACACTGAGGTCTCATCTTCTCCCAACTGAGTGGGTGCGAAAAAAAATTTATTAATTTTATTTACATATTTTGAAATAATTTAGAGAACTTAAAAAGACTTAATCATGTTTTGAATTGCAAATAAGAGATATGTACAAGAGCGCTACACTCATAGTTATGGCCACACAAAGTAAAGTAAATTTTGAAAACAAAAATGAATTGCTACATCATATGTAGGCCTACTTAGTATTTGCAAAGCTATTCCTTTAATTCATGATGTTTCAAACAAAGTATTTATTTTTCAATTAAATCACATTTATTTCCACTCAAGTCTTTGTGAGTATTCTTTTGATCAGTAGCTAGTGGTTGTGTTAATTTTTGTCTTCCTAGTGTCTCTTGTATGTTGGTGGTAGCCTATGGAGATTGGCTGTTTGCAAGTGTTTCTGAGCTACAAATATCTTTGGTAAAATACATACTGTGGTAAGATCAATCTGAGGTGTTTCATTGTGTGTGTACATTACATGGCCTGTATGTCTACCTTACACTTCAGTATCAAAAAATTTGATAGCTCAGAACTTTGGTATATCTCTTAGAAGTTCAACATTAGTTTATAAAATTATTTATAAAATCAAATATTTTAACAAATTGCCTTTCTGAAGGTTTTGCTAACGTAAATGATATCAGATCAATATTTTTATATGTACTTCAGAAAATTCACCCACAGTTTTTTAAAAGAATTGCCAAAATAAACTTTTTTTATCTACAAGTTCAACCCAACTAATATCGGTATTGGCTTTACTTTGATTTTAATATTATATTTAGTTTATTGTTTATATGAATTTATTTATGGCAATAATATTTGCAATGTTTCAGCATGGCTTCCAGAAGACATATGGGACAATATCACTGAGTTGAACAAGATCCCAGGTTTCTTAGGGGTCACTGCATCATTTGAGCAGTATCCACGTGACTGGCAAATGTGGTATATTGACAAGGAGCCAGAGAGGCAGCCCCTAATAGGTTAGTTAAAGAAAGAAGACATCTCAATTTTATTTTCAAGAGACTATCTTATGTTTGTCTTTTTGTGCATATGTTACAGTAAAATTTCTTGTAGGTAATTCCACTTATCTGTGGTGCCTACATGTACTTCCAGGTTAGTATTTAGGTGGTATGATAATATGTGTCAAAAAAAAAGTAATATTTCAGGCATATTAAAAAACTATTTTTAATTAATTTTCATATGCGCAATTTAGAGTTAAAGAGAATTTAATTTTCAAAATGTTCTTGTGTTTTTTTTCATGTCATAGGGTTCACTGTAATATTAATTAACACTCCATGGCTAATACCACATACTTTTTAATTATTATATTTTACTTATAAAGTTACTACATATTACACCAAGCCCATGCTTCTTCAGTCACCATTATCATTTTGTCTTTTATACATCTATACAGGTTGGACAATCCAACAACTGTACCCAACTGCAACACCTTTCCCCTTTTTTTATGACACTGCAAGGAGCCGTTGTGCATGTTTGCTTACCCTACCCCTCATGGTGACCTTCACACTCATATCACCCATTTTTTGACATTATGATTGTTCCCATTTATACCATCTGACGCCGTCAGGTGAGACATGAGACGAACAAAGACACTAATTACTTAATGGTTGATAGATGCCAGTGGTGTTTCCCAGACACAGCACTTCAAGACGCAGGGTTCTCAAGGATGCTGTGGGTTCTGTGTGTCCGTCTCACCCGAGCGTCTTTACAAACACTTTTGCATTATTAAACATTTATGAAAAACACTCTATGACGTAGGAGTTTGCTGGGTTTTGATGCTACAGATAAACATATTTTGTACACTGAGAATTGCTTTTATTTTTCCACTTATTACACATTGTGCCAATACTGAGTTACGCGTAACCTTGGCATGACTAGCGAACTCCGGTGGGTGATTCCCCCAGCTCCTGATTTAACTAGCGCACTCCGTGATTGATGATTCCTACATGGTGCGTGAGAGTACAATCTCCACAGGGTAAGGGGTCTACAGCCACTGTGATGGACTGCAGATTTCACCCGGAGATGGGGCGCGAAATATGAACATGCACACTAACACGTGTGAATTCCTATGTCACTAAAGCATACTCGTCAAGATGCGTCTCCTAACCATGTAATGTGTGGCATCGGTCTATACACATAGCAGGTTAGGACGAAAATAATGTCACCGTAAAAATTACACAAATATCAATTACAAAACATGGGACATGATATGAACAGTCACAGTAAACACGCAGATGCGTGAAAGCATTCTTAGATGTCGCGGATGCCGCTGGATGAAGTTCTTAGCGGGCCACGTGGGGCAGGTGAAATTGCAATATTTTCTGTAAAAATCATTGGAATCCTGTCAAACAAAATTACGGTGCTCTTCAGAAAATTATTCTGGTTGCATTTTGAGCATACAAACGTGTCTGGGGTGCCTGATGGCAGAAAAATCAAACATGTGCAAAGACCGCATGGTTGTTTACAAAAGCATCAATCATGGAAAAATTACAAGAACCCTTAAATGAAACAATACATAAACCCGGAGAAAATTATGGCGCACATGAAATTGCAAACAAGAACACTTTAAGCGCAAAGATGGCGCAGATAGGGACTTGGCGGCTGTCAACCACATGGTCGCAAATGATGTGGCTATATCACAATTTAACATGACAAAACCCTAAAAATACATACATAACATGATTACCTTTAATATTGCATGCAGCAATTATGCAGAAATTACAATCAAAAGCCTTTAACATAGGAGGATGGCGTCTGATTCGAATGTTGCACGGGCCGCATGACGCCTCCGACATCTTTCCTCCTTCCTTTGATTGAAGTTGAAAAAGCCACAAAACTGCAAACTATTTATTTAAGCGGAAGCATTATGCTGGGGATGTATGACATAACGTATGCAAAGCAAAGGTTACCAGTAAACTAAAGTGAACTATCGAAATCTAACTCAGTGCAAAAATATGATGTGTGTATGTGATAGCATCTTACCTCGCCAGCTCTCCTAGGACGACTTCCCAGAGGCAGGGGTCTTGCGGACCTACCATGACTGCCTACAGGATTCACACAAGCAGAAGTGCTATGCACGCCAAGTAAAACTTTTATTATTGAAAATAAATGGCACATGAGAGATTGAAATACATAATAATAAGAACAATTTAAATAGTTAAAAATTGGTGTTTGGTGACTGTTCTTTTATAGGCATTTATGCCGGAATATTAATGTCCTTGTTCTTCCCACAGCATGCATTTTGAATTTGAAAGTAACATTGCACAATATTTTAGAAAAGACATATTACACTTTTAGAACACTTTTTTACCTGAAAATAAACATAAATAGCACTGAAAAATCACTTATCCCATTTTGGGAAAGTTCTTGGCACTGTTTTGTAATATTAGAAGTACCACTCATTACAATAAGGCCACCCGTACAACTATCATTGGTACAATAAGAGTTAACGTTGTTGTAAGGTCCACTCAGATGGTATGGCTCATACAATACCTCTTGTGATGATTCTATATAAGATCTGCAAATGTGTTTTTTGGTATGGTGGACTCTGTGGTCTTCACTGGTCATGATGAGGTATGACCAAGGAGAGTTGTGCTTCCCTACAATTGTGCCCTTATTCCATGGAAAACCTTTACCTGTGCGTACCACTTCACTAATCCCAGGACGAAACCAATCTGACCTACTGCTAGCATTTTTGTTGTACAAGTTTTTTATCCTTTCCTGGTTTTCCTATAGTTTATTTCTGACATTCTCCTGAATATTTGGCTCCAGATTCAAACTGGTTACTAGCAGTATCGTGTGTAACCTTCTACTCATCAGCAGTTGAGCAGGAGAAGCCTACATTGACACAATAGGGGTTGTATTACTATATTGCATAAGCAACTCCCTCCAGTCTTTGGGGTCTAATAGACTATTTGTGAGAAGTAACTTGGCAATGCTGACAGCCTTCTCTGCTTAACCATTCCTAGGTCTAGATGTTGTTAGTGTATAATGAAAAAGTCTAAATCAGGGCTGCCACCAACCCTGAAGCTGAAATCCTGGTTCCTTTCTATAAAAATCCTGTAAAATTCTGGAATCATTCGGTCAAATCCTGTAAAATCCTTGGAATTAAAAAAATTGCAAATTACAGAAAATAAAAGTGGATATAAAAGACATTTTCATATTTAATGTACCTAGTTGTTTTGGTTTGGAATGTACAAATCATAGTAATTCTTTTCTCCACTCACACTTATACTTTTGTTTATATGACTGTACCAGCAATAATTTTCATTTCCTCACCATTGTGAGGTCAATGCCAAACGCAAAAAACAGTCAAACAGATTCGGATTGCATGCGTATAAACTGCAATTGCCAGCAAAGGTTATCTTTAATAATAGCCTTGGCCTTTACATGTGACTGATCATACAGCCAGAAACAGTAATATGTAGATAACTGTATACCCGCGCCAGTGAATAATTAAGCACAATGTTTTGGAGATACACTATTGAAGCAATGGTGTATGTCCAAAATATATTGCTTAATAATTCACCTCCATTGTAAGAATCTTTCAAAGAAATACATCAGTGCAACTGACACACATCGCTGTGGGGCGCTAGTGTCGCATGTACGCAGCAACCACTTAAAATATATATATATTTATAAAGTTTGGATTTGGATTTTTCTACAGTGTTAAAAATCCGTAAAGACAGGTAAAATTAGTTAAAATGGCAGGCCTTGTCTAAATAATGCTTGAACTGGAATGAGTTAAAGAGCACATTGTCAGAATAGGCTACTTTAGGGTTTCCAGGTCTGGAACAGATATTCCTAAATGCTTCAATGACAGAATAATCATGTTTGTCTTTGATTGGGATAATTTATAGTAGTAGCGAACAAGGTCCTGCAAAATACCCCTGAGATGCCACTGCCAACTCCTCCTTTGCTTGATCACTAAAGGGCAAGCACTGAACAGCATGTACCATTTCTAGCATGCTTGGGTCCTTGATTACTGGATCTATGTAGGACCTAGACAGCAAGTCTGTTATATACATCTCTTTATCTGGCCTGTACACTAGTGTAAAATCATATTTGTACAATTTAAGTCAGTGTTTTAAGCCTAGTTGAGGCAATCTTATGTATCTCCTGCATAAGTGAAACAAAGGGTTTATGAACAGTTAACACCTTAACTTGGTAACTATTAGGGTTGTGCGAATGAGACTTTTTTTCTCACAAAATGAAAACAAAATATAGGAATGATCTTTCATGAAACTGAAACGAAAATGAAAAATAATGTCATTAAAGTTTAGCCTTAACGAAAGATTAACGAATTTCATAAAGTTTTAGCAAGTTATACATTATAACCAATTTGTTCCAAAATCAAAGTAAAAAAATGTAGGTTATAGAGTAGTAGGTATTTAGCACAAGGGTTTTGCCTACATTTAAATTTTCATGTTACATAGCTATTTTAGTTGTAAACTAATGAAAACAAACAAGATGATTTACAAGTAAAAATTTTCTTTGCTGGTGCACTAAATGAACTTTAAATTAAACACCTGTAAATTCATCAAAATCGAGAATTTTCTTTTCGTTACAACTTTCGGCAACAAAATTTCTTACTAAAACTGTAGTATATTTTGGGAAAACTCATTTAATAACAACTTGTATAAGCTTTATTCACAATTTGCCCCAACACAGCTACATGACACATCAACGCCATCTTGTATTTTTTACTCTATGTTGTTACATGCTCGCAGGCATGCCAACCTACTGCACATAAACATGCCACACTCCTCTCCCACCTACAGCAATAAAATACTAAATAAGGTAAATCTATAAAAGGGAAACCGCTATTACACATCTACAATCTGTTTAGGAACTCTGACTCTTTTAAGATATCGTGAAGTGCTGTCAGAGGAGGTGCATGATGGAAACCCTTTGAAACCAACGAGCACCAAGTTCATTTCTAGATCTTGACTGTCTGACACTGTTATATTTACCACTCACGTATTCTCGTCAATATCAGTATCTCTGTCTTTCACTTTCTTCTTCACCATCTGTCCATTTCCACTTTCCACTTGTTGGACTGCGCTACTTCCTTCCACACCTGCCATGTCCTTAGAATGAGCCCACATCTGATTAATGTGACAGTGTACAATCCCATGTTTTCCTTTGACTTTAAACGTGAGGGATCCCAACTTTTCCACAATGACTCCCTTTTCCCATTCCTCCCCCTGTGAGAATAACCCTTATAAGCAACAGGGTGCCCGACGTCAAATGATACAGCATGATGGTTGAACCGAGAGGACACCATCTAGAACTGGCATGCCTCAACTTGGTTGGACACAGACGGTGTGAGAAGAGACAGTCTCTTACGAATTGTGCACCCAAACATGAGGCTGCTGGGTGTTTCTCCAGTAAGTGGATGGATTGTAATACGGTAACTCAACAGAAACCTGGGTAAAGCAATTACAAGGGGCACACTGGACTGCAGAAGGGCTTTCAATTTGCACTTAAATGTCTTCACCATATTCTCAGCCAGCCCATTCGTAGAAAGGCGGTACGGTGGCGAAAAGGTGTGTTTAATTCCATTCTGTTTACAAAAGAATGCAAACTCATCAGAGGAAAACTGTGTTCCATTGTCAGAAACTAGGTGTTCTGGAAGGTCGAACATTGTAAACCAAATGCGCAATTTATTCAGAATTGACTCGGGCGTGATATTGGGTAACTCGCAAACCTCCGGTCACTTGGAAAAGTTGTCAACAAGGATGAAAAAATACTTCCTACTGAAGCATCCCCGAATATCGACATGCACTCTTTGCCATGGTTGATGAGGCCACGTCCACTGTAACAAAACAAACTTTTCTGTCATTGGTCTTCCACACAAGCATGCCTCACAATTTGAAACAATTTGCTCTAAATCAGCGTCAATTTTAGACCACCATACATAGGAACGTGCTAGAGACTTCATCTTGCAGATACCAAAGTGATTTGAATGGAGTTCCTTCAGTACAAGGTCACACAACATTGTTGGTATGATGACTCTATGTCCCCACAACAAACAGCCCCGCTCGAGTGCAAGTTCATTGCTTTCACACTGAAAGGGTTTGAGAAGATCATCGACTGTCATCGGCTAGCCCTCACTAACATACTGCATTACTTTGCTGAGAACGACATCTCTTTCTGTAACTAACTTAGTATTTTTAGCTGTCACTGCCAAGAACTCAGCATCACCTACATGCAGATATGAAAACTCTTCTGGCTGCTCGTGCACAGGAAGGGGCAACCTAGAAAGGCCATCAGCATTACCATTATTTGCACCCTTAATATAGTGTACAACATAATCAAAACCTTGTATTAGAACAGCCCATCTCTGTAATATATTTGGCGGCCAACTGAGGAATACCAGTGTGTTCACCAAAGATGTGTACTAACGGCTGGTGATCTGTAACTAACAAGAACTTACGACCATACAAATACTGGAAAAAACTCTTGACTCCAAAAACAATGACCAAAGCCTCATCTAACTGTGTGTATTTTCTTTCCGCCGATGACGAGTGGGATGCATAGGCAGTGAGTTTCTCAACCTTACTGGGGAAAACGTGGCTAATGACAGCTCCTACTCCATACGGAGAAGCATCACATGCTAGTTTAACTGGTAGTGTCGTGTCATAGTGCGTTACTACATTACATGATGACATTAGCTTTTAGTTTGACAAATGCTGAGTGGCAACCAGAAGACCAATTCCATGCAGAACCCTTTTTTAACAAGTCGTGTAATGGCACTAACACTGCTAACAGATTTAGTACAAACTTTGCATAGTAATTTACGACTCCCAACCATGCCCTTTAACTGAGTAATGTTCTGTGGAACTGGAGCACTTCTATGGCTTGTACCTTATCCTCACATGCATGTAACCCTTCACTGTCCACTTGGTGGCCCAAAAACTGTTCACTTTTTTGGAAAAACTTACACTTCTGTTTATTTACCTTGAAGTGGTATTCCTTGGTTAGTCCCGTAACAAGTATGTCGTCTTGGAAGCAAATGACTCCTTCCAGCCCTTGCAGAACTTGCTCCGTTGTTCTTTGGAAAATTGCAGGGCAAGAGGTTACTCCAAATGGGAGTCGACTATAATGAAAAATTCCTCTGTGTGTATTGATGGTGCACAACTTTTGTGAACTGGGATACAGTTGTAACTGTTGAAAAGCCTGTGACATATTGACTGTCAAAAACTCCACCCCACCCTTCAACTTGGAAAACAGGTCTTCAACTTGTGGCAGTGGATAATGTTGCACAATCAACTGAGAATTTACTGTGATTTGAAAATCTGCACAAATTCAAATGCTCCCATCAAGTTTTGCTACAGACACTATGGGAGTCGCCCAGTCACTAAAATCAACTGGATACAAAATGCCCAACCTTGACAACGTGTCCAACTCCATGTCAACCTTGCTTTTAAGTGTAAACGCTAAGGATGTGCTGCAACAAACTTTGGCACTGCTTTGTCCTCTAAATGCAGTGAAACTTCGCCACCAGTGAACTTTCCTGGCCGCCATCAAACATGTGAAGCAAATTTGTTTAACAGCGTACTAGTTTCTGAAGACATTGGATTTTGAGTATGCGACTGGCCAGAAATTGCTACAGTATGAAGACTTGGCCTCTGCAATTTTAACGCCTCGTACTTTACGTTAACTTTACACTTGACAGGCACTCTGATTATCCCAAATGGACTCATGAGGCTATTTGTTTATGAAACTGAAGTTTGTTCTAGTGAATACTTTTTTAACTTATTTTTATATGTTGCCTCAGAAATTGCAGAGATTGCAGTACCCGTATCAATCTTCATGTCCAACTTGACATTCCCCACATACACTGGTAAAACCCAAGGTCTTACTGCCTGGACTTATCAACTGGAAAAAGGATTCAAACTCATCCTCTTGACACTCATCACTTAAGACGTAATTATGAAACACTGCCCCATCATGCCATCCCGCTGATAAGTTCGGACACACTTTCTTTAAATGCCCTGGACGATTGCAGTTGTAGCACCGGTAACTTCGGAAACCGCAGTTTGGTTGTATGTGGCCCTCTTGACCGCAATACATGCACTGGGCGGAACAGTTTCCACCCTGTTTCTTTCCTCGTATGACATACCTTTGCCCGTTGTTACCCTTGAAGCCTTGCCAAGACTATGGCAGTCCATAACTATTTCCCTGACCACATTGTTCAACTAAATGCACTGATACATCTTCATGTATTTGCCCTTACCCATGGTCTTCCCAGACGTGTTTCCCACAGCAGTTTCGTACATTACTGCCAAGGTTACCGCCTTTTCAAAAGTTAAATCATCTGCTTCAAGATATTACCTTTGTGTTATGTCTTTGTCCTTCAATCCGACCACGAACTGATCTCGCAAGGCACTGTTGAGAAAACTGCAGAAACTGCAAAAGTATGTCATCTTTTTCAGTCCTATGACAAAATCAGCGACATTTCACCCTCATGCTGCATCTTATGGAAATTGTGACGTTCAGCAATAACGGAAGGCTTCGGCGCAAAATGACATGACAAGATTTTGACTAGCTCAGCATAACTTCTATCTTGGGGTTTTTTCGGAACTGAGAGGTCTCGTAATACTTCATATATCTCCTTGCCTACTGAAGAGATTAGTATCGCACGTCACTTAATTCCATGTTCCCGACACCATTTGCAATAAATAACTGCTCAAGTCTTTCGTGGGACGATTCCCACGAATCTTCTTCTGGCATAAACTTCTCTGTTTTGAAAGCCGACATCTTCAAGGAACACTGACAATCAAACAGCGACTATCCCATCCTCATTGCCACTGTAGTATGTTTTGAAACGACTCATTCATTCACAACTTGTACAAGCTTTATTCACATATTGCCCCGACACAGCTACATGACACATCAACGCCATCTTGTATTTTCTACTCTATGTTGTTACATGCTCGCAGGCATATCAACCTACTGCACATAACCATACCACAGAAACTAAAATGGAAGTTGTCATTTTTTTGTTTTTGTTTCGGTATAGCGAATATTTGCACAATCCTAGTAACTATACACTATATTATGTCATTTTTTTCAATAACCATTTAACTGTCAACATTTTCTTCTCAATTTGAGCATAATTACCTTCACTACTGGCCAAGCTATGTGATGCAAATGGAATTGGCTTGTCATACTTCATTAAGCAACATCCTATTCATGTCTTCAATTCATCGGCCTGGATGGTGACAGGCAGTAAAGGGTCGAATCTGGTAAGTGTTGCTTTTGCTAGTTTACTTTTTAGTGCCTGGAATATCTCTCTCTCTCTATGTATGTGTGTGCATGCATGTGAATGCATACATGCATGTGTGTGTGTATGACCAGTTCCATTCAGTTTTCAACTTATGTTGCTCCCTGAGTGGGGCTGCCACAGTGCAAGGTCTGGTACATACTCTCTTACATAACTAAACATTCCCATAACTCTTAAGCATTCCTTTCTTTGAACTGTGCTACATCTAACAGTGCTCTGAGTCGGTCTGAATCAGCTTCCTTCGCTGCTGCTGTATTTACCTGGCCTACATATCTGGCACTACTTTGCTTATACTGAAGTTTTTGTTCATTGAACTTTACATTATTAAGGCATACCTGTTTAATTACTGTGACTTGGTGAAGTTTTCCGAAACACAGGGGCGTGTAGGTTAGGTTACCTAGATAGGAGGTTAGGTGAATATTTACCGTGTTTGGGCGCCAGTGCAGAGCACAAGAAACAAATGGGGTCGTGAAGGCCAATTGCCTATGTAGCCTCCCTGGTGTTCCAAATTCAGTCCTGCAGACACCATTCCTGCCTTGATGATACGAAGTTAGATGGGCTATAATCCTTTAGGCCTAGGCTAGTACAGGCTCTTGCCTTCCCCTACACGCCGCTAAATACGTAGTAGTTTGTTCCGGCCACCCAATGCCGCAAACACTTGTCGTACATCTTTAAGATAAAAATACTTCGTAGAGGTAAAGTGGTCAGACTGACCAGTGAATAAATTTGTATGCCGCATCCCTTGAACATAAGCAATTTATTTAGAAACCCTCGTTTGAAGCACAAATGAACATATCTTCACTGTAGCTCGTAGAGCTCTTAAACGGTACAAAAATGGCACAAAGCGGACATACTGTAGTTTTCTAGTTGAAAATTACTATTCGGTCGTATACAAGGCCACCCGTACTTTGGGATGGTGCACGCTCCGGGGTTATCAAAGACTTAAAAAGGTTCCAGTACAAGAAATTAAATACTGCAGCTAAATCATCAGTAAGAAAAATTTGAAGTCCCCAGAGCGGGCACTCACGCATGACCAGCCCTACTGGATACGATGACGTAAGCTTCCCGTGTGACGTCAAAGATCCTGTTACTCGGGTACAAATTATTAAATGAAGTTTGAATGGAGTTGATAATGGTACAAGTATGATAAAACAGTACGTAAAACACAAGAAATTACAATAGAGTAGAGTCCTGTTATAGCGAGATGTCATGGTTCCAGGTTTGATCCTCGCAATAAGAGTGTCCTCGCTGTTCCCGAATTAGACTGATTTTGATCCCCAGTAGGGCCTACTATTTAAAAATAGCCCTAAAATTGCTTTTAAATTGTGTTCAAACCACGATAATGTAAAAAAATCCAGATATATGAAAACTGAATGCCTTAAAATGAGCGGAAAATCTGACCGTGACACGTAAGTATAGCCGCTGAGCTTCCTATCAGTTGCCCGGCCTACACAGTATTTCCCGCTATCGCTTACTCTGCCGCCGAAGCACTGCCCTGCAAGCAATAACTCACCCATCACAGCTCCGCACGACCGCCTCAAACCAAATGCCCTTATTTACTGGCATAATTCTCGCACTTATTTTACAGGATTTTAGTTCAAAAATTACGGTGCGTGAATTATGCAAGGAATCGCCAAGACATGTGCATGTAAACATTAAAATGGGGTCTACTGTAAGTATCCCTCCCCAAACGCGGGGTATACGATTTTTAAAAACACAGCACTTTATTTATTGATAGTAGATATGAAGATACATATTCAAAATTAAATTACTGATGTGCTGGGGCTAACAGCGAAAACATTGCTGTGTGCACGTAGCTGGGCGAGCACCTCAATCATCTGTAGCACGGCCGAGCGAACTCCTAGATCCTCGGTAACGTGGCCGGGCGACACCTAGATCCTCTGTAGTGCGGCCGGGTATGGCGGTTTGCAGCTGTCGGTCGGTCGCTACACAATTATTCTGGCGGGCAGTGGCTGCCCGCAGCCCGCCACTGCCGTTATTACAGGTCTGGTTCACTTCGTAACAGCGGCCCGGTATTGGGAAAACATGACATGTACGTTAAACTCAGAAACAATACATTTGCTAATATTCTCAGTTTACAATTTAACCCAAACACATTGAAAAAACACTAGCTGATAAATCTATAGGTAGGTAACAAGTGAGGCATTGGGGTCACAGGCAAGAGCTTTATATGGGATTATATAAAACAGGAGATGACATCAAGGACTCTAATAATTACACATAACTGTGTAACAGATCAATAAACATTGAAATTTTTCATAAATGTAGAGAAACTTTGAAGTTTTAAAACAACTAATTTCAAAGGGGAATATTCTGTAATTGATGCAAAACAACAGTTAACTTCACTTTCAAAATTCTTTGAATTCCGACACTTCTTAACTCTTTCTTGTTGGCTGTTAAGAGATGGAATTATGTCATTCAGGTCACATTAAGTGATTTTAAACCCTGACCTGTATCATCACTGAGCCTTCAGACAGTAAGGTTCTCATTGTTGCTGAGAAATATACATCCATAGAGGTTGCAGTGAGGGTAGAGTGGCATGTACATTGCATGGCACATGCATTGTGGATTTGTGTATCGACGTTGGATGCATGAGTGATGACAACAGTGTTGCAACTGTGGGTTACTGTCCCATGGGGTAAAGAGAATCCACAGCATTATATTTACTTTAACAACTATAACAGACATTTTATTTTTTAATTCCTGGTGTAGTTTATACAGACCAGAATAGAACCAAAAATAATTGTTTGTAGTTGTTATAAAAGGTGATAAAGTTTTCAAACAACTTGGCCAAATTTACCGAGAAGCTAAAATGTATCGTAATGAGCACTTTTTTTAGGCTTTGCATAGTTTCTCTTTGCATTCATTGTGTATCTTTCTGCAGCATGTAAAACTCAACAATCATGTAATGCTTGACAGCGTTAGAAATACAACAAATGTATTACTGTTACATCTGTTATCACTGTACTATGTATAAATTGAAAACAAACTAATTTCATTTGCTTTAGCAGACAGTTTAAATACGTATAACATTTTATACAATATGATATTAAAACTTGAACCTACTTTTCTTAAATCACACCGACTATTAATTTTTTTGTATTTGATTGACTTTTACGCATTTACAGTCAGCATTTTTTTTCCATTGTTGATTTCTGAAGCATTCAGTTCACCTTGAAACAGCTGCTTGCAGAAATAAAGTTTTACATGTTTTTATTGTACACCATAGCATTCATAATTTTTAACAGTAGGAATGAACAATATGGTAATTTAATCAGACTTACTGAACTGTAAGCACTTATTACAGTTTTTAACCCATTTTATGGAAATTAAGAAAACACGTGCCTTTCTGACATACAAAACATAAACACATCATTAAGAAAGCATGTATACTATATTCTAGTTCAGTTTTAGTTACAATATAAATCTTTATTCAACAGGGGAATGGAAGGATATCTGCACAGAATTTCAAAAGATGCTGTTTGTGCGGGCTTTGCGAGTTGACCGCATCACATTCTGCATATACTCATTTGTGATGTCAAATCTGGGCCAGAGGTTTGTGGAGCCACCTGGATTGGACATGAACGCAGTGTTTGAGGAGTCGAGCCCTCAGTCGCCTCTCCTCTTTTTGCTGTCCCCCGGGGTGGACCCCACAAGTATGCTCGTGCAGCTGGCACATTCCAAAAACATGTCTGCCAGGTTCACTTCCCTCTCACTTGGCCAGGGTCAGTCTCCAATCGCCACGCGGTAAGAATGACTGCATGAAACAGTATTTCAGATAAGCCTATTCTCTGTTTGAAAACTGGAATTTTCATCAGGAAAATGTTTACTTAAAATTAATGAAAAATATATTTTTTTTTTTTCATGTAGTATTTGTTTATTTTAGTGTTTAGTATTACTTGAGTGTTTTCTTTAGTGCGAGAATTGTATTATCATATTTTATGATGATGGAAATTTTTAAGCAAATTTGTCATATCTATAAGTACATTTAGAAAAGAATCAGTAAATGCTTTTGAAGAGAAGGCCAATTGAACATTGATCCACGTTATCGTTGTTGAATAATCCATCTATCCATCCATTCACTCACCCACCCACCCACACACACACACACACACACACACACACACACACACACACACACACACACACACACACACACACACATGCACACACTACACATTCATGCACACACACACACACATCCATCCATCCGTCCGTCCATCCATCAATTCATCATCAACCCATCCACCCAACCACCCATACATTCATCCACCCACCCATCCATACATTCATCCACCCACCCATCTATCCATTCTTCCATCAACCCACCAATGCATTCGCCCACCCACCCAGCCACCCATCCATCTAATCACCCATGTATCCATCCACCCACCCACCCATCATCCATTCAATCATCTAGTAGTAATTGTTCATGGAGCATTTGGATGCTATGGAACTCCTCAATGGATATATGTACATTAGTAATCATATAGAAGGCTTACATAAAATGATAAACAACTTCATTAAATTACAACAGTGTATAGTAAATCACATAACAGGCTTAAATAGAAATGGCATAAGCATACATAATTATGATTAAAATTAGTTTTCACTGGAATTAAATTAAAATACGTACAGTATTGTAAGTTATACAATAGGCATAAATAAGTTAATAATGAGATACCTATTTAAAACTTCCATTTTAGATTTTCAGCATTTGTTTAAAATACATAAACATTAATTTATAAGATAAGTAGCTGTGCTCGCAACTTTATTTGTGTGGAGTTTAGAATCTTTTGACATAACATGATTAAAATAGAAGCTTGAAATAAGGCATCAATAGTGTAAATAAAAATTTTTACATAATTTCTACAATTCCACTAATATTATCAATGCACAATTTTGGATTGGTGGATGTTGGGATATTTGTTACTCGAGCACACCAATTCACACCTTAATGGCTCAACGGAATTGAAGGTTTGGTACTCAGTTATATTTTAGGACATAGGATACTTTTTATCCGAATTCCACGTGGGAGAAGCCGCGGGCAGCTCTATATAAATATGTATTAATAAGATAATGATATATGATAAGTATTTAATAAGATAAGTATTTATTTAATAACATAACATTTGTTTACATTACAACAAAAACTATCATTATAGGTATTGGTTTAGTTCTTTTTCACATTTCTTGTATTCAAAAGATTTTTTAATTGAATTATTTAGACTAAAGCCTCCCAGTACACTACATTTTTTGGTTTTATGCCAGGCGTGTAGGAACTAATATTTTCCTGGGGGGGGGGGGGGGGGACAGACGACTGTAATGGTGTCATTGATTCTATGTTAACTACAATATACATGTTATATTGTCCTCAGGTTCTTTTAAATAAGTGCAATGCTACTGTTGTTAGAATAAGTGATTATTTCTTGTACAAGCAATAGGCCTACATACACTATAAGAATAAACATCTGCTCTTAAATAAACAAAATTAGGATACTTTGATAACGTCAAAATTCAAAAACTTTGTGTGATTATTTTTTTGTAATACACAGATGTAAATATGTAAATGCATAATGTAAGTAATAGTCTAAATTATATTACATAGGCATATAATAAAAAAATTATCTTTCATGTTAACAAAATTCAAAACCTAAATTAAATTTGCATATAATATTGACATAATTTACATTCTTCATGAACAATTATATCACACACATTGAAACACTCGCATAATTGTTCATAATGGACTATGGTATTGTGTGGTATGGCATCATAGTGTGTAGTCGATATGTGTCAATATTGATCATCAGTAGGTTAAGGGAAGTGAGGGATATGAGGTTGGCACTAGTGTGGATGCCGGGTGTGTTGTGTGTAAAGGCGCACAGTCATTTGGATGGTTAGTGATAAGGACGAGTAAGAGATGCATAACGGGACATAATATTGGCGACGATGAAATTGGAAGTGTGTCATGGTTAGAGTAACGAGTTCAGAGTGTTGAAATATTGCAGGGCATAATGACTTTGATGTCAGTATTCGACGAGTTTGTGCCGGGTTGGGACACATGGACGACGTACTCCAAGCGCCTGCAATTTTATTTTCTCGCAAATAAAGTAACAAATGAAGAGGAACAATGTGCAATATTCTACATGGTGGCAGGATCCGAGTTGTATGGGTTAGTTTCATCGTTGTTTGCCCCAAAGTCTATCTCTTAAGTTGGGTTAGTGGAGGTCCACTAACCCAACTTTAGTGGAGGTCCTAATCTTACTCAGTAACCACCTCGAACCAAAGCTGAGTGAGGTGATAGAATCTTTTAAATTTTATAAAAGAGATCAAGGTGATGGTGAAACAATAGCACAGTATGTGGCCGAGCTTAGGAAAATGGCTACTCACTGTAATTTCTCTGACTTGGACCATATGTTGCGGGATAGATTCGTGTGCGGAGTGCAGGAAAAATCAGTGCAATATGCATTGCTATCCAAATATAAATTGACATTCAAGGGTGCAGTGGAATTGGGAATTGGCTTCCGCGATGGAGGCAACAGGGCGGAATGTTGAGAACATTAAGGGAGATATGGAGGAAGTGTGCAAGTCGGTGCTTAAGCTGAAGGGAAGCTTCAGGAGAAAGAAAGTGGAATTTAATGAATCGGACCCCAATTTAATAGGAACGATCAGAAGAACAGGAGCACCGGACAAGCGACAAAGTACAGATGAGGCAAAATGCTACACCAATCTGTGTTGGAGGTGTAGGGGAGAACATTCTCCAGATAAGTGTAGACACACTAAATCCATATATGTAATTTCTGTTGCAAGGCCAATCACTTCGAGAGAGCTTGCATAGTTAAAAAAAAGTCAGGTAACACCAGGTCAAAACAGCAAGGAAACAGACAGGGCCTTTCTGGAGGTGGCACAAGGTATAGGTTATCAGAACAGGCAGAGGCCACTGAGGATAAAGATGAATCCATGTACAGTTTGTTTCAGACGGACACCAAAGTGAACAGGCAAGCACCAATACTGGAAGTGTGGTTAGATGGGAAGGTGCACCAAATGGAAATGGACACAGGTGCAGGGCAGACTATCATGGGGTGGACAACATTCAAACAGTTGTGGCCAGATGAGCCACTACTACAGGATACCAACATGGTGTTGCATATGTGGTCTCAGGAAAAGCTGTGAGTTTTAGGGTCCCTGCAGATAAGAGCGCAGACCAAGGCAGTGGAAGTGTCCTTACCACTGCTAGTGGCAGAAGCCAATGGTCCAAGCTTGTTGGGCCGAAACTGGTTAGCACCATTGGGAATTTACCTAAAAACTACTGTACAGTCTCGAATAAATCAGTACATATAAAAGTATTCAATAAGTTAGTAAAATATACCAGTCATATACCTTGTAAAAATGTTCAAATTATCTGAGTAAAATTTTTATCATTTAGAAACCTCGCAATTGGCGAATGTTGACTTTCTCTAATGTCCTAGAAACAAACTCTTTTAAGATGTCATGCAGTTGAAAAGAAGATAATCTTGAGCCATGGATATGAGCAACCAATAAGTGATTAAGTCTTTCTTGTGACATATTTGCTCTCAAATATGTTTTGAAACATCTTAAATCACTAAAAGATCTCTCTGAAGAAGTTCCAGAGGCTGGTATGGTAAGGATAAGCATTATCAATTTCTTCACTGCTCCAAGCAATGTTTGTACCATTGCTAATTCTTTCTTCAGTTTTCTTGCAATACAAACAACTCAACTGATATTTTCTTCAGTGATGACAGCTTCAACATAAGCAGTTGTGCATGCAGTAAGTCTACATTGAAATCAAATGAATGTACACCTAACTCTAGCTGCAACTCTTCTGGAGACAGAGGGCCGTGTTGGATAGAAAACAGAATGACATTTTCTAATTAGATCAGTTTCTTCATTCCAGCTTAATAAAATTTTCTTTTAAGCTCATTTACGAGGTGGCCCACAATCTCATAAAATTCTTTCCTTCATTTTTCTTTGGGTGTGAAACTGACTGAGGGGCTTGGGTTGAGGCTATTCTCTAACTTACATGGTACTGTGACATTACTCTTCTCAACTGGTTCCTTCAGATTTAATTTTTTGGGAAGTTCTCCTGTTTCTTTATAAGTTTTAGAAAATCCTGTCTCAGATCTAAGTTTCGAAAGAGTCTGCACAAGTAAATTGCAGCTGTGATGTAAAACATTGTTTCCATTTTCTGAAGCCTTTTAATATAGCCCCGTAGAGCATATTTTCTCTCGTTTGATGCGTTTTCATTCACGATTTCTTCCAGAGTTTGTTGTACACGTCCATAGTTTTGTCTGAATCTCTTCAGCTAATATACTCTGACAGCCCATCGTGTAGGACAAAGAGGATGGTCTTGCATGTTCTTCACTGCATCAGATTCTTATGTGCATGGTGGTAAAACCATGTGTGCATAAATTGATTTCCTTTTTGCTCTCTCTAATATAAAATTTGAACCTTAACTATCATCAAAGCATCGCACATTCCATCCTGTTTTCTTGTAATTCCTTGCAAAGCGATATTAAGAGCATAGTTTGAACAATGTACAAAACAGCGTTTAGGAAATTCTTCAGTGAGGTGTTTCGGTACACCATTCCACTGACCTGATGTATTGGCCGCACCATCAAAACAATGACCTCACTGTTTGTAAATGCTTATTGTCATTCTGAGTAGCATGTCTTTTGTCACAGTTGTAAGTGTACTTGCTGCAGAACCTAGTGGGTTGTACATGCCAAAAAAAGTTATTTTATCTCTAGATAATCTGGAGAGAGACAGTGCACACACAAAGAAAACTGCTCCTCACCAGAAATGTTGGTTGTAGAGTCTGCAATAATGCATATAAATGATGAATTTGAAATTTCATCCACAGTATTTTTGAGAACTATATGGGACATAATCAGCAAAATTTAATTTTGTACGACTGGGCTAAGCCAGTTGTCTCTGCGCAAAAGCCATGACTTTAACTCCGGCACATCAGATTCTCTTTCATGCAACAAAAGTTGCAAGTTTCCATCAAAAGCTTCATGACCGCGAATTGCATTTCCTGTGCGTGCTAAGTACCTGAGTGAACTGATTATAGCTATCATTGCTTTGCATGCTTTCTCTTGTTGCTCTTTAACTTGGGTATTCAACTGTGACAATCATCATAGTGTAACCAAATGTACTTCACAAACCAGCTTGCAATGTATCATCTTGAATTTGTTTCAGGAAAACTATAATTTGAATGTGGATGATTTTTTACTACAATTATGGGAAGGTTTTCGGATTCATTTAAAGCACGATTACAAACAGAATTGTGACCAACGTGGGGTTTGTCACCTGTGGTACAACCTTCACTTTCAGACAGTTGTAATGTGCCCTGCATTTCTTCTGTACTGTGTATTTTGTCTGCTGATTGTTCTGAGCTGACAGTTTCTTCTACAATAGTAGTTGCTGGTGGCTCTGAATGTGATGATTTTGGTTTTACTATATGTTTTACAATGTTTTTCTTTTAGACATTTTCTGGAAAAAAAAATAAGGGAATGAAAGAAACTGTAATTTTGTTTTTGGTGGCTCCTGGCTTGTATCAAATATAAAATTATGTTTTTATGTTTAAAATCCATTTTTAAAAAAATGCAACTATCTAACTAACAAAAACACAAACTGCAAAAGCTGCCAATGACATCAAGCAAGCTGTAGCCGAGCACTCCATAATGTATACCATTAAAATGGTGTTATTTAGTCACATAAATGGATGAGAAGTTTCAATGTCCTATTCACAAGTTTTATAATATAATTCTTTTTAATCATCAGTTTTCCTACAAAGACCATGATTTTACCTTATCCCCTAACACCCTTTTTCACAGGTTGAGTATATTTCTCACAATTTTCGCAGCATCTCACAGCACACTGAAATGTAAAACCATTTGAATATACTTTTCTAATAAAATAATAAAATACATATTTTAGTATTCCAGTCACATCGTTTTTCGAATGCAGCAGCCACTAATATGAAAATACTAAATTTTGGTTAGCAAAAAAAAATTTTTTTATAATTTGCTGTTATTGACTCATACACCCTTACGCAAAATTTGGCATTATCATCTATTGCAATATAAAGACTCAGCATTGGGTCCATTGAAACTACCATATCAGATACGGGGCAACTATGTCAGTAGAATTGCAAAAAGGCATGCGGTGCGAATATAAAATGTAGTGTACTGGAAAGATTCTCCCCGCCTGACGTACATACACAGCGGAGCAATAAAGGTGACACTGCTACACGCGTCAACAACCATAACGCCTCTATGCACAAAGCAATAAAAGGGCGTGTAATGTTTTACGAGAATCCTTTTTTCAATGGGACTTTAAGCAGTGAGCCCATTATAATTTTCTTGTGGGAAGTATGTACTACGCAGGCTTCTAGTTTTGTGTTTACTAATCCAGTTGGTATTTTTCCAGATACAACTGTCAGAAAAAAACTGTTTACCTTTTTTAAAGGTCTCAAAAATGCAGTTTCCAATAAGCATGCAACGTAGCATCAGTTTGCTATGCAAGTTATACACTGCATTCAAAATAAATGTTGGGGTCTTGGCTAGCATTAGTCAGTAAAAGGTGCACTGGCAGTACTTGAATTATAAATAAAAAGATGAATTCATGTCGTATTTGAACCTTATGTTTTCATGACTGTCTAAATCACTACAGATCTGTCGCTCTTCTCATCTGCATTCACACAGGTACGAAGTCACAACAGCAGTCATATTAAGTTTAAATGTTCATCTCGACTAGCGAGGAAAAATTACGAAGACGAGGAGGAGGAAAAAAAAAAGACCTTCCTCCTCGGGGCCTAACAACCTCCCGCACCCACGGAAGTAAATTTAACAAGACAGTTGTTGAAGTCCAAAAGTAGTTGTTAGTGAAGAAATATTTAAGTTGAAAAAAATAGAAGTTCTGGTTGGCAGCACGTGTGGGTGCAGGTGAAGTTTGTTCCACTTGTTACCTCTTGGTGGTTGTTGTAATAATGTGGAAGAGTACAGGGCCAGCCACGCGCACCTCGTTACCCGCAGCTAACCCCCACTCTCCGATAAAAGCTAAAAATACACACTTGGCCAGGGTTTTCGACCTCTTATTGGCTGTTCATGACCGCACGCTACTGCGTGGAAACTGCAAAAGTGCTGATGGCATGGGAATTAAGAAGAAATTTTAATCTCAAACATTTTGTCACCTCACTCTGGAACCTGGGAAACTAAAAGTGCCACGTAAAGCAGATAACACTCATATTACAGCCTCACATTTAAAATGATAAAGCCCTTACTTCTAAACCAAGCCATGAAAAGAAAAATTTGGAAAAATACACTCAGTGACAAAATAAACTGTGAAATTTAACAAGGGAACCTGAAAAACAATTAAAGAAATAAACAATAAAACCTGTATAAACACAATGCTACATTCCCCCCCCCCCCCCTTGATTTGGGAAAAATTTTGAAGAAATCTTCACCAAATGAATACCTAACCTTAAAGTGTGACCTTGTTCCTCCAAACTCAACACACAAACACTCTGTAAAACATAAAAACCCTCACACACAACAATACAAAAGTACAAGTTACTTAGCATTGAAAACAATTTCACTGGAGTAGATACAAAACAACAATACATTATACCCTTATGTACAAGACACTATCATTCAAACACTCAAACAAGTACACAACACAATAATGTAACAAATCCAAAGTTCAAAGGAATAGCTATAAACAATAATACATAATTCCTTCATTTACCAAAAATATGAAATATAAACATTCATTAATGCACTTCAACTAAAAACCCAACCATCTTTCAAGTTTACAACACAAAATATCTACCATCATACATGTACATAACACAACAATACTAACAACCATACTAAGGTAAGTTTAAGTTACAGAAAACATTTGTATAGAAGAATATAATGTCAATAGTATTTCACAACTATCAAATACAAATTCAAGACATCGACACTTAAAGTCAAGGTGTAAATTGTGTGAAACAATAATAAATGTAACAAGTGTATGGACACCCAATAATACAAATAGGTGACAGGTGTAATTCATAGTACAGATATATAATCCTCAACAACAATTTGAAACTTTCCAAATACAAGAAATCAAAAGCAAAGACACAAACCCTGCATATAGATAACAACTTTACAACAATATCACACAAGAAAAATATCTGCAACTCTTTTAATAAACAGTGACCCTAAAAAAAAACAACACATTTACGATGCCGTGTATTCATCATAACCTCAACATTTTTTGCAATCATACATTAAGTTTCTGCAAAAAACAATTAATTTACCAAACCCTGTAAACATTTTCATCCAGCTAAGTGGGTGTGTAAAAAATATCCTTCTAGGTTAGATGATTAGTAAAAATTGCTCATATTTACTTTATCAAGTTAATGAGCCAACCCCACATTTACCAGGGTGCAGGTTTGCCCCAAACACATAATACATAACCACTGCCACATTTAAATATTAACACAAAAAACCTAGGTCAGTGTAAACTCAAAAATTGTCACAGGCCTGTACCACCCCAACACACAATCTCAGAGCGAAGACTCAATAACACACACACTGGAGCAATTCCTACACCCTACACCTCCAAACTCATCACCACTCTACTGTTGGATGCCGAAATAAATACAGGTAGCATTTGTGAGACACAATAGCCAAATTTAGGTGACGTGCCACAGTGGTGAGGCTGACTTCTGTGGTTGTTTACTAGGCCTATGTGGCGCCCCTAGCACTTTGATTGTGTACTAGCTATGTTTTGTTGTTGAAAATAGTAGTATGGCCGTTTGTGTGTGCATGGTGTGTATTTGTGTCGGTATAATGCAATAAACGTGATGTTGTCAGAGTTTGTCGCACCTTTTCATTACCTATTCAACAGGTTATGGGTCCAGGACGTTTCGACCGGACCATAGAGTGTAGTGGAGTGCAGAGATTGTTGTTTGGACTGTTCAAAACAAGACGTCCGGTGCTACACAAAGGTGATGGCTGCGCAGTTTGAAAACGAATATCAAAGTAACATTCTGCACTTAAATCCCAAGAATTATTTTGCATGGAAATTGCAGGCAAAAACAGAACTAAACCAAGAAAACTGCTGGAATGCCGTTGAACCGGGTTTTGATTCACCATTGAATGCAGATCAAGAAAGGGTAAACAGGAAAGCTTTATCCTTTCTATACAAAAATGTGTCTGATTCCTACATGAATGACATCGCAGCAGAGTGTGTGCTTGCAAATGATGTGTGGGACATTTTGGCAGATATCCACACCGAAGTCAGTTTTCTTCAAGAGTTACGATCCCTAAAAACCTTGTTCTTAATTTCCAAGAACAAGGGAGAGGAATTGCATGAATACGTTACATGACTGCTGACCCAAAACCAGAAGGGTTGGAGTTTTACGGACAAACAGATTGCAGGCCTAATACTTCTTGGTCTACCATGGGACAGGTACGAGTCGTTAGTAGAAGAATTAGGAAAGGAACCTAACCTTTCCATCAAGCTGGTGAAGGCGAGATTGTTGGAAGAATGGAATGAAGACAGAGATGAAAATGAGGCAGTCGCACTTGTGACCGACAAGCGTGGCTATCAGGGGAGAGCTCAGCATCCCAGCGGCCGCGACAGAGGAAGGGGTCAGCAAGACTACAAAAATAATGAAAGGAAGTTTAACCGTCCAGAGAAGAAACTTAGAGACCCAGACAAGCCAGTAAACGGAAATGACCGGAAGTGTTGTCGTTGTGATGAGTGGGGCCATATTGCCAAATTTTGTACCACGGTTAAGTGGAGAAAATGGGCACTGGGCAAACAATTGTGAAAAGGAAGTGCAACAAAATCCTGAAGTTTCTCAGGCAAATAGTATAGGACAGCGGAGGCACAAAGTGTTAGTAAATGCTTGTGATCTAGTTTCACCCAGGAAAGATGTTATAGGATGGGTTGTGGACTCAGCCGCCACAGATCATATCTGCAATATAAGAGAACTGTTTTCGGAATTGAGAGGATACCAGGACGAAATAACAATGGGCAAGGGTATGGCTGAATTCAGAGGGTGTGGCATTATCCAAATTAAGGTCACATGAGTGCAGACAGGTGGATGCTAACATGTCAGATATGATGTATGTACCGTATTTTAACTTCAACTTGCTTTCCGTAAGCAAAATGGTAGCAAAAGGTGTTTGCATGGAAATGAATGCAAAGGGAGCCCTTGGGCGTAATGGGGATTAAGTCCTTTTCAAGGCCCCTATCTTTAATGGCCTATATGTCTTGCATGCAGAAGGGAGATCAGAGTGTATCATAAATGTTGCCAACTCCGAGAATACTTGTGAGGTTAGGGATGGTATGGCCCTTAGAAACATGGCTGTATGGCATCGAAGGCTTGGCCACCTAAATGAACAGTACATAAGGAAGATCCCAGGGCTGACTGTTGAAGGTAAGGCACTTGAAGCATGTGATGTTTGTATGAAGGGCAAAATGATTAAGGTTGGATTAAGGACCAATAGGAAGTCTAGGCAGCCATTGGAGTTGATCACTCTGACATTATGGGTAAGTTACCATTATCAATTGGAAGGGCTCAGTATCTTTTGATCTTCATTGATGATTATTCCAGACATCTAACCATGGACTTTTGGTAAGCAAAAGTGACGTTTTTGCCGCCTTTAAGGCATATCAGAGCAAGGCAGAAATGGTACATGGCACCAAGATAAAGCCATTTCAGACAGATTTGGGGGGGGGGGGTGAATATTTCAGTAAGGAGTTTAATTCTACTTGAAGCAATCTGGCATAGTACACAGGAGAACAGTTGTAGAATCACCATAGCAAAATGGAATTGCAGAGCGGGCTAACAGGACTATTGCCTACTCAGTCAGGTGTATGCTGGTAGAGTCAGGTTTGCCAAAGGGTTTCTGGGCAGAGGCAGCAAACATTGTAGCTCATGTGAGAAATCTAAGTCTTTCACGTGCCATCGATTTTAAAATTCCCATGCAGCTATGGAAGGGTGAGAAGGTCATAACTAGTACATTTGATTCCTTAAGTGTATTTGAATGTATAGCCTAGATGCACATCAGGGGCAAGGACTAATTTGACCACAGAGGAGTTGAATGTGTTTTTATTGGCTACAAAGGGAGCGTCAAGGGATACAGATTATGGCATATTGAAGCAAGGAAGGTCAAGATTGCACACAATATTGTTTATGAGGAGGATAAATTTCCATTTCACATGTATGAGAAATCCCATGCAAGAGCCATTGTTGAGCTAGAGAACATTTTTCAAGAAGATGTAGGCGTATCACAGGCCGATGAAGTTCCAGTAAGCGAACGAGTGGATGATGTTTTTCAGACTAGATCAGATGAAGGAAACCCCTGTGAAATTTTGTCTGAGGATGATGAACCGTTTTTAGGATGAGAAGCAAGAACAGTAAATCTACCTAGAAGATCTGCTAGGCTGCAGGCACAAAGTCAAAAGGTTTCTACCTGCCCATATGGATGTGTGACCATAACGAGGAAAGGTTGTTCTCGCGAACCCAAGAACATTCAGGAAGCAATAAATAGTAACGAGGCAGAGATGTGGAAACGCACCATGGACGAGGAGATTAGGAATCTATTGGATAAAAACATGTATGAAATTGTGGACCGCCCTGAGGGGAAGAATGTTTTGGGGTGAAAATGGGTGCTGAAGCTCAAAACTAGCTCAGATGGCACCATTTTCAGGTACAAAGCTAGGTTAGTGGCTCGTGGGTTTTCACAAATTCCAGGCACTGACTGTAATGAGACTTACGCTCCAGTTGTAAAGAAAAAACCATTTGTGTGCTTCTCTCTGTCCGTGCAGCTGGGTTGGGTAAGGGCGTATCTGAATGGAGTACTTAATGAAGAAATTTACATGGAGCAACATCCAATGTATCAACAGGGTGGAAAAGGTAAGGTGTACAAATTGGTAAAGAGCATCTACGAACTGAAGTAGAGTGGGAAGGAGTGGCACGACACCCTTGATGACATGCTGAAGGGTTTTGGTCTGAAGAGACTGAAAAAGGACCCATGTGTATACGTGGACGGTAGTGAGAAACTGGTCGTTTTTGTGTATGTTGATGACCTGGGCATATTTGGTACCCGGGACAAAGTGGAATGGGTGAAGGAGAGGCTGATGTGTGCTATCCAAGTAAGAGCTATGGGGGAAAGGACACCTTCCTCTCCGTCAACATTGTTTTGAAAAATTATTCCATTACGCTGGATCAGACGCACTACATTGACCAACTATTATGCTCTTTCGGAATATCGGACACAAAGGGGAGGTCCTTACCTGTAGAAGTCAACAGAGATGATGACACAAATACAGGACATGAACGTTGTGACCTGTACTTATACTGTTGCATCTGTCACAAATAACTAGACCTGACATGAGTTTTGCCATTGATAAAGCCAGTCAGAAGAGTGCAGCTCCAAGTTTAAAGTACTGGCAGGATATCAAACACATACTCAAGTACTTGAAACAAACCAGAGATTGGAAGTTAAAATATGACAAGTACCAGAAAGTTGCAGTGTTTTTCTGTAACGCAGACTTGGCGAACAACAGAGAGGACAGGAAGTCCATCACCAGTGTGGTAGCAATCTTAGGTGGAGGACAATCATATAGATCTCCAGAAAACAAACCTGTGTTGCAGACTCGACAACAGTGGCAGAATATTATGCCATTTACGAAGCTGTGAAGGAGGCAAGGTGGTTATCATAGCTGATGGCCGAGTTGGGACATGGTGAACTAGCCCCTGTTCTCACCATCATATTTTCGGACAATGAGACAGCTATTTCAATGTGTAAGACATGGGAGGTATCCGAGAGAACGAAGCATGTTGACATTAAATATTATTTTGTGAGGGACGAGGTGGAAAAGGGGAAGATAAAGGTAAAACATATATAGGGAAGGAAGAATCCGGCAGATTTGCTCACAAAAGGTCTAAACGGTGCTCATACAAAATATCTTTCCCGAAAACTAAACCTCATGTGTACCCCTTAAGTGATGTATGATCCTGTAAGTAGTATATGGGCATATTGAGTTTTGTGCAATCTTACATGTTGCTTATATGAAGTTAAGTTAATTTCCTGCTGTTTTCTTGTTATGTAATATCATATTTTGATGACCTGCGCTGAGAAGTTGACAATGTTTATATGTAAGTTACCTGTGAGAGGCACGTAACCTTAAAATTTTTTCTTTTGCATCTCAAGAAGAAGTGTTGGATGCCAAAATAAATACAGGTAGCATTTGTGAGATACAATAGCCAAATTTAGGTTACGTGCCACAGTGGTGAGGCTGAGTTTACAAGGCCTATGTGGCGCCCCTAGCGCTTTGATTGTGTACTAGCTGTGCTTTGTTGTTGAAAATAGTAGTATGGCCGTTCATGTGTGCGTGGCATGTATTTGTGTCAGTATAATCCAATAAATGTGATGTGAGAGTTTGTCATGCCTTTTCATTACCTATTCAACATCCACAACACCTCAGCTTACAACCTGATGGTAATTTGGTGGTCAGAAATGTAGTAATGTGGTTTGGGAAAGGCGGTTATGTGGAAATTTTGGAAAAAAGTTACCCAGTATGCACCAGATGTCGCCGTGGCTGCGTCGACTGATTCTGGTAGAGTACGAGATGAAGTCCTCCCAGAGTGCTGCAAGATGATCATCCAGGCATACTATTTCCGCCGTGCTGAACCTGCTTGCTGTAAGGCACTTTAGTGCCAAGATGACCTGTGAAGTCATTGTATTTAAGAAACTCCCTATGCTGTGGAATGTTGCGGCCAACCACACTCTCATATAAGACAAGAATTACACTTAAAAATATTTTATAACAGTGAAGGTGAAATTGGCGGGATTTAAGGGCCCATGCCCTGAAGTGCCTTGCAGCAGTTGAATAATATGCCTACTTCAGTTCCGATAACACTTTTAATACAAAGAAATTTACACATTCCTCCAGGAAACAGTTTATAATCATGCCCCCTTTCAGTCGAGGCCAAAGTTACGCTGCAAAAAATAGCATGGCACTAACAAGTGATTTTAATGTGCAGTAAAACTTTAAAAACAATCCCCAGGTGATGTAAACCTCCGGGAGGCAAGCGTCAGTATCTCGGGCGGCTAAAAAAAAACCGGTTCCGGAAAATTTATGTACTATTGGTGTTACATGACTGGTGCAAAAAGATGAGTACCGCCCAAGTGCGGGAAAAAACATGACACGTTCATGCACAACCTACCCCTCTGGTTGCTCCTTGTTGACTACCTTCCTGCCTTGGCACGAGGTAGAGCAATAGTGTGCCCACGCATCGCGGAAGGAACTACTTGCACACGTGCATGAAAAGAACTCTGCTTAAAACTACGTACAAACATAAAACTTGCATATAATATTCTCTTAACAACACACCCTGGCTGATCAAAATATTACTTGAAATGAGGTGAACACAGCACTGATGGGGGTGAACAAAAACATAACATAATGAAATTCTGTAATAATTGCAAAAACTTGGAAAGAATAGGTAGCATTTGCTTTGAAATATAAACACGTGACAGTGTTTCTAATTGCATATAAATATTTCCTTAATAAAATTACTTGGGAGAGTTTTTGGCTGGAGTATCACGCCGCCGGAGTGTTTGTTTACAATTAGGTCTTGCCCACGTACGTGATGCTGCACTGCCTGCTCTCCTGCACTGCACTGACGCATGCTCGTTGCATCGCATTATACTTGCACTTCGCGGTGATCAATCGCTGAGTGTGTCTGCACTGTCGAGGGCATGGTCAGCTGCACAAACAAGCTAAAGGGTAGAGGAATGAGTGGACGTCAAACACCCTCTCACCCCCTTGAAGACTGTTTGTAAGCCGATGCCGTTACCTGCAGCACTGGGATGTCCTCAGGGTCCTCTGAGTGAGCAAAATGTAGGCCCGTTTCTGCTGAGCCCCACTTTCCTCCAGTGCTAGGTGTTGGTGGTGGGTGTTGCAGTTGACAGTGCCGCAGGTGGCTGAAGCACACCCACACTGACAACACTGCTATGGCATTCATATCCGCCGCCATGTCCGCCGCAGGTGGAGTGGGCAATGGACCTGCTGCCCTCACTCCCGCCTTCGCTGCTTGCACTCGTGCTATCTTCCCTGCTCATCTTGCTCTTGCTTTTATTCACTTTTCAGGGGTGGCCCGGGCGAACTGACTTCTCTTGCTCACGTGTAACCTCCTCCTCTTCTTTACTTGCTATCTCCTCCATGCTGCTTGCTGTCACCGCCATTTCTGTCGCATCCTGCTGAGATGATCTCGTTTGAGGTGCTGTAGCAACAACGGGTTCCATCGGGTCGGCGGGAGCGCTCGTAGGCGTCCCACTGTCGAACACACCTGGTGAAGCACTCTGTCGCTCCCTGTCAGGCATGGTGGTGCTGTGCAATGACAGGTCTTTGGTACTTGCTTCTCTACTCTCCTCTGAAGGTCCGGTGACACTTGCCATGTCATTCCCTCCCTCAGGGAGCACGTCTCTGACGAGGCCAGAGGTCACACCGGGTGATACTCTCACGTCGTCCTCTTCCTGCTCAACTCCTCTTCCTGCATCACCTCCTCCTTCTCTTCCTGCTCTTCCCTGCTCTGCATCGTCGACACCATCATGGGGCTGAGGGACCCCGTGATCAACCTCGTTGTTGACCTCACCTGGCTGCTGCCGGATGTCGTCCCGATGCACCCTCACCCTCCTCCTGCTGATATGGACCATATATGTGGTGGGTCCCTGCTGTGCAGTAATCCGGTGTGGCCTACTCCACTTCATCGCAAGGCCCACGCAGAAGTTTTTCTGAGCCGCGGACTGCGGGTGCGTGCAAAGATAAACTCCTTGGCCAACTCTTAGCACTGGTGGTAGTCGCGTGGTCGTTGGCAACCACTGTCTTGCATATCACTCATGTTGTTCTCGCACTTGCTGTTCTCGTGCTCATCACGCACGAGTGGTGGCACTGCTAACTGCACATGGGAAGTTTCATTCACCTGGCAATCGCAAGTTTCTTCCTGTTAGAACTTCGGCAGGCATTTTGCTGGTGGTGGCTTTGGCACATCAGTGGAGAGTGTACAACGCTGCTGGCAGGTGTTGTGCCCATGTTGAATGCTGGTCACCCACACGGAGGCACAGCTGCACTTTCAGTTCCTGATTGTGCCGCTCCATGGGGTTGGCCCTGGCATGGTACACAGCCATTGTAAGATGGCGTACTCTCCACCGAGTACATAATCACGCCACTTCTTCCCCGTGAACTAGCTCCCATTATCTGCCAGTATGTTTTTGGGAAAACCCCATCGCAGAAAGTAGTCTTGACTGAAAACTTTTGCGATGGTTGTTGTGCGTGCACTGCTAACGGGATATGCTTCTACCCATTTTGAAATATCATCTGTCTTGACAAAGATGAATTTTTTGCCAGTTGTTGTCCGGGGGTATGGCCCCATGAGGTCGAGACACACTGTCTCGAACGGTTTCTGCAGGGTGTGTGGCCGTTACTGATGTCATCCATCAGCTCGACAAGCGTTAAACAGGTTGCATTTCCAGAATTTCTGTACGAAGCGGTGGGCGTGCTGCGCGAGATCGGGCCAGAAGAAATGCTTACGTACATTGCACATAGTCTGGTCAACCCCGGCGTGTCCTACCACACTGCCACTGTGCGCTTGGGTGAATACCTGATCCCGTGCACACATGGGGACAAACACCCTCCATTTCCCCAGGTGTTAAACCGAGCACGTTTCTAATCTCCTGCTCACTACACACCAACCCTCCACTGCTTTCTCTGCGCATTATTGCATTTTTGCTCATGAAAATTGGCAGCCCTGTTGTTTGTTTGGTATGCGCTCATACAGTTTGTGTATTAAGATATCTCCCTCTTGCACGTTGACCTGCTGTACATATACTTCCGTGACTGGCTCTCGCGCATTTGGCGGAAGGATATTGTCCCATTCTCCATCATCCTGCTGTACTGTTTCCTCATTTGGAGCATGTGACGTGTCCGCCAATTCATTTTCTTTCCCCAGCACGTGCTCAACACAAAAGTCATAAGCCTGTAACATTGATGCCCATCACGTGAGCTTACTACGCACCTGGCGAATGCTGTGTAGCCAAAGCAAACATCGGTTATCTGTACGGAGTATGTATCATTGAAATTCCAAGTACAAGCGATATTTCTTTATTGCCCATATGACAGCGAGACACTCACGCTCATTAATGTCATAACGGCACTCTGTATGGCCTAACTTGGTGCTCGCAAAATCAATGACTAGCTTATTTCCATTCTCGTCTACCTGATACAGCACTGCGCCTATGCCTTCTTGACTTGCATCAGTCTGCAGGTAAAGATGCCAGCTTGCATCATAACTGACCAGTGTTGTACATTCGCGGAATGTTTGTTTGATTTCACAAAATGAATTTTTAGCTTCAGGTGTCCAGTGAGAGCGATGTTGCAGTGAAAGTAGGTCTGTCAAAGGTGCTGTAATTATTGCAAAATTCTGTATGTGTTCTCTGAGCCAGTTAATTAGTCCAAAAAATTTTCTGAGGTGTTTACGGGTCTTTGCTCTGGGATAGTCATCAATTATTTTAAGCTGTTCTGGCTTTGGCCTATTTCCCCCTGCATCGATGACGTGCCCCAGAAAATCAATAATAGTCTTGCCAATGTGACATTTTTCCATCACGCAGGTGAGGTAATTGATTGTGAGTCACTCCAATCCTACAGATAGTTGGTGTAAATGCTCATCCCAAGTGTCCAACCAGATGATAATGTCGTCGAGGTATGCCATTGCATACTCGCCGATTAGCCTGTCCAAGACCCAGACCATCATGTCTTTTTCAGTCAGCATGTGGTAAGGTTTTGGAGTACCCTGTTAATCAATGTAGACTTTAGTAGCTTTGCGCTAGACAGTAGGGTGATTTTCGTTCTCCTGCCCATCAGTTGTTGCACTGGGGAACCTAAATTGTCCCTGGGTGTGTTTCTATGCCGCAATGATGCTACCCAAATGTCTGACTGGTCTTCCTCACACTTCTTAAGAAGATTTTTTTTTGTTTCTTGTACGTATCGTTCCGCCAGACCGTTCAACCGGGGAAAGTGTGGACTCAATTCTATGCTGGAAGTTCCATTCCTATCTGATTTTCTAGAACTGGTGCACTGCAAACCTTGGCCCTCCTTCTGTACGAAACTCATCAGGTATCAATGTCTTAATGACTTCATCGCTGGTGGAGGAAGCCAGGACGTGGAAATCAAAATAACCAGAGTAAGAGTCCACAACAAGAAGAAAGTTTTTTTCCTTTATAATGAAACATGTCAGAAGCAACATACATCCATGGCCTCGAAGGGACTGTCTCCTTGCTGAGGGCTTCCTGCGGGGCGTCATTTTGGATTTTCCGGCAAGTGGCACAATTTTGCACATAACTGATTATGTCCTGTGTCATGCCTGGCCAAAATACATGGTCACGTGCCATTATCAGAGTAACCTGAACCCCTTTGTGAGAGCAGTGCAACTGTGACAAAATGAGGAGCTTCGAAGAGGGTGGTATGAAAATTCTTTTCCCTTTGAAAATGATATCTTCATACACCGCTAGCTCGTCACGAAAAGTCCACTATTTGCATAAGTTGTCTAGTACCTCGTGCAGACAGCTTGGTACTTATGTGATTTGCATCCTTCAGTTGTGCTATGCGCTACGCTGACATCAGAATCACCACCTATACTTCATAGACAGCCCTTGCATCTGGTCCTGGGATGTCATGGCTTAATGTGTCTGCAATGTACAGTTCCGACACCTTTTTGTATTTGATAGTAGGATTGTATGGAAGAGTTTCAAACTGGATTCTGTGAAGTCTGGCGGGGCTATCTTGGAGAGTTTTTTGAAGATTGCTTCCAATGGTTTATGGTCTGTTCAATAGTCACCTCTTGGTTCCCCCACATGTATTTGGGGAATATTGTACAGGCTAATAGGATTTCAAATGCTTCTTTTTCTATCTGATGGTAGTTCTGCTGAGTCTTTGCAAGTGCCTTGGAGGCATAAAACACGGGGTGATTTTCTTGCAGAAGCACTAAAGCCACTGAGTGTGTACTTGCATCAATGGAGATTGTCACTGGCTTGGTATGGTCGAAGTATCTCAGTAATGGTGGTGACTTAAGACCCTCTTTGTGATCTTCAAAAGCATTTTCTTGCTCGAGTTCCCAGTGCCAATCGACGTCTTTCTCCAGTAATTTCTGCAGAGGTGCAGAGTGCTCTGCCATCTTTGGGATAAATTTTGACAAGTCATTCCCAGGAATCTTTGCAGTTCTGGAATTGACGATGGTTTCTTCAGTTGCTCAATTGCTTCAGTCTTCTCTGGGTCTGGCTGAATCCCTTTGTCAGAGAGTACATGTCCGTAAAATTTCACTTGGGTTTGACCAAAAACACACTTGCTACAGTTTAATGTTAGGCCTGCTTCTGCAAGTTTCTTCATGATGGCCTCAGTGATAGCATCTAACTCGTTGATGCTTTCTGAATGACGAAGGATGTCATCCATTGAGCATTCAGCTCCCTTTATGCCATGTAGTGTGTGGCACATAATTTGCTGAAATAGCTCTGGGGCTGAAGCTAGTCCAAAGGGCATTCGCTTACATTTGTACCTACCCCACGGTGTAGCAAAGGTTAAATATTGTGATGTTCTGTCAGTCACCTTAATTTGCCAGAACCCTTTGCTGCATTCTAGGAGTGTGAAACACTTGGATCCCTTCAAACATGCAGCAATTTCTTCTATTGTTTTTAGTGGGTAATGTCTCCTCTTAAGGTTCTTGTTTATGTCCCGTGGGTTGATAGAGATTCTCACTTTCCCATTTATACGCACCACCACCATGGGTGATACAGCTGGTGTGAGTTCAGCGACAGGTTCAATTATGTCTTATGTCATTTTGACTATGCAGTCTAACTCCTCTTTAACTTTGTCTCAAATGGAATAAGGCACTCTCCTAGGCTGGTAGTTATGGAGGTTGGGATCAATTAAGTCAATGTCATACGTGAAACTTTTCAAACATTCAATGCCATCACATTTCTCCATCAAAAATGGTTGTTTCTATTTGATTTATGAAACCCAGATTTTCACACACCTCTCTCCCCACGATCCACTGGTGTCCCCTGTCAACAATCAAGAAGGTGACTAAGTGAGATGTGTTTTTGTTTGTAAAAGCTTTTATATATGCTTTGCCCAGTACTGAAAAACTGTCTTTGCTCAAAGACCAAGGCATTGGCCTTGGTCTTTGAGGGTCTGACTGTTATCAGAGATATCTGAGCAATTGAGCTACTCCTGAGCCCCTGTGTCTAATTTAAAAGAAACAGAATTACCATTAGGAAGGGTGAGTTTTTCAATCCAGTCCAACTCCTTATAATGGATATTGATGGATGATACAAAGAAGGCTTCTGAACTACTGGGGTCTGGTGTTCGGCTCGGTTGCCCACTGTTAAATGTAAGTACCTGTCTGGACCAACATACTTGTGCAAAATGACCTACATTGCCACACTTTTTTCATTCTTTTCCGACTGCAGGACACGATGGTTGTAGCTGCACTTGGGACCCTAGCTTCTCGTTTTGAATTCTGGGTCTTGTGATTCAGACAAAAATTTTTTGTGGCCAATGTGCATCGCATACACTCTAGGTAAGGTGTCACCCTCATTGCAGACACCTGTAGTTTGGTCATTTCACTCGCTCTACATATTTTTACCGTTTTGTCAAATGTCAGATCCTCTTCTGCTAGAAGTTTTTCACAAACCATGTCACTACAAACCCCTACCACCATCTTATCACGCAGCAAACTATCTTACTGTTCTCCAAACTTGTATTTCTTTCCTTGGTTGACTAGTGAGGTTAGTAAGTCGTCGAACGGCTGACCTTCTGCTTGAGTAATTTTGTTGAACAAGTATCTTTCGTACGTCATATTAGTTTTTGGTGCAAAATAAGCATCAAACTTTGTTTCGATCACACTAAGGTTTTTGCTTTCTGCCTCTGAGAACGAAAACGTGTTGAAAATGTTGGCCGCATTGGGTCCTATTGCGTTCATAAATATAGCAACCTGAACTACCCGAGGTTTATTCCCCACGTTTGTCGTGATTACGTACCATTTGAATTGCTGTATCCAGGATTTCCACACTACTGGCATTCCATTTTCCAACAAGGATAAGTGCTTTGGAGGTTTCAAGCTAAAGGAGTTTTCCGCAATTGTTTACGTCTGTAATGTTTACAAACAAGTCCTGGGTTTCGGCACCATATAGTGTTTATTTTATAGACGTCACATGCACTCGCACATCACTACTTCACACATAGTTATTGCTAAAGGTCAGTTATTACTTGTTACTCGTACTCGGATCACTTTTAGCTGGCAGCCATCATTGTCTCACTAGTCATCCCAACCTCTGTACCTCATTACCAACATCCATGACAGTGACGGGCATTAATTTTGTGTCTTCCTGTTCATAAACAAATATTTTTATACCAAACATAATGAGTATCAAAGCACCCAAGCATATAACATCAATTAGCCTACATTTTGTTTTTGTAAATGAATTAGGTTTAACATTATATATTTTGGAAGGAAAATTAATCCGTCCTATTACAGAACCAATGCATAGGTATATAAAAATAATCCACTATTTTGGTTTCAAGCCTATCACTTAACTGTTAACAGTAAAAAAACCTTTTAACAATCTTACACATGCTTACTGTTTTCTGTGTTCACAAATAAGTATTTTTATGAATAGTATAAACCAACATATGGTTTTTATTTTTTGTCTTCAATAGAACTCACATTGTTTGTTCGATTACTGTGCATACGTTTTGGACAGTGTAAACTAAAATAAGTTAGAAAGTGCTTTCAATTGTGCTGTACTTCACCAATACCATTGTTTAAGTATAATAGTAATTTGAATTCAACTTAAATACTTATAGCAGAACACTTCTCCACACCTCAGCAGCACATCAGTCAATCAGCAATGCAGAGTCGGCACATCTGTGATTAGGCACATTTGCATAATTTTGTGAATCAGCACAGCTGTAATTGAAAATGTTAAATAATATGTCAGCAGCAATGACTCCTGCTATAACATCACGATCAGTTCCCTTGAAGTGTCAAATTTTTAGGATGCAAATATTCATGTTATATTATTATTCTTTCAATATGTAATTTTTAGCGTGCAAACTTTCATTACATCCTAATATTATCTTAACATTATTATTCATCCAATTCATCTTAGAGTAGTATGTCCAAGGTGCACTGTTACGGTTTACAGATAAAATGTTTTGTTTTGTGTAGCATAATCAATTCTGGGATAAAGGATGGCCTTTGGGTATTCTTAGCAAACTGCCACTTATCCTTGACCTGGTTACCTGAATTGGCCACCATAGTGGACAACTTGCAGACCCAGACCATGCATCGAGACTTTAGGTAAGTGTGCAGTTTCTCAAGAGTACAGTGTACACATATATCGACTTCTTGTACTCAATGCAATTCTTTGTTTTGCTTGCAGATTGTGGCTAAGCTCAATTCCATTCCTTAACTTCCCTGTGTCAATTCTGCAAGCAAGCATCAAGATGACAACTGAAGCACCAGAGGTGAGCTGACGTCTTCTCTTTTTTTCACGTGAAATTGTGAGATGTACTTCAAACTCTCATTAAACATTAGAAGTATGTATCATGTTCTCAGTGATATCATCAAAAAATGCATTGTGTATATCCCTCAAACTTTCATGAGCAATAAAAAGCCCTCATCACTAGTAAAAAGGTTATAAGAAACCTTTGATATTTAAAAATTATTGCATATAATTGTCAGGTGACTTGCCAGAATTTTATTGTGTAAATTTACTAAATGAGAAAACTTGTGTTGTAATTTGTATTATTATTACAGTAAACTTCCGATTATCAGTGTGCAGATTGTCTGGTTTGTGGATTATCAGTGTGTCATTCTTTGTGTAAAAAAATATATTAGAATATTTTGTTTGTTGAGGCAATTTGTTGTTTGGTGGTCATTTTGGTGGTAAAGTTAGGTAGTCTGCAATACATACCACATTCACTGTACATGAAACTGCAAATGGTACTCTTCTTCACATTTGTAAACAGTTGCACCATGCTACCACCTAGCATTTATTAGAACTGCGGCAATGTAACTTTGATAAGCGCCATGTTGGATGCATTGTTTGACTACAGTAGTGTTAGACTGCCAACTGGCAGCCCGGCTAATTTATATGAACTTGCACAGACCACGCAGCATTCATGTGCCGTATTGTTTGAGCTTGACTCCGGCGAACGTGTTGTATAGTCATGTTCTGAAAAAGCACATAAAATGTTGTTGAAGTGTAAAAGAGTGGTTTGACAGTGAAACAAAAGTTTAATCAAAAAGTTAAATAAAGGTGAATTACCGAGTAAGGTAGCAGGGGAACATGGCATTGGTGTACAGTCTGTCAGAGCCATTAGTAGAAGCAAAGAAATGTTAATGGAATTTACCAAAGTCTGTGATAGTGGCGCTGGACCCTCTTAACGCAGGAGCTTAAAAAAAATCTTCTTATGAAGAATTAAATGTTGCAATGGTGCATTGGTTCATACGTATTAATCAAGAATGGAAGCTTTTGCACAAAAAATGCTGTTTTTGCAGGGCCGCTGTGGGCAAATGGAAGGGATAAGGGGGAAGCCGACCTCTCCTCTCTGATCCCCCATCCTTCCTTTTTGAAACCTTCCCCCCAAAATTGCCTCCCCCTCCCCTCCTCTGGGAGGAGTTAGAGGGACAAAGGGGGTATGTGTTCCATTTTGTGCAGGATTGGGGATGTGCTTTTTGCCTTCGAATCAGCCTGAAGGTGCATTTTGTGACCAATTTCCTTCAAATTTGGGTGAGGGGTGCCTTTCCATGCCCCCCCCCCCCCCCCATTGGCAGTTAGGCCCTTCATAAGCATAATGCGTAAGTCTTAAGTCTTTTGTCTTAAGTATTAAGTTTTAAGTCTTCAGTTTTAAGTCTAAATCGTACTTTCACTATAATTGCTACTGCATGTCGGGATGTGCGAGCGAGCACCGATAGGCGCGAGCAAACATATGCCAAAATTCCCAGACGACATTGCACCATAAATACTAATTTGTACGGTTACCTGCTTCATCTTTGGTGGCTCAGCCCGCTGTTCCCACGGGCCCAACCACTGGTTAACCATAAACGGGCCAAAAGAATTCTTATGTTGGGACCTATCTGTGTTGAGAAAGCCAAGTTCTTCCATGAAGCTCTAGGATTGAACGGAGATTTTAAAGTGTCATCTGGGTGGCTAACAAGATTCAAACAATGATACAGCATTTGTGAGATTACTATACAGTGAGAACGGCTTAATGCTGATGCAGCTGCGGCTGATACATTCCATGTTGAATTCCAAAAACTTATTGAAGAAAAAAGTTTAACACCTGATCAAATTTATAATGCAGGCGAGACAGGGTTATATTGGAAGTGTAACCGTCAAATACCCTGGTGTTTGAAAAAGAAAAGTATGCTCCTGGATGCAAATCATCTAAAGAACAGCTCACTGTGATGTGCTGTGTGGTAATGCATCTGGTAGCCACAAACTTAAACTACTATTGATTGTTAAAGCAAAACCGCCTATATCCTTTAGGTACATGGATATCGTGAACCTTCCCATAAATTTGACACACTCTGGTTTTTTTTTTTTTTTTTTTTTTTTCCCCAGCTTTGGAGCGGGTTGAGGTACCTGGCTCCTGCCTTGGTACTTCTGACTAGCACTACTGAGTCTCTCATATGGTTTACGAGAGAACCTCGCCTGTCATTGGGGTGAGTCACTAAGAGGGCTGATTGTCTTCCGGGAGGTTATATGGGGCTCTTTGGTGGAGTATTTGATTCTAGCGAGGGTTCCTTTTGCCAGGTGGGTCGGGGTTGGCCACTTTGGGGTCCTTTTTGGAATACAGCCTAGTGGAAGGGTTATAGTTGTTTGTAGGGGAATCAAACCCAAGGGTGAGCTTGATTGTGAACATCTCCCTCCCAGGAAGTGCGACCTTCTTCACTATGAAGGTTGCCAAGATACAGGACGTCAGCTGACCCAATAAATGAATAATTTGTTAAAATACCATGAGCGGCGGTGTATATTATAATGGGATGGAAATGGGTCATCTTACTTTGGATAGTTCCTACTCGGGGTCCCGCTCGCTACCGGAATGTCTGAAGGGAGCTAGCCTCGTAGGTTTAAATTGACTGTACCTGATTAATGTTCTATTGGGAAATTATATTCTTTCTAAATGAGGCTCTTCTCATACATTGCCTAGTTAATTTCACTCCTCCCCTAGCCACCATAGGACATTCTTCGTGGGAGTATCTTCAGCAGTGCCCAAGGCACTGTCAGTGTAAAGTGGCGGGCTAGAGTCGGGATGTTCCCACGGGCAAGCACGGGTGTTCTGGACACTCCCAGGAATCCCAATATGTCTTTGCAGACTATAGCCTTTGCAAGCACTGTGATCCTGAGGGGTTCACCCCACTCTCACTTATTCTGCCATGAGGAATTAGTTTTGTTATTGAGCCCAATTGAAAACACTTTTAATGTTTAAGTGAAATGATTAAAGATGAGTAAAGAACTACTTCAATCAGTTTAAAGTTTGACATAGCTTTTTATTGCCACTCGTGAAATCACTCGGGATCCGGTTCTTATATAATCTAAATAATTTGGGAAAAATTATTAATTCTTTTTACACCGGTGAAGGTGAACCTGGACTGAATCTCACGAGAACTACAAACTCCTAGAAAGTGCCAGAGTTGACAGCAAGTTAAATTTCTGAAGGGTGGTTGTCCAGCGCAGACATTGTGATGGCCTGCTACTGCGGAATCAAGGAAAGACTTGGGTAAAGGGTGCTGGGTACGGACGAAAAGGTTACCTCCAGACAGCCTTCCCAAGCTGCCGGAGCTGAAACTGCTGGAAATGAATGAACCTTTACAAGCTGCTGAAGCTGGATGGCTGGCCTTCTTTAGGCTGGGAGAGGTGGAGGTCTTATCCAGACCCAGGAGAGCCCCCCAAACTCTGCGGTCAGGGGGTCGATGAACTCGGGCAAGGACGTTTTCAGGATTACTTATATAGTCAAGGTCTTAGCTTCGTGACTCTCACAGGGGTGTTGGGGTGGCAAGCCTCTCACCGTAGGGGGTAAATTAACTCATGGTAGCGGGCAGGGCCGCGTATTTCTTATCACTCTAGGTGGAGGCTGACAACAGGTTTACCCCCTCTGCTCGAGGCTCTACGGCTGTGATGTCACTGGGCGCAGACATGCTGCGATCCTGTGGTGAAATTTTTAACTTCCTTATCGGTGTTGGCTGGTCCGTGGCTCACCGGGTAAAACAATTTTTGGTTGAGCGGGTGGTGACCTCATGCCGAATTCTGGGCGGGCAGTAATTAATCGTGTTAATTATTTTCCATGCCTGTAGTTGTCCAATGCGTGGAATCAACCCTGTGGCCACTTAGAATCATGTATGTTGCTTTGGACTTTCCCCAAGGCTCTCAGCGCTTGCTGATGGGGCAAAGTCGACCTGTAGTGTGCGCAGTTGCACTGCGCAGCAGTGTGACATGTCACACTGCTGCGCCATCCCCTGAAGCAACATAGACCCATTTCAAACAAGACCACTTTTAAATCAGGTTGTGGGAGTGACTCCCCAATCATAGTACTCTGGTTGCTGTTCTGGACTCGGGCCTCAGATTTGGCTTGCGCTGCCAGCTGGAGTTTTGGTCGCCCATATCTAGCCGGGCGACATCTGGTCAATGTCACTGGGTTAATGGTCTCTCCACCTCTCTCCCTCTTCTTGCCCCTCTCTCACCCTCTTCTGCTGCGGTCTGTTGCTGGCGGCGGTGCAATGTCTCGACTTGTCTACTGGCTGCTGTTCATTCTTCGCTTTCACAGCTGGGAGAAGAGTTTGAGGAAGGAGTTTTATGGGAAGCAGGTCATTTTAGTATCAAACCGTAGCCTTCCTAGTTCGAGGGCAGTTCACATACCATGAAACTGAGTTATGTTAAACAGCATGTAATACAATAATTGGTTTGCAAGGCTTGAAATGCTTTAACATTTATTTATCTCTTTCCTCTAGATGAAAGTGTAGCTAACAGAAAACAAAAATAAGTCCCACTTGCAAGGACTACCAAAGAGGAAGTTGACCATGGCCCCTGCGGGACGATTTGAACTGGCCTGGTTACCATCCAGCGCTGTCGCACAGTAAACAATTTACGTGTGAAAAATGTGAGTTATGTATTCTAAAAGAAAAAATCATTATGCACTACAAGGCACCGGGAATCCCCATACATGTAAAGAGGTTAGAGCAAAGAAGACATGAGCCCTTGTACAAACACACATAAACCATGACATAATAAATAATTTGGACATAAGATTAATGACGTACAGTTTGTACATTAGTCACTTATTTTCTAGGGTAGCCATTCATTTGGCATGATATTATGTTATACTACATAAACTTTGTTTTTACATTTTACATGTTTATTAAAGTAGGCTACTACCTTTTTCAAATACATAACCTTTAACTTGGTAGGCATTTAATTCAGCACTTTCTAAGCCTCATATACTTTGTACGTAAATTATGTACAATTTTATGCAATTTCCTGATTTTTAATTACAATACACTGAAGGGACGTATTTACATTGTGTGGAGTTTCATGAGCTTAGTTGGACTATTAATTTGACAGTTTTAAAGCACTTCCTATCTCCTAAACCTTACTTAATAGTTTGCGTGCTCTTTCTACATTTCAGTGAACCCACTTTATATAATACACCTTAGTTCCCTTTCTTAGTTACATACTTCTACTATCCTTAGTTCTTAGTTCACACTTCCTTCTTTTACTAGGTTCATATACAATTTGAAAACTCTTCTAACTCTACATTTACCTGTGGCACAATTACTTAATCCTCTATTATATGCATGCCTCTTCTTTTCCTTTAACTGCATGGGAGAGAATAACTTGTCTCGTAACATAGCTAATATGGGATTACTTGACTCCGTCTGAGCCTTAAGTTATCTCTGCCGTACTACCGGCGGGAATACATTAACATTTGTATTTTCAAGACCTCATATATTAACACATCTTAGTCATTTTCTACAGGACATTTCTTACTCTTACCTTACTAGATTCAACTTTACAGGGAACTCTAAATATCCTTGGTCCTAACTTTTTGTTGGGAGCATATTTAAGCACAATTTCTCTACCTTAACATCCATTTCCTTCTTCTATTTCCTAACATTTATGTACACTCAGTTATTGAACCTTATCACATTTCTCCCAATTGCTTGGATTATGTTACACTGGCTATTACTCTCTTTTGCATTTTAGTAAGGCAGGAAATTTCCTGGGTGGCGGATACGGCATGCTCACAGTGAGTGTTCGCCTCATGCTCTTACTGCAAATTACATTGGTGACAAATACAATGTCGCCCAGTGTTGAATTGTTAGGAGTTGGTGAGGGTGAATTACGTGTGTTCACAGGCCTGCTGATAAGCTTCGTTTAAGCGTATCTCACTCTTATCTATGCTCACGGCATTGCATGACTCTACGTTAAATGCATTGTGCAATATATTTCATCACAAGCAATCTTACATCAATTTACTATTTACGTATTTTACATGAGCACTCTTGGGGTGTAGGGCTAATCAAACATCAACTTTGCAGTTTGTTAGGGAATTCCGCTACGTTAATTCCTCTGTTCTTCACCAAACAAGGGATCAAAGTTTATATCTTTTAGCAAAATTCTTTACCTTTATATTACTGGTGCCCATTGTCAGGAGGAATACAGTAAAACCTTGTTAATTCATAGTGCTCAGGACCTAATTTTTCGACTTCAAATTACATAATTTCGAATTATCGAATTTAAAAATAGTTTTATTATGTGTATTAAATAAATGCACATTTTCCCTTTCCAAAGTAAACACAACTACAGCCTTGGGAATAACTGCCCTCTCGAAGTTACAACCATCTTTTGGGGAACCATAAAATTTTTGGTTTAAAAAAGGCAAAAATTTGAAGGAAATAACCCAAAAAATAAGTTTGTTTCATTTATCTTGGTCATTAATTATATGTTCATGTGCAGTAAAATATAGGTGTAATTGTTGCCATTAATTGCTATGCCAAAATATAAAAAAACAAACAAAAAAATTGTAAAGATTGTTTAAAAACTGCAGCCTTGTGAACCAGTACCCTCTCACTCCCTGTACTATAAATTCATTTCTGGCGAATGTTGTCTTAATCTCATCCTGCCTGGCCGGCCAGCCGGACCCTGGAGCCAAGTGCCTTACATTTTTGTGTCAAGTAGCACCCCTCTTTTAGCAGGGCCTCTGAATAGGTCGGTTTTTGTGTCAAGCAGCACCTTACGTTTAGCTGGGTCTGGTCTCTGAAAAGGTCGCTCACTTCTTCTTTGTCTTACCCCCCCTCCTCTCATGGAACAGTCAACAGTCAATAGGCTGTCCGTCATCCCTCCCCTTAGCCAGGCCGTCCACACCGATTCGCTCCCTTCGACCATTCATCCTCCAGCCTCGCCCACACCGCTAATCTCCTTTCCTCTCCTATCTCATGCCAGGGCAACACCGCAACACCGCTCTAAGCTCTCTTCCACACCCATACAATATTTTTCATCACTTTTTATTCTTCCATCCAACTTTGTACATCTTCGTATCATCTACATTCTCATCCTCTTGCTCCAAACACCCCCTCCCCCTTGTGAGTCAACTGCAACTGTCACAACAGGCAACCCGGAAGTTTTTTTTTTTTACTCTCCCTAACTTCATGCAGTGTGTGGCTCTAGTTATCACATATTTTCACCTCTTCAGTGGGCAGAAGAGACGACAAAAACCAGTCAACAGACGTGAAAACTCTGGTACAGTCAATGACATCACTGTGGCGGGCGGCGGCAGTAACTGCGTCAGCTGATTGCCCCACCGCCACCCATTTCTCGTTTACTGTACACATACCTGTGACAGTGTAGGCGATGCATGTTTAGTATCATAATTATTATAGCTTTGATTAATTAATCTGAACTTCACATACACTTTGGGGTGAAATTCAGCTTTGCATTATATAAAGGCGAATTTCGAACTAACCAAACTTGTAGCATTGCAGCTAGATATATCTAATTGGTGTATTCGGGAAGTATTTCAATTGTCTATATTTCAGTCAAGGATAGTAATTCATGTAATATTTGAAAGGTAGTGGCAATGACAACTTGTTTGTATTTCATATATTCTCGTTTTTCCAAATTTATTATTTTTCTTTCCTCATTTCATCAGTAGTAACAGACATCAACAGACAGTCATAGGATGATAGTGCATCTTTTCCTTTTCACTGGGTTAGTAAACTAAAAACATCGCCACTGCAAGGCACGACATAGTTAAACGAGGAAAATTACAGAGGTCACCTTTAGCTGTGACTGACTGCTCGAAAACAATATGTTTTCAATGAGGAAACTTTCAACCAATATATAGGGAAGCACGACCTTTCTCAGGTATCACAACAGTTCGTCGCAGCACGATCGTTTATCAGTTGTCAGTTTGACAGCCTGCAACGAGTGAGCACGTTACTTTCACCGACCAGCGCCCGCAACTTTAACCTTTGTTTGTATTTCGGACATTTCAGTTCAAATATCTATTAGATTTATTTTCCAACAGTGCGAGGAGTCAATAGGGTGCCGGAACAGAAAAGTAACGACTCTCTCTCGTCTTCATAACTCTCGAAGTGAGAAATTTTGTTTTATGAAGGCTGCCATTCTGGTTTTTTTTTTTTTTTTTTTCTGCGAGTGTCAATAGTTTGTTTTGCCAAGACGACAATAAATCTCCAGTAAACATTTAACTTCTTTTATTTATTGGCTATCCTGGTATCAACAAACTTTCATTATTATGTAGCCAAAATCTCCATCTCACGCTGAGCTAGTTCGTTGGTGTTTACTGAAGACTACAACGAGAGAACAGGACAGTAACCTGTTACAAACTTAAAAGCATACAAAATCCTATTCTTCTGTTCAGGAGGGAATAAACACTTTCAATTATATATGATTTTGAATTAATCTACTTTGAATTAAAGAGGTTTTACTGTATACATTTAATACGGCACGTATTAGTACAGGACCTCTGTTCCTGGCAATGCGACCTAAATCCTAACCTTAGAAATTCTTAACCTACATTTACACGTATTTACAAAGTATGCAATTTTGCATATTCGTTTTCGGGCCAAACACTGCTTGTGTCACACTACCTAACTAGCCAGGTTAGGATTTTATATTTTTGGGACGTTTCTCGTCACCCAACCTTTCCTACTAAACTAGCTGGTACGAGGGCTTGCACTCTCGTATTCTTCACCTCGTCTACACTGTTACTCCCTACTAACTTAACTTTAGCTAAGTGTCCTAGCGAGGGTGTAGTTGTCAACTTTGGCATCTGCCAGGTTCTAGGTTTTGAGGTTATAGTGTTTGTTGTGGTTGGCGTTGCGGAATTTTTTGTCACCATTTCACTCGGTCCAGGTGTATTGTTGTTCAGCTGTACCAGTTCATGGTGCAGATGTGCACTATCCAGGTCGCAGCTTGGCTGGGCGGGAACATTTTCTTTGATTAACATAACTGTCTGTATAAAGTCACTTTCCGTTGCGTGACTGACTGGAGCCAGTGCAGCACGGTATTCCACCCGTGGGTAACCTGCGACGACCTCAAGTATGTCTTTCAGAGATAAGTCTGGATGTTGTGCCCTCACCAAGCTGATCTTCTGCATTGCAAAATTGTACAAGGATTCTTCCCCTTTATCTCCAAGCACCGCTTTGCTGCATGCTCTTAGGGACGTAAATGTATTGGCAAACGACATCTGGAATTGTGGCTAAGTGCCTCCCTCATCATGCCATAGTAGGTAATTCCTCGCCACCATGATTGGGCATCTCCAAAAAACGCTCTCCCATGCAATTGACCCAGTCCTCGCTGTCTACGTCATAGTGGTGGAGGCAGTTTCCACAGTCCTGCATAAAGGCGATGGGGTCTTCTATGACAGTCGCATAGTACATTGGGAGCGACTGAAATCTCGTTGTCATGGTGGATTGTGGTTCAGAATTGCTGTACTTCCTTGTTGGTTTACTTTTCCGGGGCACTTCTTGCAATAGCGGTGTTGAGTGTGTTGAGAGCGTGTCGACAGGTGATGCTCCCACAATGACAATGGTGAGTGGGCCTAGCACTGTCAGCTGTAGTGTGGCCCATTTCTCCCTCACAATTCTACTGAAGACGTCCTCATGCACTTCCGTACCAAACTGTCATAGCGTTTCATGTTGTGGTAGTACTTCCGGATAATTTGATACTGGCTCTATTCTGGTATTGGTCAGTTGAAACCTGTTCCTGTCGAATGCATCCTGAGAACAGAGGAGACACTGGATGTAATGTTGGTTTTGCAATGTTGCCCATTCTCTCACCATCCGTGATAGATACGAAAACACTGTCCACATACTAATGTTGTTGTTCCCTGTTCATCACATCTGTTTACATTTGCACATTTTCTCAGCATGCTCTGGAATTTTGACGTGGGCTACTGGATGTCGATTGGCAGTGGTGCGCATGTGCAAAAGGCTGAGCGGGCAAACTGGATTCACAAAGCCCTTAACTTCCATTGGTCGTAAACACGGCATGCATACTTCCTCATGAAAACCTGAAATGGTTCATCCCGATATTCCGCCGCAAAATTTGAAGTTGGTGTAGTCCACTTCCTACTGCGTCCGACAGGCGCGGTGGGTTTGCGGCAAACACACTCGTCTTCTGTCAGCAAGTCTATTAAACGTGGGTTTGACTTTCGTATGCGGCGTAAACATTACGCACACAAAGCTGAAGGTTCGCTGTTGGTTGTCCGCCATTCCCAATATCCTTGGTTGCGATCACGGCCCAGTTGATGTGGAGATGTCATTCTTCTGTTTGTTTACCTTCGCCAGGCCACTTGGTCACTCGGCTCGCGTCTGTCACCCATGCAACACAACACGGTAGGGGTGGTCGTGCCGCCATGTTGCAGCGTGGCTGGAGGGGAGTGGCAGGTGTTGTCTTCCCCTCTGCAATGGACTGTCCCAAAATAGCCACAATGGCTGATGTCACGGGTTGTGGCGACCAATAGGGTGATGCGCCGGTCCAAGATGGCGATTTCTGGAGCCAAAACTTCTATTCTCATTTTTCGCACTTTTGTTGTCCCATTGTTGTTGAGACTAGTTTCATACACTGTAGGAAAATGTGGGATAAATATTTTCCAGTAGAAATAATTATGTGAACCACTCGGTTCAATTGGTGCTAAATGCAGTGATGCACGTTGTAATAACTCGTTTCCTTCCTCCTCCTATCTTATCCTAATACTCTCTGACTCTTCTATTATTACTTCCTCGTGGTCTACTCAAACACAATATAAACACTGTAGAAGGAAGGTTGCTACTGGGGATGTAGCCGTCGATGGTCAGACTAATAAGGGAGAATACAGGTTTAAATAACACATTTATTATAACAACATTAGTCTTGAATTACTACAGTATATTAACTTGACAAGGAACAAACATCAAATATATTCATGTACTTATTTTACTCTTGACCGCACAAACATTAGAACAGCATCAATCGCAGATAGACTTTAACACTAGCCTTGCCAGCTGTCTTACGTTAAGGTATCCTGAACAGGGACTCGTGACTAAACGTTACATTGTACTGCAACACGGGTTATGCTCACCATTTAACTTTCTGCAGCAAGGACCTAGAGCTCCTCTAGGTCTGGTTTGGTAAGTTACCTTCTGCTTCGTGTTGCCTCCAACACCTTTGCACACTCTAACTACATTCTTGTGTCTCGTTGCAATCCGTGGTAACTACTTGGAGGAGGGGGGGATGACGCCTTGGATGGCGCTTAAATAGGCATGCTATGTGGGCCATGTTATCCAAACATTTTGCTCGGCCACAATATATAGTGCGTAGTACATTATGCAGTATATGTGTGGTGCCTGGTTGCCGCTACAACGTGCTCAGAACAGAAGTATGAATACAGGAAAAATGCAAGGACATGGACATTTCAAATAGTTGGCATTATACATGAAATCATTGGTTCAGGAAAAATGTTCGTCAAGTGGGGTAGGTTGTGATGTACGGTAGGATGCTGGAATGCGTGGCATGTGTTAAATGCCACATGGAAGGGCGCCACTTGACGTGGCTGGTTCTGGGCATCAGGTTAAGAAAGGTTAGGATGAATGGGTTGTTTGGTTCGTTGCTGTTACCAGGTTGGGTGCCAGTGCTCAGAGCACGAGATGCTGATGTGGGTTGTGAGCCGTTCACCCTAAATGTGGCCCCTGATGCTCCGTCGTCTCGTTGATGCTGCTGGTGATGATTACTTACACTATATTCCAAATTGCCTGGTCTAGTGAAATTGTTTCAGCCCCTTCCATACGTTTAACTCATTCGTGCAGGAATTGTTCAAAGGCCATTTTCACGCCTGTAACCTATGCATTAATACGTTAATAGGTTATGCGGCCGGTAGGTGGCCGAAATAAATAAAGGTATGCCATTCATTGCCATCACACTTATTTATGATGCTTCCTCCAATGAGGCACTGAGATGTACAAACTCCAGTGAAGCATGGAGTGCTCTTATGCGGATCAAAACTGGAACGAGGCCTACATGGTAATTATGTTGAAAATGATGAAGTCCTGGTCATGTACAAATGACCAGGCTGTGGAGTGGTTCACTCCCCAGACTAAAAACACTAGGTTCCAGTAAACTATAAAGACTATTGATGTGCTACATGGTTGGTGCAAAAACGTTGAAGGTCTGAGGAAGGTGCGCATGCACAACCACTCCACGAGAGTACAAGACCGCTAATGACTTGAGTGACTTCGGGTTGGCATAGTGCCCTCTCAGTGGCTGCACCTTCCTGCGTGATGTCACATGATTAATTAATTATGCGTGATTGATGATGAAAATGAAAATGATATGGCTGTAACATTGCAGCTGGGCTAGGAAACATACGTACATACATACATAACTTTATTAACACCTCAAAAATATAAAATAAACAGGAATACTGATGACTGTTGGCAGTTAACTTATCCTTAAACATAACGTGACCAGCATTTTTGTAATGCGTCACTATCTCTCTCAGTCTAAGAAAAATTATGCCTATTATGTCAATTGGTTGATAAATAAATGTTCTTTCATTTCAAGCTGCCCTAACCTAAAACAAATATTTTCTTATATAAAATACTAAAAAGTGAAGTTATCTCACCGCATGGCCGGCGTGTTAAGGATGGTAGCAAAAAGGACAAGTTGACGCACGTGTTTTGTACTGGCCAAACTACTGGACACAGTACTATCCAATACTAACTTTTTCTTTTAAGTATAAATAAAATTAAATTTTGATAGGCATTTGTGATTGGCCCATGGGTGCTGCAAGGAAATATTCTGTTATGTACTGCACTGCAATGTGACTAGTTGCGCTATCTACTGTACACAATACACGTATTTGCACAAAATAATTTATATGCACAAAACCCTCTTATAATTAATAGACATGACCCTGACATAAAAACATAAAATAAACACTTCAGAAAAATACTACGCACATCATAGGCACTCATAAAACATAATTTTTGTACTTACAGGTTATTACACGTCAGATGTAAATATCTGTATTATTTACATGGTGCACATGCGGGAGCACATAATTAAAATTAAAAAGCACGCCCTAATTCCCTAACAAAATAAACACCCATTATTTTTAAATGCCATATTTATAATACACGTACTACACACACACTAATACACTGCACTGATGTGCTCGGCATGCACACATGGAACGTATGCGGATGCGTACTGCTGCTCTCTCATGGCTGCGAGGCAAAATTGTGCGTGGTGGGTGCTGATGACGGGGTGAACAGGCTAGGATGGACTTGTGGCACTCATCACAGCTAGAAAGAGAGTTGCTTGAAACAGCCCTGAACCATGAAATGCATGAAGTATATATACCCTAGAAATATGATGGAGAGGCATACAGGGGGAGAGAGCAGTAGCACCCTGCTGTGCGCTGGGATGTGCATGAGGTACCCCTCCATGGCCAGCGGCTGGATGGGAGGTAAGGTGAGCACTGGTGCATTATAGGTAGCCAGCTTAATAGGCAGCAGCAGTGGCATATGCTGCCAAAAATTTCTTGCATGGTGGGCACATTTGTGGGGAAATGATGTTGCCCCATGGTGCATCAAGGTCCGAAGTGTAATTCACAGTGAAGTTAACATGAGCCTCATTATGTTTACTTTGTGTTAATTCTGTTTAGAAATTTTATTTAAATGCATACAGTTGTTCACTTTGAAGTTAAGAAAGGCTCATCTTTGATATGTTGTAATTTTGTATGACCAAAATATGCTTTTCTAGGATATAATAAAATGGTTTCTATGTTCACGTGTATATTTGCAAAGTAAAAAAATGTGAGCAGATGTTGAAATATTTAAAACTGTTAACTCTGTGTGTCAATGAATTACCTTTGTATCTGTCCTCATTCTATGTGAATACACTGCTGAGCAATCTATATCTGAATGTAATGACAATGCAAAGTCAGCACAGTGAACTTGACGTGTAACCTGGGTCTGGGTAAGTGCCAAGTCTCTTTCCCCTAGGAGCTTGGAAGCTTATTGCTCCATTTACAAGGTAACTATAATGTTTGGGATCTTTCATTGGGACTTCATTCATGACAGGGCTGTAGTGAGAGCTGGCGAAGTTGATGCCCAAGAAGTGGTAAATACAGCAGTGGTGCTAGTAGTATTAGCTGATGACAGATGGCTAGGTAATGCTACCTGGTATTTAACTGAGGCAACTGTGGTAGGCCTGACTGGTTCAGGATAACATTTAGGCAAAATTAGTGGCATTGAAAAAATAGTTCTAAGGACTGTAAAACAGTCTGACCAGTAGGCTGGAGTGGAAATCAAGCTGTGGATGCAGGTTGGCACCAGTGAGCAGGCAGGAGCCAAACTGGAAGAATGTAGACTAACATGTTAACAAGATAAGACAAATAAAGAGATTTATATCAAACAATGATTACTGTGGAAGAAAATGTTAGCACTGGAGAGCTACTTTATTGTTGAGGTCATTCTATACTCTGTAAATTATAGTGTAATACTTATTTACCAGTCTTTGTTAAAATTATTTTTATCTGATCATGTTTCAGGGCATCAGAGCAAACATGTCCCGACTGTACAACCTGATCACAAACAAGCAATTTGATGCCTGCAAAGCTCGCTCCAAGTACATTCGGCTTTTGTTCTCTTTGTGCTTCTTTCATTCTATTCTGGTGGAAAGGAGAAAGTTTCAGCAACTAGGTTGGAATGTCGGTTATCATTTTACTGACTCTGACTTTCAGGTAAGCTACTGCTATAATTTCAACAAACTTCATATGCCTTGATATGATCATCCATATCATGCATGCATTATAATGTCATCTTTTTAATGTCAGCACCAGAAATATTGCGAGAACCAAATAGACCAGCAGTTTTAAATATGACACAGGATACTTGTCATAAGAAATATGATTTATAATAAAATGAATGGTTAACTTCCAGTTATGACAGTACAGCAAACAAGTGAAATATTGTAAAGCATTTATATTACTTTGAAATATATTGCAACATATTACAAATAATTGTAATACACATTACACACTATACATTAAAAGAGTTGATGGTAAAAACTTTTAAAAGCAATTAAATTTCCGCACCCTAAAAACACTTAAAAAATCTGGGCCATGAGCATCATGTCAGAAAACTCAGTAATTACTCTCATTGTATACTCGGAAACTATCTTACAGAAAAATGAGGCAGCATTACGGAACATTATTAAAATTTAGACACTCGTAAAACATTTCTACGACTGCTGTGAAGTGGCTTAGGTTGCTTCAAACTGTAATTCTGACCAGCAGACAGAAACAGAATTTTGGAAAGACACAACATGACAGCACACCTCATGCAAACTTAACTACACTATCCAAATAAAAAACTACATCAAAAAAACAAATATCACACAGCACTACGACTCATGACTCATCAGTACGTATTTGACAATGCCCCAGCAGGTACCACAATGAAGCAGTGGTGGTAGTTGTAGGCACAGCAGACAAATTACTCTATTTAAACTCTTAAAAGAGCAGGTAAACTGACTATGCACATGTGTGGTGAGAGGGAGGGTCCAAAGAACTTAATGCAAAGAAAGGTAACAAGTAAAGGAAGCCGAGCACACTCACAAGTGCACCAAAGAGCGGCATCACAGATGGCGCCACTAAACATCTTACGAGCGGCGTAACCCCACCCCTAAAATTAGTTCCCTGGCTGGTAAGAACTCTCACCCAAGTCCATAATATGTCATAGGAAAAAACATAACAAAGAAAACAATTTCAGCACTGAAGAAACCAGAGAAATACACACAAAATAAAAAAAGTAATTCTTGAAGCATGGAAAAGCATCTTGAGGAGAAGAATGGTGAAAGTTCATAGAAACACAGGTATATACATCCTGAAGTTTAAGTCAAAATACAATGTATGCACAGTTTCACAATGCACAGTCACTAATGATTCAAAGGAGCATCCCCTCTCCAAGTCAGTATCTGGAGATAAAATGTTGGGTGCAGATGAAATATTGGGTGCAGGCAGGTGCCAACCAGGCATTTAAGTGCCTAAGAGATATACCTCTTCTCGGACAAACAAAAATCTATCACAGGTCATAAATGCAACACCTGAGTAACGTCTACTGGAAATAACAGTTATACTAGGTAAGCAGAACATAGGACTTCAGAGTGTTTCAAAATTACAGTATTAGGACCTAATATATTTACAATCCTAGAGTGGCCTATAAATTTAAGTATTAATTTGCCGCCCAAATCTGCCAACGAAAATTCTTACACAGGACCAGTTCACCTGACTTAAAAGGAACGAAAACTCTAACCTGGTCCAAATGAGAAATTACATCCCGCTTAGCTGTGTCAAGCCTGCGGAACACTTAAAACAGCAGACAGTAGCGATCAGTGACACTGTGAGGGGAAGCCAGGGATGGGATGTTCCAGATATTATATTAAGGAAAGTATGGCTAAGACCCAACGTTAATAAAATTACAGTTTTTACCCCAATTCACCTGCTCTTGATTATAAAAAATTGTCAGACAGGTCTTTAAATTCTTGTTAAATCTTTCAACCTATTTTCCCTTATAAAAATAAGGGCTTTAAGTAAAATGTTTTAACATCCCAATGAAAGCACGCATCTTTAAACACCACCGAATGTTTCAGGTAGGCCTATAAAATGTCGAAATTGTATTAAAATACACGGAAATAATTTCCACTTAAGAGTAAAAAATAAAAATGAACAATTTTACGAAAATTTGCAAAAAAACTTGAGGAAAATTAAATACAAACCATATAGCATATCAATCTTGTGTAACATCATGTACATGCCTCATCACAAAAATACCCTGCTGTGGCAATAACAAACTTAAAACACGCTATTTTTAAAGAGCTCCAAAAACTTACTTTCTCTTTGATGTCCTAATCGTAAATTCTTGCAGGATTTCATCCAAGTCGAGTTTTGCAGTGATTTTAGTGTGTGTGTGAGTGTGCGCATGCGTGCACGCAAGTGTGTGTGTGTGTGTGTGTGTGTTGTGTGTGTGTGTGTGTGTGTGTGTGTGTGTGTGTGTGTGTGTGTGTGTGTGTGTGTGTGTGTGTGTGTGTGTGTGTGTGTGTGTGTGTGTGTGTGTGTGTGTGTGTGTGTGTGTGTGTGTGTGTGTGTGTGTGTGTTGTGTGTGTGTGTGTGTGTGTGTGTGTGTGTGTGTGTGTGTGTGTGTGTGTGTGTGTGTGTGTGTGTGTGTGTGTGTGTGTGTGTGTGTGTGTGTGTGTGTGTGTGTGTGTGTGTGTGTGTGGTGTGGTGTGTGTGTGTGTGTGTGTGTGTGTGTGTGTGTGTGTGTGTGTGTGTGTAACAACAAGTGTGTAAGTATCTTTTCTGATATAGTACTTCGCAAATAATTCTTTACATATCTTAAAGAACTAAATGATCTTTCAGGAGATGCCAAAGTTGCTGAAATAGTTAGAAGCAATGAAATTTAATGTAGCTAGTTGTAGGCTGATTTCTGAAAGAAACTGGTATTGAATAAATGCCTAAATGGCTTCATTATAGCTTCCTGTTACTCTTGGTACCATCACAATTTGGGCAGATGGTTTCAATGCATTAAAATCGTATTCAAGTTTGTGTTCTCGAAAAATTGCTGACAGTTCGTATTTTGTATTGGACTTGCCTTTTACAGCACTGATCAAAATATTTTCTAGTCGTGCAAGTGTTTCCATTCCAGTTTGACAGAAACCTAAAGAAACTTAGGGATGTACAAAAAGGGAACCTTAGCATGTTTATTTGGATTTGAGAAATACTCTTGGTACATTGAACAAAATGAATGTGATCTTGAGTTGGGTGCTCAACCATCCACACCAGTTAAGGAAATTAGCCAGTCGAAGGATGTTATGACTTTCCCGTTCGTGACGCTGAAAGTCATGCAGACGATGCCTTATCCTGTTTGTTCGATCCTGAAGATTTTCAAGTGGGAGAACAGGATGAAGAACTGGCAGATTTGAATTTAATCTAAGGTTTTCTGCAGCTTTTCATTAAGCTGCGCAATACTCAGGTGAATGATACATGGTGTGATCAGGTGAAGGCTGCTTTAACAGCAGGTCAGGGATTCTGTACATAAAGATTGATGGAGTGTATTGTATTTTATGGGAAAAAGTGGGTGGGCAAAGAAAATTGTTGTTCCTGAATCTCTTCACCCCATAATGTTGGGATATTTTCCAGATTCTGTGCACAGAGGTCATTTATACATTAATAACACCTTTCAAAAGATAGCTTTGCATTTTGCTTGACTGACATTGAAAGTCATGTATTACAGTGTGTACATTCGTGCAACAACTGTCACAAACGTAAACAAACCCAGTAAACAAAATTTGGGCAGGTGGTGGTGCAAGTACCCGAAGACCCTTGGTAAACCGTGAATTTAGATATTTCTGGGCTTTCCATCCAGTCCAAGAAGGAGAACTTTTGTATTTTAATTTTGGTGGGTATTTTTACAAAATTTGTGATTCTCCTATCATTGTATAACATTAAGGCTCCTAGTATTGTTAAGGGGCTTTCGAATCAAGTCTGGAAAGTTTTTGGTGCACTTGCAGATGTGGTAACTGATGATGCATGCTACAGTAGAACCCCAAATTTATTAGTACTCGATTTAGCGAGGCAGCGATTTTGCAAGGCCATTCTCAGGAACCGTGAAAAAATCATAAAAATTGTTTTTAAAAAATACAAAAATCCCAGGGGAAATGCAATATATTGCAATAAAAACTTACTTAAAATATGTTTGTGAGTCTACAGCAATAAAATACATGCATTGTAATGTTGCTACTTGTAATTGTCATGCTGCAAAATGGAAAAAAAATTACAAAAATCAGTCAGAAATTGTGGCAGTTGTGATATAAACCAGTGCACTGCACTGTGCCTGAAGGAAAGACTGCTTGCGCGACATGTGAAGAAACAAAAGGAGTAACTGTTCTACATCCTCCCTCCCTAACCTGTATCTCCAAACTGCAGTCTCGACGCCCAACATAGTTATCTTGCCTGGCCATCGCGCGCATAGCCACATGTCCGGCCAATAACAGCACGAGTTATACACTTGCTACACCTATCCCCCCATCAGCTAATAGTCTTTGTAAAACCATCTGCATGGGAATAATAACCAATAAACATATTTCATGGTGGCCTCAAACGTTAAATTTTTATTGTGGTGAAAATTATACACTAAGTTTAATAATCACGTGAAAATGTTTATCATAAACAAATGAAAGTAAAAAGTAACCAGGGCCTCAAAAGTGGCCACTTTACATGAACAGCCTATACCATTCCGGAGTACTCTTTATTTGCAAGATATTTGTCATTGAAGTGAAATAATTTTTCATTAATACATTGCCTGATTTTTTTCAATGAGCTACTGGAAATGGACTTCACACTTGTTTAAGTATGTCTGCAGCTAATGTTTACATTTTATTTTGCGACTAGGGATGGTCGTATGTACCATTTTGAGGTACAGTAGAAGCCTGGAATACCGCTGCTCGTAATACTGCTGTCCCCAGCCTAAATAAATGAGTGAAAAGCGTGAGGTATTTTAGACACTTAGGTGGTCGGGATGTAGAGAAGTCGTGTTAGGGGCAGAAGGAGCAACCAATGTCATATGTTATCTATTATTTGAGAGAGGATAAATGCAGAGTTAGCATTTGCTGACTGGGATTAATTTTACACCCAATATTGTTTGTTTTTCCGGAGTCAGTTTTGTTCATTTGGTGCAATGTCGCAGAAAAGAAAGGCGTATTCTGTAGGTGATAAACTAAGGCTTAGATTGCCTTCTTTCATACTTAAACAATTTAACAACATTATGTTTATGGAGTACATTTAATCTTTGACAAAAAAATTCCTCATAATCCAATTTTTATGTAAACGTACATGTGCGATCAATATCTTTGCTTACGTGCAGTGTGTACAATACGGTATCAAGCAGCTGTGATCCACATGCACTCATGAAAAAAATGTATTTTACTCAAGGTGAGAGTATTGAAAGTGACGTTTCCATTGGGGTGATAAGGAGAAGATGGCCGTGAGCGAGCAGTTTGTTTGCCTGTCGCCGAATGCCTGTCATGCATAAAAGAAAAAAAAGGTGACAAACAAGCAACACCTGCTCTATAGCATAGCTATTTACGTTAGTGATGTGTCAAACCATTTCATTCCAAAGAGCTAGCTCACACACACTTGCTCTTGATCGAGAGTCATTCATAAGAGTCGTTCAAAAGAGTCATCTTGTTCGCTAGTCAGTCGGGTTTCAAAGAGTCTAGAGTATAGATGTGAAGAGTGGCTCACATCACTGCGCTAATGCAAATACATGCAATCGCATAATACATGGCATGTTCTACACAGTTTAAGGTTTTGTAATTATTTTTGTGATAATTTTGTTGTTTTTTAAATAATACAAAATGTTAAATATAGCATAATTACTATGTATATTAAGTTTAACTTTATTACTAGAGTAATAAAGGCTGTGAATTGAAATTTGTAGAAACCTCGAAAGTGTGCAGTGAACGAGATTTACATAATCTTCCCAAACTATTTTGATGTCGCAAATATTAGAAAAAATAATAAATGAAAATATTTTGAAAACCTTCCACTTATTATGCTTGAGTGCTTTTGTCCACTCTTAGAAATACATGGCTACATTCATGGTATTCCTATCTCCGGTTTTACAGCTTGCATGCTCTTGAAAAGAGGAGATGTGCTCTTTGAACGAGATTGTTAAATGATACACTGGCAGTTTTGTTATCTCTCCCGAGCCAATTGCCAAACTGTACCTCTCATCATTCATGAACGATTCGACTCTGTAAAGAGGAGCAACTCGCGAATCACTCTCACAATAGTGAATCGTTCATTTTGAACGACTCTTTCGCGAACGACCCGTCACTATCGCAGGATAACAGGGAAAAAAAGTTGCTACGAGAATATATATTGATACCAAAAGTGTCATACAGTGATGTACTAAAGAGAAACTAAACAAGGCACCAAAAAATAAACATATCCTTCCTCAGGCCATGTTCTAATTTGTTTGGAGTTTCATTTTTCATACTTTGTATTTGGCATTTTGTAAGGTTATTTGTAGGGCTGATCGGTTTTCACATTTTTAGTTCGGTTCGGTTCAGTTTTTGGTTTAAAATGCCGGTTCTCGGTTCGGGTCAGTCATAGCTACACATTTTTATGAGTGCAATAAAGATTACAAAATTTACAACAGTTTTTGAATTTCAACTTGTAAAAATCCGATTTAATGAATATTTCTCTGCTAAATGTTTTAAATTCCGCCAAATTTAACGGAAATTCAGCTGAAAGAACTTAAATAAATATAGCCGCTAGCAATGCAAATGGTAGACCTCCCTAAAAAAAATTCCTGCCCGAAGCAGAAACAAACTAAATATTCTTTATTATTCTTTTAACTACACTCTTGCAAGCAATGAAACATGGCCTCACACAATAGTGAGGCCATGGCTGGTTTATAATCAGGCTGTTAAAAAACATGATTAACCTTAATTGATTGGTGTTGCTGAAGAAAATGACAAAGCGGTCAGCAAGCAAAGAAACAAAACAAGAAAAAACGATCCTGTACAGTATTGTGTCCATGCAATGAACAAAACTTACCCTTTCACTGGAAAGGAAAAACTGCATGAGCAAGTGTGGCAGCACTGGCTCCGTAGCATCATATTTATTTTCTAAATATATTTGAGGGAACTGTTTACATACTTCATTAATATGCAATTATAATTCAAGTAATTTATGTTACTAACGTCTGTGTACACAATTTTATTATATAACCACGTTTAACAGAATGAAATAAAATCAGACACAAAAAAAGATAAAACAGTATTCCTGTATTGGCAATGCATGGTTTATTGGGAAACCATAACCTCTTCATTCCGGGGAACTATTTAGGATAATTTTAATGCTACAACACGTTACTAGTAATATTGTAAATATAATGCCACAGATATGCTACATACTGTAATATAAGTGGAAATGTCATTATTTGGTAAATTGTTAAGTAAACCATCGGTTCAACGGACTAATTGGGGGGAGGAATAGTCCGGTAAACCAGAATGTCCGTCAAAGGCAAGTACCAAAATCATGTAAATCTACTTGTTAGAGTGGAATGTATACAACGTATATTTGTGTGGAACACTTAGTCAGTGGCATGAGCAGTGTCCAAAACGGCTACTAGACCATTATTTAGGTTACTAAATCGACCACGTGACCAATTTTAGGCCCTAAATATTTGGAGATTTAGAGTTGAAATTTACTGAGGTGATGTAGCACACTAAATCCTCAAGTAGGTCCATAAAATCGTCTGTTGTTGTTTGTTTACGTTTTATTTCCCACGTTGTGGTGGAAATGTTGGTTTTACTGTTTTTGAAATGCTGCACAATACATGCACATAAAAAATGGAAAATCAGGGATCAACATAAAGTTATTTTAAAATAAAGTTTGTATGATGTATTAAAATTGCTAAAAAAAAAAAAAAAGTGATTAGTTGTTATTTGAAATGGAATGTTAATTGCAGGGAGCAAAGAAATGACGAGAAGAATGATATCAGCTAGAAATAAATAAGCTCAGCCTAGTCGCAAGACAACGGGGTTACGTGAAAATTCTTGGGAGAAAGTTATTTTATTTATTGATGGGGTGACAAACAAAATAACGTTGAAATTCCACAAGCCTTTAGTTTCCACCTTTGTCACATGTAGCGCTGTTACAAGCCGTTCAAAACCATCCACCCTAAATTCCTAAACCCTAATTCCCCAAATTTGCCATTTTGAACACATCTTTAGAGACAAAAAACATGGACTGGGATAGTCTTTTCCCTGTTTTTACCTGTAACCTGTCAAAGCCATTTTGGTGGTGCTAGGCCGTCCTGCCCCATCTACTCCCAATCTCTGCCCGTTCCCACAATATTTTTGCTGCCTTCCTCGAGCATAGATGATTATCTGGGATTGGTCCCCATCCCCTTGCCCGGAGTGTAACAGGCGACATGACGGTCTACTATATTTGGTTAAATGTTTGGAACAACATGTGTGGCTAGCCGGCGGATGGGCCGCTGTTTCATTGTGATGAATACAGATGCATGCAGTGATAAACTTATAAACTTGCAAGGAGTCTGGAGGGGAAAGCTGTGGTGCTGAGAAACACAGTAAAGTGGTTGAAGTGATTTTTTTACCAAACTAGTTTTTGTATGAGTTGAGGTGATGTCAGCTATACACATAAAACAACCGCAAGTAGGACTCTTTGAATATGTTTATATTTTCTGTTATCTATCACTCTCTTTTTTTCTTTTGGTTCGACATAATTTTTCAACACATAATTTTTCAGTTTATCTTTTGCTTTACGAATATCCGACACTAGTTTCTGTTTAACTGTCAAATTCACACGCTTTCTTTTTTATTCTGTGGCAGAAGCCATTTCCGCAAAAAAAAAAAACATGCACAGCATTACCATACACCACACCTGACGAATCAGTCTAAAAATAGCTCTCATTCCCATAGCAGTGTACGTCTATCAACTCGCATGTTTGCTATTTACCAAAGAACAATAACCATGTAGGTCCCGGGCCCAATGCGTCATTCTGTAAACACACACACCAAAGAACAATAACCATGTATGTCCCCACACTGTATGTAGTAATTAGATGCAGTGGTAAAAATTATTTCACTTCAGATTTTGTCCGTTAAAACGGAAGTCCACTGAATGGATGTCCGGTAAAACGAGGCTTTACGTAATTTGTTAGTTTTTACTTTGGTGCAAGAAAAACCTGACTGGTCAGTTTTTTTTTAGAATTCAGGTCGGTTTTGGTTTTTGTAAAAATGACATTACAAACATAATTTGAAAAATTAGAGGTTCATTATAATAAATATTTCTCTAGGTGACGATGTTCTTTCGAAACTCTCTGAGTGCGAGATGATGTTACATGCTGCTCAACCCTGAGTCCTCTGAATAAATTATTTTGTTCAACTGCGAATCCTTTAAATCCTTCTTCCCATAGTCTTCCTTTTCCATGGTGAAGAGGGTGATCTGATTTTACTTGTACTACTGTACTGACGGCTGTCATTGCTTGGAAAAGGGTTGGTTATGGTTACAGGGGTGGTGAACAATTTGGAAAGAAAGTTTTTGGAAATTTTTACCCAGTAGGCACCAGACGTCGCTGTGGCAGCATCAATGGTGATGATGCTGTAGAGCTGAGATCTCCATGATGTTCTCAGGGTGCTGCGGGCCGTTACCCCAAACCAATATTCCCATGATGTTCTTGTAGTTCACCTTGTTCGGGGCCTAGTTTGTTCGCTAAACGAGGAGCTCTTTGGGCGGTCCAATCACTGCATGATATTGCAAATTACCGAAAATACTTTGATCAGTGCAATCAGACTCCCTGCGCGTGGATTGTTAGGGCCAACCACACGCCCATAAATGCTATAGACGAACACTTTGAATCCATTGCAGCACACATGGAATAAAATAATTATCCTTTTAAAGAGAGATAACACTTGCATAGAAAATGGAGGGTTGAAGGGCCCATGCCCTCAAATGCCTCGTGGCGGCCAAAATAAAATGCACTGGTCAGTTCATGCTATTTATTCAGCGAATTTACCGTTCCCTTCAGGAGAACAACTGACATACATTTGCGCACTTTTGCCTGTGGAAAAGGCTACACTGATTAAAAAGCTCTGGAGCTACATGAAAATTACATGTGCTGTTAAAATAATAAACTCCTCAGGTGATGCAATTCTTGAGGAGGCAATGGGAAGTGTCCTGGATGGCAAAAAACAAGAGGTTCCAAAATAATTACACTATTGATGACTGAATACTGCTGATGAAAAAGTTGAGGGTTTTCCGGGTGGGAAAGCATGACCACAGTCTCACACTCAACCTTCCTCTCTAGGTGTGACTTGCTAACTAACTTATCGCCGTGGCACAAGGGTTGGCGAGCACAGGCCCCCGCACCTCGGAGGTATCTACTGGCACACATGGAAGAGTTTTACTGTTATACTATACAAAACAATACTCAAGACACTGCATAGACAAATGAAACAGACATACATTTAGACCTACCTTGCTAACATATAGAATGAAGTGGGCAAAACACTGATGGGGGTGAAAATAAACATTTATCAAAACACAACACTTACAAGAACAATAACAACTGGGAACATGAGGGTTTCGATGCATGCTGCCTTTATTTACTGAGCACGTGTCGTTATTCGATGTCCATAAATTTGCTCAGATCGTTCAAAAACACTTTCTATGCATGAACACGTGTTTATGTATTCCTTCGCTCTTGTCTTAGGCTGCTGAGTGCACATGGCGCTACACCACTTACACTTTGCTGCACTTGCTCTACATTGTACTTTCTTACACTGCTCCTGCACTGCACATCACTACTCACAACTAGCCGTTGATCACTCGTCGACTGCGGATGCATGCTGCGCTGGGGAAGCGGTTGGCGTGACAAACTGCCTAATGCAGGGAGCGACACACGTCAAATGCCCCCAGGCCCCTTTTTTTTTTTAAGCAGTTTGTGGGCCAACGTTGCTATCTGCAGCACTGGGGTGTCATCTGGGTCCTCCAAGGGCACAGAAAGTAGGCCCTTCCCTGCTGAGCCGCTTCTCCTCCCAGTGCTACGTTGTTTCTGTGGCAAGCTGTGCCGCGGGTGACTGATGCGCACCCACACTGGCGGCACTGCTGAGGCGGTTTAAGCCGCCGTGATGTTCTGCAGAGACAAAGTGAGGCAGCATCAATTCGTCCTTCTGCAATATCCGGGTGTGACCCGGACAATCTGCATCCTCCTGTCCTCTTGCATGGTTTTCTTCTGATACTCCTTCTACACCTGTTGGTGCACCTGCTACCGGCATCCTTTCCTGAGGTCCCACCACAGAAACAGCTGCCGTATCATCAGCAACAGCCCTCGTAGGCACTTCACCGTCGGAGCTACCTGGGTATGCATTCCATCGCTTCCTGTTGAGCGTTGTGACGCCGGGCAACTGCGGGTCTTCTACCCCTTCTCCTTCACTCCCTGCCAGTGGTACAGGTGTACGTTCCCCTCCTCTTGCTTGTTCAGGAAGCTTGCCCTCCACAAAGCTGTCATGGGGCTCACTAGGTGGTCGTTTGTAATGAGACCAGAGCTACCCCTTCTTCCTGAAGTGCTATTGCACCTCCTTCCTCTCTTGCTGCATCGGGGGGCTCGGCTGCGCCATCGCCATCATAGGGCTGAGGGGCACCGGGACCAACCTCGTCGTGGACGACAGCCGGTGTGAGCCGGATGTCATCCCAATGCACCCTCACCCTTCTGCCAATGCAGACCATGTAGGTGGTAGGTCCTAACCACTGCAACACTCAATGCGGCCCGCTCCACTTAGCCACAAAACCCATGCTTAAGTCCTTGCATGCAGCAGACTGCGAATGAGCCTTGATGTAAACTTCTTGGCTGATCTGTGGCACCGGTGGCGGCCTTGTTGTGGTGGCCAGCCATTTCACTGCGTAGCGTACATACTGTTTGCGTACTTGCAGTTCGCGTGCCCTGCATTCTTGGTGATTGGCAGTACTGTTGGGTACATTGCTGCTGTCTGGCCTCTGTCAGTTACTTTTCCCAGGCAGGTGCAGGTTCCTGCCCAGCAACACCTCGGCAGGTGTTTTGCCGGTAGCGGCATTGACACACTGGCGGAGTATGTACAGGGCGGCTGCTAGATGTTAAGGCCACTTGGCATGTTGTTCGCCCACACGAAGGCACAGCTGCACCTTCAGCTCTTGGTTGTGCAGCTTCGTGGGGTTGGTTCTGGGATGGTACACCACTGTGGTCATGTGTGTCACTCCCCACTTCATACACAACTCCTGCCACTGTTTCCTGGTAAACTGGATCCCATTATCTGTGAGTAAATTTTTCGGAAAAGCCCCAACATGGGAAAAAGTCATCGCTGCGCACTCGTGCAATGTTATTTGTACGTGCACTACTAATGGCATAGGCATCGACCCACTTGGAAAAGTTGTCATTTACTACGACTAAAAATAGCTTCCTATTTGCTGATCTCGATTATGGCCCCATTAAGTTAAGACATACAGTTTCAATGGTTTTCTCGGCAGGCGTGGCTGTTGTTACCTGCCATCAGTCCTGCGGCTTTTGAACAAATTACACTTGTTACATTTTTTCACCAATTTGCGTGTTTGCCTCGTTAACCCTGGCCGAAAGACTTGCTCCATAATATTTAGGATTGTCTGATCCACACCGGGGTGTCCTGCTACGTTGCCACACTGTGTATGGGCAAATATCTGTTCCCGTGCACACGTAGGAACAAACTTCCTCCATTTCCCCAGGTTTCCGAGCATGCACATTTCTAAGCAGCCATTCATAGCACGCCAGTTTTCAATTACGCCTTGTTCACATTGTAGAGTCTTATCCTGCGTGAATTGGCTGTCCTGCTGTGCCTGCATCATCTGCTCAAAAAGTTCCTATATTAGTATGTCATTCTCTACTGCACTCACTTGCTATACATGAATTTCCGAGATAGTTCCATAGTCACCTGGTGGAAGAATTTCTTCCCATTCAGCCTCGTCTTGCAAAATTGCCTGCTCATTTGGCGTACGTGATAAAGAATCAGCTAACTGGTTTTCCTTACCTGGTACATGTTCCGCACAAAAATTGAATGCGTGTAAATGCAACGCCTATCGGGTCAACTTGCTTCATGCTTCACGCATGTTATGCATTCGCAGTAGGCATCTATTATCGTACGTAACGTGAAGCGTTGATACTCCAGATACACCCAATATTTTTTTATCGCCCATATCACAGCAAGGTACTTGCGCTCATTAACATCATAGCGCCACTCAGTAGGGCCTAGCTTGGAACTAGTGTTGTCAATAACATTCCTCTCTCTGCTGTCGGTTAGTTGGTACAGAACTGCACCTACTCTCTCTGGGCTGGCATCTATCTGCAAATACAAGTATCTTGCGAAGGTTAGATATGAACAAAATTTTGTTTTATATCCTTCAATGATTTTTCTGCTTCGTCTGACTACTGGAACCAGGTCTGCGGTGAAAACAAATTTGTTAACAGTGCTCTCTAAGCCAATTTGTAAGTCCAAAAAAATTTTGCAATTGTTTTCTCATCTTGGACCTTGGATATTCTGCGATAAATTTAAGCTGCTCTGGATGTGGTTTGTTACCTTCTGCGTCAATTACATGTCCTAAAAAGGCAATGCTAATTTTACCAATGTGTCATTTCTCCAGTGCGCATGTCAGACCTTTAATTGCTAATCTTTCCAATACAACATAAAGGTTGATGCCGTCGGGTGAAGAACGAGAAGGATGATGACACAAATTACTTACTGATGATATGGGCACCAGTGGTGCTTCCTAACCACGCACTGTTTAGACTTAAGGTTCTCAGGGATGCTGTGGGTTCTGTGTGTCCGTCTCAGCCGAGCATACTTACGATACACTTTGCAATACTAAACTTTTACTAAACATTCAACACTTGAAAAACACATGTGGCTGGGACGCTGTCACTACAAATAAAAGAGTGGAATACTGTAATACTTGCTTTTATTAATACCGTTCATACAAATAACTTGCCAAGCAAATTAATGATGAAACTCGGTCGTGTCTAGCTAACTCCGTTTGGGTGCGTGAATACAGAATCTTCACAAGTGAAGGGAGTCGACAGATGCTGGGGTGGACTTACAATTTTTCCCTGAAGATGGGACATGGAGAATTACAAGATAAATCAACAGATGATACATAAACATGTGTGATTATTTGGCATCACTAGCGCAGACTCGTCGGGGCTCGCCCTCCAGCATGTGGTTAGTGTGGTGGCGGCCTGCACATATAGCCGGCTAGGACGGAAATAATATCACTGTACACAAATTACAAAATTACATAGATATCAAAGGAACAAGATGGGACACAAGATGAGTAGTCACAACAAACACGCACATGCGTGAAAGCAAGTTAATATGGCGTGAATGCCGCTAAATAAAGTTTGTAGTTGACCACGTGGTACAGGTCAGATTGCATATTTCTTTATAGAGACTGCAAATTAAATTCAGACAAATTGTTATTTCCGTTGGGAAAATTATTCCCTTTACGACTAAAGCATTTACAGTCTTGTAGCATACCCGATGGCAGAAAAAGCACACATGAAAGTGATCTTGTGGTCATACTGCCCAGAGGTAAGCTTCGCACGGACCTACCATGGTTGCCTATGGGGTTCACATAAGCAGAACTACTATGCACGCCTAGTAAAATATTTTATTATTGAAAAATAATAGGCACTTCAGAAATTAAAATATGAATTGACATTATACATATTAATTTGTAATTCCTCGTCTTCTTTGAATGTCTTTTATTACAGCTTTCTGGCCAGAGTAGAACTGTTCTTTATCTCTGCACAGCGTGTGGTTTTAATTTATAACCAAACATTTTCCAATATTGACAAACATACATTTTAAAACACTTTAAGATCTTTTAGACCCTGCAAAATGAAGAAGACACATTTTACACTGCAAATAATATTCCGTTAGAGGAAATTTCAAAATGGAGCCTCCTTGCGCACGTGCATGTACACGTGTCACGTGCGTGGTGAGCACCATCATGGACTTTAACGCCGCTGGCTGTTAGCCGGCATCAAACGACCCCTCCCTCAATGGCCAAGACTGTGCAAGCAACGTAACACTGCTCTGTCTGGCTCTGCCCGGCTTTGAACCAGGACCACCGGTCGAGGGCAAAGAAAACATGGCCTCGGAGGTCTTTTGGTTCTACGGCATTTGCAGGGGGTAGGGGTGTAGGCAGTAACAACATTGCTGGGACATTGTGGTGACTCGCCTTGCCTCTTGCGAGTGCTGTGTTGTGGTTTGTTGACCCTTGACGTCACACTCACTGCCCTACTAACCTCTCCAAACCCTTTGAAACTCTCTTGCCCTACTAGGCTCTCCTCTGCGGGTGCCTTGGAAAGGCATCTCGCCTTCCCTTGTGGTTTCAAAATTTACATTTTCACTGTTGTTACAACCAAATTCAGCTGTGCCTTGGGGAAACCCCTTAGCACTTACTTCACTGGCACTGGTTGTGTTTAAATTTACGTGTGCACTGTTGTTACCTTTTTCGTCGTGTACACACGGAAATGCCTTGAAACTGCTTTGATGTGCTGTGTTATTAACTGGCCTTAACAGAAAAACCCAGAAATGGTGTTTGACTAATACTTGCTTCCCCTACTTGTGTGTGGGTGTTCTCGTTGCCGACTTCCAAAATGTTAGGCGTGGAGTCTTCTGTAAGCAAAAATCCCTTAAATGACATTTTATTTTCCGGGCCGGTTGTTCTTGTGTTATTGTTTTTGTTTACATTTCCCTGTGCACTCCCTGGTATACTGCACCACGCTCGCCGAGATACTGGGCGTAACGATGTCTCCATGCCTCTCTTCCCTACAATTAGCCAGGCTATACGCAGGTCGTCACGGTGCCATTTCGTGAAATGTCTTGGTCCCAACTTCACTAAATACGTGGAATTCCACATTTTCTCTACCACTCTTACTGGTCCTGTCCATCTAGGTGCCAGCCCAGCACAGTACTTCTTCATCCCGACTGATAGCGGGTTCTCCGTCACGTACACGTACATTCCTGGCTGTAGTTCCGGCTGTATTTTTCTGCTCTCTTGTATCGACGTGGTACAATACCTTTCCTGATTCTCCCTCGCCTGGGTATGAATTTGTTGTTCGTGTGCTACCACTTCCTCGTAAGGTACTGGGGGTTTTTCTCTGTGTTCTCCCGGTGCACGCAACTCATGGCCCTGGACCATCTCTGCCGAGGTTTTCCCTGTGGCTGCGTTTACCCGGTTTCTAATACAAAACATTATGTCAGGAATTAGCTTGGCCCACCTGGTGTGATCTCCACTTCGCCGAATTCTCAACTTAACCTTTATATCTTGGTTTCGGCGCTCTGTCGGATTCACACTGGTGTGGTAAGCGAGGGTGGTATGGTGTTGTGTTCCCCACCTCGTGCTGCAGTACTCTCTCCACTTTCGTCCTACAAATTGGGTCCCGTTATCGGTTAACAATTCTGGATAACCCCATTTCTGAAAAAATTCAGTCTGCATGATCTGGGTGACCATGTGTCCGCATACGTTATGTATGAGAAATGCTTCGGTCCATCTGGTAAATAGGTGTGTGACAACAACTAAAAATATCTTGCCACTGGTGGTGCGGGGAATATGGGCCCATGATATCTAGCGCTATGGTCTGAAATGGCTCGGTTCGTCAGCCTTGGTTGTTGTAGAGAATCATCGCCATCTGTTCTCTGCAGATTCATAGTGTTGCAGGTGATACAGCTTTATACATATTTATGTAGATCCCCTTGAATTCCTGGCCAATAAAAGAATTTTTGCACGTTTCTGCTCGTTTGCTCTGTATAGTCTGTCTCGTGTAAGGTTTCCAGATGTTGATAGATTGTATGAAAGTAGTACCTTGTAAACAAACAGAATACGTATCCTTCCACCACCATGTGCTTTCCACGTGACTTGTCAAAACATGTCAACATCATGTGAATTTTTCTTGACATTTCAAATATGCCAACTATATGCCTAATTGAGGAAAATATGTGATTACACAGATATTTTTTTTAAATTTCTGATGGTAACATCTACATTGTGTTATCAAAATACTATCAATAAAATATATTCATATTCTTAAAATTGATTAAACAGATATTATTAATTACTGTCAAATCAATAATCAAAAACACAAAAAATATATATTTTAAATCAATAAATTTCATTGGACATGCAAGTTTGCAACTCTCACAACAGGAAAATTTTTGAGGCAAGATAGAAAGACATTGATGTTGGTTACAATTAACACTGTAATCTAAATTAAATCACACATGTTAAACAATTTAACAGAGAATACAAAAACTTACCTGGCCCGCAGTATGATCAGAATTGCCTATTTGTAGGTCTCTTGTAAAATTTAACAAATTCATTAAAAAAAGAATGTGAATCTCACATATTTGACTAAAAAGAGCATCATAAAAAAATCATTAATTCACAACTGAGCAGTAAAATAAACTGCGAGAAAACAAAAGTCTGCTGGAATTCTGTGTAAAGGCATGGCCACCATTAGGCCTACCTTAAAAAAATTACATTTAGGCAGTGAACTAACACAATAAGAGTAAGGCCTGTCAAATCACACGCAGAAATAGTTCATTAGAACTGTAAAAGTCTTCTACAATCCATAATTATGGAACCTATTTGTAGCAATTACAATAAAATAAGCATGTACAAAAAACATTCCTCACAAATGGTGAAGACTGGTATGCCTGTGATCATTAAGTAATGAAAACTAGTGGCAATTACATCAAACACATGGCCGTATGTACTATTACAGTAACGTGGATATTTAATATACATGCCCATCGTCCCCAAAAAAAATTTCAATACAATGTGTTGTTCTATAGGATTAGTATTTATTACCATAGCTAAAAAATTTACCACATAACAATACATACTTTACATAGTGTTTCTGGACAAAGGAAACATCATATATCTCAATTTTAACTTAATTAGGCCTAAAATTAAAACTGCATTCGTGGTTTTGGTCTACACACATAGGCGAGCAATGTAACCTCAATGTTTTGGTGAAGTCAGTAAGCACTATTTGTTATTTATTGACCAAACAAAAATAAATTCAACTGTATCATTAACATATTCTAAGAAATGAAATGAATGCTGAACATTTAAATGTTGTCTGCTATAAACCTGCACACAAACTTAACATATTTACCATAATCATAAAAGAGAACAAACATTTGCCTAAGATATTTACATTTCCCCGTCAAAATACACCACACTCCAAATATTCATGTACATAATTTATAGCTATTTACTTTGCGACAGTTTTTGATGAAATTCCAAGCAATCGGCCAGTCGTTTCTATTTTTTTAATACCACTCGACGACTTTTGAGTTCTCCCGTTAGTAAATGTCTTTGACTCCTTTGGCAACACATATGATGTCTTGCTGTCATTGGCGATTGTATGAAGGATTTTTAAGTCGCTGCATTTTAAATAACTATTCACACAACATTCATTAATTTGATTTAAAACTGATACACCCGCACACAAAAATCGCATCTCACAATAACAACATGGCTTCCACTCGTTGGTTGGTGAAGATAAACAGCTCTACTTCTTCATTATTTCTGTTATGCAATTTAACAAATGTGAAACAATAAACACTCTTAATAACCTTATACAGAATACTACAACGTAATATTATTTATGTTTATTCAGAAATGCTTACTTGTTTTTTTATTTTTACTGTGCACTATTTTCTTTTTCGCCGATGTAAGAAGGAATACATGTTATTCAAGGATACCATGATTGCTTCACATTGCGGTCAGCTGACATTCAATATTTTAATTATGATGATACTGTATTACACTTTAAATATGTTAGCAGCTGTAGCTGTCAAATTCTGGAAACCTTAAATGGGACACACTATACCTGGGTACTAGTGATGCGAAATATAGTTCACTAGAATGAACTAGGTCTTTCAAACTAGTCACATTTGAGAACAGTTCCTTTGGAACCGTCTTTTGAACTATATAGGTCACAGTCGAATGATCACGCGTACTGGCAAACTGCAGAGCGCAAGTGTAACCTCGGTCTGGGAACTAGATAGGTCTTTCTTCTTTCTCTGTACTTTGACCCAAGAACTAGATAGGTCTTTCTCTGTTTCCTCTTTCACAGTTCCATTTTCCCTTGTCAGAAGAATCTAAGCAATCGTGAAACGGAAAGAGAAGCAAATAAGTGATGTTTATAAATTAATTGCTAAAGAATTAGTCATTTATTGTGTGTAGATGATATAACTTATATTTTATTTAGAAGTAAGATAAATGAATAGTGAAAATATCTTTATACTGGGTTATCCACGCCTATGTTGTGTAATATAACACTAAATTACTTTCTACACTGATAGTAACGACCTCAACAATATTATAATAGGTTGAGTTGCGAGAGACAACCAGGTGTAAAGTTAATTTTTTCAAGTCAGGCGTATACAAACTCAACAAAAATGGTTCCGAACAATGGATTTATTCATACCAGTATTAAAAACATTTTAACAGAACTTAAATTACAAAAATAACTTAATTTTAATATGATATAAATAATTTCAAAAAGCTATATCCGAAGTGTTGAGTGAATATACTAGAAAAAAAAAGCAGTTTTTCACTTCTTTATTGCGAGTGTGTAAAACTTGACATAGCCGGATGGAGGAAAGCTGCAGGGAGCGACGAACGACGGATTATCTGAGCAGGCGCAGTGATGCAACTGGCATAGTTACTGGTACTGAGAGAACGACTGATAAGAGATAAGTTCTTTTATGTCGCGGTGAACTATGTACCTAGTTCTTTTTTAAGACCAGTTCAAAATGAACTGGTAGTTTGTGAACTACCCATCACTACTGGGTACCCATGTTCAAGACTGTCATGTGCATACGTGAGTACAAGATCCTGTTTTTCCTTTGGTACGTAAGTTCGCCATCTTGCGCAATTACCGGGGGGGTGGGGGGGGTTTCACCTGAATCTCCCTATCTACCACTCTCCAATGCTCGTAATACCCCATGGCACAGTGTTGCCAACATTGTGCAGCATCTGGGGAATTTCCCTGCACTATGTGTACTTCTTTGACTACATCACTGACATTCAGTGAAACAAGTTCACCGGTTGGTGCAACAATGTTTTGCAAAACAAGAGCTTGTGTGTCTGTTGTTTATATAGCACGGCAAGGGGGTAGTGTCTCTTCCCATTTCGCATCGTCGGTTTCCGTTTGGTTCGGACAGGGATTCCTGGACAAGGTATCCGTGAGCTCGTTGGTTTTCCCCGCCACGTGTTCTACCTTAAAGTCAAACTCCTGGAGCAATAGCGCCCAGTGGGCAAGTTTACTTTTCCCATTATGCATGCCCTCTAACCGTGCAAGACAACGGTTGTTAGTTTTTAGTGTAAACTGTCTCCCTAACAGGTATGGCCGGTACGTTTGCAGTGCGTGTACAATTGCCAAACACTCTTGTTCATTGACAAGGTACTTGCATTCGGTCTCACCAAATATTGTGCTGTGGTAGTTTATTATGTGCTTTTCCCAGTGTGCTCCCCCCTGGTACAACACGGCCCCAATGCCTTCCTGACTAGCATCTGTTTGCACAACAATGGGTTAATCTGGGTTGAATCTGGCTAGTGGATTACAATTCTGAAAAGCAAGTTTGATTCCTTTAAATGCTTGATCGGCTTGAGATGTCCATACAAATTTACGTTTTTCACACAACAAAGCAGTTAACGGTGCAGTAATCACAGAAAAGTTTGGAACTAACTCCCTTAACCAATTAATTGAACCAAAAAATTTTCTTACTTGTTTACGTGATCTGGATGTGGGTTTGTTTTGAATTTCCTGCACGTGTATGTTCTGGTTTGTGTCTGTTGCCTGTTGCATAGTGTCCCTAAAACTCCATCTTACTCATACCCAACTTGTACTTTTCAACTTTGCACATAACCTTGTTACGTTCGAGTCGTTCAAACACAAGGCTCAGATGGAGCAAATGCTCTTCCCAGCTGTTAGACCAAACAAGTACATCTTCTAAATACGCCATTTCAAAGTCTCCTATGTATCCATCTAGTACACTAACCATTAAGTTTTGAAACATTGCAGGGGCACACTTTAAACCAAATGGCATAGCAACAAACTAGAATCTATGTCCGTCTGGTATGGTAAAAGCTGTTTTCTTTCTGTCCTGGGGGCGGATAGGCACTTGCCAATATCTGGATTTCAAATCTAATGAGGTGAAAACGGTAGCTGGCCCTAATGTTGACAAAGTGTCCTTCATATTAATTACTGGATGTGGCATGTTTACAGTGATCTTGTTCAAAGGGTGAAAATCAACACAAAATCACCATGCACCATCTTTCTTAGGGGCAAGTGTGATACCTGAATTATAGAGACTCTGCGTAGGTTCGGTCACATTGTCATCTAACATTTCACATACCTTCTGGTTGATGATGCTGCGACAGAAAATACCTGGATCTCGTGGTTCAGAATACACCAGGTCCTCATGCATTATGATGATCGGATGCTCTGTGACGTCGGTGCGCTGCAGCTTCCCCTCAGTGTGGAACACACTGGCATACTTTGCCAGCAGATGTTTCAGACATTGTTGATGTGTGATGGGCACTTCATGCTCTAAATTGGCAAGCGGCACAGCAGTTGTCGCAGCGTTGCTCCCATGGCGTATAGGCACAATGTAAACATCACACTTGGTACGCAACTTTCTGATCCCTACCGTTACGTGCATGACACTTCTCGCCTCGCCTTGTTGATACGCGATGGTGAATTGCAGACGTGGTGGCACTGTAGTTATTATCACCTGGATTAGACCTTCGCGTAGAAAGTTATGGCTCACAGTATTGTCAATGACGGCGATCACATTGTTATCTTCAAGTTCAACACTGACCCTTAAAGCTTTCACGGTACTGTCAGTCACTTGGAACACTTTGGCACCTTCATTAGGCGATTTGTTACGACCTGGCGATGAGATTGTTGCAGGTGCTGTTTCGCCAACCTCCTGACTTTGTTTCCCGACCTGTTGCCGTGGTAACTATTTTCGCGGTTGTTATGGTGAAAGTTTCTGTGGCCACGGTTCTGTCTCGGGGGTGTAAACATTGGCAGTGGTCGCATAACATCTGGCATCGCAGTAGATGTTGACGTATGAAAGTTCAGCCTCGGGGATTGGTATGCCGGCCCCGCTCACACGTCCTGCTCATACAAACACGCTCCCCATGTAAATTGCTCTACATTCACTCTGATTGCTCCCCTCAAATATGGTCTAGTGTCCGATGTTGACAGCAACAATGTTTTCTAACCCTCTACGTGTCGCTGCCATGGGTTCAGACGTTTGAACAAGGCTTACTTAGGCCGTATGAACTCTTCTATACCTTCACATTCACGTTGTTGTTCATGGTAGAACCGCGTTTGGGCTTGGATGGCATCTCCATCTGTGTCAAACCTTCGCAATAGCAGTTAATAAAACTCTTCCCACGTCACATGATAGTCTCTAAATAGAGTCACCGTGTGGCTTCATTTCCTCTCAGTCAGTTGGCTGTGATTTCCATCCAGTCTTCTCTATGTAAGCGATATCTGTTCAACGTTTCCTCGCACACTGCTAGAAATATACCTGGGTGTTCGGAGTCATGGCCCCTTCAAAAGTTGGCAATAATACATTGCGATCAGGCCCAGTTAAGCTCTGTGGCATGTACGTAACAACTACTGGCTGTGGTGTGGATTTCACCTCTGGTTTTTGCGGTGGCGCAATCTCAGCACAATTCATCTTATGGCACTCTTCACAGTTTATAACACCATCGCGGAAGGTCATAAATTCCACAGGCCATATGCATCGTAAATGTGAGTCCTTCTTGCACTGTTGGCACTGCACCCACTTTACTCCCGGCCCGTCTCATCCGGTGTGCGTGCACAGGCATTGCTCTGACGGCATAGATGCAGTATCAGACGTACACTGGCATAGCGGTTGATCCCATGAATTTTCTCCAAGTTAATTAAGTTCACTTATATTGCCACAATGTACGCAGCGTTCGACCGGCATGTTCGTATCATTCCCGATCGTGATTGTGTGTGTCGCTATTGCTGACGTGGAAGTCTGGAGGCCTTCTTGCTGATGATCTAGCATGATGTCCGCCATTTTCTCGCAGTTGACACGACGTGGATGCACACACTGGCCCCACTTGATAACGCCAATTGATGCCATTGGGTGAGACACGAGACGAACGATGACACAAATTACTTACTGATGATATGGGCACCAGCGGTGCTTCCCAATCACTGCACTGATGCTGTGGGTTCTATGTGTCCGTCTCACCTGAGCATACTTACAATACGCTTTGCAATACTACACTTTAACTAAACATTTAACACTTGAAAAAACACATGTGGCTAGGACACTGTCACTACAAATAAAAGAGTAGAACACTGTGATACTTGCTTTTGAACACGATGGGGCACGAGATGAGTAGTCACAATAAACATGCACATGCGTGAAAGCAAGTTAATATGGCGTGGATGCCGCTGTATAAAGTTTGTAGCAGACAACGTGGTGCAGGTTAAATTGTGATATTTCTTCATAGAGACTGCAAATTAAATACAGACAAATTGTTATTTCTGTTGGGAAAATTATTCCCTTTTATGACTAAAGCATTTACAGGCATGTAGCATGCCCGATGGTGGAAAAAGCACACATGAAAGTGACCGCGTGGCCATACACAAAAAGCATCAATTTACATGAAAATTACACGGAACCCTGAACAAAGTTGACATAGAACCGTTAGTAAAATTATGGAACACTTTATTTTACACAAATAAGCCCTTAAAATGCATTTATGGTTCAGATACATACTTGGAGATGTTGGACCGCGTGGTCATATGTGATGCGGCCGTAAAATGATCAAACATGAAAAATACCCTTAAATTCATATATAAAATTAAAGCCCTTAAAATTGCATGCAGTAATAATACAGAAATTATAATGGAACGCCTTTAGTAGTAGCATATAACACCTGATTCAAGTGTTACGGGTTGCATGACCTCTCCGACATGTTTCTTCTCCTTCTCCTCGATTAAGTTTTGAAAAAGCCATAAGGGCACAAATTATTATTTAAGTGGAAGCATAATGCTGGGGAATGTTTGGCAAAACGTATGCAAAGAAAATGTTTACTGGTATACTAAAAATGCTATGGAAATCTAGATCAGTGTTCAAAAGTTGTAGTGCATACGTGACAGGGTCTTAACTCATCAGTTCTCCTAGACAGACTGCCCAGAGCAAGCATCGCACGGGCCTACCATGGCTGCCTATCGGGTTCACATAAGCAAAAGTTCTATGCACGTCGAGTAAAATATTTTATTATTGAAAAATAAAAGGTACTTTAGTAATTAAAATATGAATTGACATTATACATTTTAGTTTGTAATTCCTCGTCTTCTTTGAATGTCTTTTACTATGGCATTCTGGCTGGAGTAGAACTGTTTTTAATCTCCACACAGCTCGCTGTTTGAATTTATAACTATACATTTTAAAACACTTTAAGCTGTTTTAGACCCTGAAAAATTAAGAAGACACATTTTACACTGCAAATAATATTCCATTAGAGGAAAGTTCAAATTCGAACCTCCTTGCACACAGCATGTACACATGTCACGTGCATGGTGAGAGCCGTCATGGGCTTTAGCGCCACTGGCTGTTAGCCGGCGTCAATGTTATGTAAGTGCTATTTCCACATGTTGGACCATACAGTTACATTGTCTAGGTAGGCCATGGTGTACTCACCTATTAAACCGTCCAACACGCACACCATCATAGATTGGAACGAAGCTGAGCCGCATGTAAGCCCAAAGGATATGGCACAAAACTGTAACCGGCGTCTGTCTGGCGCAGTAAAGGCTGTTTTCTTGCGGTCTTCCTTTTTTACAGGCACCTATTAGCCACTCTTCAAATCAAGAGATCACATTATATTAGCCTGTCCAATCGAACGTAAGGCTTCTTTTACACTGATATACGGCGGCAACAAATTTTTGGTAACTTGGTTGAGTGGCCTAAAATCAACGCATAAACGCCATATCCTGTCTTTCTTAGCCATGTGCGTGATTGTGGAATTATACAATTAAGGGTATTTCGTGTTCTGCCACTATAGTCTGGTATAGAGCATCTCGTGTACCAAATACATCCCGGCGTTCATTGAGTAAACACTGGAAGGTGGCCTGATGTTTGGGTGGTATGTCATTGTCAAGGTCAACTAGCATCACATACAGTAAATTACAGGCTGGCTTCCTATCCAGGTTGTAAACTCTGCGCTTCTCCTTTTCCCCTAATTGAATTCTACATGCAGCCGTTTCTACAATCGTATTCTGCTCGGCTAACCACAGGATTTTCGAATAATGCCCTCCTGGATTTCTGGCGTGACGATATGCTGCTCAAAACACTGGTCTTGTGGTCTATGCTATTATTTGCAGGATCTCCCTCTCCAGCAATTGTGGGTGGATCCGGCCAATCAGGTGTGTCTTGCGAATGATGAAGGCGGTTAAGAGCTTGTTTGGTTGTTACTCTTCTAGGGTGAGATGACTCTGTGCTTGGATTGAGCTGAACACACCTCGGAAACGGCTCTGAAAAGCACTGTAAAACTCCTGCCACTGCAGCCCATAGTGATTAAGGAGTGTCACCAAGACAGTGCGTCTCCTTGGAGTTGCACACCAACACAGCTAGCCCATTCCTCCTGACTTACTCCATATCTTGTGAGCCTGCTGGCGCAGTCCTCCAGAAAGTCAGTGGGGTCCTCCCACGACGTTCCCGGGAATTTGGGCAAAATCTGAAAACGGCTAGACGTCCTCGCATGTCTTTATTCTGGCAGTGGTGTGCTGTGGTTAGGCTCCGTGGTTCTTGTTTCTCTTGCCGGCTCTACTGATGTCCTGATTGCTGCTGATGCTCCTTCTACTTACAGTCCCATGCAGGGCATTACGGATGTTACAGTCGGGTATGGTGTTGTCAATGGCGGTAATATGGATGGGTAAAAGGGTGTCAGATACATTGTAGGCATCGGTGGAAAGTACGTGTTGATTGGTAGGTATGGTAAGGGAGTTGCATTAGGATGGGGTGGAGGTAATATTGCTGATACTAGCAGTCATTGTATCTCTCCGCTCATAACGTGCGCACTATTTGCATGTGGATGTTGCTCTCTCCTGCGTTTCCACTGTTTATGCGAGGCGTTCCTCCCCTCCTGCAGCCTGTGCAGTAGCTCCCTGTTTCTCTTTGATCATGCTTGCTACATCTCCTTCTGCTTGCCAATGGAAATTTTGAAAAGTTCTCTCGTTACTACCTGCCTGAATATGACACATCAACAATAAGATCTGAACTTGCTGTTACACTTTGCATTGAACGTGATTGGTGTGACAGGTACCACATGTAAACATTACCCCACTTGCTGTTACTTGCTCCTTTTCACTGAGACATTCCCTATCAAATTTTGTTTTACAGTCCCGACAATGTAGAATGATTGCTCCTTGCCCATCACAAATGAGGTTGTCGCAATAATGCGGCACATAATAACTGGGAGTTTCTGATTCCATCTATACTGCTTGTGATTGTGTTGTATCAGTTTGTTAAGTTCCACCTAACACCACAGTCTGCTGTATGCAGTTGCTCGCGGCGCGTGGTTGGTCCAGGCACGTTTGTTTGCTCCCAAGTCTGTTCTGCAGTTGCAACGGCAACATTGCGTGCCCCATTCAGATTTGTCAACAAAGTTCCTGGGCAGTGGTTGTAAGCACTGTAAACACAGCGGCGTAGATGTTCCTGTGAAAGTGGTGGGCTTGCCATGTTTGTATACACAGCCACGTGCGCAGCACTGATGATAGTTCAGGTACACGTACGCGATGCGGAAGGTATTGGCGTGATGCTCAGCTGTCCGTCGGCATGCGGTGCGAGCGCAAGGAAGGAGGAGAACTTCTCCTCTTTTTGTTCCTCCCTCCTGCCGTGCTTCACGCACTGCAGTTGGTGGCGGTGGAGGGGATGGCGCTGGTGCACCCTCCCTTCCTCTCCTTTATCCTGTCTGGTGGCATGAGCCCTGACATCACGCCTGATGCACAAAGATGGCTGCCTTTTTGCACTTCTGCTCCACTTTCTCCACAATGGTGGTGAACCATCTCTTGCGCGCCCTTTTTCCTGTAGAGCACGTGGCCCACTTGTCGGCGTCCGGAAGGCGTCTCGACGCTGTAGATGACCTCCCCTTCTTCTCCTCGTTGCATGTAGATGGGTAGACACGGTTAGGATGGCGTAGATGGTCAGATTGATGCGGAAATATTTGGAAAAGTTTGATCAAAAGGTCATACACAGGTTTTAACGTGAAAATTGGCAACTCCGAAGGGCGACAATTTGACTGCTGTCATTGCCTGAAAAAGGGTGGGATGTGGTTATAGGGGTGGTGAACAATTTGGAAAGGAAGTTTTTGGAAATGTTTCCCGGTAGGTGCCAGACGTCGCTGTGGCCGCATCAATGGTGGTAATGCAGTAGAGCTGAGATCTTCATGATGTTCTCGGGGTGCTGCGGGCCATTCACCCAGACCAACAGTCTCGCAATGTTTTTGTAGTTCACCTTGTTCAAGGCCTCATGTGTTTGCCAAACGAGGGGCTCATAAGGTGGCCCAATCACCGCGTGGTATTGCAAATAACGAAAAGACTTTGATCGGCACAATCAAACTAACTATGTGTAGATTGTTAAGGCCAACCACACGCCCATAAATGCTATACACAAAATTCAAACACTTTGAATATGTTACAGCAAACATGAAATAAAATAATTATTCTTTCAAAATTGATATAACACTTGCATAGAAAATAGTGGGTTGAAGGGCTTGTACCCTGAAATGCCTCATGGCGGCCGAAATAAAATGCACTGGTCAGTTCATGCTATTTATTCGGCAAATTTACAGTTCCCTCCAGGAGAACAACTGACATAAATTTGCGCACTTTTGCGTGTGGCAAAGGCTACACTGATTAAAAAGCTCTGGAGCTACATGAAAATTTTATGTGCTGTTAAAATAATAAACTCCTCGGGTGATGCAATTCCTGAGGAGGCGATGGGAAGTGTCCCGGATGGCAGAAAACAAGAGGTTCCAAAATAATTACACTATTGATGACTGAATACTGGTGATGAAAAAGTTGAGGGTTTTCCGGGCAGGAAAGCATGACCACGGTCTCACACGCAACTTTCCCCTCTAGATGTGACTTGCTTACTAACTTTCCGCCGTGGCGCGAGGACTGCAAACATGGGCTGACGCGCTGTGGAGGGATCTACTTGCACACGCGGAAGAATTTCACTGTTACACTAAGCAAAACGATACTCATGACACTGCAGACATAAATGAAACAGACATACATTTTGACCTACCTTGCTAACATGATGGAATGAAGTGGGCAAAACACTGATGGGGATGAAAATAAACATTTACGCGTATCTGATTAGCTAAGGCTGGATCACGGTCATGTGACTTTGATTACACTTAATTTGGTTGTGCGTGCGTGTTGGCTTATGCTTACTTATGGCTGGATATAGCGGTCGGGCACGTGGCCTTACGAGTTGGTACAACGTTCTCGATTTTATGGTTTACTAGTCCCGTGGATGGGTCTGACTTGCGACTCTTTTCGGAGCTAGTCATAGTCGATGACGGGCGGGAGGTGCTAGGAGTTGGTGCCTTGTCAGTTTGTGGGCGAGGGGTAACGGGATATAGCTGATTACATTGCCCGTCTTCAGCTCGGGTGGTAGCAAAGGCACGACATGACACAATGCAGAACTCGCTGTTCCAGTCCTCTGATGCCCTGCTTCAGAAGTTACTATTAGAGACACCTACCCGGTTCTCGGTCCTGTTCAGTAACTCTCTTACCACTGGATGACAGGTCAGGTGTGTACGTAACAGTGCTGATGGGAAAGTAGCTGGGTTAATGGCAATCGTCTTTGGTGGTGCCAGGCGCCACCAATCTCGTTCGGCTTGTCGGCTAGCTGTAAGAGGGGTTAGACCAGCCAATTGTCTGGCAGCAAGGGGCGCAACTCTTTGCTCCTTTCTCCTGGCGCCGTGCCTCACCTTGAATGACATAGAGCGGGTGTAATTACGGAGAACCTCGAAAGGAGCACCACGGACATGGATAGCCCTAACGCAGTGTTGCCTGGCAACAGTCTTACCAACGCGAGCTCTGGTGCTTCAGAAGATCCCCCACTGTTGTGGGCTGATCAGAAGCATTGGAGCTGTGTGAGTTGCCAAGACTATCACTGGGTATTCGATCCCAACCAAGACCAGGCTGTAGCACCTAAGTAAATATCCCTGCCAGCACCCAGGTGCTCCGTTAGGGATGCAACTCAGATGTACCGTCTCTCCCTGATTGAGAAGTATTGCTAGTGGTCGTGGCTCATCTATTCTATTCCTCCAGTACCTGTATACTTGGTAGGAATAGAATAGCTGGCTGTCTAATGGGTGTATTTTCAACTTGGAATCGCCTGAGGGGGAGTCTCCAGTTGTAGCTAATTTTGGAATAAGAATAATTTCCCGGTTCCGATCGACGGTACTCAGCTCGAGGTTCGCCCAGTAATTGGTGACAGATTACCCTATGAATAAGACTCAAGGGTAAGAGAAACAAAACCGTGTTTATTAAAAACTTTTTAAATACGGTGACATGTGCTCTCCTGCCAGGCAGACCAGTGGTTGGAAGTAATCCTACGGTATCCAGGTGTAGGTGACCTGGTCCTAAGCTAAGTGGGGAAGTTAAGTGAAAACTGATGAAAATTACTTAAATACAAACCTAACTCTATATAGGGGATGTCTGTAGGAGACGAAGAAGAATTATGTGTGGTATGTATAATGCTACAGAAAGCTTCTGGTAGCTATTGGCGTTGCTGGAGCATCCGGTAGCGGGGCTACAGAGTTCTAACAGTGATGTCAGTGGTGGCAGCCTCTGGTGGTTGCTGAAGACTGTTAGGTCATTGGCGACAGCCTCTAGAAGGGCTTTTGAAGGTCTTGTAGTAGTCCAGACGCCAGCACCCAGGTGCTCGGAGAAGACTGCAGGAACAACTCGTGGCGCTTGTACATGGCCCGAGGTGGCTGATGGCTTGTTGGTTCTCAGGGCGTGGAAGGGGTGGTGACGCGCCACTGTCTTTCTCAACCCCTCATATCCACGTGTCTGGCCGCCCTCCAGTATTGTGGTAGACTGTCACTTCTGTGTACAAAATGGAGTGGGATTTGAATCTCACGTATGTAGCAGTAGTACACTAGGGTTGTAGTGAGATGAGTCATAATCGTTTGTAGTTAATTGGTATAAGCGGCATGCGTCAATTTGCCCCCCCCCCCCCCCCTCTTTTTGCGATGAAGACTCATCCTGAAGGTCTAGGCAGGAGTAGCACTGTAGAAGAAAAAAAAATCTTGAAGTAAGGTATGCGGGACCCTTAGTGTCAGGCTGCTTGACCGCACTCTATACTTCGCGGCGGCTGGGAAACGTCAAGCGCATAGCATGCCGGCCGGTAGTTCTGTCAATCTCTTCAGGTGGGTATCCTGTCTCTTCCCCTTCCCTGTCGAAGTGGATTGCTGCATGGTGCTAATGGGTGAGGATCAGTGATGTAGTCTACCGAGTGTCACAATGACCTACTTCATTTATTGCAGGTTGCCACAAAAATCAACATGTCATTGTGGTTATTTACAAGAGAATTATACACACAAAACCTGAACGAGAAAACACTAAAAATGACGACATGCTAAAAACGAGGGATAATACTACAGTATGATCAAGCCTTACTCACAGGAGGCGGGGATAAATGTTTTTAACTATCCTGGAGCTTGATGTAGTGTTATGAAAGAAAAGGAAAATCTTTCAGGAGCAACCTGTGAGTCTTACTGCAAGCTGAACAGTTACGTGTGACAGAATATTTTGCCAACTTCAGGCCTTCCAGCACCTGGATTAGCGGGCTAGATGACACACTGCAAGTACACATTAATAACATGCATGAATTCACTGCAATTGGCACATGCAGGTCATGCTAAATACATACATAAAACACTTTAATTAATTTAATATACCTGTCACCGGGTATCACCGTAGTGAATACTTGGGAACTCTGTGGCTCAGAGTTCTTTGGTAGTGCACAGGTATTGCAAACATACATAAACACTAGCAATGAATAAGAAATTTTTAGTATAGCATAAAGACACAGTCCTGCAAAATGGCATTCTTCTTGTAGTTTCCCCTTCACACATACACTGTAAAAACTCATAGAAATATATACATGTTTACCTACACATTCAGACCTAATATTATAAAAAAAGCTACTTCCTCCTGTACCTGTCGGGAGTCCATCTATCTTACCAGTTCGTTACATAAGTTCATAGAATGTTCAGGGCAAGTACACTAGGAAAGATAGAAGAAAACATATATTGAAAACACACAGCCCTGCGAAATGGCATTCTTTATCGCAGTTGCCCTGCGAGACAGCATTCTTCTTGCAGTTGCATCTTCACATATACGCCTTGAAAACTTATCAAATCATTTAGTGGTGTACCTACACATTAATTAATATAAAAATCTAAAATTAACAAACAAGTCCTGTGAACGAAGGTGAAATCTAATGTGTTAACTATTGAAGTCTCTGGCGCCTCCTATCACACGCACTGTGGTGAGTGTCTATACGAGATACCATTGTAGAAATTACCAGCACTGTGGTGAGCATCTCTAAGTAATTCTGTGTAATTATGTGGGCTGTCTGCCACTAATTATTCAGAGCCTTTATCACTGGTGAGGACAAAAACGTCTATTTAATACTGTTCTGTTCTTATCACTGCTGTTTTAACAAGTCCGGTTCACACCTAGTCAAGTCTCGAATGACTATTTATTTACGCTTCCTTACCAGCTCCTTTGCATTCCCTGCTTGCTGATAGCTTGCTAGGCACTTACATTGATACACACTTAATTTAAATCTAGCCTAATTTGTGGATGTTCGTCGGTTTCACTGTCTTTGACTGGCGGCTAGTCCTGTTCTGTGTTACGTAGTAGTTTATGACTACGTGTGTGCACTGTTTTTCATTGCACTTTCACTTACTTGGTTTCCATGGGTGCGGGTTTAGCTGGCCTTCCTCTTGGGCGTAGCTTGGCATGTAGCGGGTACGGCCACGTGTACCTTGATGTGGGCCGCCACGGTGATTCTCGATACTGGCCAGGCATAAAGTCAGCCTTAGCGGCATGAGGTGGCATCAGGCGTCAAATCTTAGCATGTGGCGTCATGGCATCTGCTTCAGCTGGAACACAGTGTGACGGCACAGCTACTAGGGATGTTGTGGCAGAGTGGGCGGGGAAGTGATCCCAGGTCCTCCACCCCGACTGCACAGGTTCCTACCCATAAGGTAGGATGTTTCTTTGCTGTTGTAGCGCAAGAGAATTGCAGTGGGAGACCACTCTCCACCTTGCTGACGTGAGCATCCCGTCGTGGGGCCGGGTAGTTGGAGGCATCAATGTTCTCGACGTCCAGGTCCCACGATGAGGCAGTGGGAGGGAGAGTGATTTAGACCTCCACTGCGGGCGTTGCTCCAACTGAGGGTTAGTGGGAGGCGTCAACGGTTTTCAGCGCCTGTAGTGGTAGCACCAGGAAGCTGCATATCACCGCGCTCAACATTAGCTCCGGGGGGTGCAACTCACCATGGGGCCGGATAGTTGGAGGTGTTGACGATCTCGACGTCCAGGTCCTAGGGTGAGACAGTGCGAGGGAGAGGAGTCTCGACCTCGGCTGCAGGTGGTGCACCAGATTGAGCGAGAGACAGGTCGAGTTTCTCATCCTCAACGGCATCGATGGGTTGCGAGCTTTTGATGAGTTAGTTGTCCGGTGGTCTTGTGGCATCGATAGGCACTTCCCCATCGGAGCTCAATATCGCCTTCGTAGATGGTGGAATGGCCTTGCTCTCAAGCTGGGGAGTTATACCAGGTGTGGGGGTAGGCATCCTTGGTGTTTCTTACCTTTTGCTGATGCGACTAGACCGTCGGGGTGTCTGGCGGCCTCCACGGTCTCATGGCGATGACACTTTGGAGCAGCTGGGAGCTTTGTCCACGTAGCTGCGTGGCAGTGATCTTGCACTAACTGCTCCTCGGTCTCCATGGTGGCACGTAGCTGGGCGCTCGCTCACTGGGGGCAGGTCGTACTTCGGGTGGCCTCATGATTTCTGTGTCGAGTTCTGGAGTGGCCCTTCGGGGTTGTGGTTCATCCTCACTGTCGGAGTCCTAAGTGTTTCCCATACATCATCTGCATGCTTTTCTCGTGGCATGTCCCCCTGGATAGGGATGTATTTGACCTCTTGTGGCTTTCCGTATTCTCCCCCTAGCATCTTCGACCTAGTATACATTGTCCATCTTTCCGACAATCCTGTAAGGCCTGCCCCATTTGTCCACAAGGGTAGCACTAAACTGATTGCTGGCCTTGCTGAGGGGATGTATTCTGAGTAACACAGTTTCCCCAAAGCTGAACTCGCATACTCCCGTCTTGGGCTGTGGGTACTTTTTACGGATGCACTCATCCTGGGCTCTTTGGGCTGTGGTCGTGCGAGCCAATGTGGCTATCGGACGTCCTTGGGTTATGGCATTGTGGTGGGTTCACTGTCCCATTGTCAGTCACCTGGTCGGCAGGGGGTCTGTCCCAGGAGGATTGTACTTGGACTGGTGTCCACCGCCTCGTTAGTTCGATGACATAGGGCAAACAAGACAGTGGGAATATGTTTGTCCCAGTATCTGTGGTCGTTTCCCACACTGATACGGAAGCATTTCTTAATTTCTTGGTTCTTCCATTCAGTGGAGTTGGCCGGGGGGTGGTAGGGTGGTGTGCACGTTTCGACTCCCCATCCCTGGCATGCTATCTGCCACTGGCGACTCGTGAACTGAGAGCCGTTGTCAGTTAGGATAGCATTCGGGTATCCCCAATGTGCGGAAATCACGACTTCCATTTTGCACACTACGGAGGTTGTTTTTGGCTGAGCAACGGGAAGGCTTCTACCCACCTGTAGAACTGATCTGTGATGACTAAGAGATAGCGGTTTCCATTGGTGCTCTTTGGGTATGGTCCCATTAGATTGGCAGCTAAATGTGTCCATGCCGTCTTGGATCTCCTTGGTCGTGCATTAGGTGGAGGGACTGGGTAGACCTTGCCACGGCAACACGTCACGCAGTTAATGACATACTGTTCCAACTATAGCAAACCCCAATGTCTACCAGGCTTTCTCAGGTCCCCAGATATCCGGCTTGGGGATGATCGTGGTGGTGGTGGCATATCTGCTCGCAGTTGCTGCGGTACCCAGATCGTCCACCGAATATTTGGTTGACCACTTTGAGTCCACACAACGTCATCCCGGACTTCGAATCATTGTGGATGCACTTGTAAGAGCCTATGTACATCGGGGTCCTCCTTTTGGCTTATCGAAACTTGATGCTGGATGATTTGTAATTGGAGGAGCCGGATCTGCTCATCAGGGTTTCGCTCTACTTTGGGGGGGGGGGGGGGTGGGGGAGGGCATCTTTTCCCCTTCCTCTGCCTCGGCTTTCTCCTCCAGTGTAGGAAAGCGGGACAGGGTGTTGGGCACGTCGTTCTCTTTGCCTGGGCAGTACTATACCTCAAAGTCAAATTCGGTGAGAAACATATCCCACCGACCGGAGCTTGACTTTTCTGCTCCGTGACTCGTATAGCCACTGGAGGGCTTTTGAGTCCGTTCGCAAGATGAAGTGTTGGCGTTCTAGATAGTATCGGTACATTCACACTACCCAGATGATGGCTAGACATTCCTGTTCATTTATGTGATAAAGTTGCTCTGTTTCGTTGAGGTGGATGGAGGCATACGCTATCACATGGGGTTGGTTATCGCTGCCCAGCTGGTAGAGGACAGCTCCCAATCCGTTTTGGCATGCGTCTGTTTGTAATATCAATGGTTGATCTCCTTGGGGTCGGTGTAACTGCCGTATGTTGCCAAAGCTTGTCTTCAGGTCGTGGAAGGCTTGTTGTTGCTCTGGTCTCCATCGCCAATGTGTGTCTTTCTCCAGTAGTGGATGTAAGGGTGCCATGAGTTGCTCAATGTTTGGCACGAAGTCGCGTAGCCAGTTGCACAGACCCAGATACCATTGTAGCTGTTGTTTATTTGCCATCTCGTCGGCTTCTTAAATAGCTCGTATGGAATTTTGCTGTGGGAAGTTTCCCTCAGGTGACACAATGTCCCAGGTAATCAATGGAGGACTTACCAAAGTAACCCTTGGAGAGTTTGCAAGTCATCCCATGTTATTCCAAGCGTTCCAGTACCCGCTGCAGATGCTCGAGGTGCTCCTCCTAGCTGTTTGAGTGTATGATTACATCATCGAGGTATGCAAAGCAAAACTCTCCGATATACTCGGTCAATACCTCTACGGACATTAAGCGTTGGTAGGTGGCTCGGACATTCCTTAGCCCGAACTGCATCACTTGAAATTGTAGGGTTTCACCCTCCGGTGTGGTGAATGCCATATATTTGCGGCTATCAGGGTGTACCACAATTTGTCAGTATCCGGATTCCATATCCAAGGTGCTGAAGATAGTGGCTTTGCCAATGTCCTACAGGGTATGGGTAAGGTCGATGGCTGGGAGAGTAATAGGGTGCATTATCTTGTTTAGGCTCTTGTAGTTAACACAGAAGCGCAGCTTTCTGTCCTTTTTGGGTACTAGGACCATGTGGGAGTTGTAGAGTGAATTCAAGGGTTCTGCAATCTCCTGGTCCTTCATTTTGTTTACCTAGTCCATTATCAGGTTGTGTCTGCAGGCAGATACCTGACACGGTCGATTATAAACTCTACCTGTAGAGTTTCATTCGGTTGAGCCATTCTAACAGGTTTCGTTTGTGGGCGCATGCCGGCTAATTGTTCTGATGTGAGTACATCTCTCCTGATGAACTTTGCTGTGGCAGTGGAGTCCAGCAGCGCCAAGACTCGGTCTCCATTTATTTCTACTTCGATGTGGGGAGCTAGGGGTAGGTTTGGATCCTCAGTCAAGCCCAGGATTCTGGGCCCCTGTGGTCCGGTGGTGGCAGCCCGCTTCGCACCCAGGCGACAGTGTTATCGGTCTTTCTATCATCCTAGCAGCTGAGGGATTAGACATCTGATGGGATTTGGACGGTGGTATCGCTGATCCAGCTGGCTTGTGGGAGCAGTCCTTATTCCAATGGCTGCCAGGACAGACCCAAAACTTTGGCACGAAGGTTGTGCGTGTCTGAGGTGTGGGCACATCCTTGTATGATTCGACTGGGACTCATGGTTCCGGGGTTTTCACAGGTAGTGGCTTCTCTAGACTTACTTGTGCCGTGAAGTTTTGTTCGGTTACCCCCACCCTCTTAACTAGTTCGTCGATACTTGTTGGCCGGACTGTGAGGAGGACATTCCTCAAGCTGGGTAACAGCATCCTCCGTATTGCACGTACGGCCATGGCTTCTGAAACCTCCGGGAATACGCACCGGAACATTTGTTCTCTGCGACATATGAAAATTTCCGCCTCATCTTTGGGTATCTGGGTCTGGCTGTAGAATTGGGTTGTTAACCGCGCTAACACCTCCTCACCGGTGAATTCTGTTGCAATGCGATTGCAGAACTGCTTTCAGTCCGTAAGAAAGTCACCAAATTTTTCCCACGAGGTTAACACTACACCTTTGTCTACCCATTGTCTCGGAGGTAAATAGGTGTCCCGGAACTCCTTCTCGCACTCGTTGATAAACGCTACAGGGTCTTCGTGTGGCTGACCGGCAAAGTCCGTTATCTGGATGTCGTCATCCCGTCGGGTGGCCGGGTGCTGTCCCAGGCTGAATATAGATCTGGGATGGCCTTGATCATCAGGAGTAGGGGACATGTTTCTTCCTACATTTCTCACATTGATACGCCATACCTGGCATAGTGATGCGCTCGTTGAGCCATCCTATACACAGGTTATGGAAGGGTTTGCTACACGTTGTGCATCTAACCTGGTTAATGCCCAGGCCGGGGCAAGTCTTGTTGCTACAAAAGTTTGTGGGTTGCTGCTGACAGTCTTCACAATGGTATTCGAGACTGATGGTGTCTCATGCCTCGTCTGGCCAACCTAGGCAGAGGTGATGGAATGATTTCAGACAATACATGTAGTTAATTCGGAATGCGCCTACTCCTTGACATTCGGTGTGGCTACACTTTGGGTCTTGAGTGTCCAAACCAGAGTCATTAGAAATGTCTGACGCTGCATTGATCTCTGGATTTGACATGGCTAATGTTTCTTCGGCGCCACTGGGTTATTAATGGACTCTCCGAAGTCCAGTGGGTTATACAGGTAGACTCTCGGGTCTCTGGGTTGAGTGACCTCGTTCAACCTTTTACTGACGCCCCACGTTGGGTGCCAGAAAATTATGCATCAGCATTTATCAAAACACAACATTTGCAAAAACAATAACAACTGGGAACATGAGGGTTTCCATGAACGCTGCCTTTATTTACTGAGCATGTGTCCTTAATCCATGTCCAAAAATTTCCTTAGAATGTTAAAAAAACCCTTTCTTTGCATGAACATGTGTTTATGTATTCCTCTGCCCTTGTCTCGGGCTGCTGAGCGCACATGGTGATACACCACTTATACTTTGCTACACTTGCCCTACATTTCACTTTCTTACACCACCCCTGCACTGCACGTCACTATTCACAACTCGCAGTTGGTCACTCGTCGAGTGCTGATTCGTGCTGCACTGGGGAAGCGGTCAGCATGACAAACGCCCTAAGGCGGGGAGCAACACACGTCAGTGCATTCACCTGACCAATAGATTTGTTTATTTATCTGCTCACCATGACCTACAGGTTATTTCTCTCCTTACTGAAGACATCCTCAGATGGTATGTGTTTCTCCTTTTCTGCCTTCATTTCTCATCTTGTTCCAACACTGACCTTGGGGCATACAAGACATAAATCACTTTGGCCGGCTTCCAAATACCCTGGTCAATGTAAACGACATTATCACCTATTTTAAATTCTACATGCCTAGTTTTTGCAGTTTTGTAATGTTGGTGCTTGTTTCGCAAATTGTTTTGCAACTGCTTGTGTTCAAAGTTCTCTACTGCCTTAGGTTTTAATAAATTATTATGTATTGGTAACTTAGTTTTAGTTCTCCTGCTGAAAAGCAATTGTGATGGACTGAAGTGTGACCCTAACATAGGAGTGTTGCGGTATTCTAGCAACATTACATTTATATCAAGATTCTGACCACTACACTTTTTTAGCATCTTTTTAGCTATCCCTACTGCACATTCGCCCAGTCCATTACTTTTGGGGTGGTATGGACTTGCAGTCTCTAAAATGAAACCATATGTCCTGGCAAATTCCTGGAATTCTGAAGAACTAAAAGACACTGGGAATTCCACGTTTTGAGAGTATTGTTTTTAATGCTTTTACAGTAGTGCAAGAGTTCTTCAAGTGGAGGGGAGTGAATCAACACTATCCATTTTTAGTAATAATCACAGAGAACTAGATAAAGATTAGAGCCATATTCCAGAATAATATCACATGTGTTTTTTTGTCTTCTGCATAGATGAGTAAATCATCCACATAAATAAAGACACCATCAATATCTCCAAAAATTTCTGCGTTGTATCTTTGAAAAACCCCAGTGGAGGTGTTGAGACCAAAAGGTAATCATTTTACCTGATAGGATGCAAAAACTGTGGAAAATGTGCAGAGCGGAGAACTTGGAGCATCAAGATTCACATGCCAGAATGAATCTTTAAGATCCAGAACACTAAATTATTGTCTCTTCCCCAATTTTGCAACAACTTCTCTAACAGTGGGTATCATGACATATTCTTTAACAATAGCCTCATTTAAGTCCTGAGGGTCAAAGGCAGAGTAGTAATGAGCCATTAGGTTTCTCAACAATTACTAACCTATTGACCCACTCTGGATGTGTTAAATTTAGTTATTATGCCTAGCTGACATAACCTATCCAGCTCAGTTTACAGTTTTTTCATGATTTCAATTGGAAGTATGTGGGGGGATTAGAAGATGGCATGCATTTTGTTTCAACTTAATAGTATAGTCTTTGTCAAACTTAATGATGCCGGAAAAAACATCTCTGTGCATCATGATGTCTTCTGTTGACTGCTGGTGTAACTCACTCAAAAAATCCTTTTGCAGAACTCCTAGTTTCTCACAAGTTGGCAGGCGCAGAATCTTCATTGACTATAACAAATGTTTCCTGTGAACTTGTGTTGTTGAGGGTTAGTGTTAGATCACTACAACCAGCAACTTTGATTTTTGAGCTGTTGTAAGCAGCAAGTGATATGTTTTCATGCTGTAACTTGACGTCTTGTGCCACACTTTACAGACAAGAAAATTAATTGAGTGATAGTGTGTTTATACAAGCACCAGAGTCTAGCTTGAAGTTGACATTAAAAGCATTTTCAATTAAGAAGGTTTCTATCCAGCTCATTGAAGAAGGGTTGGTGTTTCCTTTCAGTTTAGACATTTGATTGCAGTAGTAGTCCTCATATTCAAAACTGTCGAGCTTCAAGCTTTCCACATCTTTTACCTCAGTCACTCGCTGCATTTTATCCTGTACACACGTAGCGCACACTTCTGCAAAATGGTTTCGGCGACTACGCAGTGAAGAAAGTTTACCTCATGCTGGACACTTTTGTGGGTCCCTCGCATGTTGATACCAACACCATTTGCATCCAATATGTGCACCAGGTGTCTGTACATTTGATATCTTACTGAAACGATGGTTACTGTTCCCCGTTTTGAATATTTATACACGTGTGTGTGTGTGTGTGTGCGTGTGCGCATGCATGCATGCGTGCATGTGTGCGTGCGTGCATGCGTGCGTGCATGCGTGCGTGCGCGTGTGTATAGAGAGAGAGAGAGAGAGAGAGAGAGTACATCCTCCCCAATAACATTAAGCAAAATGGCAATCTTTCGCGATTCACTCTCAGATTTCAGACCAGACGCTTCCAGATAAATATCAAACACTTGTCTAAATTTTTTCCAGTTCGCACTAAGATTGCCCTGCAGCAATAATTTCGCCGGTATGTTAAATACATTTGCCATATTGTAATTTCAACTTGAAAACTGTAAACCTTCTTATAACTGTTCAACTGCAAAACACTAACTTTCCCATGCCAACTGTAAACATTTATTTTGCTCCTGCATTCGCATCCTACCGACTGTGCCATGTATTAACTATTTATTACATCTTGAATCTCATAAGCATGTTTACACACACATTCCTTTAGCACCACTCTCCTACATACTTGCTTCACACAGTCCTGCCAACCTTAACCTCATTCACTACTACAATCATTGTTATTAGATCTACATATTACGGTAGTACTACTGCACTATTGCTCCTGATATTACCATTTTCCTCTGCTGCATATTGAAGAATGATGGAAGATTTATCTTCCATGACACAAACAGTTATTTTTTTTCCCTAAAGGTAAAATTATTCTGGAGGATTTTTATGTGGGGGGGGGGGGGGAGGGGAATGTGGCAGGCACAGAAAATTACCTCCAGAAACACTGTACCTATCTGTATCATAAACTATGAAAAAGAAGTAGTTGCCCCTTAACACAGTTCACACATATTTAAATTAATGATATTATTCTGGTCTTAGGTAGAAAATTTTCTGATTCTTGTAATTATGAGCTTAATATGTAGTTACGATTTTGTATAATCCCTATTTGCACTTGGAGTAAATATTTGTTTGTGACTTGGAGGATAGAGCCCTGATAATGTGTGATAAAGTATAGAATTTTCTTCAGAAACAAATGCTTTTGGGAGGTGCTCACATATCTTTTGATGACATAGGTATCTGAAAATTTGTTGTCTATCTACTTGGATGAGTATGCTGAGACACCATGGGATGCTTTGAAGTACCTCATAGCAGGGGTGAACTATGGAGGTCATGTTACTGATGAATGGGACAGGAGAGTTCTCAACACCTACATCAACAGATACTTTAATGATGATGTACTCACGATCAGCAACTACAGGTAAAATAATACCTTTAAACTGTGAATGGCTACCAAAAATACATCGCAGTAGTTTTTTTCTAAGTTGACAGGTTATTTCAAAGTTGTTTCACCAAGGTTTCTGACACTCATCTAGTGTACATTCAGACTGATATTTCATACAGGTCATGGCTTTGTGTGCTAAATACCTTAGGAAGTGCCATACTAAACATACTTTTGCATTAAGTACTAAACTTTAACAATCATATATTTGTAGAAAAATTTATGACTTTTAATTGATTGTAATAAGCATTCCAGAATAGCTAACTGTATAGATGTTAATATGATCAGTAGTAGCCAAGTGGTAATGGTTAGTTGTTTGGCTACAGGTTATCGACATTGCCCACATACTTCATCCCAAAAGATGGCACTCTGCAGTCGTACCGAGACTACATCTCATTTTTACCAGCTGTGGACCAGCCTGAAATATTTGGCCAGCATCCAAATGCTGACATAGCATATCTTAAGGAAGAAGCAAAAGGTGTTTTTGAAAACATAATGAACATGCAAACAACAACATCTGTTGGTGGTGTTGTTCCCAAGGAGGATAAGGTATAATGCACATATCTATACTAATATAATAAAGAGATAATGTGAGTTTGTTTATACGTCTCGGGTAATCTCGAAAACTACACAGCCGATTCTTATAAATATTTCACTATTAGAAAGCTACAGTCTTCCAGATGGTCATAGGCTATATTTAATTCAAAAAGAAATAAAAGTTCTTGAGAAATTTCAAAATTTGTAATACAAGTCTGAGAAAAATTATCTACTTAACTGCTTTCTAAGAATGCTCTACCAAAACTGCAGGGTCAATTTTTATAATTATTTCATTGTTAGAAAGCTACATTCTTCCAGATGGTCATAGGCTTTATTGAATTTTTTTTTTTTAATTCCTTGAGAAATTTCAAAATTTGTAAACCAAGTCTGAGAAAAATAAGCTACTTGGCTGCTTTCTAACCATGCTATACTAAAACTACAGGGCCGATTCTTATAAGGCCCTTTGGGCCAAGTCTTAAGTCTTACGTCTTAAGTGTTTAGTCTTTCATCTTAAGTGTTAAGTCTTACTTCTTAAGTGTTGAGTCTTATATCTTAAGTGTTAATTCTTACACCTTAAATCTTACATCTTAAGTCTTACGTCTCATGTCTTAATTCTTATTATTTAAATTGTACATCTTATGTATTACATATTAATATTTAAATCTTTATGTTCCGAATGCAACTGCAGGACAGGATGTGCAAGTGAGCACCAATAGGCACGAGCAAGCATGTACTGAAGTTCCCAGACAAAGTCATGGGTAGTCGGTCAGGATGTACGAGCGAACGCCAATAGGCGTGAACGAGTACATCCCGAAGTTTCAAGACAAAGTCAGGATGTGCGAGTGAGCGCCGATAGGTGCGAGTGAGCACATGCCGAAGTTCCTGTAGTCGCGGGTAGTTGCAGGTAGTCATAGGTAGTTGAAAATTGTCGAAACGACATAGAAAAAAGTACATTATGGTAGTTTTTGGAAAAACATATTAAAAATACAGCTTACCAAAAAAACTCTGTAACACTTGAGCGAAGTGATGGTGGGCTGCACGTTCCGAAGTTACCCTAGTCGCAAATAGTCACAGGCAGTCGTGGGTAGTCGCAACTTGTCACAAGTTGCCATAGGTAGTTGGAGGTAGTTGCAAGTTGTCGGTAATCACAAGTAGTCGCGTAGTCACATTTAGTCGCAGGTTGTCGCAAGTAGTAATGACCAGGCTCATGTAGTTGCGGGAGTTAGGGTAATTGTAGGTAGTCATGGGTAGCCGCGGGTAGTCGGAATTAATGACAGGTAGTCACGGGTAGTTACAGGTAGTCACGGGTAGTCATACGTTGTCGCAGGTAGTCGCACATAGTCACGGGTAGTCATGGGTAGTCACAGGTAGTTGCAAGTATTCACAAGTAGTCACATGTATATGTATGTATTTCAGTAACTCCATAAAACCTGAGCAAAGTAATAGCGAGCTGCTATTCATATGAATAAAGGTACTGCCTCAAGGTTGTCTAGCAAGAATCAATTGCTACAATAATTGTAAAGGGTGACATTTCCTCACAATATTTTGATTATCATTTTTTCTGTAGCAGCAGCAGTAACGAGGCTGCGGTAGTTGAGCATTTATACTGAACACCTCCAACCAAGGTGAGCCAGGTTCAATCCTCAGATGGGTCTCTTCTGGATTTTTGCAGTTGGAAATTGTGCTGGACAATGCTGCTGGTCAGCAGGTATTCTCAGGGATCTCCTATGTCCCATGCCCTTGCATTCTGGTGCTGCTCCATTCTCACTTCTTTTCACCCTCATAAAAGCTGCCCAAATCTTTCAACTCAACTCTCAACTCAGCAGCAGTAACACAAGATATGCATAGAAATTTTTTATTTTTTTTAGCAGACTTTCTGAAGAAAAGAAAAAGGCTTATGAGATCACTTCCCTGTCTGTGTGTGTGTGAGAATGTGTGTGTCTGTACATGTGTGTGTATCCCCTTTCAATTTTTTAATGTGTTGATGCGAACTTCTCTTCTTGTTTTAGTTGGAGCTTTTGCACTCCGTAAGAAAGTTTTAAATTTTCCGTGAAGGGGAATAAACAAAAAGGGCAAGCACTGATTCCCCCTTTTAATGTTAGCTAATTATGGTTCTCTATTGCAGTGTCTGTAGATTTACAAATTTTTTTGCCTGGCGGGGTCATGGATCTTTCCACGTTGGAAAATCTAGAGTGACACTGTTTACATGGAGGGACCCTTAATATGAGCAGGGAAATCAAACCGCAGGGTAAGCTTGACCACGAATATCTCCCTCCCTGGGAGTCTGGCCCAGCCTACTGTAAAGCTGTCAAAATTCGTGATGCCAGCTATTACTAGATAAAAAATAAATAAAATCCAAACAAAAGGAAACCCAGCTATAAATGATGTATTTGGTTACCCCTGACTTTACCCAACACTTATTAGGAACTGGTCTGGTTGGCTTCTGTATGGAGACGAAGTCTGGGGTAACTGATACTACCCTGCGGGTAATGACAGGTTTGGGTTTGTACGTCGGTATTTAGTACCTTACCGGCGGCTGTGCAAACTATGCACGTGATGGCCAGTTCTCGTATGAGAGTACAAGGGCAAGGTGGTGTGATAGGTTTGGAATAAATTGCTAATGGCCTTAGTGTGTCAATATAACCACGTGTTTGCCAGGGCCAGTCTATACCAAGTAGAGAATCCCAGTAAGAACTACAATCCTCACCTACAGCCAGTTATTTGTTATATGGCTTTCCCTCAGGTCTGAGTAGATGTTCAATATCAGAAGGGGTTTCACTATTTTTACCTCTGCTCTTGTGCTGCATTTCTTAGAATCTGCAACACATGGGAGTGTACTCCTCTGAGAAACCAAGTGTACGCTCAAGCCCTCCTGGGTCCAGCCTTTATTTCGGACGGGGATTGAGGTAATGAGCAACATATTGACCTGGAGTCCTGGGTTTGGTTGCTAGACTTGTGGCTCATAGAGAAACAATTACAAAGGCGTGCCCTCACTTTATCCAGGGGTTACTCAAGCCCTCCTGAGTCCAGTCTTACTGCAGACTGGGACAGAGGTAATGAGTGTTAGAGATTCTGGAAAACTGAGAGCGAATCCCACTGGAGGTGCGAGTGCCCCGGACAATACTTGGATATTCCTAACTCTTTTGCAGACTATGGCCTTATACAGGCTATAGGGTATCCAAGCAAGTTCGGACTGTGAGTTCCTATCAGTGAGCAGTCGCTAGCTAAAACAGCTACTTGAAACAAAGATAAAATTTATGTAATGATGTTTCTAGGGTAAATGAGCAACAAGAGATTTCAAGTTTTACATAGTTATGTATTTTATTCATATGTTGGAAATAACACGTGGATGCGCAGCTCTTTACAAATAATTTCAAAGACCCCTCGTCAGGGCCGCCACCTCCTCCTGGTAGCAGTAGCAGCAGTGGGCACGAGTCGTCAGCGGGGAAGGGAGTCGACTTCCCTCCGTTGTTCCAAGCGGTTATGCCATTTTGGTCAGCACGGCATGCGTTGACTGCAGTGGGCACACCCCCAGCACACATGCCATAACTCAGCCAGAGCAGCAGGACCAGCCAGAGAGACCAGTAACAACCAACGACAGCGTGCAGCGGCATGGGCCTTACCACCTGCGGCCTCGCCATCTGTTGAAAGCACCGACCACCTGCTGCACCTGACGGCGTGTTGGAGCATATGGTGGACTGCGGGGTCAAATGGTCACCAGAAAGGGGGAGCGTTCAACATGAACGCATCGTTCACATGCGTTTCTCTGACCATTGGTACTATCGCAGTCATCTATCGCATTAGTGCATGCCGGGGCGATGAGAACAGCCCGGAGTACATTTGTGCAGGTTGCCGAGAACAGCGAGTAGCTTTTTCGTGGTGACTCAAATTGTGTATCTCACAAATGGCCAACTTTACCAATTTCTTCCTAGAGGTAACTCTTCGGAGAAATTGGCATGGGCTGCCCACACAGCAGTGCTATTTCTACCTTTCAATTGGTACCACATCGGCGGGCCTGCTGGCTGAAATACAGTGCTGCGACCCCAAGTGTAGTGCTAAGAAATGTAGAGCATAGCAATCCCCACTTTGTTTTAAAGCACCACCCGTGTGGCAGCAAGTCAGTTGGTAGAGTACAATATAACGTGCACGAGCCTTGATAAAAAAAAATAAAAAGTAGTAAATTCCTGTTTGGAATATTTCTCAGTTTTATTGAACTTTTGAATACTCCACCACAGGTTTACAATATGACCAAGAACAGGTTAACTCATTATGCAAACTTTGAACAGCTTCGCAGTAGTAATTAGTTGATGTTCCTTCCGAACACTCGCATTGCGAGTAACCGCACACGTCGTACTCACATAATGTTTGGTCATTGTCTGTTACAAAGGCCAAGACTTCTACGCTCATACCGGCACATGCCGATTATCTTCTCTCTTACTCTTACTCGTTCTCATCTTACTAAAACCCACTTTCGTTTGCTGAGCCCTAGTGCATCGCAGCTAACTTCGTCGACTTCCAGAACAAATACTGCTTACGATCAGGAAAAATTTAAATAAGTCAAGAAAAAACTCTTATCACAAAACTGATGTAGACCCCTTACTATGATGGCAGAAACTGCAAACGCACTACCGATAACCACTTGAGTACAGCACCGAAATAAAACTGATAAACTGTTCCGACTCCATGTGTCACCAAAGAAAAATTTAACACATTACATTCACTGACAAGAAAAAAAACATTTACCCATAAGTCTCAACTGAAAAAATTATAAAAATTATTAAAAATGTAAATATATTGCAACATTATACTTAGTTAGGGTGCGAACTGAAGTTACACATAGCTCATTGTTCCACGAAGACACACCGCATAGTGCATCACATAGTCCAACGATGCAACAAATTGTACGTGTTCCAAAAACTGCACGATGCATGTCAACAACATTGATGAGATTGCAGCGCATCAACAACTTAACAAAATAAAGGCATGGGAAAGTTGTTAGCAAATAAGTGAAGACTGTCAAAGTATCAACACGTTTCATCCATCACACAATTGTTATCACACATTTCCATTCACTTAATATCATCCTGCAAGTGCAGCTGCATTCTCATGGCGTCTAGTTTTTTCCAGTAATTAGAATTTTAGATCCACGGGAAAGTCGCCAATATGTTTTGTTGTACAGTGCATAATTATGTAGTAGATTTAAGCATGCAATATTGTCCTGATTGCATTCTTTGAGTGTCTTTGAAAATCTCCATTGAGTTTTTTCTGAGAGCACCCTGGGCCATCTTCCGAGCGGCAAAGGACACTCTCACAGTCTAAATTCTGCCATCGGCCCAGCAAGCTCCACAGGAATAAGGCTTTAAGTGCATTCCCTAGCACCATCAATGTAAGCGGTTATCATTTAGTTTATCAATAGCACTGTAGTTCCCAGAACCTTCTTCTTTTATCAGTGCCGGGTGATTGACCATCAGTTCTTTCATAATGATATAATGCAACGTAATTACATAGCGCATGGCGCATTTTGCAGCTTAGGCTACCAATGGGCCAGAGTACCAGATCTGCTTCAACTAGTTGTACAATGTCCTGAGTTACATGTATTTTACGTCAGTAAAAGCGTGTGTGATTAATTCTTGCCATTTATTATGTCTTTACCGTAATGGTAACTTCGGGCGCGATGCCTTAAATGCTGGAGTATAAAGTCAGTGTGTTAGGAGTGTTATGGGTCCTGCCCCCTAGGCAGAGTAAAAGCTGTGTAATTAAAAAGGCATATAAAGAGGGCAGATACCCTTACGTTTGCACAACGGCAAAAGCTGTTTTAATAGAATCAGTGTCTGCAAGTGTCAATTTTGACACTTTAGCATTACCAGCATCAACGGAGGCGCCAGGGATCCCCGTGGCCGTCGGCCCATGACCCACATCATTGCTCTACCGAGCTGGCGCCGGGCACAATAACCACTCATTCCTGTCTTCTGTGAGAGACAGGGTGAATGCATCGTCCCTGAGCAGTCCTCTCCCACGTCAAGATATTTGCAACATTAGAAATAAGAAAATAAATTTAATAAGTTAAAAATATTTTTAACACACTATTCATGAAAATAAAATAGAGCATTTTTTTATTCACATGCACACAGCCATTTGTGCTTATCATACATGTCACAATTACATTTTCTGTTATTTGTTTACTGCATGCTTTATGAGGGCTGACTGATTATTATGTAATTTGTTGTTAACTTAATTTTTGTCCTTTAGTAATAATTGCAAAAAAGAAATAGCACATTTATTCTGTTCATGTTAAATTTAATTCAAATAAAGTGGAAATAGCATAGCTAAAACCTCTAAATGCTTCACTTCATACCTGAAGTAATCACCAGCTTGACAACAGCAAAGCAATATAAACATATAGTTCAGTTGCTATCTGTAATGGCTGGCAGCCGCATTCCACGTCCACGCCACAGTGTGCGCATGCACTAGAGAGGCCGGGTGGGCTGCCACTGCCGCAGCCCAGCCTAGTGCTGCACAAGCTACAAAAAACATGTGTTGCTCAGTTTAGGGGATTGGCCTATGATCATTGGCAGAGTAGAAAGCTCGAAGCAATCATAATAAGGTTTCTTTTAAATTGACAGCAGCCACAACATTAAAAATTGTTTACTGTAATTCACAAATAATTCTGGGGGAGGTTGCAGTCGTACAGCACGAACCGCCTTTGGTCAGTTCTAATGTACAAGCACCTTAAGATTTTCTCCCACAATAGAAAGAAATGGATTATGTTTACCATTCATTTCCCTGTTAGCTGGGAGAAAGAAGGTACATGTCTTCACTGTTTATCGCCTTGTATGCTGTAAACTGGGATTTCATTCATTTAGTGGAAAACGGCTCATTGGGTAGTTTTTAAATATTAGATACAATAATTTCATGTGAAAATGGATGTAATGTAAATTTAATGTTCTCTGTAGGTGATGCAGTTAGCAAAAGATATCCTGGTCAGGATGCCTCAGCCAATTGACTATAAGACAACTGAAGGCCTGATAGGAGCAGAGAGGACTCCACTGAAGGTTGTTTTACTACAAGAAGTAAGTCATATATTACATATATATGATATATTTGTTGTGTGTTCCTGAAAAAAAATACATTTTGAAATAGCACTGGTGGAAAGAAATTTTAACTTAACCAAATCACTTGAATAGCTCACAAAATGACAATGTTTACTATGCAAGAAACATTCTCTGCAATAAAGTACTCTAAAAATGTATAGTCATTAGTCATACTGTAAAATTTATGAAATTCATAACTCTTGCAGAAATAGAGATAACCCCCCCCCCCCCCTCCCACCTTTTTTTTTTCTTGGCACACTTCTTTTTTTCTTTTGAATTATTACAATTGTTCTGTTTTCATGCTGTCCTATTGTGTGCTCAATATAACTGATACTTTCCAACAACTTTTGACTCAGTACTTCAGTAAACCAGCCCAGCCTAAAGCCACTCCAGTCATGAAGTATGTTAAATAATTCCCAGTTTGTATACTACAATGTGCAAATTGATCCGTTTACATTACTGGGTACTGGGTAAACAATGTGACACTCAGTATATTACCCTGGGACACCCAATTCTCCTTTGTAAATATGTTTTTTTACAAGCACTCAAATCAGGTAGCTGTTACAAAATGCTGTTTTGCATATTGTGTCATAGGTCTTGAATATTTCATAAATATTGCATCATTACCCAAATTTATGAGACAGACATCAATCCTCCACAAGATGAAAAATTAAAATTGTTTGTTGTATTATCAATTGTATCCACATAACTCAGTACCCACAGAAAGTTGTCTTGCATGTTCTTTCCAATTTTCCACCAGTCTCGGTCATTACAATTGCCAAGAAATGGGGAGGAACAGAGTCAATTGTGCAGCTAACCGTGGCTTTTACTTTTCTAGTGCAAAGAAACAGGTGGTCCACTTCTGTAACCAGCGTGATGGTCATTCAACCACTTGAACATTTTCTTTAAAACAAAAGACTTTGCAGTCTACCACTTTATACCTCTTCTTAATGTAACTGCTCAGTAGCATGACAGCTGGAAAAGCTACAAAAGAAGCCTTCAGCCTGCCTTGTAGTTCCTGAATATGAAGAGTTGCAAGCTGAACAGAAAAACATTTGAAATACTTGGCAGAAATGCACTGGTGTTTCCTCCCTCTGAACAACTAGCTGAGGACCTTATCAGCATGCCCAGTCTCTACTCTGTTGAACTCAACTTACCCACTGAAATGATATGCTTATTCAGTTTTGAATGAGGCTCTCTTTGTCACCCATATAAACCTGGTATGCTGCCAATTCCAGCCTGATCGTAGTAACTGTGCTGCTATAGTACTTATACTGTGAAACACAGTCAGAAAAAGCAAGTAAGTGATGTTGCTGTTATTAAGTATGCACACAAAAAATATTTATAATAACTAACTACATATGTCATGTCTTCTCATAGTTTCTACTATAATAATCACACACACAACCCCATCGTCAATTGTAGATGCCTTGACACCTTCTGAGTTTTTGATTAGGTACAATGCAACACTGCCAATATTCACAAACACCAAATTACTTTCCAACACCATTCATATTTGGAGTCAGTTCTCTAGGAGTGTTTAATCAGAGCCAAGCTTGTCTCTATCCAAGGGTTTGGTGAGGGCATTTGTAGTCATCTCTTTGGTCAACATATAGCCTACAGTAGTTTAACGCCCCTCTACAAATCCTTTCACAAAGAAAGTGATAATGCACATCAATGTATTTTGGGTGAGCTTAGGAAATGCTATTCTGTGCCAGGTTCTGAGCACCTTGATTGCTAATGTTAAGTAATGTTTGGCCACTTAGTGATGACAGGAAACAGTTCTGTGGTTAATCCTATTATCCTCAAAGTCACTTGGGTAGCTGCTAACATGCTTTTATATCCTGCCTCCATTGTTGAAAGAGCAATGGTAAGCTGTTTTTTTTTGCCCGTGAAACAGCTGAGCCATTTTTCAGAAATATGTAGCCTATTAATGACCGCCGCTCATCTTGATAGCTTGCTCAGTCTGAGTTACTATAGCCAATTAAGATGGTAGCATTGTGCTCTTTGCCATGAAACTACAGCTTCCAATTGGCAGTTCCTTTCAGGTATCTCATGATGTTCTTCACTGATGCCCAATGACGTTTACTGGGAGTCTTGTTGAAGCTGCTCACATAACTGACTTTAAAGTTTATGTTAGGCCACAAGACCTCAGCAGTGTAAAGGAATCTTCCAACAGCCTCTTGATATGGTATATTTTTTTAATATAACAGCATCTTGTGTTTGTAGAGCCTGCTCCATAGGTGTATTAAATGGGTTACAGCCCAGAGTGTTCAACTTCTTCATGACTTTCTCAATGTATCCTTGCTGACTTATTCATTTTTTGTATGGAGTCTGTTATGAGAATCTGCTAATCTAGAACAGACCTTACTTCTCCCTTGTCTACCATCTTGAAAATGTTATTTTTGTAATTTATGTGCTTGTGATTTGACAATAGCAGCATATCATCAACATATATGGCCAATATCAAAATCATTCTTTGTTTTGGCCTTTTCACTGAAGGGCAAGGACTCCAAGAAGTAAACAATTTCTATCATGCTGGGGTCCTCTGTAATAGGGTCTGTTAGATATGCACTGGAAAGTATTCCTGCCACATACATTTCATTCCCTGGTCTATACTTCACTGTAATGTCATATTTTTACAATTTCAGACATATTTGTTTTAGCTTAGTGGATGCTATTCTTTGGAGTTCTTCCTGCATCAGTAGCACATCATCGATAACTGTAACAGGATATCCATACACGATGTGAAAGTTTTGTAAGGACTACTGTATTGCCACACCAATTGTCCTTGAAATACTTCGCCTGACATTCTCCTGTCATACCAGGTTTCTTTCTGTCATTGTATATAAAAGGCTGTTGCTGTGTAAAAGAACCACAGAATAATGTTAAAAACTCTTCGTAGGTTCCCTTGCTGCTGTGTTGAATTTTCTCAATCTATTAGAATATGGTCATTTTCTCCCTTAGGGGACTAATCCTCATTATGGGGTTTTAAATGTTGATGCAACTACAGAATTTTCTCTTGCATCTTCCTTTAGACTATATCTACCAATGTGAAAAGTGCCGGCACCTGTGGAAGATGCCACAAGTTATGTCTTGATCCTCGTCCTACGTACACTGAAGCACTGGTCGCTCCTATTAACTGCCTCACTCCCCTTTTTGAACTCACGCAGCTGGTTCTTTCCCTCCCGAAGAATATCCCCCATGCAACTGCCTTCCTCAAGGCTACTGCTGAGAGGAGCCATCACATCTCTTGCTCCATGCCATAGGTTCCTTTCACAGCTATGTGGCACAATGTATACAGGATGTCTGAACAGCACTCGCAAGTCATTGTGTACAGTTTCCAACTGATTTGTGAGGTGTACAACTTGCAGCAGTAGCTCATCAATGCTGTGTCTTAGTTATTGGGGATATGCTCAAAGCTCAGAAGTTTATTCTCGCTGTGCTTGACTGTGTTCATCTAAGCCATTTGTTCTTCCTCTCAGTGCCATTTTCCTGCTGCTGCTTCTTTTTCTACCACTTGTATGGGCAGTAAGCTCTCAGGTGTCCCAGCTGTCCACATGGCCAACACTCCACTGTTTAGGTTGGGGGGAAGGGATGAAGCCCTGTAGAATGTACCTAGGAAGCAATTTCTCTGAAAGTCAACTGCAAATTTTTTAGTGTCTTAATCATGCGGTTTTCATTGTCTTCATCAACGTCACTGTCAGTACCGGATGTTGGGGTGTGGACCCCTGTATTGTTGACTCCACCTCCAGTGCTTGGGCCAGGGCATCCTGCATGGTGTGGGGTGCAAGCCAGATGTACCTCTTGCCATTCATCTGTGTCACCTATGGCATCAATGAAGAAGCTGACTGTGATTGTGTTGTGTGCCTCCTCTGGGCCCACTTCCAGAGATAGGTGGGAAAGCTGCACATCTTACCATAGCTCCTGCAGTGGCTCTGCTGGTCGTTGGGTGCTGCTTGGCAGTTGGACATGGTGGGCATGTCGCAGGTATCAGTTACTGAAATGTAGGTCCATGGCCAACACCAGTGTGGGGTGTACTCCATTTGATGTTGCTCTGGCAGAGATTGTAGTATCCTAAGTGCAGGACCTCTCAGTACAGCCGCAGGGTAGTAAGCTCGTTGTTCAGCGGACAAGCATTCAGGGTAGCTACTATTTCAAACTAGTTTTGGTACTTCTGCCAAGAAGTCCATTATTGTAAGGGGAGGGCTAATTAATACCCCTTTCCTCACTTTGGGCTGCGTGACACCAATCCTGTAGAGCTGCTAGCTACTCTCCAAGGTTGCTGTATTGTTTACAACTTGCACTGCTGCCTTATTTTTCTCGGCTGCTGGTGGTGATAGTGGAACTCAGTTGCTGAAGGAATTCCTGCCATTCCTCCTCTAATGCACTCATATTCTTTTTTGTTTCATTCTCGACACTGTCAATTCTTTCACTGACGCTGTCCATCCAGTTTACACTGTTAATTTTCTCATCAACATAGTAAATTTTCATACTTACTAAATTGCTAATGCCTTCTATTTTCTTGTTTACATTTTCATTTACAGTGGCTACTTTCCTTTCTACTAAATCACTAAAATCATTTATTTTGCTATTTATGTTACGAATTTGGGTATTTTTAAATTTATTTCACAATAGTAATTTGGGTATATTTACAGCTTCATTTGCGCTACTATGAGCACAAAATTTCTTGGCTGCTCAGTGTCGGCCTATCGGCAAGCATGATGGAGTCCTGTTTTTGCATTTGTCAAGTGCCTTTCCTAAAATCTGAATTGTAATATAATTACAATTATATGCATAAAGAGGAAAGTTTCCATATATTTGAAACAGCAATTGATCAAACACATACACATATAATGGAGTTTATATTTATTGCAAAACTTCTTGAGCAGACTAACTGCTAAATTTTTACACTCATAGTAAAAACATTTTGTGACAGTTTTATTTACAAATTTGCAACGTCTATTAAATGTAGATGTAATAGATTTTAATTTACTTACAGTTGCACATAGCATAAAAAAATAATTCATCTTTGTGTTGTAGCCTGTAATGGTAGCATAAACTCACCCCTGTCCACACAGTTGCAATGTTATTCTTTTCCATTACAAACTTCCACCTATCATTTGATTTTTTATAATGAAAACAGACAATTTGCAAAAAATCTTGCCATGGAATATTTCAAAACTATATAACCTGCATAGCTGTTGTAATTTTCGTCGATATTCCTCCCACCAATATTATTTTTAACACAAACTTCTCTGCTCTCAGAAGTTAAAATCATCAAAATGTGTAACTCGTTTCCTGACAATTTTCTTATCATAGTTAAATATTCTGTAACAATCAAGTTAGAATGTGAATACAAAAGAATCAGACACACAAGCAGAACATGAGTAGGCTAGAGTTGAAGCTTAATTGTATAAAATTTCAAAATACTTTTCATTTTGTGTAAAACATTGCTTACACTTCTTGATGTAGAGTGTCAAATCGACCAAATGTTCTTAAGATGAAGACACTTCCTAATTTGTTTGCAAAATATTATTAGGTATAAACATATTCCATGCTGTGGTTGTTAGTCTCATGCAGTGAAAAGTATTTACTTTTGTGTCTGGTGAATTAATTGTATCCTCCAAAGAACCACTTTTTTTTTTCTCTTCATAAGAGGGATGCATTTGCTGCAGCAGCTAACTTAATTTTTCCTCACTTCAAAATACAATATTGTCAAGCAGGTGCATCTAGTACTTTGGAACGAGGAGAAACTTCAGCATAGAACTTGCTTATAGAAGCATAATTCCAATTCTGAAAAAGGGCCTCTAACTTAATTGTGTTGTGAGCATAAGAAACAATTTTGCATGTGCATTGATGACTTTGGTAATTTATTTTTCTTTGCATGCATCTGTTGGTGTTGTGTAACTAGTAAATTTTGATATTGTCAGCTGTCTAGACATAAGACAGCTCAAAGGGTAGCCGGAGACTTCTCAAGTGGGAGAGCAGGTACGTGTATCTTGGTGGATGTCTATTCTAAATCGGTGGAGGTATGGCTAATGCAGAGCACAACAGCTGAGAAGATAATTGAATAGCTGTGAACAGTCTATGCAGCATATGGTTTGTCTGAAAGGCTAGTGGCCGATAATGGCCTGCAGTTTTGATGAGAAGAATTTGAGCAATTTTGTGAGACAAACACGATCTCACTGCAGCTGACTCCACCTTTCCACCCACAATCCAATGGAACAGCAGAGAGAACTGTGCGGTCAGTGAAGACTGCACTCTTGAAGCAGGCAGTGGAAAGTGGTTAACAGGGGGCACCATCCCCGCAACAAACTATTGATAAGTGGTTGTTTGCATACTGAAATACACTACATACGTGACTGGGGAAACTCCAGCAGAAATGTTTTTGAGGAGGAAACCATGTATGAGGTTGCTGTTAGTGAAGCCAAACCTGCCAGAATATCATAAATGAAAAGGCAAACAAACTTAGAGTTGGTCAAGAAGCAGGATTCAGTGTGAGGAATCCAGTGTCGATAAAGGGTGTCCGTGGGGAACAGGCAAGATGGTTACCAGGGTGTGTTGTAGAAGTGGTGAGCCTGTTGACCTACAAGGTTAATGTTGGGGATGTCATTAATTTTGTGATCTAGATCACTTACCCAAGAGTCACCTACAAGAGGGGGTGCCCTTAGGAAAACAGGAACTCACCCTGTACTGCACCTAGACAAGGAGGGTAGAGCCACATGTCTTCAAGGGAGACAGGAGCAACATCAAGAGTCAGAGCAACATCAGCATCTGAGTGGTCTGTGACAGGAGTGGAATCTATAGTCACAGCAGTGGCAGCAGCAGAGTGGCCAGCAATTAGAGCAAAGTCAAGAGGCAGATCAGCATCAACACTAGAGGCACCAATGACAGGAGCAGAGTCAATAGCCAGAGAATCATTTGCACTGGAGCGGCCAGTGACAGGTGCAACGTCTAGAGTCAGAGCAACATCCAGACTGGAGCGGTCAGCAACAGATGTAGTGGAGGACCACTACAGCAACGGAAGGCTTGCAAGAAGCATCAGGTACAGGAGACAACAGTGAAAGAGAAGAGGATTATCATGGTTTTGGCAATGGAAAGTACAGCTCCTCGGGGAGGGGGATCTCTTAGGCACTGTGAAAGGATGAGACATCCTTCAACATGGAGGAGTGGTAGACCTAGAAAATAATTAGTCACTAAACCAGTTAGGGGTGACCGTAAATTTAGGAGGGAGAAGTGTAGTATTGAGTATTCGTGGTGCCAAGGTTGACAGCTGTGAGTGTTGACATTATAGCGTCCAGGTTCGGTACATAACAGTAACACATATCTCTCAGGTTTGGAAGTTGCACCAGAACAAATATTAATGAGCAGACGAGTTAAAACAAGGTTACCAATAACTATGAATAACCTGACTCCAAAAGTACATCCACGACTCAGATCACAATTACTTTCCAAACAGACATAGGTGAAAAACCTCCATGATAAACGGGCACAGAGAAAATCCACATAGTATTCAAAAGGTCAGGCAATAGTATTCAGAAGGGTCACGTATTGGAATCCGTCACGATTTTGGAAAAATTTGGAATCCCATATTCATACATAATTAGGAAAACGTCAGACAAAGACCTTACACAAAACACTTGAGACCATCCCTATTCTATATGAGAAAATGCTCAGGCCATGTCAGTGACCAGGTAGAAAGTAATTTAATTCCCGACACACAGAGCAGACCCTCAAAGTCTTTGTATGTAACCAGAGCAGGTCGCAAGATTAGTAAACTCCTAAGATATCAGTGAAGGCATGAAGTGTTGTGTATGAGTTAAGTTGTAAGGCTAGAGGAGTTTATGGTTGTGTATGTACCTTGGAAATACATTGTCTAAATACTGGGTAATATATAACTGGCAATATTGTACATGTAACTTAGAGATACATTGTGTAAATACTGTGCAATAATGTAATTGTATGTAATTGGCAATATTGTATATGCACCTTGGAGATACAGTGTGTAAATAATGGTTAATATGTAACTGGTAATGTTTAGTGGGTGGTAACAACTTTAAAAACATAGATTATACTTAGCAGGGTTAATAGTTCTAAGGTGGCACTGGTGGAGAGTTTAATGAAGGGAAGGTGTTGTGTATGTATGTTATAACAATAGGGATTTCAGAGATGGAAGGTGTTGTGTATGTCACCAGTAAATGTTAATATTGTGGAGGAAATTGAAAGAGAGAGGATGACAGCAAGTAGAGAACAAGATGGTGGGGCAGACTGAGTGTTGTAAGCTAGTTGTGAAAAACATATATTGAATTAGAATTAACAGAGTAGGCTACTTACAAAGAATATAGTGATGCCGTCGGGTGAGACACGAGATGAACAAAGACAGAAATTACTTACTGATGATGGGCACCAGCAGTGCTTCCCAATCACTGCACTGTTGAGACTCAGGGTTCTCAGGAATGCTGTGGGTTCTGTGTGTCCGTCTCACCCGAGCGTACTTACGAAACACTTTGCAATACTAAACATCAATACTAAACTTTTTAACACTGAAAAATTAGTGTGTCGAGGATACTGTCACTACAAAGAAGAAACTTGAAACTCTGTGGACTTACTTTTTTATTTTACCGCTCATACAAATATCATATCAGGAATTTTACTTGTAATAAAACTCGGACGTGTCTAGCTAACTCCGTTTGGGTGCTCCCCAGCCCACAATTACTCTAGCACACGCCTAGATGGATGACTTCAACCGTAGTGTTTGATAACACAGCCTTCACATGAAAGGGGTCTACAGCCGCTAGGGTTGACTGTAGGTGTTTCCTGAAGACAGGGCACGGAGAATTACAAAGATGAATCTAAACATGAACACGTGTGATTATTTGGCATCACTAGCGCGGACTCCTCGGGGTTCGCCCTCAGCACATGGTTAGTGTGGTGACAGCCTATACACATAGCCACCTTGGATGGAAATAATATCACAGTACAAAATTACACAATAAGTATGGATGAAACAAGATGGGGGACTAAATGAGTAGTCACAATAAACACACAATTGTGTGAAAGCAAACTTAGATGGCGTGGATGCCGCTAGATACAGTTCGTAGCGGACCACATGGTGCAGGTGAAGTTGCAATATTATGATAAATTATGATCAGACGAAATGTTATTGCTGTTGGGGAAAATATTCCCCTGACGATTTAAGCATTTGTAGGCTTGTAACGCGCCTGATGGGGGAAAAGTCAGACATGAAAGTGACTGGATGGTCATACATACAAAGCATCAATTTACGTGAAATTACACGGAACCCTGAATGAAAAATACATAGAACCCTGACATTTATTAAACCACATATGAAATTACACAAATATGCCCTGAAAGCGCATGTATGGCGCAGATACTGACTTAGCAATATCTGACCGCATGGCCATGGGTGATGTGGCCTCACAAAATAAAACATGAAAAATACCCTCAAATAATTACATAGAAATATAGCCCTTAATATTGCACGCAGCAATTATACAGAAATTGCACTGAAACGCCTTTAACATTGGCGAATGGTGCCTGATTCAAAGTTATGTTGGCCGCGTAGCCTCTCACACATCTTTCTTGTCTTTTCCTCGATTAAAATTCAAAAAGCCGCAAGGGCACAAATAATTAGGTTAAGCGGAAGCATAATGTTGGGGAAATTTCTGGCTAACGTACGCAAAGCAAAGATTGACTGGTATACTAAAATGAGCTATTGAAATCTACATTAGTTTTCAAAGGTTGTAGTGTGTCGTGAGAGCGTTTTGCCTCGCCATCTCTCCTCGACGGACTGTCCAGAGGCAAGCGTCGCGCGGACCTACCATGGCTGCGGGGTTCACACAACCAGAAGTGCTATGCATGCTGAGTAAAACTTTTTATATCAAAATTGAAATGGCGGAAAAAGAATTCAGATATTGATTTACATTTTATATTCAGATTGTTAATTTTCTGTATTTTCTCAATGTCTTTTATGTTCACGCCGGAATAATACTGTTCTAGTTCTTTGTGCAACTCGCATTTCAAATTCATAACCAAATATTGTGCAATATTATCAAACACACAAATACTAAACATTTTATAACACTGAGCCCTGAAATAAAGAAAGACATTTTTAACACTAATAATACAATATTCCTGTTATGGGAAAGCCCAGTTTAGGGCCTCTTTGTGCACGTGCTTCCCATGTGCCACGTGGGTGGTGAGCGCCGTCATGGTCTTAACGTGGCTGGCTGTTAGCCTGCATCAATAGATATGGGAATAACCCAAACAAACAGTTGGGACTGTGACTTATATTGAAATAAACATGTAATAGAATTCATCATGTTTCGAAACATTCAAACATTTGATATACTTTGTAAAGTTATAACCGTGACCTGTAAAAAAAAAAACTTTCAAGTACAGGTTTTTGTGCATGAAATAAGAGTACCTTTATAAGTCTACAACATTTATTTTTAAAATATATACTTATCAATAACTTTTAATGTGTTACATGATGAATGGTCTAGGTACAGTAGTGTATATGCTGTTCACGGTTATTTGATCACTTTTGAAATCAACCTTAGAAAAATGGCACTTTCCCTACCTGTATATTTTTTTATGGGCACTCTGACTGGAATGTGCCCAGTAAAGTTGGTAACGACAGTGGGAAAGTAGTTCAATGACTTAACGTTGAATTCAAAATTTCGTAAACACATGTGAAAATTGAAATTATTTTGTTTGCTTTGTTTTTTACTATGCATGTAAGTGTAAAAATTACCAAATTTGTAAAATATGTACCACTTTTCTAATAACTACACAGTTTCATTTTACCAACTCATGAATAACGTGATCAGGCCGCAGCAATGTTAATTTTACATATGGTGGAAGAATACACCATATGCAAACAAGTGGATTATAAGCAGGGATTTAAAAAGTTCTCGGTTTACTATGAATATATTATAAATATTAGGTTATTATCTGTAAACAGAACACTGGAGTAACTATATTTGCTGATGTTTTTAGTTGTCTATAACTTAGTGTTTTTTGGGTGAAGATTATGTAATCAGTGTTAATGAAATTGTCTATGTAGACCAAACATCATATTTACTATTGCATAACTGCATTCAAATTAATAAACTAGTCTATCTAACACATTGATTTTATTATTAATCGTGCAAAACATTGTATAATGCATATTAATTTCAATAAGAATACATACATGTGTGCAAATAATCTCTTACAGTGGGAAATGTTTTGGTAATTCAGCTTTGTATTCATTACAGTCCAAACATACAGATTTATCAGAAGAGCACATAAAGGATGCATCCACATCATACACACACTAATATATTTCCACATTGTTATCACTTTGAGTGGAAGTATAAATATCTAGCATTTGACCAGCGGGCCAGCAGTATCAATCAAACAGCAGCACGTAGCAGGCAGCCAATTGACTGTGTTTGGCTGGACCATTGGGGGAGAAAGGTACTGGATAGGTACAATGAAAAATTCTGTGAGATTTTCTGGGTAGGGTGCAGCTCAGGCAGAGCACGATGGTGCAGGGGTCATGTGGCTGACAGCCAGCGGCTTGTCCCCCCAATCTCATCCGCCTCCAGAAGTCCTGTTGCTGTAGATCTTGTCGTTATAAATCCTATAAAGTGCCTGGTCTAGTGGGGCTGTCAGCCTCCCCAACGCCATTAATCAAATACGTATGTTAAATGGTCGAGATGCGAACAGAGATAAATAATAACGTAGTCTTTAACACAAGTTGATTCATTTAACTTTCACTTCCTTTAGCAGGCAATTAAGTTTTCACTTCGCCGTTTAAGTGGGTGACCACTGGTACAGACAAAAGGCACGTGGCTTGCGTGAAATTATAATTGCATAGTTACGTTCTGGCCGTAAAATAATGGACCAAAGATGTGGGGTGGTGCTCGCTCCACGCTAGAAAAACATAGGTTCCAGTTATCTAACATTAATTAAACAGAATTACGTGATGAATAGTGGAGCAAAATGGTGCAGGCCCGGAGCGGCGCAGTGACGTGCCCACCCCACGACAACAATCGGACTCTATTGAAATGACAGTTGGCGCAGAGCCCACTGGTTGGCCGGTACTCCCGCCATGGATCATGTGACCATGATTGGCACATTATATTATTGTAAATAATTAACTGGAATGGCTCATGGCCATGCAAGTGAAATGAACATACTGAATACCACTTTATAAAAACACAAAAACCCTTCAATAGAAATATATATATAATATTAGATTCATGGCGTGCAAGGTTGCCACACAAACTTATTGGCGAGCACCTATTAAGTGAGCCAGGAACTAACGGAATGGTTCCCAAGGACAACTCAATATCTAAACAAACATTTAACCCTGATAGAACTTTGTTACATATAATAAAACACTTGAAATAATTATAAATTAAAATACAACTAGGGTTAGGAAAATAATTGGCACATGGTGTACACTGTTGCCATTTTATAGTGTCACTACATATCTGTGGCGTTACTAGGAAAGATTCGGGACCCCCGTCTTTCCCAACAACATGTGAGGTCCCGTGATGAAAATGTAGCCACTCTGTTGTTTTATTCTATGGCGCTAACCTGACTCTCTGTCTCCGTGCATCATGGCCAATGTAAATATCAACACAACCATGTGGGTGCTCGGTGTGACAGCACATGAGCACACACTGACACTTTTACTGAATAAATACGTAAACAAAACACTTCAATCTAACATAATACTTTATATGACAATTGCCTTGTACTTACGTGTGAGGAATAGAAGCACAAAAACAAATAAACGAACACACGTGTACACGAGCCATCGTGTACACAACATAACACTTAAATTACACATTGACTGATTTGAGAGTAATAATAAAAACAATATTTATGCCATTCAGCTGCATTAGTGCACACTGTGCATCAAACGGAATGACTTATCTCAGCAGTGCAAAAATAAAACATAAAAACACAACACTTATTGGCACTTTCAAAAGGTAAACAAACACGTATCCTTCCTAACCCTTCAGAAACACAAACATCACCCTAACATCTCACACGCACACTCGCGGCACTCTGTGATCGAAGCACTTGGATCACGTTGGGTGGTGGACTAGCTAGTTGGAGCACGTGGCAAATGGGCTTGAGGCTTGTGGCTGACATCTTATTTTAACTTGCAAACAACTTTTAGGGGCTGTTTCAAATAGTCAAGTCACATAAACATGACAGTTAAAATACTTGGTACAGTAATAACAATTGCATGTTTTTGAAAAAAAAAATCACCTTACACTTACACAGTTGGCTAAAACACACAAAACATCAATACTATGCAAATATGTTTATTATTATTGGATATTCTAAGTTTTCAAGTACATCAATTGTGCAACTGAGTACACATCCAAATCACCAAGCAAAGCTGTATTACAACTAAAATAATGTTCATGTATTAAGTAGTTAAATGCCAATATCACATTTGAATTGTATATATTGAAATATAGCACATTAGTGTGATTTGAAAAATTTGACAAAACCAAGACTCTCGATCATTGCCAGCTCGTAGTAGACATGTTCTCTGGTGGTCCGCGAAGGGATGCCCTCTGGCAATCCCTGAAGTGATGCTTTGACACCGTAATCTTACATTATATATGGTTTTTGACTTTGTGATATTCATTTTGTTGTTTTTCACATTATTACTTGTAGACAATAATGAAAACAATGTTTGGTGCATCTTAACATCAGTTCACACCATAATGAACATCACAAAATAATTAAAGAGCTAGTTACTATGATTTATAGTAAGTTGTACTGTAAATGTTTGTTGTTTATCTTCCCTTTTTGCAGATATCCCGCTACAACCAACTGTTGAAGCATGTTTCTCAGTCTCTTCAAGAGTTGCAGCATGGCATCATGGGTCTTTTGGTTATGTCTTCAGATCTGGAGGCTGTTTTTAAAAGTATATTTGAGGGACAAGTCCCTGTTGACTGGAGCACAGGTAATTTACAAAAAGCAGAAACATTTAAATTTAGCAAATAATCAGACACAAAAATTCCCCTCACTGTAACGAACAAGTTTTTAATAAGGTTGTGGAAAAATATCAAGTCTCTTTAACATATTATGTCATTGGAAAACTGATACTTACTAACTTAATTGCACCTAACAACTTCCTGAAGGCCTAAAAAATAAAAATCTTTTAAGTGGTTATAATTATTTTTGTGAATATTAGGAAGTAAATATTAATTAAGTGAACAATATAATTTCAACAATTATTTAAGAGTATCATAAAAAATTACAAACAGTATATTAATAACAATTATGTTAATCAGTACCCTTATCCATTGGCTTGGCTCATACCTATTTCTTTTATTTTAACATTTTCATGCTATTGTGATTAGGTACCGATGATGTTGCTATCCTTAGTCCTACGAACATATGGTAAGGGCGCTGATTTCCTTCCTGAGCCCTGTCTACTGCCCTTCCGCGGTGTGTTCTCAACTCTTAATATTTGTCTCTGCCCAATGGGTTGTGGTTGGCTCACGTTGCGGTGATTTGGTGGATGCCGCCTAGTGGAAGGGTTATTTCTAAGCGGAGGGGAATCAAACCCCAAGATAATTCGAATTGCAAAAAGTGGGTAAAGGGGTGCAGGGTTAGGACGGTAAGCTTACCTCTGGTGAGTCTTGCAGGAGCTGCTGGATGAACTGGTGTAGGTGGAGCCGTCTCAAGCTGCAGGAGTTGATGGAGTTTTGTGTAATCTGGGAGAGGAGAAGGTCTTATCCAGACCAGGGAGAGCTTGCTGACCTATGCGGCCGGTGAGCCGACAAACTTTGGCTAGATACACTTCTGAGCCTCCTTATATAGTCCAAAATCAGTGCTTCGGGGCTCTTCCAGAGGTGTGGGGGATGATAGCCTTTCTCTGCAGGGGCTGTTTATCGCAGGGTAGCGGCGGCGGAGCACATTTCTTTTCACCCTGGTTTGAGTCTGACAAGTTTACTACCTCCGCTCGAGGCTCTGCTGCTGTGATGTCACTCGATGCAGGGGTGCTTTGATCCTGTAGTGTCTCTTGTAACTTTCTCCTCTGCTATCTGTGGTCCATGGTTCAGTGGGTAAAATAATCTTGTTTCGAGGGGTTGGTGACTGCATGTCAGAATTCTGGGCGGGAAGTACAATTTTATTATTAATCATTTAATTATAAATTGACGCCATCGGGTGAGACACGAGACGAACCATGACATAAATACTTACTGGTAATTTGGGCGCCAGCGATGCTTCCCAATCACTGCACTATTGATACTCAGGGTTCTCAGGGATGCTGTGGGTTCTGTGTGTCCATCTCACCCATGCATACTTACAAACACATATGCAATACTAAACTTTTTACTAAACATCACTGGAAATACACACTTAATGAAATATATGTGGCTAGTACACTTTCACTACTGAATAAAAGAGTTAAGTTCACTGTAGACTTGTTTTTACTGTTATTATGCATACACATCTACGTGCCAATGAAATGATTATCTCGGTCAGTATTAGCCAATTCCGCTTGGGTGCTCCCCAGCCTGCAAGTACTCTAGCGCACGCCTAGATGGATGATCTCACCGAGGTGCGTGAAAGCACAACCTTCACAAGGAAAGAGGGCCAACAGCCGCTAGGGTGGACTGATGGTTTTCCCTTAAGACAGGACACTGTGAATTACAAATGAAAACCCTTAATACACATTAACACACGTGATTACTCTGCATCACTAACACAAACTCATCGGGGCTCCCCTTCCAGCACGTGGGTAGTGTGGTGACGGCCTATACACAGAGCCAGCTAGGACGGGAATAATTGCACTGTACACTAATTAAAAAATTACATAAACCCTTGAATGATACATGAAACAAGATGGGACACGAGATGAATATTCACAATAAACACACACGTGTGAAAACAAGCTTAGATGGCACGGATGCCGCTAAATGAAGTTCGTACGGACCACGTGGTGCAGGTGAAATTGCAATATTTCTGCGTGGAAACAGCAAATTAAAGTCAGACAAAATATAATTCTTGCTGAAAAAATTATTCTTTTTACGATTTTAGTGGTTCCAGGCGTGTAACGTGCCTGATGGCAGTAAAATCAAACATTAATGTGACCGCATGGTCAAGTACAAAAAGCATCAATTCACATGAAAAATACTTTGAACTCTGAATAAAATTGACATAGAACCCTGAAATAAAGTATTGCAAATACGATGTTACATAAATAAGCTCTCAAAACACAATGACGGCATATACAAAGACTTGGCATCGGTCGGCCACGTGGTTATATGTGATGTTGCCATAAAATATTCAAACATGAAAAATACCCTCAAATACATACATAAAAATAAAGCCCTTAAAATTGTGTGTAGCAATGATTCAGAAGTTACAATGAAACACCATAAACATAGGCTGATGGCGCCTGATTCAAGTTGCGCAGGTCGCGTGTCCTCTCTGAAGTACGGCCTCTTTCTCCTCGATTAAGTTAAAAATACCACAAGGATGCAAGAAATTAATAAAGGGGATGCATAATGCTGGGGAAAATGTCTGGCAAAAACACTCGCAAGCAATGGTTAACTGGTAAACTAAATTAACTATGGAAACCTAAATCAGTGAACAAAGTTGTAATACATACCTTACAGTGTCTTACCTCACCAGCTCACCTCGACAAACTGTCCAGAGACATGGCTGCCTACAGGGTTCATATAAACAGAAGTGCTATGCACGTTGAGTAAAATATTTAATTAGTGGAAACAAAATGGCACAACTTAAATTAAGTATTGTTTTACATTTCTATAATTTTCTTATGAATTTCAATATTATTTTAGTATCCCTTTATGATGGTGTTATTGCCGGAATATTAATTATTTTTCATCTCGGTGCTGCGGGCACTTTGAATTTTATAACCAAATTATTTTTAAATAGTAAGAAACATTTTAAGACATATTAATCGCTGCAAATACAATAGAACACATTTTACATTGAAAATAACATTTATACGAAAGTTGAAAATTATTGGCCTCTTTACACACATGCAGGACACGTGACACGTGCATGATGAGCGCCGTCATGGGATCTAATGCTGCTGGCTGTTAGCCGGCATCAAAGTGTGACTGTGGTTGTCCAGGCTCATGGAACTAACTCTGTCGGCACGTGAATCTCATACGTCACTGTTGTGACTTGCCCCGAGCTCTTTATGGCTTGTTGATGGGGGTGAAGTCGCACGTAGGTTGGGCAGATGCACTGCTCAGCAGTGTGTCGTGTCTATCGGCCACCCCCTGAAACGACGTAGACCCATCTTGAACAAAACCACTTTTGCTTCAAGTTTTGGAAGATGACTCCCCAATTGTAGTACTCTGGTTATAGCTCTGGGCGCGATCCTCTTCTGTGGCTAGCACGGCCCGCTAGAGTTGGAGCGCAGCCCATATCTGGTCGGGCGACATCTGGTAACAATCACTGGGTTAACGGCCTCACTCCCTCTTCCTCTTGCTATACCCTATCTCTCCCTCTTTCGCTTTGGTCGGTGCTGGTGATGGCGCGGTGTCTCATCTTGTCTGCCAGCTGCGGTCCCGTCTTCACTTTCACACTGGGAGAAGAGATTGAGGAAGGAATGTCATGGGAACAGGTCATTTTAGTATGAACTCTGATCTTCCTAGTTCAAGGGCATTTCACATACCAAGAACTGAATAACTTTTTCAACTGCTTCTAGTACAATATTTTGTTTGCAAGATTTTGTATTTATCTATATCTTTATCTCTGCCCTCGAATAAAATTGTAAACCATTTATGTGTAAAAAAGGTGCGAGTTCTTTAAAATAAAAGAATATCATTATGACGTACAAGGCACCGGGGGTTCCCCTTACATCTAAAAAGGATAGATCATAGAAAACATAAGCCCTTTTCAAAACACATACAAGCAGTCACATATACTCAATTGTAACAAGAACTCTATCTTATCATTGGTACATGATACTTATTTCTAGGTTAGCCATTTGCTTGGCATGTCACTGTATGCTACATTACAGACTTTCATTTTTTTTCTATATTTAACATGTTGGTTAATATATGCTATTACCTTTTACCATCCTTCATCTCTAATTTCCGTACACGTCAGTTTACACTCTCTGTCACCCAATTCTCTTATGTTAATTCTGTAACAATTCTGAGCCATTGCCTTATTTCAATTACCACATAGAAGAGGCTTTCACAATGTAGGAAGGTTTACGCATTTGCAGAGACCTTAACTTTACCTAATTTAAAGTATTTTCTCTCTCCTGACTTTACGTACTGAATTTGAATATTCTCCTTATATATGCTAAATTTTTCACATATCCTACAACATCTTAATTCCCTTCCTTAATTGACGTGGTTCTACTATTCTTATCTCCTAATTCACAATTTTTCATTTTCTCTAGTTTTATGCATACTCTGAACAATTTTCTCTCATTCTAACTATGTGTGAATGTATTTGACTTGGACAATTACCCAACGTTGCCTCCTTTTTCTCTTTAGGTGAGAACAACTTTCTCCTAATTTAACGTCAGGGATCTACCTCTTTGACTAGGACTGAGTCTAAGCTTATCTCTGCTGTACTACCGGCGGGAATACATTACATTTACTATCTGTCTTTTCATGATTAATACATTTAACTCATTTAACGGGGATTATCTTCAACTCTCACAAGGGTTTCAGCATAAAGGATTTACAACTTTTTCCTAATCTGCTTCTTGGCTGAGGAGGGGGGGTTATCTAGTACACTTTCTTTATCCTCTAAACACAATTACCTTTATCTTATTTTCTAATATTTACATACTTTAATCAGGTGATTCATTTAACTCTTTTTTTTTTGTAGCATTACATTGGTGCTATTAGTACCTTTGTATTTTTAGTAGGGCTGGGAATTTCCTGGGCGGCAGATACGGAACGCTCACAGTGAGTTTTCGCCTCATGCTCTTTTTGCAATTTTATATGGGTCACTAAAGCAAAGTCGCCTAGTGTTGTAGAGTGGTGAGAGTTACGTTGCATGTGTTCACGGACCTGTTGATAGGCTTCGTTGCGCGTATATCACTTTCAATCTGTACTCACGGAGTTCTTGGACTCTATGTTAATTGCGTCATGCTAAACTGTTCAACATAAACAAAGACAAATGTATTATATTATTTTATTATCTGCATATGTTACGTGAGCACTTGGGGGAAATTGGGACAATCAAACATCAACTTTTCAGTTTGTGTAGGGATTTTCGCTTCATTAATTCCTCTGTTTCAACTTTTTGCAAACAAGGGATCAAATTCTTATAAAGACTAAAATAAAAAAATTCTTTTACTTCTACTTTACATATACCCATTGACAGGAAGAAGTCTACATTATACATGGCACTTTTTTTTTGTATAGGACATCGGTTTCTTTCAATGTGATTTGAATCCTCAACCTTAGAACATTCTTAACTAATAATTACATGGTTTTCACAAGTATACAAGGTGCACATTTGGGCAATTACTGCTCGTCGCACTGCCTAACTAACCAGGTCAGGATTTTTTTGTAGTAGTTGGGATGTTTTTCGTCACCTAACCTTGCCTACTAATCTGGCTGATTGAGCTCTTACACTCTCGTCTTTTCGTCAGGCCTACGCTATCACTCCCTACTAATTGCTCTATCTGAAGAGACCTAGTGAGGGGCATAGTAGTCAATGCTGGTGTCTGCCAGGTACTTACTCGGGTGATGCCGGTGTGGGTCGATGGCGCTTGTTGAGACGTCGCTTTGGTGGTCGTCCTCTCTTGCATTGTGTTGTGGTGGAAGCGATGGGCCATCGGTACATCATAGGTGTCCTCCATGTCTCCTTATAGCACCCCGGGATGTGACATGTGGATCTCGCACACAGTGGGGTCGCTCGTGAGGTGATGACGGCTGTAGGCGGCTGCTCTGGGGCAGCAGCCTGTATGCTGGAGGTGTCTCCTGCATTTGTGGCTCTCATAGCTGCAGGTCTGCTCGTTCACACTCTAGCAGCACGGATGACTGATGGGGGCACTTTTCGCTCCAGGTGTTCTCGAGCGTCCGGGAAACCGTGTTGACACTATTACTTGCGCATCTTGTTTTGTCTCCTCTCCAGCCACTTTTTCTCACTCCAATGCATCGGTTGTATGGTTGACTGGCATACCAGCTATTACCAAGGTCTGCAGTGTGCTCTCTCCAGTCTCTCGTCCTTCTTCTTTTTTGCCTTTCTTGCCATTGATGGGAAAGGATGGGAAGAGTAGCAGGGCGCGTGACCTCATATCCCTATCCTTAACCAAATTCACACCAGGGTGCCCAATGCACTCGCCATCTGGGTTGCGGGTTGGGGTCCCTTTCCTCTGCTATTAGCTGAATCCTTGTGTCTCGCCCCTGTGGGGCATCACATCAATGTGGACCTTTGGGTAGCAAGGGGGGTATGTGCGACTACACTATATCTACCTCTTTGTCCAGACCATGGGTCGCGGGAGCCACTGACAGGACGTGGAGGTCTGGGGGGCTTCCTGTCACGACGTCGGAGTTAATAACCTTCTCCCAATAATATATTGACTCCAGGAGGGTTGGCATCGTTGTCAGCTTTGGGACAGTTTTCAAGGGCAGTGTCCGGATGGACATGCCTCTACGGAAATCCTGTCCACAGCTATCCTGGCTCTGGTTGGGTGGTTGATCCCTGGATACAATAACCGACATAGGTTTGAGTTCTCATGGGCTGGATGGCTTGAAACTTGGGGCAGGTTGTACAGGGGGCGAGGAATTTGTGGTTCGTTGCTGTCAGGCCCGAAAGCACCGGACTCGCACGGGCCTGAGTGGGGATTTCTTCCGTGATACGCACAGGGAAATTGTAGGGTGTCGATCTGAAGACATAACAAATGGACTGGGGCAGGGGGAGGGGTAACCATGATTACGTGGTCTTCCCAGTCAATGACTGTGTCCTTGTGTAGAGTGGTGCGTCATTGGCGACAGTCAATCAAGCATAGGTGCTTTTCCAACCAGGGACATCCTAGTATCATGGGATCTCCCAGATAAGGGGTCACTAAAAAGGGGACTTTCATATTACGACCGTGGATTCGTAGATTGAGCGTAATTTCCTCAGACAAATGAAAATGGAAGTTGTATTGGGTCATTTTGACTGTTTGACTCGTAGGGGTCAAGCGGGCCTTTTGGCGTTGTGTCAGTACTTCACTACTGACAAAATTGTGGTCAGCTTCTGTGTCAAGCACCGCCATGACACTTGCCTCGTTTGGATGAACCTGCATGCGGGGTTTGTTCGCAGAAAAACATGCGCTGTTCAATAACTGTGATCTGGTCGCTGCTTCGTTATGCTGGGTCGGTCTTTGAGGGGGGCGGGGATGCTGTAATGCACTCAGCGCCCATGTGTCTGTCCTTCATTTCCCCTTATCCTGCCGACCAGCAGTCCCGTCAAGAGGGGGGAAGGATGAGGGGAGGTGGAGGCAGGACACGACCTTCCGGCTCCCGGAGGGATGAAAAGGTTCTCCCTTCCTCAGCTTGCCGGGTACGGCTGTCCCTGCCGTCGTGCCTGCCTGCGCAATGTCAGAACAGCAGTGAGAGGGTTGTGTCACCCTGCGGGCAGTTTGGGGGAGGGGGCAGGTCCGGCGTCCTTGACGGTGCATGCCACCGTGGCTTTCCCAGACAAGGGGCAATTATTTACTTCTATCTCTCTTCTCTCTTGCCCTTCCTGCCAACTCTTCGATGATCTGTGGCAGTGGAGCCAGTAAGAAGTTCCTGAACGTGGACAGGAGGGTGCGGGGGAAGCTGCGGACACTCTGTCCTTTGTTTTGTTCCGAGTATACTCGTTTGTGGACACGCTCTTTCTGGCATATGATCAACTCTACTTCCTTGTCTGCATTTTGTACTCTAGAATGCAAGTCCGTTATTAAACTGGACAGGATCTCATTGCCGGTAAAATGTAAAACGAACTGGGTTCGAAACTGGGGTCGTCCTTCGACGAATTCCCCGTATTTATCCCACCATTTCTTGGCGGGACCGTTCAGTTGGTGGCGCACTTGGCTCACCCATTGTTTCATTGGTATGAAGTGTTCCGTCATTTCTCGTTTACACTCTAATGAATTTTTCTGGGTCTTCGTAGCGTTTTCCGTGGAACTCTGATAGCATAAGTTCAGTGGGCATTCTGGAAGTTACCGGACTACTCCGTGCTACAGGGTTTGTAGGTCTATGGGTATGCTTGCGCCTGCATACCTCACACTTGTATACTTATCCCAGGTTTCTAATACGCTCATCTGCCCATCCAATACAGTGTTGGGGAAACTCTGTTACAAAGAATGCAGTATACTAGGTATCTTCCTCTACCTTCGCATTCAGGCCATTGGTATATGTGTACTTCGGCCCGTCTACACATCTGGCACCTATGTTCTAGGCTGTCTGTATATCATGGGGTATCCTCCCATCTGAAACATACGTAATGGTACACATATGGCACCTATGTTCTAGGCCGTTGGTATATCATGGGGTATCCTCCCTTCTGAGACATACGTAATGGTGTTGTCTTTTACAATAATTACATTGAATGATGTTATTTCCCATTCCCTTACACATCGACACGGGACACAGTGTGTTTCAGGTTTCAGTGTTATTAGCTTCCGCTAATTCGCCTTGTACTTGTAGTAAACTCTCTTCGGAGTTGTACATGATGGTCCAATATTGGGCACCACGCAGTGTTTACTTCGACTCCCCAAAGTTGGGTAACAAACTCCTCTGCAAGGAGACTTAGTGAAGAAGGGGGGGCAGTGACTAGCTTGGTCGCAGCTCCTAAGTCTAACCTACATGAAACTGTATCTAGCCTCACGTTGGGTGCCATTTGACGCTAGTTTTTTTCTTTAATTTTAATGCTATTGTTGTTACCGATGATGTTGCTATTCTTAGACACATGGACTTATTGTAAGAGCGCTGATTTCCCTCCTGAGCCCTGTCTAGGACCCTTCCACGGTGTGTTCTCTACTCATAATATTTGTCTCGGCCCGGTGGGTCGTGGTTTCTTCACATTGGCGTGGTTTGGTAGGTGCCGCCTAGTAGAAGGGTTATTTCTGAGTTGAGGGGAATCAAACCCCAAGGTAATTCAAATTGCAAATGTCTCCCACCCAGGGAGTGTAATTTTACTCACTGAGAGGGCTGCCAAGAAACGGGATGCGAGCTGTCCCAGGTCACTTAGCCAGGATTGGGACAGTGGATGGAAGCAAGGGTACAATTAAAGGGGATTTCTTGATCTGGTTGGTAGTGCTAACTTGGGCCTACTTTTGCTACCGGGTAGGCCCCAAGAACTTGGTCTCGTCGGTCTACGATTGGGAACAAAATCGAAATTTAGGGGAGTGGTAACGATGCAGGATTTGGAGGCGGTTTTAGGGGGTAAGTTGATCTTTACCACCTTGCCTGTTGCAGTATAGATTGTGTATGTATCGCATGGGCATGCGTCCTTGTCTGGATTGGGGGTTGGTGCGGTTACAATAGGTGAGGGTTTAGCTGGCTGGTAAAAACTCACGTGTTCTAAATCAGGCCATGGCCAACAGATTCCCAGAAATGCATTGAGTTTCGATTGATGGTCGCACACAGATATTGGTGAGAAGGGACGCGGGGTGATCTCAGGTACTGGAGATGGGGGTGTGTCATCGCAAGTGGAATCTACTAGTGGAGTAGTAGTCGGTATTTGCAGTTCTCTCTGTAGAGCTTGTTGCTCTCTACACCTGTTTCTACTGTGTACTCCACCCCCTTTTCTATTCATTTGAAGCTAGGCCACAAGATGTTATACTAGAACCAATTTCCCTTTCCCCTTCCTGTAGATGTGCAGTCCTAGGGGAATGTCTTCTCCAGACACACCCAAGACACTGACGGGAGGATTTGCAGGCAAAAGTTAAGAGTGTCGCTGTGGGTAGGCGAGGGTGTACCAGATATGCTCAGGAGCTTCTGTATGTCCTTGCAGACTAAATGCCTTCTTCAGACCCTGTCTCCTGAGGGTTCGGCCCACTCACACCTTTTCCATAGGGAGGAGTTAATGTGTACTGGCAAAAGAAAACACTTTCAATTAAAAGTATTATGAGAGGGTAATTAAATAATGGTGTCTACTCGATAATTTTTTATGTATGGTTTATTTTACGTCTAGAAAACGATAGGAAATCCTGGTTCAAATGTACACTCTAAATAATTATAATAATTAGCTTAGTTACTGTCACAGGCGAAGATGAACCTGGACGAAAGTTATAAAATATTTTACTGTGAGAACTAAGCAATTTACAGTATTCGCTTCCCGAGGGGTGGTTGTCCAGAGGGGATGTCACGGCGACCTGCTACCACAGGGTCAAGGAAATGACTTTGATAAAGGGGCGTAGTGTTCGGATGACGAGGTTACCTCTGGTGAGTCTTGCAGGAGCTGCTGGATGAGCTGTTGTAGGTGGAGCCTTCTCAAGCTGCAGGAACTGATGGAGCTTTGTGCAAGCTGGAAGAGGAGGTCTTGCCCAGACCAGGAAAAGCTCGCTGGACCTATGCAGCCGGCGAGCCGACGAACTCTGGCTAGAGGTACTTCTCAGCCTCCTTATTAGTCCAAAATCTGTGCTTCGGGGCTCTTCCAGAGGTGCGGGGGATGATAGTATTTCTCCGCAGGGGCTGTTTATTGCAGGTTAGCAGCGGTGCCGCACATTTCTTATCACCCTGAGTTAAGACTGATGACAAGTTTACTACCTCCACTCAAGGCTCTGCTGCTGTGACATCACTGGGTGCAGGGGTACAGTGATCCTGTGGTGTCTCTTGTAACTGTCTTCTATGCTATCTGTGGTCCGTAGCTCATCGGGTAAAATAACCTGGTTTTGAGGGGTTGGTGACCGCATGTCAGAATTCCGGGCGGGCAGTACAATTTTATAATTAATCTTAGCTGAATAAGTTCTTTCACTACTTCCGTATTTTTGTGATATCGCTGGAACAAAACTGATTTGCAGATTTTGAAGCACACTGTAATACTATTGGATCCAAACAATTTTTTTTTTTTAAGATTCTAGGAATGTTATATTATTGATTGAAACATTTTGAAACACTTTCCCTTCCTCCTAGCCTATAGGCTGCACTTCTAGCACTATTCCATTTACTCAGTTTACCTTATGCGGTGGCAAGGAGGTGCTTTGGGTTGTAACTCACTGGTAAGATAGATTATAAAAATATATATTTAATGAAATAACAAGTACTTATAAAACACAATACATTTACTTTACACAGAATGTCTGATGCAGTTAATACACTGAATTACACTGAGACCATTTACTGACAATAAGACGTAGCTAATCCCTATCTTTGCATAATATAATTGATTACAATGGGAAAGGGGACAATGACTCGATACCAGCATTGGTCCCTATCACTATGCAAATTATGCTCACCCTTAAGTTCTGGACTGTTGGCCTCGGAACCCCTCTGGCCAGTAGTAGGTTGGTTCCCTTGTCTTCAGCCTCGATCACGATCACACACTCAATAAAGTCATAGTCTCGTCGCCACCTAGGGGGGGGAGTCACCAGCCTGCTAGCTCTCTTATATAGCCGTGCGAAGTGGGACATGTTTATAAAACAAGCATGCCTGACCACCATCATCTGTACTCCATCCGACCTAAGGTGGTGTAGTGCTGCCACATGACGCTACAGTTTGCATAACGACAGTTTTCAGGTTATATGTTCAATTATCTTAAAAGCTGCACTCACTTGTAATTTTTGTGTTTTTGACTACCGCATTTAGCCCTTTAATGAATGTTACCTCCTGTCGTCTGGTATTTTTGTTGTACACCCCCTTCATTTGCTGCTCGTTCAAAATTAGCACTTTAACTATGTGTTCTGGGCAGATGACACTAGATTTAAGGGAGTTGTATGAAACAGGCAGTTTACCTCAGAGTTGCCTATTAAATAGTAACTGAGAAGGAGACCACTCTAAGCCAGGAAGAGAAGTACCATAAACCAGTGTGAATAGGGACACACAGGTGTAGGAATATAAGTTATCAAAAATGATCAATGTACTTAAAATTTTTCATTCCAAATATATCAGAGTTTCTGGTGAGTTGCAGAGAATTACTCTGATTTAATATCTTTTGATTTAAAAATGGGGAAGTATATTAAAAAGTATCTTGCCCCTATTCACCCCTGTGTCCCCTATTCACTCTGTTATATGGTATTTCTGTATTCACAAAGTAAGTTTCTGTAGTCAGTGCCCTGACTTTTGCATAACAGCATTTTACTAATTTTTACAGCCATTTCTGCTTGCCCATTACTATGAGAATATTGAGGGTTGCTGGTACGAAGCTCAATTTCACTATGAGTGTAATACTTATCACATTCTAGAGAATTGAATTGCATATTGTAGGTCTTGAGTACTAATGGAAAACTGTGGGTGACAGCGAAAGAAATTTTTTTAGGTAGCTCACAAATATCTATCCATTTTGAGTATTTGTCCACAAGAAGTAGATAATCTTTTCCAGAAAAGTCGAATATGTCTACACCCATTTGACATCGCCCTCACTGTCCTGCTCTGGACCTAGCCCACTCTAGAAACTACATGCTTAATTACATGAACTGTATAACTGTACAACCCAAACTCTTTTCTTAATTTTCTTTCGTTAACGTGTACTTGTAAGGGGACCACCACATGGCTATCAACCTGCTTCCGCCCTGAGAACAAGAGTCCATGTGCTCACCCGCGCATAGATAAGCTGGCACGCTATGGAAATTTTAATATCTTTCTTAAGATTTTGCAATCATGTACCAGGGTTTCTCTCAAATCTGGCGTACTCCGCCCCTCACCAGCAACCAAGTTATATTATATGGTGCTTAATTTGTATGGGGAAATTCAGTCAAGAAGTGCATAGTAACAGACATTAAACTGCTGTTGAATGTCATCCAACTCGTGTGGCAAAATTAGGGCAAAAAGTGTAATGCCACAAACCTTTTTCAAATATTTTATAAAGCTACAACTTGTGTAGCGTGAAAACGTGCATCACGGAAAACGAGCATCACGGAAAACGAGCACGTGACGGGAAATTCATATTCCAGAAGTCTAACACTGTACAGGAAAACCACGTGGAACAGTGAAATGGCCGCCATCTTGTGTACGTATCAACCCCCTTTGTGTCCGAAGGGCTGGAGATACCTATGATATCACTGTGCATCGTGGAGTTACCCATGATGTCACCGCATGCCTGCAGCCTGGTGTGTGTGCATGGTCCGGTCCATCCACGTGCTGACCACCACACCCTAACAGGCCAGGTCTACCAGGTTTGGTCCCAAAGGAATTCCTCGTGCGTGTGGGTTCACGTACTACAGTGACTGTGATGACCACAAACATCAGTGGCATGGAATTTCCAATCAACATGTGGGGTGCAGAAGAAATATGTGCAATATGTGGAAAGACTGTATCACTGGACCGGTTTGAATAATTCAATCTTCAAGCCAACATCTGCCGCTACATACCTAAAGGAAGAAGTGTGTTGTTTGTTTCAACAGTAACGTCAGCGAACAGGGTAGCATGCTGATTGTGCCCTATATGTGACAACACCAGCAACAACACCGTGCGCTGTGAACTCTGCCAGCTCAGAGTGTCTTTACGTGTCTGTCAGGGGAGAGTGGCCATTTGTATGACGCGATGTTTTCTGATGCCAGAACTGCACTTACAACCAGACCAGCCAGCCTGCAGCAGCACAGCTTATAACACCCAGTGAATTCCTGCCACCAGAGGAACACAATACAAGTAAGTGCAATGCCAGAGTGTATCGCGATAAAAGGGCGTGTTTTGGTTATGTGCAACTTGTGTGACAACAAATAACATCCAAAGTTTGTGATGGACAGTGATTGGAACAGTTTTTGCGAGGGCACATTGCGTTATGAAGAGTGTGTGCCAGTCTTTGTCCACACAACAACATCTGTGACGTCATGCAGCTGCCGCAGAGGGGAGCATGGTGCAGCTCACAACTACTCGTGCCACCCATCCTACTGCAGAGACCACCACGAGTATGTGTAGAACTGCTATAACAGCACCAGGAACAGCCTATAGTCAGCACCGCAGCTTGTTTACAGCAGAGGACTCGAGAGAATTCTTAGCAGAGTGCACCAGCCGTCTGCAATGTTGTGGTGTCAGTGTGGAAGAGTGGCCAAATGCCATAGGAGGTCAGCTGACACGTGATGCTGTAAGAACTGGAGGTGTTCAGCAACTGAATATAACATGATCTGGACTCAGTTCACAATGAAGTTCACCGCCTGATATGCAAGCACCTACACAGTGCTCAAACAACTATTCGCACTGTTCACAGAAGAATAGAAGCCGCAAGAAAACTTGGAGGCTTTCGTTGGCTGGTATATCAGTTTAGCCAACTGCCACTATGAACATCTGTCTCCTGAAGATGTGTTAGAGTCAATAGTGGAAACAGTGTTGCCAGAGCACGGGCCAGCCTTACGCTGCATGGTTTACAGTAGCTACCAGCGTTTCATCAGGGCCGCCGTGAGTATCGTAAGGGACTCTTGTGCTGGGAAAAGTAGTACAAAAGACAGTGACAGTGCCCGCAAAATGTTTAAACGCACCACGCCAAGGGAGAGTAGTCCACACCCATGTCGGGAAATAATGGAATAAGTGCTGCGTCTAACCAGCCACCTAGCGCTGCCAATGCCGAGGTTCAGCGCCAGGCGCCACGCTGTCGGATATGTCGTGAGGAGCAATATCACTGGCATAGGATGTGCCCCAACAGAGCAAAAACGGCTACGGGGATGCACCAACGAGGTAGGACCACAACAGGGGCCACCTTACTCTGCCAGTGTGCCAGCAACAGCGCCCGCAACAAAGGTAAACAACCAGCAAGCCACTTAGGGTAAAGTAAGTACAACCATTGATAGGCTTTTAAGGGTACCTGTGAGTGTTGCAAATGTTACAACTGTTGCCTTAATTGACACCGCTGCATCACACAACTTTGTTCGCAAGGAACTTGTAAGATTTCCGGATATCCAGGATACTAACTTAACCATAGAGCTCGCCATGCTAGATGGCAAAAGCTCTATCATTGGTGCTACTCAACTTAACGTAAAAATTAGGGACAATGAAATGTGTGTTCCCACCTTAGTCTCAGGAGAAATTCGTGAGGATATTATCTTTAGAGTACCTTGGCTAATTGATTAGAATATAATTGTAGAGATTCTTAGAGGTAAGATAAATTTAGGCAAGCATGTCAGATGCACTGTTTAAACTTAGGTGTAGTTTAAACCAGGTGTAGAGGTTAACTTACAGCCAATAACTCTTGACGATTTTAATCACGGTGTTCTGGCTGAACAAAATCCAGCCTTCAAAAACATCTTGAACGAGAGAAAAGACATTTTGGCACTGTCTGACCAGCTTAAATGAACCACTGTAGTGGATCATACGATCAAAACATGCCACAACAATCCACTCTGGACATCCCCTACAGATTACAATGTACACCACCTGAACCTCGTCAACCGCCAAATTGCAGAAATTATATGTGCTAGAGTACTTGAGCCATCAGAAAGCAAGTACAATTTGGCTATCATATTAACACTGAAAAATTAAGGAGGGTGGCGGTTTTGTATTGATTTTAGGCCCATAAATTAAATAACAGAAAGCGTTACACCCCAATTTATTAATGTAAACACTGCCCACAACATTCTTGGCAAAGCAAAAGTTTTGTCATCTTTTGACCTGAAAAGTGGATTTGGCAGATTCCAGTAAAACCGGAAGACAGGCACAAAATTGCTTTTATGACACCAGACGGCCGCCAATACCAGTTCTGCACCATGCCCTTTGGGTTTAAATGCACCCTGTCTACTTTTCAAAGCATCATGGTAAATTTCCTTGACAGAATAATCTGTAACTTTGCAATGGCCTATTAGATGATGTGGTCGTGTAGTCAAAAACATGGGAAGACCACCTGTGACACCCAGCTATTGTTTTGGAACAACAAGCGATCAATGGCCTAATCTGTACCAATCGCAAGTGTAGCATAGGGAAAACGAGCAATAAATATCTTGGCCAGTTTGTTGACGGGGAAGGAAACCATCCCACGCAGGAGCGCTTGGGAAAATTCTTTGGCCTAATAAACTGGTTCAGCCAGTACGTGCAAGATTTCACAATAGTTGCAGTACCTCTCACTGAAATTCTCTCGCCCACTAAGGAATACAAGTGGGATGCCAAAATGCAAAACGCATTCGAGGAAGTGAAGTACTGTTTCTCACAGTGCCACACCCTCACATGTATTAGACTCCCACCTGTATTTACAAACTGAGACCAGTCAAGAAGGCATCGGTGCGGTGGTGTTCCAGTATAGCAAAAGTCAAGAGCATTGTGTTATTGACTATTCCAGTGCCAAATTTGGCCACACTGAAAAGTGCTATGATGTAAACGAACGGGAATGTTTGGCTATTATTTGGGTCATAAAATGGTATGGCATTCATTTGGAATAGAGGCGTTTCATGCTAAGGATGTATAACCATTGCTTGTTGTGGTTGCACAAATTATGCGAGATCCGTAGCAAACTAACGAGATGGTCAATGTTGCTACAAAATTTTGACTTTGTTGTCAAACATGTGACCGGCAAAGATAATCAGCCAATGCCTTGTCACATTCTCCAAACAAGATGGAAATAACAGTAGATGAAGAGGAGTGGAAGACCATCTTACCCCCGGAGAATAACGTCAACTCCAGTAGTGTTACAACAAATTGCGGTGAAACAGCCACAGTAAAACCCGCTAGCAGAAACATGTGCAGATGACCTCTACTTGTAAGTATTAAACCAACAGCCAGTCAGGAGGTTGGTGGTGCCTCTATGTACCACCAGGGGCACACACTACTGTCACACGTCGCCTATAGCAACGGCAACATCATCGTATTCGTGGCCCGGCCTCACAAAAGAGATTACAGAGTACGGGTTCAAGTGTCATGCGTGTAATGTTTACAAAACACGTAGGTCAGATGATAATGCCCAACAACAGTCGAGGTTACCGCAACATGGGGCGCCAAGAATTTACCGTGGCAAAAGTCAGTTTCCTGCCCTTCCACGAATACAGTCTTGCACTAGCTCAGTCAGGATTACTTGCAAGAATCTGGCAACATGTTTTTTTAAGGAATAAAAAGAAAGTACTTCCATTTTGAAATATTGTTAGTATTTATTTTAATTCTAAAACATTTTCACAACACACACCAACATGAACAAACAGATCTTCCCTCACCGAACAACTTTACCAAGTCACAGCGTCACAATAGCACTTATGAAAACGTTGGCAGCCATGTTGCCTGCAGAACAATAGGTTGACGAAGTCTTCACTTCAATGGTTGATACTTATTTGCGGACGAGTCCAGGCTCTTCGCTCTCAGATAGGTACGCGCAGCTCTGCCTACTCCTAAAATAATTGTAAAAATAACTTTCGGCTGGGACTCGCGACCTCCTAGTGGCTAAAACTTGCATCACTGCGAGGGCTTCAAAACAAATATTGCTGATGGCAGGGGGAAATTAAAATAAGTCAGAAGAAACCTAATCTCAAAAGTGACGCAACTTCATTCGGATTGTTTGTGGGGAAAGTGCCACGTATTACAGATAACAACTGAAATACAGCCCCGCATTAAAACTGATAAAACCCTTACTTCTACACGTGGCATAAAAGGAAAAATTTAGACTATTACACCCACTGACAAACGAAACTGGGGATTTTAACTAAAAATCAGATGAAAAACAATCACAAAAACTATTAGAATTTAAAAACTATTAACTATTAAGACTATAAACATATTCCACAAGAACAGACCTGCTAGATCAACATGTACTCGCTGCCATGGACGACTTGGCCATGTCCAAGGTATGACAGCAGATTTTGGAGGGTTGGTTCTGTTTTGTAGGCATGCAGTGCACAACAATGTTACCTCTTTTAAGTGAGCATCAATGTTGGGCCACCACACATAGGACCTAGCTGAGGACTTCATTTTAACTTTTCCGAAGTGAGATGAGTGCAACTCCTTTAATATTTTTCCCTGCAGTTTCTCTGGTATGATAACCCGATGTCCCCTCATTATGCATCCTTGCTCATCTGTTAACTGGTCTCTCTGCTTCCAATATGGTTTCATATCTTTCTCTACCTCATCTGGCCAACCTAACCTGCAAAACTATAACACCTTGCTCAACATTACATCTGTTCTTGTCTCAAACTTAAATGTTTTGGCAGTTACTGCCAAAAATTCTTCTGTTCCCACCATGAGATATGAAAATTCTTCCACCTGCATTGCAGTTGCTTCTACCTTGGACATACTCTATAGTGTAATCGTAACCCTGTAGTGTTATCGCCCACCTCTGTAACCTATTGGCTGCCATCTGCGGAATGCCTTTGTGTTCCCCAATAATGTAAAGTAGTGGCTCGTGGTCATTTTATGAGGGTGAAATGCCTTCCATACAAATACTGTGAAAATAGTTTGACACCAACAATGATTGCTATTGCTTCACGATCAATCTGAGAGTAATTCTGTTGAGTGTTGGTAAGTGTGCATGATGCAAATGCAATTGGTCTCTCATCCCCAGATGGATATATATATATTAAATTATTGCCCCCAAACCACATGGTGATGTACCGCAAGTAAACCGAACTGGCAAGTTTCAATCAAAGTGAGCTAATACCTTTGATGAAGTTAACACTTCCTTTACAGTTGCAAAAGCATCATCACAGTGTACCGACCAATTCCACTTGCAACCCTCCTCAAGCAAAGCATATAATGGTGCCATAATCATAGCTAGACAAGGAAGAAACTTACTATAGTACTCCACTAATCTTAAAGATGTTAACTGTGATGCATTCACTGGTTTGGATGCATTTTGTACAGCTTCAACATTTTCAGCTTGAGTACTAATACCATTTTGGTCCACAACATGTCCTAAGAATGAAACTGAACACAACAAAAACTGATACTTATCTCTGTTTACTGTTGAATTTCACATCTTTATTAACTTCTTAGTATACAACTTAAACACAAGCACAATTACAATAACTTTGCTTATTCGTAATAATCCACCAACATGACTTGCTCACTGTTCGATCCATTGTCCTCTGTCCCTCTCTCTCTGCTCATTCGTACCAACCTCAACCTGTTACATATACCACTCTCTTCCCCTCAATTATTTTACCATTTACATTAGTTAATAAGCCAGAGTTTATCACTACACATCTTCAATGTAATACTTAATTTGTACATACTGTAACACCTGTCACACTCTTATTATATAGAATTTGTTCATAATTTCTGCATCTTTTGAATACATAGAATGCAACTTAACTCTACACATGTTACTCTAATACTATATACCAATCGTTTACAAAAATTCTACCTTCCTAGGTTTGATAGTCCTGCCAGACCTGCTAACTGTTACCCTCCTTTCAGCAACACCTGAATATTGAGGTTTCATATTTTCAAATCCTTTAAACTCCTCTTCACTTTCACTCAAACTTAATTCCCTAGCCTCAATCCTCTTCTCCCTCATGTCGCTTAAATGCATCCTTACTTCATCATCCTCCAACCTTGATTCTACATTATCAGTGTCCTCGCTCCCCTGGCTAGTATTCCCTACTGTAAAAGAACTCCCATAAGCATCCCTATCCTCATTTTCATGAGTGATACCCGAGAAAGGTCGCGCTTCTTTATATATTGGTAGAAAGTTTCCTCATTGAAAACATATTGTTTTCAAGCAGTCGGTCACGTCAGCCAAAGGTGATCTCTGTTATGTTCCTTGTTTCACCAGTTTCATCATGTTGTGCCTTGCGGGGGCAATACTTTTAGTTTACTAATCCAGTAAAAAGGAAAAGAAATGTTTTCGTCGACGTCTCTCATTGACGTCTTTACTACTGATGAAATGAGGAAAGAAAAAATAACAAATTTGGAAACACGAAAATATATGAAATACAAACAAGTTCTCATTGCCACGACCTTAAAAATATTACATGAATTACTATCCTAGACTGAAATATAAACAATTGAAATACTTCCCGAATATACAAATTATATATATATATATATCTAGCTGCAATGCTACAACTTCTTCTGCTTGAATTTTTGCACATACATTTCCTCACTTATCGCTGAAACACTTTATCCACTGTCTAATTCAAACCTTATTACCTGCCCATCAACCTGCACATCAATTTCAAATTCATATATCCTAACGTCTGTCTCAACAGTGCCCACTATACTGCCTTCCACATCAAATAAATATTCAAAGTCAGCATGCCTTCCTACAGAAGTAAATGCACCGTCTTGTACATTACGTAAATATTCATTCCGATTACCTACAGTACTCCTAACCTGTGAATTTTGTCCATTTTTTCCGGCACTTCCTTCTACTGCGACCTGTCGTTGGTAGTAGGGGTAGGCGAAGCTTCGAGAATTCGAATTTGAATTGAATATTTTCAATATTCGGCTTTGTATTTGAAATAAAATTTTTGTTTCAAACTTCTAAACAAAAAAATACTTGTGGGCAACTTAAATTATTTATTATTATTCGCCCAAAAAGCAAAAGAAGACCACGTGCGCTTAATAACATCAACTTTTTATCTCATGTTTGCCACACACATGGCCAGTGAAACATGAAAACATAACGTCAACTCAACAGAATACCCACAAATTAATCCACACTACATTCTGTGTAAAATAATTGTCAGTATCTAATTTTACTCACACTATAGTAAAATGGAATTATCTGGGAAAAATCTCTTTATATTTCTAAACACTTTATTATCTTTCCAAACTTAATTTGGCACCTCACATTTTATTCTGTATTATATGTTTAGTTTCTTCACGTACAACAGAGTTTTTCAATGTGATAAATATGATATTAAACTGCAAGTTTTACAGACTTAACAGTTGTGAAAAGTGTGAAATTGAACCCACTGCTATTCAAATCTCACTTTTCAATAATGTAATTTTTTTAAAATGGGACATTGTTAATCAAATATAAGTGTGGTTTCATGCCAGAAGTATTGTACAGACTCTCTACGTACACAATTATGATTTGATGAATCAAATTTAGTCGAGAAAATTGATTTTTCCCTGTTTTCACAGACAGATTTGAAAGTTTGTGATATAAGCAAAAAATAATAATTGTTCGTCATGTATTATGTAACTTGAGCCATTTTGTTTCCCAGCAAAACGCATCCTCTTTGCAGCCATTTGCAAATTAATCAGATTAGGATTAGCCCTTAATCCGCAAACTTTATTTTTAGACCATCCCATCAACATGTCATTCACCTAGTGAATTAGAACCCGCCCGCTGCTACTACTACTACCACCACTACTACCAGTACTTCTGCTACCACCACCATCACCACCACCACCACCACCACCACCACCACCACCAGTACTACTACTGCTACTTTTAATTTCTCTGGGCGACATCAAATAAGGGGAACCCTTGTCAAAGTTTGCAGGTACAGTCTTAGCACTATAAAAATACGTCCAACTATAGGACACACTGTATTTAAGCATGAAAAGTATTTGTCAAAATCCTCTCTCTCATGGCATGACAATTTTGGAGGAGTAATTGCTTCTTGAGTTAAAAAATTATGAATAGAAGCCCGTAGTAATGTTGTACATGTAACTCAAACTTAAATACTGAACTAGCAGTGTCACACATTTATGGTGTTTGTGGTCCTAGGTTTTGAATTGAAGATGACCCCATATTTTTTCTATTCCTTTTCTGTTAAAAAAAAACCTCGTCTTCCTTTTGGGTAAATACGGTACATGGTAAAAAACCATTTTTTTTTTTTTTGCAAATCAGTGGAAAACATTTCTTTTTATCTGCCTTTTACCTATCTTGTAAAAATGTATGTAGTTATTAAATTTATAAAAAAAAAATTATAATTGATGCAATATATACTTGTCAGCAAAACACTTTGAATTTATATTCATTTCAATATTTGATTCGAATTCGCGAATATTTTAACAAATTCGCTTTGAAATTAAATATCCAGCTTCACCCACCCCTAGTTGGTAGTACTTTCCTGGTTCAGCTGCTAGGTTATGTATTTCTTCACCTTCATTACATTCGGACCTCATCTTGCAGACTGCCTGCAAATGTCCTCTCTTCCCACATTTCCTGCAGTTATTGGTCTTGAACCTACAATTGTTGACCCTATGATTCGGTTTGCCACAAACGAAGCATAACCCATTTGGTTTGGTTGAAACTGTCTCAGCTTTCAGCTTGCACTGTGGAGTCGTTTGAAGTTCCTACGAACACTTGAATAATTGATGTTAAATCGGTCACTAGTTTCACCACTATTATTCATTTCTGAAACTTCACGTACAGATGTTTCGAAAACTGTAGCCAAGTAAGTTGCCTTTTTGTACGTTAGTTTTGGGTCATTCAGCAGCCGCTTCTGAAATCCGGTATCCCTTAATCCACACACTAACTAATCTCTGATATTCTCTTCCAAGTTTGAAAACTTGCAGTTCAGTGACAATCGTTTTAAACTAGCTACATATCCAGCAACTGATTCTCCTGGTAGCTGCCTCCGCTCCTTAAACGTGTACCGTTCCATTACTTCTGATGTTTTTGGCTTCAAGTGGTTTAGTAAGAGCTTCATAATATCTTTTAACGTTAAGTCTGGTGGTTGTTTCAGTGTACACAAATCCCTTAGCAATGTATATGCATCATTGTTCAGCAGTGTCAAAGTTAATGGCACTCTTTTCACTTCAGTCATGTTGTGGGCTACAAAATACTGATTGAGCCTTTCAAACCATATTTTCCAATTATCTTCTTTCAAATTAAATGGCGGGAAATTTCCAGTGAGTAAGGACTTGGTACCCTCTGCCATATTGTGGAATCAACTGTGATTTTTCATATCACCTTTTCACTGAACTCCCGCCGTGTACACGCACATGGATTGTTTCACTGCTCGTTGCCACACTGTTGTATTTCACATCTTTATTAACTTCTTAGTACACAACTTATACACAAGAACAATTACAATAGCTTTGCTTATTTGTAATAATCCACCAACACGACTTGCTCACTGTTCACTATATTGTCCTCTGTCCCTCTCTCTCTGCTCATTCATGCCAACCTCAACCTGTTACATATACCACATTTATCTTAAACCCAAATTCATGCAAACGATTGAAGACATGTTCCCAGTTCTTTAAATGGTCTTCTGCATTCTTCAATGTAACGAAAATGTCACTCTGAAAACTGACAATACCCTTTGAGACCTTGTAACACTTGATCCATAGTGCTATAGAAAATAGCAGACGCTGATGTTACACCAAATGGAAGTCGTTTGTAATGAAAAAGTCCCTTATGTGTCGTAATAGTGCAGATTTCTTGTGATGTCTCATCTAACTAAAGTTGTTGATAGGCTTGTGACGAATCAATTTTTGAAAACACCTTAGCACCTAGAATTTTGGCAGAGAGGTCTTCAATTCGTGGAAGCGGATATCTCTCAACGTCAAGTTCCTTATTTACTGTTAACTTGTAGTTGCCGCAAATTCAAACACCACTATTGCTCTTGATGACTGAAATGATAGGCATTACCCAATCCGTGAACTCCACGGACTGAATTGTGCCCAAATGCAATAGTCCTTCCAATTCTTATTCAACTTTGTTTTTTAGTGTGAATGTCAGCACTCTTATGTGGTAGTACAATACTCTTGTAATTGTTTTTCAGTTTTAATGTTACAAACTTTTTTAAAATTTGCCCAAATTACCATCGAACAGCTGGGAGAACTTGTTTACGAGTTGTCGCATTCTTTTATCACTATCATCACAAGAAATATCTTCATGCATTAGGAAAACCGGTTTGGGAAGATTTAGGGCTCGATACCATACCCTGCCTAATAAAGGCGGTCCAGCATTAGGCACAACAAATAATGGTAATGTTTTGCATGTGCCACTATACTTAGCCATACTTCAGTCTTATTGTACCACTTGGTTGCAACTCCCACCTGCATATGAGCGTAGTCTGACATTTCTGTTTTGGATAATGTTATTTGAGAAGTGTTATCTGTACATATCATACAATATTGCTGAAATAGCTGCCCCTGTGTCCACTTCCATTTCAAGCACTACTGATGCAAGTTGCACTTTCACCAACCATGACTACACCAACACTATTAATATTGAATAGATGTAACCACATGTCTTGAATATCTTGCTCTGGATGATTATCTTGATCATCAACCTGGAAATCTCCAACCATGTGATTGCCACATAAAATTTCCTTGAGAGTATTGAAGATGGCACATTACACGTAGGTGACCCAATTTGTTTCATTTATGGCGAGCTGCAATCATCAATGGAGCAGGATAAAAATATGTCTGCAGGATGGAAATTAGTTCTGAATATGATTTTTCGGACTGTTTAGCAGGCGTGCATAAATCACGTAACAGCTCGTACGTCACTTTCCCTATAGACGTGATAAAAATGGCTTTCGTCTTTGGCAGAGAGGTCTTCAGTTCATGGAAGCAGATATCTAACCTCAAGTTCCTTATTTGCTGTTAACTTGTAGTCACCACAAATTCAAACACCGATGTCGTTGGTGATAAAATATTGTACCAAGCGTTCGCTGTACGAGTTCCAATACTCTTCGCTGGCTTCAAATTTTCCTAACCCGATTTTCACCATCCTCGTCGCTAAATGTAGTATCTTTATTTCACCTTAAGTATACATTTTGCTACGCCACATTACATTGCATTGCCGCGCATTACTGCCAACTGTTGTATTCAGCTATTCACTTTATATCCTACAAAATGAAAACTGAAAAATCAGTGTTTAGCAAAAATATTTTGAAGTAGGTACATTTAAAGCTCTTGGAAGTAATTGAGAAGTTACAAAATGTATTTATTTGTATATATTTTTCATACACACTTCTCATTTGCATAAATAAAAACATATTATCCTTTTAAAATTTAATCTGGGTTCACAAAAAGGCATAATATAATTAACTATTTGTACATATGATTTCATGACTCCTCTTTTATGTTATACTACTGGAAACCAGAATTTATTTTAACGTATGATGAAATATAGAATTGGCTTCTGACTGCCTATTATTTTTCTCTTGCATGGCATGTAAACAAAAAAATGTTACAGATCTTAATGCTTTTAGAGTTTCTTGATGAAAAGTTTTAAAACACATGACTGTGGGAAGAAATTTAATGTTGATGTTTTGTGATTCAGTGTACCCCACAAAGAAAACACTTGGCTCATGGACCCGTGACCTTATTTTGAGAGTGGAATTCTTTGCCATGTGGGCCAAGACTCTGCAAGCACCAGTACTGTTCTGGCTGGGTGCATTCACTTCCCCTACAAGCTTTCTCAGTGCAGTGAAGCAGGTAGGTGAACATAGTAAGTTGTGTTTCTGTAGAATCATTTACAGACATGTACGCTTTAGCATCATGAATGTGTGGCAAGTTGGCTGGGACAGTAGCAGTTATCACAACCTCTTGTTTGACTGAGTCTATGAGCACCGAGTCAACACCAAGTGATTTTAAGTCTATACAATCATGGATGTTCCATCACTTTAGCCTTCGTGTATTACAAAACATAAATATAATGTACGTATTGTATCTGAATTGTATTGGAGTATTTTAGTAGCTTTTCTCAGTAAGATATGTGGTAAGAATGCTAAATGAGTGATAGTTTAAGACCTTTTTCTGGCTTATGAAATGTCACAAAAAGGAGAAAGCCTAGTATTAATTTTGTAAGTAATTTATTTCTGCTATCAGAAAAGCACAACAAATGTTCAAGTTGCCATAGCCTCTGTTTCATGAATTTTGCCTCAAACTAGCTCAGTAAAATAACCTGTGAGAAATGACACGCTGATAAAATAAATACTACATACATCAACAGGACCACTGTGGTAAGTCAGGCAGTGATGTCAAATTATTAAAGTTTTGACTTACATGAAGCTTGAATCCTGTAGCAAAACAAAATCACATATGAAAATCTTTGAACCAGCCATGACATACAGTAGTAGATGCAACTACTACTAGAAAACTCCTGCACATAGAGAAAAACGACTAAGCACATGCACCAAGAAATTGAAGTTACATCTTTTGAAACAGTCTAGAAGGTTTTTGTACTCTAATAATATACAAAATACAGTATGTAATTTTGGAAAGTGGGACACTTTCTGCTGAGAACATACCTCTTACCTGCCTTGGCCAACTGACAGACCAATGTATGATATACGGCCCTAATGCAGGAGTAAGTAATTTTGTGAGACGTGACATCAGCGTTTCATTACACTTAACTCCAAAAGTTAAACACCAAATCACTAACCAATTGTTTCAGAACTACTTGCTCATGAGATATTAGCTGTTTGTGAACAACCAAGTGACGTAAAATGATTTTGCAGCATTATTTAAATCTGCAAATTTTAGAAAAATATTACTAACTATCTAATGTGTTATGAACTTTTGAATAAAGAAACTTGCAAATTGCAGTGTCGTTAGATTAGCATGAATAGCCTATAGTCGATTTCTTGCTGTGTGTGACTTTCCTGCCTTTATACATAAATATCCTTTTATAGAGAGAGCCAGGAGAGGTGTATTTAAATATTTTGAGATTTCACATGAATTCTTAAAACTGTTACTATATGGATGAGACATGGAGACGATTACAATACACTTTTACGTGCTTTGACAGGCACCAGCAGTAGTTCCTACACATTGCACTTTGAGACTCAGGGATCTCAGGTATGCTGTGGATTCTGTGTGCTCATCTCACCCATGTGTACTTACAAAACAACTTTTTATATACCAAAGCACTGCAAACAAAACACTTGATGGAGGTAGGTACTGACGCTACAAAGACTTACAACTTTTACACTGCGAGGTATGTTTATTAAGCCAAAGTTACACTGCGCCAGAAAATGAATTAGTGTGTTTACATTTGGATGTGACCAGCCAGTTCCGGTGAGTGATTCCCCAGCACGTTATTCAACTTGCGCAATTCACATGAATGATGCTCCGCTGTGTCTGATAACACAGCTTCCACAAGGCAAGGGTCCTACAGCCGCTAGGATGGATCATTTATGCCACTAACGCCAACTCGTCGGGACTCGTCCCCGAACCACGTGGTGTGTGGTGATGGTCAATACACACAACAGGTTAGGGCAGAAAATAATAACGCCGTACAAAATTACACAAATAACACTGGATGAACATGGGGCACTGTATGAACAGGCAGAATAAACACACAAATGTGTGAAAGTTATCTTAGATGGCACGGATGGCGCTGGATGAAGTTCTTAGCGGACCAGGTGTGCTGGTGTAAAGATACAGTATTTCCAGTTAAATTTGGTCAATAATTACCAGCCAAAAGGACGTCAGCATTCAGAAAATGTTCCTTTCAATAACTGAGCATACAAAAGCTCTTAGCACGCCAGATGGCAGAGAAATACAAGTACGTGAAATGACCGCATGGTCATAAACAAAAAGCATCAAACACGAAAAATACAAGAACCCTGATTGGAAATAATACATATAATTCTAAGATAAATTAAGGTGCACACAATGTAACAGTTACTAGCCCTCTTAACGCGACAATGGCACAGATACGGACTTGGTGGTAGCTAACCACGTGGCTGTGGGCGATATGGCCATAATACAATTAGACATGAACAAAACCCTCAAATAATTACATAAGCACATTACCCTTAATATTGCGTACCGCAATTAAAAAGAAATTACATTGAAAACCGCTGAACATGGGCGGATGGCGTGTGATACACTAAGAGCACGGGCTGCATTGCCTCTCCGACATGTCCTCTTTTCATCTCGTTAAGATTCAAAAAGCCATAAGGGCTGTAAATAATTAAGTTAAGTGGACAGCATTACCCTGGAGATGTCTGGCAAAACGTACGCAAGGCAAAGGTTAACTGGTAAACTAAATTGAAGTATTGAAACCTACATCAGTGCAAAAGTATGAAGTGCGTACCTGACAGCACCTTACCTCGCCAGCTCTCCTAGGACGACTACCTAGAGGCAGGGGTCACGCGGACCTACCATGGCTGCCTACGCGGTTCACACAAGCGGAAGTGCTATGCATGTCGAGTAAAAGTATTATATTTTGAATTGATATGGCACCAAAAGAATAATCAAACAATTTTACAGACAAAATGCAATGTTATGGTTTCTGGTAAATATTAAATTGTCTTTTGAAGGCATTTTTGCCTGAAATAAAACATGTTACACTTTACAAATATTTTAACCTTGAAAAAGAGATACATAGTACACTGAAATCAATTATTCCGTTTTGGGAAAGTCCGTGTAGCGGCACTGCACACATGTTTACCACCATGTGTTAGGTTAGCTGCGAATGCAGTCATGGGCTGACTGTGACTGGCTCTTAGCCGGCGTTAACTTCTGCCTACCTTCTCAAGGTGGCCTAATTTTTTTGAAAAAATGACATTCAACATTCTTGAAACAATAAACAGACCAATGATTTTGCCTACCATAACCAGTACACTTCAACTCTTGACTGTATCTAGGTGCTTGCCTTGTTTAACTGGTCAATTCCAGTAGATTTGCCTGTCAAATGTGTTAGTGCACTTTCAGTCATAACGTACTTAGAGAAAGACCTGAATCCTGTGGTGATTGTAAAAGAGATCTCAACGAAAATGTTGATCTTAAGAAGTTGTTCATAAGGAAAATATTTTTAAAGAAAAAGTTGTTTGTAAAGCAAATCTTAAAAGAATAGTTCTTAAAGAAAATGTTTTTCGTACAGAAAATATAGTTGAAAATTGTAGTAATCAAAGCAGGGAAAATCTTAGTAAAAATGTTGTTGAAAATCATTTTAAAAGTGAAGAAAATATCTATACATATTATAAAACAAAGTTGCCTGGTTGCATGTGTCTGTGTATTCGGATAAAGCTTCTAAACTACTTGATGGATTGTGATGCGGTTTTTACCATCATTTTGACGTATGTCGCTTTGACTAGTCACAGTTACTTAGGCTGCTTGGTTTGCCTATTGGAGACTAACTTTGGTCGGGTTGGCTGTCGACTAGGCACAAAGTCAGCTATGGTCGGCACTGCGATATGTCGGGGTACCACCTTAGCCCTCGAAGGTAGGGCGAACTTACCAGGGCACTCACTCATCAATCTCCTGAGTCCCGGTGTAGATGCAGGTCGGCTGGGGCCAGCAGTCGCCTGGGGGCTGCAGGCTGACGAGATGCTGTATGGAGAAGTGAGGTATCTCTGACTCCAGGCGGGGGTTGCACTGCTTCCGAAGAACGAGTTGGCTATGCCCAACCTGGTGTCATTCCCAGTGACCAAGGCACATACTGCAAGATGTGGCTCTGTACCACATCTGGTGTGCGAGTGAAAATACACTGGGGTGCTGCCTGAAGAGGACTGCCTTTCCAGGTGACGGGCAGACCGAGCACGTTCCCTTTGGGTGTCTCCACCAACTGTGGATGGTTGGTTAGTGCCCACTCACTTAGCAGTAAGGAACTCCTCCTTCTTCTCCTCCCTTCGAGTACCGTGCCTTAATCCAAAGGGCATAGAGGCGGTATTGACACTTAACTTATGTTCCGTTGGTGCAAGCAATCGACTACCGTATTTACCGAATTGCAAGCCGGCCTTTTTTTTATTAATTTGAATGTTCCAAAATCACGCCTCGGCTTAAAATTGGGACAAGCTGATAAAATAGACAATCTATATTTATCAGTAGGGCCTACTGTTGCAGCTTTAATACTAATATAATAAAGTGGTCTCAGTTCTTAAAATGGCATGATTTTTGTGTAAAGCGCACCACTTTATTGCTTTGCTGGCTCTGACCTCTAACAAAGTCACTGCGGGCGGCGGCAGCACAGCAGTTTCCGCTGACAGCAACACTTCTCCTCCTTCTTCCCTTCCTTATGTCAGGCCACCGTCCCTCCCCAGGCCGAGCACACGTCTTTCTGCCCCCTTGTACAATCTGTCTGCCTCCTCTCTCTCTTATTCTCTTTTACACTCAACATACTGTGTGCCATTACACACTGCTTCCCCCCGTCACCCGGTTTCATTCATACTCCTCTTCCTTGTTTCCACCCAGCATCCGTCATCCCTCCGCCACGTGTAGCCACGCCCATACCCCTCTACCTTACCAGGCTCTCTAGTCACACCCATACCCCTCTTCTTTTTTCTTCACCCAAGCACCCATCTAAGCACTCCCACACCCACACTACTCCAATCTCCCTTCTGCACCCTCTAACACTTTCATCACTCTTTCTTTCTCCTCCCCCGACTCCACCTTATTCATCATCAGCATTCTATCCCTCTTGCCTCTAACACCCCCTCCCCCTGTTGATGCATCAGCTACAAGCAGCCCCTTTTTCTTTGTCCCACTCTCCCTCTCTCCATCACACTCAGGGCGCATTGTACTAGCTGTCTCATTTTCTACTTCTGTCTCTTTCCACCCCCTTGAGAAAACCATACACAGGCAGTGAAAAATATAACACAATCAACCTTACCCCAATTCAGCTAGTTGTGTTATTTTCTTTTCTGAGGGTTTAAAAGTTAGGGTCGGCAGGGTCGGCTTGCATTCGTCCTCGCCTTACAATGCTGTAAATACGGTATATCCCTACTAAGTGTAAAGCCCAACAGCAGTTGACGGCGCGAACCTTGTGCTCCTATGGTTCCACACCTTGACGCATAAACATAGAGTGATAGGTCGTGTGGGCCGTCTTCCTACTATTTTCAGGGCCAGTTCCAGCAACAGTTGGGCACTCCAGTCCCAGGCAAATACCTTTCCCAGCACCTTTGGTGCTCTAGTCAGCGATAAAACCTGAGGTGGCTGTCCTGCTCCTGATGGAGGTGTTCCTAGTGGTTGGGGCTCTACCTTTCTGTACACCTGGGTGAACAGAACAGGTGGCCTTCGAAAGTGGTGTGTGTGTTGACATGACATACAGATACCTGACGGAGATCTGTAGTCCTACATTATGGTTCGTACTGTTATTACACCTGGTCGCTTGCTTGCTCCATCTAGAAGTAGAGTTCCTAGTATCGGATAGGATTTACCTCTAAACAAATATACTGTCAGGATACAATTAAAAATTATATTTGTTATAAATAATAAATACTGGTGACTCATACCTACTGCTAAGCAGAGTGAGAACGGAAGTAAGCTACGCTTAACAGGTGGAGGTAACTTGCTTCTTAACTAACCAGGTATATAATTAACTTAACGGCTATGAAAACAACTCTGACACAGTTACACTAACCTTGGTTGTCTATAAGAAACCTATCAACGGGTGCCACTACCAGAAGGGCAGTGGTTGTAGTTGCCACTTACTAGTAAGAAGTGGCGGCTGTTGATCCAGGAGAGTCAACAGCGGAAGTGTGGAGTGTAGTCGAGCAGGCTTCTGGTGTTGAAGACTTCTGAAAGCATATGGTGCTTGTGAAGTCTTTGGGAGCTTATGGACAAAATGGTAGAAGTCTCTGGTCGTTGGTGGCCATGGCGGCAGACACTGGTGGTTGTTGAAGAACTGGAAGCTCTTTGAGAGGACCATGAGGGCCTATGGTTAGTAGAGAGCCCCAGCACAGAAGTGTTGAGGCGAGCTACTGGAGAATACAACTTTCTTATATTGTGCGCTCGGTTGGCCCATGCCTGGGCTGGAGTAGGAGGCGTGACGTCGCTCTGTGATGTCTGCCTTGGTGTGAGCGGGATGGGAGAATCTACCCTTGCGCTCAGTTATATGGCCTCAGGCACTCTGCCGAGTGCATTGGGGAGGCACCCAGCAGACTAGTCGGTACATCCTGCTGAAACAGTAGCTAGAAATTTTGTACAACAAATAGTTCTCAAACACGGATATTGCAACAGTCTTTTGACAGGCCAAGGAAGAAATTTTGTTTCTAAATTAATGCTAGAAACTTATAAGCTACTTCATTAAGAAGTTGCGAACAACCCCATTTATGATTGCATAGAACTCCAGCAGATATCATTTCACATTATGTGAATGAATAATGGGGAAGAATTTTTGCCCTTTGCTAAACAAGCATATAGGACAACTCACTCAGTGATGGGTTACAGTCCTCACCATCTCCTTTATGGAAATGAAATTAAGATACCCCAGTTAGGTGAATTAGTACCACATACTTCTGAGTTAACTAAAGATTGCTCAATAGAGTCCCATTTACAAACCCTAACAGGAAAATTAACTGAAGCATACGAGATCGCAAAATCAAGAAATAGACTTTCAGCTGTAAAAAGAAAACAGATATATAATAAGCCTCTGAGAGTTCCATCTCTTGAAGATGGTAATTATGTTTATTTACATAACCCAGCAGTAAAGAAGGGTACATCCCATAATTTCATAAATACTGGGAAGGACCAAATAAGGTCACTCAAAAGCTTAATCAAAGTCCTTTTGGAATTTTGTTAAAGAAAAGTTATTGAGACTTAAGTTAGGTAAAAATCCTGTTAACCAAAACGAATCAGTGTTTAAAAAAGACAGGGTAAGGAGAAACTAAGGGAATTAATTTAGTGAAGATACGGAGGTATCTTATCCATCTCATCATATACTTACATAAATAGGTGAGATAGAACCTGTATTCGAACAGTCAGGCTAATCCGAATGTACCTAGTGACTAAATGAGGAGGAAGAGGTTCATAATGAATCTCAAACAGGTGATCAAACCTGGGAACCTTCTGGGTTTATGAAAGAAACTCTTCCTGTAATCACTGAACGCCTCAGGTACCCTTTTAGATCAAGATTACGGAGTGTAAATAATGAACAAAATGTTATGGTAGGTGAAGCCTCTGAACATTCTGAACAGAGTGATGTATCATTAGAATAATTTCATTTGATGAATAAGAATATGTTTAGTTATTATTTTATTTAATAATTCCTTCAGTCTAGCAGGTACACCATCTTATCTCCTATCCAAAGAATTTTCAAGCTTGAATAGGTTAGTAAACACCCTTGAAGAAGAAGTTGAGGATCTGATGTAAATTTTACCAACAAGATATCTAGGAATAAGAGAGGGTTAATTAATGCGGGTGGTCAGGTTTTAAAATTCCTTTTTGGAACCCTTACTAATGAAGATTATGTAACTTTGCACGAATCTGTTGAAGAATTTGATAGCAGACAAGAGACTCATTCATGTTGTGGAAAAACCATTAACATAAGTTATGTAAAAGGCATAGATGTGCATGACACTAAAACAGCAAGGATATTGAATTTATTGTTTACACTTTAACTAGCAGCATACATTTTATCCAGGACTTAGTCATAAATTTCTTGCAAATAACAATATCACTGTTAGTTATCTCAGGAAATTTGCGGAAGAAAATAGTTATATACGCATTCTTGAATTAATTTTAAATTATGTTAAACGGGATGTCAGTAATTTAAAGACAAGCATATATATTACTGCTTCTGGGAGATTACCATCGTCCTTAATTAATACTGTGAATTTATCTAAAATTTTAAGAGAAATAGTTTTAAATTACCGGCAGATACAACCATCATCACTGGCACTGAACTGGACCTGGTGGTGAATACTATGGAGTATCTGTAGTGCATGCAATCACAACACTAAAAAGTATTCAGTTAATTACTGAAATTCCTTTTAAAAGTGCTAATCAGTATTTTTCAATTTACCGAGTTTACCCATTCCCTACATTCAAAAAAGAGCTGAAAAAATTTAAATTTATTTAAGTAATATCAAGTTATCCTTGTATTGCTTTATCAGGAGATTGTCAATATTATGCTCATATGTCAGAATCAGGCATCAATGCATGTAAAGAAGGTAATCATATTATTTGTCCAGCTTATATGCCCTCTTATTTGATTAATACACCCCACTGTTTAATCAGCCTACTTCTTGATCAGGCTAGTAGTAATCAGTCACTTTGTAAATGACCTACGTAGATCCTTTCCTTCAGTTTTTATAAGGAGCCAAGATGGTAATGCCTGGATTTATAGTGTACCTTCTAAAGTAAAAATTACTATATTATCCCCAGGTGAAACTGGCATAATTGCAGACGAAAGTTGGCTGTCTTCACAAGGGATTCTGCTCCACATACATAATTGCACCATTCTAAGTATAAGTTTTCAATTACTACCACTTAATAAAATCAACAAAGTCAAGTTAAGAATTTCGCAAATTTGTTTTTCGAAGTTGGATAGTTTGCAAACAAATAAAGAAAACATTCAGTTGGTTAGTTTCCAATCTACTGTCCCCAATTATATAGAATAAAAACAAACAATTAATGATATAGATTCATTAATAATGGAACTGAGCCACTTAAAAGAAGCTAAAATTGTACAAAATCACAATACTAAGGAAAGAGATTTTACATCATTTGCTATGTGTTTAATCTTCATTGCTGTATTCATGATTTTGTTGCAACATCCAGTTAGTAGATTCATCAAAGTGGGTGCCCATCCCTAAAACCTCAAGGACTTATCGCTCACCTACTCAAAAGGAAGAATCCAAAGCCGTTTTTGAACTTCAAGTTCAGCCCAATCCCAACACCACACACCAGTTCCCCGACCTGCTGTGGCTGCTGTTTCATTCATAAAGTACGGCAAAGCACCGAAATAATGAATAAGTACGGGAGTGATTAAAGCAGAGTATCCGTTTTGTTTATTCAGTGTTTTCTATATAGCAACTACAATTTGAGTTTCCTCTGTTGCTCTGTTTCTCAGAAAAAAAATGTTTAAAAGTAAAGAAGAAGAAAAATTATTAAAATTGTAAAACAAAAAAATTGTTTTGTTCATTGATGTTTATACATTTTTCTCTATAAATTTAATTAATCCCACAACTCAGTAATGGGACCAAAGTTAAATAAACTGATGTCATCGGGTGAGATACGAAACGAACAATGACACAAATACTTACTGGTAATTTGGGCACCAGCGGTGCTTCCCAATCACCGCACTATTGAGACTCAGGGTTCTCAGGGATGTTGTGGGTTCTGTGTGTCCGTCTCACCCATGTGTACTTACGGCTACGTTGGCAATACTAAACTTTTAATAAAATCACTGAAATAAACAATTGATTAAACATATGTGGCTAGGACACTGTCACTACTGAATAAAAAATTGAGTTCACTATAGACTTGTTTTTATTGATATTATTCATACACATCAACATGCCAATGAAATGGTTATCTCGGTCATGACTAGCCAATTCCACTTGGGTGCTCCCCAGCCCATAATTTATGTAGCGCACACCTAAATGGATGATCTCACAGAGATGCGTGAAAGCACAGCCTTCACAAGGAAAGAGTGCCAACAGCCGCTAGGGTGGACTGATGATTTTCCCTGAAGACAGGACACTGTGAATTACAAATGAAAACCCTTAATACACATTAACACACATGATTACTCGGAATCACTAACGCAACCTCGTCGGGGCTCGCCCTCCAGCACATGGTTAGTGTGGTGACGGCCTATACACAGAGCCGGCTAGGATGGGAATAATTGCACAGTACACTAATTACACAATTACATAGACCCTTGAATGATACATGAAATAAGATGGGAGACGAGATGAATATTCACAATAAACACACACATGTGTGAAAACAAGCTTAGATGGCGGGGATGCCGCTGGATGAAGTTTGTAGCAGACCATGTGTTGCAGGTGAAATTGCAATATTTCTGCGTGGAAATGGCAAACTAAATTCAAACTAAACATTATTCGTGTTGAGCAAGTGGTTCTCTTTACGATCAGAGTCGTTACAGGCTTGTAACATGCCTGTAACATGCTCACGTGCCACGTGTCCCGCACGTACGCAAAATGGCCGATAATTTTGAACTTTCATTTAAATTTTAATTTCAGTGTAAAATGTGTTATATTGTCTTTACAATGTTTAATATGTCTTAAAATGTTTTAAAGTGTTTGTACTAATTTTAATTGTTTGGTTATGAAAATTCAAATTGCCCACGGCACTGAGATTAAGAACACTTAATATTTCGGCATAAACGCAATTACATAGAGTCACTAAAATAATATTGGAATTCATAAGAAAATTATAGAAATGTAAAACAATATTTTATTTTATTTGTGCCATTTTATTTTCAATATAAAATATTTAACTCAGCGTGCATAGCACTTCCACTTATGTGAACCCCATAGATGGCCATGATAGGTCTGTGTGACGCTTGTATCTGGACAGTCTGTTGAGGATAGCTGGCGAAGTAAGGCACTGTCACGTACGCACTACAACTTTTGTTCACTGATTTAGGTTTCCATAGTCCATTTAGTTTACCGGTAAATCTTTGCTTGTGTATATTTTTGCCAGACATTTTCCCCAGCACTATGCTTCCACTTTATTAATTCTTACGCCCTTGTGGCATTTTTAACATAATCGAGGAAAAGGAGGAGGAAGATGTCAGAGAGGTCACGCGACCCGCACATTTTGAATCGGGCGCCATCTGCCTATGTTTATGACATTTCAGTGTAACTTCTGCATAATTGCTACAAGCAATTTTAAGAGCTTATATTTTATGTACGTAGTTGAGGGTAATTTTTGTGTTTGAATATTTTACGGCAACATCACATATAACCACATGGCCGACCGAAGCCAAGTCTTTGTGTATGCCATCATTGCATTTTAAGAGCTTATTTATATAACATCATATGTGCCAACATTTATTTCTGGGTTCTTTGTCAGTTTTATTCAGGGTTCAATGTATTTTTCACGTAAATTGATGCTTTCTTTACTTGACCACGCGGTCACAGTAATGTTTGATTTCACCGCCATCAGACATATTACAAGCCTGTAATAATGCTAATCGTAAAGAGAATCACTTGCTCAACACGAATAATATTTTATCTGAATTTAGTTTGCCGTTTCCAAGCAGAAATATTGCAATTTCACCTGCACCACATGGTCTGCTACGAACTTCATCCAGCGGCATACGTGCCACCTAAGCTTGTTTTCACACATGTGTGTGTTTATTGTGAATATTCATCTCGTGTCCCATCTTATTTTACGTATCATTCAAGGGTCTATGTAATTTTGTGATTAATATTTGCTGCAATTATTCCCGTCCTAGCCGGCTCTGTGCATAAGCCGTCACCACACTAACCACATGTTGGAGGGTGAGCCCCAACGAGTTTGCGTTAGTGATGCCGAGTAATCACACGTGTTAATGTGTATTAAGGGTTTTCATTTGTAATTCACCATGTCCTGTCTTCAGGGAAAAACTGTCAGTCCACCCTAGTGGCTGTTGGCTCTCTTCCCTTGTGAAGGCTGTGCTTTCACGCACCTCAGCAAGATCATCCATTTAGGCGTGCGCTACATTAATTACGGGCTGGGGAGTACCCAAGCGGAATTGGCTGATCATGACCGAGATAATCATTTCATTGGCACGTTGATGTGTATGAATAATATCATTAAAAACAAGGCTATAGTGAACTCAATTCTTTTATTCAGTAGTGACAGTGTCCTAGCCACATATGTTTTGTGTATTGTTTATTTCAGTGTTGTTTATTAAAAGTTTAGTATTCCCAACGTGTTTGGTAGTACGCACTGGTGAGACGGACACACAGAACCCACAACATCCCTGAGAACCTTGAGTCTCAATAATGCGGAGATTAGAAAGCACTGCTGATACCCAAATTACCAGTAAGTATTTGTGTCATTGTTTGTCTCATGTCTCACCCGACGGCGTCAATTGGCGTTCCCAAGTGTGTTCATCCGCATCGCGTCAACCGCGAGAAGATGGCGGACACCATGCCTGATCGACTGTGAGAAGCCCTCAAGTCATCGTTGTCGGAAACCGCGTCACTCGCGAACGTGATCGTGAGTTACTTAGACATGCCATTGATCGATGTGTGCATTGTGGGAGAGTAAGTGAAATTAACTTGTTTTAGGTAAGTATGTGGGAGCAACCCTTGTGTCATTGCACGTCCGACAACATCTCTACGCCGTCAGAGAAATGCCTATACACGTGCTCTGGATGTGACGGGTCGAGAACCAAGTGGGCGCAGGGCCAACAGTGTAGGAAAGACTCACATTTATGATGCATAGGGCCTGCGGAGTTTACCACCTACCGCAACAGTGTTATAAAGTGTGACGGGTACCTTAAGATGAACTGTTCTAAGATCACGCCATCGCTAACACCAGAGGTGAAACCCACGCCGCCAGTAGTTGTTACGTAAATGCCACAGGACTTAACCAGGCCAGATCGCAATATATTAATGCCAACTTTCGCGGTTCATGACTCAGAAGATCCGAGTACGTTCCTAGCAGTGTACGAAGAGAAGTTGCATAGGCATCGCATACATAGTGATGACTGGACTGAGGTAACTGCCAACAGGTTAAGGGGAACCGCTGCCACATGGTGGAACTTGGTAAGGGAATATCGAGTTACTTGGGAGGAGTTCTGTGAGAGAGTAATAGGTCGATTTGACACAGACGGGGATGCTATACAGGCACAAGTGTAACTGTGCCATGAACAGCATCATGAACGTGAAGGCATTGATAATTAATACAATGTAAGCTAGGCTTGTTCGAGCATTTGAACCCAGGTCAGCCAACACACTGCGTTTTAGAAATCACTGGGGCGTTGTCAACACCGGGCATTAGGCCGTATCTGAGAAGGGCATCAAGGACAAGTGACAAATAGTTTAAGCGCGAAGCGTGTTTGTATGAACAGGACGTGCGATTGGGACAGGCATACCAATCCCCAAGATCGAACTTTCACACGTCAACACCTACAGTGCTGCCAGATGTTACGCGACCGCCGCCAGTGTTTACACCCGTGAGACAGAACCGTGAACACAGAAACTTCCACCACCACAACAGGGGAAATGGTTGCCAGGGCAATAGGTCAGAAAACTAAATCGGGTGGTTGGCGAAACTGCACCTGCACCAATCTCAGCACTAGGTCGTATCAATCCGCCTAATGAAGGTGCAAAAGTGTTCCAGGTAACTGATAGTACCGTCAAAGCACTACGAGTATGTGTTGAACTTGAAGGGAGAAATGTCATGGCTGCCGCTACTCACAACATTGTGCATGAGGGTTTAGTACAAGCAATAACGACTAGGACGCTACCGAGATATCTGCAATTCGCTACCACCCACCACCAGGGAGAAGCGAAAAGTGTGATGCACGTAACGGTAGGGATTAGACAGCTGCATATCAAGTGCGATGCCTACATTGTGCCAGACTTATGCGAAGAAGTATTTTTGGAACTGCCATAGCTTGTTGACAACCACGCCGTGATAGAACTGCACCTGAGCCATCTGCACGTAGGGACACGTGGCCGATGGACTGTTTATGCCGTGGGAGCAACACCACCAATAACAACAACAACTGCTGTGCCGCTTGCTGACTTCAAGCACGAGGTGCCCGCCACACATCAGCAATGTCTGCAACATCTGCTGGACTAGCATGCCAGTGTGTTCCACACTGAGGGGAAGCTGCAGTACACTGACATCATGGAGCACGCGATCGTCACAACGCATGAGGACCCAGTGTGCAATCGTCACCACGCACAAGGACCCAGTGTACTCCAAGTCACGAGACCCAGATATTTTCTTTCGCCGTGTCATCAACCAGCAGGCATGTGAGTGGCTCAATGATCACATAATTGAACCTACACAAAGTCTCTATAATTCAGGTATTACCCTAGCTCCAAAGAAAGATGGCGAATGGCGATTCTGTATCGACTTTCGACCCCTAAATAAGATTACTGTAAACATGCCACCACCGGTCATAAACATGAAAGAAACTTTGTCAACATTAGGACCAGCTTCAGTATTCAAGTCATTTGATTTAAAGTCTGGATATTGGCAAGTGCCTATCCGCCCACAGGACAGAAAGAAAACAGCCTTTACTATCCCAGATGGGCGTAGATTTCAGTTTATAGCCATGCCATTTGGTTTAAAGTGTGCCCCTGCAATGTTTCAGAACTTAATGGTTAGTGTATTGGATGGATTTATTGGAGACTTTGCGATAGCTTATTTGGATGATGTACTTGTTTGGTCTAACAGCTGGGAAGAGCATTTGCACCATTTGAACCTTGTGTTTGAACGGCTCGAAGGTAACACACTTACGTGCGAAGTGGAAAAGTGTAAGTTGGGTATGAGTAGAATGGAGTTTCTAGGGCATTATGTAACAGAAAACGGACATTAACCAGAACAACACATACGGAACATTCAAAACAAACCCACACCCAGATTACGCAAACAAGTCAGGAAATTCTTTGGCTTAATTAATTGGTTAAGGGAATTTGTCCCAAACTTTTCCGTAATCACTACACCGTTAACTGCTTTGTTGTGTGAGAAACGTAAATATGTCTGGATACCTCAAGCCGATCAAGCATTTCAAGACATTAAAATTGTATTTCAGAACTGTAATCCGCTGTCTAGAATCAACCCAGAATTATCTATTGTCGTACAAACAGATGCCAGTCATGAAGGCATTGGGGCCGTGTTGTATCAGGAGGGAACACACAAGGGGGAAAACATATCATCAGTTATCACAATGCAAAGTTTGGAGATGCAGAACGTAAATATCACGTTAACGAACAAGAATGTTTGGCCATTGTACATGCATTGCGGAAGTACCTGCTGTACTTGCTAGGAAGGCAGTCCACGCTCAAAACTGACAACCGATGCCTTGTATGGTTAGAGGGAATGCATAACGGGAAAAGTAAACTTTCCCCGCTGGGCGCTGTTACTGCAGGAGTATGATTTCCAAGGTAGAACACGTGGCGGGAAAAGCCAATGACCTCATGGACGCCTTGTCCAGTAATCCTTACCCGAATCTAACGGTAACTGACAATGCGGAGAGGGAAGAAGTGCTAGCACCGTGTCGTGCAACACTAATTGCAGAAACACAAACCCTTGTTGTACAAAACATTGTTGCCACACCACCTGGTAAACTTGTCTCCTTGAATGTACAGGGACGTGTTAAAAGAGGTTCGCACTGCACAAAAAAATTCCCCAGATGCCGCGCAATGCCAAAAACACTGTGCCACATGCTACACAGAACACTGGAGAGTAGTGGATAGGGAAATACAAACAAAACCACCTGGTGATTGTGTGCGATGGCAGACATATGTACCGAGAGAGAAATGGGAACATGTGTTAAAATACGCACATGACAGTTTGGAACATGGACACCCGGGATCTGAGCAGACATGAAGGAACGTGCAGAAATGTTTTCACTGGCCAGGGATTCAGGGAGATATCAGGAAATATGTACAGAGCTGTGTCACATGTAACACCCGTAAGCCGCGGAGAACAGACATCTACACTCCACAACAGCTAAGGCTGCCAACCGAGCCATTCAAAACCGTAGCTATCGACATCATGGGCCTGTACTCATGTATGAAGACTGGGAAAAGATTTCTTGTTTTTGCCACGGATTTGTTTACCCGTTGGACCGAAGCAATTCCAGTCAGCAATGTTTGTGCGCACACAGTGGCACAAATAATGCAGAACGAGTTTTTCCCGAGGTGGGACACCCTGAATATTTGTTGACAGACAATGGAACACAGTTTGTAGGGCAAAAATGGAGGGAGTAGTGTACCACGTTGGGAACAGAACACTATACTATCCCAGCCTACCATCCCAGGGCTAACCCAACTGAGAGACAAAAACAGGACGTAAAAATCGAATTACATGTCCGGTTAGGCAAGGATCATACTAGGTGGGCCGAATTGATCCCGGAGGGACTGTTTTGCCTACAACATAGAGTGAATGCAGCAATTGGCAAAATACCCGCCGAGATGGTACAAGGTCCCGAACTCCATGCCCCCAGAGCACTCCGCAAAAACCCTCCCAGATCACCTTAACAAATCACCGAACACTAGGCGCAAATACATGAAGAAGCCAGGGCGAACCAGCTCAGTTATAGTAATGTGTGGGTACCGGATAGCAAGAGGCCGCCACCCGAACTTGTACCCGAGATGTACGTGTATGTAAGAGAAAACCTGTTATCGGCCAGGGCCAAGAAGTACTGTGCTGGACTGGCACCTAGATGGACAGGGCCAGTGAGAATAGTGGAAAAGATGGGAAATTCCATGTATCTAGTGAAGTTGGGACCCAGACGTGTCATGAAACAGCACCATGACAACCTGCGGTTAGACCAACCGCCTGTATGGAAGAGAGGCAAGGAGACAACGTTATGCCCAGTACCGCAGCGAGCTTGGAGAATTTCACCAGGGAGTTCACAGAAGAGCAACAACACATACACTGAGGAGAACAACACTAACACGGGAACACCCAGCCAAAGTAGAGAACTATTATTTAAGGGTTTTGCACTGACTGAACACTCAAAACCTAGTAGTGAGGAGGTGTAAACAAGTATAACCGCAACACCGTTTCTGGGTTTTTCTGTTAATACAGGTAAAAACACAACGAATCAGAGCGAGTTTAAGGGGTTTCCAAGTGTACACGAAGAAAGTGGTAACATCAGTGCACACGTAAATGTCAACACAATCCAGTGCCAGTGAGTTAAGATTTAAGGGGTTTTGCCAGGGCACAGCTGAATTTGGTTGTAACCAAAGTATAAATATAAATCTTGATACCACATGTGAAGGCGAGACGCCTTTTAGAGGCTTTCCAGTTCCTGCAGGGGAGAGCCTAGTAGGGCAAGAGAGTTTGAAACGGTTTGGAGAAACTAGTAGGTCAGTGAGTGTGATGTCAAGTGTCAACAAGTCGCAACACAGTACTCGCAAGAGGCGAGCCAAGTCACTACCACGTACCCACATTGTTGTTCCTTCCTACACCCCCACCCCCTGCAAATGCAGAAGAAGCCGATGACCTCTGAGGCCATGTTTTCTGTGCCCTCAATCGGCAACCGCCGGGCAGAGCCCGCCAGAGTAATGTTGCGTTGTTCGCAACATCTTGGCCTTCGAGGGAGGAGTCGTTTGACGCCAGCTAACAGCCAGCGACGCTAGAGCCCATGAAGGCGCTCACGTGTCACGTGTTCCGCACGTACGCAACGAGGCCAATAATTTTGAACTTTCATATAAATGTTAATTTCAGTGTAAAATGTGTTATATTGTCTTTACAGTGTTTAATATGTCTTAAAATGTTTTAAAGTGTTTGTACTAATTTTAATTGTTTGGTTGTGAAATTCAAAGTGCCCATGGCACTGAGATTAAGAACACATAATTTTCTGGCATGAACGCCATCACAAAGAGACACTAAAATAATATTAGAATTCATAAGAAAATTATAGAAATAAAAAACAATATTTTATTTTATTTGTACCATTTTATTCTCAATATAAAATATTTCACTCGGCGTACATAGCACTTCTGCTTATGTGAACCCCATAGGCGGCCATGGTAGGTCCGTGCGACACTTGTATCTGGACAGTCTGTCGAGGAGAGCTGGCAAGGTAAGACACTGTCAAGTATGCAGTACAACTTTTGTTCACTGATGTAGGTTTCCATAGTCACTTTAGTTTACCGGTTAATCTTTGCTTGTGTACGTTTTTGCCAGACACTTTCCCCAGCATTATGCTTCCGCTTTATTAATTCTTACGCCCTTGTGGCAATTTGAATTTAATCGAGGAGAAGGAGGGCAAAGATGTCGGAGAGGTCACGCGACCCGCACATTTCAATCAGGCTCCATCTGCCTATGTTTATGGCATTTCATTGTACCTTCTGCATAATTGCTACACGCAATCTTAAGTGCTTTATTTTTATGTATTTATTTGACGATAAATTTTGTGTTTGAATATTTTACGGCAATATCACGTGTAACCACATGGTCGACCGAAGCCAAGTCTTTGTATACGCCATCATTGCATTTTAAGAGCTTATTTATGTAACATTGTATGTGCACTCATTTATTTCAGGTTTCTATGTCAGTTTTATTCAGGGTTCAATGTATATTTCACGTAAATTGATGCTTCTTGTACTTGACCACGGAGTCATAGTAATGTTTGATTTCACCACCATCAGACATGTTGCAAGCCTGTAACAACGCTAATCGTAAAGAGAACCATTTGCCAAACACAAATAATATTTTATCTGAATTTAGTTTCCCGTTTCCAAGCAGAAATATTGCAATTTCACCTGCACCACGTGGTCTGCTACGAACTTCATCCAGCAGCATCTGCGCTACCTAAGCTTATTTTCACACGTGTGTGTTTATTGTGAATATTCATCTCGTGTCCCATCTTATTTCACGTATCATTCAAAGGTGTATGTAATATTGTGATTAATGTTCGCTGCAATTATTCCCAACCTAGCCGGCTCTGTGTATAGGCCATCACCACACTAACCACGTGCTGGAGGGCGAGCCCCGACGAGTTTGCGTTAGTGATGCCGAGTAATCAGTGTTAATGTGTATTAAGGGTTTTTATTTGTAATTCATCGTGTCCTGTCTTCAGGGAAAAACTGTCAGTCCACCCTAGCAGCTGTCAGCCCTCAGCTGTCCTTCCACACACCTCGGTGAGATCATCCATTTAGGCGTTCGCTACATTAATTACGGGCTGGTGAGTACCCAAGCGGAATTGGCTTGTCAAGACCGAGATAATCATTTCATTGGCACGTTGATGTGTATGAATAATATCAATAGAAACATGTCTACAGTGAACTCAATTCTTTTACTCACTAGTGACATTGTCCTAGCCACATATGTTTTATCTATTGTTTATTTCAGTGATGTTTATTAAAAGTTTAGTATTGCCAACGTGTTTGTAAGTACACATGGGTGAAAGGGACACACAGAACCGACAACATCCCTGAGAACCCTGAGTCTCAATAGTGCGGTGATTAGAAAGCACCGCTAGCGCGCAAATTACCAGTAAGTATTTGTGTCATTGTTCGTCTCGTGTCTCACCCAACAGCGTCAAAGTGTGCAACAATATACCATATTTTATTCATATCATAATATTCACACAGCTGGAGCACCTTGAGGTGTTTTTAGGCAACTCATACATACCATAATTATGATTTTTGACATTTAATTGTATGGTACATAACTGAGATATAATAAAAACGGGTTGAGAGTTTCGAGTAAGCGCCATTACACACGAGTGTGCAACTTGAATAGTTACTGTACCCCCAATACATACCACAATTATATGCTGCACCGAAATTTTTCATTTAATTCATTTTTATCCCATTAAGCACTTATGATACTATATATTTCAGGTACAATAAAAGCAGGTAGAGAGTTGTGAGCGAGTGCTGATAGGCACAAGCAAGCAAATTGAGTAGTTATTGTACATCTCACACCATAATTATCTAATGCAACTGCATTATTAAATATTTACAAAAATAAATACCATAATTATCTGATACACCTGTCATGGCCTAGTCACATATTTTGTGGGGTTAGGCCATGATGGGTGTATCAGATAATTATATTTATTTAATGTTACAGTAATTTCTTTGAAGTCGCAAAATAAAATTAAACAACTGCAAAATTGCAAAATAAGTGTGTAATGAGCTATAATTTTCCTCTAAAGTTTGGTTATAGCTTTTACTGTGGAAACATATTTCTATAGAATTGAAGGAGACTGTGTTGGTTTATCATTGGTTAAGGTTGTTTGGGTTGCAAGTCGTGCACCATTTGTTTCCAATGGAATGTGGGATTTTGTATAATTTCAGTGTGTGTCAACGACGCTAGTAAAATGAGCAATTTTCTTGGCCAAGTTGTTTTGTGTTCACCACAATTTTAATTTGGTATTGAGAAAACTATTGATATAGAGTATAGTGAGAATGTTTTGGTATCGAAACTGGTATTGAGTATCGTGAAAATGTAGTATTGACCCATCCCTAATTGAGAAATACCAGTTTTCAAATTGACTGATATTCAGAAATTTATACAGTTACAAAAAAAATCAAGTATTGTGTTTATCAAAAAAGATAATAATGACAAGATGTGGTTTACAGACAGCTGCTCGATCTTCTAGCGTGTCTATTGATTCACTCACATGGGAATTCACAATGCACACTGGTGATGATGATACCATGGTCGAGGCTGCTACAGTGAGTAATTCTGCACATTGTAACCTAGTCCACCATATAACTGTTAGGAATGGTTTTTAAGTGTGTTCTGCTCTTTTAAAATTAGTTATCATCAATTCACCCTCATCAGCTCTAAGTACCTTGTTAATTTCTGTGCAAACTCTCCATTCCACTGCGTTTAACATAGGTATTAGGTATTACACATTATCACATAGTGTGATGGTTTATTTTCCATTCCAAATTGGGCAGGAGTGAAGTCCAGTGTAAACAGGAATTCCTATAATCCTTTCTTTTTGTCAACAACCTTGTCTTTCTGTAACTTTGTTCACTTTAAACGTTCATGTATCAATCAAATGTTAATTTTGTGCTCTGCAGTGTGGTCTGAAAAAAAACCACTGATTGGTCATGTGCATGTACCATATGAAAGGGCAACAGTTTATTTAATTAAGTATTTCTGATACATAATTTGTAGTAAAATGTTAGTCTATAAAACCGAGTATATTAGTTGTCTAATTATACTGTATCTTAAAACATGTGGTTCAAATGTTACTCTAGTGGTAACATACTGTACATACATTTAGGGAACCCTGATTGAATTCACGTTTTGACCATACTTATTTCAATTCTCTATGGTTTCCCAAAATCACTCCACGTGAATGCTGGGATGATTCATTACTGTAGTCCATGGCTGATTCCTTCTCCATTCCTGCTTCTCTGGTTACTTTATCCATTTCTAGTGACATTAATGTTTTGACAATATGCTAAACCCAGTCTATCTACCTATATTTACTCTTGAGTTGAGTAATCTAGAATTTATTTTATGAGTTAATTGTGATTAATATTTAATTATGACAAGATTTGGGGTTAAAATAAAAATTTCTTAATTTCGAGCTAATTTTTCTAAAACCTTGTGTAGTTATTTATTTCATCAGTAACTTGGTTTTACTTCATTTCATTCTGTGGTTTGCAAATTAAGCTGAGCCTCATGTGATTGTTTCTCATTAGGTTGGATAATAGCTGCAGTGCAGAAAATTTCTGAGGCCATTAGGCATTTTAGCTTTCCTTGCACCTGTGTGCTGCAAGCTTGATGTGTTTTCTCACTTTCAGAATATTATCTTAGGAAAAAAGTCCTGTCCATCTGTTTTATTGATTCTCCTTTATGTCTGGGCTTGAGCCAACTAAATTGAATTGCGCAATCATCCTATTGGCTGTTTTATCATAATTTCATTTGACTATTGTTTGACATTACTGCATGCTCCATGTAGATTTCCTTAGACAATTTGTAACCCATCCGCCACATTTAAAATTTCCCACCTCACCCTAATTCACCTGCTGGCCACTACGTTCACTGTTTGCCAACCACCACTCAACAGTCTGCAGTATGCCACCGCACATCCAATTGGAAAATGTGTTTGTCTGACTTTTTCGTATAGACTAAGGCTTTCCCAAGTCCTACCTCCTGACTACCAGACTCGTGAAAGGCTTCCCAGATGGCCTTAATCCCCCCAGTCCAACATTGTAGCATAAGGTAGTTAGATAGAAGGAGATAGCTGGTGTCTGTGTGGAGTGTGGTATGTCTAACAGGCTCTATTTGGAGTTAAATCATAGGAGTAGGCTTGAATGGGCCTTCTGGAGAGCCATCTTCTCTTCAGTACCAGTTCCCTGATGGGCTCACAGCCTCTTCCTGGGTATTTTGATGGAGCTATATAACATAATACTCACAAAGGTTCACGAACATGTTTCCTTTTTTAAGTTCTGCCCCAGTCTCCCCAGCAGACTTAGAAAACAAATACATATTGGAGTGGTGCATTGAGGTTCCACTGTAGTATATAAATATATTTGCTTTGTGTAGTGTGACTAGACCCAACAAAGTTATTGACAGATTTCTTGCATTTTTATTATTTGACTTTTTTGTAATATACTCACATGCACTTATTTTAAGTTTTAGGCATGTACTAATAGCCATTCATTTGAATTTTTTTGTGTTTGGAGTAGAATTTCAGCTCATCAGTAGCATAATTTTGCAGGTCTAATAGCAACAGTAGGTACTAGTACACCTGAATGCTTGCTCATGTCATACAGGATGGAGGTGTGTACGTGCGGGGCATCTACCTGGAGGCAGCCGGCTGGGACAGAAAAAGTGCCTGCCTGACAGAACCCCAACCCATGCAACTTCTCTGCCCTATGCCAGTCATTCTTTTCCTACCAGTGGTACAACATAGGAAGAGAAAGAAAGGTGCATATTTCTCTTTACAGTTACAGCATCAGCAGACTATCTCCTGGGAAAGATGTTACCTCATCCCCAAATGATTCAGAGAAGTCCCCGTTAGAGATTAATTTCCCACACTTGTCTATCCAATACTTTACTTCTTTATGCCTTCCAGCTTATGCCCCTGGTCTGACAAGGCAAGTATTGTCATTGCTGTCTCCCCCCTTCCCCCTTTTCCCAAAAATTTCCAAAAAAAAAATGGAAAGTGCCCAAAAACATTTAGGTTAGCAGAAATGCCAGTTATAAATTCACCCCTCTCCCCTTTTAAAATCATACAGTTAGGTGAGGTGAACGGTACACCAAAACGATGGAAAAATATGGTCTTAAGAAGTATGTCCTTTTGTGAAATGCTGTAGGTCAAACCATTTTCAAGATATTGGAAATAGAAAACTAAGCCACCCTCCCCCTTAAAAACTCAATATGTTTCAAATTGCTTAAGTAGGCTGAAACTCCCCTTCATGATCCTCAATGCCAAATTTCAAGACCCTACCATGAACAGGGTGGAAACAATGTGCAAAAAATTTTTGGAAGCAGCAAGAAAAACCCTTGCTTCAAATAATCGTCTCTAAGGGGGTGGGTAGAGGAGGATGTAAGGTTTGATAATGTAGAGAGGGAGGAGGTACTGACAGGGGTGGCATCCCCCAGCCATCGAAGGGGAAGGGAGGTACTGCGTATCCGCAAACTTCACATTTTTCAGTGCCAAACTTTTGTTCTTTGTTAATATGTAGATATGATTTTAATAAATGCCTAATAGTATAATACATGATTAAATTAATTTTTATCATTTATCTCCACAAAATATTAAAAAAGCAAAGTGTGCTTCTAAAAATACCAATTTTGTAATTCATGATGGCATTAAGAAACCTAGTGTACTGCCAGATAATCAGTATTACCCATGTAGGATTGTGCAAAATTCCTGAGTTTGTGAAAGAATGCTGAATGTTAAGCTAATTGTAAATTATGTACAGGGATGTACGTGTGCCCATGCTTCTCATACCCATACCGATCAGTGACCTCGTTCGTGATAGCTGTCAATCTGAAGAGTGGCACCAACAAACCAGACCACTGGATCAAGAGAGCCACAGCACTGCTCCTCAGCCTGGCAACCTAAGATTGTGAACTGTCTCTCGTGTTTACAAAAATAACTTGAATCAGCAGTTAACTGTCTGTATACCAAATTAATTTTTTTATTGATAATGATTCACTATATGATAGTACTTTAAATGGAAAACAAAAAGCTCTAACAAAGTATAGACATCATGATTTGAAACTGCTGTTGGTAATTTATGTTAGCCAGAATTTTTAATGATGTTTGTTTCAGTTTGGTCTATGTCAAGTAAAACTTGCATTTTCTGAATAAATTCGACTACTACTGCTTGAAAGAAATTATCATATGTGTCTATGGTTTATTTATTCGCCCATTCAAAATAATAGAATGAACGTACACTGGATTCAACATGAATTAAATTCTAGACTTGAGTGTAAATGAGCATGTGTGTAAATAATTTATAATTAAAGGTACATCAAATTCACAATTGCGATAAATGCGAAATAGATGCGAAATTTTCTGTTTTTATAGCTAAACATTTACGAAATTTTATGAAAGTTCATAAAAGGGAAAAAATATTTGAAATAACTATCTTTTTTAGTAACTACCTCTGTTTACATTTCCTTGCAGTTTTATCACTACCAATATTGTTTTTCAAATAAAATATAATAAATTAGGTAAGTAAACTGTCTGCTTTAAAGGCAAAATACAAATCCGTGTATTTATTTTGCTCGTGCATTCGTTAATAAACTCCAGCTGCAGCAGTCGCCACCAGGCCGCCCTCCAGCCAAACTCACACCTCTCTGCTGCCCTCCACATTCCACACTTAGCCCGCCTCCTCCTGCCCCTCGACAGCCAACACTATGTTCCTTTCCTAACTCCAGGTTACGCCCATACCCCTCTTCTGCTGTCCAATATCCACCCTTGTAGCTACGCCCATACACTCCTCTTCTTCCTTCTTACGGAAATCTTCCGTCTAGCCACGCCCACATTAATCAGCTCCCATCCTCTCCCTCTCACTCTTTCATCGCTCTTTCTTTCTTCCTCCCCCACTAACGCCATCATTCTCACCCTCTTGTTCTTAACACCCCACACCCTGTGGCTCATCCATTGCAACAAGCAGCCCCTTTTTCTTTGTCCTACTCTCTTTCCCTCTTCCCCCACCCCCCTTTTCTAGTAGGCGGTGTGGCACTAGCTGTCACAGCTTTTCACTATTTCTTCCTCTTTCCTCCCCCTTAAAAACCCTTACACAGGCTATGAAAACTCTGTTAAATACATTGTGCACATCCAAGACAACTTGTTACATTATTGCACGAGTGAAAAGTTATTCATTTTTTCATATTTTATTTTACTCCCTTAGTAACTAAGGTAAAACATTAAAATGTACTGTATTTTTACAAATTTCTAAATGTGTTTTTGTGGTAATATTTTTTTTATGCCAGTATCTCGTAAATAAGTTGCACACCACTTTTTGTAGAGGGTTTTTTTTTTTTTTTTTAATCCTATTTTCCCAGTTTTTTATATATGCTACAAAACACTACAGATCACACAATAAATGCTATAAAAATACTAAAAATCACAAAATAAATGCTATAAAATGTGTTCATAAATGCTCTTTTAACGTACCTCTATTTATAATGCAGAAAAAAACAACTGTTGAAATAAAGTGTTTTGATTCATCAACATGTAATTTTTATTGTGTCCTCCAGTTCTGCCCAACAACAAAAAATTTACATAGTCAGTTGTATAAAATACTTAAAAATCTCATTTTAACATGCATATTATATTCTTGTGTGTTTAGATTTTGGACATTACTTGTGTTTAAAATAAATTGTAATTTTGCTTTAGTGTTGATTTCAAGGAATTTTCTACAACCTGTGATTAAAATAACTTCAGTCTGACTATTCAGTCAAGTCAGACTTAAATCTGGTCTATTATTTAATTGAACACTGAGTGTAGTGTAGGTTAATATAACTTACATTTACATAAACAAAAAGCATCATCAAGATTGCACTTGGCAGCAGTTGGTTTGCAAGAGTCATAATGGTAACATGGTTACAAGTATATACAGGTGAGTACATAACATTACACTGTGTGAAAAGTTTGTAAACATACTGACGCCTGCCATTTAACTTTAGTTTGCAAGAGACTTTTATTATGCACTAGAACAATCGTTCTACTAGGGTTACGCAGTTCCCCTTCTTATTGGATACCAGTGTCAGCCTTGTAGGCTGTCTACTAGGTATGTATTCTGTCACATTAGGTCTGGCAACATGCCTCACGACAACAGTGGCTCTCTGGGGCGAGGTAGACTTACCAGAGCTCGGTGGGGTATTCTTTGTTGGTGGCGTTACCGTAGTGTAGGTGGAGTGTATGGAGTCCTTGGTTCCGCTGGACAGGGTGTCGGTCAGGTTACGGTAGTGGTCTGCGTAACGGCGGCGGTTCCACTCTATGCTGGCCCAGCTGCCGATGTGCGGGTTGGCTCTCCCGAGCCTGGTGTTGCTCCCGCTGATTACGGCCCGGACTACCGGATGCTCGTCGTAGCTGGTTTGTACCGGGTTAGAGTGAAACACGTAGGTTCCGATGGGCGAGGTCAGTCTTGCCGCGTAACGGGCGGCTTGGGCCTGCCTCCTAGGAGTGTCGACTCCTGGCATATCAAGGTTTGCCGCACAAACCTTCTTGGCAGCACTGAACTCTGCCTTATAACTCCTCTGTGAGCTCCATGCCTGCTGTGGAATGGCATAGGCTTACAGCGTACCAGATTTCCTGTTGGTGACAAGCAATCAACAATCCCTGACTTTAGAGTGTATGCTGACAATAGCTGGCGGTGCACTCCCTGACTGCCTAACAGTGCAAGCACCTGGAGTCATGGGTCATAGAGAGTGAGAGATACAGCTGGGGTTGGCTGTCCCGCCTCTGTGGGGTGTGTCCTAGTGGTTCGGGCTCTACCATTCTGAACACTGAGGTGAACAGAATGGGTGGAAAAATGAATGTGTACAACTGACAGATCCCTGAAGTGGGACTGATGTTCTATTCTAGGTTAAACTCTTTGTCAATTGCTTACTACTCGTTGGTCAATACTGGTGGAGATAGGCTATAGTACTACAACAAGGAACTCGTGGATATGTTTAAGATTAGGTATTTATTTAGACAATAAACACCTAGATGACCCATACGTGCTACCAATAAGTCTGTGCTGCAGAAGTACTTAACCTACTCATTAACGGGTGAAGGTGACACGCACCTAGGCTACTGAGGTACAAGGGAAATAGTTACCTTTACTGTCGCAACTCACACTAACTGTGTGTGCCTAGAAGAGACTCTAACCTTGACTTAGGAGCTACTACCAGCAAGTAGTGGCAGCTGAAGAACCAGGAGGTCATAACAACTAAAGTGTTAAGTCGTATTCAATGTCTTCAGGTAGACAAAGATTCTGGTGATGTCAATGTCAAGAGGTGGTAGAAGCCTTCAGTAGGTGGTGGCTGCAGCCACTGGAGAACTAGAAGTTCTTGGAGAGGACCGTGAGGGCCTAGTGGTCAGTAGAGGGCCCTAGAACAATAAGTGTTGAGGTGAGCTACTGGAGATGATAACTCCCGACCTCAACCATGCACTTCCTTATATACTGTTCCTCTGTAGTGCATGGCGAGCCTGGAGTGGGAGGTGTGACGTGCCCCTGTGATGTCTGCCAGGAGAGCACGGGGTGGGAGAACTACCCTCTTGCACTGGTGGTAACACCTCGAGCGCTCAGCTGCCTTCGGCAGTGTGGCAACACTGTCTGCTGGGTGCGTCGGGGGAGGCTGGGGCGCGTTGCGCTGCTGCTTCAAATGTCTTTCATATTGTGATTCCAAAGTGCATTTGAGTTGAACCCGCTCTCTACATATTCGTAACATGTCATGCATGGTTTGCTCCTTCACGTGTGTAAACACTCTTAGTAGATGGAGAAGGGTAGTTCAAGAACAGTGGGAAACCAAGTATCTTCCATGTCTCTGCCGAGAACACTTCCTGTTAGACATCTGGTAGTTGGTTCCTGTGGTTGGTAGTTGCACGTGGATGAGCTGTAGTCCATTATAACATACTGGTGTAAGCAGCACGCGTAAATTCGCCCCCACTCCATTGAAACGGAGGCTCATCCGTCATTGGTATAGGTGGAGTAGGGATAGCTAGCTCATGCCCCCTTTCTAGAAGGTCTAGATGTTCCAAATATGTGAACCAACTCCTAGGCAGATTCCTTAAGGTTCAGGCATTTGGCATCTGTCTTGGTGCTCACTCTATGTGCTGGGGCAGCGCAGAAACTCATCGGACCGGGTGAAAAGATTGCAGTAGCTCTGTCTCACTCTTACTGCGGACTGGCTCTTCCTCTCTTTCCCTCGCCCGGCCGGCGGGCCGGTGCATCATGCTGCTAATTGTTTACCCCCCTGTGGAGAGATTACTGTCAAGGTTGACGCGGTGTACCAGGTGTCCCACACATCCTTCATTCATAGACATGCCATAACAAATTCAGCATAAATGCTGTGTCAGTAGACATGTTGGAAAGACAAGACACTATACAAAGTGCCGCAGAGCAGTTATAAACGATGGTGCGTATAACGTATTTCACATCCAGTTACTAAACATTTGTATAAACGACCAGCTTAAAAACGATAGTTGCGGCAAATATTAGGTGAAGGGACCCAAAATATACTTTGATCAATGCTCCATGCGTTAAACGATACAAGCGGTTTATGTTAACAGTATTTACATAGGGATTTCGCTAGGACCACAAATAATTGGGTTTATCGATACATGCGATAACAATACATAGAGAGTCGACTGGCTACCCTTAGAGGAGGGAATCAGTGCTTACCCATTTTGTTTTATCCTTTTACATAATATTAAATACTTCTTGTGGAGCGCAAAACCTCCTCCAGCTAAACCACCAAAAACAAAAAGGGAAGTACGCATCACAATTAAATAACCACTTGGTTTTTACACTGCATAGCCCACCTCCTTGCTGGGGGAGGGAGGTGGCATTAAACTTAGAACCCATGTACCTAGTGTTCAATATAATAATCTTGTTTCACGTAATGGAGCAATAAATCCACCAAAACTCCTGCTGTGTGTTTCCTTGTGTGATAAGTCACTTAACCTTGTATGGAGCTAGACCTATCAACCAGCACTTAAACAATTGGCTTCAGTCTTAACTTTTGTTACAATTTCAGCACTGAGCATATGGAATGGCCCTGAACAATTCCATTAACTCTGTAATACACACAGCATCAGGAGAGCCTTAATGCTCCTGCAATGTTCGGGTATAGCTCTGCACATTATCTACAGTTCCTGCAACAGACAGCGAGTCTATGGGGAATTATGTTATACACTGAACCATCCAGTACACACCCTGTCTAACGCAACTCTCTCTCCAAGCTACAATAGAGAAGCTGACATCCATCCCAATTCCTTCTGTTCCCATCCTTACTATCTGCCTTGAACCACAGAAAATTTTTTTAATTCCCAATCATCATGCACTTGCAAAACAGAGGTTCCTATTTTCCCCTGATACACCTGCTCGTCAAACCCATGTGAAATGCTTGTGTTAATGTATTCCGTCAAAAACGTAGTAAGAAACAAAAATTGGTTTTGAGATTTTATGTCACTTTTGAAAGAAAATGGGAAGATTAGTGTATGTTTAAACTCAGTGCCTGGTACTTCACACTGATCATATATCTATCCTGATCAGCCCATTACATTACAACCAAACAGGCCACACACAGCAATTCAGCAACTTTTGAACCTTGGTAGAGACCGGGCATGTATGGCGTACATTTGACACCGGGCATGTATGGCGTACATTTGACACAAGCTGGCTGGTCCCATTGTCTGCTGACTGTGACGTCGCTAGAGCCTTGGAGGGAGGCCTGGGTAGAGCTGTAGCCTTTTCGGGGAACAGTGTTGGCTTCACCTGGGGATGACGTTATCTGGCTCAGGTGGCTGTATTATCACTCTGGGTGTCGCTCCGCTCCTGTTGCTGGAGGAGCTACGTCTGCAGCACTGATGCTTCCTAGCGTCCGGGTATTGTTACTCTCGTCTGGAGTAGTCTAGGTGGTTTTCTGGTGTAAGCTTGTGCTGCTTATGCCCTTTGAACCGGGCTGGTCGACAGATGTCTCTGATGCTGGAGACACCTCTGCTAGCTTGACTCTCGTGCTGGTGATGTCAAGAATTGCTGCATGCGATGTCTGCACTCCTGCTGAAACCCTTGAAGTTGTGTTGCCAGGGATGAGAGGAGAGGAAAGGAGGGGTAGCAAGTAGCATCACCGCACGTCCTGTTCCTGGGTAATTTCTACACCCTCGGGAGGTGGCATGAATGGAACGGAACCTGGTGGCAGCGGATATTGTGCCACGTCAAGTTTGGGTTCCAGAGCGCGCTCTTCTCCTGCTGGGGAAGAGAAGGCGGGGGAGATGGTTACGCCATCCAGCGATGTTGTCTTGTGGTTTTCCTGACCGTTGTCGGCTAGGGATCTGGCGGGGGGGGGGGGGTGCACGAGAATAGGCTGAGTGATCACCTCTGCTGCTGTGGCCGCCTGGAGTTCACTAGTTTCAGTGATTGTGCTAGTTGTGGGGCGAGGTGGCTGGGATGGGGAGCATGGGTAAAGGTGCCCAATGCACCCTCCATGTCGGCTGTATACTGAGGTCCTATGTCCTGGCCATCAGTTTTATCCCCTTATCTCGCCCATGCAAAGAGGTCTACCAAGGAGGATCTTGAGGTAGTGAGTAGGGTCCACATGGACACACTGCATCTGCATTTTTGTTGGTTCTACAGTTCGTGGGAGCCGCTGTCAGGACTTTACCATCCAGAGGACTTGTACAAAACAGGTTTCACACTGCGTCTGGCAGTCAGCCGGATTTCCATTTTGGGTGTCGAGGACAGTGTCTGGGCGGACAGGCCCCTCTGACATTCCCATTTGGGGATGTCTTTGCAAGAGGTAGGGAAATGGTTTCTCTGCCTAATACCCTTTGGCAGGGGGAGGGGTAGTCTGGACCAGGTTATGTTTCCAGTCAATCGCCAAACTCCTGTCTTTCCCAGGAAGGTGCGTCGTTGCCCACAATCAATTATGCACTGCTGAGTCTGCAGCCAGGGCTGCCCCAAAACCATTTGTTCCTCAAAGTTGGGTGCAACCAAGAAGGGAACCCGGATAGTGTATGAATGAACCGTTATATCCAAGGTTATTTCCCCAGACAACCTAAGGTAGAGGTTGTTTTGAGCCAGAATGACAGTCTGTCCCGTGGGAGTCAGACCGGCCTTTTGACAATGCGTAAGTAAGTAACCCCTAATAAAGTTGCAAGCAGCGGCTGTGTCCAGTGCGGCCACAGTAATTCTATAATTTAGGAGGACTTGCAAACAGGGCTCATCCAGGGGAGAAAGCTCAGAATTCATCATCTGGAGCCTGGCCTCGACCTCGTTCAGCCAGATCGGCCCATTGAGATGGCAGGGATGCAGTGACGTGTTTGTCGCCTGGCATTAGGAGCTCGGGGGGGGGGGCAGAGTGATGGCAGGAGCAGGAAGCAGGCCACACACAGCTGGGGGTCTGGGGAAGGGGCCAGGCCTGCAACCAGTGGCATCTCATTAGGACAAGCAAGGCAAGCGTTGCTTGCCCGGACAATTTCCTGACAATGTTATATTTAAAATAAATATTAAATTCTAACTTATGTTTACTTTAAGGTAACTTTTCACTCATGAGGTAGACATTCTACTCGGGAAACAATATTGTACATTATACAGGCCGTCTACTAACCAGGAAATTGCCAGGAGTTTGTTACAGTCAGGAATAAACCTGGAAAATGCCTGAAATTTTTAGTGGTTCCAGAAGTTTTGTGTAGCATAAAGGTTGTTAAAACGGGCGGTTATTGCCACCAGGCACGGCACAGCAATGAGCACTGTGTCTATCTTCCCAACACGTCTGTATCGAGGTGCAATGTGCGGTAAGTCTGGCTTGGTACCTCCCCATGCACGCCTGGTGACTATCGAGAGGGGGAGTGGTTACCTAGCAAGCACTGTGGCAATCTAGCATCCTCTCTCTTTCTCTCACCCTCTTTCTGTCTCTCGCAGCAGCACATCTTCCTTCCTCTCCTTGCATGCATTCGAAAGGGGAAGTTGTTGCCTAACATAAGAGAAATTGCAGGATGCATGTTATTACGTTGGCGCTCTTTGTGATAATTGTAAAAGAAAATACCGTATTGGTCTGAATATAAGGCGACCGTTTTTACATAAACAAGAGATGCAAAAATCAGCAGTCGCCTTATTTTCGCACGCTAGACATGTGGCTGCACGAACATTAGTTCCAGGCTGAAAGCTGAACTGCACGTGTGGGTGGCTGCATGCCCTTGAAAAGGTCGTCGACAGGCTGGCAGCTGTGGCGTGCCAGCGATTTTTTTTGTTCCGGTAGTAGGGGCGGGTGGGTTCTGGACCACTAGACGAATGGCATGTTGATGGAGCGGATTAATTGATGAATTAATAACTAAATCTATAAATTGTTTAATCCACTTAATCCTAATCCGTTTAATTTGCAAATTGCTTAATCAGTTTTTGGAAAATTTATAGTTTTATTTTATTTATTTTTGTATTTTGGAGTGGTATGTGTACAGGGGATCTACTTTTTGAGTGATGTTCACTCTCGGACGTCCGGCAGCAGACTGAGTGGGGAGGTGTAGTGTAATTTAAATAATAACAGGAACTAAATGCCCGTCGCACACTAAATTACTCACTTATCACCCAAGAAGGCCTAATATATTTTCTTATTAATGTCTACCAAAATATTGTTTGACATTTGTTTGGGCCCCTAAAACTGCAGGTCGCCTTATATTCGGGGTTGTACTAGGAATTGAAAATTATAATGTTGAAAATTGATTATAATTACAACATTTATGATTAAAATTGCTCTCACGGACTAACACTCAATTTTTATGAGTTATAGAGCAAGGGCTTTAAAAATATTTAGAAATATTATGGTAGAGCATGCGAACATCACGGTTATGTGAAAGGTCTCCACCAATCTCCGTTGAGTCTGTTGTCTATGGTTTCCACCTGCCCAGTGAAAAGCTGTTGTCATTGTACTTTTTTCCATCATAATTTATCTATATGCGAGAATTCCTTGCTGGTGATGTGAGAATATTATATATGCAGTTAATTATTTTTGTATTTACGTATTTCATTAAGTGTTGTTTGTCGTAGGTGACTTTTTAGAAGTCTCCTCAGTGAAATGAATTATCAACATGTGTCTGCCGCTTTGTAAAATTGTTTGTCGGGAGCTATGGTCCATCATTTTCTGTGACCGTTGTGAAGCACCAGCGAAAAATTATTTACGTTGTGAAGTTTGAATTTGTTGGTTTCAAGAAGTACTTCAAGTGGTTTGTTAATTACATAAGTTAGCAAATGAATTATTTTGTATCAGTAGCCAACAAGTGATTTTAGTGAATTAATCATCCAAAGTTTGGCATGTGTTTAGGAATTACGAAGTATGTGTGTTTTGTAAATAATGTTTTCTTAATTTGTTGTTCAAATATTTTTAACGTATTTGGACTTTTATTTGATCGAAACTCGTAACGATTTTTATGTAGAAGTTAAATTTTCTGAACATATTTACATTGTGCATTTCATACATCAGTATTACCAGTGATGTAAATATTGTGTTTTGTTCTTGCGGGATGTTTTCAAATGTACGTGGCCTAAATAAGTGCCCTTTTAGTGTAGTTCATTACATTAAAAATGCAATGATATTTATCTGTTGAGCATTTCTCGCATCGGTATGAACAGCAACACATTTATTGCATTTAGTTCTTTCGATGAAGTTAAAACTTTTTAGTTATAGTAAATTTTTCACTGCATCATCAAAACAATGCAAGTTCTAATCTCCACTCTCTTATAAGAAGAACCACAAAAAAAATCACCTCTCACGAAATACGTTATAATTTCCCACCCCATCAATAAAATAAAACAACCCTACCTAGTGCATTATGTGATCATAACAAAAACAAAACAGTTGGGAATGGCAACTACTATAGTAGCTTAAGTACTGGACAGAAGTTGTCGGTCTTTCAATGCCTGCCATTGAATTTGTAGTTTGTTTACAAAGATTATTTTCGTCACCAACAGAACAGCTGTGGTGGATGGATACATGGAGGCCGCACTTCTTTTCAAGAACTGTCAAAATTTACTGAAGTTATATGAAACAGAGTATATAGCCTCGGATATAAGTCGCTGCACACGTTTTGAAATAGAAAATTTTTTGTGGTTTGTTTATGATGTATGTTATAATTTTACTGCAGTGATATAATTCATAATATAAGGTTTTATGTTTGATTCTCTAACTATTGTTTAAACCTTCTAGACTAAGTCTTATTTTATCTCATTTTGGGGGAAGGAGAAATGATTTAAATGGTGGTATTGTTTAAAACCATAAATTAATACAATGCAGAGTATACATAAGGTAAAGGAGTGTTAATTTTCCTATGTTATTGGACATTTTATTGACCATGGACATGTAACACAAGAACATGAAAAAACCAGGGAAAAGCCTTGAAAACCTGAAAGAAAAAAAAACCAGGAATCTCAAAAGCCTGGTTTGGTAGACACCCTGTTATAAGAAAACAAATAGTTGGCTAGCAAAACCAAGATGTTTGGAAATGCTGTAAGTAATGCTTTCAGCAGGTAGGTTACAATGGTTTCCTGGCTGACGCAGGGGTGGCAGGGTAGGCAGATGGCCCAAGGAGGGGCAGGGGCTTATGGCTGCGTCAACCTGTGTTAGAAGCTACGTTGGTAGTGCTTTCTTCACCAAACTAAAGCGGACATAGCTTAGTTGGTCTAGCCGCAGGCAGTTGGCGTAGTCTAGTTTACAGTAACTAGATTGATGCGTGGGCAAGTTCATTTGCACAACACAAATCATATTGTTTTTATTTTATTTAGTTTTGGTGCTGAGAATGTTATACATATTCGTGCGCAATGTATACCCTACATAAAAATTATAAAATTACCAAGTGAGACTGAGAACCGAGTAGATAGAGTGAGTGCAACAGAAACATGTGGATGTAAGTGTGGTGTATGGATTATGAGTGAAGCATTTTTCCAACAGTGCTTTCACTTCTGAGGAAAGATGTGACATAAAAGAGGGTAGGCTGACACCTGAACTTATGATCACAACATGCAAGAAAGGTAATTTTGTACATCGTTTCCAAAAAAAAATGTTTTTCAGAGACACTCGTGGTTAGCTGAATGTAACAGCCTAAACAAACTGTTTTGCTGGCCATATTTATTGTTTTCAAAGGATGTTAACACGTGGACTGCAATTGGGTATTGTGACCTTAACAATCTGTGCAATGCTGTTCAAAAACACAAGCATTCTGAAGTTCACATAAATTCGTTTTTCTCTCTTAAAGAATTTGGTAAAAATAGAGTTGATTTTGGTCTAGGTAGATCCAAACAATTAAGCACACAACATGACGAAAAAATTAAAAGAAACAGAGAAATTTTTAAGCTTTTAATAGATATTTTATTTGTTTCTTGGGTGTACTGGAACTGCCTTTCCGTGGTCATGGTGAGACAAAAAAATCAAAAAACTGTGGCAATCATGTTGAGTTACTTGCTGTAATTGCAACTTATGATCCAGTATTGTCGCAGCACTTTGAGACATCTACAGTATTTTCTGGCCTCTCGTGCAGTAACCAGAATGACCTAATAGAATCCATTCAAAATATTGTGGTAACTGAAATTACAAATGAAATTTGAAATTGAAAAACCAGTTTTTGTTTCAATTCTACTTGACGAGATGTCGGACTGTGCCAAACTTTCTCAGTTGTCCACTGTGATAGGTCTGCAGGAGCCATAGCAAGTCATGCAGTTGAATTTGTTCCAACTAACTCTGGCAGTAAACTGGTCGCGGTCTTATGATGGAGCTGCAATAATGGCGGGAGATTTAAATGGTGTACAGAACCTGGGACGTGACGAATTTTCCAATACCTTGTTTGTACATTGCGCAGCACATGTTTTGAACCTTGTCTTAACCCAATCCATAAATAACATTATAGACCGTTCACGATAAAGTGAGCACTTTTGAAGCCCTAGTTACTTTTTTCTTTCAACCAATTTATATCATTCCAGCACTTGTTAATGAAAACTCAGCCATGTGAGTAATAAACACAGTGTATATATTCACCATGCCCAAAACCGAAAGTCCGAGGCTACAATTTATTGTATGTAATGGTTATTATGTTCGATGAAACAGCTTCAAAAAGTGCTCACTTTATCGTGAACGGCCTATAGCACGTGTACTCAAGTGGGTAGCATTGCTAGATCAGATAGTTGGGAAATGGCTTCCAGGTGTTGCGCCAACAAGATGGAATTATAATGACAGACTTGTTCAAAGTGCATTCAACAATCGGGATTCCCTCTTGGAAATGATTTCCACAATAACAGAAAATCCACATAAATGGGATAGTGACACTATTTCTTCAGCAATAAGTTTCATCAGTTTTCTAGAAACTTTTCAGAATTTGTTTTTCGTAGTTTTGTTTTCTAAATTTTTGATAGCCCTGGACACCTATATAACGTAATGCAGACCAAACAACTGGACATCAGTTTCTGTATTCAGGAGATACAGGAAACAAAAGTATTTCTATGTAAACTCAGACACGATTTTGAAAATGTTTTCTCTGACACACTAAAATTTGGTCTGGAACCAGAAAAAAAAAAGTTCGAAATTCAAAGACAAAGTAGACCCAAAGCAAGAGTATTCCAGGCTACATGCCGAAATATTAGAAAACATTGTAACACAAATCGAAACACATTTCGAAAACATTAAGAAATTAAGATTTTTAGAACTTGTAAATGCTACAAAATTCCAGGAGTTTTCTGATAGTTTTCCTGAGGTCCAGTTGAAGTCCCTAATCGAATACTATGGCAGTTACTTTGACCTTGATAAACTTTGGTCTGAACTAAAAGTTGTGTATAATCGAGATGCCATGAAAACCAGAAGTGTTCAAAGTTTTCTTAAATACATTCATGAAAATGTTTTACAAGATGCTCTCCCACAGTTCCATAAATTATGTACATTAGTGGCAACAATACCATGTACAATGTCATCTTTGGAGCGTTCTTTTTCAACACTAAAACTAATAAAGACATACTCATGGAACACAACTGGGCAAAATAGACACTCTGGTCTTGCACTTCTCTCTATTGAAAAGAAACTTTTGTCAAAGATGAAAATTGCCGTCAATTTTTATGAACATATTGCAGTGGAATTCGGAAAAAAAAAAAAAAAAAAAAAAAGAGAAGAATTGATTTTGTGTACAAAAATTTGGGTTGTTCATTGTTTCAAATCCCCTACACCTTCTACAGTGTACCAACAACGTAAATACGTGTGAAGAGTGTATACTGCTTTGAGCGGCATGGTAGTGATTCAAACAGCTGGGATGTTGCACATCATAGGTGAGTTTGTAAAAATTTCTGTAAAAATATTTATTCAAATCTGTCATTTACTGTTTGTGTAATATACTTTTATGTTAAAACATTAATTTACTGTATATTAATTGTGACGTGAAAATTTGCAGATATAACTATAAGTGTAATTTGTGCTCCTGCTTGTTCGTGTTGACTGCTTTCCATCTTTACACAAATAAATTATAATTTTTCATGTCTACACTTCTGTAAAAACAAAATTGTTCCGTATGTCTACGGGTATTAAAATAACATTGATTTTGAGTGGACAAGGTTCCGGGTTTGATGAAGGTATCTTTGTAATATTTTTCACTTGGGAAAATTTTATGTTGAAAATTATTAATATTTTTACAAGCTGTGTATTTTATATTTAGGTACAAAAAAATATTTAAATGGCACCATTTTGCACCTTGAAAACCAAATTTTTCCTGGGGGAGGACACCCAGAGCTCCCTCCCCCTTTATTGGGGAGATCAATGCCATTACAGCCCCCTGCACACAGTAGCTTGCCCATGAAATTATAGCGTGCATCACTACTGCATGCGACCTTGGGGGTTACATGCCGGGCTGTCGAGCAGAGACTGAGATCTGTCATTTTGTTCTAATTCCCTTGCTCTTTCCACTAACTTGTCAACCGTCTGCGATCTGGGAATTAGCAGGAGGTTGTGGAGGGATGATAGGATGGTGCGCATAATGCTACACACACAATTTTGTTTTGCCTTCAGTGGGGTATATCCACCTGTGTATTTGTTCTTTCCAACAAATAAATATTTTGACTTCCTCCTCGGGGTGTTGGGTACGATTGTGGAAATCTGTTATCAGATTTGCAACCACCTTGTCCCCTGTAAAGTGAGCGGTGAGATGGGTTGGTAGGTGACCCCAATCTAATATAAATTCACCATATTTCTCCCACCACTTTTTGGTCTTACCTAACAGTTGGTGGTGTACGCTTCCAACCCACTGTTTGATCGGAACCTGTTGCTTCCTTAGCTCCCATTCACATTTGTTTAAAAATGTAATTGGATTCTCGTGAGGGCGCCTGCTAAAATCAGGGAGTTGGGATTTGGTTGCATGGAAAGAGGTTGTGAGGCTTTGCCTCGGTTCTGGGTTCGACGGTCGGTGTGCGAGGATTTTCTTACAAACTTCGCACTGGTATACCTGGCCGGGTCGAGTTTCCCTCTTGTACAGCCAGCCTATGCACAGGTGATAATACTCGTTAGCACAAATTATGCAACTAATGGTGTGTACCTCGGCCTTCACACCATGGGCAGTTGCAATGTGCGACTTGCCTTTGTTGGCAAACCTGACAACGGAATTCTAGGCCATCAGTAAAATGAGGGCTATCCTCCCAGCCTAAACAGGCATAGTGGAATCGCCTCTGGCAATGTGCATAATGGATAGAGTGTAGGCCTGCGCCTGTACAATTATCCATTGAGAAGCGGGTGTCTATTTTGAGATTGACGGCATGTGTGGCTGCCTTGTGGGTATCATGCAGGCTTTAATCTGAATCAGACATGATTCGTTAATGATTGTTGAGACCCACTGGGTGTTTACTTCAGACTCCTTGAAGTCCGTTATAGGTAGGGGGAGGGGAGGTGACTGGCTTGGTCTGATTGCCAATGACAAGTTACCTGCAATTAAGCCTCGCTTTGTTTACCAATTACGTTAGTCAATGGCAACCAATGTGTCTTCGTAATTGGGGAGGGGGAAGAATGGGGCGTGGCTGATGTAGTCCCAACTGCCAAGTCCAAGCTACCTGCAGTTAAGCTGCATGTCGGGTGCCAATTGATGCTGATCCCACCTCTCGATTAAAGGATTAATTTAGAGGTTAGGATGCTGATCCCTCTCATGACGATTTAAAGTTCAAGGTTCACCTGAGCACTTGGGGGTGAAGTTTGGTTGCCTGGCTGGATCAGGGATCTTCCCATGCTGGGAAGCTTGGGCATATGCCCTTTTGAGTAAGTGACCTTGATAGGAGGAGAGGAATCAAACCCCAGGGCAAGTTTATCCGAATAGTCTCCTGTCCAGGGAGTTTGACTCTGCTTACCACAGGGCTGCCACCAGCCCTGAAACTAAAATCCTGGTTCCTGTACCATATTTACTCATGTATAGCGCACCCTTTTTTCCCAAAAGAAAGGAAAAAATTTCTGGGGTGCGCACTATACACGGAGAAAAAAAAAGAGGGAGTGGTAGCTATAAATTGTCCGGGGATGTTGAGGGAAGTGGCCGGACTATCTGTTGTCTCATCTCTCGCTCTTACATCACTCTTCTTCCTCTCTCTCTTTCTCTCATTGACCCTTCAGTTATGTGTAGGTCGAAACCCTGCTCCCACCGTCACCCAACTAATGACATTGTCTCACACCGCAAACCAGAGCTACCACATGTTTACAACCCCCACCCCCTTTGTAATAACACCCAGATGTTGCCAGTTGATAATTCAGCCATCCCTCTTTGTTTCCATGGCAGAGGCTAGCGAGCCATATTCTGAGAAGTGTGGGGGGGGGGGGGAGGGGACCAGGAGACTTTTTTTTTTTTAGAGACGAAAGTAGTGTGACATTCTAGCACAGCAAAAAAAAGAGAGCCAGTCACTGCTAAAAGGAGAAAAGAGAAAAACGATGCTGGAATATTTTGAGTTGTAGGAGCAGGAGGTTGCCGGATTTTTTTTTATTTTGGCTTATTGCACTCAAGTTATTTAATTAAAGTAATTTACAAACATACCTCAATCATCACACACACATTAATGAAAATAAAGAATAATTTGTTCCATACTTACTATCAGGGCGCCACAAATTTTTGATGCAATTTTATTTTTTTAAAAATTTCTCCTGGAACTTATTGCAAAAATCATGGTGCGCATTATACACAAGTGCGCGCTATTCACGAGTAAATACGGTATATCAAAATACTGTAAAATCCTGGAATCCTTGGAATTAAAAAAAATTGCAAATTACAGAAAAGAAGGATATGAAAGAAGAAGTTTACATATTTAATGCAGTGGTTTTGGTTTGGAATGTGCAAACAGTATTTCTTTTTTTACTCACACACTTATACTTTCGTTTATACGTCTGTATCAGTGATAATTTTCATTTCCTCACCATTGCGATATCAATGCCAAACGCAAAACACAAGTAACCAAATTCAGATTGCATGTGTAAAAACTGCAATTTATGCAAAGGTTTTTTCAATAATGGCCTTGGCCTTTGCAAGTAATTGTACAGCCAGGAACAGAAATATGTAGATAACTGTATACCCATGCCAGTGAACAATTAAGCAAAATATTTTGGACATACACTATTGAAGCAATAGCGTATGTCCAATATATCTTGTTTAATTATCCACCTCCATTACAATAATCTTTCAAACAAATGCATCAGCAAAACTGACACACATCGCTGTGGGCACTAGTGTTGCCACTTTGAGCAAAGTGCTTTAAAAAAAATTGGTTTGTATTTTTCTAGTTTGTTAAAAATCAGTGAAACGGATAAAATCCGTTAAAATGGCAGGCCTGGCTTACGTGAAAGTTATCAAAATGCAGGAGACCAGCTGGCCCTATAAAAAACACGTAATTAAAGGGGAGTGAGATTCTGACCTTAGGCAGAATCTTTGGAGTCTGGTTTCTGTTGTCCACTAAAAGGAGCTGGCCTAGTCAGCTTGCGGGGCGGCACAAAATCAGGGGATACAGACACAGTCGAAGGGCGGCTTGTTACCTTGGGTGGTAAGCGAAGTTTGACGATCATCCCAGCCGCTGTGCACACTTGGCACGTGAAAACGCGTGATTCGTTTTGGCAGAGTAGGGCAAGAAGAGGTAGTTGGTTCTAGCACAATGGGAGTTGGAGCTGGGTGGTAAGACAAGTTGGCCTCATGCCAAGGCCAATCTATGCAGAGAAGTGAAATTCCACCCTGTTTAATGGCTTCGAAGCTGCGATGATCCTCTCCAGTTAATTTTATCCACAGTGCAAATAATGGATTAGAATTAGTGCTAACAATTGGGCTGACGTTACTGGCTGGTGGAGTTTTTATATTATTTAAAGCTTCTTGCTCTCGTAATGCCCATCAGGCTAACCATCTTATTTTACTTAATTGCCCCTTGTGTAGAGCATTTCTAATAAAGTCAGCAAGTGAAATGCTGAGCAAACTTCCAGAACCCCCAGGCAGTATCCGTTGTTTCTAGTGTCTGGCCTTAATGCAGGCTGGGACAGAGACGCTGGAGAATATAAGAGCCTGTGGTCCTGGGTTTGCGTCCCACTGCCAGTCGGGCGATTCAATAGCACTAAGGAGATCCGTGCCTTATTCAGGTTGGAGAGAACCAAAGAACATTTACCCCGCTTGCACTTCTCTGTAGGAATGTACAGTGGATTAGTTAATAACTTGAATGTGGTCCAATACACAGCACTCAGGCTGGGAGCTGGAACTGAGGTGGGTGATAGAGATAACAGCCTTGTGGTCTCGGGAGCGAGCCTTGCTAGAGGTGTGGCATCCTGAAAGAACCCCTGGATATTCCGGCCTTGTTCGGGCTGGGGATAGTCCAAAGATGTTGTGTACCGCCCGCACCTGACAGTAAGTGTAGCTAGAATTAAATTATAGTTAGGACCATTTAAGAGCTTTTATTAATTAATAGAATTTAAGCATAACTCAAGGTTAAAACAAAGAAGGTACATCAGATGTACTGAGAACGCACGTATTTACTTTGTATGTTTTGAAACAGTGGGATGAGTAGCTCTGTTTATATAAATGATGGAAGCTAATGTTAAGGCAGGTGAAGGCAACCTGCACAAGATAAAGTGATTTTATCTGAATCAAAATAGAAGTTACTTTAGAATTACTTGATTCTAAAGGGGAGAGGTATGGGGGAGCAACTCCAGAAGGGACGTTGGCACCACCTGCTACCGCAGAGGCGAAGGGAATAAACTTCCAGGTAGGAAACAGGTGGGGACGTTGTTATATGCTGTTCACGGTAAAGTGAGCACTTTTGAAAGCCCTGCTTAACTACTTGTATGCATGTTGTGTATTCTTCTGCCTTACATAAAATCAACATTGCCATGGATGACTTTATTTATGCGTCGGTCTAGTGAAACTGTGAGATTATTAGGAAAGTAAATATTTTAGCAATCTTCACATTTTTACACTTTGATGCATTTAAAAAAAAGCAGAAAGCAAAAGAAATAAATCACAAATGGTTACCGAACACTTTTTATTCAACATTAAGATATGGAACTACTTTCCATCCATCGTTACCAACTTTGTTGGGCGAATGTCACTCTGTATACCCATTAAAATATATGCAGGCAGGGCAAGTAACTGTTTTCTAAAGTTCATTTCAAAAGTGCTCACATTATCGTGAACAGCCCTTTACCTCTGGATGCTCTCGTCTTCCGGGTGCTGTGGATGGCGTGGTGTAGACATCTTCTGAGACCATGACACGTCACGAGTGGCCTAGCAGTCTAGCTCCTTCTAATCACCTCCAGTCTTTACAGACTGAGAGAGTTAGGAGTCAAGGTGCTTTCCTCAGAGACTTTAACTGGTAGCGGGGGTTTTGGCCCGAGTGGCTTAGTGGTCAGCACCCTGGGTCATATAAACCAAGTCTTTGCAGACTGTGAGGTCAGGGCATTGCTGCTGCTTCCCTAGCAGTAGCAATGCCCCGAGCTGGTATTTGGCACCTCCTTATATACTAAAAATTTTGGCTTGTAGGCTGCCAGAGAGGTGCAGGGGTGGCTAGCCTCTCATTACAGAGGTCGTTTATGCTAGTCTGTAGGCCGCGCCACCCTTTTCTTATCTCTCCCATTGGAGGCTGTTGACATATCTATCACCTTGTCACGAGGCCCTGGAGGCTGTGGCGACCTTGTAGACTGGGTGCTACCATCCTGCAGCAACCCTTGGAACTTGCTTCTCTGCTGGCGGGGTGTCAACGGCTCATCGAACAATACAATCCCACGGTGGGGAATGGGTGACCGAATGATGGCTTTTGGGTGAATAGTAAAATTTTAATTTAACCACGTGTCTGTAGTCTCTTGTTATTGGACCCTGTAGGCACATGATTATTGTACTGCTGCAGGTGAGACTTGCTTATATGAGCATAATAACTCAATGTCGAAATATAGATTGCGAATGCCCAATGTGCAGGAATGCACCATGCATCAAAATTGAGGGGGCATAATGGGCGACTCAACATGCAGTTTTGTAGGGCGAATTAAAAATGCAAGTATTTATCAAAAGCAATAACCCATGACAAATGGGAACACCAAAGACATCCCTACAAAATATTTCCAGTGTTTATTTATTTAATTATTAAAGTGCACCTGTTTTCCATTTCATAGATACCATCCTCAATTCACATCATTCAGTGCAAGTGTTATTTTTGCTATGCCAAATGTAATGCAGGTATTTGTTTCCATAATTATTCACTGCAAGTGTTGTATTTTCTGCAAGTTTCAATATAATTTTGGCACAGAATTTAGTGTCCGGTGGGTCGCGTGCTACCAAGCCGGCGCCACGTGTGCCCTCCGGAAACTAGTTGCAGCTCTGCACTCTAAAGGAACGGTCGTGTCTGTGCGCACTGTAAGTGCTTTTACCGATCATATAGGGCCGTATGTGGAGAATAATCTAGTCACCACTAACACTAGAAACACCGGGAAATTGTCACTAGATGGCTCATTTTGTATGCTCAGCCACATTAAGTATTAGTCCACCTTGTTTGAAAAATGTAGAAAAAGGCAGAATGCAAAGAAGTATCTAGTTGCCACTAGTATTAGAACCAAAGCAAAACTGGCACTAGATTACTCATTTTGTGTATGCTCAGATACTTTAAGTTTTAGTGGCCCTTACTTTTTAAGTGGAGAAATCTAGTCGCTGAATGTCCTCCGTAAATTACCATCTAGTGGAAATTTTTTGCAAAATGGTAGTAACAAGACCCATATTTGACTAAAATTTAAAGTTTTCAATGTGTGCAGGACTGCATATTCACACATTTTTATTAAAAGAACATATAGTATTATGTTGTAATTTTTCATCCAGATTCTTTTCGCAAAAATAGCAAGTAATTTGTATGCAACAGTAATAAAGTTACCATCACTAGACAGCGCTAGCGATAATAAATTTTATTTATTAATACAGATTTTTAGTTGTTCTATAAGTGTAAATTATTTAATCTATACGAATTAACTCACAAAAAATAAGAAAGTTTATAAAATGTCTATATTTAAAAAAATATGGAATTTTCACTAACATTAAGCATATAATAACATTTTTGCACAGTATATTTAGAAAATCATATATGTATTTGATTTTTAAATTTCGTCAATTAGCTCAAATAGCAATAAAATAACTTATGTTTGGTGTTGGAGCTGCAAGTGAAGTATAGCTAGTAATTAATTAATGCCTTACCTCATATGTCCTTTCAAAAAATCTCGTATTAATGTTATTTCATAAACTTTCGTTAACATTTTAGAAATGACAATCCCACACATATTTGTTAGTTGACTGGCAGTATTCACAATTCTACATGCATTTCCTGTTGATCCCTGCATATAAATGCGTTTTTAAACAGTATACAAATAATATGTGTATTTCGAGGAACAAACCTCTCCATTTTATTTCTTATGAGAAGAATCAGATGTCATAGTTTCTGCTGATTCCTATTGGCTGAGATCTACTGACGTCATTAATTTTGGGCAAGCTCTTGTATCCTCATATTTCGTAACCATCCATACTAAACTTCATGAAGCCGCACTAGACTTAAACAAAATAAACTCAGCATACAAAATCTGGTGACACTTGGAATCTCCACTACCGGAAGTACTAGTGGTGCTTCATTTCTAGGCGAGTCTGTGTATGTGGACCTAGTTTTCAATAGTATGTAGTTTACTGGAACCTTTGTGCCTGTACACACCAAAATACGGTAGTGAAGTTGAATTAAATTATACTGCAACAGACCAAGCAATTAGGGCCAACATTTTCTTCAGCCCACTAATATTTCTCGCAGTACACAGTATTGACTTTACACAAGTACCCACTACAATACAATTACGTTATTCTGTATGTATCAGCCATATGTCACTTGGCATACGTCTTATTCCCAGTTCACTAACTGAACAATTGAAATTTTAAAACGCATATGCTTATAGTTACATTATCCTTTATTCACACAACTAGTAACTTGCAGAGTAGCAATTATTTCCCTGACCCAAGTGAAAACTCTCTTGACATTTCCATGTGTGTGGACATAGTGCCAAAATAACTAAACAAGGGGCCCAATTCCATTTCATAAGCTACAAAAAATATTACTAATGTTTAACATTTGTAATTTTTCAAAGTCAAAGTGGCAAATAAATAATATTAAATTTATTTCTCTACTCTTTCCCTCAAATTAACATCTTTAATCACAAAAGCTTTTTTAAATCAATCTTAATACAGTAACTGTGCAAAGATTTTTATTCTACATCATCACTGTATAAAAGTAATTTTTTTTTACAAAATAATTTTAAAATGTGTTTTCTTCCTGTTTTGAAGTAGGTACCATGTTCCTGCTTCCATTCTTTGGTCGTTATGATTGTTCAGTAACACATATTTCCAAATGTACCTTAACACAGGTATCAACAGCACTGTAAGAACATTACTATCTATTAAGGGCACAAGCCCACAAAACTTATAAAACTAAGTCTCATAACAGTACATTACAAACATTTTAAGGATATGCACAACAAACAAACTAGGTAGCCAAGTAGTAAATTTACATTGGTCATTTACAACTATAGTCTTTGAATTTACACTTACCACACATTATTAAAGAAACCAAAATTTACGAAATAGAAACAATTTCCAAAAACCTGTATGACACTACTAATCTTGCAATAGCTTACAAGTTAAAATCAGTGTGAAATAGTTTACCGACATTAAAGATTTTTCTCTAGCCTGTACCAGTTGGGAAAATTCTCTACCCTATTCAAAATTTGCCATTTGTTCATTTTTTAAACAACCAAAATAGGAACAAGGCAAAAAAAAAAAAAAAAAAAACTAAAGCCAACAAAGTTTTATACAGTAGAATCTCCATACAAAGTACACAAAGGGAATCAAAATTTCTTGAAAAATACTTTATACTGAACATGTATCTAATTATACGACATCCACCTGTGATTTGAAAGATGTACTTTAAAGTGAAGTACTTTACACTGAGATCCTACTGTATTTGGCTTATACAAAGCTTGCAGTGTTAAGAAATCCCAAGGGGACACGTAATTCAGTCCATGGATTGTGTTAAAAGAAACAGATATTGTATTAGGTGTTATGTGTTGTTTGCATGTTTTGCCAGGTTCATTTACATGAACAAAAACAAAACTAAAGACACAAAATAGTGTAGATATTTCAATAGGTTTTAACTCTGTTTAGATGCTATGCAGAATTTACATGTTTGGTGTTGAGAAATCCGTGAAAGAGTAAAAATGTTGAGTTATTTCCTATGTTTGGCCTTGTCATTTAGAGTATTGGCTATTCACGGAAATATGAGCACTTTTAGAAGCCCTCTCATTTGGAATAATAGTCTATAAACATATTTCATTGTAGCCTTAGACATCAATTTTCGAGTCTGGTGAAATATACACACCATTTATTACTTAATGGCAATATTTATTTTTAAAAAAATGATGGAAGGATTTTTAAAAATGGTTGGTAGGAGAAAAAAAAAACTAGGGCTTCAAAAGTGCTCACTTTACCATTAACAGCCTTTATTCAGTATATCACTGTGTTAACTGTAACTGAAGGGGCAGTGGAGTGCAAATATTTTCCATCACAATGGTCCTTTAGTATACATTACAGTTGTATCTACAAAATAAAAAAGTGAACTGTAAAGTTCACAATTCCTGGAGTCACATAATTAGAAAAAAGTTACCGCTTTGAGGAAAAAAAATGTGGCTTTTCAGAAATTAAAAAAAAATTAAAGGAAAACGTATGAATTGACACAACTGATCACGGTGAATAATAATTGCATAGGCCCATCATGATATTCACAGTACCTATTATGAATCACATTGGGGATTGGGGAAATTGTGGGGCAAGAAAGGTATAAAACAGGAAAATGCAACAAGTAATGTCAAAATGCATGACAAAAGCAAAACACATCCCCAAATTGCTCCAGAAAGTGAAACTGCTGCCCTCATAGCAAGCGATAGTAAAAGACATGCAAACTTATCGGCTTCATATGGTTGTACCTGCTTCATATGCAGCTGGTAAAACTGTATGAAACCGGCTTAAAGTTATATAAACCTTGTAAATGTGTGTGCTCTCAGTGCTTATGCAATGAGAGGCAATGTAACATATGGATTTCATCATCATGTAGAGAAAATGACACTTTCAACACAAATAATTGTTGCACTCTGTTGGTATAGTGTAGATATGCAACTATTTGTCAATCAGAAACTAAGTTGTTTTTAACATAACTCTAATGCCTAGAGCGAAATTTCTTGTTGCCAGGTCACCACTGCCAACCAAATATTTGAGGCTGGTGACTATGAAATAAAGTGAACTATTAATTTAATGGACTACGAGAGGAGTGGTATCTTCTTTGTTGCAGATTGTATAGTATTACCGAGCGAAACGCATAAAGTCGCTTGGTTGGTAAAAAATATACATCCATTACCATTTTCATCTATGTAACAAAGTCTTGCCTAATTGTTACTTTTGACATCCATACCAGAGAATGCACCATCCTATTTCAGTGCATTTAGCATGCTTGGAGATGGATAAGACACTTTCAGTATCATGAATGTAAAATAGTGGCAACCAAAGATTTTCATCAGGCTAGTGTCATCAAAATTGAAATTTCATGCCCTGCTCTCTAATGGCCTAGGAAGTACACCTAAAAATTTTATAAGAGCTGTAGTTTAAACATAATCATTACATGGTTACTGCAATATCATTAACAGGCATAACTAACTTCATAGGTCTGTGCGACTAAAAAAATACATTTCTCCACTATGATATAGTGGTCTGGAGGAGAAGGAAAATAAAAGTTACACACCTGGGTAAGCAGTTAGCACAAGTTCTTTCATAACACTTTGACCTTAGCCTTAAAATGCCAATTTTTGCAGGAGTAAAGCCTTGTCTACAACTAATTTTATGCAAACTGTTAAAACACTAAGCACCACCACAAGAACACTGGCATGTATACAATCAATGTCAACAGGTATAAAAATAAAAAGATTGTAAATGTATATATACAAATATTTTTACTTGTGTTTGTAATGAAAAATAAACCCTTTTGTAAAAAAAAAAAACATTCTGCAGACTTCATAGTCATGCTCAATTATTTTTTAATGTGTTTTGCATTTATGTTTACTGATTTCACATAACATTAAAAATGCACGGCAATGGAGATGCCATCTGTTGCCCAACATCCATACAGTTAGTTTTCATTTGCTTGTGAAGACTCTAATTCTGATTGGCTGTTGTTAAACACAAAGCCTTGAATATTGGATAACTTTTAATGCATTTCGTTTGATGTTTAGAATCACGATAACATTCACATCAATTGTAGCAAATACCATTACACTCCATGGATTCAACACTTATCGTTACGCGTTATTGTAGCATCAATGCAATTTTACCCAAGCCTTTAGTATTTGTGGACAATTGTCGCTTCTGATGTCTGAATGTTAACATGTGATTATTGCTCACATCCTTAAAGCTACATGTTTTCGTTATAAAACGGAATACAAAACAAATGGTCCAGCTGTACAAAGTCAAGGAGAAGGAAACTGTTTCCTGCATGGAATGTCAGAAGTGAACTGTATAGTGAGAGAGTAATTAGGAATTAGAATTCTTGGACATTTCCCCTGTTCTATCAATCTCTTAAACCAGTGGTTCTCAAACTGTGGTCTGCAGACCATTGACAATTGGTGGCTACGTCCCAGATGGTCTATAAAATTTTCTAAACACAACACAGTTATTGATTTGAGATGCCTAGTTATAAACACAATGTGGTTTGTTCTTTAATGTGCAATGCTATTTTCAGCATTTTGTCCTCTTCTCTAGTTTTAACATATACTAAAACAACTATTTTTATAAATTAATTTTAAACTTATTTTAATAAATTGTTAAACCATTATTTGTAGTGTTGAGGTATGTAGTCCAAGGTACAGTTTGAGAGCCAGTCTAGCGCTGTGCTCTCTTGCAAGCAAGCAAGGCAGAGAGTGTGTTGGCACAAGAGTCACTAGTATCAGGCTGGCCACTCCATCAACACATTTAAGATTCCATATTTTCAGCTTTAATTTGCAAAATACGTACCTTATGCCTCAGTTTTAGTGTGTAATCAAGTTGCATACATTTTTAAATAACTTAATTTTCACAAAGCAGAAACATGAAAAACTGTTTTCATGAAAAATACAAAGGGCAAAAGCTTTGTTTTCATTTTTTTAAGCCTCTGAACATGCAACTTCAGAGTACCCGTGTGAACAAAGTCTGATGTTTGAAGGCTTGTAGCAAAATAATTGGGAATGAGTCACCCAAACCTTTTGATATTACTTTTTGCTACTCTGTCTTGCAAATTTGTGGTAGGACCTATTAATCTACGTAGTTTAGTTATAATTCTATAAACTTTTGAACATCAGACTTCTGAGCATCCCTGCCAGCATTCGCAATGGAACCCTCTTAGACAGTTGCAGCACGAGTCACTCACAGCCTTTGTGTGGTTCTTTTGCTGAAGACCAGCAGCTGCCATGCAGGCATGACTCGCTGTTTGTGCTGTGAAGTTGGATACAACTAGATAACAGGTTTGCCAGACTTTAGAAGCTAACTTCATCCCAGTGCTTTGTAGATAAAACCAGGTGATTTCTTCCCGGCTATGTTATTAAATTCACTGGTTTATCCAGAGTTCCTGGTGAAAAAATGAAAATCACTGTATTTTCCCAGATTCCCAACTCAGTAGCCACCATAGTAATGAAACATGATGTTACCAGACGTACATTTGAAGACATCTGCAAACTGTGGCGTTAACCAAATGTCCATGAATCCAAAATACTGCTTAAAAATTAGTGCAGAATACTGTTCTCAGATTAACAGCTTCTCAGTACACATGCAGGTGAGAAGATATCAGAATTATCATGCATTATGAAAAAGCGACCAAGCCAAACCCCATTGTCATACAGGGCTCTTTCTCAAAGCCATAAGAAACACTGACCCACTAGGGAAATTCAATAATACATTTGCCCAGAATCACAAAAATTACCCTAGTAATGGCACCAGGAGAAGTACAACTACTCCAGTAAGCAACACAAGCACAACTGTGCTCATCATACATGGCAATATTCAGTCAAAATCTTCCTTTAATCACCCATAAACACCACAATAAAAGCACAAACTGTTGCCTCCCTAGTGGATCTGTAATGATGAGTGAAAAGTTTAAAGCTGCCACAGCTCAAGGAAATAAAAAAAAGTTAATTATAAAGTGCAAAACATACATTATTAAACACTACCTTTATTATGACAGATAATAATTTAATAGTGACTTCTACTATGCTTTCCAGAGTGCTGCCCTCGTGCTTTCAGCCACACGCCTCGGAACTTGTTAACTACAAGTTTATATCTACAACTTACTCACTGTCAGTGGGAATTTGAAAACAAAACTACAATTAATTAATACACAAAACAGCTTTAATTTGGTTACAACAGAAAAAACATGCCATTCCTGGTACATACACTGAGAGGTACACCCCTAAATACTTGCAACAAACAAAAAAATAGGAACCAACTTGTTAGAAATGTCACCGGAACTCAGTACAGGTATGCCATTTTCCAGATATTTGTGAAAAAGTTAATTTCCCTATAGAAAACAAACACTGCATGTATTGCATAAATAAGGGTATCTAGTGCAATCATCCTATTTAACCTTTCAATAACAACCAATTAATCCACAACTTAGTTTAGCAACAATGCTAGTCACATACAGTTTGTACTATTTTACTTTATAAAAATAGGCCTCCTGGTCACAACAAAAATTTATTATTGCAGCAAATTTTTGGGAAAATTGTGAAACCAACATTTGGAGTGTCCAGTCATGAAATATGGTATCTAACATTTTTCAGTAAAATAAGTTTTTGGTAACAACCGATTCCTTATAGCCTACTTCATTGCATTTTAAAGAGTCTCAGGAGGAATTTTTTAATTTAGACACAATAGTGATGGTCACAATATGTTGTTTGTAGCAGATTAATGCAAATGCAAGTAAAACATGTGAAAGAGTAAACATGGCAACACAAAGACAACTGTTTTTATGAATATGACATACAAAGAAGTTCTTTATGTGATGACCTAGATAACAATACAAATTTTGATCCCGAGTATGAAAGCTAACAATTAAGGATGAAATTGAATCTTATAAAGGTGAGAAACTAACACCTTACCTTTCAAGCATCTTTGGTTGTAAAACATGCTAGGTGTTGTACCTATCATATTCTTCACTATACCCCCATCTATTTGGGCTCCAGCATGGCATGAGTTTTTAAATTACTTTCAGTTGCCATGTATTACATTGAAGTAGCGAGAAGCCTCACAATGCTATTGTGCTTGTCATCCTTTTTGTTTTTGTGCACACTTTTTTTTTAAATTTCCACAACAGTATTATACACAATGGTACTAAAATTAAATACAGGAATACTGATTATTAAAATATAAAAAGTACATGCAAATATAAACAGTATATCAAACCAAAAAATAACATAAGCACAATACTTGAGTTCCAAAACACTGATTGTTTCAGATATTAAATCCACATGAAAATGATGAAGGCTGTCAACCCAGGCCTTCCCTTCCAGCTGAAGAAGACGGGTTCCCAGAAACAGTACCTTCTGCTATGAAGCCAATCTGCATCTGTGATATCACTGTAACTAAGGATTCAACAGAAAAATAAGAACATTTTCATAATTGTCACAATAACTGTTATAAAAATGTCCATGGAGAACGCTATTCAACAATACTTCAAACAATACACCACAACGAAAACCAGATACATATGACACAAAAGTAGAGAGATGATGCAAAACTATGAGAAACCACTATAAGCAAACAGAAATACTACTTGAAGGCTGCTGCTGGGCTCAAGTTCATTCAGGATGCACCAAAAGACAACTATGTCCTTGTGCTTATGTTTGCTTTATAGCAAATTCTTCTGTTTCCAAAGCTACCCACTTGCCCTGCATTTTACAAAAGGAAACGTTTCTGCTATAACCTTATCATTCACGACTGCTCATCCGCCACAGTATATTTTTATTACACTTGGAATGAAGCTATGGCCATTAGCGAAAGCAATTAAATAGGCACCTGCATTTTGAAACACTTTGGCAAGCATGACATACATTGTGACTAATAGCAATATCCGACAACTGCTGCAGCCAAAACAAGAACTGGACTATTGTTGCATTTTGCCTGAAATTATTAGCTACTGGAAAAGTGAAAATGTCCAATATGTCTTCCCCACTTTTGGATATAATATATTACTATCAGACAGAGACTTTGGTAGAGTAGAGCAATTTGTATACTCTCCAGAGGAATGGGGAGATGTAATAAAGCTCAAAAGTCTCCTCCCTTACATGTGTATCACATACAGCGGAAAAATTTAACATCACAGCTTCAGCCAAAGACATTTCTATTGGGACGAAAGGCCTTCCTCTTTCTCAAAAATTCTTACAACAATTTAATGCTGAGCTGCTACCTCTTTACAAGCCATGACCAGTTGACAAAGAAAAACTAAATTATATGTTCAGCCTGTTGTAGTACATCCCTATACCAGGCACAGAACTTCTTGGTCACTTAGTCTCAGCCAATCGGTGAGCAATACCAAACCAAGTTGCCACATTTAACAAGTGTCCATCGCACCACTATATAAGCATTGTGAAATATTAATTCTAGTTTTTTTTGTGTGTGTGTCTGTGTGTGTGTGTATATATATATATATATATATTGCATATGTAAAAAATGTTTGAATATAGTCATTCAAAGTCAAAATGTACCAACACTTAAATTTACATGTTAGCAGCATCTATTAAATGTAAATCTAAAAATAACCATTTACTTAAAGTTGCATAAAAATATAAAAATGCAACTATGTTGCTGTAGCTTATGTGCCAGTGCAAGCCTTTTCACTGTCTGCACAGTTGCGAGGTCATTCCTTTCCATTACACAAACTTCAAGTTATTTGATTTCTTAAATAAGGGATATCCGGAGGGGGGTTCCATGGCAAAATCATTGATCCCCCCGATCAATGATTTTGCCATGGAACGTGTTGATACTGTACTAACTACATTCTCATGCATACCTGCCAAAATTTGTTTTGTCGTCTGAATTTACCCACATTTATCGTAAAATTATAATATATTCCTCTGTGAAATGTATATTTTTTTAACAGTTATCACAGTTATAGTTTACTGACTTTTTTTAGGCGACACAAATATAGTCTTCAGCCTAGATATACAATGTGCTCTCCCCTGCCTAGCATAATCATCACACTACGTTCACAGACATCACATGCCCTTGCTGTCAAAACTGTTAATTTTGTTTAAAATTTGTACTTTTGCAAAATTTGTTTAATAATTTACATTAAAATAATCCACATAATTATACGTCAACCTTGTTTGTGAACTTTTTTTTGCTACTGGTGCTGTTACAAGGTTTACTAAGCGCCATAATTCCAACAAAAACATTGCACACAAGCAACTGAAAAACATTTAGGAAAGTTCAAAGCCTGTCGCAGAACTGGGACTACGTAATAGAGCGGACACCAACAATGGGTGGAATGGCAGTGCTACACATTATCTTGTGTCGACTAAGCGAGTGTCATATTGCGACGTTGCCTACTTTCAAAGCAAAGCAGGCACATTTAGATATGCAAGAATGCTTTCCTGTCAGAGGAAGAACGAATATTATCCACTACTCTGAAAAATATTCACCAGTTTATGCCTGCTGTAATGTAAAAACCTTAGTACTGTAAAACACAAATGGATAAAGCTACAGATACTGGATTTTCACTTACTTAATTAGAAAAATAAGCATCTTGCAAAAAAAAAAAAGACTGAATTTTAATTAAATATTTAACTATTTTTGAGCGCACCTGAGAAACATTTTGCCGGACTCCGTGAAGACACTGCAACAGTGCACAGCCGTGATAGGGCTACTGGCACCAGTTAGTGGGAGAAGCGAGGCAGATCGACTCACCTTGAGCAGCCAAGAAGTTTTGTGTTTGCGATAGTAACTATCATAGCTACAATAAAAATCTAATTTCTGCTCCCAATAATGCAGGCTAGCGAATACAGAAGTCCACTTCTTGCAGCCAAAAATATATGGACTTGTGCATTAATGCACTCGACTACAGAACTGTTATTTTATAAGATTGCTCCTTTTGTTCTTGTCACAAATTTTGCTTAACATCTTTGTATGTAATGGCATATGTAAAATTGATTCAATTCCAAGTGGTCAACTTCCATATTTATTTAGTGTGTTCATAAATCAAGCACAGAAAGATACATGTTGTCAATATCCTAACCCTGAGTAAATACTCTGGGTAAATGGTATGTACCATTTATCTTGCTACTTTTCCACTTGTAGTTATGTTAAACGTGGTACATAAAGTAAGTTGTAACCTATGTATGCAAGTAAAACATGTATCTACTGTAAACTGCTTATTTCTTATCGCTTTAAAATTCAGGGGAAAATATTACACTTAACTTATCACTGCATATTAATTCTGCTCTAAAACATATGGAAAAATATAACATGATAATGCAAGGGAAGAGATGTATATTTCAATGCATTTTAAAGCTCTTAAAACATAAGATTAAATGTTATTTGTATCAACTAATCAATTGAAGATGATTCAGTTTAATGGAAGCTTGGTGATTCGAGGATCCAGGTAGAAGAATTTACAAGATTTGCATTGATTTGTTGTTGATCCAGATTGGAAAAATTTCTGATCCTGCGAGGCCAGTCTTCTTCAGCTTCCGAGGAGCAATATTCCGCTGCATGCACGTCATGCCCAGAAATACAGTCTGTAGCTGGTGTTATCAAAGGGACATGAATCAACCACTGGACTTGATGAGAGACTAGTCAGAATATTCAATCCTTTTACTAACAAAAGTATAACTTCTTTTATTTTAAAGATATTTTTTATGCCGCTAAATTTTCAGATTACACCAATCATACAGATTCAAACTTACTGCTAGGCTACATGTCGCAAAAATTTTGTTCAAAAAACACTAGTTTCTGAAAATAATACGCAGAGATGTTTCCTAAACTTTCACATTGCGTTTCCCACAAACTTACTTTTTGTTAGTTACCATGTTTTACAACCGGACATCTCATGTAGGTGTATGCACAGAAATGTTTTAGAGTATAGTAATGAGACAACTATTTTATGATTTTCATCATAGGCCTATTATGCTGCATAAACAGCAGCAAACAAATAATGAACATACTTTCACATACTTTCTAACCAACAGCACACCCACAGCACTTACAGACAGTCAGTCTACTGATAAGACACTAAGTTTACAACCACATACATGTTTGCATTAAACTTTTGTACTTACATTACAATATATTTTGGAGTGCAAACAATTTCAAGTCCACAGTCAATAAAAAATCAACTGCATAAGAAATATGAAGCACAAATTTCAATGCTAGATTTCAGGCTTGCACACCCAATACGAACACTCACTAAGTTTACAACCACATACATGTTTGCATTAAACTTTTGTACTTACATTACAATATATTTTGGAGTGCAAACAATTTCAAGTCCACAGTCAATAAAAAATCAACTGCATAAGAAATATGAAGCACAAATTTCAATGCTAGATTTCAGGCTTGCACACCCAATACGAACACTAAGTATCTAGATGTCAAGGCACAACCAACACATGTCAACAATGTTCACTTACAAATGAAACAAAATTAAGTTATATCCTCGAGATTTGCTTTATGAAGAAAGAGCAAGTATTACGTATAGTATTGCAAAATCACAGTGTGTTCAATGGCAACACACATGATTACAAAAAAAAAATCAAGAATTTAACCTTGAATAAAATTACCTCTTCAAAAAATGACTACATAACATTACAAAATGAAATTTAATTTAAGCAACAATAAGAGAACTATCAAAACTATACACATTTACCATTTGTTATCCTTAAAAAGGCACAATATCAAGGCCAGAGAACATCCAAATACACCACAATTTCTCACAAGGATAAACAACACAGAAAAATAAATCCTTTTCTAGTGGTAACAAATGCACCAATTCAGAACAGTTAAAATAACAATAACTTGGTGATATAAAAGCTTAGTTGCATGAATTTCCCTTCATCACGGGCAAATCTAAGCCATTTACAGCAGTTGTAAAGGTTGGTGATTACATGGTCACTCAACAAATATTTTCTTTAATAGAACACATAACTGGACTGTGCTTTACGCTGCAAAAACTAATCTTTGAAATCTTGCAGAGTCGAGCCGTAGTACTTAAAGCAACATTACTAATACTGTCAGAGGTTTAGTGCCAAAACCACATTGTTGAACACAAATTTATCCTCCATAATTAGACAGCAACAACAATGTGGTTCCAAGCAATATTTATAAACCTAGAATATTAGCCAACAATGTGGTGATGCAAGGCAGAAATCGAGAAGGAAAAATTAGACAAAATTCAACAAAAAAAAAACCAGCAGCCCAACATCAATGCTATAACACTGACCCATACAGCACTCACCAAATTCCCACCTCCTAGCTTTGGCAGTAAACAATTTTATTCTAGAAAATTGAACACATTCAGAAATTGTATCAATAAAAAAATACAATTGACTACTTTAAACAACATTAAATTTCACAACACTGTCATAGGGCCTACGTGCTTCTTTAAAACTTATCACTGAACATTGCAAAAATGTGTCGCTTGCTAAAATCAATTTATAAAAAATTTTTTTCTTAAGCATCAAATAACCTAAAACCTACCTGCATAATTTAAAAATGTCACAAAAATAGTCTTGCCATTGTAAAACATACAATGTTATAAGAGCACAAAAAAAAATTTTGCACAGCATTCTCCTTGTATTCCTTTTGCGTTCAAAAGCTACTACTGTGGTGCACAAAAGTCATTTTACAAAATAAAATAAAAACATTTCACAAAAATTTTAAAAGCACTAGTAACACCAATACGACTGTCCCATGTCTTCCATCTCACATGTAATGTTCTCAACAAGTAAACAAGCTTTAAACATGTGGCCATAGAACCCATTCACTGTATTTACATAAATTAGTTGTCACACGCACATTGTTGAGACATTTTTTGAAGACAGATTTAATGAACAGCAACAACATCCAATATAACAAATAAATGCTACAAAAACTTCTTAAAAACAATTTTGTTAGTTCACTTACATGCAATGTGCATAAAAAATATTATGACTGAACACACAACATAAATGGCCCTGCTACACCTTATCAGATGGTTCATTCCAAGAAAGTCTGTCTTCATAAAATTTTATAACAATGTCAGGACAAACAACCTTTGCTTCATCTGCAGCAACCATATCTACATCCTCACAATTCAACCATTTCATTAGGAAAAAGAGTTTTCCATCATTCTTTGTTGCACCTACAATGCACTCTGGTTTCAAACCACGGTCAAAACCTGTATCTGGGTCCACTTGCTTTGTGGGCTTATTCTTCTCCGATGTTTCTGGCCTAATCAAATTTTTCTTTGAGCTTTCATTACTTGATTTTTCATGTTTTGCTTCTGTCATGTCTTTTCCCTTGCCGCTACTAGATAACTTCACTTTCCAACTACTTGCTTCAGGCCCTGATTTCTTAAGCTTCTTACCGCTAGAATAATTTTCTTCTATGCCTTTGACCACTTTCTCCTGTTCTGACGTTTCACTATCTGAAACTACTTTTGACGCTTTCTTATGGGGCGAGGTTACATTCTCATCTTTCCGTTTCAATGATGATCTCTGCTTGCCACCACTTTTATTTTTCTCGTTCTCTGTCAATTCAGCTTTTGTGGGGTTACTTTGGACACCTTCCAATTTCGCAGAATTCCTATTCTCTTTCCTGGCGTCAATTTTAACAACAGTTTTCTTATCATTACCAGCAGATATTTTGTCAACTTTCACATTATTTGAATTAGTTTTAAAGTTATCTGCACGAGACTTTTCAAACTCTGTTAACAATTCAGGGCAGTTCAAATGGTCTTTCCGCTCCCAAGTATTTTCCTCGCTTGGATATCCCTTCCATTTGAGCAAGTATTCTACTTTACCTTTTCTCACTCGCTTATCAACTACTTTTTCAACAACATAATCCACGTCAGAATCACTTTCTCTCTCGGATGTAGACATTTTTCTAAAAAAAACAACTTACTTAAAGAACAACACAGCTTCCTGCCAAATCAAAACACGACGTAGCAACCGTAACAACACACACTAATCTCTGCGCAATCGCTGCCAAAATGCCGCCAAACAGTGGTGACACCAAAGATTCTACAAGTACCAGAGATGTCATTCAAAGCAAAGCTATGGAACGATTATTTATTTGCCCAGTGCAAATGGGCCAATATCAAAACAATAAACATTGTGTTCAAGGGTTGGTACTTTTAAATGGAAAAGTTTTAAGGATAAAGTCTAGAACACTCAAACATCATTCTTGTACAAAAAAGTGAGCACGTTCTGGTACATCTCGACTTGTAGCGTGTGAACGACCGCCAAGTAAGGTAATAACAAGAACACAAAAGCTTGTAACTAGCTAGTTCCATGTAGGCATGCTCCTATTTTTCACCATCATTCTTGAACAAATCTATTGTAAACAAAACTTATATTTTGTTGTTGCTGGCAGTAACCAGATTGTGATGAAATAAATAATATGTCGATTAATAAATGAGTAAATCACCTCAGTAAACCTATATTTGATATTATTAATTTGTCATTAAAAACTGGGGTTGAGCCAAAAGGATATTTAAAAAAAATAGAGTGGTGCCCAAACATAAAGCAAAGGATAAAGTAACCCAAGAAATTATAGGCCAATATCCATACTATCCCCCCCCCCCCACCCGGAAATTCTTGAGATAGTTGTTAGAAGTAGGATACTTGAACACTTAAATAATAACACATATTTCTATCCTTATCAATATGGTTTTCTTGGAAGTAAGTACCACCAATGCAACATTGGACTTGATCATAAAACTACAAAATGCTTTAAACAATGATGAAGTATCTGCAGGTATATTTCTTGAGCTAAAAAGGCCTTTGATACTGTGGATCATGAGTTGTTAATGTATTAGGTTAAACAAGGAGGTATTGGAAATGTAGCGAACTAAATGTTCCAGAGTTACTTAGAAGAAAGAAAAATATTAGTTGACTGCAATAACAATCTTAGACATGCTAAATTAATCAGTATAGGTGTACCTCAAGGGTCAGTTCTTGGACCAGTATTATTTATCATGTTCCTTAATGAAATTGAAAATCTACCTTTAAATGGAATCTTGGCGTTGTTTGCAGATCATACAAATATTATTTATATGAGTTACAATGGAAGTAATCTTCATATATTATTGCGAAAAAAAAGGACCTAAATATCTTACAGGAATGGTTTGAGATAAATGATTGACCATTAACAATGAAAAGACAAAATATATATGATTTCAAAAACTAAGAAATAAGGACAACATAAATAACATAATATTAACATACGATAATTGTCATCTTAAACAATTGTTTTCCACAAATTACCTTCCCATGTACATAGATTTAGCCTTACATAGATTCAGGCATTGAGCATATAGTTCGAAACGTGCGCAACCATTTTCTCTGGCCAGGCCTTAACGCAGACGTAAGACGATTTGTACAACAATGCTAGAATTTCAAATTATACAAGGCGCTTCGTTCAAATGGAAAGCAGCAACAAAGGCCACGCATGCCAGGAAGACGTTCAAGACGGTGTGCATAGATTTGATGGGTTCGTAGCCCAGGAGGAGAGGAGGAAAGGAATTTCTTGTCGTAGTAACCAACATGTTTTCATGCTGGACAGAGGAGTATCCTACCAGTGAAGCCAGGGCAGAGAAAGTCACGATAGTGTTGGAGGACCAGTTTTTCCCGTGTTGGGGATTCCCATGGTATCTACTAACAGACAACAACACACAATTTACCGGTCAGAAGTGGAGATAATTGTGCACAAAGTTGGGTGTTAACTATGTCACAACTGTGGTGTATCACCAAGAGCGAACCCCACAGAACACAGAAACCAGGAGATCAAAGCACAATTATGACTCCGCCTGAGAGAACAACACACCACTTGGGCGGGTGACATACCCGCCATTTTGTACACGCTCTGAAGCAGAGTAAACAGAGCAATGGGGAGATCACCCGCTCAGGTACTATTAAGAGGCTACCTGGCCTACAAGGGGAAGTGAAATGTCTGCAATGTGAAGACAGCAGCTAACTCCCGAGCATGGATACGCAGAGACAGCAGCGACAGCGATTCATGCACATCATACAACAGCAGGATCGCTATGCGGCAAGATGGCTACCAGTTACCAACAGAATGCCACCTAGACTAAATGAGGGGAAGGAAGTATATGTACAGATGCACCCCAAGTCCACAGCAAAGAAATATTTTAGTGCAGGATTAGAAGCACATTGTGGGGGGGGGGCGCATTGTATGCTACAGATGAACAGACCCACCACTTATATCATTTGTGTGGAGAGGAAGAGGGTACTGGTACATCGGGACGATATCCAGCTAACCCCAGGTGCCGTCGACGATGAAGTTGTTCCAGGTGTGAACCGACCCAATGACGTCGAAGGCCGCGACGGCTGACACTGAACGAGGGGTGGGGTGGAACTTTAGAGGGGAAAGATCGCAAAGGACCCACCCGAGGTGATGCAGGATGGAAATGCTGTCGACGAGTTCCGGGAGGAAAGCAGCGAGTAGGAGCATGCATCTGCACTTCGAGGAAGAGTAAAACAGGAGACAGAGAGCATGGAGTTCCCCAGCATAATTTCGCCCTGCAGGGAACTTGTAACACCTCGGACAAAAATCATAGTGGGTAAGGTGCACAGCAGTGTTGGTGCTCTCACTGAGGAGCAAGAGCAAGAGTAGGCTAAGCAGGAGCAGGGGAAACTGAAGACGCAAGTAAATAATGCATGTGGCAGTATGTTTACAGGGGCTGTTCAGCTTGGTTGCACCCAGGGGTGGGGCAATCGGCAGGAAGATACCAGGAGCGAGGACGGGGGCAGCAAGGGTAGCGAGTCGGGGAGCTCGCTTTGCCTTCGGTGTTCATACCGGTGCGCACACCTGCAAAAGAATTGCCACCAGTTGAGGCAGCCAGAGTTGCCTACCAGGAAGGGGCCACTGCAGGCAATGCATCGTGCAGAAGTGCCACAGGAGTGACGGTACCACCAGTGGTCATGCAGGGTGGCCCGCACCTGCAGCTGCTGCAAGTAAGATCATTCGGCCTACAAACGGTCTCGAAAGAGAGAGGGGGCGTTTTATGTGTGCCACGTAGACACACCACAAAGGCCATATGTCCGCCGAGACCTGAAATGCTACTACACCATGGTTGCGCACCCTACCGACGAGCAGAGCATGCGCCCAGTCGCTGACAAGCGATCAGAATCGGTTCAACGCAGAGCAGTGCAATGGCACGCCAGTGCAGAGCCACCAGTGATGCCATAGTAACATTAGAGACTCAGCGAGGTACAAGAATATGGAAATATAACTGGCTATAAATGAACTTGTGAGAGAGTATATATACCAGAGACTTTGTTATGTTTTTATTAAAGGTTTCATTTCATGTATTGTTTATTTGTTTCAAATGTGCATTGTTAACGTATTATCATTTGTCTCATCATACATCCAGAGTTATATTCATTTCATTCATCAGTGTTTATATTGCAGGGTTATTCATGTAAATTTTAAAAAGAGTTTTATTGGATAGTATAATGTAAGGTAGAATAATGCAGTTTGTAACAGAAAGTACTGCCGCTCTATTACTCAGTTCAACATAGGCCCGCCTGCACATCAAGTGGGAACACTAGTCTGCAAGTACCATCAGACGAGGGTTGTGCATATTGTCGAGAGCTCCGGCTTTTCCCACGTGTGCCATGCGGTATTCAACATTTTGGAATGGACCCTTCATCGCAACATACGTTAATTCATTCCGGAACCTTTCTAGCATGTAACCACCTGCTACACCACCCTCCCTTCTCTCAGAAATTGCAAATCCCAGGGAAGTTTAATTCTGCCTTAACTTATTGTGTCGTAAGAGTTTTGTGTAACTGCAGTGGCCAGTCTTTGCCACCTTTCATTGTGTAAGTGCTCTCCGAGGGGGAGGTTTAATTTCATCGAATAAATGGGTCTGTGAATTGAATAATACGTGATTTATTTCGATCGTAATGTGCATGTCAAGGATTGGCCCTAACAATACCCACTCACACAATGTCTTACGTCAGTAATTTTTGCAAGTATCAGTTTGAATTATTGTTCTGTGTCTTATGGGTATGTGGTTGGCCCTAACAATCCACGTACATGAGTGTTAATGGCTAGTCAACTTTCCTGCCACGAGAAGCATAAGGTACTTAGTCCACCCACCGGCTACCATTTAGCAAACACCTCCAAAAATCATTCATCTGGAGTAACAATCAATGTGGTAGAGGTCACCAGCATCAGCGGCGAGGAGATTTAGTCCAGGTGGATGACCCGCAACCCTGAGATCAGCTGAGTCAACAATCATATTGACGTCGCCACGACACCATCTGGCGCCTATCTGGGTAAACCATATCCTAGACCTCACATTCACCACCCCAAAATCACATCCGATCCTTTATCAGTCCATTCCTAGCCGTCAGGTGTATGAATTTTAAAAAAATAAATGTTTGTCTTTATTTCTGTGAATGATTATATATTTTCTAAATTTGTAACATATTTAGAGCCTGAAAAATATCTGAGTGGACTAAATCTTTATTCTTTTTTATGGTATATGCTTCCAAATCATACACAGTTGACATCAACCATCCACTTCATTGCTCCCCAGCTGGTGTCGTATGTATGGATCACACAATTCCATGCATACTAACTAGCCACCACAAGCAAACATTAACCTCAAGTCGTGCACACAGCAGATTAACATGCCACAAAAATGTAGGATAGTATAGCTAGGAAGATAATCCGGTATGTTTTATTTTCGTCTAGTTATGTTTGTTTAGGTTCTGTTTACTTTATTTCGAAGAAAAAAGTCAACAGCGAATTGTCAAAGTGTTGATTGGGGAGTGATTTCTTTAGTTTAACATCTTTCATGAGAAGCATTATTTTGATGTTCTGGCTTTCTTATGAGTTTGTGGAATTCTGAGTTGCAAATTGTTTTGAATGGAGCAATGGAAAATATTGCCCATATGGAAATAACATTCAAAATATTGAAAATTCGAACATTTTAACTTCAATGAAAAAGCAAAATGCCATATTTAACTTGCTTATCGTATTCGTACAGATGTAGCAATACACACGCGCACTTTTGTCGAAAATAACCCTACACATGTTTAATTCACAATATAGTGAAATAAACATATATTACACACCACAAAAGTAGCGAATATGCGACTTTTTTAAGCCACGTGTATTTCAATAAATATAGTAACTGTTACAAATACTTTTTTTACAAAACAAGCAAACTTATTGTTTGTTAAATTTTTAATTTCTTGAACACATGTTTTCCTATGGAAATTCTTACAAGTTTACTTCACCAAAATCACGTTTGTGCGTCACTAGCATTATATAATTTTTTGCATAATAATTCAGTAAAAACCACACTGTTCATGTTTCCTAAAACCAACTAATTATCCCTTGGTTACCATCCATGCTAGCCTCCAAATACCAACATTTCTAGCATTTTCGCCACTGTGACGTCAGTGCCTGAAGCATTAGGGCTTTTCCTCGGCAAGATTATGCATGAGAATGGCTGGCAGTAGAATGACGTACGAGATGCACCGATGTACCTGTGAGAAGGGATCAGAAATACTTCACTGTGCATATCTTTTGCATTGAGAACGTAACAGAATACATCCTAGCTCACATCATCGACAAAGCACAGTGGTAAAGCGTCATGTAATGCTCACATCATAACCAACATCATAAAAAGAAATGTGGATTTATATAAATCATTGCACTTCAGTTTCTACAATTGAATCAATATAACTGTATTTATATTTTCAATTCCATTAAGAAATTTTCATTAAATTATATGCAGTTTATTTACATTATGGCGACATCCATTGCCGAGAGATGTGGTTCATGGATGGTGGTCCAGGAGCCAGAATAAAAATTTGGGAAATTAAAGGTTTGAGGAGTGTATAGGTCTGGGTGAAGTGAAATAGATTAGGTATTTTACCCATGGCGCCAGGCACTGGCAGACTTAGTGCAGTGAAGTGGTGGACCTGACTCTCCTCACTGGGCGGTGTTGTTGACGGCCAAAGGCAGCTATCCTTCCTTGCTGCTGCACTCCTCAGATGAATTTTGATAAATACTGTATGCATACTACGAGGTGGAGTATTAAGGGCATCCACAACCATGTGCTATGTTACAAGCTGAAATACTTACAACAAAATATGACAGTTCCAACCTCATGCAATTTGGCGGAATATTGTAAGGGCCATACCCTGAAATGACTTGCAGCTTACCAGGAAAAAAAACAACCGATTCACGTAGTGATATTTATAAGATATTGGTTAAACATGCCCCAAAGGTAACACTTTACAAAACAACAAGCCGGACAAATACCAGTCAGCAGCGGTAAAACTGTGCAAAAATGGTATGAAGCCCACACGTAATTTTATCCGTAATTGTGCTTCCCAGGCGATGCAAACACTGCGGAAGTCAGAGGCGGTGTCTCGGGGAGCTAACGAATAAAGTTTGTGAAGACAATTAAGCTATTGCAGTGAAAAATGATTGGTACTAACAGTGCATGCTGCCCGGGCGCAGAATCGAATGGTACTCGACCGACCTCTCTAAGCTCTTGGTGTCTACTGAGCTTCCAACATAGTGCACCAGTTGTGGGACTGCTTTCTGGTACCTTGCATGTTAAAACAATCCTAACATAACACAGTCTTGCAATAACTAGTTTAGAAATTTCAATACATAATTAACAAACATAAACTTAGCAAAAATTCGTGAGACGAAATGTGGTTGATGACAAATTAATGGGAACAATGACAAAACACCTGCAACAACCCTTTAAACTTGCTACAGAGCTTTAGAGATATTATTATTGGTGTCTTTCTTTGCATACATGAAAGTTTGTCACTACTACAGCTCTTTTATATAATACTTGGAAATAAAATATACGGGGTACTACTTCCGGTATCCTTGCGCTAAGCACACGTGGACACATTGCCACTGTCCTCCCATTTGTTGCAGTGTACCTGTACCATCACTTGCACTGCACCACATTGCACTGTCTTGCTTCGTGCCGTGCAGCTCGCCGATTAGCTACCACTCATGGTGGAGTGCACCTCCTCGTTGCGAGTGTTGGTGATGACGGGCAAACTGTCTAAGGGCTGGGACCTCGGCTCACATCAATTATGTCCATAAATTCATATAATTTTCCGCACCGGGTAATTAAACCAAATCGAATCGGAAATAAAATAAGCGATACGCGATAAGCGATAAGCGATAAGAAGAGGTAGACAGATTTCGCTGGCTGCGCACAACCAATCACTACGTGCCAAAATCGAATGGCTTTTCTACAAATACTACTTGACAAAACGGTGTGGATTTGATTTGAGGTTAGAACACTGTTTAGTAAACTGACGTGTTTCACGTGTTGTCACCTTAGGTCGTTGCACACATCCTTCGTATCATCTTCCACGCCCCTTTTGCACTATGTGAGCAATGCAAGTGCACATGCCAGTGTTCCGCATTTGTGCATGTAGTGTCTGTTAATCGCACCAATGCATATTTTCATGTAAGGTTTGTTTATGTTTTGGTACATCAGAAAGGACAGAGGAGATGTTTGTTTTGATTTCTAGTGTACAGGCTATGTATATTTATATTTTGCAAAGTTCCATTATGTGTTACATATTACATGACCAACGTTATGTGTCACATAACATTCAGGTTTGTCTATTATATCTCTTATTATTGTTTTATGGTTAGTGTGTATGTAATATTTTGTTCCTAATTTGTGAAATATTACTCATGGTCAAAGAGTCCATGTAAAGTTTGATTACATTTTCAAAATACACCATGCTATGTTTTTTATCATCCCATTTCAATAAAGTTCGTCCATTAACTTTAAGGAAAGTAGTGTAGCCAAGGTTTGTACACTCAAAATTTCATTAGTGTGTATTTTGCATTGTTATGTTTGTTTGTTTAGAGTGTATATTTAATTACATAATCTCCATGTGACTAACATATTCTTGTTTGAAAAAGCATAACCTAGATACTGGCCAGCAGGGCCAAGTGGCAGATGCCACGTGTGAACTGCACATTGAAGGACAGTGTCCGCAGACGACACCAAGACATGTACGAATTGCTTTTATTTATTTTCTAGTATTTTACGCACTTTTTACACATTGCATCATAACGCCCAGTGTTATAAGTGAATGTACAAATAAAGATAGCCGGAGGGTCAGAGAGTCTCGTATACGCACTAGGTGTGCAAAACCTGTATTTTTGGTTAGGACACGTACAGTCGGACAGAACATTGTAAACAATCCAATGCCATTCACAATTAGTTTTATTTTGCTGATAAATGTTTTAATATTACGTTTGTAAGTATTTAAGAAGTAATTTTTATTCAGTGTATCATCACCATGTCCATCCTCTTGTCTTATAATATAATTTATTTAAATAATGGGACTTCTGTGTAGTTCAGGAAGCGGTTATTAAGACACTGGCTCCTGCATGGATATTTTCTCAATAGGGTTTTCGGCACTTGGTGGGTCAGTCCATGTACGGGCCTCTCTGGACCTGCATCATTTTTCACCAGTAATGTAACGCCAATAGTTAAATTTTTTATCACTGGAACATTTTATTTAATTTCGTTACCCTGGAGAGAGCACCATCCCACAACCCCCACACTTTGTATATGCCGGAGTTTTAACACACTATAATTATTTTGTGGCCACATGCGCTGAGCCTAGTGGCGATTAATATCATGTAAGTTCCGTGTGTGGAAGTTATGTAAATAAATAGTGTGGAAACATTTTCCTTTGTTAATTAACTTATGGCCACTCCCTGGCGTTATAACTGGAGATGAGAATTGAGAATCTCTGTAGCAAATTTTTCGGACATGAGAGGGCCCAAAGCACCTGTCGGGAGTGAGAAATGTGTCGAGGGAGGCTAACGGCCTTCGCCAGCCCAGGTCCCAGGATTTTATAGCAAGAACTTCGTCATCATCAACATCACTACGTCCCAAGGTAAGAGTACAACTTGTTCACCACTGAGCGGACTGCCCTACCCCCCTCCCAGCCCTGGAAAAATTTTCCAACACAATCCCATCCGATCCACATAACCTCTCATTCCCTGCTGGACCTGCAGTTTTGGCCCCGAAAAATCAAATGCTTTGTAATTTTTGTATACTTACCTTACCGAATTCGTAATGCAGATTGATTGTCTCAACTGGTAAAAGCATTTTCTTGATATAATAGGGGTTGTTACTTAGAAATTGAGATATAAACAAACACACTTATCAGTGTTGACCATATGATTTTGATAGTTGTGTTCCTTTGGGGTAGGTCAATATTGGGACATGGGCAGAAGACAAATAAGCTGTCTACCACATCTTTAGTCTATGGTTACTCCTATCCAGTGCTAGGGGATGATACCATAAACTAAATAATGCCTGTTACAGAGCATTCTCAAACAAGAAGGTGTACACCGTCTTGTGCAAGTCTTTTGCATAGGTGACTGGTTTTTTTTAAGAGGTGTGCATGCAAGGGCTTGCATGTGGTGCATGCCACATACACCCATCTAATTGTCAGTTTGCCTGCCACACCGAGTTCCGATAGTGCAGTGCGCCATGGGCACAATGCAGGAGCAATGCAAATAGATGTGACATACCCCCACAGTCACTAGGATAGCGGCCATGTGTGTTGCCGGCATATGAATGCACAATGAGACACCACATTTGCATAACCTATTGAATAAGAGTTTAAAAAGGCAAAAAGTGATGTGCAAGTACACATGTGTCATAGACACATGTTAAACTATCTTAATGTCCCAGTAATTAATCACAAGTGCTTATGTTTGTTTTTCTGTAATGTTTATTTCCACGTGTAACCAACCTCATCACATTCCATCTTTTCAGTGCATATGTTTTCTTTATAATAAAGGCAGTGATATTTATGTAGGCTTGTGAGAGATAAGTATGGTAAGTTAAGGGGTTTAATGTGCAAATGCTGTGTGTAGCAAAGTAGTTCCATGCGGTGTGCTCGTCCGCTAAGCTGGCCGGCACACCGTGTCCTGCTAAATGATTCATAGTCCATATTGTGATGGGTACAGTGCGATACGTCGTTTCTCGCATTTCGCACGTTCGGGCAGCAATAAACTTTTACAACTATCATTTAAAGTGTAATAGACTTTCTTTAACAGGAAACATTCTCATATTAGCCACCTGAGATTCAGCCCCTCGCACCCACCCCATGTTTGCATTACCTGGGTGAACTTTATTTTACACCTTAATCCATTATGTGACCTATGTCTTGTTTCTGTTTCGCCCACTCTGACGTGCCAAGCCAGCAGAAAGTGTAAGTGTTCTCCAACGGAGAAGTGTAAAAAGGCACATTATGAAATACTTAGTGAAGGGAAAATACCACTTGTATTTTTATTCAGGTCGCTGCAACCCATTTAAGGTACAGGCCTTCTCGCGCCAGTTCAATCGTAACTTATGCAAGTGTATGATGAAGTGTTAAGGGTCGCATGTGTTGGAAAAGTAAGTAACAGTGTCGTACGAGCGTATGGGGAGCACATATATCCCACCACACTGTCAGAGAGGAAATATAATTATTTTGGTAAATAACATCTGGTGCCCCAGGTAACAATACCAAAAGCCAGCTTTCCAAAAGTTTATATTTACAGTTCCTCAAACTTAACCTCAACCGTGATTTTACAATCTGACACATGTGAAATGCTAGCTAGAATCGTTAATAATGAGCCTTGTTCCGAAGCAGGATCCAGTTTGATCTTGGTTCTAATGCAAAGTGTTGCACCAACGAAATTGCAACCGACATAACTTGGAAATATGGCTTAGAGTGGAGATTATTTACATATATTTAATTATTTGTGGTAACTGCTTATGTAACCATTTTGAAGAATTCGGGATATCTTATAGAAAGGGAAGCCAATGTCAACATTGGGTACTTATCAATAAATCTGAAGGGTTAATTGAAACGAATTCAACAACCTCTTCCAAGAAAGAACACATGACCACGAACAGTTCTTTAAGTTAAGAAGATTCTGTCTCTCTATTAAAATAGTTACTTCCATACAATTTCACAATATGACATAAGCTAATGATGTGGGTTCCCCCCCCCCCTTCCCCCTCGTCACTAACCAGAATTCATTATCCCTGCCACGCACCGAATAGGCGCAATTAGAATATGCACTCCACATGCATGTGCTATTGGTGCGCCCATGCACACAGTGTTTCGAATAGGAAAGTGCGAGTGAGAGTGAAGAACGCTCGTGCACCTTGAGCAAGGTAGAAAGGTAGTGCAGGCAATATCCACAAATAGTCCTGCCAGTAAAAAGGGTGTAACAGCAGACACTATTCGATCCCTTAATTTCCAAAAGGTTGAAAGGCAAAAAAGTGTTAAAGATTTGTATTGCAATGTTTATGTTCACCCCACTTGTATCACCTTCACGTCATCTCATTGTAGTGTGACATGTGACGAGCTCCCTCACACCTTAGACAGTTTGTCTGCCGTGCATAGGGACAGCAGTAGAGAGCCGTACTCTACCACGTGTGGTAGCATAGTGGTGACCAACGCTACGCAAGTATAGGTGTAGTGAAATGTGCTAAAGGTGACATATTGCAATGTGTAGCATGACACAGTGGACAAGCAGGCACGTGTACTCATGTGCAGTGATACAGGGAAAGAGTACCACAATATGTACTACTAATTTTCCAAAGGTCTTGAAAGGGCAAGGGTAGTAATGCAAAGTAACGTGTATGCAAGGGTACACCCATAAGCTTATTAAAGTGCCATATAATTAAGTGCAAAGTGTCTTATTCAATGTGTTTGTAAACGTACTCATTGCCACGTGTGCCCATCCTCACCTCATTTAATGTATTTTGCAAGTGTATCATGTAATTCAGTTTGCACTTGGCTTTGTTAGAACATTAGAGCAGATTTGATAAGTGGATGTTATGTTTTGCAAGTGTATTGTGACAAAAGTAGTTCTGCATGGTTCGCCTGCGCAGCAACACCAGCACGCGTACCATGTTGTAACTGCAGTAGACGGCGAGTACTTCGAGAGGCAGGTTGTGTTTACCGTCGGTCCGCGTGCACAGGCGGCAATCATCATTTAGCACCATTAAGTAAGTACAATAGACTTCCTTTAGATTTCTGGAACCGTTTTCGTTACTGCCACCCAGGAAACCTCCTCTCACCTTCTCCAGTATTTGCATTTCCTGGGAAATTACTATTCATAATGAGTCACCTAAGGGCCTTCGAGCCATTTTCAGTATTTAACCGCTGCCGACCGCTATATGTTTGGCATTCTTGTGAAAACTGTTTCCTTGAAGGAAAGTGAAATGTATGCCTAATAAAAGACACAATGGAGAAATGTGTGTTTTTATTCAGGTAAGCAGCAAGGTGCTTCATTGTGCGGGCTCTTATAATTCCCGCCAAAATGCATGTGTGTATGAACTTTCAATTTTAATATTATTGCAAGTGTTTTCAGAACTTTACAGTGCAATATGTGAGCGTGTCAATAGCCCAGATAATTCACCACACAGGATGTGCATCAGTTATTCATAATTATACAGAGGAGTGATGCAGCACAGGTTAAATAATTGTTGCCGATAGGCTTCGGCCATACGACCCTGAGTATAAAGAAAGTCTGCTCTACCAATTCATCACGACATGATGTCTGGATAATGCCTGGCGCGCCGGGTAACAACACTTATTTCCCACACCATACCTTATTCCAGACTTCACCGCTCCTCAAAATTCAATTTTCAATATATCATCCAACACCACAGCGTAAAGTATTATGCATTTTCAGCGTGTACCTTTTATTGCAAATGTAATTGTGGGATTTCAGTTGTTATATAATAAGCAATTATTTATGTATATTAATTATGTTTTGCAAGGGTCCAAGTAAATAGTGTCCACTTGCCATGCTCACCCTCCAAGTCTGGGTAGGCGTCAAGCCAGCTCTCCAGGAGCACTTGAGAACTCGCAGGGGGAATGCTGAGTTCGTGTGCTAATGCCACAGTGGCTCGCAGTGAGCCCTTGTCTACCCAAGCTCTATCTAATAGGAGTAACGTGAACTTCTTGATGCAGAGCGCTAGCTATGCTGCACTCTACTAAAAGTCAACAGCTACATTGAAGATCATGTGAGTCAGTGTAGCAACTTTTAATGCTACAAGGCACAATTTGTTTTACACAATGTTTTACGTAATACCACATACCTTAAAATAAGCCTCCTAATAAAATAACAAACTGTACATCGATGTAGTGAAATCCCCAGTGAACTCACATAGCTATCCTAGTGCAAAGTAGCAACTACGGGGACACTCAGATCTTAGATATCCGCTTATATTTTACTAAAGTCCTTACAGTATCTTAAACACATAATTACTATTCCCTATAATATTTAACAGTCCATAAATTTTATGTGTTTTATGTTTCATATTTAACAGGGAAATATATACAGTGAAGTTTGATGTATGTTTCATCCTGTATTGTGTTGCATATCACTCACATAAATAGTTTCTCAAGGGATTATCTGTTATGGTGAGGCGTCAATGCCAAGGCGTCCTCAACGCCATGTCAACTCTATAGTCTTGGTGTGAGGGGCGCAAGGGCAGGTTGCGTACCTCGCAGTTCGGAAGTGAAGCATTTATTTGTGATGGTCAGCTATTACAATAGACTTTAAATTTATCTGGATCGTTTTCATCAATTTTCATGCACCTCTGAGTATGCCTCCCAAACCAGAGCAGACTCACTACCCCTGTGGCGTAACAATAATTTAATTTTTTCTTTCACTGTGCCTAAGACATTTTGCCACTTCAGCCAAAGCGAGCCTTCGAGATGCACGCCTGTCAATTTCAGTGGGTCGCCGGAATTGTTCCCACATGGAAAAGGTACTTTTCCTTTTTAGCTCGGGTGGAAGCAAGAAATCTGCCCCTCTGGACAACTACCCTGGTGACGAAGTTCCCCTGGAAAACTACCCGCGATTTTTGTATCATCTATGGATATGACCACAACAGATTTGCTCTAAATATAGTACTCCACTCGACTCGTAAGACAGCGTTGTCGTCTTCAGCGATACTAACTTATAAATAATCTCAGTAGATGGCGTGCTAGATGCTAATAATGCTTACAGGACTGGAGGTAATTAGTGCCGATGTCAGCATGTTGAACTTTATGATCAATAAATACGTCGTTACAGGTTTTCTGTGTGTGTTCCCATTTGCTTTGAGTTATTTTAGGTAATTTTGCATTTAGTAATTTAAGCTGTAACATGTAAATCACGACTTTGCACATTCCAAATTGTAATAATAAAAAGGAAAGGAAATTATTTTTTTCCATGAATAAAATATCAATATAAATTATACAGACTTGACATCAAAAAAATATAGGTTGCTATAATAAGATAATATATAAATACATACTGATTGTCATGTGCAGTAAAGAGTGAAGAGATTTGGGTGGCTCAACAGCGTTGTCTTAAGAGCCACTGAGGGTGATTGAAGTGAATATATGGTGGTGGCCGAATAAAGGGGCAGGGGAAACGGGAGATACCAGAGAGAACCCGCCAACAAACGGCATCGTCTGGCACGATTCCCACTTGTGAAAATCCGGTGACCCGACTGGAGATTGAACCCAGCTCGCCTTGGTGGAAGGCGAGCATGATAATCGCTCAGCCACCATGGTCTCTGATTGTTATTAATTACAGTATTAGAGTGAGTCAACCTACATGTTACTCAACACACATTGATAATAAAAAAAAGTTAAAACACACATGACGTGAGAGGGTTTACTAGGTATTGCAGACAAACTATTATTTAATGTGCATTATTAGTGGCTACTACACGGTGAAGAAGACTGATTTCTTAGCAGAGCCCTGGGGCTATGACTATATTCCAGTTCGTTTAGATTTGTTTTTTCTTTTAAATTTTGTTTTAGTTGTGTAAGGTTCCTAGAGGAAAACTTCTTTGACACTAATAACCAAAGCTTCCCCCAAATAAGCACATTTGGGCTATTTTCATGTTGCATTAACAACTATAATCACTTTGTGGTGCAATTTCAACCACCAGTAAAAGGTTATTGCCCCTCCAAAAAAAGTTGTTACGATTTTATACAACAAGATAAATAGGGATTATTGCAGATAGCTCTTAAAGTCTGAAAACTTACTATACCTTGTAGGACAACAAGTTTTCGAGATTCTTTTTTCATGTGACTGATAAATAAAAAAAAAAATCCAATCAAACAGTGAAATTCATCAACATAATACAATATCTACTATTTGAATAGCCCTTCAACCTAATTATCATTATTCCAAAATTGATTTCATTTCTCAAAATATATTGCCTTCCGCAATAGAACAAAGACGTCTATAAGAGGGGCCACGATAGCTGAGCGGTTTGCCTGCTTCCCTCCCACCTGGGCGAATAAGGTTCAATTCCCAGTTGGGTTACTACTGGAGTTTCGTAAGTGGTAATCATGCCCAGACGATGCCGCTGGTCGGTGGGTTTTCTAGGGGATCTTCCAGTTCCCTGCCCTTTCATTCCGGTGCTGCTCCATTCTAACTTCAGTTCACCTTCACCAGCTCTCAAGACCTTGTTGTTCATAGCTGTCCAAATCTCTAAATTGGACTATATGTTCTGTTGGAAATATAAATACATTGTAAGTATTTTTTTTCCGTATGCCCTGGTATTCACAATTTACATTAGTAAATTACGATTTAAGTCGTTTAGCAGAACAATTGAACTCATTTGCTTAGTATTATTTTAGCATTTTATTTGCTTGTAATGTGTAAGGTTTCTGCCAACATTGGCTGCACAGATATTTAGTTTTTTTTCTTTGTGAAGCTTAGCCATGGTTGTATCACAAAGTTGCATCCAGTTAAGTATATATGGTTACTTACTTTTCTGAAACCTTGCTAAAGTTCTACTTCCAAGATATTCTGCCACCTCATGCAAACTAAGCTTAACTGAACCTGTAAAATTACACCAAAGGACAACGCACCGAATTCATGCGCACTCAGTATAAAGACTATTCACAGTAAAGTGAGCACTTCTGAAAGTGTTCTCATTTAAAATAATAGCAAATAAATATTTTTTATTTTTGCCTTAAACATTAACTTCCGAGTGCAATGGAATATACTACACCATGTCCATTACTTAAATGGACCTATTTATTTAAGAAAGGTGGTTAAAGGGTAAAAAAATGACTGAAAGTAAAAAGTAACTAGTGCCTCAAAAGTGCTCACTTTACAGCGAACTGCCTATAACAGTATATTATATGAGAACTATTTCTCCCTAGGCACTACCAACACAAAAGTTTTCTCACTGTTTTTAATTCAAATTATTTATAAATGAAGAATTATTATTTTTAGATAAAATATGAATATGATTTCAATTTAATAGGAAAAAATGAACTCTAATGATCACAGGTATAACATGCTTGTAATATATGGCATATGATTGAAATAACTGAACACGTCATAAATGAGGAGATTTCCCAAAGGTTTGATTCAAAATAGGCAAAGAAACCGCGAATAGACTATATCTGGGGTCATCCAGAGGGCAGATGTGATTGTGATGCATTTCATTACCATCGGTATGGGCTATTGTCATACAGACTGATTACTTTTTCATTTAATAAATGAGTTTTAATGTTAATTTATATGTAATTACATAATATTGAGAATGAGTGATATGTATACTTTAATCAATGCAATCTCGTTGGAACTGCAAGCTCTCTTCTGTTTTACCCTTATAGAATTCTGCATTACAGGAATGTCGGATGAGCTTAGACTAACAGTTCCATACATAAACATTACACACCAAACACAACTGAAAGCAAAAGATAATTGCAACTAACATATTTTATTAGGATCAGTTATTATATGCATCTTTGAATTTAAGCATATCTGGTGAAAACAAATTGAGCATTCTGATAACCTTTATATTTAGGTTAATTTATGAGGAAACTACATAAGCTTTATTGCAAAGAGGAGATTGATACATACAAGATACCGCAATCCTTACAATACTAATTAAAATAAATTAGTAACATAAAAAATATTATAGTTTCTTGGTTTTACAAAAATTATGTTCACAAATAAGTTATTTCTGTTTAAAGATAGTTCACCTCGCATAAATTAAGTATGGTAAATGTTCTAGAGCTTCACGAAACTAAGAAGGGTAAGTTAAGGATTTTCACTTTTCAAAATTAGGAAAAAGTTCAACTTCTTTCTTATATAAAATCTCCTTATGTTAATTCTTATTTGATATTTAAATGTTTTAAAGAATTTCTCAGGGGTCGCAAATAATATCCTCCGACAGTAACTACATCTTGCGAGAGTGGACTACTGCTTTACTATCCTAATTAAAATATTAGTGATTGAGTACTTCTTTAAAATTCATGATCAATGAACTTCGAATCTCGGTGTACCAAAATATTACACCGGTTGACCAGGATGTGCGCCTCAAGCTTTAGTAGAGACCTGGTGTCACCTGTGTGAATTTTGAAACTCAGCCCTCTGCTTTCCTGGCTAGTTCCAAAACCTATACTTTAACCTCTGGGACCAATTATTCAGCATAAACTTACAATGGCATTGGGGATTTTAAGGATGAAATCCCAACGAAATTTAGTTATGCCGCTTTTTAAAGGTCTCTCCCAGAAGTCAGTGACTTCCGGCAACTATCTATCGAATTATCCTTGCGTGGAGTACTACTTCCGGTATAAATAATACTAAAAGATCAAAAATATTAAATACCATAAAAAAATAAGGAGAAAGAAATGATTACACTTTCAAAATTGAAAAAAAATAAAAATAATATTGGAAAACAAAAACACTACAAAACATTGTATAAATTTAATCTTTAAAGTATTTAGGTTAGAACATACCATATCTCAGAATACTATCGAGACTTAGGATAGAACTTAATAAAAGAAAGAGAATGGGTTGTTTACAAAATTATTAATACATAATTTTAACTTTACTGAAAATAAAATGGTAGGGGTAAAAAAAATTTTTTTTCACAAAAAGTGCAAATAAATCAAATATGGTAAAGTCCAAACATAGGCCTATATGACAGATTAATATCCATTAAAAATTGCCGAACTATGTTATTATAGTGGATCACTACAGCAAGTCCAGTATTTTTTTTTTAATATTAATCTGTCAGCTAACGAAAATTTCATACCACTCGATCTCGATAATATCACTCAGTAGTTCGTTTAATTTGGAGGGTTTAGTAGCAAAGCAGTTATAAATATGTTTAAATATGTTAATATGAGTTAGTTTCACTAATGACACAATGTAAACTAACTATTTGTATTTTTTTTAGAGTTTTAGTTTTCAAAATTGTTGTCTGCCTATTATTTTAATATACGATTGTACGCAATATATATATATATATATATATATATATATATATAATGTGACGACACACATACGCCTTGTATATGTGACATATATAATACTTCCAACTTGTAAATGGCATTGCATGAGCATGAGTTATTAATAGTTTAAATCTGAAATTGTGTAATTATAATTTGGAGTTTTTATGTCACATTACTCTTTTGGTACCGAACATTTATTTTATAAATAATTTTAGTATATCAATGACCACTGTTATTAACTAGGAACATAAACATTTCAATACATATATTCATTAATAGCATTTGTAGTGTTTGTTTCCTTATCTTTCAATTGGGCGGGGTTATAAATTACGGACAGCAGTTATTTAGGTTTCCTTTTATTCCAGTATCGGTTGTGTAAGTAAATTGCCTATGTGTCACTGAATTTATGATCTTCAGAGAGGTTAAACTATGAGTTTTTACGCATATATAGAGTTAACTAGAATTACGTTAAGAACACTTAGAAAAAAAAACAGTGATTTATACTAGTCTTTATCTTTGTGCATTGTAAAGACTGTTGACTAATAACACGAACATGGCAATAGCTAGCAAAGCCACCTGCTCATTTTCCCCCATGCATAAATTCCAAGGTTTCGGTTAGAGTATCGATCCACATCCCTCCCCTCCGCCGCCCCCACCCCCCCTTTTGGCACCTCGTTTTTTATTCCTTGCACGAATATCATGTTTGACCGATCCTCCCTCCCTTTTCCCCCATCAGCAGGTACTCGGGATAGCTTCCCGACGTTTTACTCAACACAAAACAGCAGGCCCTAGCAACTCGAAGGAAAAACAAGTCCTTGCCGAAGAAATCTGGAGTCCAGCTTCTATGGTCTTTTAACTTCGACATTAGGAAAAAAATTGTTTCATGATTAAATATGATATTTACTACTTGCGCTACCCGTAGATATACCATAAACTATTATGTCATTTTTCTCTTTAGATATTGTAGAAACATGTGCTTCGTTACATATTTTCATTTTGAGGGGACACAGTCGTATTTCTCTACGTGTCTCTCTAATCTGTTAGTTTGTTCCACGTGCATTTTTGTGACTACTTGCATGAATCCGTTAATAAAATATTGTTTCATCCATAATATTATGATTCTTATTCTCACAAAATTTATTTGTGGTGTGAAATAACTGTGGATAAATGACGGAATAATTAGGCCAGCATAAAAAAAATTGGCAAAGACATGTATTTTCAGCCAACATCAAAAGTAAACTTTTTTTTTGTTTAACAGCCTTAACACAATAGATAACTTAAGCATTTGACTTTGCGTTTTGTCTGTAAGTTTGCTTCTCAACATGTTTCCTATTGAGGTTGACGCAACGGTACTGTTAAGGACTCTTGACTTTACGATTTCGAAAAATTGAAACGTAGTGTCAAAAATCAAACGGCCATTTTGCCGAGAATCAAAGGTTATGTGGAATAAATTTTACTGTAAGGCGACTTTAATTTCGGTATACCGAATCGAGCTTTGGTAAGTTTGTCTTGTCAGAATTAAAGAAATAACGAACGAATGTTATGTGAAGAGGAAATCAATGAATTGATACTTGTGAATAAAGAAAACACATGTTTTTTTGTTTGAAATGAAATTGTGATATAAAGGCCTTTGCTTATAATAAAAACATAATTATAAATATTACATTATTGGGTGTTTACAATGATTTACATAACAAGATGGGCATTTGTGCGAAAATCGCAAGCCAAATTTTTAATTGTATTAACTTGGACTTTAAGTTTGTATTGTGTATCGACAATTTAGTTGAAAGTATCGGAAAGCGTAAGTGCCTTGACTCTGTCCGAATGTGTAGGCAGTACGGTAGAAACAACTTTGGCAAACAAATGAATATGACAGGTTCTCTCGTTGAGCTGTGACTCTGTACTTGTATGCTCCTTGTTTGAGCACAGAAGACAATAGGAACATAATGGAGACAACTGACACAGGACACATCTTTGCAATAGTGAAACGCGGCTACGTCCGGCAGTATTTATAGGATTATAGCATTAGTTGAAATAACAGGTTACACATTTAATAGACGAGACATGGTAGGCGGACACTGTGAGCGATGTATTGGCGTGTATCACAACAATTTAGTTAAAAAATAATTGACAAAAAGTATTCCGCAGCTAACAACAGACTCGAACAACTGTGGATAAATATAAAATACATCATGACAACATAGCAAATCTGTTGTTTAAATCCAGTGCAAGAATCCAAAACTAAATAAAATATTAGGACCTTAGACCTACTATAAACATTTTGCATTTCAAAATTCCTTGGAAAAGTAATATGCGCAATTAGCAGAATACTTAAATGCGAATGATTTCTATTTAAAAAAGAAGAAAATCGGTTTTCCACCCTCATCGCAGACACTTACTTGCTGTGAGTACGAATGTGTGTGTATATATTTATACACGTTTATATACATTTTATACATTGTGGTATATAAGTTCAATAATTTCTATGTTCTAAATACTTGTATGGTAATAAACACATACATTCGTTTTTTTATTCTTAATTTGATTTGAGTCCTCCTGAACTTTTTACATTTATTTCGTTATTTTTAATATTTATCATGAATTAGGACCCACCATTCTTTTTACATTTATTTGTGTTACTCAATGGTAATATAGTGTATCATTCTGAGTAATTGGTAACTTAACTTGAGTATGTTAATTATATATTATTTATGATTTTTCATGCCTCATAATTTATTATTTTAATTTAAATACTATTGATTTTACTTTGCTTGCAGTTTGCGCTTCTTTTTATGTTTTAGCTTTAGTTATGTCTAGCTAGACTGGCTGTAGCTGAGCTCCATTATAGCATTGATTGTGGGAAGTAGCCGGAAGTTAGGTGCTTCTTGGTACGTAGCTGGTATTTCTAGGGCGAAATCCCCGGCATCAGCATAACTTAGGCAAACTTATTTTGTACCAGAAGTTAGTTTCTGTGAGGGCTAGCTTAGTTAGATTCAGAAGAGGGGTAAGTTTAGCATTTACAGTTTATTTTTATTAGTGGATGCTTCCGACCACGATGGACGCTACCGACGTCGAGACGCCATGATGGAGGCGTATGCTACGATACAATAAGTAAGGTAATGCCGTCGTATCTCATACCAATGGACTTATGCCTAGTTGCATTCTCTTCAGTTTGTTTAATGCTCCTGATTTTCATAATGATAGATGCTACAATTATTCAAGAAATAATTGCTGGATTCCAATGTTAATCGCTAATCAGTGCAGTGGTCCTACTTGACCTGGCTTGAGTTAGTGTCTGGAGCAAACTTAAACCTACATTACCTTTACTTTTATTTGGAGTGAAGAATAATTTATCCTTGTTATTTTTTGTGGACTTTAACTTTACTTTTCATTGGGATTTTTCTCAAAGGAATTGCTATTCCAATTATTATGTAGGAAAGGAATCAGAAGTTTGAACATAATAGTTTGAATGGAGCTGGAGGTATAAACTTCTATTAAGAGGCACTAAACCAAAAACACAAATCTAACAAGGTTTATTTCAACTATGTCTTATTCTTTCTACTACAGAAAGAAGCTTTAAAGACATTTTACTTGTTAGTTAATTTTATTTTGTTTCTGATTAATCAATGTTTTCTTCGAATAGTGGTAGTATTTCAGTATTCTAATCTACTTGCAAAGCATAATTTAATTAATTGGTTTTCACACAGCTAAACAGTTTTAAGTTATTAATTTCTCTTTTCTGATTTAAATTAAAAGACTTTGAAAGTATCGGTTACCTTTTATTTTTAATGTTGAATCATGAAAATTTTATTTCACTTAAATGCAAATATTTAGATGAAGTGCTTCTTTATTTGAAAGACAATTCAAGATATTTTGAGTGCCAGTGTCTTCTATGCCCTATTTCAGTGTTCCAGAGATTTCTACTGCACTACACGAGTGTAAGTGATACATAGTAATAACCCTATGGTATTCACACCTACACAACTCAAGGTATCAAAGTTTCCCTACTTACGAATATCTTGGTTGTTACATTTACATATTTTCTCCTATAAGTACTAAGTCATACGAAAGTTACTACAGTGGACTTTTCTAAAGCCTTCGATACCATAAAGTATGTAAGCTTATTGAGTAAATTAAGCTGTATGGGCTTTTAAAACATTTTTTCGTTAAATAGGCGAAAAAATATTTTATAGTCATTCACAAATCAAATTGTAGAATAAATAACGTATGACAAAATAAATTGCTAGGATGGGGAAGTCGCCAGGGATGGAGTGCCACAGAAATCTCTCTTCTGGCCGATTTTATTCTCTATCTCTGTTTCTCTACACATTTATGTATACACACAACACGCACATGAGCTTCCACATGTACCTTCCGTGTCATCAATATACAGATGACACCAAATTGTACATCTTATCCTCGCCGAATGATTAACTGGATAGAGCAGAAATAATAAACGAAGCTCTTGAGAGAATTAAGAAGTGGTGGGGTGAAAACAGCCTTAAAATAAATTCAAATAAAAGTTCTTACATGAAAATTTGAACATAACAGGCCATCAAGAAGACACAAGTGCATCCAGTAAACAAAAAAAAAAATGAAATAAACCTTGAGGATTACGGATTAAGTACGTTAAAATATTCAAACATATTTTACTGACAAGCAAAACATCTACATCTGTGACCTACTTATTGGTTCTGTTTACTTCTGATTGTTGCACAGGCCTCTTTATAAGAATAAAAAATTCTCTAAAATATAGAATACTTAAGCTATCTACAGGATGCTTGTCTTCCATTCGCCTTTGATTCTAAGAGAAGAGAGCAGAGAGCATATAACTAGCTCTGGCTGGCTGGATATGGAAAATAGAAGACTGCTCCAATATGTCAGACTAAGGTAGGTATAAACAACGAAAATATCTCCTGGATAAATTAACGTAACTTACACCTATTCACAGACATTTCCTCACAAAGACAAACTAAGCATCCCCATTCATGGTACTGCTATTTACTGAAAATCATTCATGTATGTAGCTATGTAGCATGCAAACTCTGGAATGACTCACGGCCAGAATTGGAATCCAATCAAAGCAAACTCATATACACGTCGTGGTAGTAGGTCTATGAATATTCCTTAACGAGTAATTCGTAATTGATATATGTATAATGGAAAACTAACTATGTCTCAAGTAGTCCGGATTAGAATGTACTGTTTGCAATGTAAGTAAGATAAAAATATTTGTTTATATAATTAAATTTTGCTAAGTATACTTTTATTTCTTCCAATGCTGACGTATATATAATTGATGTGCGTGTCACATTTTTTGTAAACCGACGTTTATAGTAGCTTAACAGTATGTGGTTGAATAAAACATAACAATTAATTAAATAAATAAATTGTGTTTACACTGAATCTCTATTATACATCCTTTTTGAAAGAAAGTGCCACAAAAAAAATTAACTAAATAAAAAATTTTATACATCGGAAAACAATTTACCAATTCCTCCCAATTTATGCAAACAATTAGAACTATAGTTGGTCATCTGAATCTATGTGTTTTAAGTGGGCTAGACTCTTATTTTCAAAATGTCAGCCATATACACATTTTTAGTTTAGTGTGCTACGTTTATATATCTACGAAACAATGTAACAAATTTAAACTTAAAATTGTATGCTGAGAGTATCTATTAAAAATTGAATGTATATGTGCCGTCTTTTTTGGCCGCCATTTTATAAGATAGCATCATATGAATAAAGTTTTCATGTCATAACTCGGGAAACAAACAACCGATTCCTTCTAGATTTGGCACGCTGAGTGCCACAGTAGGTCATGTGAGTTGCCTTTTTTAAGTGGGACGGGAATTTTTCTAAGTGTTTGTTATATGAGTAATTTAGATTAGTGCATTATATCTATTAAACTATCTAACCAAATTCACCCAAACTTAGTATTCTGGCAGTATCTACCGATTTCAGCCGTTTCACACCTTGTGAAATAGCACATTTGAAAATCCAAAAATTGGAAAATAAGTGATAGTCATAAAACATATCGATTTTGTTATTTATCCATATTTCCCATTTAGTTGCATAAAATTATAAGCATAAAGGCACCAAAACAAACACACACATGCTTGAAGCAGAAATCGAATTGGCATGGTATTTTCCAGTACAGCCACTACGATATTAATAATTTCATATCACTGAAACAAATAAATGTAACCTGTTTAGTCCTCTTCTTTTATTTCATTGATTTTCTACATATGTTGTTAATATGTGCAAATGGAATGTAAACATAGCATTAAACTGCACAGTATTACAATATGCAACTGAGATCATTGAACATGAATGAGCATGAACACGAACAAATATGTCATGGCATTATACTGTATAACATAGGCTCATATGCGATCATATTGATCAAGATAATACTATACTAATATATCATCAGAAACATATTACAAGCACATGAAAAATCATGGAGAAATTTTCAGCAACTCGGAGCGAAACTGCTTACCTAAACGGCTGTATGGTAAGTTGTGTATATTTATATCGTCACTCGAACTTCAAAAGTTATGACTCTTTTAACCCTTTGTCAAAACACAAGGGTCTGCCAGACCCCAGTAAAATTTATTTTAGCAACGCCTCTTTTAATGTAGGCATAGGGAATTTTTCTCCTGCGTGTAAATTAGGTTGGTAGCAACCTCTAAACGTTTGTGTGATGATTCACCACATCGTTCTTCAGTTGCTTGTTACAGAGAGGCTGGAACTCTTCTTGGGGTTCTGTGGACCCCAGTATAGTGACCATGCATGTATGTGCGTGCAGTGTTTCTAACATACAGTAATGTATTTTGGTGTTATTTGAGTGCAGTTTTCACGCATATATTTACATAATGGCTAGTTCTAGTTCTAAAAATAATCCTCCATTTCAAGATGAAATGCGATCTTTGTTGTTGGATGATGAAGAATCTCTTTTTGGTGGTGATGATTGAGATCAAGATCCCGACTATATTTTAGAAGAATCCGAGGAGTCTGATGAAGTTAGTTTTACCGAAGAGGATGCAGACGATAGGCCTATAATTGCAGCTAGGATCAGAAATAATGCTTCGGTTCAAGGTAAGCGAGGATATCAGTGGAGTACTGTAGAACCCCAGAGATGAGGAAGACCTCTCAGAAGAAATTTAGTTACTCCCTTGCCTGGTGCACAGGGGCCAGCTAAGGATGTAACAACTCCTTTAGAATGGTGGAAAATACTGATTACTGGTAATATTTTGAATGAAGTATTACACCGGACTAATGAAGAAATAAGTAGAAAAAGACAGGGTGCCAGCAATTTGCATAATTAAAGAACTACAAGCTTTCTTAGGCCTACTTTACTTAGCAGGTGTGCAAAGGAATAGTCACAGGTACACGTAAGCTATGGTCTTGCGAGTTTGGAAGCTCTGTCTACACAGCAACAATGAAAGAAAATTGGTTCATATTTTTAGGAACTTGTTTGCGTTCTGATGAGAAAACCACAAGACCACAGAGGAAAGAAACTGATAATATGACAGCTGTCAGCGATGTTTGGGAAGTGTTCGTTGCAAATTGCAAGAATTTGTACACGCCTTTCGAGTACTGCACATTTGACGAGCAACTTATGGGATTTCGAGGGCACTGTGGATTTAGCATTTACATGACATCAAAACCTGATAGATATGGCCTGAAAATCGTTATGATGAACGATGCAAGAACCACATACATGATCAATGCCATACCATACAGTGGAAAGGTTATAACCGGTAATGAACCGGTACCTACATACTATGTAAGGAAACTTAGCGAGCCCATCCATGGAACAGGATGCAACATTACAGTAGATAACTGATTCAGTTCTGTGCTACTTTTCCAGCAAATGTTCACTATGTACAATCTTACAATGGCAGATACACTCAGAAGTAACAAACCAGAGATTCCTACAGAATTTCTCCATGCAAAGGACACAGAAACATCACTCTTTGTGTCTGATGAAAACAAGAGATGTTAGTCTCTTATGCCAAAAAGAGCAAAACCAGTAATAAAAATGTTCTGGTTCTTTCTTCTATGCATTATAGTACTTCAATTGATGAAGAGTCAGGAAAACCAGACGTTATAGTCTTCTATAATTAAACTAAGGGTGGAACTGACACCTTTGACATGTTATGTCATACCTACACTGTATGCAGAGTGTGCAATCGTTAGCTACTAAGGATCTGGCATGGAATGATGGACCAGAGTGCTATCAATGCTATGTTACTATACCACTTAAGGGCTGAGAATAAGAAATTGAAATGACGAATGTTCCTACAAGAGTTAGGTATGTCTCGCATTAAGCCATTCTTGCAAGGAAGACTTCAAATTTCAGCACTGGGGAGGAATCTTCGAGTGATGATCTCCAACATACTTCATATTCAATCTGAAACTCCAGTGAGGCCTGCTACTGTGGACAGAAAACAAAGGCGCCACTTCTGCCCAAGAACCAAGGATCGCAAGGCAAAACTGACCTGCGAATCCTACCAGTGTCCTATGTGTGATGAGCACCATTCTCTTCATTGTTTGGAGTGCAGTGAATAAAGAATTACTCGACAAAGACTTTATCCTGTCTTAAGAAATTGGCATAATTCCAACAACAATGCAAGAATAGGTTGGCATTGTATTTGTATGTTTAATATTTTCTTGATTTCAACAACCTTTCTAAACTGACTGTGATGTTTGCTTTGATTTGTTTCTTCCAAATACCAATCACAAAAAATAATTTGCAAGTACTGAACAAAATATTAATCATTTTCATCTCAATTTGGTTTTTATATTTTTATTGCTATTTGTTTTATTAAACTATGAAAATTTTGTATTATACATTTTAAAGAGTTAGTGTATAGAAATAAATGTATTTAATAAACATTAATTTACATCAAAATCAATTAAAATAAGTCCACCGCTTTTCTACTAGTTTTTTCACAAATATTTCCCTCCTACTCCAAATAATGAAGAGAAAAAACCGCACATCGTTTTCAAATCTCCTCAGTTGCTATATTTCGACGGCCTAGAACACCGCCCCGGGACCTCGCTGGTCAAGCCCGCCCTGGTGGCTCAAACATTCCCCTCTCATTGTTCTGCTAGTCTCGCCGGCATTCCTAACGGTACCGCGACCTTGCCGCGCACACCTGCAGGTCCGCCAAGCCAATACTACTGTGCGTGACAGAAACGAGCGGCCCTGGCGGTGGGATAGGTGGGGCTGGGGTGAGGTTGGAGAATTCCTAGGAAACCTGGTCTAAGTAGCAGTCGTTTACCTGTCGCCAGACAGTAGTAAAGTCATGCGCGCAAACATTGACCCCGTGTTCTAACGTTTCCGAGATTTTGTTGAAACGTGAGATCTGTCAGTGACCCATCTGAACATTAGCAAAACGTGCTTGCATAATTGTGAATATTTTTTCTTTTGAAAATTAACCATTTTTATGGGTTAATTTGTCATTCCAGCCATGGCTTCAAGTAAAAAGAGAAAAGTAATTTACAGTCTGGGACGCAAAATCGTAAGTAGGTACTGTAATGGAGAAGTGCGATGACGAAGCAAAACAATGGGTTCTATCATTACCAAATCGAGCAACTCGTCGAGCCGCTTTTTACACGTGTGTTGGTGTAACCACCATAAAACAGATCCTAAAATAGAATAAAATTAGAATTGAAACTGACCCCAACAGAATATTATCTGGGGCCAAGGTAGCTGATCGATTAGTATGCTCGCCTCCCACCAAGGCGATCCGGATTCAATCTCCTGCTGGGTCACAGGATTTTCGCAAGTGGGAATCGTGCCGGACGATGCCGTTGGTCGGCGGGTTTTCTCGGGTATATCCCGTTTCCTCAGCCCCTTCATTCCGGCGCCGCTCCATATTCACTTCAATCAACCTCATCGGCTCTCAAGACCTCGCTGTTAAGAGCCGCCCAAATCTTTTCACTTCACTCTTCACAGATTATTATCTACACCTGAAAAAAAAAAAAAAAACTACCCCACTGTAAAAAGACACTTCTTTGAAAGTGGATGATTTCGATAATTGTGTTATTAGAAACACTATCCATGATTTCTATGTGCGCGAGAAGAATGTTCCAACTATTCCAAAACTGTTGCCAATAATAAAAAATGAGATAGATTTTCTATGGGGGGCAAGAACACTTTGTCGTTTAATAAGAATGGGATTTAAGTGGAGAAAGTTTAGGTCAAAGAGGAAAATGCTCGTTCAAAGAGCCAACATCGTGACATGGCGTAATGACTACATACATAAGATAAGACACTACCGAGAAGTTGGCAAAGAGATAGTTTACCTTAATGAAAGTTCGGTTGACCGTAATTTGACGTTTTCCGAGTGTTGGTAGCATAACGAATAATTTGGAGTGCAAGCAAAAGCAGGCAGAAGACTAATATTGTAACACGTAGGTAGTCGGGATGGATTCCTTCCTAATGCACTACATTTGTATAGCGCCGGAACTATCACTGGAGACTACCATGGCCAGATGAACCATGTTAACTTCCAGAAATGGATTGATAAGAAATTACTTCCTAACCTCCCTCCTTATTCCGTTGTTGTAATGAATAATGCACCTTACCATACTGTGGAGCTCAATAAACCTCCCTCAAATTATTCAGTAAAAACGGCATGTTATTGTGGCTTAAAAACAATGGGGAAAAACGACATGTTACTGTGGCTTAAAAACAATGGGGTAGAGTGCAATGAGAGCATGCGCAAAGTTGATCTGTACAAGCTCAAAGAGATGAATAAGCCGAAGGAAAGAAACATCTAGAATATATCAGAAACTGTCTCATTTTGGACACACAGTTCTCAGACTTCCGCCTTATATGTGTGATTTAAATGCAATCGAACTGGAACGGAGTAAAATCAAGAGGCTAGTTAGGGACAGAAATGTTACGGGCGACTTGTCTCTTACGAAAATAAATTAAGGTAATTACTGAAACTTCGATCTCATCAGTTACAAAAGAAGACTGGGCAGGATATTTTAGCCATGTTCAAAACGTCGAAGACGAATACTGGCGAAATGATGGAAGGTGCAGCATCAACTCAGCATCTAACTCAGAACTTGCGCGGCCATTATGAAGATTTTGTAGACAGCTAGTTGGGTGATTTCATTTAGTGAATGTTTAGTATGGTTCATTTTATTAATTCTCAGGTTAAATTTTACTGCCTGAAGATAAAACTATAGGCCTTCGTCACCATGGTTGTTCATGTTCCTGTTTACTTCCCGACAGTCCAAATGACTTAGTGAGTAGATACTCAATATATATTTAATATGCATGTTTATCTGTTTGTGTGTCCGTGCCGATTCGATTATTATTTTTTTTTTTTTAGATATGAAATTAATTTTTACTTGTGCGTATGAAACTGCAAATTACTTTGACTGGCTAATCGTTTTATTGAAGCTCAAGATATTACTAAGTATATCCCCAAGTTCGTCTTTTTGTAATCATTGTATAAAAAACGCTTTTACTTACCACATATTTTTAGTGATTGTGTAAAAATATGAGTAATTTTTTTTTTATTTGCACGATAGCGTGCCCTCGACCGACGACCTAGACATCATAGCGCCTCCTCAGCTCGGCTCGTCCGCATACCTTCCAGGGCTGCCCGTTTGTCACGCACAGTACCTACCCTATTCGCCCAGCAGTTTAGCGAGTGCATTGCAGACGACTGACAAGCTACACATGACACTTGCCCACCGCATTAATATTGCACTGGACTTAAAACATTATTAATGGCGCGTGTAGGTACACAACAGTAAATAAAAGTGGCGTGATACACACATTCCATATCGGAAATTGATTAATACAATCCCGCTGTACGAGGCTATATATATATATACATATTGTAAATAAGCTGTATAATAATATAAAATTATTTACAGAATAGTGACCGTGACGAAATGTGGGTGATATATATATATATATATATATATATATATATATATATATATATATATATATATATATATATATATATATATATATATATATATATATAGAGAGAGAGAGAGAGAGAGACTTGTGACGTCATCAGTCAGCAAACATGTACAAGTGGAAGAAATTATTTTTATTTTGGTTGGAGTGCTCTTCAGAAGACTGCGCCCTCAGGCCGGGGACGCAAACAGCACCTGTTTCCAAACCATTAATATTCCAAGCCTAAATAACTAGATAATTTAAACATTAACTAAGCCTCATTCCTCTCGGGATAGTTTCAGCCCGCTGGAACAGTCCGTCGTGTTCCAGGGCTCCTCAGACTGCAACCACAAGCCAGGAATGCGAGTTAGATCTGGAGCCAAGAAGCGAGAATAAATTCTAATATAACGATAATTCTTTATTCGCTCTGGGACGGTTTTTAGTCCCGCTGGACATACCGCGTTGTTCCACAGTTACTCAGGCTATTTTGATGCTGCCAGTGAAGTGCACAGAACATGACAGCATGTTTATCTAGGTTGATTAATACTAAGTTAATTAGTCTACAGGCCTCTCAAATGCTATGATGATAGGCCTGGCAGTGTGTTCTGAGCAGGTCTTGAGGCTAACAAAATGTGCTAGAAGCTATTTAGGTCGATTATCACGCTGCATTTCCCCAATATCATAATCTACAAGAGAAGTTACTGGAGAAGAAGTATGTTTTTCATCAGAAGCATATAACTACGACATTTTGAGAAATGTATTGCTGCATTACTTGTCGTAATTATTTCTAACTCTTGTTTTCATTCTACACGCAAGCTTTTAATAGGAATACACCTAAGTTCATCTGCGGCTAATATAATGAATTTCTTTGCACCAACTGTAGTTGATATATGTGATGTAATCATGTATAGTATTGTGAAGATTACTGTAAAAATGACGACAAGCTTTATTAGCTAATATGAAAATGTGGAATACAGGGATTGTTTAAAATATCGTAGACTGTAGGAGAAGTGGGTTCAATGTACACATGCATGAGTGGGACAGGGGCTTGGGGGTGTAACTGTAATAGATTCGTTTAGCAATGAACTTAAGACTCCACTCCGGCTGCTGTAGTCTCAGGAACTCTAGATCATGCACATGTAAGGCACTAGCACTCAAAATACACCATGAAATAATAGTAGAATTCATAAACTTTAATTCCTTTTACTATGAAAAAATCAAGATCACTGAACATAAAGGAAGAAAAATGACTGCTGTTCAAAATTATTATTTACTTATTTAAAACTCCAAATGGCAAAATTAATAAATTAAGTGAAACTCTTTAAGATGAAAAAAAAATGAATAAGTAATTAAGATTGTTGTCTGCAAGTAGGTAATAAAATTAAAATACTACCACCATTCGAGCTGAAATAAATACTCACATAAACTATAATTAAAAGTGAAAAATAAAATAATTCTGTAAAGATGCTTATTTAGAATCAAAATTAATTTTTAGTCCAAATAAATTGAAATGCTGTGATGCGTATTTAAGTGTGCCGTTCAATTAGCCTTACGCATGCTGAGCTCCATTTATAAAAGTTGTAAGTCAAATCCAAACACTTTCTTAAATTGAATAGAAAAATTAAAATAACTTCTAAAAAATGTAAATGTTCTTGGGGAAAAATCAAATGTAAAGTTCACTTCCAAATATTCTTAAGACAAATTTATTATTGCCTCCGGCACTATCTCTGTCGTTAGATCTTGTACCTCTGGGCTAATGTGACAATCAAGAACTAATTTAATCAGCATCTAATCTTCATCAAAATTAATGTATCTTAAAACCCAAAATCTGTATTATCAAAATTCAGTAGATAGATGAGACTAGTCCACAGTCTAAGAACTCAAAACTGGGTAGCGTCACATTAAGTAGTTTAATGTCACACATGCTGTCATCATGGCACCTCGGCGTCATGCTGCTCGCCGTCGCCTCTCAGCTACCACTAATAAAATGTATGTAAATGCTTAACTCAAGCCCTCTTCTTAAACTGACATGGTTAGCCAAAACTTAAACTCACTTCTGGTACCAAAATAAATTAACTAACTTAGGTCGATGCCGGGGATTTTAAAAATAGAAAAATTCCGGCGATGAAAAGCGTTTAAGGACCAATAGGTCTGTATCCAGAAGCCACCTACCTCATCCTAACATACTTACAAGCATGCGCTCAGCTATATCCGGTCACACAAATACAACTAAGACTAATACATAAAAAACGAATCAAACTTTCAAACAGAAGAAACAAATTAAATTAAAAAATATAAATAAAAAGTTCTGCAACATAAAAATTAACAAGTGGAAAATAATTAACATCACATAGTTAAGTCACTGTTACTCAGAATAAGATACTCTCTTAACCCAGAGAAACGAATGGTGGTTCCTAAATTATCTCACACATGAAAAATAACGAAATAAATAAGAAAATTACAAAAAAGTGTTCAAGAGGGTTAAAATAAAAATAAAGATCATAAATTATATGTAAAATTAAATGTAAGACAGTTCCAAACAACATATGGTTAATTTGCATATCAATGCTATTGTACATAAAAATGTGTGAGTGCTAATCTATCGCAGTATGCCCAATTTAGGCAGCATATGACATAATGAAGCGAGCATTAGTTATGAGAGGATACAATGTTGACATGTGGCCATATGCAAGATTTATCTTAGTCTCCACAATGTGCCGCCATGTCAGTATTCTATCCATAATTAATCCGAGGTGTTTCACAATCCAGGAAGAGAGTAACTGATGGGAGGTTGGGGGGAATATTGCGGCGTGTGAAAACTACCGCCTCGCAATTATCAGCTGTTTACGGTATTCCAAACAACTTATGAAAACCCTTCCTAAGATAAACTTGTACGTACATTGCGTATTCTTCCACTGGATGTAAAATTACATTGCCATAGGTCTGATCACTTTACTAGTGCGTCAGTCAAGTGAAACAGGGAAATTATTATAAATCTAAATATTTCGCAAATTTCCTAATTCTTACACATATACGCATTAACAGAACAGAACGCAAAATAAAGAATTTCAGTATTCTCAAGTGTTTAGCTGACACGTTTTAATTCGACATTAAGACGTGGAACTACTTTATCCCTTCCGTCTTCAGCAATTTGACTGGGCGCTGGCCACTCAGTGTGCCAGTTAATATACATGCAGATAATATCAGTGACATTTTCAAAACGTTAATATCCATAATGCTCAAATAACCGTAAATGGCCTATAATTAAGTTTATTTTAATTCTCTACGGGCGAAAAAATAGTTGTTAGCTCATTGAACAGTGCCTGAAAGCGCTGGAAAGCGCTGAGTAGCATGCTTAGCACTGCAGGATCGCGTGTAGATGACTGTGGCATCTGTAGAAATACCTACAGTAGTTTAGATGCCATTTAGGGCGCGATATATCGTGGGTATAAGACGGCCTAGGATGCTGCCATGCCAGACTACAGGACTACAGCTCTTATTATGTATTTATTTTATTTTCGGAAGTAACTACAACAATTAAAACAACAACGGAGCGTATATTTAAAAATGAAGGCAATAATATAACATAACACTCTTGGAACTGTTTCTCAAACACTACCATTGAAACCCCTCAATTGCTTGATTTAACTGGAGCCCCAATAAAATCAGCTTATTTCATTGCAAATTACATAAACAATTTTTTTTGCAACGTTCCTAAAGAAGTTAGAGCTAAACTACATATTCAGAGTACATTACACTGGAAAATAAAAGAAACACATGCCACAATGTATTTGTATCCTGTAACAAATTCTGAAATTATTACATGTATAAAAAACCTTAAGAATAAAAAATCATCTGGACTTGGAATTCCTATCAAAGTAATTAAAGTCTGTTCAGAACTTTTAACAATATCGCTTGTCCATATAATAAATGAATCTTTTACAAATGGTATCTTCTCAAATGACTTAAAAATTGCTCAAGTTATCCCATTGTTTAAAAAAGGGAATTCCTCGTTAATTGAAAATTATAAGCTTATCTCACTTCTAAGTTCCTTCTCTAAAATATTTGAATCCATTATAGTAGAATAGTCAGTTATCTAACTAAGTATAATCTCCTCTCTGCATCTCAACATGGTTTCGTGAAGGGCAGGAATACTGTCAGCCATTGGTGAATTTGTTCAACTGGTTACAGAATGCAAAGACAGATCTGAGGATGCTCTTGGAGTATTCCTGGATTTGTCTAAAGCATTCGACACTATTGATCACAAGCTACTCACTGATAAATGGTATAACTTAGGGGCAAGAGTAATTGCAAATAAATTATTTCTTATTTATCAAACAGGAGGCAGGTAGTTCAAGTTAATAAAAAAAACAAACGTAATGTTATAGATTCCTTCTATTCTCAGCCTAAAATTGTAAATGTAGGAGTCCTACAAGGAAGTCTTCTAGGACCACTTATTTATTTAATATATGTAAATTATTTAAGTCTCCAATTTACAAATGTGCCTGTCATTTCCTTTGCTGATGATACAAATGTTCTGATTCAGACCAACGCTGACACAAAATTGGATGACTTGGCTACTAATACCTTGTGTAAATTAAATTCTTTGTCCACTTCTAACAAGCTGTTACTTAACTTTGATAAAACTAATTACATTTTATTTTCTTCTAAATCAAAAGCAACAAAGCCAGATATCCTGCTAGGCAATCCTAAACTTAAGTCTGTTGAACATACTCGTTTCCTTGGAATTGAAATTAATGACTCTCTAGCTTGGAACCAACACACTTGTTGTCTACTTAATAAATTAAACAGTACTTGTTATATGTTTAAAGTGCTCTCACATATAACCACTAAAGTGTGTATGTGGTCTGCTTATTTTGGTTATCTTTATTCGCACATCAGTTATGGGATAATTTATTTGGGCCAAAGTAAATCACATTTTCTGTCAGTGTTTACTATTCAAAAGAAAATATTTAGAATAATATTCTAAATGCAGCGTTCCGACAGCTGCCGGGATTTTTTAAATCTGCTGGAATTCTTACTGTACCGTGTATATATTTATATAAAGTTTTTTTTTTCATAGACAAACATAAACATTGTATAAATAACAAGATACACGAACATTATACCTGAATAAATAGAAACTTTTATCTATAGAGGGTCACTAAACTAAAAACCTTGAAATCTGTAAGTGATGCTGGTGTCAGATTATATAATAAATTACCATCGACTCTTAAATATATTAAACAGTACTATAAATTTAAACTTGAACTATTTAGATTCCTCATATACAAGTCCTTTTATAAGATTGAATATTTTGTACAATCATGATTTGTGTATATTGTTCCTGTATCTTCGTGATTTATTTCTAACATGTTTGTTTTGCTTCTGATTAACATTTTTATTGTTTTATATTATTTGTTTTTTTTTATTTATCCGATTATTATTTTGTACTATCTTTCTAGTTCTATGTACATTATATATGAAAGATATAGTGTATTTATAACTTTATTAGGTCTATATTGGTGTTTGTTTGTATTTAAAGTACTGTACCTTGTGTATGCATTCTATTGATATTAGTAATGTCTAATTAATTTGCATTTCTGTAACAAAAAAATACTTGCGTTTATTGTTTTACTTTATATATTTTCACTTATAGCTGTCTTTATAATAAGGCCCTATATAAATAGTTCTGTAATTTTTCAACATCTTCATAATTTAGCAACACTTATTTGCTTGTCTAAGTTTTTATATATATATATATATAAACTTAGATAAATATATATATATATATAATCCTGTTAATTATTCATAATTTTAATTTAGCAACTAGATAAATTTTATGTAGGATGTAAGTAAATCTGACATGTCCTATACCATTATGTATGGTCTTTTGTATGAACAGAATTGATTGATTGATTGATAATTTATGCAATAGCCTTGTGAAAAACCCAGTCAAATGCTTTTTACGTCTAAAAACTTCACTACTCTATAGTGGCACGAGTTAAAGGTATTTATAATATGTTCAGATGATCTGATGAGCTCAAAAACAGTAGTGTGCCTTTTTCTCAAGCCGAATTATCTTCAAGAAAAATATTCGCTTCACGAATATGACCTTCTAAGTGATGCAATAAAACTTGTTCGTGAATCTTAGAGAGCGAGCTGATCAGGCTGAAAAGGCGGTGATTTTGAGGTCGAGTCGGGTCTTATCCCTGCTTAGGGACAACTGGGACAGTGTGGCTTGTGACGAAGAAGTAAGCAAGTGTGTACGAGTAGGCCTACAATTTGCATGGATGCACTAGCCTATAACTTCGATCGCGCTGTCAGGCAGCTGCTTGAACTATAGCCCGCAGGGAGACGACTCCCGGTTCTCTATGGGGTTTCGTATGTTGTATAAGGCGCTCGACCTCATCAGCACCCGTGAATTTAAGCTCTGAAGCTGAAGGCAGCTGTAAACACACTCTAGGCCCCTATAGACGCAATTCACGCGAAATGGGTCCAGGTATCGGCGTATTACCAACAAGTGCAGCCTGATTGTTGATAAATCGGTCCAGCCAGTTGCTAAACCCCCAAGAAGAGTGCCTCTTGCATTGAGGGATAGACTTGAAGGTAAGCCGCATGAGCTTGTTAAGCTGGGTGTTATTGCTAAAGTGGACCAACCATGCGGATGGGTCAGTAATTTAACAGTAGTAGAGAAGCCAGACAAGTCATACTGTGCTTAGACCCAGTGGAACTAAATAAAGCAGATGATACTGATTCTATAGGAACTGGGCTGTCAGTTGAACAATATGGCCACTGTGTTAGATTTAAAGGATGGTTTTTATCATGTGGAGCTGGATGAGCCATCATGCCAGTACTGGATGTTCAATACATCATTTGGTTGTTACAAGTTTCTTAGACCACCTTTGGCCTGGCAAGTGCACAGTAAATCTTTCAACGAGTGAATACGCAGAACTTTGGTCACATTCCAGGAGTAATTATTTACTTTGACGGCCTATTGATTGCAACTGAAAGTGAGAGTGAACATGATAAAGTCTTGCTCCAAGTGGCACAGAGCGCTAGGAAACTGAATGATCAGTTCAGAGGAAACAAAATTCAGTTTAAACAGGACGAAGTCAAGTATTTTGGACATATATTCTTTAATAATGGGATGAAACGAGATCCAGGCCAGGTACAGGTAGTCCTAGCCCTATCAATGCCTACCAACAAGGTTGAGCTGCAGAGAGTGTTGGGGTTCGTCAGTAACCTACGGGAGTTTTTACTCCTCTGAGGGACCTCTTGAAAGACAACAGTGAGTGGCAGTGGTTTCCAGGGAACATTGAAGTCTTGCAACAACTCAAGGAGTTAGTCAGCAAGGAACCAGTTCCAGAACTGGTTGATCTGTATGATCTCGCCAAGGAGCCGTCAATACAGTATGATGCATCAAACGATGGGCTGGGGTGCTGCATGATGTGTGGTGGTCAGCCAATCATCTACACATCACGAAGCCTGTCGCCAGCTGAAAAGAACTATGCACAACTGGAGGAGATGCTGAGCTCTGTGTTTGCCATCAAAAAGTGTCACCGCTACATATATGGTAGGAGGGTCGCAATGCAAACTGATCAAAAACCACTGGTCCTAGTGTTCAACAGGAACATTGCAGATGTTTATTCAGTCAGACTACAGCGAATGAAAATTACACTGTTACGCTATACGTTATCTACGGAGTATCTGCCTGAAAAACTCATGCATGTAGCAGACCTGTTGTCAAGATCGTATATGCCAGAGTGGGATCGCAGTGATGACGAGTTGGCCAATGAGATGTTTCGTCTAGCTAACCATATTCGTTTTTCTCTAGGGTTGTTATGTGCACATCCATAAGCCCATGAGATTCGTATGCAGGGAAGAAAGTTTTTATTGAGAACAGAAGAGGGACCACTACAGACCACTACAGCCGCATATATGGCAGTTCCAGCGAAGTTTGAACAATTTCTACAGCATGCAGCTCGTTTGAGTCTAAAAATTTTTTTATTCTGCACCATGGAAAAATGTTTATACAATTTGCACAAAGTTTAACACGAACTTTCTGAGTGATATTAAGATATCTTGAGACTTAAGACTGAGCGAAATTTTATTTTGAAAATTTATTTGTAATCAAATTATTTTAACGAGAATGATAACTTAATTTTTCCTGCTCTGACGTAACATTTTCCTATCTAGCGTTGGCATCAGTCAAATGTATTATTTATTGAATTGTAAAACAAACACATTAACATTGGTATCATTGGCACTATAAATTCATTTTCGAAATCCATGTCTTCACATGAAAGATTGTCTGATCACTCTATTATTCTAAAACTTTCAATAATCCGTTTATAAAATATTTGAGAAACTCTGAGCTGCCACTGTTTTAATTTATAGTAGCCTATCAGCAGATATATATATATATATATATATATATATATAATTATGATCTGTATTCGGTCTGTTAACTTATAGATCGCTGAGCAGAGGTTTAGTAAGTCTCTGCCAGGTTGTACCAGCTGAGAAACTGAAAGGTGGTAAATTCTTATTGGTAGTGGAATGCATTCTGGGTCTTATTTCTACTCGTCGGTCTGCAGTGTTAGCCAGGCAGGAAATAATATCTCACGAGATACACACGAGACCGTTACATTCATCATACATTAAAAATTGAACATTTCAGCCTCCTCCTCGATTCACATGCACACCTTATATATATAGTTACAAATTCTCTACCAGAAGTCAGTGGGCTAAGCCAGTTTCGTTAAGGGACGGAGGTCTTAATTAAATAAAAGAGTTATTATAATTTCCTGATTTTATATACAACTATAAAAAAATTCTCTCGACTCACCATCTCACAATAAATTGATATAATTTACTGTTTACAATTTATGACTTCAATTAATACACTTTATGATTACCTAAAAGTAATTGATTAAATTAATAAAAATTAGTCCCAATTGACAGTGTATAAAACCTAATGAATTATTTTATAATATATGTGTACGTATTTGACACTTCGGATATTTACAATACAATCCATATTACATGTCCATTTAGTTCCACCTCATTTAGTCCATGTCCCACAAGTCCACAATGTTCTAGAGTTCTCCGAGCACCCTCGCGCACAGTAGGATTCACTCGTCGGGTTTCACACCCTCTCGTCCATTCACACCACAAACACCCTCGTCCGCCGTCGTACCACACTTGATTTCGCACTCCGCACTCAGACAAAAGGCTTCTACCAAAACTGCTGGCCATTGGACCGATGTAGTATTTATAGGGTCGTAGGCTATCGCCCAGAAATTTGGCTAAATCCCGCATTGCACCGAAGTCCTGATTCCCAGATTATTCTCGCGCTTCCGCTACATTCGTCGGCTTCTCCAGCAGAGGGAGGGTGAGGGGTTGTAACGCCACCCATGTCTCGCCACTGTAAATCATTCCTGGACTACCCCAGGAGGAGGGGGCGAGGAGGGGCGGCGACAAGGAAGTGAGTGCATCCATTTTGGGAAGGGGAGGGTAGAGATGTGTCACGTGTCACCTCCAAAGAGCCAGACCATGCATAATGGGAGATCATGGTGGGTGCAAGTTACAGCACGCAACTATATATATATATATATATATATATATATATATATATATATATATATATAGCCACCCATTCCCCCTGCCACTGTGTTTTCATTTTTCCACTTTTTCTTCATTTATTATTTTACAATCTACAGCAATCAGACGAGGCGTCATCATGACTTAAATTATTACATAAACACATTATAAATAAATAGATATAATAAAAATAAAATGTTAAATGTTAAAACAGAATAATTCAATTGGCTTGTTATAAAATGCTTTACAGTTGAAGATGCCAAACAATATTAACTTTATGGGGCATGGTGGCTGAGCGGTTAGCCTGTTCCCCTCCCACCAAGGCGAGTCGGGCTCGATCCCCGGACGACATCGCTTTTTTGTTCGCGAGGTTTCTAGGGGATCTCCCGTTTCCTTGCCGTTGTATTATGGCGCTGCACCATACTCACCTCACTTCATCCTCATAGGCTCTCTATACCTAGACGTTAAGAGCCGCCCAAATCTCTTCACTCACTTATCTAAACTTTACTTTTTATTTGTAGGCATTTATTGAAGCTTTCCTTTGGGTAAAGTCAATGATGCCGCATGGAGTATATAAGTAATATCTAATTTCTTCTTTGTAGAACCTCTACTTTCTAGCATGAAATCACGCCAAGCCCGATCACTTGCATTCTCCAATGGTTGACGGTTAGAAGTTTTTCACACGCCATAGAGTAGGCGAGAAGTTACTAATATAGCTAATGAGTCTACTTTCCTCAACATGGGTGCAATTAATTTCTGAATAAGTTCTTAAAAGTTGATTTGGTAGATAGGACCTGACTTTTCTTTGAAAGCAATATCATTATAAATGAAAAAAGAATCATATGCAACAGTAGTGAGACAATTACAAATACACACGTGCCTTCCCCGGGACTTGAACCCAGACATTTTTCAACTGGCACTATTTTACAAGTAGATTAGAAAAATTTCACTTCTATGGGCATAACTGACGGTTCTAATGAATACTGTGCGTATAAATAAATGTTAGAATTTTGTTGAATTGTTTCATAAATACAACATACTAAACTACATTATTTATATTAACAAAATTTAAAAAAGAACTGCGCACCTGAAACATGTAAGTTTACATACCTTACTGTAGCACTAATTGCGTGTAACATGTGGTGGGAATCGAATGATCGGTCATCGAGATATGGCATAAAACCACCATATTTTTCACGTGACGATCTTCATAAATGGAGGACAAAAAAGTTATGTATTAGCACATTTGATGATTGCATACTTACAGTCAGTATACAATGTTAATATAAGATAGGTTACATAGTTTCACAGATATAGAACACTAAAATAAAATGATTTTATAGCCACCATTCTGAAAGTATTTTTTTAAATTCTATATTAATTTGGCATACCACAGTAAAACTTCTCCAGATTTTGTAAGAATGGTTTAATTGTTTCCCCAGAAATGAGATATAAACTTTACTTTTTACTGTGGGGTTACCTTACAAAATGGCGAACATGTGAGGCTCTGTATATACAAATTTTATGGTTGTAGTATATTTTGCCAGTATACAATCTTAAGTTGGAATTTGTTTCGTTGATAAAATATACTAAGAAAAATATTTATATTGCCACCATTTTGAAAATAAGTGGCTGTTCTACATAAAACATGCTAGTTTAAACCACCTGCTGCAGTACTTTTGGTTGCTAAATTTGGTAGAAATCTTTTAAATTGTTCCCGAGATATTACATAAAAATGTATGTATTCATATGGCGCTATCTTACCAAATGGTGGACAAAATATGCTTCATGTAGATACCGGTGACAGTTACAATATCTACTGCCAGAATACAAAGCTAACTCGGAATGGATTATATGATTTCGACTATATAACGTTCTAAGTTAAAATAGCTATTTGTCCGTCATTTTGAAAATAAGTGTCTGACATACTTAAAACATGCAATTTTACATTATCTTCCGCAGTACTATTTGAATACCAAATTTGATAGGAATCGGTTAATTGTTTTCCAAGATATGACATTGTGAAAAATTGAGTGACTTATAGGTTGGTGAGTATGTGTGGTGAGAAATATGTAAACGTAACCACCAAGATATATTCGTGTATGTAAGGAAAATACTAGTAATTACCTTGTGTGAATCAATACCATGTAATTATTACCAAATAATTTACACTACTCTGGTGCAGTGGTAAACTCATGAACTCTGCAAAGGGCATTCAAAACACTGGCACTCAAAATACGTTGAATTATCTTTAAAATAAGAAGCACTTCATTTAAATATTTTCATTTAATTGAAATAAAATCAGTACGACTTAACATAAAAATAGAACGAAAACCAATACTGTTAAAATCTTTAATTTCAAATCAGAAAAGAGAAAATTTTAATATTTAAAACGGTTTAACTTTGTGAAAATCAATTAAATAAAATTATGCTCTTCAAGTAGAGTAGAATACTAAAATACTACCACCATTCGAACAAAACATTACTTAACCATAAATAAAATAAAATGTAACGTAAAATATCTTTAATGCTGTTGTCGATGATTAAAATAAAATGTAGTTCAAATAAACTGTGTCTGAATTGAAGTCTTTTAAGTTTAGTGACTCTTAATGAAAGTTTATGTCTCGAGCTCCATTCATAAATTATATTCCAAATTCAGGTAACTTTCCCACATACTTTTTGGGATTGTAATTTCTTTGCGAAAAATCTTAGTGTTCTCTAATGAAAATAAAGTTCAAATCACAAAATAATAAAAAAGGAGTAAACGATTCTTTACTCCAAATTAAATTCAAGTCAACGTAAATTAAAGTTTGCTCCGGAAACTAACTCGAGTCGGGTCGAGTGGGACCACTGGGCTGATTAGGAACTAACATTGAATTCCAGCAACTATCTCTTGAATATTTGTAGCATCTGTCATCATTAATATCACGAACATTAAGAAAACTGAAGCTATCGCTACTTGCCACAAGTCCATTGGCCAAAAATACGACGGCGCCACCTTACTCAGTAGCTTGTAGCTTATGCCTCCATCATGGCGTCTCGACGTCGTATAGCGTCCATAGGGTCGGCAGCGTCAACTAATAAAAACCAACTAATATGCTAGACTTAGTCTCTTCTCAAAAGACAAAAGCTAGCCCTGGTTGAAAACTAACTTCTGGGACAAAACAGGCCAACCTAAGTTATGCAGATACCGGGGATTTCGCCCTCGAAATCCCTGCTATGGAAATCACGTCTAGGAACCTTCAGATCCGTACCCAGAAGCACCTAACTTCCGGCAACTTCTTACTCAAATCTAAAATGGAACGTAGCTACATCCGGCCCAGCTAGACATATTTATAGCTTACCATAAAAATAAATGCAAACTTGCAAACAAAAGAAAATAAACAGTGTTAAAATTAAAAAAAATTAATTCCGAGACTTGAAAGATCTTGAATAATAAATAAATAACATACTCAAGTTAAGTTACCAATTGCTCAGAATAATTCACTCTCATACCATAGAGTAACATAAAAAAAAATAAAAAGAATTTAGAATAATAGTGGATCCTAGCTCATGCTACATACGAAAAATAACGAAATAGATGTAAAATTGTAGCAGGGCTCCAATTAAATTAAGAATACCAAAATATCTGCAAAAATATAGGTGTCATACAGTCTATAAGTGATAAATGTGCTAATCTACACACCAGTTCCTGTCACATGTAAATGAGGGTGCACATCTAGGGCCTATGCTACAGCATACATTTTTTATTTATTCTTGTGCCGCTATCTTACATAATGGTGGACAAAGATTCTTTATGTAGATAAAATCGATAGTGTAATATATACTGCCGGCATACCAAGTTAATTCGAAATTGTTTATGTGGTTTCGACATTATAGCATTCTAAGCCAAGATAGCTATATGGCCGCCTATTTGAAAATAAAGAGTTTTACACACCTAAAACACACCACTTAACATAATCTGCTGCAGTACTTCTTATTTGCCAAGGTTGGTAGGATCGGTTAGTTTTTTTTGCAGAGATATGACATAAAACTGTTCTTATTCTTGTTGTGTTATCTTACAAAATGGATGGGAAAGTGGATATGTTCTGATATGTATGATGCTAGTAATTGATACTTTCACTGTACAAAATTTGGTCGAAATTGGTTAAATGGTATGATAGATATACCAAATAAATCTAAAATATTTGTATGGCTGCCTATTTGGAAATAAGCATCTGACCAAGTTCAATCATTTATGTTTATTTGGCCTATCACAGTATTACTTACATGCCAAATTGGGTGAGAATTGGTTAAATAGTTTTCGAGATATAATGTAAAAATCTTTGTTTTTTGGTGCTGTCTTCCAAAATGGTGGCCAACAACAATATCTATCTCAAAATTTAATGCTTACAAGATGCTCTGCCAGCACACAAAATTTGGTTTAAATCAGTTCAATGGTTCTTGAAATATGACGTATCACTTCACATTTTAAAATGGCCGCCATTTTGAAAGTAAGTGCACGGCGTGGTAGAAAACTATAGAAGTCAGGTGTCCTTACAAGTACTGTATGTGTACCGAGTTTGGTGATATTTGATTGATGTGTTCAAAAATTGAAAAGTGGGGATACATACACAAACAGGAAAGTGATCTCTTAAGTCTTTCTTTCCTTTGGAAGGTAGGCTAAAAAGGAGTGAACAGCTGGTCACTGGAGCAGTATTATTCTAAATGCAATTCTTACACTGGACGCATGTCAACAAAACCTTTCTTGTGTATTTTGCAGAACATTGTCAAATGGGCATTTCCTTCGTCTTCAGATGCGTATAGCTTTGGATGTCCTCTTGCATGCAAGGACTATTCTACTACGGATAGTTAAATGCCATTATAGTAAAACAAGTCAATTCACGTGCAGTTAAAGAAATCTGTGCTTCCTCATATGTGCTCAGATTTCTTTTAATGAAAACCTTTTATCAAGCTCATTATAATGTACACTATAAATTTGTAGCTCTGCTCTCAGTGTACCCAGGATTATGTTACATTTATCAATATAAATTTTTTCAGATCATGTCCTAGGCATTAGTTATCCAGTTTTAGGCTCATAAGGCCTCATAACGGGTTTATTTTTCTCCCCGTATCAAATCTTTACATATATAGGCTGCCCAAGGACTGTGCAAAGACTTCGTAATGATAAAAGATTTTTTATCTTAAATTTGCATTAAAGTCGGACAGTGAGCTGTACATGTTAATAACAAATTGCCCGAAATCTATGTTTACTGACGGAATTGAATAAAGTTTGTTACACTTTCTGTGGCAGAGTTTTAATGTGACGAAGGTAAGATATATGAATTTTTTTTTCTTATTTATTGTAAAAGCATGGATGTGTTGTGGGACTGTGAGAAATTTCGGCTTAACTATTCTATAAGCGCCAGTAAATGTAAAGTGAGGAGGGGGTGGAAGAGAGACCTAATGCAATGGTGTGCAAAACTGAAGTACCCCGAGAAAACACACCAGTCAATGGCAATGCCTGCCACGGTTTCCATGTGTGAAGATCCAGGGCTGACCCCAGCAGAAACTGAACCTGGTTCGTCGCAGTGGAAGACGAGTGATCAAACCACCCTAACATTCGACCTCAGGATTCTTGTGAAAACAAAATGTAAACAATTGTCATGCCACCGTTACATCACATATCTTTGAAAGTACTATTGACAAACCGCATGATAATATCGGAGGCGTGCTCAGAAAAGGAAAAGCTAGTCTACCACACCTTCAGTCCGAGCGGACTGAACTGTGATTACAATCACCAGCTATTAAACACCTTGCCAGTAACATCATTTTTTTAAGTATATACGTTGACTGATTCAGAAGTCATAGCAACTATTATTATCTCCCGGAAATGACCCAACACAGGAAATGTAGTACTCTGTAGAGTTTTAAAAGTGTACGGCATGTAGGTTTTAAAGGTGACACCGCATGGGGTATGGGTGCAGGAATGTCCGGCAAGGAACCAACACAATCATTGCTGCTTGAAATCACCGTTTAATTGATATATTCCTGTACAAACGGTAAAAACTCATGTGAAGAGTACGTATTGTATGTGTACGAGCTGTTTAAAGTCGTTCAAAGTAGTCTCCGAGATTGTCTACGGTTCGTTGCCAGCGATGAGGCAGACGGGAAATACCATCGGCTGCAAGAGATGCAAGCAATGTGCGCCACATCTCGTCGAAATGCTGTGACGATGTCTGCCTCATCGTTGGCAACGAACAGTGAACATCTTCGGAGACTAATTTGTAGGATGTTTAACAGTTCATACACGTACAATACGTATCCGTTCACATGAGTGTATACAGTTTGTATGACAATATATATTAATTAACCAGTGATTTCAAGCAGCCATGTTTGTCTTTGTCCCTTGTCGGACATTCCTGCACCATGAGTTGTCGCCTTTAAAACGTATATGTCGTACACTTTCAACTGTGCATAATACATTTCCGGTGTTAGGTCCTTTTCGGGAGATAAACAATAGTTTGCCATGACTTCTGTATCAACCTTCGCATAGTAATATTCTCAATACTGTTATAACGATCAACTCTACATTTCGTGTATATGAGCATTTTCTTTTGAGTTAAATGCTTTGATTAAAAATAGTTACTTAATTAAGATTTCTGTTAAAGCTCAGACGAAATTCATGTAGGTTTACGATCACATTTTATTTTATTATTCCATTAGTATTACATTTACTATGTGCGAAATTATCTGGTCTAATTATTTATCAAGTTTATTCGTTTATCTCTAAAACTATGTTCGTTCATTGCTTATCTCAAATATTTTGCATTTGCAGAGTTAAAACTTTATAATATATTTATTGTTCTTCGCTTTTAATAAAGTAAAACTTGTTTCCATGTCATTATTTGGTTACAGCAGCTAATTCACACTCCGCGATCGTGCTTGTCACTTGCAGTGTCACTAAAATATTCTAATTATAAATCACGAACCCTGACATCGTCAACTATATTATAATAGGCATAAATAGAATATTTGGTAGAACCGAAAACAAACTACAATCATTCGCCAGCTACTAGCGCAGCGAAACTTGAATACCCGAAACAGAGATCTACAAAAAAATTAACATGCTTTGCCTGTACCAATTTCTCTGACTTGATGAAGACACTTGAAGCTGGCACTGGCGAGTATGGAGGCAACAAAACTGCATAGCGTTGATCAGAAACAATCGACTCTCAAACTCTTACCATTCTCTTTATTCGGATTTATTCCAAAATCGTTATTAATTTTATTTTAGCACACAGCTATAAACAACACACAATGAAAAACACGTTTTTCATTATTTTGCTTATCATTTCATGCCGCCCTCTAAAATGTGCTGCTATAAGCCCAGGCCTAACTCCTAATGAGAAATGCGGCCTTGGCAGACTCTTAGCTGCGAGCCTATTGCAGTCACACACAAATAATCCTTCAAAGACTGACTAAAGCGACGAAATTATTAAACGTGTGTCCAATGTGTGAGCTGATCTACGAAAGGAACACACGCTTTATACGGGGGCTGTTGAGTATGCTCTGAGTGTCACACAGTTAGAAACTCAATTTCAGAATATTCAAAAACGGCTAAATACTGCCTTTTCAAAGCACCGTATCTCAAAATATACGCATCAGATACATACAAAACTAATCAAGGTCGCTGCACTAAACCTCCCTTCACATTTTCCACCAATAAAAGAATAGGGGGAGTGAAAATATTTGGACGGCTCGGTCTTGAGAGCCGATAATTGATCGAGTTGAATTTGGAGCAGCACCGGAATGAGGGGGCGGGGAAAACGAGAGATCCCCGAAAAAAAACCCGACGACTAGCGGTATCGTCCGACACAATTCAAACTTTCGAAAATCCGGGAGCGACCCGGCCGGGGATTGAGCCTGGTTCGCCTTGACGGAAGGCGGGCTGTCTAACAGCTCAACAACCGCGGCCCCTAAGTATAAACAGTTTATCTCCCTTGCAAGCAGTGATTCCTGCTGTATTTCGTCTTTCGTAATATTGAGTTTTGTACTTACGAAAGTATTCCACAGTTAGCTAGGCTCATTACTTTAGCGCATTCGCACCAGTACGGGCACTTTTATCGTACGTCTCTATGTATAAGCATTCCTTGTAACATGATTTACAAGCAAAAATGTAAAACGTGTTCGTAAGTACACAAGTGCAACTGTAACAAAGAAAAACAGTGGATAAATGTAAAAATTTTAACTTTCAGTTACAATTTCGTCTCTAAGTCAGTGGGCTAAACAAATTTCGTTAAGAGATTGAGGTCTTAATTAAATAAAATAGTTGTGATTGTTCCGTACTGCGTATCCAACACGCTCAAAAATCATTGTATTACGTATCCAATGGTAAAAAAAAGTCGAGACAAAAACCGCCAATTACGTATCCAATCACGACCGGGAAAAAGCCCAAATAAAATACAAATTTTCCCCATGCGTATCCAGCGCACCTTGAAGAAGTGGTTTTTACCAAAAGTTTCCCTTTTCGTATCCAGGTGACAAAACGTGCAGGACCGTAAAAAGGACGACATTGGGTATCCAAACGGGAAGGGGGAAAATTGGTGCCACACCCCACTTGTTTCGAATTGCGTATCCAGCCAAATCGGGGGAGAAATTTCGACTTACACCCAATTATTTCCTATAGCGTATCCAAACCAGAAACGGAATATAGGGTAAAAGACCCCATTTGTTTCCGGTGGCGTATCCATGTGCCAAAAGTAACTGTTGTTAAAAAGTTTCATATCACGTATCCAAAAAATTAATTTTTAAAGGTAAATGTTTTACTGTACCCTTTTATATATGTATGTATATATATATATATATATACCCTATATATATGTACCCTTTTATATATGTATGTGTGTATATATATATATATATATTAATATATATATATATATATATATATATATATATACACACATACATATATAAAAGGGTACATATATATAGGGTATATATATATATATATATATATATATATATATATAGGGTATATATATATATATATATATATATATATATATATATATATATATATATATATATATATATATATATATATATATATATATATATATATACATATATAAAAGGGTACAGTAAAACATTTACCTTTAAAAATTCATTTTTTAAATAAATTTAACCATATAGTTTTTAAAAGTTTTATATACACGTCATCATTTTTTTATAAACTACCTCAACACTCGAAACTGGCAGGTCCAAAGCCCGTGAAAGCAACAGCGTGTGCAACTGCATCCGCCGCCGGCCGAACCGGTCATGACAGACACGACCACGCTATGCCTTTTCGGGATCGCGAATGAATGTAATTTTTTTTTACATCAATTTACTTCAATAATTGAAAATAGCAGATCCAAGTATTGCGGATGCAACAGATGCAAGTACACCCGTCAACGCCTGGCGGACCCATCACGACCTACTCGACTATTTTAGGCTTTTTTCCAGATCGCGAATGAACGTTTACACAAACAGCACGTCAATCAAACATTTTTTTACTGAAACAAACAGCAAGTCATTCAAACATTGTTTTTTAACTGAAACAAACAGCTACACTGTCTCATTCGCACCTGTAAAGTAAATCAAACAGCAACTCATACAATTTTTTTTTTTAACTGAAACAAACAACACGTCTATCAAAAAAAAAAATTTTTTACTGAAACAAACAGCAAGTCATTCAAACATTGTTTTTTAACTGAAACAAACAGCTACACTGTCTCATTCGCACCTGTAAAGTAAATCAAACAGCAACTCAATTAAACATTAATTTAAACTTGAATCAAACAACAAGTCAATGAAACATTAATTTAAACTTGAATCAAACAGCAACTCAATTAAACATTAATTTAAACTTGAATCAAACAGCAAGTCAGTCACACTTTAAACTGAAACAAACAGCAAGTCAATCACACTTTAATTTTATACTGCAATGGCAACAGCAACTCAATGAACTTTTTTAAACTGCAACAGCAACTCAATCTCGCTCGTGTCTACAAATTAAAAACAACCGTAACAAACAGATACCTCTCGAAATTGGGATCGCCTTGCCGCCATCTCCTCTGCCCCGATTGCGATGGTGCATGTCGGCGGCGTGAATCAGCAAAGCGTCCAGCCATTCTCTGTACCGATGATTCTTTTTCCAGACGTACTCGGCCAGGGAGCCGACCCAAGATTTTTTCCGTCGGCCAAAGCAGGGAATGCTGTATCGCACACAACACCAACTTCGCTCAAGGTTTTGAGTGTGCACCCTCAACGTCTCGCCCCTCTCCATCTTTAGCGTGTTTCGAGTGTTTACCATTCCGCTCTTTTCGCTGCACACTAATTCCCAACTGTAATTCACCAGCATGTGACAGTAGCCGTGAATGTCTAACTTGCTGTAACCGCGCCAGCAGTCTGTAATTATCGTCGTGCCCGGAGCGATCCACTCGCGAATGATTTTGGTCACGGTCGCCGCGTTCGTCTTTTCCACCGGCACCAGGAAGAATTTCGTAGGATCGTCCCGCTGCACTCTTCCGAAAATCTATTGGCCGTGAACTTCACGTCCTTCGCGGTTCTTACATTTGCCCAAATTCGACTCGTCAATCTCGACCACTTTGCACGGCCCGCCGATGCGTTTCCCGTACATCAACACCCAGTCTATGCACACTTGGCGGCAGAAACTCGACCAGGCGATGACCGTCTTTCCGGAGCACAAAAGTTCGTTCACCATAGTCTGTTGAGGGTATTTGATCAGGCACCAGAGTAAACACAGCTCGACTATCTTGCCCGGAGGCAAGTTTTAATTTCCCACGAAACTACACTGTCTCGCCGACACTTGAAATTCCATTTAGTACCGCCCTCCATTCGCCATTGACACCAGTAAAACAAGCCCCTTTTTTCCAGCAATTTCGCTTCGCCTTCCCCGCATTTTTCGCACTGTATCGTCGATTTGAGAATGTCGTGCTCTATGAGAAATGTGTTTGTGTCTAGCGAGGAATGAATAACTTGCCTGGTGTTCAAAACTATGATTTCAAATTCCGCGCACACTATCTTGCGATTCGCGAGAGAAAATTTTCGGGGGAAAAAAAAAAAAAAAAAAAAAAAAAAAGCTTGGATATGCGATATGGAACAATCGTTGCCGAATCTGGATACGCTAAGCGGAATTTTTCTGGATATGCAATACGGATGTAAACCATTGGGATGGATACTTTATAGCACACACTGAATGATAGCATGATTTTCCTATTACGATACGCAATACAGAACAATTACAATACTGGTGATTGTTCCATATTGTGTATCTAAATCACTCAATGATATTTGATTACATATCAAATGATAAAAAAGGCGAGGCATAAAACCGCCAATTACGTATCCAAACCACGATCCAGAAAACCCCCAAATAAAATACAAAGTTCCTCCATGTGTATCCAGCGCACCTTGAAAAGGCTGCTTTTTACCAAAAGCTTCCCCTTGCGTATCCAGGTGACAAAACATGTAGGACCGAAAAGGACGACATTGTGTATCCAAGCGGGAAAGGGGAAAATTATTGCCATACCCCACTTGTTTCGAATTGCAGATACTGCCCAATTATTTCCTATAGCATATCCACATAGAAAATGGAATATAGGTTAAAGGACCCTATTTGTTTCTCGTGACGTATCCAGGTGCCAAAAGTAACTATTGCTATAAGTTTCCTATAGCATATCCAAAAAAAAAAAATTTCGGCCTTTTTCTCGTTGTGTTTAAATACATGTGATTCGCGATGCATTATTATTATTTTTTAAAAGTATATTTATTAAATATTTACATTTCAAAATAATTTGAACCTTTGATTATACAAAGTTTCATATGTATGCAATCACCGAAAGGGTACGGTAAAATGGTGCACAGTGGAATAATCAATTATTTATAAATGTAAAAATATAACACACAATTTTTCACATGTATGCAATTATCAAAAGGTATGGTAAAACGATGTAGAGTTAAAAATTAATTTTTTTATAAATGCATCAATATAATACACAATTTTTTACGTGTACGTCTTCACTTAAAGGGTCAGGTAAAACTGGGTTATAGTTAAAAATTTAACTTTTTATAAATGCTCAGAGTTAAAACTTTGAACGCATCACGACTGAGAAATGCTAGAGTTCCTGATACTTGGCAGAAATATTCTAAGTCCATTACCTTGAAAACACAATCGCCCATAATATCCGAACCATTGAACCGAATTCAGTCAAACAAACAGTAATGTCATCACAATTACTCCAGCAGTACAATTATGACAAAGCAATGCAAATATAAAGCAAGAATAATAATGTAACAGTCAGTCGTCACAAACAACAACCAAATACAGAATTGATATCCTGTATATTGGATCTGAAAACAAACTAACAAACTACAACCTTAATATACCACAAGGGTGTATTCCTCCTAATGAGTCTCTTCATGAACTGTAATTTCACTGTCAACTGTCAGGTACGTATGTGGTATTTACTGGTGCAGGTGCAAATTCAATTTTCTGGTTCGTTTGGTGCAAGGGTATTGACAAGGAAGTTAGTCATACTTCCTTTATGGCACAAACGATATATACTTTATAATACCACCAACATACCACTTTGAATAAATGTTATCTATGGGCAAATTAAGAAAAAAGGAACAGAAGCAATAACATAACATAAACCGATTCACGAGAGAAAATTTGGGAAAATATTCTTGTATACGCGATATGGAACAATCGTTGCCAAATTTGGATACGGTAAATGGAACTTTGCCGGATATGCGATACGGCACTAGACTGCATAGTAAACAATTAGGATGAATACTTTATAGTAAACACTGAATGTTTGTATGGTTTTCCCATTACGATATGCAATATGGAACCTAAGCGGTTCTGCGCTGGTCTTATGTAACACTAGGGAAGACTCGTAACTGTCTGGATAACTGGGTTCCTTCTCCTACTTCTCCTTCCATCAAAGTCAGACATGATGTCAATGCCGCACCTTTTTTCTCTGCCCAATCAACTCGCTTGGTTTATTTCATCACCATAATTGGAGTTTGACCCCTTCCCTTTCTCAGCACTCTTGTTTTTTTTAAACCTAATTCCTCACCCAATTAGAACACTTGGTTTATTTCATTAGCATATTTGGAGCGTGACCTCCATCCCTCTATCCCCACCCTTATCTTGTTTTTTGAACCCAGTGCCTCACCCAATCAGCATGCTTGTCCCTTCTTCCCGCTTACACTTCTCCAACTTCCCCTTCCATCATTATCATACGTGATGTCGACTTCATCTCCACACCCATCTCTGCTCCGAGTTCCGACATTTTAGCTCGCCCGCTTCATTTCTTCTCATTGCTGTGAGAACATCATCACTACTTTTTTGCACCGTTATGTGCGAATAATTTATTATATTTGTCATCGATCTAGAAGGCAGGAAAAAGGATTATGTATTCTGTGCAGATCACGATACAGCAACTACATGTAAGTATCCATGCATTATTTCATCAGCAGGTACATGCAAGTATTTATACATAATTTTTTTTAAAACTAATTTCTCATAATTGTGTGTGTGTTTGGGTAAAATAATGACTAGTAAAATTATATTTCTAGTGCCGGGATTATACGGATCTTTGCTAGTTGCTAATAATAAATTTAAAACTACAATTTTTCCAAACTAATTGTTTCCTATCAGAAAATAACGGTTAAAGATTTTCAGTGACTATTAAATGACGATTCATTATGACGCGGCAAAGTGCTATGTTCTGTGTGTGGAAAATTTCTATATTCGAGTTTCATTTCTCATTTATATCGAAATGTTCCGAAAGTTAAAATTAAAGGAATCGCATACGATTGGCATAAAGATTTATTGCATTCTGCATATTCAGTAAAACTTTCGATGGAAAAGTACTTGTCGAAATACCCATTTCCCTTGGAAATTTTCATATTGGGCCATTCTTTGGGCGGTTTACTCGAGCGAATAATATTAGAAATTTATGACGAGGCAGAATTTTACAAATATGTGAAATGAGCATTTTTTGTAGGCGCGCATTTGTTCGGTTTGCAAAATTTCAAAAATGTTTTCGTCGATTCGCTTTTACCCTTACTGGCAGAAGATACACCCAAGTCAAAATACAATTTATTTTCCAAAGATCAATTACTAGCACTCTATATGCAATTTAGAAGGAATTGCACTAAATGTGGAATATTCGGTCGGTATGTAGTCATTACAAATTTATTTTATGCTACAATTACCAATCTCGAAATGAATTGCGTGGCAAACAATTCCCTGCCGTTAGATGCGAAATGGCCCACCATTCCCAAGAAGGTTTTCAATTTAATGTTTTCGACTATGGCGATGGGACGGTCTCCATACGAGATTCGTGTTTGAATATCTCTCTAAAAACTAAAAACACTTCAAATAAACGACCACTCTCCATTCGGCCACACTTTTTTTACTAAACAACGAGTTTATAAAAAAAATATTACAAATTTAACTATGCGAGATGTACATATAAGATCAATTAAATAATTGCAATGGTGTTTACCGGAAACTATTTGTACTTTGGGCCAAAGAGTCAATTATTACAGCAGACCAAGTACACAGTTTGTGCACAAAACTGTTTGATACAAACAGAAATAATTTACCGCTCCTAATCGAAGCTGTCAACATAAAACTACCATTTTTCAATTTCTATCAACGAATGTTCCTGTTCATTTTATTTGGGAGAAACGACCGGTGCTAGAAGCTGGCGATCGTCTATGGTTATTTCCTCACCTTTGGTTATCGAACGATGAGCACAAAAAAATTAAAACAACAGAGTGCATATATCTAATGAGATTGGTGTTTGAACATATTCCCAAAGTTAATTTACCTAGTTATTTGTTTATGCAAGACTTTATTATGATAATTCGCGAGCAAGACTCTATAATGGAGGCAATCATCGAACAATTAAAGGGAAACAGTTTATGGAAACAACTTCGAAAGAATTTAAAGTCTAGCAATGTGTTGCTCGGTACCGTAACAGGCCAAGTTAAAACAAATTGTACATGATAAGAGATTTTAATATAATTTTTGACGAGTGACAAACTTTTGGGTATTTTGCTGCGATTTGGTTTCGAATCTCGAAACCAGTATTCACCAGAATGTGTTGCGATCGGCTTTCCTCTCCGCCCCTCCACACTCTTACTTTCAACAACCAATCACGTTGCAGCATTTCGTTTTACTTCCCTGCCCCTCCTTTCAGTTTGGCCTATATGGCAGAGAAATCTGGACAAAACGATGTCAGTTGAGGATGAGAGCTGGATAGAGAAACATCTCTGCTCCAAGAGAAAAAGGGAATGAGTAAGAATATTAATAAAATAATAAATATAACTTATAAAGTATAAACATTTTATTATATATATGTACCTTATAAAATATTTTTATTTTATCAAATATATTTAATAAATAACTAACCTTTTTGTTCTTACCTTATTTCCTCTTCTGTTCTGGGAGGAGGAGTGATGTTTCCCATCCAGCACTCGCCCTCGCTGATGACTTTTTTCCAGATTTCTCTGCTATATAGGACCAATTTAAAGGAGGGGAAGGGAGGGGAAGTGAAATGCTGCAATGTGATTGGTTGTTGAAAGAGTGTTTTGGGGGGGGGGGGGGAGGGGGAGAATGGCGATAGCAACACACAATGGCGAGTTTTTTTTCTCGGAATCAAAAAGATGTGATTACAATACACGCCCACGAGTTATTTTGCCTCGGAACCAAAATAGGTTCTTCCATGATTGGAATTTTTAGTCTGGCTCGTTTTTTACTATACTATCCCAAAGTTTTTGTAAGTTGAATAGTGTTGGGTTGGTGAGTTTGATTAGAGTATGTTGTAATTATCATTTACACCACACATGCAAGTTTTTTTGTTTCCGAACCAACACACCTGCAAATTATTTTGGCTCAGAACCAAAACAGAGTCATCCATAATTGAATTTTTTAGTCTTGCTTGTTTTAAATTATATTACCCCAAAGTTTTTACAAGTTTAATATTGTTGGGTTTTTTAGTTTGATTAGAGTTTATTGCAATTACCATTTTTCTACAACCACCACCACCACCTTATTCAACAACCAATCAGATTGTGCCGCGATCGACATTCCTTCCCCCCCCCCCACTCTTACTTTCAACAACCAAACATGTCGCGGCATTCAAAAATCCAATCACATTGCGACATTAAACAACCAATCATGTGGCAGCATTTAATTTCCCCTCCCTTCCCACCTTTCAATTTAGCCTATATGCTGGAGAAATCTGGAAAAAATACATAAATCGACCGCGAGAGATGGGGGACTTCTGGTCCCCCTAAAAAATTTGGTCTATTTGGAAGGTGATTCAATCCCCATTATACAATGTGTGATTTTATGTCTTACATAATGATAGTTTATTGTCATTTTCTACCCTATTTTTTAATCTTTCGATTACTAAGTCTTTGTAATCAGAATTCAGTAATTTGATGAAATTGTGCTTGGGTACATATTCGGTGTTGCATAGTCTCAATTAGTTTTTTAGACAATTGACCACATTGATGCTGTTTGGTACATAAATGGAGCGCAAAATTTACTGAATTTCTTTATTGTTTTTATATAGTTTTTTAACCGCACGATTGAGGGATCGGTTTTGAGTATGTGTAAAAGTCAATGTTATTTTTCGTTTGCTTTCATTTGTATCGGATTTTTCATCGTCAGATTGGTACTGGCACACGACCAGAGCATGTTGAAGTTGGGTTTGATCGGGTTTCACTGCTAAGTCTTGAACAATGTCCACAAGCCTAGTAGCCATCGTGGTAATTTCTTTTCTCGCTTCAACTGCTTCATCATATGTGTGAATAAATTCTTCATTTGCTAATATGAGATACTGAGTGAGTTCGTTACTTTTTACAATTATCATATCCACATTATGATTGACAGCCACCAACATTTGTGCAAAATCATCAAATGTTTCTGAGGAATGTTTTTGGTGCTGTTGAAAGCTATTACAACCATTTTGCCGGGGTGATGGCAAAACTTCTTTGTAAACCCATTTCGTAAATGTTTTAGCTTCTTTTTTTTTTTTTTTTGAGCAGATCAACAACACATCCAATCCGAGTTCATTTATGAATAACATATGAGGCTGCCAATTAACACAAATATTGTAAATATACGTCGAAAAGGGGGAGGGGGAATAAAATACTTTATGGGAGAATGGCAATTGTACAATGTATGTTTTTTTAGTACAAATATTTTTTTTTGTTATAATGTTCCAACATATTTGATAATCTTTTGGTACATTTGTTAAAAATAGCCTTTCTAAAATACCCTATTCTAAAAATTCAGAAATTTCTTTTGCTCGAAATAAAATCTCATATTTAATCGGTTTGATTTCAGTTCGTACTATATTACAAGTGGTTAAAATTTTACCTTCCATTTCAAAATGCTTTATCTTTATCAATACCTCGGACAGAATTTCGTTATTATTGTTCGTCATCATATAGTGGTTTTTGTTGTTAGGTATTATCTTATATAACAGTCATTTTTCCCACGGTAGTGGAATGTTTCAATAATTCAGTGCAAAGCTGTTGACGATCCACATAATGTCTGCTAGCGTATAAGTAGGTATATTAGAAATTTCCTTAGACATGTAGGTAATCTTCGCAAAAATCTTATAGAGTACGAGTTTTGACAAAATGCCCGTGTGTATATTGTTAACGTGAATTATGTTTAGTAATTTCGAGTAAAACTCTCCGGATTATGGCTTGCATCTATTTGAGCCAATTCGTACAGTTCCTGAATTACAGCCAGTAGAAATTATTTGTTTTCCACTTTTGTTTTTAGTTTGACGAGTTCATGCACAGTATGTTTGTTTCGCTGGTCTTGATTTATAAAGGTATCAAATTCCAAATCTGTAGATTCATCTTTAATTAAATATTTTTTCATAAATTTGTAAGAGTACAAGTTGTTTAAAGCGAAATCTATAGATCTGTTCATACCATCCAGTCTTTTCATCACCTATTTGTAATATTCAATTTTCAAAAAAATTGACGAAATATCATTCTTTTAACTGTGACCTACCATCTTTGCGATTTTTTCGACACTGTCCATTTTTATTTTATCTATGTATTTGTTTTTTTACCTTAGTTATTAAATAAATTATTAAATATTTTTCTCAGATGGTTTTGTTTCTTAGAATAAATTACATTGTTTGTTTTAATGTCTTATATGCTAATCTCGGAATAATTATCGTATAAAATAAAGGTATCATCCTCTACATCGCCACTCTCATCACATTCGTTGTAGGGGGTATCCGAAGGTTTTATGAGTAGAGTTTCCGGCAAAATCCGGCCGCCACCGCAAAACTGAAATAACACACTGTTCTCGTCGGCTGACTCTTTAAAGTAGCCAAAAGTCGAGTGTAGGCATGCCAAGCTATCGTATTTCTCATAATCGAAATGAGTAAACACATTATTAACTCGTAAAATCTCCATCAAAGGATCCATATTGTTTTGTTTTTCCATTGAAAAAAACATGGTGCTCTTGAAGAGAGGAATCGCAGTGTCTCGAGCCACATCTATCACGAGTTGTTTGGCAATATTTTGAAATATCGTCAAGGCAGAATTCAAAGTACATTTCAACTCGTCGATGATGTTTATTAGGGAAAAATATATAACGTAGTCCTTTTCGAATAAATTGAATACTTTACCGAAATGTCGTCAAATGCAAAAGGCAGCGTGTCATGTATCATACTGGTAAAATTAAAATTTACGTACAAGTTTTGCGAAAGCTTTTTCCATTTAAATTTGTCAACAGACATTGCATTACAATCGAAACAAAAATTGACAGAGTTATGGGTTACAAAGTTATTTCTGAAACCAAAATAAATAGATATTTTATGGCTGAAATTATATTCGGTTGTCAGAGATGACTCTGAAGTGATGAGAGTGGTGTTGGTGGTGGAGACTAATTAGATATCTCTAGGAGTTTTACAAAATATTCATGTTTAGAGGCATTTAAAAACTTTTCAGTTATTACAACCAACAACACGGCTATAATAATCAATAATATTAGCTGTAAAAAATTAATGCATCTTATTATGGAATATAGAAATGAGACGCTATTGAAAAAATAATTATTATTTATATTTGTTTTGAATTGTTACTGTAATTACATTTCTGTTATTGAAATAGGTTGTTTTAAATATAAAGAAATGCCCGCTCGGGGCAAAGGTAACACCGGTATCTGTGGAAACATCATTGATCGAAACATGGACGCAATCATCCAATTTGGTCCAGAGGGTGGACTCACCAACGTCAAAGGTGAAGGTGCCAATGCCGACGCCAAAGGTGAAGGTGCTGATACCGACACCAAAGGTGAAGGTGCCGACACCGATGCCAAAGATGAAGGTGCCGATGCAGATGCCAAAGGTGAAGGTGCCAGTGTTGACTCCAAAATGTAAAAATCCCGGTGCTGACTCAAAATGTGAAGATGCCGAAGGTGGATTCCTTCTTTTAACAGTCCTCTTCCTCCTCTGAGAAGTAGAAGGCACCCTTGTTGTTGAAGGAGACGACATCCATGACGTCGAAGGTGACTGCATCCTTGACGTCAAAGATGATGAGATCTTTGGTGTCAAAGATGGCCTCTTCGGTGTCAAAGGAGTTGGCCTGTTCTCCTGCGCCTTTGGTGTTAAAGGAGTTGGCCTCGGTCTCTTCGGCATCCTCGGCATCGAGGGCTATGAGGTCTTCGAAATTGAAAATGCCAAAGGAGTTGGCCTCGGCCTCTTCGGCATCGAAGAGCATAACCTCCTCGGCATTGAGGGCATTGAAGGCGATGGTGTCGGGGGCGATGAGGTTTTCAAAGTCAAAGAGGGTAAACTCTTCAAAGCTGTAGTTTGCCTCATTGATGACCTCTCCGTCGTCAATTTCGGTGTAGGTGACGTCTTCTGCATTAGCGATTTCCATTTCTACCAGCCACTACACACAATGCAATGTCGTTTGGCCATTGACTGCTGGTTGATGCTCGTTGTCGCGAAGTTCACTTCTTATATACTCTGACTTCGACTGGAACACTTAGAGACAAAAAATAATCTGGATCTTACTAGGACACTAGGAGAAAAACATACTCTGGCTCCTACACAGGACACTAGGAGATAGAATAAAAGATAGAATATGGAGGGGTGGGAAAAATGTGAGGTGAACTTCCTTTATGCATCGTAAAAAAAAAATTTCTGCCCCGAGATAAATTTGGCATAATAATGAGGCCAAGTTGAGTAATGTAGGATAGTCACCTCACCAGTCCATGTACAAACACTAGTCATGACTTTGAGCGAGTGCATATTAGATACACCAATGAGAAAAAAAAGAAACATTAACATAACATGAAGTAAAAAAGAAGAAACTCACTTATAGAGTAATCCCTCCCCACTACCTTGAAATATGAAATAAAAAATTTACTCGGTGCCTATACAAACACCACGCACTTTGGTCTAGCGTCAGTGTGCTAGCTACTGTTTAGTATCCATTTAATAGTACTAGCTGTTTGATAGTATGGCAAGGATGTATAAGGTTGGCGAAAAAAAGTTAGAGTTAGGGGGAATTTTTGAAGGGATGAAGGCTGATTTTGTAGACATTTATGAAAGGTTTTTGAAACATCGTACTGCTAAAATGTAAATTAAGTTACTCTTAGTTAAATATGGTCGGGGAATGAGTTGGTGAAATAATGTAGAGAGTTTAGGGAAAAGTGGCACCAATATAAAATTTTACAAAAAAGAAACGTAAAAAATCACGAAAACATTGCCAGTGTAATATTACACAAAAGTGTAAATTTTGCAAAAAAAATAACATGTCTGCATTCCTTAGAAGCAAAAGAAAGAAAGGCTTTAGGGTAAAATGATAATGTTTTCAGAGTGTTAATATTTTGCTTGATTTTAGGGTAAAACCGATTGTAACATGTTTCTTTTTGTTCATGGCATGTCCACCAGCCAGTGCTGGTAAAGAAGGTAAGGGTGAGGAGTCGGAAAGCCAACATGTCATCACTAAAATGGCTGCTGTTGCAAAAACAAGTGTCCCTCGCTCAGCTACAGCAGCCATTCACTCAACAGCAGCCCAAACTCCATGCGCCTTTCACTGAGCAGCAGCTCCAGCGGCTCCTCTACCAACAGCCTATCGCCCAGCAGCAGCTCCAGCAGCCCAAACTCCAATCACCCCAGCGTCAGCTCCAGAATCAACAACTCTAGCCGCCACAGCCCCTAGCAGCCTGAAGTCCCAAAATGCCTCATATGCAATAAAAAGGCAATTGCATGGGCAGAAAAATGTTTTTCATGTATCCAGACTTCTCTAATTTTCACTCAGGAGCAGCTTTTCCCACCACACCCCCCACACCTCCAGTTCAAAACCACAACCCCAAACAATGGTTATTAACCAAATTTGAGCCGTGTAATGGTTGTGCGGAAGGCAAAGCGGTGTTTGAAAACAAGTGTTTAAATTGTATCTATGATGAAAATTTTTTTAAAAGTAAAACCCATTATTAAAATTTAATGTCGTGGGGCAGGTTGTTCTGTTCCTGATGAGTGGAGATTTGAAAGGTCTGGTGGTTACTAATTATATATGTATTGTTTAAAAATGTTAATATATTTTTTATATTTTTATATTTTTGTATATATAAATTGTAAAATAAATTTTATAAGGTCTGGTAATTATTAATTTTACATATATTTAATGTTTTTTATAAATGTAATCTTTTATTTTTTATATTTGTAATCTTTTTTTATATTTTTATTATTTTCAAAATAAACTTTATTTATTTAAAATATCGTTGTTTTATTTCTTACATTACCCTCAGGAATCATCTGTCTCTTTGAAGTTGAATAAAGTGCTTAAACTCATTCAACCAAACTGAATTTCAGAAAATGTTTGGCGAGTAAAATAAAGTGTGCATTTTATTGGAATGGCCAAACTCGTAAAAAGATCGTATCAAATGGGGTTCGAAATAAGAAGAATGTTCATATATTTTGGCTGTATCATTTCTCCGATCTTTTCTATCTGAGCTTATAAAAAGTGATTGCAAATCGCATTCATGATTAGTGATCTTGGAGAAGTGATTATTTGTCCTGTTGTGTCTGAATTTATGGCAACGTGAACACATTAAAAGTCACTTGCATTTGATAAAGTATGTGCATGATTACTCATGATTGAATGTGAAAAATTATGAGCTGGTCGTTTGACAAAATGTCTTATGCTGCACGAAGTAGCAGTAATTGTTTTTATAGAAGTTGTAAACTCAGTTTTCATATTTCCTGCACAAATATCGAGTATGTGAAAAAATACACTTCTCTAGCTAGCGACACATTATTCTGCAGCGAGAGTGAAAAAAGTCGGTGTGAAAAAAAGAGTATCAAAGTATTTTCAATTTAGGTACAAAGTATACATCCGCTAATTTTTTTGAACTTATGTACTCTTTAAACTGGTTGTATATGTAGTTTCCTGATTGGAGGAAGCTATCAATTATTTATAAACGTAACAATATAATACACAATTTTTCATATGTACGCAACCACCAAAGAGTACGGTAAAATGGTGTCGGCTTAAAAATTAAAATTTTATCAATTTTACATTACAGGTTTTCATGTTTTGTATATACGCAATAATTTTTTACAAGTTATCTCAACACTCGAAACTGGCAAATCCGAAGTCCGCGAAAGCAATAGCGTATGCAATTGCATCTGCGCTGGCCGAACCAGTCGTGACAGTCACGACCGCGCTATGCATTTTCTTGATCACCAATGAATAAGATTTTTGTTTTAATAAATTTACCTCAATGATTCAAACTGGCGGATCCAAGTTTTGCGGATGCAACAGATGCAGGTACATCGGTCGTCGCCGGGCTGACCCATCATCACCTACTCGAATATTTTTAGACTTTTTCCAGATCGCGAATTAATTGTTTACACAAACAACATATAATTCAAACTATTTTAAAAATCAAAACAAACAGCATGTCAATCAAAAATTATTATTTTTTAACTGAAACAAACGGCAAGTCATTCAAACATTGTTTTTTAACTGAACAAACAGCTACACAGTCTTACAAGCACCTCTAAATTAAAACACACAGCAAGCCATTCTTTCTTTTCTTTTAAATTAAATTAAACAGCAACTAAGTAAAACAATCATTTTTACTGGAATCAAACAGTTAGTCAATAAAACATTAATTTAAACTTGACTCAAACAGCAACTCAATTAAATATTATTTTTAAATTAAATCAAACACCTACTCAATTAAACATTAAATTAAACTTGAATCATACAGCAACATAATTAAACATTAATTTAAACTTGAATCAAACAGCTGCCTAATTAAACATTAGTTTGAACTTGAATCAAACAGCAGCTCAATTAAAAGTTATTTTTTAACTGAAAAAATAGCATGCCATTCACACTCACATCTGTAATTTAAATCAAACAGCTACACAGTCTCACTCGCCCCTGTAAATAAAAACACATAACATGCCATTCAAATATTAATTTTAACTGAATATGCAACAGCAACTCAATCTCGCTTGTGCCTGTAAATTAAAACAACCATAACAAACAGACACCTGTCGAAATTGGGATAGCCTTCACCACCATTACGATTACTATGGTGCATGTCGGCGGCATGAATCAGCAAAGCCTGAAGTCGTTCTCCATACCGATGATTCTTTTTCCAGACGCGTGCTACCACGTAGCTGACCCAAGATTTTTTCCATCAGCCAAAGCAGGGAATGCTGTATCGCACAGAACACCAACTTCGCTCAATGTTTTGAGTGAGCACCCTCAACGTCTCGCCCCTCTTCATCTTTAGTGTGTTTCGAGTGTTTACCATTCCGCTCTTTTCGCTGCACACAAATTCCCGCCTGTGATTCACCTGCATGTGACAGTAGCCGTGAATGTCTAACTTGCTGTAACTGCGCCAGCAGTCTAAAATTATCGTTGTACCCAGAGCGATCCACTCGCGAATGATTTTGGCCAGGGTCACCGCGTTCCTCTTTTCCACCGGCACCAGGAAGAATTTCGCTGGATCGTCCCTCTGCACTCCCCGAAAATCCACTGGCCGTGAACATTTCGTCTTTTGCGGTTCTTGCTTTTGCACAATTTCGACTCGTCGATCTTGACCACTTTGCCCAGCCTATCTATGCATTTCTTGTACACCAACATCCAGTTTATGCACACTTGGCGGCAGAAACTCGACCAGGCGACGACCGTATTTCCGGAGCACAAAAGTTCGTTCACTATAATCTGATGTCGAGGGTATTTGATCAGGCATTAAAGTAAACCCAGCTCGACTATCTTGCCCGGAGACAAGTTTGAATCGCCCACAAAACTGCCCCGTCTCGCTGATATTTTTAAAGTTGCATTTGAGAATGTCGTGCTTTATGAGAAATGTGCTAGTGTCTGGCGAAGAATGAATAATTTGTCTGGTATTCAACATTGTGATTGTTAATCCCGCGCACACCATCTTGCGATTCGTGAGAGAAAATTTGCAAAAAATGCTTGGATATGCGATACGGAACAATCGTTGCTGAATTTGGGTGCGCTAAACGGAACTTTGCTGGCTACGTGATAAGGCACTAAACAGCAAAGTAAACGATTAGGACGGATACATTATAGTACACACTGAATGTTTGTATGGTTTTCTCTTTACGATATGCAATATGGAACAGTTACCAATTAAGTTTAACTCTAAAACTTTTAGTTTGGCATGATGACTTAATTTGAAAAAATAAATTATAAAACTAAAATGCACGATGCACACAGGAAAGAATAATGACTCTTAAAAAAATTGGCAGTGGTCGAAAATCCCGAGCTAAAATGTCTCTGTGCTCCATAGCGTTTACTTTTGGTTGTAGTTGGTAGTGACGAAAATAACTAAACATATATGAGTTACTCTTGGACTGGGATAGTCTGGCTCCCCAGCATGGAGTTACAAGTACACACTGAATATGCTTTAATGTGCATCACATTGTTTACCGATATTGTCTTTTCACAGTCAAGTCTTACTGGCGGGCTGTGCTAGGTAAATCATGTGAGTGTTTATAGAAGGAATTTTCAATACATCAAAGAATATATGTGTGTAGTTTAACCTGCTTATCATTTACATGTATAACCACAAGCTGTGTCAGGGCATGGGCCCTTCGAATACCATTACGCCGTACAGTGTTCATAGCACGAACAGCACTTGTCGACCCATGCACCACTTCTTGTACGAGGTAAGCAACATGGCGGAGTAAAGCGCTGGCCCTGCAATGCACTGCCTAAGGCCACAATCACCAACCACATTACGTGATTCAGTGCAGTTTCTTTTGAATGTGCAAGGGATATCTTTTTCTTTAAAGCTGATTTCGCAGTGTTTGCTTGTTTAGAATAAACCCCATAATAAAGTAACGACCTGCAAATGAATTTAGAAAAATTCCACTGACGTGTGAGATGTACTCCTACCCCTAAGACCGTTGTCCAGACATAGCCTGCAATGCCTCCGCAGCGGGCCTGCATGCTCTGTGCAGCATACAATGTGCGCCCAGTCGCTGGAGCGATCAGGCAGAGAGCAAGTGCAAGGGCATGCCAGGGCAGAGAAGCCGGTGGTTGCCATGGTAACCATAGACACCACAGAGAAGGACGAAATAGGCCGTCTATTTTGAATTGAGAGCCCAAAGCCTAACTCAGACATTACCCGTTATTGTGAGTAAAAGATTTATTGCTTGTTTGTTTTATTTGTGTGTTAACTTGTTTACAGTGCAATGTTAAAGTGTCATTATTTATTTCATCCTTCGCCTAGTGTTCTGTCCATTACATTCAAAAGAGTTTTGTATTGCTGTGATATTTTTGTTATTTTTAAAATTTTTATTTGATCATAAGTATGTTGCAAGGGCAGGAAATACAAGTCATGAGAGAAAGTAGTACCATTTCGGTGTGTGGGTGAGCTGATGCGAGCCCGTGTGTCGAGGGGGAAGTCAGTCAGCACGTAGCAACCAACAGAGGTGGATAGCATGCCGTGAGATCCAGCATTTTCCCACATGAATTTTAATGGCTAGGTAATTTTCCCGCCAAGATCAACAATGGTGCATAGTCGACCGATGGGCTTCCTTGTCGCAAAACCATTCACCTGGAGCAGTAATCTACAGGGCAGAGGTCAACCACATCACTATGAGGGGATTGGTCCGGGTGTACGGCCCACAACCCCGAGGTTAAGAGATGCAGCAGAAATATTGACATAGCCTTAACGGCATCTGGCGACAACTGGGTACAAATGGTGACTGCTTGGCTGGAAAATTGGGGTAATAAGGGAATACTTATAAAAATTCTTCCGGGGGGAGGGAGCTCCAGCTCAGCGAGAGCATGATGATGCAGGGGTTGAGTGGCCGAAGGTGTTCACCTACATGTATCCATAGTTGAGCTTTTAACTCTTGGTTTCTACTTTCCATCGGATTGGCCCTTGGGTGATACACAGCTGTTGTGATGTAATTAACGCCCCAACTAGTCCATAGCTCTCTCCACTTCCGGCTAGTAAACTGTGTACCATTATATGTCAACAGGTTACAAGGGAATTCCCAGCATGGGAAAAATTGCCCCTCCAAAACTCATGCCACATTCCCTACTCTTGCCATGCTGGTGGGGTACGCCTCCGTCCAACTTGAAAAATTGTCGGTTAGCACGACCAGAAATCGATTATCCCATCTTGTCCTTGGATTCGGACCCATTAGATCCAAGCATACCATCTCGAATAGTTTTTGGGGCATGCGTGGTCGCTGTTGCTGCCTCCCGTCTGCACTACATGTTTTGTACAAGTTGGACTCCTGACATTGTTTTACATATCTCCTTGCATCCCTGCTTAAGCCTGGCCAAAAAAAAATAGTCATGTATGCTCCTGACCATCTGTTTAATGCCTGGGCGTCCAGTCACACTGCCACAGTGCGAATAGTCAAAGACTTGATACCTCGCACATGTGGGGACATACACGCTCTATTTCCTTGGCTGTTGAACGGAACAGGTCTCCAACCTGCCATCTACGATACGCCATCCCTCAACTTTTTGCTGTTCACGTTGTCTCGTCTTTTCCTGCATGAATCAGCAGCTTCTCTTCACCTCGATGACTTCCCTTTACAAGTCGCTAATCAAGCTCTCATTGTTGGCGGCTGTGATATAATGTACATATACCTCTGATACTGGGTCACACGAATTTGGCGGTAAAATATCTTCCCATCCTGCTTCACCCCATACAATTACCTCATTGTTAGCATTGCATGACAATGCGTCCGTCAGTTCATTTTATATTCCGGGCACATATTCCATTACGAAATCGTAGGCCTGCAAGTGTAACGCACATCGTGTCAGTTTACTCCTTGCTTCTCGTATACTATGCAACCACACATGGCCCCAGTTGTCGGTCCTCAGTGTGAACCTCTGGTACTCGGTGTATACGCAGTATTTCTAAACTGCCCAAACGACTGCCAGGCATTCCCTCTTGTTGACATCATAATGTCTCTCAGCCTGCTCCAGTTTCACACTCGCAAAGTCGATAATATGTTTCTCTCCACTGTTGTTTACCTGGTACAATACTGCACCTATTCCCTCCTGGCTTGCATCAGTTTGAAGATACAAATGCTTGCTCGTGTTGTAACGTGTTAATATCGGACATGATCTGAATTCACGTTTGCTATCTGAAAATGCTTTCTCCATCTCGCTCGTCCATTTAAACCTTTTCTGTGGTGAAAACTGTTCTGTCAAGGGTGCAGTGATTGTTGCGAACCTTGGGATGTGCTCTCGCAACCAATTAATAAGTAGGATAATCTTCCATAGCTGCTTGCATGTTTTAGGTTGCAGTTAGTTGTCAATGAGCCTTAACTGTTCTGGTTTTTGGCCAGTTTCCCTCCTGATCGACTACATGGCCTAATAAATCTATGCATGTTTTATCCACATCGCATTTCTCAATCGAACACGTGAGGCCATTGATTGTGAGCCTCTCCCGGACTACTGCTAAATTATGCATGTGTTCCTCCCAGCTGTTTGACCAGATAATTATGTCATTAAGATACGCCAGTGTATACTCTACACTAATACTATCCAGCACAAGTACCATCATTGCCAGGAATGTGGCGGGTACACATTTCAAACCAAATGGCATCACACAGAATTGAAAATTTCGGCCATCTGGGGACGTGAATGTAGTTTTCGGCCTGTCTTCAAGCTTCACCAGCACCTGCCAATATCCACTCTTCAAATCCAAGGATGTCCAAACTTTCGCCTGCCCTAATGTGCTCAATGTGTCTTTCACTCTTATATATGGTGGAAGCGAGCTGCACGTTACTTGATTCAGTGGTCGGAAATCTACACAGAATTGCCAAGTTCCATCCATTTTTGTAGCTAGTGTGAATGCGGAATTAAACTGACTGTCCATCGGCTCGATCATTCCATCGTCAAGCATCTCCTGGATTTCTCTTTTTAATATCTGCGTTTGGTGCGGAAAATAGCCTCGCGGGCTGGTGTGTACCCGTTTTTCACCTACTAATGGTATCACGTGTTCGGCGAAGGTGGTGCGTTCCAACACATCATTTCCAGCAAATACATCATTGTATTCGTCAAAGACATACTGAAATGCGGCCTGGTACTCGTGCGGGAACTGGTTGTCAATTTCCCCTAGTTTTACTTCCGGTAGGCTATCCATCAGACAGTGGTCCAGGTTGTACACCGTACATCTTTTTTTCACACCAATATGTATTCGCCTTGATGCTGGATCAACAATTGTGTGTGGTTCTGTTAACCATGGTATCCCCAAAATAGCTTCTTCGCATATTTCTGGTGCAACAATGACCGTTGTCTTTGTCTTAATGCCACGGACTTGGACCTTTACAACTGCCTGTTCTACGGCCGTAGTACAATGCTCATTAGTGGCCAACTGAATGATGTGGTCTGTAACAGTCACGTCCTGCTTATGTACAAAGTGTGGTTGCATGAAGTTATGTGAGGTGGCAGTATCGAATAAAGCGGGGCACAACTGGCCATTGATAGAAACTAAAATACAGATAAATGGTGCATGGCTACTGCTCATTTGCTGTAGTAATACTTGTTGTGGGGTTAATTTTGGGTTTGTTGTCCAAATCCTAGTGGTCAGAAGGGGGAGGGTGTGTCAGATGCATCCTACCCCTTCACCCCTGAAACCCATTTCCCTTTTGCTTACATTCTGCCGCTACTTTAATTTGACTCATGTGCGGATTGTTCGAGCATTTATTATGCCAGTGATATTGTGGGGTTGGGCCGTACCTACACCAATGTCGAGGCAGGTAGTCTGGATTCAATACTAGCTGGTGGTTGTTACTATTACCTGCTGTGTTGCGGACTGTGGCTTCTGACCACTGGACCCCATGTCCCCATTCCTCTTCTGATATAGTTTATGCATATCCCCATGCATTTGTCCACTATACAATTTCTCATGACGTGGCCCACTATATGCCTTTGCAGCACTTTCCCGCTATTATTATTATGACAATCCTGTGAAAGATTTGGTGATGTGCCAGAGTGATACTTGGTTATACTGTCCTCCCACTGCTTGTTTCGCCATCTAACTACATGTGTGCCATGATGTGGTGATTAATGCGTTCTCTCCAAAAGTATCGAGGTATACATAAAATCTTATAATGTTCCATTTAACAAAGGTTTTAAGGCTGCTCTGAATTCAGGTCGAGCCATCTCAGCAATTACTTAATGTACTTCCTGCTGATTTTTACGTATAATGATAGCAGTTAATGATAACCCATTTGTTGACCCTCCAGAGTCAATCTTCTCTAGGTCTGTACAGAGGTAAAGACCCCTTTGAATCGGCACTGGAATGCACATCGAAACTCCTCCCACTGAAGTCCACAAAGGTTGAGATGCCCACCAAGATCGTGCATCTCTGTGGAGTTGCGCTCCGACACTGCTGGCCCATTCATCTCGGCTCACTCCATACCTGGTAAGGTGGGACATGCAATTTTCTAAGAATGCTGCCAGATCTTCCATCAGCGTACTTGCGGGCAATGTTTGGAATTTGGACGGTGTTTTGGCAGTGTTCGGCCCTTGCGGGTGTTGAGGTAAGTTGGGCTCCGTGATTCTGCTTCATAGTGCACTTTCCGTTGTTTGTGGTATTGTTGTCATGTATGGATTGATAAGTGGGAAATTTGGAAAAGTTTGCGAGTAGGTTGGTACGATTGGTGGGTGGTTGGGCGTTAGAAACAATAGTGGTAATGGCGGGAAAAATGGTGGGGGTTGTTGGTATGCATGCAGTGTGGTTGTTGGGGTAGGTTAGTGTTTGTTTACATTTGCCACGTGCATGGCGGGAGTGTGCGGGACACTGCTTCATGGCACTTTCCTCCCCCACTCTGCTGCCACTCCTCTCCTGAGACATTGTTACCATCATCTCGTGCCACTATCACTTGTAAAAGGTTACTGTTTACATTTACTGCCACATCATTATCCCACTGTCCTAACAAGTCCAACACCTGATCACGTGGGGTGTCTGCAGTTATGCTCTGTGTTCGGTTTACACCCTACCTATTTTTCGTTGATGTCGCGGGACATGACAAGCAAAGAAATGTAAGTCCTATAACAGATTTGTGTTCCATGTCACCGATGCAGTCTTAGTTTTACTTTGTGTCGCATTGAACACACTGAAGTACAATGGTATCCTGGCCATTGCATATCAAATAGTCACAGTATTTTGGGAATGCATAATTTGGAAAATGTTCACTTTTGTGTTTCACTTACATTAGGAAATTTGGAAAATTTTAGCTGTCCAGCATCACTTGACTGCCACTATCTTTTTCCTGCTCGCGTACATCACTGGCGCGAGTATTCATAGGGCTGGTCTTGCGATGGCATTGGCAACAGGTATTATTTTCGTTTGTTGGGTGTCCAGGATTTACCATAGGGCGCAAAAAATTCGGACACCACAGTTTCGACGAGCTGTCAATCATCCAGCCAGCCATGCTATGATAGTAAACAAAGCCATGTGTGCGGAAGACGCGGACGAACCGATACTGTCGCGTGGGTTTGGGGAAGAGGGATCACCTTCCTCTCTCATGGTGCGGCTGGTCTGCTTATCCTGTGCAGGATTGTTGACCTGACGCCCAGCTGATGCGCTACGCACACGAGAGGTTCAACTGGTATTCCGAGGCACAGAATGCTGAGGGGTTGGGGGAGGTAGCCTCCACCCTTGCTGGCCCCATCCTGCTGGAACACGATGTTGACGGAATCCTCTCTGATTTTTGGGAATAAACACAATTCCAACATGTCGAGATAGGAAAGACCCGTCATAGTGTTTTCAAGGCGAAAAAAATGGACCGTACACCTTCGTCACATTAAGTTTTGGCAAAATCCTGTACGTTTTGTACAGAAACATGGGGATTTTCAATGCCTCACATCCGAACATTGTGATGGTTCACCTTTCCACTAAAGTGAAACGTCACTTCATTACTGAACGCCAGCCGTTTGGCAAATTCATCTTCCTGCATAACTACCTGCATGTACTCACAAAATTCAGCACTGATAGTGTAATGTTCTAGATGCTAGTGATGCAACAAATGCAAGTGGTACGGTTTAAGTTGTAACCGTCGTCGCAAAATCTTCACACAGTTGGCTGAGGAATCCCAAGCTCCCGACTTGCTCGGTTAGTTGATTTTCATGGACTACACACATAACTTCCCCTCACTCTCTCCACTGTTTCATTAGAAACACCTGGCCGCCCTGTAATCTTACATTTACACAATCACCCTGTGACCTGAAATTGACAGTACCGCCGCAGAATGGTCTGGTGATCTGGTGGTTCTGTTTGGTAATGCCCTCGGAACACACACTGCACAGTAACAACTGATAAACATCTTGCATATTCCAAAACACAAAATGCTTTCTGTTTATTTGTTTCCATTTTGTAAACTGAGCTAGTGCTGTCACCTGGTGTCATAAAAAGGAAGTTTAAACTAGTATGCAAAAAATAGTGAGTAAAATATTTGGTGGTTTATTTTAAACATTAACAAAATAATTTATGAATTACAAAATTTTAAAACAAGATGAATCATTTGTAATAACCCCGTATTTAAGGTTAAACAAGCATATGCACATAGCAATAAACATACAATGAATCTAGTTATCAATGAACATCTATACAAATATAACACAAAAAAAGAAAAATATTCACATTCAAATGAAAAGAAACTGTACACTATGGAACTGGTGGACCAGAATGTATGCTATTTAAAAAATACAATTTCTTACCACACATAATAAAGAAAACTACAAACAAGGAGGCATTCCTAAAAAATGCGGGAAAAAAAAAACATTTTAAGAGCTATAACCTGTCATAACTTTGACTGAATAAAATTCTACATGCTCATTAAAATCTATGTGGCTTTTAGATATTCGTATGTTTACAATTATTGATTATGTTAGCCGTACAAATTGTCTATTTCATTTTATTGACACCGACACAAAGGGAGATATGGTTACCCAATTCCTTGTATCATCAAGGTGCTCTGTTTTTATATTATAGTTAGTTTTTGTTTGTCAATTTTTCAGCTATGGTATTGTTTGCTGTTTTTTTCCTCTGTGGTTTTGTATGCTCAAATGATTTCTAAGCAGGTGGTGGCTATGTTCTATACCGTGCAGTGATAACCATCGAAACCAGTTTGTAGTTTAGAGTTAGACGGTTGTTTTCCGGTAAGATATGTCACGTGACCAACAAAAGCAAAAACATTATATCGGCTTATCTTTAACGCGTACGTTTGTTGCGTATTAACACCGACACAAATTAATATACAACCGTTATGACCTAAACGATAATATACCTAAAGTGTGAGTGTGTTTGTATAATAACTAGATATAAATTTCGCTGTTAAATATGTATAGTTATCAATTATTTACATTTAAATGGAAGTGTTGTTAAAGTGTTTTTACTGAATTGATTCCCATTCCCTATGCATTTGCCTTGAAAATTTTTCAAGAAATAATTTTCTGACTATAGGAGCTTTTCAAAGTTAAGAAGAAACTTTAACCGTCCTAAAAACTAATATAACACGCTATTGAAGTCGTTTGCAAATGCGTTACAAGTAAATCAGCCATGCAGGAGAGAGATTACTTTTGTTTACGTTGAAATTGAACAGCCTTTTGAGTGCTATATGAACTCACTAGTTGTCCTGAATTTTCTCTAAATTTGTGTTATTCTTGCGTTTGTGAAAAGTAAATTTGGCATGAAAAACCGCCTTAAAATTATAATCTATTTTTTATTTATTCGGCGACCAACGAAAACTAATATTAATGTATGAAAATGTGTACGAGCCAGGGCATGTGATTGCAATGTTTAGCGTATTCGTATATACCGTGGATACATTCGTGAAAGATATCGCACAATTATTGTGTGTATAGGGACATTTTCATCTGCGTAAGTTTGAAAAATAACAATTGCAGTGTGTTTAGTTTTTGCAATTGCGGTTGCGATTACTAACGTGCCGCGAATTTAAGGGCTAACCTGTAAGTTGCGGACTCGTTAAGGTAGAGGCACTTTTATAAAACTGCAGATACGTATTTGTTCTAAATGCCGATTTCTATTTCAGTGTAGGAGTTTATGGAATTAATTGGTTAGTAATTGCAAATCATCTCGTCAACCAATACAAAGCTACACCTTATAAAAACTCCACTCTTACAATTTTTTTCTCCCCGATTCAGCAGTTGCAGTGACAAACAAGAAATCAGCTGTTTATCAATACAAGAATATAGGCCTACAACCAAATCAGTTCTCGTATTTTTAATAGCTACTGAATGTAGCCTTCATTATTTGTAATTTCTGGGGTGACTCAATAAAGACAATTTGACCAATTCTTTCCTTGTATTCTCTTCATTGTGGTCTTGGTTTACCATTCTCTAATAAACCTGCTGTCGACAAGATATTAAGTTAGAAAAATTAAAGTTTACTTGTGCATTTATTTAGTTATATATTTAATGGTAGACTGTAATCATTACAGTAAATGACATGTTTTTACATTTTATCATTTTCCAAAGGTAGTCTAAAGAAAACTTGGATAAAGCCAATCTTTTCCCGTAACTACACAATCTACAAAAAGAAAAATATTGTGTGATCTTTCAACTCTATTTCACCCTTCGTAATGATTTTTCAAATTCTAATTTTGAGGGCAACTAATGGGGCATACACATATTCTAATATTGATGATGAATCATGGATATTTAGATGAAAATGATACATTTTTTAAAAGCCTACTTGTTAATGAAAAATGGAATTATGTTTACAGAACAACCACGGACACTTAAAAACAACAACAAATAAAATTTTCTAAAACAACCACGAACAACCTCTACAGAACAAACATTATTTATACATTAACTGAACCAAACATTGCCTGGAACAGTTTTATTAATACATTTCTTTGTAATTTTAATCATGCCTTTCCACTCAAATCTGTAAAATGTAGCAGTAGCTCAAAAATAAAATGGATTAAAAAGGTCTGAAAGTCTCCGGATAGAGTTTATAAACAATGCGTCAAATGCAAAGAATCAAGGGGAAAAACAAAAATTATACTAAAGTAATACGAAAAATGTATTAAGAAGTTGCTTGGAGTAGCATAGCAGAAATACAATGGGGAGGCAATAGTGTTCTTGTTTAATGAAACTGCCTTTGACTTCTTTTTAAATCCATATCTTGCCCAGGGTATTTTTTCTGATGGACTCAAATATGCAAAGGTAGGTAGTACCAATACATAAAAAAGTGACAAGGCATTGATGGATGACTATAGGTCTATTGCTCTTCTTACATCCTTTTCAAAATTTTTAGTAAAATTGATAGCAAATAAACTGACACAAGGTTATTTCATTGCATCAGTATGGCTTCGTAGCGGGCAGATCCACAGAACAAGCTATTTACAGTTTTACTGAAAAAATATTAACTTATTTTGATAAAAGACAATTCTCTACAAATATATTCGCAGATTTTTCAAAAGCTTTTTATTGTGTCGACCACAATATCTTATTGCAAAAACTTCAGCAGTGTCAAGTAAGATGTGTAACCAATAACATGCTTAACTCATATCTTGAAGACAGAAAACAGATCACCTCCATAAGATATTATGACAAAAAACATATTACAGATGTTATGTCCAATACCAGAACTACTCGAGTAGAAGTGCCACAAGGATCACTACTGGGACCAATTTTATTCTTAATATTTATTTATGATTTTACAGAACAAATAACCAACGGCTCAGCTATAATGTTTGTGGATGACGCAAACATTTTGGTAACTAGTTCAAATAACGCTGTTCTTGGAGAAAATACAAAACAAACAGTGACTGGGATGTCCAGTTGTTTCCAGTATAATAAATTAATATTAAATGTAAACAAATATGTGCTCATAAATTTCATGCAGAGAAATAAACTTACAATACAGGATGAAAGATGCACAACAATAGAAGAAGACGGGTTACAAACAGTAAATAGTAGTAAATTTCTAGGGCTCATTGTAGACGGTAATTTAACATGGAATGAGCATGTTGTTAGTGTCTGTAAAAAATTGAGTTCACTGTGTTTTGTGGTACATACCTTAAAAATATTTGAAATAATAATAATATACTTGCATACTATTTCTCAAATATTCAGTCCATAATAAATTATAGAATCATGTTTTGGTGTAAAATGACAAAATGGAAAAAAAAAAAAAAAAAAAAAAAAAAGCTTTTACATTAAAGAAGAAAATAGTAAGATTAGTAAGTAATAAAGAAAAAGAAGCCATTGTAGGCGGCTATTTATAAATAACAATATTCTCACCTCACTCTCCCATGCATGTATATGTGCTGCAGTATTCTTTTTTATGTGGAAAACATTAAAATAGTGACATACACCAGACAAACTAATCAACTTCACCTATTCTCCTACAGAAGTTAAAAATTTACATCAAATCCATACTATTCTGGCGCAAAAAAAAATAGATAACCTTCCCAGTCATTTGAAGTAAATTAATAGTTTACAGAAATTAAAACTAGCTGTTAAATTATACTTTTTAAATAAGGCCTTCTATTCCGTACTAAAATACTTACATAAAGATAAATTTATATAATGCAGAACAAGACTGATACATGGAGACTTCATGTAACACCTTGTGTTTCAATCTAATGCAGACTTTTCATATTTATATTTATCTGTACATGAATTGTAAAAACTTGTACTGCAACCAAATGTAGTCTTAACATGTTTGTAGAGCTGCTAGAATTAATACGTATTTAAATTATATTATTTATGTATTATATATTTTTATGTTATATATGTTTATGTTATATATTTTTATGTTAATGCAATCGTGTGCAAATATCCATATTGCATAGCAAAAATTAGAAAATATTAATAATTGACAAGTCCTTTCCAAAGTGTATTAGATGTATATGGGATGCAAAAAAAAAGTGCGCTTAGTGAAACAGTGAATACCCTAGCCGCTACACCACCATGGCCTCCACTTAAGACGGGAGGAGTTGAGAGAGGTTTGGTGGTTTGTAACAACCAAGCATACATGCTAACTTTCCAGAATTCAAATTAGGTAGATATTTTGAAATTCTAATATTTATTGTAAATGATATGCGGCGATTATGATGAAAAGTAATTTTGTCATAAATTCACTTCTATTCCCGTGGTTACATTATCCATTATACAGCTACATTGTTTTTTAAAAACTACTGAAATGCAAAATTTCAATTCAAACAGATGAAAAGACTGAATTGGTTGCATGCTCGAAGTAAATGTTTCTCACTCACCTCAAAATTTGAAAAAAAAAAAAAAAAAAATTTCATTCGACAATATTGAAGCTTTTCACTTTTAAGTCCACAATAAATCACATTAATTAAAAATTCACTACTGTTGCCAGAAACTAAGTCACTTTAGCACCTATGTAAATAAGTTCACAGTTTTAATTGAATATATGAAATAATATAAACAAGAAATTAAACCTACGAAAATAATTCGCTGCAGTTATAAAAAATTCAGTCATTCTGGCATATTAGAGATCTACCAGTTGCTTTTTTTGCTTTGTGTAAAAATGTGCCGCTGAAAGTCTGTCCATAACATGCTTTCTTTAAAAACTTATTACCTTTAATAATATATACATTTTCAAGGACATTATTTGACATGAGAGAACAAAACTGAGTTCTGTTCTTTTACAAGACTAAAGACGCTCTCGCATTCAGCATTGCTGTGTGGTATGGTTAAAATTCCTAGTATAACAATGCATAATACGTCATACTTAGGTTTTTCACCAATGCTTGTCACAGCTGATATTCTGACCCATTTATCTCTTCTGAATCGTCAGTCTTAACTAACGAGGTTAGATCTTCCAACTGAAGGAGGGAGAATTGATTGTGAAGCACATATATTGCATCATCTCTAGTCTCACTCTCATTCATAGGCAACAGAAATGGAAATAAGTCAACAAAAAACTTAACATCCCCAACCTAAGATGTCAGTCTGGCCGTTGCCTGTTACCCCACTTCAGAGGGGTTGCACACTCCACTTTGGTGTGCGCCTGGTCACCAGAGTGACGAAGGGCAGCGCAAGAGCAGGGCACCTTGGTGCAAGTGCAGCCAGTGATTGCCATAGTAGCGAATGATGATGCAGATGAAATAATTAGGCCCATGTATTGAACTGAAATATTTCAGGCCTAATTAAAAGACTTTATTGTGTTGTTCATTAAAATGGTTATCATTGTTTTTGTAGGTGTTGTAATATTTTGTTGTGTTTACAATGTAATGTGTATTTATTTATTTTCATCTTCCACAGAGTATTTTGTCCATCCCATTACACCAGTGCTTGTGTCGTAGGGATATTTGTATTGTTTCCACATGTTTAATTATTTTCTTTCATTAATGCAAGGGTCAATAATGCAAGTCCCGGGGAGCCTAATTTTCACGCAATTGTTTAATTGTCATCGGATATTTTTCTGCTTCACCACACTGCCAGTTAAAATAGCCGAGTGTGTTTCATGCAAAGTTCCTTCAGAGAAGAGGTGTAATTTTAACATAATAAATAACTTGTTTTCAAGTCAATTGTGTACTCACGACTGTGTATGCGTTTCAGGGGATGAGCCCTAATAATTCCCACTCTACAAGCATGTAAGTTCGTATTTCGGTGTAATCAGTTTTGTTCCCATCTGTGTGAGCGTGTGGGAGGCTCTGATAGACCACGTACGCGAATGTTATGACTAGAACGTTTTCCCGCCAACAGCAAAAATGGTGCATAACTGACCGACGGGCTATCATTTTGGAAACAATCTTCTTCTGGAGCAATAATCTACAAGTGGATGACAACAATTCAGCAGCCATGGCAAGGAGTTTGGTCCTGGGTCGACAGCCTGCAACCCTGAGGTTAAGATGAGCATCATCATCTTTGATGTCGCCTGATGGCATCTGGCACCCTGGGTGCATTCATTCCTTTCGTTCACCAACACCGCTCCAGAAAATCTCATTCCAACCTTTACCGGCATTGGCCATCCGTCAAGTCAGAGGTACCCTCAGAAATCATACTTTCTATATTCTACCCACTTCAATATGCTACTGAAACCACTCTAATAAGTATTTTAAACAATTTGCAAAGGGGGCTGGTTGCACCAACATGGTTCAAAACTTGATCTGAGATCGTATTAAAGATCGACATACAAAACTGTTGCACCATTCGAGTTCAGAGCTGGACTAGAGATCGAGATTAAGTTCATTTCGAACTGCTGAAATTGGCTCATGGTTTTGCCGAAATTGGATCATGGTTTGGAAAAAGGATCATTTTATCCCTGATCGGGGAAGATGTTGGTGTAATCGGGATAAAGGGCCGGTTGCACCATCTTGGTTCGAAACTCGATACGAGATCGTATCTAAGATCGTCACTGAAATTCGTTGCATTATTCGATATCAGAGCTGGAATGTAGATCGAAGTTAAGTTCATTTCGAACCGCCGAAGTTGGCTTTTTAAAATCTCGATTCGGAAACAGCAATCTTCATCGACAAACGTAGTTTAAATATATGCCAAAAGATAGAACTATGTTGATTATTTTCTTTTCTTTGGAAATTAAAACAACATTATATATAATTAAAAATTATTCAGAAAAATTCCAACAACATTAATTTACTTAAAACAGTTAAAGATCGCACATCTTGATCTATCTATTATGAAAAATAGGCCAACTTCTATGATGTCATATATCACGAACTAATTGCATAATTTGTCTCATAATTAATATCATTCTCTTCAACACAGTGTCTATTTGGTATTAATAGTATTGACCTGTTGCATGCTAAAAATGCTGTAGCACTCAGGCTACTTGGCACTGTGAGAGCTGACTAGGAGTTATGAGCGTTTCTTTAGGTACTGATTCTGCTGATCAGTAAAGGAGGTGTGGTGTGGAGTCTGGGTTGGAGATTATACTTCAGCTGAATCTACTAATATGCAGAAGGTCAGGCTGTCTCAGAAAAGCAGACGATGCAACATGGCAGCGATGTATAACGAATTATGTTATGTTGTTGTTATACGTAGTTGATGCAAGTGGAAAGTATATTTTGACATGCTTTGATCTCATCATCAGTATTGACGAATTTGAATCATACGAAAACGAAAAGAAAAATATACATCCCAGTTTTCATCACGTTTAAGCCTTTCATTTCGTATAACAGACACCATTAATTCTGCTGAAAACTACTGACGAGCGTTCCACCTGGTTTCAGTACTGAGTTCTACTGCAGAGCGAATTTTTACTGATGGAGATACTTTTGGCATACTACTGGTCAGTGCTTTCAGTACCAAGTGGAATGCTTCAGTACTGAAATCAGGTGGAACACTCGTCAGTAGTTTTCAGCAGGAATAATGGAATCTGCTATACACAAATAGGCTTAAACATGTAAACAGGGATGGATATTTTTTCTTTTTATTTTCGTATGACTAAAACTCGTAAATTAATAATGAGATAAAAGAATGTGAAAATATACTTCCCACCTACATATTCTGCATATAACAACAACTATACTTGTTCGTTATACATAACATATTTGGTTATACATCGCCGCCATGTTGCATCGTCTGCTTTTACTGAGACTGACTGACCTTCTGCACATCAGTAGTTTCAGCCGGAAGTATAGTCTCCAACCCAGACGCCACATCACCATTCCTCGTTTACTGATCATCAGAATCAGTACCTAAAGGAATGCTCATCAGTACTGGTCAGCTCTTTCAGTGCCAAGTGGAATGCAGGCCAAGATCGACGAATTGGAGATCCAGAATCATGAAATTTCGTTGGTGCAACACTATTACATTGGAACAAAGATCAACATGGCTTCTGGTTCGGAACTAGTATCATTCGATTTCTGACCGGGGGCGATGTTGATGCAACCGGCCCCATATGATAGACATGTTGCTCATTACCTACATGTGTCGACTGCACATACGCAGCGAGAGCTTTTGCACTTGCACCGAGGTATTTGCCTGGGCGCTAATTTATCTGCATTTTGCATTGGTACGCAACTTTTTACACATCCGTTTTTGATATTTAGTTCCATTTTGGTGCAACGCATGTGCAAAAATTGTGTTGCACCCATAGAAATGTGTACCTAATCGGCCCCCAGTTTCACCATTGTGATTTGAAACTTGATCCTTGATTGGATGTACGATTTTCACAGAAAATTGTTGCACCCTCTTCTAATATCTTTGGTCAAAAGCTTGAACTCGAATGTTGCAACCAAAGATGTTAGAAGATGGTGCAACAGTGTTCTGTGAAAATCTTACAACCGATCTAAGATCGAGCTTCGAACCATGATGGTGCAACTGGGCACAAGTGTTCAGCCATTAAATTTTCACATGTCATGTCCTAGTTTGGCCGTATTAGTAAATAATAAGTTTCACCCGGGAATAGTCCCGTGATCCTACCATCCACCTCAAATGTGGGCATGTTTCTAGGTTAAGTTTTGTGTGCAACACTGCATGCCACGAGTGTGATTTTTTCCTTCTATATATTTTTATTCATACACACACACCACACACATATATAATATTTTAGATTTAATAAGTGATTTTACTGTGCCCGAACTGAATTCGTACTCTCAGCTGAGACACTAGTGCCCCCCCCCCCCCAACCACTTTCACAGACAACATGGTGGTAATATTTTAATCCTTTCCACATAACCTATTTTCCTCCTTGATGGTCCAGCCTAAGATCCAGAGACACATCAAGTGGCATTTCTAAATGACGTCATCGTCTCCCGACATCATACCATAATACCATAAAAATATTATTGATAAATATATTGTTACCTGAGAAGATGCCTGTGGAGCATATCGAAGATCGTGAGGGAAGGTAGTCGTAATAAGAAAAATAAAATAAACTAATTTTTTTTCTAATATATTCTCTATGTTCCTATGCACAACATTAAATTATCTGTCTCCACTTATCGTCTTTTTAGTTAACAGTGAGCTTAATATTTAATGTCAACTTCAACTCTAATTAATGTCCTTCTTAAAATCTCTCTTGGTTACAGTCAATTAACTCATACTCATTAACAACACATGTTCAGTCTATCTGTTGCCATCATTTATAATGTCTTTCACTCATCATCTAGTCCAATAGTCCAGCCTGCCAGCCGCACACTCCACTACTTGATAATTGCATTCGCAGCCACTCATTCATTCATCTACTCCAACTTAACTTCCAGCCCAGAGGTCTGCTTCGATATTTATAGTGTCGCACCTTACCATCTGGAAGCTTCAATGCACCCCGAGATGCACTGAGAGAATGAGGTCAGTATTACAGTGTGTTCTTTGATATTGGCCGAAAACAATACGTCCGGAGTCTATGATGCGTATCTGTGATTCGGATCGCGTCATTGCCTGGCCTTCCGCCATCGATATTGTATGACAACTCTCTTTCCTTCACCCGCACATCTTGCGAAACAGTGAGTGCGCAACAATATATTTCATACCTCAGTCGCACTCTTGTCGTCGCCATCATCACTGCTGTCTACATTTACATGAGATGCTCGAGGTGTGTCTAGTTCACATAGGGAACTAAATTAAAATGCAACATTGTAGACAATGAAATAAACAAGGATGTTTACTAAAACCTGTTCAACCAAATTAAGCTTACCTTAACAATGGAATGCACCATAATTTCGGTTTGTAGTTTCCGTCGCCTGCTGTTCTTGACTTGGTCGAAGCCTTCACTTTTAAAATTTCTTTTCGATGTGCACACCTGAGATTATGTATCTTTGTTATTACAGTTTCTTTCATGGTGTTCGTGTCCACCTCTTTCAATTTTACCAACAACCAAGTGAATCCCAAATATTTTTCACTCTATGATGGTATTCTTTACACTTCACTTGCTCACTCTCGTATATTCGTATCCACTCTTCTAGGAATTCGCGATTCACATATGTGTCTTCGTCAAAAGCTGAAGGGTAACCGACGGAATACAGGTTGTTTCCCCACACAGTTCTGGCCTGCACAGTCCTGGACTGCGTAGGCCGGCAGAAAGGTTTTTCAATTCCGATTTTGCAGACTGCACAATTCACCAGTGGCTCCAATGCCATTACCACACACATTACGGAATTCCCTGAGGCAGAGACTGAACAGTCCTACCTTGAAGAATTCCTCGTCATTTGTGGGCACCATTATACAAAATAATTTTTTGTTACCAGATGAGATGAAGTGATAATTATGTTCGCTCCGAATATGAAAGTCGATTAAATATAGTTTTTAGGCATTACAGAATATTTTGCGAACAGATAATAAGTATTTTTACAAAACACAGTTGCACATAAGAACTGGACACACATTTTAAAATTGATAGTTAATCACTCTCTCACAGGTCGGCTTCAGATATATTTAGATATTATTTCGTTAACAATTGTATTTATTCTTATAAGTTTCTATTTCCTCGCAAATAATTATGAAATTTGGAATATATTAGGCACTCCTAAACTTAGACACATAAAAAAAAAAGTCAGGGGAAAAAATAGGGTAGTGTTGATACAGATATTATAATATATGTGTAATATTGTCCAACAAGTTTGCACTTCTACAGAGAGGAAGTTTATTGGCACCGTTACTATATGCTTAACGACATAAAAACTCACAAAGAAGTAAAGCTTCGCTGTCTTTCACTTTTATTGGAAAAGAGGACATTACAATATTTTTGTAAACCCTGGCCAGACAATTTATGAGGGCTCGAAAAGAGGGCTTGACTGGGTAAAAGCAGGAGTCTGGTACCCATAGTATGGATACACTGAAGAAAGCTCGATATCTCCCTATTCTTCCACGTCCATGAATCAGTGTAGCCAGTATTGTGGTGTTTATCATTTTTGTTTTAATAAATAATTGCACATCGTTTGGCAGTATTATTTACATATTTTTTAACACTGTAAAAAAATTCAAAATGAGATATGTATATTATGTATAAGTAATTTGCAACAGTTGAGGTTTTTTGATTTAGTTTTTCACAAGTTGCAAGATTGTACATTTATTCGTTTTGTAGAGTATTTTAAATGCATCCCGAGTTGTCGGCTTGTTCCGCTCGCAATTCCGAGTATGTTTTCTCACACATCTGTGTATGAGTCCTTTCAAAAGGAAGACACTAGAATTAAAAACACTCATGTGGCTTCAATTACCTTAAAACTTGTCCAGAAATGGAAATCCTACCATCTGACGGTGGGTGGTTGGAGCAAATTAGAGGTTGGGAAGCAATCAGGATTTTGTCAGGCATCAGATTTACATATGCGGGTTATTGGTCTCATCCCTGCCAGCACCTGTGTGTTGGGGGACGCCGGACCCACTGCATCCTCTTCTGATACATCTTCTCGAAGTGCCACACCACCTTCTGTTGTCGGAACATCGCTAAGGGGCTCGTCAGCACCTATGCTGTAGTGGAGCTCTTGGTGGTCCTCTCCTTCAGTCGGTTGTTCCGATCCCATGCATCCTGTACCATGTGCGAGAACTCCTTCTCCCCTTTATTCCACCCCATCTCCATCCCTGTCGGACACTGTGACCTCGTTCATCGTGTTGTTGGCATGATGTTGACCCCTGGTGAACTCTGTGTTGTATGGCGCCAACGTCTCACCTGCACTAGGTGGCCTGACCTCTGCTCCAAGTCCCGGACCACTTTCCACTCCACATATTTTCTTCTGCTGCTCGTCCTGAGCAGGGCCATCCTGGCCATTTTGGGACTCCGGCCCATCCTATTCGGTGGTGCTCTCCACTGCCACCCAGATGTCATTACATTGTATTCTAACTGTATTTCTACATGTTCGTAACAAATACGTCGTCGTACCTACCACGTTTATGACTCTGTGTGGTCCTGTCCATCGTTGTGGAAGTCCCATGCAAAAGTTTTTCCATGCCACGGACTGCAGATGTACCTTCACGTACACAACTTGGCCCATTGTGAGCAGTGTTAGCGATATTTTCATTTCTTGTAGCCATCAATTTGCATATTTTTCCTGGTGTTCCTTTAGATCATGATACCGGAGCCTGTGCCTCTCCTCCCATGTAAACTGGTCTCCGTGTCACTACTTTCCTTCGTGCACAAACAGTTCTGCTTGGTAGGCAGCATGATGTTTCATCTCAGCAGTACTTGCGCTGGTGTTTTACCTGTTTCTGCATTTGTCCTACGTCTCAGTGTAAAGAGAGCAGTAGGCAGATGTTCGACCCAGCTAGTATGCTGCTCATCCACATGGAGCCAGAGATACAACTTCAGCACCTGGTTGCATCTTTCCGTGGGTTTCGCGAGGGGATGGCAAATCGCCGTCTTTAGGTATGCACTCCGCAGTTGGTACATAAATCACACCAACATCTGCCTGTAAATTGGGAACCATTGTCCGTTAGGAGTTCTTTGGGTAGCCCCATTTTGCAAAAAAGTCACCTTGGATGCATTTCGGAATCTGCCATGTCCTAGCACTACTTAGGGTGTATGCCTCAATCCATCGCGAAAAAATGTTTGTCGCCACTACAATGAACATTTTCCCTGCCGCAGATTTTGGATTTGGTCCCTCCAGGTCCATTTACATGTACAACATCTCTGATGAACTTGGTACCTGATCTATTAGTGCCCATTGAGGTGTTACTGTGGGAGTGATGTCCTGGGGAGGGGTAAAGTTCAAGGCAGCTGGCTTTTCCCCTACAACACATTTCCCTGCTGGTCTTTGCTGCTTGCAGGTGCTCGGTGGATGTTGCTGCAGTTGTTGTTGTTGCTCCCTCGATGTGGGTTCCGTGGGCAATCAGTGGGCCAGTGGAACTGTTGACCTGGGCAATACCGACACGGCATTGGAGGAGGTCATGTTCGGTCCTACCAAATGAACCATTTTGTGTTGCAGTACGCATCGCATTTTGCACATTTCTACCATCTCGTGGACGATTTTGGAAGCTGTTGACATTCTTTACCCTGGGCTGTTCTTGCCTCCTGGGTTGGTAGTGCAGTCTGTTTACACATTTTGTTTTTGCTGCGGTTGTCACCAAAATTGCTGTCCTTGGCACATCCTTGCACCTCCTGGTTCCTGTCGCGATACACACGTGTTTCGCTCAAGAATTAATGCAGCTCGCATGCATTAAGCTAGGTCACTGTTTGATAATGGTACTAGTGCTGGGAAATATTCCGGCAGTGCAGTCTCCGCAATCACTTCTAGTATTTCACGTTTGGTCAGCCTTGGGCAGAACCTCCTGACCAGGTGAGTCTTGCGGTTTATAAACACGGTCAGCATCTCACCCTCTTGTAGTTCTTGCAGAGTCAGTTTACTCTGAGCCTGTATGGAAGTGAAGGTCCCTTCAAAGCGACATTTTAATGCATGAATAAACTAACCCCAGGTGAGCCCATAATGTTTTGTCGACTTCCACCACTGTCTTGCTTCCCCTTCCAGTTGTTTTCCAATGTATCCAGGCCACTCATCCTCCGAGACACAATGCTGTCGTAAACACATGGTATAGTCCTGGACAAAAGCTGATGGGTCTTTGTTCAACTGTCCCGAGGTCGGAAGTCTTTGGAATCTGGTCGGAGTTGGGCGAAATTGTGATTCAGTCCTGTTGTTTACCCTGGGTGTGGTTGATATTGCACTGTTGACTGTTGGTTACATGTTCGGAAATGGAGTTGACATAGGGAACGGATTCAGTATGTTAGGAAAGATGGCTGGAAAATCCAGTGTGAACATAGGTGTAGGATAATAAATTTGCATTTGCGCAACTTAAGGTGCAATTGGTATCGAAGGCAGATAGGTAAAAGGAAGGTTAGTAGAGGACGTTGGCTGTGACTTGGGCGGAGTCATTCTGGGCAGTACCGTGGGCATGCTCTAAATGTCGGGTATGGCAACAGGCATTTCCTTATCCTTAGCCATGCAGTCTTCACACACAAACCTTTCCTTTCCCGGAATTCAGTGTTCTCCTTCGGTTCTGCACTGATCATGTATCCTCTGGCTACATTTATGTCAGAGATGTAATTTCCAGTCCAAATTTCCCATGCAATGAGTACGGTCGCATGTGTTCATTCATTGTAGCTCACCAAAAAAGAGTCCCAATTTTACCGTCATATTTTTGGGTGGCATTGGTCATGTATGGCATTGTTTACATGAAAATGCTAGTCCGCTAATGGTTTGGAGTTTCTTCCCATCAAGGTACTCTGCATGGTAATGGATATTGCACTGTTTACATTTCAGAATTAGGGTGTATCTACCTAGGCAAAGTAGTCTGTATAACCAATTTGCTGCTTGATCGTCCAAAACATTAATGTAAAATTTTGTTTCAAAAAGTTCTGACTCGTTGTCCTGTCCAATTTCAATTTCACGGTTGTGACCGACATGGTTGTTCGTCAGGCTGGTCTTACGTTCGCACTTGCAGTAGGTTGTGCCTCGCTTGTATTTTGGGATTATGTCTTATGGCTGTGGGTGCAGACAATGCGGACACAGTAATGCAGTTGCATCACTCAGTATTCCGCCAGCCATGTTAGTAAACAAGTCCACGTGGTTGCCGGAGCGTGGTCAGGAGCCGGCAGCGCTCGGTGTGGCACAGTGACATCATGGCACTGCAGACTTGCACCATGCAGCACGAAGCTTGGCATGTCGCACAGCTGATCAGTGGCACAATGAGCAGGAAGCACGAATGGGAGACGAGTTTTCTTTTTCGCCTTCCCACTGTCCTTCTCCTTCTCGTCCTACTTTGTCGTGCATGGTGTTGGAGGAGGGGGAGGTTTTGCAGCCCCTTTGCCCTGCTCGGCACCGGGGTGGAATGGCTGGCTGACGCCACAGTGTACCAAGATGGCCACTATCTGCTGTCCTTCTTCCTCCTCTCTTGTGGTGGCCACAATAGCGGCATATCTGTAGTTCTGGCAATTTCTTGCCCTGACTATGTGTGTTGACTTTCCGGCATCCTGGGACATCGCTATGGCATCCCACAGCTCCTGTTGTGCACTGATGAACTTCTCAATGCCTTATTTTTTTGTTGTTGGCCATGGAAAGTGGGAATTGGCAGATATTAAATTTGGATGTTTGCTAAATTTTTGCGGGAAATTTGAAAAAAAATTTATTTGGTTTGAAGTTAGGAAAAGTTTATAGAAGGACGACGTCCCTGAGTTGGGTGCCATTTGACAGCATGTGGTTGGAGCAAAAGGTGATAAATAAAAGGTTGGGAAGCAGTCAGGATTTTGTATGTATTTTCTCCAAAAACCTCTGTAGTGTTGCCTGGTCATCAGACACTCTCGGTGAGCAGTATCAATTCTCGGTAGAGCAGACGCCTTTCCTTGGGTCGTGTACCGATGGCCACGGCGATGTCCTTCCTTAGTTGCTCCAGAAGTTGAATAAATACAATACATTACCAACCTATGAGGCGAGGTCTTAGGGCGACTCTCACGCCCATATCTAGGTAAGCAAAGACATAAAAACTTTGTAAAATACTTGAAAAACTCTTTGCATAACACTCTTAATATTTTCTAGGAAAGGTGGGGGCCCGTGTTCCTAAAGCCCATAGGCAACCCGAATGAGAACGCACATTTACATGTTAATTCATGGGGATTTTATTTATGTTCCTCAACAAACAGCTTTCATTGATTTTCTGGGATTTACCCATGCTGCAGGGTTACACTGTGAAAATGGTTCTTGGCGACAAAAAACTTACGGAATAATTAAGCCTCCCTTGGTGATGTTAACCATACGGAGGGAGGAGGTGAAAAATCTTGGGCAGCTGAAGAAAACAAATGTTCTGGTATATTAAAATCTATTGCATGTTAACATGATCAGTTATAAAGATGAAGCACCACCCAAGCACGTGAAAATGCGACACTGTCGGTCTGCACCTCAGCCTCCCCGAGACACACAAGAATGGCTAACTTGTACCTCGCAGTATGCCGACGGGTGTTGGCGGGTCAGCAGGCCAAGCTGACTATTTCCTTACACACCAAAATTGTGTTAAAAAACATATCCACATGACACTTAAAATTCTTACATCAATAAATACAGTGTACAATTAAATCCTTTAAGACACATATTACACTGTATGAGATCAGATGGGGGTGAAACACATGAAAATGATACATTATAAACAATAACAAACAAAAGCACTGGAGCCAGCAGGGTCCCATATCCTAACAGTCGCATGAACTGGCGTTCATGAGCGTTTGGTAAATATTAGCCTTTATAATTATGCCCCATTTTACAGGGTCTCATTTTCATATACGTGCAGGCGCACATAGTCTTCTTTTCACTACACTTTCCTTGCACCTCGCTCATGACATGAGCGCTCCACTTGGCCCCATGGTCGCACTCGTAACTGACATTTCTCTGGGGCTGGTTGTTGCAGCAGGAGCCGGCGACGACGGCAAACTGGCTTGTGGGAAGCAGATGGTGTCACTTAATAGCCAACTTTTAATAAGTTACCACAACACCTTCAAGACAATTGCTTCTCTAACAAAAAACTCTTTACAAAACAGCTGAAAGAATTTTTTACCAAACATGCATTTTACAGTGTAGATGAATATCTAAATTACATAAGAAATTACCATTGTCGTGTATGGTTCGTATTTTTGAACCTCGGCATCGGGATCTCGACGTAGTTACATACATACACTCCCAATTAGGCTACCGCCCAGTGGCGAGCTCTCTCACCTCTCCTTCACCCAACCAACTCCTTTTCCACTCCCTTCCTGTATTTACCAACACCTTTCACAGATACCAATTCCTCCCTCAACACATTCCACTCCCTCACATACCTCACAAGCATGGACTGCCTACCCCGCTCCATTCTCCTCCACACACTCTAAAAATTCTCACTGTTGTTTCCTGTTCCTCTAAAAACCCCCTTACTTAACTTGCTGTGTAGCCCTCTCCATCCTACCTCTTCATTCATCATCCTGTACATCCTGACTAACTATTCTACTTTCCTCCTATCCTTCAATGAGCTCCACCCTATTTCTTTCATCAGCACTGATATAGTTCTCTTCTTCCTCTCCATCTTACTGCTGTATTTCTCCACCTACCCTTCACACATCTTGCTGCCTTTCTCTGCACCTTTTCCAGTTCTCGCACATCCACCTCCTCATACAGGTCCCATACTGCTGCATCATATTGTAACATTGGCCGTACCATTGTGCCATACGCCTTCTCCTTCACATCGCAGCTGACTCCATTCAGCACCCTTCCAAGCATACCCAGAGCCCTTCTTCCCTTTGCCACCACCCTCTCTACCTGTTTTTTCCACCTGAGGTTTCCCTGCAGTGCAATCCCTAGATACTTATATTCTGCTGCTTTTTTTATCTCTTGTCCCTCTCATCTGTACATGTCCCTGCTTATAGTCTTCTTCCTTGTGAACCTCACTACCTTAGTTTATATTACATTTATCTTCATTTTATTTTTTCTGGTCCACAATCATATCTTATCACTGTCTGCCTGCAAATTTCCAACCCCTCTCCCACCTCAGCATATACAACACAATCGTCTGCAAACAAACTGATTTTTTTCCTAATCCCCAAACCGATGTTATTTACCATTATGGTACCCCTGACGTAACCTTATCTTCCTCCGATATTGCCTCCCCCACTTTCACCCTCTGCCTTCAACCCCTGAGAAAGTCCCCTATTCATTCCACTACCCTCCTGTCTGGTATCAGTGCCTCCACTTTCCTCATCAATGTCCCACGGGGCACCTTATCAAATGCCTTCTCAAAATCTATGAAGCAGGTATCCACCTGCTTCCCCTCATCAACTACCTGCACCAGATCCTCTAATAACCCAGCGAGCTGAGTCTCACATGAGTATCCCCTCCTGAAACCATGCTGGGACTCCTCCAACCAATTCCTATTGTTCACAACCCTCACCACATACTGGACCACCAGCCTCTACATAACTTTTCCTGTACTTGATGTAAGACTCACCGGTCTGTAGCTGCCAGGCCTCCCCTTATTCTCTCCCTGCTCGTGTATAGGTACCATAATAGCATCCCTCCAATATTGTGGTAACTGACCTTCTCCTGAGGACTATTTTAAACAGCACTTCTAAATATTTCGCCAACTCCCTGCCACCAAACTTTAGTGCTTCGTTCCCTATCACATCTAGACCTCCAGCCTTACTGCTCTCCAAACCCCTAATTACATTTTCTATCTCCCACTCCCTCATTTTAAAAACTCACTAACCCCCCCCCCCTCCGATTACTGCTTGCCTCCCTATTCCAACCCTCCTTTGCCTCAAACACTGACAAGTACTGTCCTTGCAGCATCTCCGATTTTTCTTGGTCATTTGTCGCATGCCTACCATCCCTTCCTGTTAGCAGAGGGATCCGTTCCTCTCCTCCCCTTAACCTCTTAACAAACCCAAACAATTTCCCCATTCCTTGCCTTTTCCTTCTTCCGCCATGTTCCCCAGAAATACATTCTTTGCCTGTTTGATCTTCCTTTCAAGCTCCCTACCCATTTGTTTCATCATCTCTTTAGATCTTACCATCCCTTCGTTTCTCCACTTGGCATGTAATTTTCTGTACTTTTTCTTAATTTTCAAAATCTCCTGTCCATAATATGGTGGATCTCCCCCAGTCCAGAACCTTTTAATTGGCACAAATTTCTCCAACATAACCTCCATTAATCCTCTAATCTCCCTGCACAACCCCTCTACACTCTCCTCCTAAGACCATTTTTTAAACCTGTCCCTCAGGAATATTTCTGCCCCCTTCTTGTCTCCTCTCCCATACTGCCACACCAACCTTTCTGCCATTTGCACTTCCCTCATACTGCCAATCCCAATTTCCACAACCGAGATATGATGGTCGCTTATACCATCCAATACTATTGCACCAACTACAGCATTCCTAGGTCTGACCAACACCACGTCCAGCACTGACCCAACACCCTCCTCATTCAATCTTGTAGGTGTTACTACTACCTGGACTAATCCTCTGTTGACTAACTGTGCTGCCATTCTCTGCATCTTGCTACCCATTCCTTCTGCACCCTCTACCCATTTACACCTGGCATATTCAAATCCCCTGCTACAACAACCCACTGCCTGTCCTTTAGTCTATCGACCCTCTCCTTGATCATCTCAATTGCCTGCCATCCCTCTCCTGGTGGTCTATATGCTGCAAGAAAATTAATACTCCTATTACTACCAACATTCAATTTAATTTCCATTTCCTCGACATCCTCATTAACCAATTCGACCGCCCCTTCTAGCCCTTTCGTTACACACACCATTATTCCTCCTCCTTCCCATCCCTGTCTCTTCTGAAGATGGTGAACTTATCCTGCCTACATTCAATGTCCAGTACTTCCTCAGTCAACCAAGTCTCTACAGCTACCACTATATCTGCCCCATATCCTTCAACCTTTCCCCAGAAGCCCCCCAGCTTGTTGTACACACTCCTACAGTTCACCACCATTATCTTTATACTAGTACTCTGCTTTACCATCCTACATTGCTTACCTCCTATCTCCACCCCTGCGGTGTCATCAATGCTATCCTCTCCATTTCTCTCCATTTCCATTTCCTTGCTTCTAACTGATTGCTATTTCAACAACTGCTGCTCTGCCCTGACCCTCTCCATGCAGCCAGCTACTTCTCTACATAGCATATCACCTAGGGTCCTCTTTCCTTGTTCTGTCAGGTGAACCTGGTCCCTCCCTACACTTTCCCAGCCTACCCTTTTCCTGCTATCTATAAATGTAGCCCCCTGATCCCTACACACCCTCTCATATTCCTCACTCGCAACCACTACCTTCCTATAGGATACTCCTTTCCTAACCAGCACGCCACTGACTACTGCCCTAGCTCCAGGGAACTTCTCCCTCACTTTCCTCAGCAATCCCCTGAGGTCCCACTCTACCTCCTGCCCCACCTCCCTATGAGCAAGGTCATTTCCCCCTACATGAATGAGAACATCCTTTGCCACCCTGCTACCTTTCATACCACTAACCCTTTCCTCCAAATCCCTGGTATTTGCCCCCCCCCCCCCAATGCTGCTTTATATGTAATTTCTTCCCTGATTTCTAGAGCTTCCTAGAAAAACTACCTCTGGCTCCCTTCCTACAACCTGTTTCTGCTTTGTGGCTCTTCCGCCCACCTGCCTACCCTTGTCTACTTCGTCTCTTACCTGATCCCTGTCTCCAGCCTCCTGCAGCACCCTTGTTTCCCTCCCTTTGGCCAGCCCTCCTCTCTCCCCTCTGGCCCTGAACTGTCCAATTTCTCCTGCTTGCTGGTCTTTGCTAATTGCACACTTGCAAACCTCAGCATACTGCTTCCTACCTTCTACCACTGCCTGTTCCCTGCTTTCTGTTTCCTGTTCCTCTATTCCTGATTGCTTCCTGCCTACTACTATCACCTTATCCCTTGCTACTATTTACCGCTCCTCTAACCTTATTTGCTGCCTTGTGTCTCCTACTGCCTTTCTACTGCCCTTTCTACTGCCTCCAACTCCTCTATCCTCCTCATTAATCTTACCACCTCAATCTCTGCCTCCCTCCTCCTCTGCCTTTCCTCCTGCGGTTCCTTCTGCAGCCCTACTTGCATTCTGCCTAACTCTTCCTCTCTACTCAGCTTTTCCTCCTGTTGACTACCATCAGCCCTTTCCACCTCTCCTCCTTAGCCACTTCCATTGGTACTGGCACATCATCTACAAAGCTTTCCCTCAGCATATCCCAAATCCAGTTTCCACCTTCTCCACATATTTGTGTTTCCTTCACTACCCTTAATTTGTACCCTACCACTGCCACTAAACCCTTTCCCTCAGCACGTTCCTCACACTTCCACTCATGTTCCTGTAGTTATCACATTTCCTCCTCCCTGATCCCTATACAGCCAACATGGTACCAGCCGTCACACTGGTCGCACTGCACACTACTATCTAACCTTCTCTACACCTTTCCACAATCCCTACACTTACACCTCCCTACCATCCCCCCTCCTTAACCTGTCTTCAAAAAAAATAATTTAACTAACTTAAAACTAAAACTACTCTCCCTTATAAAATACACCAAATACCTACGTATACACACACTTTCTTAACTAGCATAACTTACACCATACACTCTTTACCCTCGTATAATAACAAAGGCCTCTGCCTCGTGCACACAAGCGGACACTACTCCCTTCTTATAACTAATTACCATATGAAACACTAATCTTAACCATAATATTACCTCTAACTACTTCTGCGCCTATTTTTAAACCTATTGCTAGAACTAATCACAAGCCAAAACAACCTTAAATACGGAACAACACAACCTTTAGTCCGTATGTGGCGGGCATCTTTCTAGCTGGAGTTAGGAGGAAATGCACCTTTTCCGTATGGAAACATTTCCGCGCCGCCGGTACATCTACTGGAAACGCTGATCATTAACGCCTATTGTTAGTTTGGCAGTTTATAACAACTATATTACAAATTTTTTATTACGTTATCGTCTGCCTTCGACGCCCCTTTTTAGTGGCTCGTTTGTTCAATGTCCTGTCGTATTCGTATGGTACCTATGGAAAGAGTGAAATGATTTATCTATTTCACAATATTGTAAATTTGTAAAATGTGTGATGAAGAAAGCCAAGCTGATGAACTTCTCGCGCTGGAAAATATATATACACAGGAAGAATTCAAATCCTTGAAAGAGAATGATCAACTAGGTGGTCATTTTTTTGCTTTCGTCGTGTTAGAAAATGAGTGGCAGCTGACGTTCAAGGATTTACGAGAAAGCGGTAATGTAATTTTTATCATTTTGTCATGGCATTTAATAGTTGGTTCAGTTCTGGGAATGTGTAAATATGTAAATCATGTTTGCTTAAGCATAGTAGTTATGTGGTACGATACTCTGCTCACTTCTTAGTTCATAAGGTCTGATGTTAGGCACATTGTTTTCATAATGCCGGAATCACATAGCCCCGACCAGTACAGCACGACACGACCAATAACGCAATCACGACACATTTCAATGTGACTACTTGAATTTACAGCACGTCCGACACCACGCTTTCGGCATTGAACCTAGCTATTTAGAAGGCGCTGATAGGCTATGGCAGTTTCAAAGGAGGTTGACAAGAGGAAAGTTTTTTTCCATGTTGCCTGTTTGGACACGATTTAAGCACAAAAATATTAGCAGCTGTGATCCTAATATTGCTAAGTTATAATATAGGTGCTGAATTTGATACGTCTTCAAACGGAAATCGTATAGTAGCTTATTGTCCTGAGCGTTCATAATTAGCCATTCGTCAGAAAAAGAATTGGAGTTTGCAATTCTTTTTACACTGAGGCACCCCACCAAGAAGTAAATATTGTGTCACTGCGTATATTTCCCGTTTTAGGGAAATATTGGAATAGAATTTCATTTTGCAAGGTTGTACACACTGCGCGTCATGTCGCATGACATGATGAAGAATAGAAATCATTTCTAACCCAAAATTGCTGGTCGAACAACAAAATCAGTCTGGCTTACGACAATCTGTCTTGTATTTCATTGGCTGTTGGCAGTCATGTTGTGCACGTCGGGGCTATGTGATTCCTGTATAACAGCATAAAAATTACCTGGTTTCTGTCCTAATTCATATTGTGCCTCCATTAAAAGAATACTCTTTGTAGAGAGAGTTCTAACACAGTTCTCTGTGAGAAGGCTTATTTTTGCACAATGAAAACGTTGCAAACATGTTAGTCTACAGCTAAAATATTAGTTAGAAACTACGTTTTAACTTGTTTCAACTCTTTTACATTATCACAAACTGAAATAGTGCAGTTTAATAAGGTTCTGTGGTAATATTCAATGTATCCACTGTCCAAAATGTTAGGGAGACTAGGGAGGGATCAGGTACACCGGACAAAGCAGGGAAAGAGAATACTAGGTGATCTACTAGGTAGGGAAGTAACTGCCTGTGTGGAGAGTGTCAGGGCCGAGCAGCAATTGTCATAAGGATAATGGTGGTGAACTGTAGAAGTGTGTACAACAAGCTGGGGGGCTTCTGGGGAAAGGTTGAAGGATATGGGGCGGAAATAGTGGTGGCTGTGGAGACTTGGCTGACTAAGGAAGTACTGGGCATTGAATGTAGGCAGGATAAGTTCACCATCTTTAGAAGAGACAGTGATGTGAGAGGAGGAGAAATAATGATATGTGTAAGGAAGGGGCTGAAAGAGGTAGTAGAATGGGTTAGTGAAGATGTTGTGGTAATGGAAATTAAATTAAGTGGTAGTAGTATTAGGAAGATTACTTTGCTGGCAGCATATAGACCACCAGGACAGGAATGGCAGGCAGTTGAGATCACGAAGATGGTCGATAGACTGAAGGACAGGTAGTGGGTTGTAGCAGGGGATTTGAATATGCCAGGTGTGAAATGGATAAAGGTGCAGAAAGAATGGGTAGCATGATGCAGAGAATGGCAGCACAGTTAGTCAGAGGATTAGTCCAGGTAGTAGAAACACCTACGAGATAGAATGAGGAGGGTGTTGGGTCAGTGCTGGATGTGGTGTTGGTCAGACCTAAGAATGCTGTAGTTGGTGCAACAGTATTGGATGGTATAAGCGACCATCATATACCGGTTGTGGAAATTGGGATTGGCAGGCTGAGGGAAGAGCAAATGGCAAAAAGGTTTTGTGACAGTATGGGAGAGGAGACAAGAAAGGGCAGAAATCTTCCTAAGAGATAGGTTTGAAAAATGGTCTTTGGAGGAAAGTGTGGAAAAATTATGAAAGGAGTTTAGAGGAATAATAGAGGTCATGTTGGAGAAATTTGTGCCAAAGAAAAGGTTATGGACTGGAGGAGTTCTGCCATATTATGGACAGGAGAGTTTAAAAATGAACAGGAAGTGTAGAAAATTACATGCCAAGTGGAGAAACGAAGGGATGATAAGATCTGACGAAACAGATAGGTAGGGAGCTTGAAAGGATGATCAAATAGGCAAAGAATGTATTTTTGGGGAACATGGTGGAAGAAGGAAAAGGCAAGGAATGGGGAAAATTGTTTAGTTATGTTAGGAAGCTAAGGGGAGGAGAGGAAGGGAACCCTCTGCTGAACGGAAGGGATGATGGTGAGACTGCGACAACTGACCAAGAAAAATAGGATATTTTGCAGGGCCAGTACTTGTCAGTGTTTGAGGCAAAGGAGGATTGGAATAGGGGTGCAAATAGTCTTCAGGGGGTGTTTAGTAAGTTTAAGATGAGGGAGTGGGAGATAGAAAAGGTAATTAAGGGTCTGAAGAGCAATAAGGCAGGAGGTCCAGATAGGATAAGAAATGCAGCACTAAAGTTTGTTGGGAGAGAGTTGGTAAAATATTTAGAGGTGCTGTTTAACAAGTCCTTAGGAGGGGTAAGTTACCACAATGTTGGAAGGATTCAATGGTGGTACCTATACACAAGCAGGTAGAGGGAGGCCTGGCAGCTACAGACCGATGAGTCTCACATCGAGTACAGGAAAAGTAATGGAGAGGCTGGTGGTCCAGTATGTGGTGAGGGTTATGAACAAGAGGAATTTGTCAGAGGAAGGGGATGTTACGTCAGGGGTACCACAGGGAAGCGTGCTGAGTCCTTTGTTATTTACCATAATGGTAAATGACATGGGTTTGGGGATTAGGGGAAAAATAAGATTGTTTGCAGATGATTGTGTTGTGTATGCAGAAGTGGGAGGGAATTTGCATACAGTCATTGACAAGATATGGTTGTGCACCAGGGAAAATAAAAATGAAAATAAATGAAAAAAAAAAACTAAGGTAGTGAGGTTTCCAAGGAAGAAGGGACATGTACAGATGGGAGGGACAAGAGACAGAAGAAGAAGTAGAATCTAAGTATCTAGGGATTGTACTGCAGGGAGACCTCAAATGGAAAAAACAGGTAGAGAGGGTGTTTGCAAAGGAAAGAACGGCTCTGGGTACGTTGTGAAGGGTGCTGAAAGTAGTCAGCTGGGAGGTGAAGGAGAAGGCGTATGGCACAATGGTATGGCTAATGTTAGAATATGTTGCAGCAGTATGGGACCTGTGCGTGGAGGTGGAGGTTCGAGAGTTGGAAAAGGTGCAGAGAGGCAGCAAGATGGGTGACGGGTAGGTGGAAAAGACAGGGGCCGGATGATGAGGAAGAAGAGAACTATAGACCATCAGTGATGATGAATGAGATGGTGTGGTGCTCATTGAAGGACAGGAGGAAAGTTGAACGGTTAGTCAGGATGCACAGGGTGGTAAATGAAGAGGAAGGATGTGGAGGGCTACACTGCAAGCTAAATAAGGGGGTGTTTAGGGAAGAGGAAACAACAATGAGAAGCTTCAGAGGGTGTGGAGGAGAACGGAGCGGGGTAGGCAGTCCATGCTTGAGAGGTGTGTGAGGGAGTGGAATGTGTTGAGGGAGGAATTGGTATCTTTGAGGGGGGTTGGAAAGTTCAGGAGTAGAAGAGGAGTTGGGTGGGTTAAGGAGAGGTGAGAGAGCTCGCCACTGGGTGGTAGCCTATTATTTAATTTACTACCATGTGTGCCCTTCTTGTTCATTAGCTGTTGATCTCTTTGTGTGTAATGACCCAATGTTCCTTTCTTGACAGTAAATTTATTTGTTGATGCTCTTGATCGTTTCCACCTCAATTTATACTGTGTTGAATTTTGCTCTGTAAGAATTTCATTATGCTTTATTGCAGTAGTGAATGTTTTCTTTGTGAGCATGCAAAGTTGTAAACATTGACAAATAAAGTAGGCCTAGATATACTTCAAACAGTAGAGTACGTGTCATGTCCCTTTGGCTGATTTGGACATTCTAGGGTGCATTCATGGCCTTGCTGTCAATTTTGACAGTAGCAAAGTGACATTGTGTCATTGATGCACTTTTTTAGGGTACTGTATATTTGTGATAGGCACAAAGTCGCTGATGTCTGGTGGCAAAACTTTTTAGTACCTACTGAAAACTACACAGACGCTAGTTTTCGGCTATAAAAGAATCATTGGCAGCATGATTGTTATTTTAAGTGTTGCGGCAGGAGCACCTGTAGGTAACCCATCCACCGCATGAGTCACCCTGCATCCCCTTTCCTTCAATACTATTCATATCCCTATGAATTATAATTTGTCCTACAGTGAAACCCTGTTAAGAAGTTCTCACTTAAAGAAGTTTTCCTGCTTAATAAGTCGAATAATTGTGCGATCTGTCTATCTGCACATTAGTAATTTAACACTTTTAAAAAGTTTTCCTGGTTTATAAGCATTATTTTTCAGTCCCTTCAGAAATGTCTTAACAGAGTTTTATGTAATGTTAATCAAATTATGCTTTCAGCAAAATAATCAAGAATTTGTTCATCTCCCAATATTATAAATAACAAAGTAAAAACCAGCCATGTTAAACTAACCAAGTTAAAAGCATCCCACAGGAAACATTTGCAAACTTCCTCCAGTTGTGAGAAATGAAAAGGTGATTAATCTTGTTTGATATTAATTTGGGCTAAATGTTTTCTTCCTATTTTCCCAAAATGCCATAAATTTTACCCATTACAAAGTGCATAAAGCAATATAGAAATATGAAAACTTTAAATATTTTAGTCTTTGACAATGTGCAAAATGCTATCTTTTTACAATTTTACTGGGGTAAGAGTTCCATACTAACAGTCACACCCAAATAATATTAACAATAAAACACATCTTTTTATCTCCTTAAGTGTTTCTGATGCCTGCCCTTATTGTTCTACCCCTCGCCAGCAGTCGGTACCCCCCTTAAGTAGTCTGCAAGCTCCCAGAGTTGGTTGTCCAAGACATTTAGAAAGCCCGTTCCAGAAGGATGACTGTGTTTTGCTAGCCAAAATTTCAATTTTCTGATACGTAGCAGGCCGCGTCACTGTGTGTTCAGGCAACTGCCAATTATGTGCTGAGGAGGGGTGGATGGGGAAGCCTCGTACTGCCGCCAGCTGGTAATTTGCATGTCACTCATGTCAAGGACATATGCTCACACCCAATGTCCCACTACAGCAAAGGTCCAATGATGCATCAGGTCTGTTTGGTAGGATGCGAAAACAAACAACTTCATTGACTTCGAAAATTGTGTGGTGTTTCGGCACACCATCACAAGTGTTAATGCATTTTGGATGTATTTTGAAGCTTGTGATAAATTATACAACAAAATTATTTGTCTGTATGTACTTCATTGCCACATCTACTCTGGGAATGGTGTTTCCATGTACGGATTCCTTGAATACTATATTTCAGCTGAAGAATCTTCATTTATAGCATGTGCAGATAATCTGTAAACATCTTGGGAAGTTTGTGTGTGTGGAAAACATTTTATGAAATAATATTTTTTGTGAAGGTAAATTACTAAAGTTTAACGTCTCACTATATTCAAAAGAATTTTCTCATGAAATTGATCTTAAGGGGTGGTTTTGTTAGTAAAAAAATATATATATATATACACACACGACATATTGTGGTGGTAGCTCACCACAGACTTTTAAATTTTGTTTATTAATTTTAATATAATATTTATTTATTATAAATGGAATGTTTTTTACATTTTTTTCTGCTAAATGTAAACAAAAGCCCCAAGGTAGTAAAATTATGATATTAGAATATTTTATGTTAATAGCCCTTTCAATTAACATATCTGATTTAACCTATATGTCATCATAATGTATGTTTACATTTTGAGTGGGTCCATTTTCTGATATTGGTTGTCTATTATTATTATTTAATCACAGCAAAAGTTGTTTTATCAGTGTTGAATAAGTTTTCTTCATGCATTGTACTATTTTACCTGGCCAAGGTAGGTCTACGAGAAATAACTTTATTGCCAGAAATTTCCACAAGTGACGTCAGAGGAAGGATGTTATCTGTGATAGCGTGAGTGGAGACCCCGTTTATCACTCTCCTTGTGGCTTTTAATATGGATGGACCTAATTAAACTGCATCTCCGAGATGGAGATGTTTGAACGTCTACCAGCAAAACTTATGCTAAATAGCTGTATGCGGAGAGGCACATTCAGTGTTCTTAGGTCAGCAACAGGTGAATTGGGAAGAGGCCTGACTGCTAAAATAGTTTTGAGTGACCTGAAGATGATGCCTGAGTTCGACAATCTTGGACATAAGCTACGCCGTTTAGTGTCATTTAGCTTTGGAATGTGATTATAGCTATATTTCTGTTTGAACTGTTTTAATCTGAACAGCAATTTGGATTTTTGAGAGTCGTAATGATTTTGAGAAATTTTAAAACTAAGAGTCAATATCTATTGAACAATTTAAGTGGCATTTTTATTAATTACTATGCTGAGAGCACAGTTTGTTAAACCAAATGGCTGTTTGCTCGAGTTCTCTGTGCTCCATCATTATTGAAAGCTAGTTGTGTTGCTACTGAAACTAGAACTGAATATCCTGAATTAAATTTGATAGAAGATATGAACGCTCATGTACTTGGTACCTTGCTCATTGTAGTTTTGAGATGTGGTTAAAATTACTAGTCAGATATTAGTGCTAGTAAACTATTTATATTTATTTCATTTGTATGGAGTCAGAGTTCTTAAAAGTCTACATGCAAACATTCTGGTAATAGAAGTAAATTTAGTTTGAGAGTTTGCATTTATTTTTTCTTAAAGCAAGTGAAACTCTTCTTACGTTAATAAAATCAAGTAACAGAAATGCATGTGTACCAGTAATTCTAGTAAATGATTTCGAAGTTGTTTTATTTTATTTATTTGCAGTATAGTGTAATGTTCTTATGTCTTTCAATTGTTTTCTCCGATATGCTTTTCACTGGGGAATGTCCTTAAGATATGGTTCTCCAGGTAAGAATATTTCAAGGGCTAGTGTGTATCCTGAATATAGAGATGTTAATTTATTTCAGTAATTTCTACTAGGTGCAACCTAAAGTTGACAAATTTTTCGAGTTTCCCACGCCTCACGTTCCAGCAACAAATTCTTTTATTAGCATGGCATCATCTACTTCCCCTTCTTCCCTTCCACCTCTTGGCACCTAGCTGTTTAAAGAACCCGGTGGCTCACGTCTGTTGTATTTTATTCTGTCTCGTTTTGCCTGTCGTCCCCAGTCACTACACACTCAACACATACAAAACAAATATCTATTCTTCTAATGTTTTTGATTCTGCCTCCACAATATGAACCATGAATCAATAAATGAAACAGATAACATTAGTTACATTAACTTTAATGATGAAAATTATTTTATGGTAAATGCTGACCATTCAGATAATTACCGATTATTAGTTTTAATTTGTGGTTTGCAAATTTAATGTGTTGAGGACTGAAAATACGCTTGATAATTGATACATGACATACATATTATTCAAAACATATTTAATCTAATTAAAATAAAGTTAAATATTCAAATTTTAAGTTCTTATACCTCTTAAAATGCTGGCTATAATAGAACATGGACTTGGTTGGGCTACTGGGCGAAAATTACTCATTAGCATTAAAATAACAAATTCTTCTTAAAATTGATAAATATACTTGCAGAAAAATGTTTTGCCAATTAAACTTCATTACAGCAAAATTTCAACCACAGTTATGTTGGTAAAATTTAAATACTTGTTCGAGAATACTATTTGAACGATATTGGTATCTTGATGTTACACTCCAATTTTAAGATCATGAATTTTCAAATATACATGGCTCGAGGATCTCTTCTTTACATTCCCTGGCCAAAACAACATGAACACAATAATTTGGCTGCAAAACATAAATAAAAGTTAATGATGATGCTGTCACATAAAATTAATTTCGGCATCGCCTTGCTTTATGATGAACTGCATTGCATGAATATCCAAGCCAAACTACGAAGGCTAATCAGGGAACTGTAATTACATACACTAAAATATTTGCTCATAATAAAGCAGTTCATAAGCTCAATACATTACATGTAATTTTGAATTGTCCACCAAAAAAATTAGAAAAGAATAACTTCTACATAGACAGAAAAAAAGTTAAAAGATTAGCATGCGTGAAAGACAGTTTCTAAAACAAAATTTAAAATAGTTAACTAAAATAAATACTAATTTAGCATACTGTAGCAATTACAGAATTTAAAGCTTGTTATTGTTTATTTCTGGCTAAATTGCTTATTTATTTTATGGCGAAAGGTATGTATTTATTAATTTTATTTTCTCAATCCTGGCCCTCAATAGGTAGCAGTGTAATTACTAGGACATCACCTCTAAATCTATTGTGCTGTAAGGTAATGTATGTTGCACTGAGTGTATGCAGCATACGAGGCACAGAGTATAGAGTGCACACCGTGGAAGAAGCACTGCAACACTATGCGTCGTGTCAGCATCTTTGCAGCACAGCAGTCAGCATGCAGGCAACCGGCCCCCAGTGAGCTGTAAGCAGGCAGCAGGGAGTTGGAGCCGGGCAGTCTAGTCATGTGTGGTATATCGGTGCCCGCCGCTGACGCGTGAACAGTTGTTCTATACTGTGGTGATGCTCGGTGTGTACACGTAATAGGCAAAATAAAACATTAGGTGGTGTTCTTTCCGGACTTTTCTCTGCGAAAAGAACCCTTACAAGCTTTTCTGGTGTCAGAAGTGGGGTGTCGCCTAACTGTTTGTCGGCAATTTGCGCCTCGATTTATTGTGATGGAATTCACTATTCGAAGGCCGGTATTCCGCCATTAACACTGACGGCTTCACAGAGTGACTCTGGCAAGGGATTTGTCAACTACGTGCATTGAAGTGCTGAGACTGCCAAGATGCGAGTCGTACCCATGGACATTTTGCATGTCCGTGTTTGTGCTTCTGGACTTCTGCTATGCATCCGTGTGAACAGCATGCTTCTAGCATCTGTGCCGCGAGAAAAGCAGCTAACGCCTCCGCACACTGTTCTGTACCACGTCACTCATCAGACGAGCGCCGCTGCCATGTCACATTTCACGGGGCACCGATAATGGCGTTATCGTGCCGACGCACCACTGGGGGTAGTACGCCAGCTATCCTCGTGTTCACCTTAAGTTACTCTGCAGTTTGTTGCGTTGCATCGCTGAAGTTAGGGTGAGATGTTCAACCACATTTTTATTTCTTTGTACGGTACTTATCACAATGGCCTCTAAAGTGGCTGTAGTGGGTAAAGAGCTCGACCTACAAGCAGCATTCAATCACCTAGCATCTAGACTGGAAGGGTTAAAGCATGAAAAGTTGGACCTCAAGAGACAAGTAGGTAGTACACCAGTAAATTTAAAGGACAGGTCAGATTTGTCGGGTACTGTACCAATACATGTTAGAAATTTCATGTTGCTACCCACCATCCCATTATTTAGTGGCAAGTCAGAAGATAATGTTAGAGTAAGAGTATTTTTTATTAAGATCAAACAGGCTGCTAATGTTTGTAATTGGTCGGAAAGTAAGCAGTTTGCCTTTGTTGACCTCAGACTTGCAGGTGGAGCATTAGATTTTGTTCTTGCTGACAGTGCTTGTCAAGAGGCTGAAATTTATGATGAACTTTAAAAGCATCTGTTAGAATGTTTTGGCAGGAAACACACCACTCGTTTTTATCGGGAATAGCTGAGTTGCCTTAAAATTTTGGACAATGATTCTGTGGAGGAATTCGCAATCAGAATACGCAAAATTAATGCTAACACATATGAATTAGGTTGCAATAATGAGCTAAATGAGGGGATCAAGCATGAGGCTGACCAACGGACATTTGATGCTTTCTTGAATGGTTTGAAGGGTGAAGTAGGCAAGTTTACACTTAGCTCTTACCCATAAACTTTTAAATTGACCCTAGAATCTGCAGTAAACATAGTCGAAGCTGACAAGCGTCCTGGTAAAGAGCAGGACACCTCAGTTAAGTCTTTTGGTAAGTCAGTGTTTGCAGTTGAACATAATGGAGACAAATGTTTCTTCTGCCACAAGGTAGGTCACAAAATAAAGGATTGCTGCAATAGGGCAAAAGCGTGTTTTGGTTGTGGCCAGTTAGGGCATGTAGTAAGAGTGTCTCCGGAGAAGAGTAAACAGAACAAGGTATCAGATGCTCATGTTGACAAGAATGGTAAGTTAAACAATCCCAGAACTGGTCTAGCCACGAGTCACATTCCCATGTGACATGGTGTGGCTATGATATAAATCATTTGACAGTAAGTGTAACCTCCAGAGGTAGACCACTCAAGTTGTTATAAATACTGGTGCTCAAGTATCACTGATGGCGGCGACATGTTTTTGGATACTTAGATTTACAGTGTCTCCAAGAACCAAAATTTGTTATGTCTGGTCTTTTGGCTTGACTCGTACTCAATGCATCACATTGATGATGTGATAATATTCTGTAAAAACATGAAACAGCATGTTGAACTTCTTAGATCAGTTTTTGACAGGTTGGAGAAGGCTATTTGTCTTTATCCCTAGAGAAATGCCATTTTGCCGTAACTGAAGTCTGTTGCCTTGGGCATGTCATTGGTTCTTCAGGAGTAAGTCCAGACCCAAAATTTATTTAAACAGTTCAGCTTTACCTAAGTTTTACCAAATGTGAAGGAATTACAAAGTTTTCTTGCCTCGTGCAATTATTACTACAATTTCATAAGTAGTTATGCTACCGTTGCATGACCACTGACCAGTTTACTTAATAAGGGCATAAAATTTGTGTGGACAGATAATTGTGAACAGTCTTTTATTGCCTTGAAAAAAGCACTAACGATCTCTCCAGTTCTTGCTTACCCAGATTTCAATAAACCTTCCATATTAGCTACTAATTCAAGTCAGTTTGCTATTGGTAGTGTTTTGTCTCAAGTTGTGACTGGTGAATAGCATCCAGTTGTTTAGGCCTCAAGACAGTTGAACAAAGCTGAAAAGAGCTCTTAGCACTTATGTGGACCGTAAAATGTTTTTGCTGGTATTTGGTTGGGAATGAATTTACGATGACAGATCACACTGCTGTGAAAATTAACATTTGACTGAAAACTGCAACTTCCAACTGCTAAACTTATTTACTTTGTGAGAAAATCTTTCTTGAGTGAAAGAGTGTGAAGTACAAACTTCCAGCTTTCAGATTTAGATTTTTCACAAATGTTTTTACTTTGATTAAAATATTTGAGGACCCCAGACAATGATGAATAAGAATGATTGAGCTATGAACATGAAACAGTATTCTCTGTGAAGTGCCACTTAGAGGAAGCAATGGAGGGGAAGTAGCGTGTGAAGCAGCATCAATGACACAACTAGTGTCATGTACGAGATCAGTGTAGTAGAGATGACAAGGATTCAATTTACCACACAAGACACTTCTCAATACAACAAGCGCAATCAGATTAAGCATCCAACTAGCACTTTCAGAAATCATCACACATATGAACATCAGCATAAAGTTTGCACTAAGTACATCATCTAGGATTTGACTTACCAGACGTTTCAAAGGATTCTCACTGAAACAGAACACTGGATTGGCACACAACACTGTCATACAGTGTGGTTTGCACACGCAAAATCACTTATAGTCAGAGGCACATAATAGATGACAATAGTAGTAATGAAGGCAAGCTATACTACTAGAAATCCTAGGCCTCATGTTAGATTTATATGCGATTTTAATTCCAAAAGAATTACATGTATATTGAAAAGCATTGCAGAAATTAAGAAAATAAATCGCTGTCCAGGAGATAGAAAATGAAATTAAAAATGACTGATTCCTACACTCCCAATAACTAAACCAATATATTAATTTATTGTAAAAGTCTTTTATCGAACTTAATCTGCGTCAGAAATTATGAAGGTGTCCAAATTAAATAATTTATGCACTCGACATCACATCAGTTTCAGGCATCTTTCGAGACATCTGAATCACGTTACCTTTGGGATTATTTCTTAGGCCCTCATTCACAATATCAGTAAAGTTAATCAAAGTTTTCAAGCATCCTATATAGTCTCAGGATTCTGTGTTCATGACTAACAGAGAGTTACCATCGAAACTCATAGCATCGGCTGTTGAGATACTTAGCTGGCTCACGATGACTACGTTGTTCTTCCCAAGCCGACACTATAAAACTAGTTTAAATTATCTGATCTCCTCCAAATCTAGCCATCTCATCTCTTAGTGCACACTTTACTCTGCAGAAGTGAAATATACTAACTTTACTATGGCGCTTATGAAAATCCATGTGGATCGCTGGTGACCTCTTTTAAGTGCATCCTTTCCCTTTCATGATGGCAGCAGAGCTGATTAACCAAACGGGGTTCACACCCTCTCAAACTTAAGATGGTGGAAGTGCCACCCACACCATATCCGATATCACGCATCGAGGTTAGACCTGGCTGGGTACTTAATCAGTCCACTTTCAAGTATAACTTAAAGTTCAAATACTGTTTATCTTCCACAATTACTGTTTAAAATGGTATTCTGAGCTCAGATTTAAAAAAAATATTCTTGTTTTAGTATACCAGAAATATTTACAATTTACACAACATTACGTATTTGGGAGAAAATAAATAATTGAAGCCAAAATTACACTCGAATCCAGGGCTGCAAAATTTTGTATTTCAATAAACATTGACAGAGCATTAAGAGTATCCAAACAAACCTGATAATGTATTTTATTATAGATTTTGCCCTGTTCGAGCTGTTAACATATTTTTAATTAAAGTAGAAAAATCTGTTGGACACAATTCAAAAGAAACTTCATGTATAAGTTTTTAAGAACCATAATTGTGTGTAGCATCAACACCGTCATAACATGAATATTTACATGAGCACAAAAAAAAAGTAAACATACATGGTTAACAACGTGACAAACATATACACTTATTACCCTGCAAACAAAACACTGTAGCATTATCTCACGATGCAATTAAACACTGTAAAACAATACTCAATTTCATATATCCAAATTCTTCTTAGTAAGTTTGCCTAAAAGTAAAGAAAAATGCACAACAATTCACTGTTAAAAATTTCATGAAGAGTAAATATTCCAATATAGCCACATATTGGCCGATGGAAGTTCCCAGGTGCACAGAAGAGGAGACGCAACAGGTACTGCGCACCCGTTGACAATCACTCCAGTTGAAAAATGGCTGTCTCTTGTATATATCTCGTGTGTCGAACGTAGTCCTGCAGTCATCCAGCTGGGGTTGGAAAAATGCCGGGATGAATTCTGACATAACAGTTCACACCAGAATACCTGCAATACTTCATCACAAGGTAACTTTCATAGTTTGCGTGCATGTATAGAGCCTTATTACATTTTTATATTGGCGTCGTCATGCCAAAACTCTCATAGTTTTTCATTATAATGGTTGCAAAAATTTTCACTTTTCACATTTGTAATAAATGTTCAACAATCCTTTATCAGTTTATTATACAGTTGATGTAATACTACATTGCAGTGTTCAGTTTCAAAAACATGTAGCACTCTATTTAAAATGACTGTTTATCAGTTTTTATGTGAGCCATTTGCATGTATACACATCAATACATTGCATATCTGCTAGGAGTGTGGAAACAAGTGATGTATCATCTGCTTAGCACATTGCTGTGTAAAACCACAGCTTCTAATCATTCAAATAATCGATGATTCTAGCGACAACTAATGGAATTGACAGGTTACGAGAATAATAGTTCCATTTCCCTAAACTACTTTAGATAATGTGCTCGTATATCAATACCAATTGCAATATAGCTCACGCACAAAATAACGTGATTCAGAAGATAAAACATACAACACAACAGTAAATATACAAGTATACACAATGCAAAAATTATCAATAAAATTGCCAAAGAATATACACAAGACAGAAAAAAATACATATCACTGCAATAAATTGCACACATTAGAAGCATGTCGTGCATATAGTTTGAAATGCTGAGAAGAGGAGTTAAACAAAAATTAAGTTCCAGAGATATCTTTCCATCTTGTCCACATGAAATAAATAATTAAAGTCTTCAATTTTCCCTTTGTTCGAGATTGAATTGTAAAACCTCTACCATGGTGAGTACAAAACTTATTACCACACAAACACGGTTAGGACAAAAATTTAGGAGTGTGTTATGTCGTTCAGTGTGCATGCAAGTAAGTGACAGTGTTTCCAGTGATTCTCAAGAAAATGTTTCATGTAGGCCGTAATGATAGTAAGCACTGACAAACATCTATTGAAATTGACACAGAAATTCAATATGCTGTGTTATCCAGTTATTGTTGTCCGTTTGGCTAACCACAGTCTTCGCAGTTCAAGTTTCGTTTTGCAGCATTTACAGACAACTTCACGTCTATTCCAGATATAGCTCACTGGCGGCGACAGAATGAGCTCTCCTAAGTGTTGGCGGACAGCAGTACCTTTACCACAGGCGTAGGCTAGCAGCGTAAATGTTCAGCAAATACATAACACACTAAATATAATAGACACTTCAAATACATAAACCCTGGCCATAAACATATACTCGTGGCTTCAAATCATCTACTTCCTGGAAGGTTAACCACAGCTTCATCGCCATTTCTTCTGGTCGCAGATGTGTATGTCATGCCCTGTCCTCTAGCTAAGCATATCAGTGGATTAGATATCTTTATGGCGTAACTTCATCGCACGTGTCTGGCAAAACAAACTTTTGCGGCGGGAGTACATTCTTAGTTGCGTTTATTAAACCTACCAGCTGGCTTTCCGGCCAATTATCATGTATGGACGTTCGGACATCAGAAACAATTTGCGGGTTACAAAATCCCATTGTGAACTTATAGGGCAAGTTTGCTTTAAAACTTACTCGTTTTACCTGAACTCCTTTTTACTCAATTTAAATTGCATTTTGCGGCCTTCTATGGAAAGATATAAACGTTTCTTCGCCAATTTAATTAACTTTGTTTTCAATTCCTCATAATCTTTGCTAGCGGATGAGCACCAAGCTTAGGTAGCTCATAGGGCTACTGGTCAGCACTTCTCGGGGAGCTACACCTATAGAAACGTGTAGTGTATTCAGCGGTGGAGGCCTAGGTGAAATTACTTCTTTCACCTCCGAACTATTACTCAACTGATGTTGGTCATTTAGGTGGATTTTTATTTGCCTTTCCTGACTTCTTAGTATAGTTAGCCTCTGTCTTCTCTCATGGATGTCCTCGTGTGTTGGTTGCACTGACTTAAGCGTGCCATACAACACATTTATGTCTTTCTAGGTTGTATTTGTAATGTAATTAGAAGGCCCTAGTTTCTGACTAGTTGTTGATCCATTGCCATGGTAACTAAATGACGTGATGAGTAATTCTTACCTCTTGCACTCTTGTGGTTGGCCAGTTTTTAATGACATTTAATTAAGTTTGACACGTGACATCTTTTCCAAACTGCTAACACAACTTGGCCTTATCAGTGCGAACCTTCCTGTTGCACATGGCAGGGTTAGTTTTGCAGTACAATTGATCAAAGTGCCTACAGAATATGCCCATTGTTGCAGAGGCTATTACAGACGCCAAGATATTATACTGTTTGTCCATGGTAAAAAATGCACACTTATAATCCCGAAGTATGAATTAGCTGTCTGCAGAGCTGCCGAGATGACATTTCAAGGCCACGTAGTACCACAGTGTGCCAGGGGATGGCACCACAAGTAGAAATGCTGACTCGTGCCACCTCAGAAAAACTCCAGCCAGCCAATATCATACGCCCTGCAGATGTCACACCACCCACCTCCCACCCCCCAAAGGCGAGCAGACAGAGTATAAATACCTGTGCCCGGCCCCTGATCGGGAGTCCCTGCTCCTCCTCCGTACTGCAAGTTTCTGGAGGAATCCAACAGGTCCTCGCGACCTCGCTAAGAGTCTGTTTGTTCACCGCACTCCTGGTGCCAAAGGAACCATCAGCAGCAGATTGCTCCATCACATGTGCTGGGGCACTCTACTGCCACCCAGGTCTTCTAGATCTACCAGAAGCTCTTCAATGCCTTTGCCAATATCTTTAACTCTCTGGAGCCAACCTCCGAAGAAGTCATTGAACATGTAAATACCATAGTTCTTGCAGAGTATTATTCGAAGTGTTTGTACAATTTCCTAAATAGACACTAGGTCCGTCAAGGTTAAAGCAGGAGACCACGGAATAATTACTTAACCCAATTTTTGGAACTTAGTGCAGGACTGCAGGCTCCCCTTTAGGGATGCACGTACGTTCGGTATACCTAATAGATGGCCACCCGTTCTGTACACACCTGTATATAGAAAGGTAGAGCCATAACCATTAGGAATACAATCCCCAAGGTGCTAGTCAATCAGTCCAAGTTATACTCCGACCACCGCACTTCTGGTGCTAGAGGGAGTATCTGCCTGATTCTGAGGGCCTGATCTCTTGTGGACTCACACCCAAGTGCTGGATACAAAAGGAGCAGGTGGTGCCACTTTAGTCTGATCACCGTCCACACTTGGACAGAATACATAGCTAGGTACCTTTGTCACCTGCTCAACCTTCGTAGAGCTGGTAGTAGTACGCATCCTCATGCCCTACTCCTGTCAGCGTGGTATTCAAAAGAGGGATAAAAAGGCAACTACTACCTCCAAATACAAACAAAAACATAACCCAACCCCGCATACAATTTGCAGTCGTACACTTTAAGAAATTATTTGTAAATTTACCATATCAGTGTATATGTAGAGTGACAGCTTGAATGGTAAATTATTTTCCAATACATGCATGGTAATGTTTATACAGTTGCTCAGGAAAGAGTCCACTTCATAGGGAAGTTCTCAACTTTGTAGTGGTTCTGCTGTATGAAAACTCGTGAGAGTTCGCAGCAAACTCTAGCTCGGACTAGCTCAGTTGGTTAAACTTTGAGACCCGTAGCATAGAAATGCATTGAACACTTGAGCGTTTGTTGATATACAAGTGCCAACAGAAAATAAATTAAAGATGATGAATGTTACTGAAGTTTATTGCTGTCTCTTCACAAACATTTTACACTTATAATAATAATAAAAAAAAAAACAAAGCAAGAGGCAGAATGGCAGCGTGGTCACTCACTGTCCTGCACAAACACTACATCGCTGAACTGCCTGATAAACTGAGACGAACTGAAGTGACGACGATGAACTTAAGTGATGTGAAAAACTTAGTGACACTTGTGACGGTGAGAAAGTCGTGCTGACCTTATTTATGCTGCCTGAAATATTGCATCAAGTAAACGTCCAATCGAGGCTTCGAAAAGTGCGGTAATGTCAAAAAATAGCCTGTGAATACTTACGTGAGTCTCAAAATCAAAGTATTACAATGCGTACGTGGGCTGTCACGTTGGCCTACTGTCACATCAGTATAGTCTGTCTCGTATAAGGTTTCCAGATTTTGACAGATTGTATGAAAGTAGTACCCTGTAAACAAACTGAATATGTATCCTTCTGTCACCATGTGCTTTCCATGTGACTTGTCAAAACATGTCAACATCATGTGAATTTTTGCTTGACATTTCAAACATGCCAACTATAGGCCTGATGTGGAAAATATGTGATTACACACCTCTTTTTTTTTTTTTTTTTATTTCTGATGGTAACATCTACATTGTGTTATAAAAATACTACCAATAAAATATATTCTTACAGTTAATTAAACAGATATTATTAATTACTATCAAACCAATAATCACAAACATAAAAAATATATATTTTAAACCAATAAATTTCATTGGACTTGAAAGTTTGCAACTCTCACAACTGGAAAATTTTTGAGGCAAGATAGAAAGACATTGATGTTGGTTACAATTAACACTGTAATCTAAATTAAATCACACATGTTAAACAATTTAACGGAGAATACCAAAACTTACCTAGCCCGAAGTATGATCAGAATTGCCTTCTTTGTACGCCTCTTGAAAAATTTAACAAATTCATTAAAAATAGAATGTGAATCTCACATATTTAAGTGATGAGAGCATCATAAAAAAAATCATTAATTCACAACTTAGCAGTAAAATGAACTACGAGAAAACAAAAGTCTGCCGGAGTTCTGTGTATAAGGTATGGCCACCATTAGGCCAACCTTAAAAAAATTAAATTTAGGCAGTGAACAAACACAATAAGAGTAAGCCTGTCAAATCTTACACAGAAATAGTTAATTAGAACTGTAAAAGTCTTTTACAATCAATAATTATGGAACCTATTTGTAGCAATTACAATAAAATAAGCATGTACAAAAAACATTCCTCACAAATGGTGAAGACTGGTATGCCTGTGATCATTAAGTAATGAAAACTAGTGGCAATTACATCAAACACATGGCCGTATGTACTATTACAGTAATGTGGATATTTAATATACATGCCCATCGTCCCCAAAAAAAATTTCAATACAATGTGTTGTTCTATAGGATTAGTATTTATTACCATAGCTAAAAGAATTACCACATAACAATATGTACTTTATATAGTGTTTCTGGACTAAGGAAACATCATATATCTCAATTTTAACTTAATTAGGCCTAAAATTAAAACCGCATTCGTGGTTTTGGTCTACACACATAGGCGAGCAATGTAACCTCAATGTTTTGGTGAAGTCAGTAAGTACTATTTGTTGTTTATTGACCAAACAAAAATAAATTCAACTGTATCATTAACATATTCTAAGAAATGAAATGAATGCTGAACATTTAAATGTTGTCTGCTAAAAATCAGCACACAAACTTAACATGTTTACTTTAATTATAACAGAACTAACAAACATTTGCGTAAGATATTTATATTTCCCCATCAAAATACACTACACTATAAATATTCACATACATAATTTATCGCTATTTACTTTGCGACGGTTTTTGATGAAATTCCAAGCAATGTGCCAGTTGTTTCTATTTTTTTAATACCACTGGGCGGCTTTCACGTTCTCCCATTAGTAACATGTCTTCGACTCCTTTGGCAACGCGTACAATGTCTTGCTGTCATTGGCGATTGTATGAAGGATTTTTAAGTCACTGCATTTTAAATAACTATTCACACAGCATTTATTAATTTGATTTAGAACTTCTAAACTGATACGCCCGCACACAAAAATCACATCTCACAATAACAACATGGTGTCCAGTTGTTGGTTAGTGAAGATAAACAGCCCTACTTTTTCGTTATTTATGTTATGCTATTTAACAAATGTGAAAATATAAACACTCTTAATAACCTTATACATAATACTACAACGTAGTATTATTTGGGTTTCTCCCAGAATGCTTACTTGTTTTTTTATTTGTACTGTGCACTATTTTCTTTTTCACTGATGTAAGAAAGAATACATTGCTTCACATGGCGATTAGCTGACATTCATTATTTCAAATATGACGCTACTGTATTACACTTTAAATACGTTGGCAGCAGTAGCTGTCAAATTCTGGAAACCTTAAATGAGATTGACTATACACTGAGTTTCATCAAATGGTGTAACACACGGACATGACTCTTACTAACTGCTTGAAAAAGTTGCACTGTCATCCTGTGATGATTATACTACTGATGCAATGACTCAAAATGAATTTGGAAAAACGAACATGTACAAAATACGACCAAATACTTATTGCCAGGATCTGCTAAACATTAAATAAATATTACTCCCAGAAATATAAATTATAACATATTGAAACGCTTCAACTTTGTATAGTAGCAATTCTAATCATTCCCATATTTACAGCCTGACATGTAGTATTATTTCCATACACTGTATAGGTTAAAACAGGCCTGCCATTTTAACAGATTTTAAACTCTAGGAAAATCTCTGTGAAATAATTCTACTATATACCACTGATGTGTACAAAATGATGTCTTGCAATCTTTTGTAGCTTTACTATATTGTATGCTTGAGGCACCATAACTAATGTTTAAATAGTGTGTAAAACATTTTTAAACTATTATGTGTAACAAAACTATACAGTACTCAAAAATATAAACAAGTCTCACCCAAAGCCCTTAGGGCCGTATTAATAGGAATATCAGCTCTTGAGACTTTTCTTGAGAACAGAGTCTATATAATAAATGAATCTTGAGATTCGTTTTGAGACTAGTTTCGATGTAGGTCTCACCTGAGAGTGGTTTCACTTAAAACTCATTTTAGCTGTTTAATAGTCGGCTCTTGAGACTGTCTCTTATTAATAGTCACCAAAACTAGTATCAAGAGAGACAGGAAAATAAATAACTCTCGTTTCAGGTAATTGATGTCAAGAGATGTCTTGAGACACAATTTCTACAAGGTATTAGTTTGTAGATTGTCTTATGTGTACATTTAAATACAAAAATTTATTTATTTTATATGGTTTTACTCCATATGGGAGCAACATGACAAGTAAGAAATAAATAAACATAAAGCAGTGTGTAGTTTTTGATAGATTTGCGATTTAAATGTTGTGTACTGTCCCCAGCGCAAAAGTAATAGATGTGTTTAAAGTAAGTGTTGTAACCATATATATTTGTTAAAAGAATAACAACTTAATTGCATGTTAAGAAAATAGACAAGAGTCGTAATATTGTAGGTCACTCGAGACTCAAATTTGTGCACTGTTTGATGATGTAATATATTTAATTGCGAAAATGGCATTTGCTTCATTATGTATGACGTACATAAAGGCCCGGCTATAATCACTGTAAGAAATAAAATAAAAAATTGAACCCACCCTTGTATATGGGACCAGCTACAACACAACATAATGGCGTAAGATGGCTGCCTGCTCGTCGAGTTCTACGCCGACCAATTGTGAGACAACATTTCCAACCACAAGAGTCGGTGGAGTGCAAGTTTGTAACAAGAACGTAGTTATTAAAGTAACTTTGTGGTACATTTCAGATATCCATTAATTTAAATAGTCAACGCAATTATTTACATCCCGAATCACGATTCCTGCAAAGCTTTTTCCATCGTAAGTAGATAAACAAAAATAAATATCAGGTTAGCCAGCACACTGTAAATATCCGCAATACATGTGTGGCCTGACTTTTTTTGTGCTCTTTTTTCATTAGTAGTGTAACAGTGTTCTTACTGCGGTTGTAGCCAGTACATTTTCATACTCCCACGGTAACGCCACTGTTATTTTATTTTGGGAACATTACAGTGATTGTAATCTAGGCATGTAATCTAGGCTTAACAGATGATCAATATGATTATGGAAGCCATTTATCCAAAGTAAAGGATTGTAATGTACATGAAAATTTAAAACATGTTGTTGCGATTAATATTATAGCAATATTTGCATGCATTTTGCAATTAGTTCAAAAATATCACATTGCATAACAGCAATAAATTATTTTTGTTTGGTTATTGGTTGGAAGCATAGCTTATCACAATATAAGTTTTATTGCTGTGTCTCCAAAGTTACGGATAGTAATATTTGTTTAATATTGTTTTACGTGTCTTATTAAAAACTTATTGCTACCTAGCAATAAATTTATAAACTTAAGCTTATTTTACAAAAAAATTTAATATTTCAAATAGATAAATGCCTTCTCTGAAGACTATTACGTGAAAGTACGGTGATAGTTCACCCTACTTGTTATAAAACATTACTTTTCTATTGTCTTTGAACTTTACAAGTAGAATTGTTAAAGTTTATTCAGCCCTGTGTAATTTTTAGTATTTTTTTTTCAATGAGTTTCCGCTCAAGAAACAGGTGAAAATATAGATAAACACAAGAAACACTCGCCTGTAGCTGCAGACAAACGAGCATCAACAACAAAACAGACCTCAATTTTGCTTCCATGGGCTTTTTGTATGGCTAGATAAAAAAAAAACGTATCTCAGAATCTAATATCACTTAAGAGAAATTTGAAACTAATTCCTGCTGATTATGACTTGAAAACTGACTATTAATTCGTACATGTCTGAAGACTAGAAACTTATCCCAAGACTGTTATCACATGATATGATTTCAAGACATCTGAGAAACGACTATTAATACGGCCCTTTAAAGAGCAGTAAGACTACTGGTGTTTAAAGGCTGTTCACGATAAAGTGAGCACTTTAGAAATCAACCTTAGAAAAAAGTCACTGCCCTTGTCTACATATATTTCAACAGGTGCCCTGAGTGATGTGCGCCCAGTAAAGTTGGTAATGATGGATGGGAAGTAGTTCCTTATCTTAACGTCATATTAAAAGTGTTAGGTAACCATTTCTTATTACTTAAATAATTTCTGTCGCTTTGTGATTATTTTGTATGCATCAACGTGTAAATGATCAGATTTGTTAGATATTTACTTTTCAAATAATTTCACAGTTTCGCTTGACCGATGCATGAATAAAGCGATGAGGCCCACGACAATGTTAATTTTACATAAGGCGGAAGAATACACAATGTGCATACAAGTAGATATTAAGCAGGGCTTTCAAATGTTCTCATTTTACTGTGAACAACCTATACCTCCATTTACCCAACTATATTTCTTTAGGAACTGTGAAATTTTTATCTCCACGAGGATTATTTCTGTCCGTTATTAATACATAAATCACCGAAGTGTCATCTACAAAACATTTGATCGGATTTCAATTCATAATAGCGATACATTGATAAATGTAAAAAGTAAAAAAACTTTTTTTTTTCAATGTGCCAAAGATAATGTGCGTGCACACAGCACTTTACTTAAAATGGCTGCTGCGCACATGTGGCACTAACGCCTGCAGTGATGTGTGTCAGTTTTACTGACGCGTTTGTTTGAAAGATTCTTGCAACGGAGGTGAATAATTAAGTGAAATATTATTGACATACGCAATTGCTTCAATAGCATATGTATAAAATATTTTGCTTAATTATTCACTGGTGCAGGTGTACAGTATACATATTTCTGTTCCTGGCTGTATAATCACATGCAAAGGCCAAGGCCATTGGTGAAAAGAACCTTTGCCGCGCATTGCCGTTTTTGCACACACAATCTGAATTTTGTGGCAATGTTTTCCGTTTGGCATTGATATCACAATGAAGAGGAAACGAAAATTATTGCAGATACGGTCGTTGTATAAACAAAAGTATAAATGTGAGTGGCGAAAAGAATTACCATGGTTTGTACATTCCAAACAAAAACAAATATATACATTAAATATGTAAACTTCCTTATATCAACTTTTTCTTTCTGTATTTTGCCAATTTTTTTCCAAGGATTTTAGAGGATTTGACCCAATAATTACAGGAATTTTATAAACAAGAACCAGGATTTCAGATTCAGGACTAGTGGCAGCCCTGGGTTAAAAACGTCCAATACAGTTTAGGAAGTTTGCCAGAATTTATTTTTACAGTGTAGTTGCCGGGAACGAGCTCAGGCTGCCCGATGCTTGGAGAGGCATCGCCTCTCGGTGCCAATACTGTTTATTTGAAGCCCCTATCAATACTGCAGGGAAACTCACCCTATAATTCAAGCTTTCCTTAGGGGTGAGAAAGTTCCCTTCAGCATCACAAACCCCTGGATTAGGGGCAACCAACACACCAGCCCGCCCAGGGCTATCAGCAGTGCCAGCTGCAGCCGACCTGTCATCGCATCAGGTCCTAATGCCAGCTTCAAGGTGACCACCACCAGTGCCGCAGCAGGATCAGCAGCCTCTACAGGCCACCAGTCACCCAGGTAATAAAGTCATAGTGCGTCCGGCCATTTATAAGGCCATAATCGCCATCCCCCACTTTGTGCCCTGTTGGAAAGATATGCCCAGTGCTATACTGGCCAGGCACTGGTACATCATTAAATAAGATAGAGTTCAAATCAACCCAGAATGTCTGTCCTCACACAGAGTAAAACAGCACTGATCGTGACGATCTGTCGTTACTAAAAGGATGTTGCGCGTCAAGTTTTTGAGTAAGAATTTTTAGCCACCTTGTTTTTCGACAGCAGCACAAAGCAAATAAGGTAAAGAGGCGAAGCTCAATGCTATTTTCCTCTGTTATGTAGAATTTGCTGCCAACTGTACAACTCTTAAACAGAATTATTTCAATTTTCAGACAGACCTTTTAGTTACTGCTAATAACAATTTGGTAAAAATGTTATAATTAAATGCTGTATTTACAAACCGTAAAATGGAACTAAATATGTGTTTAACAATAGATGGTAGAGAATATTTAGGTTGGCTGGCTACTTTGATAACTGCACAATCATTTATTTCTTTCTTTTAAAAAAGCATTGTTTCTGATATCAATAACTCTTGTACCAGTTATTCTTAGGTAATCAGCATTTGAAAATTCAATAAAGCTCAATTCCAATTCCTGCAATTGATTGCAAACAACTCCGCCTTCTCCAGCAACAAACAACGGAATCAAAACAAGTGAACAACTCAAAGCTTTGGCGCTGACTGTGCATGCCTACAACAAAATTATATATTTTATAAATGATGATGAGAATAATTAAATTAAATTTACTTGTTAAGTATATTTAAAAATAAAATTATATTGTGTATAAAATATACAGCTTTCTTTATTAAAGAGCATTATTTCCATGTTTTCAACAGTTGAAGTCATTCAACCTAATAATTTAGTGGCCCACAAAATCCCTGTAGAGCTTTGATCCCCTGGACAGCAGGATGCTGACCTGTGTGGGTTCAGCCCACAGGGATTTTAATATAAGGACATTAGTTTGCACCTGTAAATGAGCTGTCTCAAAGGAGATGACGCGAGAGCAAGAATAAGAACAGGCCTGTATTGTTCACTGCCCTCGTAATTTCACAAGTTTAAATAGACGGAATTTTCTTTGTATAAATGTGCTGGGACTGTATTAGCACTATAGGCCCAAGAGCTTAATTAGGGAATCACACAAGGAAGTGTCCTGCTGCATTCAGAGGGATACTACTGTCAACGACCAGATTGCCCAGAACTTCAAGAACATCCAGATTTTTTCACATTAACCTCTTCATGTATGAATTATTTTTCATGTAGAAAAAAAATTATTTTTGCATTTCTGTTTTCAAAAATGAATTCTACGTACAAAAACACACATTTTTAGTAGAAGAAATATTTTAAATACTTGTTTTAAACATTAGGCATCAAATTAGTGTGTATGCATTTGTGGATTGTATTTTTATTTGGCCTATTGGTCATATGGTGTAAACAAAGTTTCAGTTTTAGACGTCTATGTAGACTTTCTTGACATGGAAATTTGTCATACAGTCAAAACAAATACTCACTTTTTTTGCAATTTGATTAATCTTTACACATAAAGAATACCAGGAATTCCTTTTCTATTTGGTGAATTATCTGGATGATAAAAATTAAGTCTCAATTTTAGATGCCTATGTACACTTTCTTGACATTAAAATTTGTCATACAGTGAAAACAAATAGGCACTTTTTTTACATTGTATTATTTTTCACAAAAAGAATTGCGTGAATTCACGTGGTGAATTATCTGTTTGGTAAAACAAAGTCTGTGTTTTAGATGTTTATGTATACTTTCTTGACTCTGAAATTTGTCATACAGCCAAACAAAGTAGGCAATTAAAAAAAAAATGATAATTGGATTATAAACCTGAGCATGCAGCCAGGACACACAAGCTCTTGATACTTTAAACACTGGAATCTGGGGTGGCTTTTGCAGTTCTTGTCATGACACTTATAAGCCTGCTTCACATTGATCTTCTGAGGATAGTGACCTTCACCATCGTATCTTACTTCCAGTACCATTCTCAGAATTTCAGTTCTCTTCTTTGTGACTTCTGGTATCTCTTAAGAAGATTGGCCATGCTATTTCAGTGTATCTAACGTGATGAGAGATGTTGCAACCGATGCTTTGAACTGCACAAGTGGCATAGCAGGTTCTTGCATTTTGAGCTTGGAATATATACCAAGCATTCACAAGAGCCATATTGACCAAATGTAAAAAGTCTTCTTAGATACCATCTCTTATTTTTGACTCCATGAGGGTAGTGGGCGATCATTCTGTCCATGAAGTCAACACCTTCCAAGAACATATTGTATTGTTCGATATTGAATGGCCTAGATACATCCAACCTCTCTTTCTTAGATCTATCCCGTTTTATCTCGTCTTCAGGAAGAACTCTAGCATAAGCTGAAATTGTGTGCACAGGTTTGTTGTACGTCCATCTGACAATAGATATATTGTCAGGGCTTGTGATGATGCTGGACATCCCACGAGATAGTAGCTTGGGGTCTACTAGTTTTTTCAGCACATCATTTGGGACTCTGTTCGCACGTAGCTTACCAACAACGAAGCTGTCAAGTGATCTCGAACGACAAAGTAAAGGAAGAGATGTAAACAAGTTATCCATGAACAGTTTGTGGTTCTTCCCTTGTATGTCATGGCAGAGTTGTACTACATCTCCTACAGGACCAAACTCGCTTCGACTGTTACCATTCCGACCTTGGTTCAACTCGAAACAGTTCACATAACCACTGGCACTGGCTTTCACCCATATTTTGAATCCCCTTTTTCTTGGGCTTACTTCTGATGTATTGTTTGAGCATACTCTTCCCTTTGAATGGCACCATCATTTTATCAATTTTTTGGTATTCATTAGAAGTAACAGCATTGTGGAAAGTTTGGTGCAGAGCTTCAGCAATGGGACTGATCTTCCAATATTTATCACTTTTCAATTCCTCCTTTTCTTCATTATTTGTGAAATTGAGGAAACGTTTGATTTTTTCGAAGCTGTTCACAGAAATGCTGTATGCAGTTAATTCCATTCTTAAACCAGTAATGGATGATCAATACATTCTTGATAATGTGTATTTTACATACGTTATGTTTATGCCTAGGAAAGTTTTCACTTCTTGTACAGATACTTTGAAATTAGTTTTGTCATTTTGGAATACATTCCTATTTGACGCCACTGCATTGAGTTCAAACAAAAAATCAGGAAACATAGAGCTGAAAAAATCTATCAGGTCATTACCATTCACGAAAACATCACTAGGTGTTGTTCCTGAATACTGTGGAGGGTTTACTGAGAATTTATTTTCTTTTCGTGCATCCCACTGTTCAGCCCTCTCTTTTTTGGCACATACTTTTACACCTCTATTTGGTTTGAAGATAGTTGAAGGTAGGTTATCTAAAAGATTGGACCTGTTGCAAACATTTATCATGCTGTGGGTTTTGAAAGAGGTAGATTGCTCAACCAGATTTTTAGTGCCTTGGTTAGGCTGATGTGCATAATTATGATCAGTCTGTAATGCTGGCTGTGTACTGTGAAAATTACCCACCAAATAAATATTGTTTTTTGGAGTAATAGTATGTTGCTAATGAACTCTATCGGATGATGTTTCATTGGAAAGTCCCAATTCCACATTATTGAAATCTGGATGTGTTACCTTGTTTGCCTCACAGTTATCAGCTATCTGCTTCTCCTACAAGAGATAATCTTGCAGTTCCATCCTTTTCTCAAGTGTAGGGATATCAGGTTATTCATCGCTGTCATCTTCCAAAGAACTGAGCTCTAAACCTGAAGACAGATCTAAATAGTATTTCAACAGTTCCTCTCAACTCATATTAGGCTTACCTTTGCAAAATAAAATGTAGAAATCATTAGTTACTGTATACCTACATCATTACAACATTACTTTGTTAATATCTTTACTAATATTATAAAGAGGTAATGTGAGTTTGTTTATGTGTCTCGGGTAATCTTGGAAACTTTACTGCCGACTCTTATAATTCTTTCACTATTAGAAAGCTACATTCTTCCAAATGGTCATAGGCTATGTTAAATTCAAAAAGAATAAAAGTCTTTGAGAAATTTCAAAATTTGTAAACCAAGTCTGAGAAAATTGAGCTACTTGGCTGTTTTCCAAGCATGCTCTACCAGAACTACACTGCCAATTCTTATAATTCTTTGACTGTTAGAAAGCTACGTTCTTCCGGATGGACATAGACATATATGAAATGGGGCCACAGAGGCCCAGTGGGTAGAGTAATGCCAAGTGGGGTCGCAGTATCCCAGTGGTTAGAGCAATCCCAAGTGGATCCCTGGTACATATCTTCAGCTGAAATTACAGAAACTTGTACCACCCACTTAGATGGACGAACAAGTTAACAACTTTAAACAACTAAGAACATCAACAGAACTTGAAGTCAATTAAACTTTAGAAAAGACAAACTTGTTACAAATATACAAAAACTAACATTGCCAAAACGTCTGAAATACTGAAAAACAGTTACATTCTCTTGCAAGAAAATGAAAAGAAAATTAAATGTTCCACCAAAATCAGTATTACTGCACCATTCCACCCCCCTCTTTTATTTTTTCCACTTCTTCCACCCACCATTGTTTGGGAGAGATTTTGAAGAAAACTGTCTTAAATCGAAACCTTCTTCAGATGCAGCTGTACTGTGGATTACTGCATCTCGGTTCTTACAAACAAATTAAGTTTACAAGTTGGTAAATAAAGACTGTATCACAATAAAGTACTTTATAGTACATGTTATAGAAGAGTGATTCATCAGAAGATATCTACTGGGTTGCTGCAATCAAATGATAAATACCACATCCATCTTGTTAATGACCATCTATAATTACAATTCTCTAATCACAACCAAATTTAAATTGTGTAGTAGCAATTCAAATTATAGGCTTTTCATGGTAAAGCGAGCGCTTTTGAAAGCTCTCTCATTTGGAATAATAGTCAATAAATATATTTTATTTTAGCCTTAGACATTAACTTCTGAATTGGGAGGAATATTCACACTGTGTTTATTACTTAATGACAATATTTATATAAAAAGGTGGTTAAAGAATAAAAAAATAGCTGAACGGAAAATGTAACTAGGGCCCAAAAAGTGCTCACTTTACCGTGAACAGCGTTTAATTATATATTCAGTGCAAGTTGTAGTAGAGTCAACAATAATGGCTTTAATGGATGGTTCTTTAACATAGGAATATTTCTCATTCTGGTTCCTTTGCTGCGATTAGCAAAGGAGATCCAGGTCTGCCCAAACTACAAAAAGCCATTGACTTTCTCCTCAGGCCAGTGCTAACAATAGGGGCGTCAGACCAATCCCCACTAAAACTTACACTCTTTGTGCTGTGATGCAAGGACACTATCAAAACTGGAGTACTGTCTTACGACCCTATACCTATATTAGTGAAGTCGAACTTGCAACATCATGTCAGATGTTTTAATTTCTTTTAATAAGTGGATAATTATTAATTTATAATTATTGTACAGCGTAGCATCAAGTAACCTTCAATTAATTCCCAAGGTATTTATTGTAACTTCTAATTTGTGAACAGTCAATAAACAAAAAATATACTTATTAATACACACCACCGACATGTAACATTGTTGTTAGATACCCTGCTGTAAGTACAAGAATTCAATACAAACTTCATACAATGTTGTTATATATCCTTCTCTTTCAGATACCAAAATTATGCAGGAAACTATTTTTAAAAATATATATATATTTTTTTATATAGTTGATTCACGATAACTTCAGCCTTTTCTGAAGCCCTGCTAAATTTCTACTTTTGATTACTGATTACGTATCCTTCCGCTACACGTAAACATAAACACTGCCATGTGACTTCTACTTTTATAGCTGTCGAATGCGTTGGTTGCTGTTTACAGCTATTCAAAGAATCATGTCATATTGCAGAAACCATTTCCTACGAATGTTAATAATTTAGGTCAGCTTTATAACTATTTGTTACACACGATATAGCATGTTACACATAATACATATTAATATTTTGCCACGTCGGTGTTTGTTACACCTGTAGCGGAAACAACAGTAATATTTAACCTGTTGTTATTATTTGTTCGGAACAAAAATGAAACAATGGGACAACCAGTCCAATGAAATGTCGCAGTAAATTCAAGCACACAACTTGTGTCGCTTATTTATTGTACATCGACAAACGTAAAAGATAGTGGTGAACATGCAAACACATAGGCCTACCATAACATTTATTCCGCTAATATTTACATGCGTTGGTACTTATTGGTTTGTAGTTTTATTTTATTATTTATTAAATTTTATCTGGGTGGGCGTGGTATTTTGTTGGGATTGTTGCTTGCATTCAAATCACAGAAATGTAAGCTTGTTACACACTGTTTTTCAAACACCTAGCGCAAAGGTACCATCTTGTGATAAACAGACATGAGCATAAATAATTAACTTCGTCATAACATCAGTTCGTGGTTAAAATGTATAAATTTTGCACACATTTGAAATCAACACACACACCTGGCCTGCGTAACGATTACAACCAGCCACCATGCCCTTTCATACACAACATTCACAACACATTTCACTCTGCTGGGGAAATACATATTTATCACAACATTGTAACTTGCCTAGGATGTTTAAAAAACACAAGTACGAACTTGACGCTTTGTTAAGAAACATGCCGTATCATTGACATGTGGCCACATCACTGTCAGTCATAAGGCCATATAAAAACTGGGTATAATCGCTCGCCCGCCATATTGGGACAAGCAAGCACCTGGAAGGTGATCAAGTTCTAGATTCTCCCTTCCACACCAGTTCTGCCAACCTGCTGGATTTGTAAGCATCGCGTCATCGCATTTAAATAACATAGGTATTTAAACAATAACATCTCTTTTCAGTTGTAAATTCCAAATTCAAAAATCATTATTTTGCTGTAATAAATGCGAAATATGCCACAATTTTAAATGTGTATAATTTTCAGTTTACTAGCAATGAGAAATTTCCCGGGAGAGAGTGGCAGGGAGGGAGAGAGAGAGCGATAAGCTCCCGCACAGCCAACAATTTTGTCGGTCGAAAAATCAAACACCACATCACCACAACCTACGTATGTTATTTTGCGCTGTTATTTTTAACTGTAACAATGAAATATGTTTCTATCGGTACTACCTCAATATTGAAATATTTCAATACAAATATTTCATTTACAAAGAGCATACCAAAAAACTATGTTAAAACAATATTTGAACTGAGAACTATTTCTTACTAGACGTTGCTCTCACTGTTTTTAATTCGTATATAATACAAAGTAAATATTACAAGTTATAGAAGATGTTAAGAAAAGTTTTTTTTTTTTCAAAAATACAGTACTTTAGAGTTAATCACAGTGTTATGTACTTGTAGAATACAAGTGATTGAACAAACCAGGTTGATATGTTACGCCTAGGTGATTTTTCAAAGGTTTGATTCCAAAAGGCTGAAAAAAGCGTGAATTGACTATATCTAAGACTACTCCATTGCTATGGAATAATAAGTCTGAGTAACTTCTTCTACAAACCAATACAATACCTTTAATCATGTTCCTATTGTAAACAATGTTAAGTTTTTATACTGTCAACTTCTGACAGCTTGTATCATTTGCAAAATGAAATTGTGTTTACTATAAACATTCCTCTTAATGGCGGTTTACCATAAAGTTGAGCTTTTTTGGAAGCCCTACTTATTTTATACTTTCAGTCCGTTGCGTAATCTTCTGCCGTATATTAATGTAAATATTGCCATGCAGTATTTATTTAATCAGCTGTTTGGAAGTCGACTGTATTTATTGACACGCTAACATAACACGTGGATATATATTGTAGTGTACACTGTAAATTCACACACATTAATTTCAGTAAATAATACCTCTTTTTGAATACTATGATGTGGTTCCTACTATTTAGAATAAATGTTCTAATGTTTAGAAATTATTGTTCATCCTGCCTTGAGAGTCTCAGAAGGGTCGAACACGTGGGTTATTTCCCCTCATATCAGTGCCATGCTATTTAGGACATTTCTCGTTAAAATTATTGCATGTCGTAACGTATCATAGAAATTAAAATCTCCGAGATAATACTGAATATTTAGTCCATTACATACATTGAAAAATGTGTTTGAAATTGTATTTAAATGGCATGAGAATTATTTTTAATAACATGCACGGGCAGAACTACGGAAAGCACGCTTTTAAATGACATGTTATTTTAAGTAGAATATTACAAAATAGTATTCTCGCGTTGCATACATCATCTGTGGACTATCAAAACTCCTATTGATAACGTTGTGGGATTTAAGGCACAAATAACTCCTAAATTAATAATTGTAAACACTTATTTGGCTCCATGTAATGATTCATCATATGAGGGTTAAAATAATGATTTAAGGGAGCCATCTAATTCTGAACTTACCATAGTATGGCCAAGGATCCCGTTTTCCCTGTGATCATCTCTTCATCACTTTCTGAAGCATTTTCCCCTTCAACTGACACTGGTCCTCTACCACAGATCTTTGATGGATCTCATGGTGATCTCACCTCTGAACCAGTTAATCGCACCCCAGGTGTGTTCTACTTGCAACAAAAGAAGGGTTTATGTGCCACAAACCTTTGAAGTAGCAGTATGACTCGCTGGTGCTTGAGCCTGGAGGGGAGGTACAATCCTTGTGTGTTTTGCTGGCTGGTGTATCACTTTGTTGGCATGCTGTCATTAGTCATTCACCAAATATAGTGTTACAAGATGCCTGAGGTACATATAAGAGTTCGTGAAAAATGGTCTTAATTAAAATAAACAACTAAATTTGATTTTAATTTATTCACACAGCTATTATATTATTTACAGCATTAATCTATCTCTCTCCACTGTTACTCTTTTTATTTTGCAATGAGTGCAGTATTTAATGTCTGTCTCAACTCTAATTGAAATCCTTCTCAATGTTGGCTGTTTGTTTTTATTCAATGAACACATATTCATCATTAACACATATTGAGTCTTCTATTAACATATTGGCATTATTTATAATGTTGTACACTCACGCATCCAGTCCAGAAGTCCAGCCTGCCAGCCACAGTCTTCACTTCATCAATGCTCACAGTCGTAGAATTTTCTTCCGCTGGTCACTTTTGACATACATTGCTCTTCTGGCTCGTCTATTGCTTGACATCGCACAATCTCCGAAACTCCTGTCCGTCCTCAAAAACTCCCTACTTGGTGTACTGACACCTTTTTATAGTATCAGCAGCCAAGATCTGGAACGTTCCCCGCACCCCGAGTCTTGTTGAGAAAAACTAGGTCATTAACCAGAAAATTCTTCAGAAGTGCAGAAATTCAATCAGCATAAGGTCAGGAGTGTGTGAGCTGCAAAAGGGTTATTGTGGTAGTATACTTTTCATAACAATATACTCGCATCTTGGATTATTGCTTGCCTGACCTACCAACATTCCTCCGTTCTTGCTGCCTGCTCGCATGTCACTATACTCTGTCCACTTCCATTCATGCTAGTGCATACAGTAGTAACAATTCTGTATTGTGAATTAAGTGTAGAAATCATGAACAGTTTTTATTGAAACATGATGAAGTTAATTTGTATCCTCTTTCTTCCTTACATATGGCGAAATCCCATTATTTTCAGTAAATATTCTTGGCAGGCAGATCAGATATTGGCATGAGTGTCGACCTGTGTCAACTTAATTTGGGGGGGGGGGGGGGGGGGGGCGAACGCTAGGTCAATGGGATGTATCTAATATATATATATGTGTGTGTATATGAGTGTATTTATGCATACACATATAATGTGTGTGTTAGACAAATAATTTATAATGAGAGATGCATACATATTTGAGTAATCATTTAAATTCTTAAATTTACGATAATACCAGGTTTTAAATTTCTTAAAATGCATTATTTACACACAGAATTTCAATCCGGTGATTTTCTAAATGTTGTAATAGGGTAGAGAGTCTGGCAACAGAGCACGTTATCTGTCCTGCAGTCTTAAGTACCTACTGTACTGCAATATGCATTGAATTTAGCCTTGTACTTTTATCACCAAAACCACTGTCTCATAGCTTAAAGCATTTCGCCTGTCTGGTTGTCTGAAGAAAATGTTCAGTTCCTAATGGAAAAGAGGTAATGAGCTTTGTTTAAACATGGTCATGATGTCCTTAAATTAATGCTTCATGGATTTTGTTTCTCGGTGTGTATACTTTACCTCAATTAAGGTGTATGTTTTATTTTGTACTTATAGCTGTGTTAAATGTAAAAAAGAACTACAACACATTTTAATAACAGCATTGTTGTAAGTAAAAATATATGCCTGGGTGCCAAAACACTAATAAGTAAGCTTGTTAACACGACAGTGCAGTGTACAGCATTGAAAGTACTAATTGACCCCACGTTTTAAGATAAAATCTTGGCATAATACTATACAGAAAACAGAATTGAGTACTGTTATGTCTACTCTTTTCACTGAATGTGAATTTTCATTAAGATAGCCATAGCCATTATAATCACATAAAACATAGTTACTATAATCTATTGCCTTAATTTTAGTTTTTATTTTTTCGTAATATTTAGAGCAAGCAACCAAACATTTATACATTCATACACATTTGCATTTTCAAGTTCTGTTAATAAAATATGATAATATATAAACATACTAGCTGTTACCCATGGCTCCATCCGTGTGCAAAATTCAAACCTTATTTATAATGACCAAGTGCTCTATCTTAATTGTTCTTCTTTATTACTCTAATATTCTGGATTAACACATAGGGTACTTTCATCCCAGAATATAAAACTGGCCACCAACCAGTGCCTACTCAAATGGTTGTGGCATATTTTATATATTCACTAAGAAACTTTGTTTTTCCAGGATGAAAAGTACCCTATGTGCTAATGCAGAATATAAACTTCCCATGTACCAAATTTCATCCAAATCCGTTGATCCATTATGATGTGATTGAGAAACAAACATACAAACTTTCACACTTATAATATTATTAAGATAATTGGTGTGCTTACTATTATATGTTCATATTCCTGAAAGAATAATGTAATATTCGGGAACCTTCTTGCTGCACTCTAAAATTAATCTGTATGTCTCATTGCGAGCCGAGTACTAAGACACACTGTTCAATTCGTACGACTTCACTCCAGTATGGGTCCTTGCATACTAACTCACAAAGTTTCTTCCTGGCCGACCACGAAGCAAGCAAAGTTTTAAGAAATTAGGGCGTCCTTACCCAGGGTAGCGCCGGGGAAGGGGACTAATGGATGGCCGCCGAGATCCAAGAAAGAATGCGAGAGAGAGGAGCAGGGGACACGAGCAGGTAGAAATACCATCGTAGTACAAATATCTTTCAGGAATAAGGGTAGGTGAGGTACTATTGCCTTTGTTAATGTCTTACACTTGAATATTTGAAACATGATGTCAGTTCAATATTACTGCCTACTTGCAGGGTAATAGAATGTGAAGAAATGAGAGAAGAATCCTTACAGATAAATGAAAAGTATTTGGGTAAACTGATTAAAATGCAGTTATGAGTTTTTAAAAATTATCATAATCAAGGATAGTGATTTGCCACCACTTGTCCCCCCCTCCCCCCTTTTCCTGGACACTTGGGAGGGAAAGATCCTGCCCCCCCCCCCCCCCCTGGGCCGACGCCCATGGATATTGGCTGACCCTGAACTTTAGCAATGCTCCAGCTGCTAGTAAGCAAACTCAAAATATTAACTTTTTCTTGAGTTAAAGAAGCAGTCTTCATTTGTCTTTAAGCTTGTGTATCAGTTGTTTATTCTCATTACCAAATTCAGCATTCACCTTCTTTGACATATTATCATTGTCTCAAAAAATGTACGTAGCTTTTCTGTAACAGAAGTTGCCACTTAATTAACTTCCTTCTTTATCAGTGAGGGCCTAGGTTCATATGACAACTTTTGCATCTTGAGAGGAGAAATGCCAAGTGTTGAACAAGCTTCACTAACAGACTCAACAATAATGGTTTCAGGTTCATAATTTCTTAAACATTCATCTTCACTGGTAACATCTGTGTCTTGTTTTGGTTTTTTAGTTTTGTTTAAGCGTTTTATGCACAGTGCTTTCCCTGGTATTAAATTTAATTCAGGATTACAGGCTGAAAGTTGTATTTATATTTCTTGCCGTGATTTTTTAAAGAGTTTTTGAGTGCACATTATTGGGGTCTGAACAGGACTTGCCATAAATTTGAAAGTATCTGACCAGAAATTCAGCCTTGTGAAAAGTACAAATTGTTTTTTATATTATTATAGTTAGTTCTCATTGAAAATGTTTTCTGTTGTGCAGTTAACTTGTAAATATTATGCAATACAAAGGACCTAGAGTAAGACAGTTTGTTACATAACCTACCTGTGTAGACAGATAGAATAAGAACATTCCATTGTATTTCAGTAACTTCACAATCATTGAATCCAAAACTCTCAACTTTAACTGAATTGCGTGTTTTTCACAATCTTCTCTTAAAACACTGGAGCTAAAAGGACACCAAATTCAAACTGGTATAGAGACAGCAATATAACACACAACCTATATTGTCGTAGTTAGATCAATAACTGAGCAGGGAAGCTAGGTCTGTAGCACATTTCAGATTTGTTACTTCATATGGTGTTTGAAGCCCTTTGGAGTAACAAAATGAAATATTTTTATTTTAAAGTACACTGTAAGGACTTGGTATTATACCATTTTCAAATTTTTATAATCTGTCCCATATGTATTTTCTAAAGCTCTAAAAATGGCAATTATAAAAAATTTTCAAAATTAATTTTTTTATGTTGAAGGATTATCAGTAATGGCTAAAAAAAAAATTGTGCATTCTACTCATAAATGAGTTTAACAAGAAAAAATACTTGCATGTGACTTTGAATCCTTCATTGTGTTTTTAAATCTAAAAAAAAACCCTTAGTAAACTAAAATATAAGCCCAAAAATCTTTGGTTAGCCTTAACTTAAACCTAACTTTGGCTAATCAAAGAAAAAGTACATTCTTTAAGCTTTCTAATGTGCCTTTGCTGACTTCTTTCCTTATTCAAATCAACTTTCTATAGACTTTAAAAAATATCAATGAAATACTATTTTTGCTCGTCTGTGCTGCAAACAGGAAGGTATATCAAAGGAAGTAAATTTTTTAAAAATATTACAAAAATTGTTTTGAGGTCTAGAAGTTTGGTGCATATAACCTATCAAATTTAATCAAAATTAAAAATGGTGTGACAAAGGCCTTTTGTTGATTTCATATGGAATGACCCAATGAACATGATTGGTGTTTCATTTTGGATAATTCCTGAAACCTGTATGTGTAATATAAAGTTAATGCTCCATGTTGTTAAATGCACTAAGATCTGGCTAAGATTTTATGCTTAGTAAAACATGATAAACTGTCTACTTTTGTCTATATTTGTTTTAAATACTTTACTGTAGCGGGCTCCAGGGAGTCGCACACGACAAGTTAAGGTTCTACAGAGTATAGTTTAATCAACAAGCCTGGCTGACCCACTGAAGCCAGGCTATTTAAGATCTGAGCAAGTACATTTCCCCCCCCCCTCCCCCTTGCCAGGTGGCAGCGAAAGAACTTAGACAGTGACGACGTCGGTGCCGGAGCGGCACGAAGCAGAAGGCATAAGAACTGAGGGTCTAGAGGAGCTCTAGCCCGAACAACACTCGGCACTTCTAATATTGGTTAGTATAACTCCTGCTAGGCAGTAGGGTGTCATCCCCTATCTCGAGGTCCCATTATAAAGTCTTAATAACGTGTGGCAAGGATAGGAGTAGCTGAGTAATTATAATCTTATTCTTGTAATCAACTAGTCATCCAGAGTAACGTAAAGTATTTGTAATACCTGTTGTAGTTAACGAGTAACGTAGAGTAATTGTACTAATTGTAATTAATGTAATATACTGTTGAGAGTTGAGTTCATATAATAAATGTGTTTTGTAATAACCCACTCTGTTATTGACTAGTCATCTACAGTAAGATACACCCCCATGTAGGCCCCCTATCCTATTTAGTGAGGTTAAGCTGACTAACAGCAGTCGAAGGTTCAGGAGTAGCAGTGATGAGCATAATTAGAGTAAGGATAGGGACTACTCCTACACTACCCAGCGTATAACAGTAAATTTCAGTATCCTTTATGCTACTACATGGTGTGTTCTTCCACTTTATTGTGCAAAATTTCTTGCATGAAATAGTTGTTACACACATATTTGCAAAAAAAAATCACCCTGAAGGTGCCATTGCGGGGGCACATAAATAGGTTCAGGTACACAACATGATAGTATATATACAGAAAACATCAAAACATCTAAATATTGTACCACACCGAGCATATATTGCAAGGGTACAACACTTGAAGGATGCACTTAGTATGGTGTCTGATCACCTGTAGCATGGGAGACAGGTGGCAAAATGGTCGGACATGGTGGCATACAGACATTGGATGTTCTCCTGAGGAAAATCCTGCCACAGTTGGCTCAACTGACCCTCCAACTCTGCTATTGTTCCCGCTGGCCAAAGTTGTCATCTAAATGTTCTCGATGGGCAAGAGGTCTGGGGAATTTACTGGCCAAGTAAGTAGGCGGAAGATTGCTCGCCTCCCACTTAGGCAAACCATTTCAAATTTCTGGATTCTCGCAAATGGGAATTGTGCCGGATGATGCCACTTGGAGGGTTTTCGTAGGAATCTCCAGTTTTCCGTGTCCTTGTATTCTGGCGCTGCTCCATACTTGCCTCACTTCACTTTCATCGGCTCTCAAGACCTCGATGTTAAGAGCCGCCCAGACCTCTCCACTTCACTTGACTTCACCCCACTTGGCATTACGGTAGGCTAGAGATACCTGTACTTTGTGAGGCCAGGCCTTATCTTGCTGGAAAATGGGTTTGTTAAGCTGCACCAGGAAGAGGAGTGCACATAGTTGCAGAATTTCCTGGATGTACGCTATCGACCAAAAAGTAATTGGGCACCCGTGAAGATAGGTAATCCAGTACGTCAATTGACTTGTGTTGCCGCCATACGCTGCAGGCCGATGTAGAACCAGTTGACAAGGAGATGGTATAAGGTACAGAGCTATCCGACTTCGATAAGGGCATTATTGTGGGCTGTCTAGCCGGGCGATTGCACGGAAGGTAAACAGGCCCAAATCAATGGTCCCATTCATCCTGTGTAAGTGGAAGGTCAATGGGTATTGTGCTAATGCTGCACGTTCTGGGCGACCTCCAATCTTGACCGACAGAAATAGCAGAATCCTGACAGAAATAGCAGAACCCTGAAACGTGAAATTGTCAAAAATAGGGCATAACCCATTTATGCCATCTGACAGGAGTTTCATGCAGCAACAGGAGTATCTGTTTCCATTGGAACATTGTGTACAGAGACCCACCGACTGATATTTCGGAAGAGCAGCTACTCATAAGCCCCATATCACAAGCAATAAAGCTAGGCGACTCAGGTGGTGTTTGGACCATTGCAACTGGGCACTGGAAATCGGTTCTGTGGAGCAATGAATCGAGGTTTACATTATTCCAGTCTGATGGACATGTATGGGAATCTACCCAAGGAACGGCTTCTGCCGGAGTGTATAGTGCCAACTAGGAAATTCGGTGGTGGTGGAGTGATGGTGTGGGGCTGTTTCACGGCCTTCGGCGTAGGACCGCTGGTGTTTGTCCATGGTAGCATGAACACAAAGGCCTATTGTAACATTCTGGATAGTGAAATGCTCCCAACATTTTGGCATTTTTACGCAATGGACCTGTGTTACTTTCAGGATGTCAATGCCAAGTGCCATGTTTCAAGGGCTACTATGCAGTGGTACGCTGACAACTATGTTTGCAGATTGGACTGGCCTGCCCAGAGCCCCGACCTCAACCCTATAGCACATTTTGGGACAAATTGGATCGCCAGGTGATTGATCGTCAGGTGTGGCCAAAATCCATTGCTCAACTCATGGAACGGTTGCAAGAGGAATGGCATCGAATCTCCAAGGATGTCCTTCAAACACTCATAGAGAGCATGCCAGACAGGGTGGCTGCTGTTATAGCCTCAAGAGGTGGCCCTACGAGATTCTAACGGGGTGACGACCACCGAGCAAATATTGTGGACAGGTGCCCAATTACTTTTTGGTCGATAGTGTATTAAAGTGCCATCAGGGTTCCTTCTGTCACCACCAGTGGAGTGCAGGAATCATAAAAAATGATACTTCACACCATGATGCCTCTCGTTAGTGTGGAATGATGTTCTACAATGAAGTGTGGGTAATGGTGCTGGCCAGGACATTTCCAGGCTCAAATTTGGCAGTAGTCTGTATCCAGACAGAGGCGTGATTCATCACTGAACACCCCTTGTCACCAATCTGCAAGCTAGAAGGTCACACATGCTTGGTGATGCTTAGGTCGTAATGGTAGACATTGTAAAGAATGCCGTAACGACAGATCTTGCTCTGCTAGCCTCCGGGATATACCTAGTACTAGTGGACACAGATGTATCCCCAGCTGCTGTGACATGTTCCTGGATGGTGTGCAGCAATGTTCGCAGAGTGCTTATAGCCTGTTGCACAATGGAACAATTTTCCCTGCTGGTCCAGTGGGTAACCCAAGCCTTCTCGGTAGGTGTGTGTACCTTCTTGTCCCCACTGCATCCAATACAGATTCACAGTGTAAGCAGAATAGTTCAAGTGGAAAGCCGTGCTCTGAAACATCCAACTTGCCTTTGGGAGGCTGACTATGCAGTCTCTCTCCAACTCGTCCAGTTGGGCAAAGGCTTTTCGAATAGGCCGTCAGGGCATGTTTACTGAACTTGGCTCTATGGCTCACACTGCTACTAAGGTCTTCTATGGTGTCTTGCAGCTATGAATGATGGAGACACATTTATGCTTCCTAGTGGTACATCCGTGCAAGATAACCACATTATATGCAAATGGGACACATGTTGGGCCATGATGATACTGTGTGGCAACCTTCATTATATTTGTGTAATTTGTTTATGGTAATAAATTTTTTTGCAGATGGGTGTATGTAATGGGTTATTTAAAAGTTTTCATCTAATGGGTTGTTTGTAAGATTGTGTAGATTATATCCTGGCAGCTTTTTAAATATTATGTTTAGTGCATGCTTGTGTTTGTTTTTTGTAAATGCAAATAAGATAAACAGAACAGTTTTATTGATGTAGCTTGTTTGGCAGAGTAAAACAACATAATACTGGCTGAGAATTTTCTGTGGTTTAGCATTTGCTGCAAGCATATATCTAATGCATGTGGTGCTCATACATAAATTCACGTGTTTTCTCTCCACTTTATTAGTGAAACGTGAGGGCATTGTATTGTGATGTTTAAAAATAAGCGTTAATTCAGTACAGAGGACATTATGGAAACTGTGTTTAATTAATAGCATAGCTACATGGATTTTTGGTGTAGCCATTATTTTAATGTAAGCCTGATAAAATTGTAAAAAGTGACAAGTTCACTGAAAATTGGTTTTTTATTGGGAATTATTTGCCTTTAGTGGTACAAATCATTATAGTTTAGTAAGAGTTTACTGTACATCTTGAAACTATATGACCAACCCTAGAAGAGCATACAACAAAAATATTGATCAGCATGTGTCCGCAACTTGCTGCCATTATTGCATGACTCCACATGAATACATGCCCAGTGGTAAACATGCTCCACTGTTTCCACTCCAGCATGTAATTTCGATGTGAACAGTGTAACTATGTGGTATATGTTTACATATACATAAAATGACACCACGTGCTGATTGTGTAATGCATCATAATAACATATATTTGCATAAATGATGAGCAGTCCAATGTACGATTTAAAAGTGTAGGTTCATAGGTGTGTATGCTATAGTGTGCGAACGTACCATGTTCCCCTTTAGTCTCTAACAACATGTATGTGTACTAATCAGACAAAATTTAAGGAACAGTGTAACTGGTGATGCACTACATCAAACAAATACTTCCTTTGTTTACATGCATCCCACTGCAGGACCTAATAAAATGTGAAACAGATACTTCATCATATACCGTGCTCATGTCAGGGTTGGAGATAATGTCGATTAACACAAAATAATTGGTATAATAACCAGTTGTATGTTCCAACTGAGGAACAAGTTTGCAGAGATACTCTCAGGTTCAGGAACAGCTGCTGCATGAGTAGAGAACTCACCTTGTCGATATTTCTTGTAGAAGACAAACCCTTATTTGCCTTTAAGTTGAAGATTTTACTTAACATGGACACTTATGATAGAAAAGAAAATACGTTTTCAAATGTAAAAGAAGAGAGAGGGTATGTGTGTACTCGTACACAGAACTGTAATGCAGGGTAGTGAAGTTTCAGCTTTAGCGCATTTATTTTCAATTAAATTTAAATCATCATTACTGTGTTATTAGACAAAACTAAATATAAGCAAAATACCCTAGATGACAATAGTAAATCAAATGAATGAATGAATGAAATCTATCTGCTGTTAGGTAGAGGTCGTTCTACTGTATTTAAATACCCTTGTGTGTTATGTTAAACATCACTGAAAAATGTTTGGTCTTGAAAATAATTAAAATGTAGACTGCTCTCAAAATACTCAGTTTTAGTTCAAAATATTAAAATAATTATGTTCCTCGCTTGCTTTAATTGGTTAAAACACTAGTTTTCTTACAGGGCCTCTTGTGGTTAAAGTTTGCTGAAACTTATACCATGGGCACCCCGACATCATGGTGTCTATCTAAAATGTTTTAGAGCGTAATCCATAAGGGCTATCGTGTTAGAAATAGAAATATAATTACCAACTTCTCAGGTGGTGTGATACTGCTCTCAGGAGAAAATATAATATATTTTGTAGGAAAATCAGGTTAGGAGAGGTCTTCAGGTAGCTTATGCTTCAAAACATACGTAGTGTAGGGGTTCTCAAAATACGTGGCTCACGGCACACTGAGGTAACGTTGTTTGACTAACTAATCACCTAACAGCTGCAAAAACACGGAAAGGCTTACCAGCACTTACTTCTACATGGAAAAACTTAATCAGTGCTAGCTGAGGAAAAAGACTCCCTATAAAACTAATTATAAAGCCTAAGCTGCGTCCACTTTGGACGAGTTACTTGACCTACGTCTAACCTGGTTGGAAGATTGTAGCAAAGAGAGAACTCTTCCTAAATGCCTGGACCAGTCTACCCTATGTTAAGCTCTCTGACTAATAGAAGCACAGGGTTTGAACTCGCCGGCCAATTGGAAGGCTTACTATTCAAAAACCCTAAAACAACTCTCACCAAACGGCCTATTACAAAAATACCAAAGAGTTACAGGTCTCGAAATGGATGTAATAAACATTAAATTCCCGGACTCTTTAACAATAAAGTGAGACCAAAGATAAAAATAAATAAATATTAATTGAAATATACACAAAAATAAAATCTACATAATTAATTTCAGTTAAACATTAATTATTGGCATCCATAGATCCTTCCCCGCCACAGCCTGCCCAAACTTACCTTACCTATACTAACCTTACTGAACCTAGACTACATACATTTAAGCATAAAAATCCTATCATCAAAAAAATGACAATAAAAATATATAAAAATTACTAACCACGACAAGTGTTAAAAACATTACGTGACAAGTGTGAAAAAAAAATCATAAATTAAGCACCTCATTAAAAATCCGTGAAAATAACTATTTTACAACAGTTTCATGAAAATCTCCTCTTTATATGCACAAGGCCTGCAAGTTACAGTGCGATCAGCCAGTTGCTATCACTTACTGTCTCTGCGTTCAGAGACTCCTTCAGCTTTCTGCACCACTCCTTCAGCTCCCTGTTCCATGGGCTGCCCACATTCCCTCCCCCACTATCCTGTAGCCCCCAGTCATGCCTCATGTTTATAACCAAATAACTAGCCACCAGGGAAGAGGGAGTGGAGGGGGATACGTCTGCCAAGCATTACTGATGCAATGAAACTCCAGACTACAGTAATTGAACAAAGTGTCTAGCAAAAGAAATCTGCTGTATTCTTGTCCCTAATTCAAACTGTTGGTGAAGTTTTCCAATGGAATGTTAACCCACAAATCAAAGCACTAGGTACTGAAACACGTTACAGATAATGTTACTTATAGTATATATGTTTTTCAGTTATGAGTTTGGTAACACCATTATGTTAAGGTTTCAGTAATGTTAACTGTAACTGAATTACATTTTAGTATTTTAAATAACTGTAATGTTGTTACGTTTTGCGGTAAATTTTTGAATTAGGAATTTAGTTGTTTAAGGTTTGTTTTAATTCTCCCTACCCAAAAATTATACATACACAAATAAATACAGAAAGTATTTGTTCAGACTTAGGCCTATCTAATCTATGATTACAGTACCATTGCAAGTAACTTTGTTCTTGTTGTTTGTTTATTTCTGCCTTTTTTACTTACGTTGTGAAGTTGTGAATGCAGTGTGCTCATTTTTTGGTCTGTTGGTGTGATTAAACTATATTTAATTGCATTGCAATTAGAGAATCTCCACAGCCTGAGAAAGGGTATCATCATCTTCCCATTTCAGTGGTGAAGATGAAACCAAGGAAATATTTTGAACAGATTTACAAATATACATATACTTGTAACAAAGTTTTTTCAACAGAAAAAAAAAACTATATGGCAGAAAAGTTCATAACTTACTTTTGATGTAAAATCTGCAGTATTATGTTCTCCTTGATGTAACTTGACAGATGACTTACTGTTACAGTTATTAGTTAAATAATTGTAACGAATTACTTTTTCAAGGAGGAACTGTAATAAGAGTTAATTTAAAAAGTAACTTTCCAGCCCTTGCAAAACTCAGAATAGCAATTCCTACAGACTTTATTAAGAAAAAAAAGGATTTGTAAAGAAGTTTGACAGAAACAAAATACTGAAAGTAGTTTGCAAATTTTAGTCCATAAATGATGTTAAATACTCTCTAAAGTTTCTTATATTTCTCTCTATATGCAGAGAATGTAAGTTACCAAATTTGATGTCACTATATTTACAGAAAGCTGCTTTCAAGAACTGTCACTGGAGTACCTGCCACCACTTAGCTTGCTGTTTAGTTTCCCAAAGGATTATCCATCTTCTGCTCCACCTGACTTCACCTTGAGTTGCCAGTGGCTTCATCGACTTGAAGTGAGTATAATTATAGTGTTTCCTGTGGAACCATTTCCATTTTAATAAGATAAAAAATTGGTTAAGATGTAATACAAATAAGACACATATAAGTCCAATTAGGTTTATTTATAGTTTTTTACTTGAGTGAAGTGTGTAGTAAACCTAGAGCTGTGCCAATTCACAAAATTATGGTGATGTGCCAAATCACTGATGTGCCAATTCTGTAATGCTGATTCATATATGTGGGATTATAGTTAATTTTAAATTTAGGTAACTGTTATACTAAATAATGGTACTGGTTAAGTGCAGCAGAATTGAAAGTAATAGTTAACTTTTTTTCAGTTTACAATGTCCAAAAAATATAGTTATGCAACAAACCGCGTGAGTTCAAGTGAAGACAAAAATTAAAACAAATTCAGCCTATGTTCATAAAAATACTTATTTATGTACACAGAAAACAATAAGCTTGTGCCAGGTTGTTTACATGTATTGTTGCTGTATTCAGTCAAATTATAGGTTTGAAACAACAATAATTGTGAATTGTTTATATATGCACTAGCAATATCCTCGTCCGCTTTGCTGAGCTTCTATTTATTATTCTATATACCTAATTAATAATAGCATTAATAGGTTTTATTATAATATTTTTTTTATTACAAAATTTTAAAATTACATTTTAAAGGAAATTTTAAAAAATTCTCACCTTAATTACAACTTCAAGTAAGAAAATTAATTTGAACATATTATTTTAAATAGCAACCGCCCGCAACTTAGTTCATTATTTTTTTCTTAGGTTTTACTAAATTTACATTAATGGTACAGAGGAGTTTAATCCTTAAATTAACTTAATTTTTTTTTTTTGTAAATGGGAAATATGAAGCTGTTATTCCAAAGTTTTTTTTTTTTCGTAGGTTTTATTAAATTTACATTAACTTGTTAGAGCTTCTCTGTATACTATGTTTATTGTTTTCTGGTAGCGAAATATATTGGTTTTCTGGTGTTCCGACTCTAAGTAACCCAACATATAATTGGTCATGAGAAAAACATCCCTTGCATGAATCTCTTATATTTAAAACTGCGAATACATACATTGTGGTTATTTAATACGGTCTGTAATTCATTGATGAACTAAATTTTTATATATGGGGCAATGTTGAACTGCAAGGAAAGTTGATCAGTATCAGAAATGAAGTAAATATGTAAAAATTGCAGACTTTAGCCTGACGATGGGCGTAAACTGCCAATCAGATGGTATATCTGTCCTATCTTAAAAGTAGACATAAAGTTGTTTTCTCGTATTTCTTTTGCGCAGAATGACGTCATCTGAAGTAGAGTATTATACCTTCATATATTATTTTAAAAAATGTGTAGATAATGGATTACTGCCTGTCAATAGACTTTTTATTGCTTGTGGGGGGTCCAGAATTTCGGGAAGAACAATTTTTTCCGCAGCACAGCACATACCATTGGATTCATCGCTCAATTTTTTTGCAAAACATTCAGAGCATATTTAATTCATTTACCCACTTTACATATTTCTCTGCTAAGGGTAATCAAAATTTGAATCATTGAAAGCTGATCTATTACCATGGGCTAAAATTTGATTATGCGATTTAGATGTGGGTGCGCGTTGCCTCTGCACAGTAACCTGCTGTGAGCGTTCAGTGCTAGACTCTCTAGCGTGTGTTTCCGACGTATGTGTTCGGTGGACAGCAAGCTGCGGGGAGCATTCTATGCTAGATTCCCTAGCGCAAGCCTATGAGGTTCTTATATTTTGGCTAGCAAGCCGCTGTGAGTGTTCCGCAATAGACTTTAATTCAACGTATTTTAGCCGCCTTTGCCACTGACGTATTTCTAGAAAGTTGTGATTTTCTTTTAGGCATGATGTCGTCTTTACATACTATTTGATCCTTAATAGCAACCACACACATGCAGTAAGATAACTGTCTTTTTAAATTGGCTGTTTAACTAAATCAACATGTGTTCAAATACCTTTTTCAGTTAACATTTTTAAAAAAAGATATCTAATATTATATAGTATGTCTTAATAACAGTTAATCATTAAGTTAATGCTCAAACAATAGAAAATCTCTTGTTTAGAAAATAAAATTTAAATAATCACCAATTCATTAACAAAACAATTTGCTGCGCATCTATTTAATATTTAGAAGAAAAAAAAATTATTATAAACTTTGAAATTTACATGTAAAATTAAGTGTAAAAAATTAAAAATTCTTGCTAAACTAATACAGGTTTGGCTAAAGTATAATATAGTAGCTAATTAAATTCTCTACAAAAACATTTTACATACATATAATTATTTCACCATAATTGTAAGTTAAAGTACGAAAATTAATTGTAACATTATATTAAATGAATTGATTTGAACATTTATTTCGTAAATCTATAGTTTCGGGTATGAATGTACATGCAAAAATAGTATTTAATGGTTATATATTTATTTAAATTTTTTGTATTTAAAATTTTTCCTGTTATAACTTGATATATAGCCTATGTTCGTCCAGAAGGTCCAGGCTACTTACCAGTGAAAGAATTTTTTTAATGGGATAAGTAGTTCCAAATATTACCTCTAACAAACTCACAAACTTTACGTCTTTATTATATTAAGAGTAGGTTGGTTCTGCAATAGGTTGGATTGGTGTTACTCGCAAAATATGTTCTGTTAAACATGATTCTTTCAAAATATAACTAAATGTATGCTAATTGATGTTTTGTGCTTGGGTTATAGGCTACATATTTGGTTTGGTATAAAAAAAATTTTTATTAAGAGGAAAATTTAAAATTAATACCCATCACAGAATAAATTTTTAACATGATAATGTTAACTAATTGTAGTACCTGTTCACATGCTTCACGAGGTAAGTAAACACTCCATTCACCGTTAGTAGCACTTACACGTCTCCATGTAGCTGTTAAACACATGCCAGTGCTCCAGCACATTGTTAGTGCACTGTTCTGTCCATTTGTCTGATATGGGGTAAGTCTGTTGCACTACTATCACCAGTTTATACAGTTCAGGAAACATGAACCTTTTGGGAGCTGTTGTGTTATCAGTGAACGTGACACTGCTGCTAGTAGTAGTGGAGGGGCAGGCAGCATAGGGGGAGAATGACTTCCCACTCCTCGTTTCACCTGGCAACCTTGAAAGGGATTGGCCAGCTGATTCTCCTCGCCCAGCATGTTGTACCTCAAAAGTCTAAGAACTGTAGGAATAGCGCCCAGTGCGTTAGCTTACTTCGCACTTTCTTGGTGTTATGTGGCCATGCAAGACATTGGTTGTTAGTTCTTCGAGCGAACTGCTGATATTCTAGGTTCTTTCTGTAGTGTTTCACTGCCCACATGACAGCTATACAATCACACTCATTTACATCATAGCGAAGTTCTACAGGACTGCATTTGGCACTTCTAAAGTCAATAATTGATTCCGCATCACTTCACTAATTTGAAACAGCACTGCACCTAATTCCTTTTCGCTCACCCCTGTTTTGAGATACAGGTGGTGGCTTGGAACATGTGTGAGTGCAGGGCAGTTAAGGAAATAGGTTTTGATGTTGGTGAAACATTCAGCATGCTAATTAGTCCAATGGAATTTGGCAGTATGCGAAAGCAAATCAGTGAGTGAACCTGTAACAACTGCAAAGTCTTTAACGTACTCTGTAAGCCAATTTACTAAGCTGAAAAGTTTGTGTAATTTTCTGCGGCGTCTAGGAGGTGGATAGTTGTCAATTAAACTGAGCTGTTGTGGAGTAGGGCGGCTACCATTTTCATCAACCAAGTGTCCCAAAAACTGTATACAGGGTTTACTGAGGTGGCACTTCCTGTTGCGTACGTCAGTAAGTTTATAGCAAGTTGTTCAAGTACTAATGACAGGTAGCACATATTATCCTGTCACCACTCTGACAATATGACTACATCGTCAAAATATGACATTGTAAACTTACCTTAGTATCCATCCAGAACCTGTACCATCGTTGATTGAAAGGTGGTTGAAGCACATTTCAGGCCAAATGGTAGAGTTGTACAAACCAGTGGTTGGCTTGATCACAGCTTTGTCCAGCATTTCCTAAATTTGTTCTGTGATGGTTTGGGACTGATGTGGTTGGTAATGGCAAGGAGTGGCATACACAGTTCTCTCATATATAAGTGGTATGGAATGTTCTGGCATGTTGGTATGGCGTAATGGGTCAGTGGCAGCGAATGGCATGTGTTGAGCAGGTGCTGGCTGATGTCTGGTACTTGGGCAACACTGCGTGGTGAAGTTCGTCCAGCTGTACCTCTGGTGTGCAACTAGTGGTCCACGGGTCTAAATTTTAAACAGTGCAATGCTTTTTCTGGCCAAACTGAATCCATTGTGTTGCTGGTTTCACCGCAATGTTCTGTTAGCCACTGTATCTATTGTATAGCATCCTCTGACAACTTGAAGCAAGCTGTAGTGAGAGTTTCGATGTCGCAGATATGAATGATAATTAGCTCTATCCATTATATTACCAGTATGTAATGTTAATGCTAACAGTACTGTTTTATTAGCTGGTTTGATTTTGCACTCGTCTACCAAGTTTGTGATGCAGCATTATGTATAAGAGTAGGGCACTGTAGTTTGTTGAGAAACTCTAGTATACAGTTTATTTTATTGGCACTGTTACAGATTTTGGAGAGTAAGATTTGTTGTGTTTATCTGGGAATGTCATGTTTTTCCCAGGGGTAGGTGCATCCGGTTGCACTACCCCTCTAGGGTGCTGTTCCCAGAGGAGGTTTGGTATAACGTGACTTAGCAGAGTTCTTGTTGTGGTTCAGACACTGGTAGTGGCAATGCATTTCCAGGTTGTTTTAGTTATGGCAGGCATACTGCAGCTATTCACACCTTGAACATGTTTCCATAGTCACTTGAGCCATTTTTGTTTAGAACACCGTTGTCCTTTTGCAAAATGTAATTATTGGAAAATTTTGAGTTTTTTTTTCTAAATTGCTAGAATTGGATAATTTTGTAGTCAAACTATCTTTGAATTCCCTGTTCTTATACTGGCACAGGGTTGCGATAGCTGCCCAGTTGTTCTGTTGTAACGGAACTCTACTCCAGTGTGACCACGGAGTGTGTGAAATCATTTACTGGGTAATGGCTAAGCAAAGCTAATACACCATGGATGGAACTCAGGTCACACTCCCCCTTCCACAACTTTAAGTATTTCGTTTATTGACTCGTGGGAGTGCTAAGTTTGCACTAAGTTGATTTTCTGTGGGGCAAATATGAAGAGAGATCCCATTTTTTGCTGTTCTAAAATCTCACTGCTACATGCGTGTAGTGATTGAAAAAGTGCTATCAAAACAACACTGAAAAGACAGTTTTAACTCTTCTCAGGTGATGCTGTAGTGCGAAATCCCACACCACTATTATTTAGCTTCGCCACTGACACAATTAGCCCAGTCTTCCTCCTCCACTCCATACCGTTGCAGACAGCTTGTACAGACTTGCAGAAATCTTGCAGGATCTTCATTTGTTAGGCCTGCAAAAATTGGCAGTGACTGGAAGCAGACCAGAGCAGATGAGAGCACTGCTGTGGACGAAGCTTGTGGCTGAGCTGCTCCTGCTGTTGTTTGCAAGGAGCTACGCTGTCTTGATGCCATGTGGAGAAGTGGAGTGAACAGGGGAAGGGGTGGTTGGCGAGACTTGGCTGCGCATGCGCCAGTGAGTATGCATTACCACTGCAGCAAATGGAGTTTTGACATGCTCTGGCGAGAGACAAAACACTCTTTCCCAGGATCACACCATTCACCCTCGGGGACACGCTGGCGATAATCTTGTAGGTCAGATCTTTCACAACATGTTAACTTGGAGTTTGGCCCTCCACAGATGTTCTGCTGATATGGTTCTGGTTTGTTTATGTTGGTGAAGCTAAAGTTGACAGGTTGCACATTAGCAGAAAATGTTACGTGCAAACGAGTTTGTACTGGCTGGTACCGTGCACAAAGAAAAAAGTTTTTTTAGTTGACTGTGGCAAATTCCTGTGATGACACCCTCTTGTCATATTACACTCGGAGACACTGAGCACATGCATGAATGGCCTGGTCAATTCTGTCACATGAACTAAGATTACTGCATTTCCAAAGATTTTGCAGGAAATTTGTTGGTGCTGGTTCAGAGTTTGTCCACCAAGCACTTCCGTACTGAAGCGCTGATTACAGGGTCAACAATATTCTGGACCCATCTGGGTTTTATGCAATTATTACACAAGTCTGTACTCACTCAGCGAGCTTCTGCGGAGTTGCCACACTAGTAGATGTTATTTTCCAGTTTCATGAGCATGAAGGGATTGGAGTTCGGTAGTGGGCGTACACACTTCAAGCACAAGCATCACTCAATAACATTGAAGGTGTGTCAGTCAAGTAGTCCACTGTCCTCATGATGGAGAATGTGTGGCAAAGCCATAGCAGTGATCAGCTGATCTTCACCGGAGTTAGTGGACCACTCCAACATGCAGCAGCCTTCCCTGCATTGTATGGGAGGGGTGAATCGCCCCAAGTTGGTGGAGGAGTGACATATACAATGCATGCAAACATGCATATTGCCGCTGGCTCATGTCCACCTGGAGGGGTGGTTGAGGGGTGAAGGATAATCACACAAGATGGTGGCATGGCAGGAAAACTGGTGACACGTGACATCACAGGGCAGCCAGCACCATGTTGTCTGCTGCTCCCATACTGACATAGAATGTTTTAGAGCTGGCAAAAGCACTTCTCCAGTAGTAAGGAAAAACATGTTTAGGAAAGCAGTAAAATGCAAGGAGTATTAGAATTTCAGTATTGTTGGCCAAAAGAAATGTAATTATGTTTATATAAAATTTAGGATGAGATGTATATAAGAAGTATACATGTTGCATATGCAACAATATAGGAAAGGGATGACCTCCAGATTTTCAGACATAAAACTGAAAGTTTTTGCCAGCTGCTTGGGCAAGCAAAGTGACTCGAACTGAGCTCCAGGATATGGGAAAGGTAGTTTTACAGAGGCAGGGTATTTTCCCTAGTGAGTAAGTATAATAAGGAATGGAGAATTTCATTAAAAATTGAGTGCTGAATAGCTTTGAAGTATAGACTCTAAAGTTTAGGCTGTCGACTGTTTGTCCACGTGGTGTGTCCTGGAGACTTGTACAGTGCCTCAAGGTGAATTACCTAAGAGTTAGTATGATAAGTTTCAATCCTGCCTGACGAGGATGTGATCCCGTTCGTACACCAGTAACAAAGTGATGCTGTTAACGGCCAACTCATACACAGGTATATCTTGGTAACTTTTGCATAGCCCAAACCAATTATTATTTAAAAGACCACTTGAGGAGTAATAGGAAAACTGCACATTGGTGTAGCACCCAACACGGGAGATAGGGCGGGCAATGTATGAACAACACGTACATCAGTTTATATGTATTTACTTCATATGAAAAACCTTCACATTAGGCACATACACTGTTACCAGCCACAGCATGATGATAACCTGTGTGGAAACGGTGAGTAAAGATTTGGAGATAATTAAAACTGAATTAAGTTCTTGGGCGCTTCAGCCAGCAGGGTTGTGGGGGCTCTTCTCCTGTATCATAACATTTCAAAACTAGAATATTGCATAGATAAAGTAGACCCCCAATTTTTTGAAGTGCCTCAGTTCCCAAGAGTGACTTTGAAAAATCAAAACTGACCATTTAATGACCCCTAATAAACCCAGAAAATGAGTTTAGGTAAAGTATGTGTTTTTTTATTAAATCCTGTATTCAGTAGTTATTGAGATAAAATGAACATATTTTTAAATTACTAATTTAATAATTCAATTAGCAGATGTTCTTAGAATAAAATGTAACCGAGACGTGTTTTCGCCTCCCGTTGTCATCAAAAGAGGTGAAATATCACGCAGCACGTAAATTTCACTAAACTCAAGAGTCAATTTTCAGCGACTTCTTGCAGGAAAACCAGAGGATCTGTTATTGAAATATTAATTTATTTCAATAGATACATGTCTTCTGAATAAACTGGTATCCTGGATGGCCATATATGACATCAGTTACAAAAGCATGCTTAAGCACCAAGCCAGAGCACTGCATTAACTCACGGCGAGCTGAAGTGCAGTCTTACGGGAAAAATCAGAGGATGTGGTTTGAATGATTAATTATTGACTGTCCATAGAAAACAAATTTTAGTGACCGTATTTATTCGCTTCTGTCTCAAAAATTACAAATTTTAAAATGAAGAATTAATGGTCATGAAAGGCTGACGTGTGGCAAATGAACTGTTGACGAATGGCGATGGCATTCTTGTGAACTGCTTGAAGTTATGTTTTTTACGTCGACGTCCACTACAAACCATAGCTTTTAACCAATTTTCACTTTTTTTTTCTTTCTCATACTAAGGTGTACCAATCAGGGGAAACATCATTACAACAGATATAGTTGGTTGTTCATATTAGTATTTAATAGATTTTGATCACAATTTATTGTGTACTGCCATAATTTTTCTATTATTTTTTTGCCTCTGATGAAGTCAAAAGAGACTAAGATTTGTGCTACTCTAGTTTGGTATGGTACTGCACCATTATTATTTCCAGTTCCATCCAAGGCCCAGAAATTTTATCATGGTTATCTTAGCTCAAAATAGTTTCACCGACAACTTATTTCAAAGGAAATATATTTCACCAGAAAATGTAATAAAGCTCATCATGTTAATAAATTTTTTCAGAGGCATTTTCTTTTAATTGATGTGAGTGGGCTATGTTTTCAAGTGCCATATGTATATTTAGTGGTTAAGATGATAACTTTTAACGTGAGAAATGCTATTACAGCAAACAGTGAGAACTACATTCCTTCTTTTTTATCTTTGTTACACACGTTGACATGACACCTAATATTTTGCATACATGCACATGCCCACACACACACCACACTCACAGTCACACACACTTCCCCTTGGTGCCGCCACTTCGTTCACCGCTTCCGCTTCCAACATTCTGATGCTTCCGCTTTCACTAACATGTGCGTTAACTTAGCCTGATCAACAACATAACTTCTCCATGCACTCTCAGCTGAGCGATACATGACCATAAATTTGAAGATTCTACATTAATAAATTAAATGTCATTTGTTTTTACAAACGAGAACAAATAACATACTTGAACGAATCCAAAAATATTTTATTTAAAAAAAACTTTGAAATTCAGGAATAATATTTTATTAAATTCAAAATTTGAATCAATTTTAAAAAATGTTGATTCACAGACCTATAACAGTGACCCTCTACTTGCGCTTGGCTCTATCATGGTTGCAGCCTGCTCAGGACTCTAATGGGCTGACACCAAAACTTATGAACAAAGAAATGAAACAATACAGAATAAAATAAAAGTACAAAACATTCAGAAATCAAAGATGAAAAAGGTCATTAAAAATAAATTACACAATAAAATTAGTAGTTACGTAATTGCATGTTTGAGACCTGAAAACGAGTGAGTTGTTAGGCAAGACAAGACTCTTGCTTGCTCACTCATAACTCACCTCAATGTCTCTCCGTGCAAAGTGCTCAATTGTCGTGCAGTCTTTCCATCTGCTACCCACTTGAACGTGAAATCAAGCAATAACCCTACAAACTACCAAAAATATTATCTTTGTGATTGAAATGTTTTAGATACCATTACAGAATATCCAACTAGTTTTTTCACATGTTTTCCACCAGAACTATGCAATGCACTGCATGTGCCAGTTATGCAGAGCCCTCAATTAAATTTATAGATTTTGAAGTACACATCCATTAATAAAAGAATATGGGAGCGAAAGTTAAATAAAGGTGGTTCACGATAAAGTGAGCACTCTTAAAATCAACCCACAAAACAATCACTGCCTGTAATTTAATGCAATTGTTTTAACATAAGCAGACCTCAGTACTCACAGCTCATGCTTGGCTTCATCCTTTTTGCAGAAATATTTTGTTTTTGTATCATAATTTTGGATTGATAGTAATTACTGACAATGTATGTTTATAGAAAATTTACATTTTAAGAGTTGTTTAATATATTTGTGCATTATTTTAATGTGTTATCCTTTTGTTATAAAAAGTTTAAAACATATTTATATTTTATCAATAAGCTCTTGCGTGTTTGCAAGCAGGAAATAACACACAGTGAAAATTAGTTACAAAAGTATTGTACAACTTAGTAAATTATAAATTTCAAACCTTTGAAACTGAAATTGACACAAAAACAAAGGATTTTTTCATAATAGGTGAAGTTGGCAACGAATGTCAGGAAGTAGTTCCATGTTGTAACGTCTTACTATTTGTAAAGTTAAAAAGTTTTGTCACCTGCAATTTAGTTTCTTTTTGTTGTGTGCAAATAAAGATAAAATTTGGTGTGATTGTTACACATTTATGGTTCTGACTCTTTCACACAATCACCTGGCTGGTGCAGTGTTCAAGTTGACTGGTTCATTAGTTTTTTTCTGGTTCATGCTTGTGTGTCAACAAAATAACATTTTGTGACCATGATTGTCAGTGTCAGTTTGTAACTCCTGAACTAAAGTATTCATTATCATACTAATTAAAATATTTTTATACATGCTCTGAGTGAAGTGACATTAATTGTTATTGCTTTCTGCTGTATTCCCACGTAGTTTCTTGCCCCAGAAATTCTAGGAAATTCATATGATATGCCGCCCAAACAAATGTATTACTTCGTGCAATTTGTCTGTATAAATTTTGAACCTCAAATAAACTTGAAGTGCGACTCTCGAAACTCGAAAAAGTAAACGCATTACTGATAACCCTCAAAATGTGACCACGCACTTCATCTACTGATAAAACCTTCCTGCTCCATGTGGCACCAAACAAAATTAAATATTACACTCACTTGCAAAAGAAAAAGGGAATTTAACCAAAAGTTTTGATTTAAAATTATTATAAAAACTATTTAAATATACATAACTACAATGTTTTATTACCCCCCTCGATTTGGGAAATATTTTGAAGAAACCTTTACCAAATCAAATCCTATCCTCTAAACGGCTACTCAGCAAACTACTGTGACCTTGTTCATTACAAACAACTTAACTTTACAATTCAATACACAAACTCAATTATATTGTGGCAGCAATGGATGATTAACGGGTGGGTGGAGAAAATAATTTAGGTTGCCCAATACTCAAAACCAACAGTATCAGAAATGAAAAATAATTAATAAAAAAGTAATTAAATAAACTGAAGACAGTAATACACACACACACACAGATGTGTGTGTGTGTATTGTTTATTATATACATACATACATATTTATATATACATGTGTGTGTAATAAATGTCTTGTCGTCCAAACAAACTCATTCAGAATCAAACAGCAAGGAGTAATAGCTTCCACCGCGGGACTATTCTGTAAGGCAGTCCTGAAGCTCTTAACATTACCTCTCTTATACTTAAGGTAATTTCCATAAACATCCAAAATATTTGTAGGAAAAAAAAAGGAGGGGGGAGTTTGGGAGGTTATACTCACTCGACACTTGCAACAGGTTACTGGAGATGGGATCTTTTCATGGTTCCTGGTGCTGCAAGGAATGTAACATACAGTCCACTACCACTTCAAATATAACCTAAGCCTCTTTGGTCTAAAGGGGGGCTAGAGAAAGGTAACCTTATTCTTAAAATTTAAACAACTAGAATATGCGGGAGTCAAATATAATGAAAAGTGAGTGAACGAAAGAAAAACCAGAAATTTTCGAAAACTGAATAATCAAAAAATTGGTTTAATTATTTACAATATAATAACAATCATCTATAAAAATTTGTAAAGTGTAACAACCAATACCAAGAATAACAGTAAATATTAAATGGCCAACAACTAATAAACTTTGGTCGATAAAAATTTATAACATAGCAATTTCAAGACTGAAGGAACATTGTGAACAAGCATAAGCAAAAAGTATTTAAAAGCAATACTATTTCATGTAATTTCTGGTTTTCATAAAAAACAAAATATATAAAATACAAGTATAGATAGTTTATTTGGATAGGCTGACTGCAGAAGCAATTTAGTCAAACTTTGATTTATTCTTATAAAATTTCTGGTTTTCAAATTAAAATAATAAAAACAAAAACTATATAACAGTCTGAGACATCTAATCTATTTACAAATAAAATTTAGTCAATAAAATTTGAATTGAATAACATCATCAGCAATAGAATAATTCCAGTAAACTTCAGTAGTGACAGAATAACAAATAAAATAACAATCTCATTAAAACAACAAATAGGTCAAAATACTATAGGCTAAAAGTTACAAAACTTCCAACTATAAACAAAACAATCAGCAATCGCTAGAGAATGGCTATCAAAACAAGTTGACGTTACAACTCCGTACCGGCCTTCACAACCTGAACCTTAAATAAAATGAACTTTTAAAGTAACAACAAATAAATAATACTAAGTTTTCACTTCTAAGCACTTCTTAAATTATTCACAAAAAAAAAAAAAGAAAAAAAAAAAGAAAAAAAAATCACCTGTAATAAACAGCTGAAAGGGCTAATGTCTTTCTCCTCCTCTCACCGCATTCTACTCCAATGGCTCGCTGACTAACTGATTAACCTTGAGTGATCCTCTACTGTTCCTGTCCTAAACTACCCCTAAAATTAAGACTATTTATAGGATTTATCGAGGCAGTTCTTCCTGAAGTCAGGAGAGAATGTCCTGATCAATCAAAACAAACAAATACTTAGCTCTTCTCTGAAGTTTCTCACAGTCTCCTTTCTCTCCGCATGCATGTCCTCCTATCTTGCTATTTTCCCAACTGTGACCTCGCCTCGCTTGACCCTATTTATGTCACTCGTCACGCCACCTACGTATGTCAGTCAGAGCCCGAGATTTCTCCCTCTGACAACAGCGAAGTCCTTCCCTTAATACTTCCCTTTCCCCCCTCAACGGCCTATACTCTCAAACTTTCAGCTGGCACGGCACAAACAGAACCTCCATCAGCAATGGCGCAGGAACTTACGAAGTTACACTTTTGCACAAAAATTCCACAGAAATGTTCTGGAAATTACAGGAAAACTGCATTTTTTCTTCCACGACTGATAATTGGCAGTTAAAGTGAACACCTACAGACAACCTCAGCTCAATAGTTTGAGGAGGACCAGAAAAACAGTGTCAGTACCTAACTCAAACCTCTGGAAAACTAGATTGCAAACCTCTGTGAGAAGAAGAAGGAAAAAAACCTGGAACAATCTTGAAACTAACCAGCCAAAAAATTCCTGAAATCTTAACTTCCCTTGAAATAATAAAGAGAATTAAAAATAGGTGTCCACTCCTAACAAAAAACAAACAGTAACTCGTCTTAACAAAAGAAGACTTTCCCCAACGAAAATAAAAGTATTTGAACAAAAAAAATATTTAAAAAAAAGATGTTTTTTATGTATTTTTATTTCGTCATAATATAACCCAAAACATATTTATTTCACCATTTACGGAATAACTCTCGAAACATCTACTGGGATGCTGCAAGAAAATGTCACATACAACTTGTTTACATTAAAAGTACACGTTGATTCACAGTTAAGATTGGTTACATCTTTAGATAACTATTCTTTCAAAAAGTTTTAAAATTGTGTAAAGTTTATGCCAAGTTAATTTAGAAAAACCAATAGACTCGTAAACACATTCAATTAAGAATCGTACATAAAAATAAAAGTACATCATCAAACATCTTCAAGAAGAAACAATTCACAAGATTATCCATCTCCACTTGTTACATTCCATCAAATTTAGAAATGTAATTTGTAGTATTCATACATCTTATTTTTTTGAATAAATTTTATCAAATGTTATAATGTTTGGTTTAAACAAAATCATTGTAATTATTTTAAAGATTATATTTTTCTGCTAAGGTGGAGAGAGTACACACTGTCTTCCCTGCTAATTCTAGGTCTACTCATTATTACTTTATTTCCTCGCTAGGATCAGTACGCAACATGCAACACATACAAAGTGGTTCCAGGTCTCAAAAAATTACAGAAAGCCACTGCCTTATTTTCTTTAAACCTTTTAATATTTACTAGGCCAGTGCTGATAAAAAGGGGACTTAGACCTGTCTCCAAAACTATTCTTCATGCTAAGATCCTAGGACATTCTCAAAACTGGAGAAACCTCTTACCATTTCAGTTCGCTCTTATTCAATTCCAACACACTATAACACCTCAATGTTTTATTTTTAATAAACTCTTTATGTCAATTATAATTTTTGATTTCACATACAGTGTTATTGTTAAATAATTGTCATTCACTTTTTTCAATTTCTTTTTGTATTACTTAATCATTAAAACCCTGGTATTGACATATATTGTACTCTTCAAAACTTTCCACAAATTTTCAAAATTATTATTTAAATTTTAACTTCACAACATGTGAAATGCAATCATACTTTTATAATATTCATTGTTACTGTTTGGTATTTTGCTCCAAGTACAAGTACTAAGTTCCAACAGTTGCACACAACAAACAAAATAAACATTTATGAAAAACACACCTTACTCTTGATTGTACTATAACATTATTCCATTTATCCACCTATAATCTTCACAAAAGCAATAAATATCTACAACCTTAAAAAAAAATGCTACTCTAAGGGTTGCAAATCATGAAGTAATACAACTAGTTAAGTGTTCTTTATAACACTGGAAAGTACAAATACAAGTACATAATTCGACACTATTACTTGAAAATGTTTTCATAACATCACCTTACAAAACTTTTAAATTATATCTATTTTTTTTTTCTCCAAGTTTTGAAAACTCTTGACTTTGTTTTTTTTCTGTTACTCCTAATATTCATACACTGTTCAACAATACTTAAATACATTCCTCACTCCACTACTCACATAACATTACCTGTTCATGAACAATTATTCTCATTATATTCAACATTGATTTATAATCAACCATACTATCTTTTGCCTCTTTTTTTTTTTTTTACCATTTTTATCATCTTACCTTAATACACTGACATATACATATACTTTTTTTTAACTAACTTAATTTCATAACAATTTTTTTCTAACCCTCGACTGGCTAGCAAACAAACATTTCACTCCCCTTAATAATGTCCTACCTTTGCCTTATCCAAAGGCTAAGAAAAAAATATTACACTTTCCATCATCATACTGTATACAACATAACCCTACTTTCTTTTTATCTCATATTCATATTTTAACAAAATACTTATTCAAAATAAAAACCTTAACATATAATTATTATCTCACTGTACCATAAAACTATTAAAAAACAGTACCAAAAAAATAGAAAAAACTGTATCCAAAAATGGTTAAAACTTAGTTATCTACTGTGCAGCATGTCTGTTGTTATTTATTTTTTCATTGTCTTTCTCCACAACCTTCCTCCCACTGTACTTTATAATTTTCTTTTTTCCTACTGTCTTATATGTACCCTACTTAAATCTACCCCCTTTTCCCCCTCTTTTTTTCTCATTACTATTTTAACCCTTTGCTTCAATCTTTTCTTTTGCCTTTCAAATTTTTTTCGGAATGATACATCACAACATTTCACTCTAGAGTAACCCCCATACTCTCACAATAATCTTGTACTATTTGTACTGTGCTCTCAATATGTTCTAACTGATGTAACAGAACTTCTGTTTCTTTACTAGATTATTCAATACATTAAATTCACAATATTTAGGTAAATTTTTCTCAAAATTATCAATCTGCGGTAGCATTTTGTTTTCACATAAGGAACTGAGTGACTTAAAATCTTTCTACTTTCAGTATTACATTCTTCACTCACCTTGTCACAATCAGTAATAACATTTACATTTATACTCTTGGTATTAACCTGTTCACTTATATTGTCACCAACAATAATAAATTCTACATATCTACACTCTTTACTTTCATTTTCACTACCATTAATAACCTAAACCTCTTTGTTTACATTCTCACAAATATCACCTAACTTTCTATCATCCTTATTTGGGGCAGTTAATTTGGTTACATTTTCAAATCTATTCTTTTTATTTCCACACCCCCCCCCCCCCCTTTTTCTAATTCATCCTAATTTGTGTTTTACCCCCTGAATTCCGTAGTCGGTTGCCCTAATTTCCTGTCCTAAGTCATGTTTGATCCCTTTTGCAAAGGCCCTAATTTCTTGTATTTCCTGTTCAGTATGCCTACTTTGTTCTTTAAACTTCTGAATCTCATTTTTAAAGACACCAGAATATTGTACATTTCTAGCTGATAATGCTCTGTATTTTGAGGAGATTCTGGGGCGTTTCCTATAACGTCTTCTTCTCCAGTCAAATCACTATCTGCTATTTCATTTAGGCTTATTTCACTATATAAATAATGTGCCATTTCTGTGCCTGCTTGATTTTTCCTGGCCCTGTGTATAATTCTATATCAGACTGACTATGATTTATTATACAATTTTGTGACATCTCAAATAGGCCTAGACACAAAAACAATTACACCTTACTACACCAAATGCCTAACCTAAACATAACAAATGAATTTACTTGTGTTGTCTTCCTTGATGAATTCCCTGTAGTGAAGTGATGCTTGGTGAATAAATACCTTTTTCTACACGTTGCCGATGACTGCAGTCTGTTGATAGATACTTGAATTCTTTGTGGTTCCGGGAACACTGGAACTGCTATGTCATTCGCCTCTCGTGAGACGTTCTGAAGAACTGTTGTGGACTCGTAATTAATGTTCTATTGCTACTGTTGTGTTGAACCGAGCCCCGAACAAAATCTGTCCAAAATAACTCAACTTTGCAGACGTGTTGAAAATTTGGTCTGCGTGATGGGCGCCATTTTGTAACATTTGTAGTTACCACAAAAGTAAACTGGAAAGTCACAGCTGAGCTTAGTTCAGTTGATATACACAAGCGATTTTGAAGGGTGTCATATTAAAATTAAAAAAAAAAAAATTTGTTTTTCAGTTTTAGATTAATTCTTCCATTTTTTTTGTTTTAATTTTCAGATAACACTTTTACTATCTTCCAGAAATGTAGATATACAGAGTGTTAGTTCAGCGATACGAAAGAACAGCATCGCAGTAATTCAGGATTAATAATGTCACTCCAAAGCTTGCATCGCGAGAAAAACTTAAGGAGGTAGGAGGGAAAGAAACTTTCCCTCCCGACGCCCTATTGACTTCCCACACCAGTGGAAAGAATTTCTTAGAAAAAGTTTTTGAATTTCGTAGAAAAAGGTTTTTTGGCCGAAAGTGCTTGCAGTAAAAGTTGAAAAAAATTGCAGTTCGGTCATGGGGGTTTGCTGGTGTGGCTATATCGTTCCGCCTCAATCCGTTCTACTCACGGTCTCATATTCATTTGCTACAGGGCCTCTGGCCCTCGGCGCACAACTTGGCAATTGACTATCCCCTCTCTTACTTACCATCGAGCTTTGTTTCTAAAAATAAAATGGGCCGGGTCTCAAATTTACCTACAAGTACCTTGTTAACCCCTACTCCTTCCGACCACTCCTTCCGAATATGGAAATCCTTTGTACGAATTCCTTCTATTGGCCAAAACGAAATACGTCGCAGCTAACTTCATCAAACATTTAGAACAATAATTGCTTACAATCTGAAAATGCCCAGCGATGTTGAAAAAAAAAAAATTTATCTTTGAAACTGGCGCAACCTCATTGCGACTCTTTAAACTCGAAAAAGCAAATGCATTACTGATAACCCTCGCTTAATGGCCACGCACTTCAACTATTGATAAAACTTTCCTGCTCCACGTGGCAATAAAGAAAAATAAAATATTACACTCACTTGAAAAAGAAAAAGGGAATTTAACCAAAAGTCTCAATTTAAAATTATTATAAAAACTGTTTAAAAAAAATACGTAACCTGCAATGTTACACAGTTAATACCTCTGCTCATGTCACTCATATTGAAACAAAAACACCTTGAAAGTTTTGAGCAGTGCATATTGCACTCCCTCATTTTGAGCTATCAAAGAGACATGTGAGATGGTGGGTGTCCACTTTGGTGGCTCAGGTTAGGAGGACTACAACCAGCCTTTTACCTTTCTTTAGTTGGAGCAGTCTTTATCACACACGAAGTACACATCTGTTGGCTCTGACAGTATCCATTATGCTATGTTACATCATCACACCCACTTGATGGGAACTGTGTTTGCTGATAATTTTTAAAAATATTTGGACCTCTGGTGTTTTCCCCTTAAAGTGGTGCGAGTTGACTCTTGTGCCCATTTTAAAACATGGGATGTCAAAGGGAATATCATCCTATTTCCTTCACAAACTGTGTGTGTGTAAGACCATTAAACGTATGGTTAATGATACCTGGTAGCTTTTATTGCCTCTTCAGTGAGTGTGGTTTCTGCCAAAATCGTTCTGCGATGGATCATTTGGTGAGTTTGGAGGTTGCCATACTGACTGCCTTTTTGCGAAGGCAGCACCTCCTTGCTGTCTTCTTTGCCCTGAAGAAGGTGTATGTCACAATATGGTGACACGGTATCTTGAAACAGCTGTCTGCTTGGGGATTTCATGGTCATTTCCCTGGTTTCATACAGAAATTAATGTATGTCTGCAACTTCAGAGTTCGTATAAGCCGTTCACAGTAAAGTGAGCCTTTTTGAAGCTGTTTTAACAGACATAATAACTAATAAATACATTTCATTATGGCCTCGGACGTATGATTGTGGGTATGATGAATGTATACACTGTGTTTATTATTCACGTGTTAGAGTTTACATTAACAAGTGGTGGAAGGATATAAATTGGTTAAAAGAAAAAAGTAACTAGGGTTTCAAAAGTGTTTACTTTATCGTGAACAGCCTATAATGGTGCTTCCTATTCTCGGGAGTTCATTCAGGAGAGTGGTGTACCACAGGGGAGCATATTGAATGTTACACTGTTTGCTATTGCCATCAATTATATTCTCTCTGTCCTTCAACCACGTGTGGAATGTGCTATGTATGTCGCGATGACTATTTTCTGCTGTGCTGCATCTCTACACATAGCAGAATGTCATATTCAGCTTGCTGTCCACCACCTTAGAGACTGGGCAGACAGCTGAGGATTCCAATTTCTCACCGCCAAGACACAAGTGGTCCATTTCTGTAGAAGACATGATATCTTTCGTTCTCCCAAGGTGCTTTTGTATGGCACTGTTTTGCCTGTTTCTAATACTGTCAAGTTTCTAAACCTCTTGTTTGATAGTAAACTTACTTGGAGGAGTCATATTCAGTGCCTGAAGTCTCGCTGTGTAAGGGACCTGAAACTTAACTGTGGTTGTGACACAATTACCCTTTTTCAGCTGTATTGTGTCCTGCTCCATAGCAAACTAGACTATGGCAGTGTCATTTATTCTTTTTTTTTTTTATAGGCCGTCTGTGCCAAAATTGTTTGAGAGAGTTTATCATGCTGGTATTTACATTGTGACTGGGGCTTTTTGTACAAGTCCGGTTGTCAGTTTTTGTGCTGTGGCTGGTGAACCTCCTCTACATTACAGGCATGACCAACTGCTGCTTTCCAATGGGGTGTGGGTGCGTTTGGACTGTTCGCACCTTCACCACACTGCTTTTCTCCATCCGCCCAATGAACGGTTGTACTCTACTAGGCCAAGTTATCCTCATCCGGCGGCTGTTCGCTTTGCACATACCCTGAACCGGTATTATTTACTTCTGTATGTGTTGCCTTTACCTCGCCGTGAACAGCCATGGCTGACGACACAGGTTGAGGTGCACCTTGACCTAGTGGAATTTCCTAAGATGACCACTCCTCCTTTTGTTTACAAGGGCCTTTTCCTTGATCTTGTGTCTTTTGTGTTCCGAAGTTTTATTTGTTTTTTTTTTTTTTACAGTTGGTTCCAATCTGGGTATCTTAACTGGGTGCGCCTTTGTGATTGGTGTTTCTCAGTGCCATTTTGGACTTCATCCACCTTGCAGTATTTTAACTGCACAGGTTCTGCTATTTTCAAGGCTCTGTGTTTTATCAGTAGTGGGTTTCACCATAAATGTCTTGTGCTCCGATTCTATTAGTGCTTTTACAGCCAATCAATCTTTCTCCCCAGCTCATCCGCTTCTTTCCATGATCCGGGAGAAGTTGGCGGGGGCTGTACAGATTGGTATTCATGTCATCTTCCTGCTGTGGGTTCCAGGGCATGTGGGCATCCCTGACAATGAAGGAGCAAATATGGTGGCTAAAGAGGCATGCAGCGTTCCACCCTATTATCCTCGTGTTCCTGTGTGCGATGTGCTGCATGCAGTCCATGACCTTGTCTGGCATGCTTGACAGCGGAGTGGACTTCTCTCCCACTGTCCAACAAGTTACGGGCCATCTCTAACTTGCCTGTTTGTGCTCACCCTGTTGTTTTTTGTACCCACAAGGAAGATAATGTACTTTCTCGATGTCGCATTAAGCATACTTGTGTGATACACAAATACCTGCTTTTTGGTGAACCCCCTCCTGAATGTGATGCCTGTGACACATTCTGTTGGAGTGTCTCAAGTATGGCCAGGCTTGTTGCTCTTTTAATGTTCCTGATATATGGCGAATGCTGTGTGATGGTGGTCTGTGAGCAGCGTATTCCCATTTTTACGTGCGACAGGTTATTTTTTATGTGTTGTGATTTATTTTGTTCTTGTGTTGTTCCCTTGGAGTATTTTATCCAGTTTTTGTGACTGACCTTTTGCCACCTGTTGACGTATTTAATCCTTTTCTTTTTACTTTTGTTTTTGCCTTCTATGGAGGTTTTTATCTGACTTTTGTTTCTGCTTCCTGTGGAGGTTTTTATATTTTTTTATCTGAATTTTGTCCCTGCATCCTGTGGAGGATTTTATCCTTTTTTCTTTACCTTACTTTTGTTTTTGTATCCTGTGGAGGTTTTTAAGGCATTTTATTCTTCCAATTCTTGTGGGCACTAATGATCTTGCTGTCAAGCACCCGACAATCCCATTTGCTCACTCAATCGCTCACCTTGAAAATGTTTTACACTCTACATGACACATTCCTCGAGTGTTGGAAATATTTTAAAAAGTATTATAATGTTGGTCCGAACGGTTTAATTTGCAAGATCCAATATATCAATTAGTAAGTACTGGTTTCCACGATTAGCTTTCAAGGAAAATAATTTGAGGCAAAATTACATTCTGCATAAATATGTGGATGCAGTTTCATGAAATACGTTTTCGTCAGCTAGGTATTATGTTTTTTGCATTCTGGTGAAATTAAATTCATATCAGTGCAGGCATTTAAATTTTAGAAGCTAAAAATTTTTTGTAAGAAAAACAGTTGGCCTTAGCAAACATTAGGGTTATGTGCTTTAAAACTGTGTGGCTGAATGAATTTTCACAAAACTTGCATTGAGTGACAGATATTACTGTGAAAGTGTGCTATAAAAATTTGGATCATTTCTGTTCAGCCATTGAGTTTTATGACAATTTTTTTTTATGGTACTTGTAATGTAGCAATACCCGCCATTTGCTTGTGCTTAGTCTTGTATAAAAATATTGAAGTGCACTCGTAAATGTGGTCAAACACAATTCTTAGGCCATTAAACAATCGTTTGAGGCACATTGTCTTCTGTATGGGGTGAATACACTGTATTTTCGAAAAGTGTACCTTTATTATGAGTATGATGTATATATAATGGGCAAACCAGGGTTACCACTGAGTCTGTAATTTTGTGAATTTGAAAAAAAAAAAACTATGATTTTCATTTTTTCATCATAGATTTGAGAAAAACCTTTGCATTTAATCATTTAGCTGGGAATAAACCATCTGGTTTGGGTTTCTTTTTATCTTGAAAGCACTGAAGTAGAGTTAGTGTCAATTCCCAGCTTCAAAAGTGTGGTGAACCTGTTTTCTAGTGACGTCGTAACTAACTGCACAAATAGATAGTCGTGCATCGCGTGACAGTTGTTGGACTTCAGCACAAGAACCGCATAAAGGCTGCAAGCAACTTGTGCTGCAACTGTCAAATATGGTTGCATTGCAAATGCATACGAGTGCTCAGAAGTTGCATTTTCAGAGGCTTATAAAATAAAAACTAAGCTATGTAAGTTGATAGGACCTACCACATTTTATTCGTAAGACAGAGTTGCGTAAAATAATATTAAAATGTTCAGGGGACTCGTTCCCAGTTTTTTGCCTTCAGAGATTTAACTTTGTTCACACACGCTCCAAAGTCGCATGTTCAGAGGCTTATAAAATAAGAAGTAAACTTGTGTCATTAGTATTTTTCATGAATACAGTGTGTCATGTTTCGGCTGTGTGAAAATTAAGTTATTTGAAAATGAATGCAACTTGATTACACACTAAAACTGAGGTTTGAAGTACTTATGTTGCAAATTAAACTGAAAATATGAAAACCTGGTATCTTAATGTATTGGAGTAGCCACCCTGTCACATTTCAGCTTTCTAGTCTTCTTAAAGGTGTACATTCTAAAGTCTTGGCATTGTTTTATAACAGGAAAAAGAATTGTGTTCAACTCTTCTGCTAGTTTGTTGGCAACCTAAACCAAATGTATTTTCTTTATCTTATAACCTTGGAAGTATTCATCACGGGTAAAGGTATTAGTTTATATTCATACGAGGGGGCGTAGAGCAGGGGACCGAATGATTGTGGAGGTCAGTAGTTCTTTCTACAGCTATCGTGTAAGTTTCAAAATAATAAAAAGGGTGGGGGATTGCTAACTACATGTAGAAAAGAAGAATATTAAAACTTTGATTCGTGGCTCAATTTAATAATAGGGATGGGCCGATACCAACGATATACCGATTCTCAACTGTCGATACCAGTATTGATGAGCACCATCATAATTCCCAATTCCCAATATTTGGAAATACTTTATATTACTTAAATTTAAGTATTTAATTTTGTAAACACTTTAAGCACTTTGTATGAGGTGTCTACCGTATAGAAATGAAATACAACACTAATTTTAATGATAAATGATAAGGTAGACAATTTAACTTGCCAAATAAGTGACTTAACAGTCAAGGAAAAACTGTTACCAGACAATACAGCATTCATTACAAACTGAGTTCATTAAAGTTAACCTTCAAAACTTCAGGCAATCTGATGCGGACTTGTATTTTATACCTGAGAAATTACATACATAACTTCAAAATACAGATTTGTTTAAACCAACAGCCTAAAGATGTCATTAAAAAACTTACTGAAATCAATTTAGTATTAAATATTCATTTGAAATTGAGCAGATTTTTTTTATTTGTTAATATTTTCGTTTAGTATTCCTTCGTCGGCCAAGCCGTACTCAATCCCTTGGTTAAAATGACAATTAATTTATTTGTGACAATTTTTGCCAATTATTACTTGCCGAGTCTTATTAAGAATGTAACATTCTAACCAAAACCGCAGCCGACAGTATCCAATAACAACTACATCCGTATAATTATTGCCACGCGCTACGGTTATAACCTTTAACTTGCCATTAACAACACCACAGATAGTTGAATACAGTATCAGTGTGTGCAATTCATTTTCATTATAGCCAACTTATGAATGCAGTAACGCATAATAAGAGTAAGAATACAGATTGCTTTCTCATTTTCACCGATCTACAAATGCAATAAAATTGTAAGAATAAAATAGAGAACCTCTTGCTATCAGCAACACTAGTTATCGATTATCATTCACGTAATGTCCAAAAACGAATGACGCTCACAATCTTTGGCAAATGCACCAACAGGAAATATGGTAAAACGTAAACAACTGAAAAAATTCATTGAAAAACAATTGTTCGGATTATATTATGGGTTTGTCAGAATATCTGATTGATGGATGCAGTAAATTAATGCTTTACGAGATGTAGTATGCTGGTTTATTTAAAATTGTGTTAAATAAATTAGTGCTACTAATTGGTGAATAATAATCTGCAAATAATGTTCAGATGCCACTGGTCGTGGTATCTGTTGGTTAATCGGTATCGGCCCATCCCTATTTAATACACATCAAAGTATAGTAACAATAACAAACCAGTTTATTTACAATTCTGAAAACATCTCTTTTTATGTAGTGAATGACATGCCAAAATTATTAAAGTGAGAAGACAGTCACGGCCGATTTAACATGCATTACATGGTTACATGAACGAGTAAGGGACACAACTGAACTTAAAATAACACTAATTATAACTACTGGTTGTGCTGGCCTCAGAATGTCTACCAATTAACTCTACTTACATAATAGAAAAAGTAGAAGTTACTTATCTTGCTGATCATTCACAGAAAAGTCTAAACAAATATCAAACGGCAAGTGCAGGACTGAGAAAGAAAACTTGCTCACAATCATGCTTCATGCACACATGCACAGTGCACATGTACAAATGCAACACTCAACAAATATTGCAGACCATCTGTGACACATTCTACCCACGTCAGAGACCCTACCCTTGCAATTAGAGTGAAGAGCAGTGCTTACAGGATTCACAAGGATATCTGATTATTTCTAAATATCTTGACCAGCTACTGAACTAAAGAGTTTATTCTCTTCCTGTGTCAACAAATCCTTACAAAAGAATAACCTGTAATGAAGGCTTCACCAGCCATGTCAAACTTAAGTTGTGCATCAGAATGGAAAAAATAAATATTTATCTCAAAGAAATCACCATAACAATATGTAAACAGAACATTAATTGTGAATATCAGTTAATTTTTACAAACCAATATTTACTGGAATTAACATGTGCGTGTTTATAGTGCTGATTACAGTATTTAGTACTTTTCATTGTTTTTTAATGAGTATGCAGTGAATATATGTGCCAGCTGATTTAAACACCAGCTGAAAGTCACATGGCAGTGATTATTTTGATAGGTATGTGGAAAGATACACAACCTGGCTGAAAGCAGAAGCTTAGGGCAGGGTTTTGAAAAGTACTCACTTTATAGTAAACAGCCTTTAACATGATACAGGTTTCATTATATCTAATGACAGAAATGCAATATAAACTCCAGTAAACATGTGATATAAAACGTATTAAATGTTATCTGTTTGTGAACATACACTGCAAACATTTTGCTTAATGTCGCCATGGCTACCTGCTTTTTGACACGCACAAGTCATATTTTCTTAATCATGATGGTTGGTAGAAATAAAACTTATCAAGCATTTCTGTTTGTAAAGAATCACTGTGAACGTTTAGTGTAGTACTGCCACAACAATCTACTTATTGGCAGGCATGAGTATAGTCACTTGAATGTCCTTGGTCTTGGGAGGAGGTAGCTGGAATGTCACGCTGCATTGCCACATTGCTGCCAGGTGACAGCTGTGTGTGTACGTAGCGCAGTACATGCAATCATTATTTACAGTTTATCCAAGTGCTGTGGTCTTTTTCGTAAATGCTTGCAGCCTGCACTTGCACAGTTATAGTGTTTGATAGTGCAGGAAATTATTACACTGCCATAAATATTCTTACAGTCCTTGAAAATCCTGGAATTTTAACTGTTTGGGGTCATCTTGAAAAGACCTTGAATTTTGAGGTTGTGATAGAAAAAACAATGTAAACTCATCTGTGTGACTAAGAGTACAAGACACATTTGTTGTAAAAACTGGCCTGTATTGTTCCATTATGGTTTTGTTAGCTGTATTGTAGATATACATGCTCAGTTATCAAACGGTGCAAATTGTTACAAAATAACTTGATGCTGTAAAAAGATCATCTTGTGCCATTTATAGCATGTGAAGTATATGAAGAATGCTTTGAATGGCTATTTCATATATGTGAAATGGTTGGAACCGGTAAATCATATGAGTTTCCAGATTATGCTGAACCCTTGTGATTAAATTGGAAATTGTAAGTTAATGAGGGGCCGCCATGGCTGAGCTGTTAGACTGCTTGCCTCCCACCAAGGTGAACCAGTTTCAATTCCAGACCAGGACGTTCCCAGATTTTGCCACATGGAAATTTTGTTGGATGATGCTGCTGGTCAACAGGTTTTCTCTGAGATCTCCAGTTTCCCTCACCCTTCCATTCTGGCATTGCTCCATTTTCATATTATTTTGCCCTCATCGGCTGTCAAGACCTCATTAAGAGCTGCTCAGATTTCTCAACTCAACCCTATGGGAATACTGAAAAATTTATTTCTTTAACTAGGTATTGGTAATGGTAAAATAGTTGCAGATTTTAAATCCTTCTGTTTTTCTGTTTTTTTTTTTTCTAAAGTACTATTAATTATTTTTTATGTTTTATAAGATTATGATTTTAAAATTTTTTGACCTATGAATTTAAAATGTGTGATGTTATAACATTAAAATGTAAAGGTGGGACAGTAGTCTTCACTAGTTAGTAGAGGCAAGATTTTGTGGTTTTATATTTTTTCAACACAAGTTACTACGTGCATTATATAGTTCTAGATTTAAATTACATTGTGTGATTTTAAGCAATCGTAGTCACATTTTTTTAAGCAGTAATTATTTAAAAGGCTTCAATTTAAAAATATAGTTTTGTAATTTCACAAACAATTTTTCTAGAAACAAGAAGTTTTAAAATAAATTATCATTTACACAAAAAAAATTTTATGCATAGGAATTATGAGATACATATATTGATGCGTGACACATTCCTGTGCAGTTGACATGCCCTTTCCATTTGCAACTTTGCCCCATCGTCGTGCATCCTACGCTCATTTGGGTAAGTCTGCAGCACATTATTATATTAAAACAAGTGCCTACAAGATCTAAAAGCATCACTGCAACTGAGATTACAGACAAGTGATTAATAAAAATATAATAACTAATTAAAATAGCCGCGTGGCCGTCCTAACCCCAATGCAGGAATTTTTAGTCTTGAAGACCACCGACACCCATAGCAGAGATAAGCTAGTTAGAGGATTTGCTGCGGGAACACAGCGCTCATTCTACAAGATCACTGCAGCACCTCGCACCGAGGCGATAAGATATGTCAATGCCTCCACTCAAGGAGATAATAAACGGTAGCACAATGCTGAAGCCCAGATAAAGAACCCCCTGTGATGCGAGACCCCCCCCCCCCTCTCGCCCCTCTGGAAGTCAACAAACAAAGATTTTTAGTATAAATAGGAGGTGCCATGCCAGGCATGAGAGCAGTTGTCGCTTCCTCCAGTCTGCATAAGGCCGAGGGAACAATAGGGGCAAGGGACCTTCTATCCTCTTCCAGTCTGAAACATGGCTGAAGAAATGTCTCAAGGGTGCGATGGTCACTAGACCAGGGTGTGGTAATGAATATAGTGAATATATAATTTTAATAGTAATTCAGTAATTTAGTATAGGTGTTAGAAAACTGTTCATAGAGACTGGTTTGAAGTGTTTGATTGTGTTAATTTCTTTGAGGTTGGGGATGAAATGAAAGAATGGAGAAAGTGTCTAGTGTAAAGTGGGTCAGGAGGTGAGCACCCTCAAGAAGTACTGGCAAGAACTTCTACTGCAGCAGGGAAGAAGATAATCGAGGACCAGCAGCTAACGAGGAGCTGAAGAAGGCATAGTTCACTACTAATACAGCAGTCACTGGAAAGGCCCAGCATTCTTGCAGTGTAAGTGCACCTCAGCCGGGGGTAGGTGAAGGCATCACAATTAAGCTTGCCTCGTATGATTGACAGACACATTGGCATGAATACTATCACCAGTTCACTGTCCTGAAGGGTTGGACTAATGAGCAGTGGGCTTACTACCTCACAGTTGTACTGAAGGGCCCTGCACTGAGCATACTGCAATCTTTGCCAGAATGACATCAACTAGAGTATTCCACACTGGTGTTGGCCTTGGAGCTGCGCTTCGGTGACCAATATCTGGGACTCGCACACTTTGTGGCTGTTCTACCAGTCTCTGGAGGGGTGCTATGAGAAGGCACACAATGTCATCATAATTGGCTTCATCAACGCTATCTCCAGTACAGAGGTGCGGTGAGCTGTACATCTCACTGCACCTCACATCATGCAGAATCCTCTGGCCCTAGCACTGGAGCGGTAGTCAGCAAGTTAAGCATCAGTGCCCCGACATTGTGTTAGCTGTGATACTGAGCAAAAATGCAAACAACAGCATCAAGAAGACACTTAATGAGTTGCAGACAACCATGAAGGACATCACTCCCGGGGTCCATGCTATAGTGTTTCGCCGTTTCCTACTCAAACAGCCTGAGTGCTGGTCATGAGTACAGTCAGGGCACCTGAGATCCAACGCCCTCAACAGCAGCAGCAACTGGGAAGCAGCCGGCAAGGAGCAGGTGAGTGTGCAACATCTTTAGAAAATTTGTAAACACTGATCTTGAGGGGCAAAGGTCAGTGATTCTTGGAGGGAAGCCCCCCCAATGTTCTCGCAACTGCGTTTGGTGAAACAGGACTCTTTTAACATTATATTGGAGTAGGAGAGTCTGAATGATGTTTCTTGCTAGATGGTCGTAGACACCGGGGCGACTGTAACTCTGGTAAGACTAGACGTCCTCCAGCCTTCCCCTCAGTGATCAGCCAATGACGGTGTAGGCATTAAAAATTAAGTGAAGAACTGCTAGTAACAACTTAATTTTTTTCCCTTCGATGCTCTCTCATGGGTAGCTTTTGAGGTAGAAAAATCAGATTGTTACTTTTAGTCCTTCAGTGTAAAAAAAATCTCAAAGTTAGAAATTTGAAAAAAGTTGTTTTTCAGGGCAGAAAAAAGTCAGTGCGGGACTAACTTAAAAAAAAAAAAAAACTATTAAAAAACGCCTTTTATAACCTTTCAATATAAAAATAGTGTGCTTTGTGATTTAAAGTTTTTAAAATAGTTATGGCACTTAGAATGTCATGAAATTTCATCAATGCAGATGGTATTTTATATTGGAAAATATGTATGATTTAGGTTTATTTTGTGTAAATGTAGTCTGAATGGTTTTGAAAGAGCTTACAAAGTGGCATACTATAATATATCTAGTTTATAAATATTCAAAATCAGGCAGCAAGCACATTGAGCAGCGCCTGTATGTGAATCATCAGCAGAGTGCTTGCCTTGCATGTTGAGTCTTATCTGGTGTCGGGAATTAAGTCAGCAAGTCTGAGCTTGTGGATAAAAATAGTTTACTCTGCAGTATGGAGAGTATCCTCTAGTCTGGAGAGTGAGTGCAATGGGCAATTTTTAGTTTCTCCCCAGTTGGGAATTTTAAAGAAATTTTGTTCACAATATACACCAATAAGTATCTTACAAGTTGGACGGTGGTATTTATAGTGGTTTTTAATGTTTTTAGTGAGTTTATTTATATATTTTGTAACAACATATATCATTTTTTTGTTACATGATGGAGTGTTATATCAGCATTTATGTAGGAGAGGTATAGTCTGTCTCATTTAAGGTTTCCAGAATTTGACAGCTACTGCTGCCAACATATTTAAAGTGTAATACAGTAGCGTCATATGTGAAATAACGAATTTCAGCTGACCACCATGTGAAGCAATGATGGTATCCCTGAATAACATGTATTCTTTCTTACATTGGCTAAAAAGAAAATAGTGCACAGTATAAATAAGAAAACAAGTAAGCATTCTGGAATAAACGTAAATAATATTACGTTGTAGTATTCTGTATAAGGTTTTTAAGAGTGTTTGTAGTTTCACATTTGTTAAATTGCTTAATAGAAATAACGAAAAAGTAGGGCTGTTTATCTTCACCATCCAACAACTGGAGGCCATGTTGTTATTGTGAGATGTGATTTTTGTGTGCGGGCGTATCAGTTTAGAAGTTCTAAATCAAATTAATAAATGCTGTGTGAATAGTTATTTAAAATGCAGTGACTTAAAAATCCTTCATACAATCGCCAATGACAGCAAGACATTGTACGCGTTGCCAAAGGAGTCGAAGACATGTTACTAATGGGAGAACGTGAAAGCCGCCCAGTGGTATTAAAAAAATAGAAACAACTGGCACATTGCTTGGAATTTCATCAAAAACCGTCGCAAAGTAAATAGCGATAAATTATGTATGTGAATATTTATAGTGTAGTGTATTTTGATGGGGAAATATAAATATCTTACGCAAATGTTTGTTAGTTCTGTTATAATTAAAGTAAACATGTTAAGTTTGTGTGCTGATTTTTAGCAGACAACATTTAAATGTTCAGCATTCATTTCATTTCTTAGAATATGTTAATGATACAGTTGAATTTATTTTTGTTTGGTCAATAAACAACAAATAGTACTTACTGACTTCACCAAAACATTGAGGTTACATTGCTCGCCTATGTGTGTAGACCAAAACCACGAATGCGGTTTTAATTTTAGGCCTAATTAAGTTAAAATTGAGATATATGATGTTTCCTTAGTCCAGAAACACTATATAAAGTACATATTGTTATGTGGTAATTCTTTTAGCTATGGTAATAAATACTAATCCTATAGAACAACACATTGTATTGAAATTTTTTTTGGGGACGATGGGCATGTATATTAAATATCCACATTACTATAATAGTACATACGGCCATGTGTTTGATGTAATTGCCACTAGTTTTCATTACTTAATGATCACAGGCATACCAGTCTTCACCATTTGTGAGGAATGTTTTTTGTACATGCTTATTTTATTGTAATTGCTACAAATAGGTTCCATAATTATTGATTGTAAAAGACTTTTACAGTTCTAATTAACTATTTCTGTGTAAGATTTGACAGGCTTACTCTTATTGTGTTTGTTCACTGCCTAAATGTAATTTTTTTAAGGTTGGCCTAATGGTGGCCATACCTTATACACAGAACTCCGGCAGACTTTTGTTTTCTCGTAGTTCATTTTACTGCTAAGTTGTGAATTAATGATTTTTTTTATGATGCTCTCATCACTTAAATATGTGAGATTCACATTCTATTTTTAATGAATTTGTTAAATTTTTCAAGAGGCGTACAAAGAAGGCAATTCTGATCATACTTCGGGCTAGGTAAGTTTTGGTATTCTCCGTTAAATTGTTTAACATGTGTGATTTAATTTAGATTACAGTGTTAATTGTAACCAACATCAATGTCTTTCTATCTTGCCTCAAAAATTTTCCAGTTGTGAGAGTTGCAAACTTTCAAGTCCAATGAAATTTATTGGTTTAAAATATATATTTTTTATGTTTGTGATTATTGGTTTGATAGTAATTAATAATATCTGTTTAATTAACTGTAAGAATATATTTTATTGGTAGTATTTTTATAACACAATGTAGATGTTACCATCAGAAATAAAAAAAAAAAAAAAAAGAGGTGTGTAATCACATATTTTCCACATCAGGCCTATAGTTGGCATGTTTGAAATGTCAAGCAAAAATTCACATGATGTTGACATGTTTTGACAAGTCACATGGAAAGCACATGGTGACAGAAGGATACATATTCAGTTTGTTTACAGGGTACTATTTTCATACAATCTGTCAAAATCTGGAAACCTTACATGAGACAGACTGTCATATTCTAGCATACAGTCAATCTTCAGAACTGTATGATTTTATTAATTTTACTGACGAGGAGAAAAGGTTTCTAGTCTTAAGATCAGATTGTGAAAACATTTTTAAAAAATTGCACATATGAAAAAAAAAATTAGAATAATTTTTTTATGGTAATGGAAAATCTTGTTCTGATCCTTATAAAATCCGCAAAAAAAAAAATTGTCAAGGAATGCCTCCATGAGATAACTCTCACAATAGCTACAAAATGTTCTCATTTTAAATTGATTCCAGGTAAAGCTTTGTGTAGCAGGTGCCTTAAAAAAGTACAGTATCTTCAAAAAAATTTGTCAGATGATGAATCAGAATCACCAGAGGATTTGTTTGAACATTGTGTTTTAACAGAAGCCATTAATGAAGCCTGTTCAGCATTAGATGTATCCCCAGTTAAAGTACAGATAGTAGTGATAGGACACCAGTTTTAAAAAAGGTGTCTCGGATCACTGCGACTGTATCTGATAAGCTGCAAAGGTCTTTCAACTTGGACACATCATTGCAAGAAGAGGACAAGAAGAAATGTTATTCTTAAAGTTTGGGTGTGGAATATGAAACACTTATTCAGAAATTCTAAGAAAAATTCAAAACGGAAAAAGTTACCAAGGAAAAAGTGGGAATTCTTAGTCTATTTCCTAAAAGCTGGAGTGTAACAAAATTCAGAAAGAATTTGAAGCTAGCCAGTACTTAATTCGGTTAATCCAACAGCTAAGAAAAGGGACTGATGTTTTGCCTATTGTGGGTTAAAAAGTTGGGAGAAAGTTGGATGAGAATACCATCATATTAGTGAAGGCATTTTATGAAAATTATGAGCATAGTCGTTTGATGTCTGGTAAGAAAGACTGTGTATCTGTAAGAGAAGATAGCACCAAAACCCATGTCCAAGAAAAGACTTATACTATGCAATCTCAAGGAGTTGCATACTATATTTAAGGGAAAAAATCTGGGCGTCTAAATAGAATTCTCGAAATTCGCTGAGTCAAGACCTAAGCATTGTGTACTAGCAGGTTCTGCAGTTGTGAAAAGTGTCCTGACATTGAACAAGTCTGTGAAGCCATCACAGAAGACATTGAAAAATTTGAAATCAACAATGAAAAGTAAAATACAAATAATGGTTATCAACAGACAGATGTCAACTTCTAGAGCTTGTGATTTCACCTGAAGAATTTGTGGAGACATTGTTAGAAATCTTGAGGACTTGAAACTTCACTACATCTCAAAAAAGCAATCAGAATATTTGAATGCACAAAAAGAAAACCTAAAAGACAGTGAGTGCATTATTATGGCTGATTTATCAGAAAACTTTTGATTTATAATGTAGGATGAGATCCATTCTTACCACTGGATCAATTCTCAAGCTACTAGCCACCTCTTTGTCATATATTTTAATTTTGATGGTAAATCTGTAAGTGAAATCTTTTGTGCAATGAGTGATTCATTACAACAAAACACTGTAGCATTCTGCTCTTTTCAGAAGCAGATCCTCTAGCATATCATATCATCACATTCAGGCATAGTAAAGATCTTTTATTTTCGTATGACCCTGTAGCACAGTATAAGAATAGGAAAAATTTTATCAACCTTTGCTACCATGAAAAAGACTTTGGTTTAAAATCTGAGTGGCACATCATTGTCATTTCTCATGGCAAAGGTCCATGTGATGTAGGTGGTATAGTGAAGCAGTTGGTGACCAAACAAGTCTGCAACTTACCCTAAAACCAATCATATTTTAACCCCCTCAGAAATGTGTGATTATTGCAGAACAAACCTAAAAGGAATTATATTTTTTTACAGTTCTAAAGAGTCCATAGAAGAAGCATAGAAATTACTTCAGCCTCAATTTGAAAGTCCAGTGCAGTTGAGCAAAAAAGATCATTACACAGTTTTGTACCAGTGAACAGTTTTAGTCAAGATAGGCAGACATCTCAATCTACAGACTTCAAAATAGTGCCCCTTACTAATGATGTACCCCCTGTTCTACCAAAGATAAACTATTATGTGTGTTACATGTACAATATCAATTGGTAGCTAGGCATTGTGAACAACGTTGCTGTGTTCGAGTTGGACTGAGAGTTGCAGATAAAATTCTTCTCCCTCTCCCTCCCCTCATCATGGCCCAGGAACTTCCTTCTAGCTGACAACAAACAACATTGTATGGCGGAAACAAAAGCACATTCTCAAAACTCTCTCCCCATTGGAGCTGGCAACAGCTACAGGGCGAACACACATCAGTGCAGAAATGAGTTGGCACTTGTCTCTTTTTTTTTTTTTTTGCAATAAATCTGCTTCTTCTGCTTAAACAGGTGCCGAGTGCAAGATAAACTAACCGATATTTAACCACATTTGATGTACATTTATACTAATTTGCAATTAATAATAAGCATTGTGTTAATTCAAATTGCATGATGTTCTAAGTGCCATAGGGCCGCGGTAGCTGAGCGATTAGCACGCTCGCCTCCCACCAAGGCGAACTGGGTTCAATCCCTGTCCAGGTCACGGGATTTTTGCAAATGGGAATTACCCTTATCAGCTCTCAAGACCTCACTGTTAAGAGCCCACAAGTAACTTCACTCTTAAGTGCCATAACTATTTACAACTTGGAATCACAAAGCAAACTATTTTTTTCTTGAAAGGGTATAAAAAAATTTTTAATTAGTTTCACTTTTTTTTTTGCCCTGAAAAAATAATTTTTCCAAAATTTCAACCTTTCAAAAAAAAATTTTACATTGAAGGATTGAGAGTAACGAACTGATTTTTCTACCACAAAACTACAAATGGGAGAGTACACAAGGGGAGAGAATCAAGTTCATACTGCCAGTCCTTCGGTTAATTTGTAATGCCTAATTTTTTTGGAAAATTGAGGTTAGTTTGGCTAGATTGACATCTATATCATTACTATGACTCAAACAATCTCAGGATTTAAATGTATCATAAAAACTGCATGCAATTAACTTCCTAAGGACGCCATATAGAGCTGTATAACTTTTACAGAAAAAAGTTATAGCCATTCCAAAAAAAAAACCCAAAACTGAGATTTTAGACTGTCCTGCAATAAGTGATGGCTAGGGATATGCAAAATTCGCATTTGCGATAAAACAAATTTTTATGTTTTAAAACGAATAAACTCATTTTTTTACATTTCGTGATAATACTACAAAAAAATCGGGAAAAACACTTTTCAACTGCTGATAGTGTCGTATCAGTTTGATAGCCAGTTTTCATTCCACAAATTCTCAAACACAAGATAATATTAATTAAATAAGAGAATAAATAAACTGAGAAATTAGGTTATAACTTCGCTTAACTACTAGGAAATCATCCTACTGAGGAATATCCCATGGTTTTTCGTTAAGCAGAAAAGATATAGGCTTTCGTTATATTTCAAAACATTTGTTCTCCATCAACACAGAAACACTATATAAGTAGCCTAAGTTAACGACAAAATCACTTATTTAACCTCGGATTATGTTCATAACATAAATACAAAAATCCATAGAGATCATACAGCGCTGCTGTTGGTAACTTAAAAAAAAAATTTCCATGGTTTCGAGTATTGATAGTAGCACTGTAAAAGATCACTGGTGGTCATATTGCAACATTGTGTGCCTGCGACAAACAACAAATAAATATTTTGGATGTTTCTACAATTGTAGACATATTTTATTAATGTATCTGTAAATTTTGTATTGCCACCTGTTCTGGTTTGGGCTGATATCGCGTCTGGGGTGTGGGTGAAGTTAGTTTTGTTTGAATATTTAGACACTTTGTACGACGTAATTTTCTTTTTATAATGCTGAAACCCACCATAAATGCAAAGCAACATGCTGCAGAACTTTTAAAACATGGCTTGAATGCAAGTGACGATAAAACTATATTTTGTAAATTTTGCAACGCATCAGTGACTTGGGACCGTAGAGCTCGTGCGTTAAGCACATTGAAAGTGAAAAAACAAAAAACAATCAGCTGAAAATTTAAAGTTCAAGTTTATAGTCTTTATGTCTCATTTAACAAAGTTTTACTGTTATTTTCATGTGGTTTTGTTGGTATTAGATACATACATAGATCATTTAATAATTTAAAAAGAAAAACTGATTTGACTCCATTTATTTTTAGGAAATTATGGGAATTATTGAAAATATGTTTGTACTTTATTTATTTATATTCTGGTACTCTGAAGTAAACAGCAGTAAAGGTTTCATGTTTATTATTTGATAAAACAGCCAACATGTTATTCGTGGGATGTTTTTTCAAAGGGTCGATTCAAAATATGTGAACATACCACAAATGGACTTGCGAATTTGGATGAGTGAAATTCATTTTACTCTAATTAGGCAACACATGAAAATCAGGTTTTACCTAATATTGTAGTTACATAATTTTTATGTCATAAGCACTGCGATTTTGCCATTCACGTACTCAGTATTTTAAATTATGTTTTACTTCTTTATGATAAATTATTTATATTTTTTATCATTATTCTACCACCAAACAAAATAATTGAAGGATTGACAACGTTTCCATGTTATACAAGGAGCACCTAATGTAGCAAAATAAAATGGCTGATATTTGGTATAAAATAAAACTGTATTAAAAAAAGAAACAAATTGGATGAAATCATTTCCGAGGTTGAATAATAAATTTAAGCGATTAAAATTACTTATTATTTTACTTTGCTGGAAGACATTAAATTTAAAAAAATTGCACGATGTATATTTTGTATAATTGTAAATAACAATCCAAACATTTCAGTTTACAATTGATATGTGCCACATAGTTAATATTGGGTAACAGAAAGGTAAAAAAATAATATATGATGCCATAATATTTTAGAAAAACAGGAACAAAACGAAATGTTTTTAACATTAAGTAAGCAGAAGTTTGAAGATGCTGCTGCCCTAGTCACATTAATTACTTCCGAAATTCAATACACAGCCAAAGGAAAGTAAGAAAATACAGGACTTGAGAGTGGCATATGAATAGAAGTTAGCGTTTTTTTTTTTCTTCCAAAATGTTCTTGTACCAATATATTTTCAAAAACCAAATACTACTGTGTTTATTTCTTTCCTTACCACTTTCCTAAAAGTAAAGGGTAACATACAGTTTTAAAAGATTTTTAATAGAACAATACTTTTAATTAGAAAACTGAGTTCAGCAGCATAAGCAAAAAGATGGAGTGATAGGTTAAAATTTTTATGGCAACTAAGACGAGGGGTGGCTGTTTATTTTCTCTCAGGGAAGACGAGCTGGAAACAGCTACACAAAATCTTACACTGTCTGCAGTAGTATGCCATTATAGACTGTCTGCAGTAGCATGCAGTATTATAGTGTATGTAGTATACACTTCTACTAATCTTCTTTGGGTGTGCTCCGTAGGTGAAGCAGTTTGCACCATGGGCGTAGCCCGGATTTATAATGAGAAAGGGAGGTAGCATACCCTCTCTATATCTTTGGCTCCGTATTGTGTGTTCATATTCTAATGTCTGAATGATAGTTTTTTTTTTTTTTTTTTTTTGCATTACTTTCTTTCGATCAAAAATTTTTACAGTGTTTCATATTCAGTGCTTTTTATTTATTGTTTGAATGGTGGCAAAAGCTCCTCTGCCACGCCACGTACTACAGCCATGGTGACTCCTTAATATGTCAAGTGCCATTCGCACCCATGCCATCAGACGGAACAAAACGTTTGTAGTTTTACATTACATACTAATGATTGATGGTAATAGAGCAAGCAAGGCATTCAAAAATGTTTAAAGTCATGAAAATGTTCGTGTAACATACCTTACTTGAATGTAATAAGAGCGAACAAGTATGTGAATTGCAAAAAATGTCGGAGGGATTGGAAAAGCTAACAGGTTCGTTGACAACACTTCCATGAAGAGCAACCGCCAGGAGCAGACATGCGGAAGGCTGTCAGCAGGTAGACTGCAAGCTGGTGGAGGATATCCCTCATCATGGGGGGTGTCGGCAGTAGGCAGCTGTGTAGGGTTGGGAGTAAACTTTGGTAGGGGAGGAATATGTTGCGGAAAGTGGAGGGGAGTTCAGCCTGACAAGGAGAAATACGCACTTTCGACAGGGAGCGAGTGTGAGACAGAGACAGAACAAAACTACTGGCTGGTCTCTGGTGTCCAGTTGAATCTTAAATGCTATAATTATGTCCGAAGTTGCCCAACGTGTGGAGTCCATTCTGTCGGCACATGAATAGTAGTCTGTCACTGTTGTGAATGGCCCCGAGCTCTTGCTAGCTCGTTTGTGGGGTGAAGTCATCTGTAGGGTACGCATATGCACTGCGCAGCATTGTGGCGTGCATCAAGGTTAAGACAAAACACGTAACACTAATAATAATACAAAAACTCTATATTTGTAAGCAGTTGGATCGAGGTGTTGTGTGTTGCGCTATTGCGCTTGAGTATGGTATTGGTTTAGATATATATTGTAAACTCTATGTTTGATGGCGCCCTTTGCTCTGATCACCAAGGTTGCGATGTTTAGATTTTGTAAATAGATACCATCATTGCTTACTGCATGGCAAGCGGTGTAAGAAATGTAAATAATACTATATGTGAACAGAAGGCCAAGTTATTTTCCTTACAGTACCGCAGATTTTTAATAAATCAAGTAATGTATTAAGTTTTTATTTCTGGTAGTCTATTCCATGCAGCTAGTGTGGGGAAGAGTAAGAAACATGTTTGTTATTTTTGTATACATTAAACATAAAAAGGGGGTTTTGTAGAAAGTTTACTCAAAAATCTGTGGTTTTCACAAATTTGTGGGTCATTAATCCCAGAGAGCTTCGGACTAGCGAGAGTTTACTGTATAATTATGTTAATTACTTAACTTATGTTTCAGAATTATAAATTCTCATGAATAACCAGTTTTTAAGTGATACCTTTTAGTATTGTTCCGCAGTTTCGTGACTAAGTAACCAGAAATCACTGTCATTTTGTCATTAAGCATATTTTTGTGAACATTGAATTTTAGAAATTTTATAACATTGATCAAAAGAAATGTATAAAATTGACACTCAGGATAGGCAACATGTGCCTAAAATAATAATAATAAGAAAAGTAGATCTTGGTAACTAGTTACACCAAAAGCAGACTACATTATAAGTGAACATGAAAAACTGTGCTAGAAATGGTACATTATGTTAGTAGGATTTTCATAAAATTTTTGGCAAAATACTGACGTTCATGTAGTTACAAGAGGAGCTACTATTTAAACTTGTTTGAGAATATTCATGTATTACAGTTTCTCCAAACTTTTTAGTTGGTTAGCAAATAAAGACTTCCCTCCATATGTTGGATGGGTCATTTTATTCTTGTAAGAAACCACCAAGTATTTTAGGGAGATTTTTTTTAGAATAGATAATTCATAAATGAATTAATAATATAAAAAAACTGTGATAGAAACCATATGTTTAATTGTGATTGCTGTATTTGTTGCAGATAACAAAGCTGTGCAAGAAATTGGATACAATTTGGAATGAGAATAAAGGCATGGAAATAATGTACATATGGACTCAGTTTCTAAAAGAGGAATCACTGAAATTCCTTGGAATTGACAAGAAGCTGGATATAAGTACAATGTACACACATCATGTGAGATACATGGAATATCGCCACAGGCGCAGCAGGGGTGTGTTCAAGAGAGAGGAACGTAGCAGCAGTAACACATCTGTGCGAGTTCCAGTAGAGCAGACGTCTGTGGAGAAAGGTGCTGGGGAGACTGCAATATCAAAGGAAAATGGAGATTGTAGTGAAAAACCTACATTGTTCGCAGATAAGAATCATGGCGCAGAGGAGAACTGTAGACATGGAGAAGAGGCAAGTTCCAGTGCAGTAATACCTGCTGAAGAAAACCAGTTAATTGAGGGTGCTGTGCAGAAGTGCTGTAAAAATTTGAAATCAGTGGAACAGGATTCTACAAATAATATGAGTAATTTCTCAAAAGAGAAGCCAGAACACAGCAAAGAAAGCAGGTACAGTAGAAGACACAGGCCAAGCATAGAGTTGAAAGTTAGGAGAAAAAAGCAAAATATAAATTCACAGACAAATGTAGAACCCCCTAAAGATTGTGACTCAAACAGAGATGGTGAAGTGATGTGCAGTGTGTTCCAGACAGAACTGGATGATACTGAAAAAAATTGTCACACAAATTCCAAGTTTTGCAAAAGGCAAGGTGGAAATAATACAAGAAGAACCAAGCTTAGTTCAGATTCAGAGCACACTACAGCAAATGAACTTTGCAAAACTGATATGAAGTTTGAGCTAGCATCTTCGAATGACTGTACTTGTGCACGAGGGAAGGGTAGTTCAAGGCAACGAAGATGCATTGGAAGGCCAAGAAATGGACCTGCTGAACAGGTAATAGTTTATTTGCTAAAACCGTAGACTGTGATGCAAGTAAATTATAGTCCCACATAACATACTGGTATGATTAACAGAGTTAAAGGTATGAAAGGGAAATGCCACCATCGTAATATTGCATCAGTCACCCTAGTAGTGTACACCCACACTTTGAAGTAACACTCATCATTTCATGCTGTCTTGAAGTAACAAATGATAAGAATTAGAGTATGAGTAATCTGACGTAGCATAGTCAAAAATATGAACACACTCTTTTTTGTCCAGTGTATTTTTCAATTTTAATGTGTGCAGCATTGGACAAGTTTCCTGCTCTGCCCATACCCTGTTACATGGAGTTAATACAATATTGTACTGTATAATGAAACAAATAACTGTACTCTTATCAGCAGTTTGTTTCTTTCACTGCCTACATACAACTTAAGCCCAACTAAAATGGTAAAACGATAAAATGATTAATTAGGTACAAATAACACTTTTTGTCATACACCCTCTCAGTCTCCTTTTGTTGTCATTGTTTTTTATGCTGTCCCACATTTCTGTATCACAGCTCTTGTGGGGAACACCAGAAGCTTTCAAGCCACACCTACACTTTCAAGCTATGCCTACCTCAAATCATCCAGTGAGCATACGTAATACTTTGTGGTACTATGGTAGGCCATGTAAATATATGTAATTAAATTGATAAGGTGCTTACTTATTTTCAAAATGGCAGTCATAAAAATGTTTTATTTATTAATTATTTCTACTATATCTTTGTCAATTTCGACCAAACTTTGTATGCTGAAAGTATCTATTACATGCATCATACATGTCAACACACAGCCATTTTTGTTGGCCATTTTATAATTTAGAGTAAGAAAAATAAAGTTTGACATCGCCCTCGCTCTGTACGCCACTCTGGGGGCAACCCGATAGTGCTCGCTGCTGCATGAACCGCACGTTGTGCATCAGTGTGTGTAGTGTGAAATGTCGTTTGTGCGTGAACGAACTAAGGATCCGTTCACTGCATCTAAAGACCAGCTTGCCAAGAGTAACCTGCACCTAGCCAGTTTATTTCTGTGTGTAAAAGTGTGACCCCCTTAAAGCAGAGTCTAATACATGCATGAGGAAGTGTTATCTCCTCCTTGCGTCCCTGCCTTAATTTGTATTTTAATGTTAAGTGCTCACCCACGCAGACACGAACTGAAATGCTCTTAATGATTTTTCCAAGTGCTACGTTGTGTGTTATTTTGTTTTAAGATGCTGGTAAATAATTTCACATTTTAAGGAAAATAAACATTCAAAGACGCTTGCAGTTCTGGCAGTCATATTGCCAAGTTCACAGAACAAATTTCCAACATCTCTTATATTAATTTTCAATTTAATTAATTTCGCTGTTTGAAAAGGATTTAAATGAATGTTGCGTTTTTATTTATTTATTTTTTATAATGTTTTATGTCTTCTGCTCACCTGTTCTGGCATTGTTGTGTGTTATGCATATTTCAGATGCACTTAGTAACAATGTGAGACTCTCCTAAAGAACTCTGAACATTCTAATCCACTTAAAATAATCTACTGATTACTTTCCTGAACTCAGTTGTGTTTTGTGTGAAGTGTTTTGCATTTTGTTTTGTGTAAACATTTCCCACAAGATGCTGGCGGGAAGGTGTCCATTGTTAACGGTACCTATATGCCACCATCTTTAGTCTGATTCAATGGGTCTTCGAGGGCGGACATGCGCCACGTGCCACTAGAGCATCATAAAATTGTGCTGATCATTTAGGGTGTGAATAGTTAAACATTAAATTTTACCGGAACCTTTTTCTTAGCAGTGCTCTCCAGTGTGCCGACCCTCCTCTCCACCGATTCGCGACCCCGGAGAGTTTCATCACGTTAATTTTCACCGGGTAGTTAAGCTATTTTCACCACATAGGCCCCTGGCAGGCCTCGTGTGCCAGGCTTGCTTCAGACACGGGGAGATTGTATGTTACCACGTGTAATCTTTCTGGTAATATATATCTTTGTTCCAATTCACATGTCTTATTTTAACGTAAAGAACTTTCACGTCGGGAACTGGCCCTAATCAGTAAGTGTAACCATGTGCTCAGAGTGTGTAAATTATTGTCATGACTTTCTTGAATATATCGTAAGACATGTGCTGCGAGGGGATGCCGCCACAGGCTGTCGAGCTTCAACGTCCCTGAGAGGAGATCCTTGCGCTTTTCCGAGTAATTGAAAAGCTGGTGTTCTGAGAAATTACACTGTATCCACCTACATCGCTAATCTGGAGTATCTTTAAGGTAATCTGGCACAGTACGCCTCTCGCAACCCCCAAGCCACGTCGCATGGCGCTGCAACCTGTAGCCTTTTCGAACAGAAAGTGCATCAAAACGAACAGGTAACTTCATCACATAGCTGGTTCAACTCGTGTGGCTTAACGAACATGTTACTGCCATAACATGTGTGCTAACTTGGGACCAAATAGTGCAATGCAATGGACATTTCTACTCGTTTTATGTCACAGCAAAATGAGCATGTGGTCGCAATTTCGTATTCCGGAAGTCGCCATTGTGCTTTGAAACCATGTGGAACTGTGAACATGGCTGCCATCTTGTGCGTGTGCCGACACCTCATGGTTCGGAGAGCGTGGAAGTACCCACAATGTCACCACACTTCGTGGTATTCCCATGGCATCAACGCGCGCCTGCTGTCTGCGTGGTCCGGACTGGCTGTGCACTGACCACTGCACCACCCAAGGTCAGTTGATAGCCCTTACGCACCTTGGGTTACGAATACCCGCAACGAAGTTGCTGCTCGCGACACTGCCAAGATGTCTACACCTGTTCCACTTGACCTTGGCGCATCCTACAACCTGCCCGCCTTCACCTGTCTGCAACCAAGGTAACATCTGTCCACGACGTTTGGGCCACTGCAACACCTACACCGAAGCCAAAGGTTAGTGTACGTGTTCAGCGTTCGCCATGTGTTTGTATCACGTCTCGTACAAGCTCAAATTGTGTATCCAAGTTCTCTCGCCATTTCATTGGTACCCACTGCTAGTACCACCATGCATCAGTGTGTGTTTTGTTTTCATTGTATTCCTGCTATGCCACTTTGCGAGCGCTATATGTCCAGCTATCATCCATCAGGATACAAGAGCTAATCAATGAGTGTAACCAGCTGCCCTCTGCATCCGACTGTGTAAATACTTTCATATCTTCACTCATTCTGACGGGATCGGGAACCGAGAGCTAATCAGTGGGTTGGCAACCGTCCTCTGCGCCTGACACCCCTATCATCGCCACATGCCCGAAGGTAGGCGGGTTGACAGTCCCTCCCCTCTGTGCGAGAAGTGGGTTGCCGAGAGGTAGTAGGTGAGCATAGCCAGCTCCCCTCTGCACCTAACATCGTTCTTCATCGCCACGACAAAGTCAAAAAATTGCAAGTGTTGGACAGTAGAAATTTGCCCACTTCTTGTTAGTGTGTTTCGCCATCCTAGTTGAGATGCAGCTTCGTGTTTATAATTTCACCATGCTGATCTGTGTTCTGGTCGCTTACCAGTGTGTTAATTTTCATTTTACAATCACCACTGTTTACATGTCAGTGTTGCCAACCCTGATGTCTTCCTGTGGTCTGTAGGGTGTGCTATCCTCACCAGGGTATGATGCGGTGCTGTTTCACTGCCTGACAGATATTGTGTTTGTTTATCATGTCTGCCAGCTTGTTTACATTTCGCCACCAGGGTTTGTTTACCTCCCAGTGTGCAGTGCCCATCCCTGCTCCACTGTTGTTTACATTCCCTTGTGCCCCGCCGTTGTTTACATGCATCCTGCATCATGTAAACTCTTCAGTTCATTTGTTTATCGTGTTTACTTCCCAACTTGTTAGAGTTCTTGTTTGTTTATGTCTTGCCAGGGTTTGTTTACGTTCCAGTGTTGTTTACATGTGTTTACATGTCCTTGCTGAGTTTGTTTGTGTTTCATCGCCAGGGTTCCTTTACCTCCTAGTGTTCAGTGCCCATCCCTGCTCCACCATTATTTACATCCCCCTGTGCCCGGTCGCTTGTCTACTTGTTTACGTATCGTCTTCAGGATTTGTCGACTAGCCAGTCTGATCAGCTGCTGTTTACATTCGCAAGTGCCACATCGCTCACATTCTACCCCATTGTTTACATGACCCCTTTACAGTATGTAAACTCTTGTGTGTTTACCTGTATTAAGTGTCGTTAATCGTATTGCTCAATACTATGTTGTTTGTGTCGTTTCTGTCTTGTCGTTCTGTACCATGTCCATGGGGAAGATTTTTTTTTTCTCTCTCTACGCTCGAAAAATATTTTTCTGATTTTGTCCACTTGTCATTGTTACACCTCAACGACTCTGCAACATAACCACAGTGTGGGGGAGGTGCTATCTCTCAGCACCCAGCTAAAGCACAGAGAGGCAGCGCCCCTTGCACCGCATTGCCCTATCGGACTCACCAGTGTAATGAGGGGGGGGGGGGGGGATTTGAGGTTGCCCTCGCTCTTAAGATGCTGGTAAATGAATTCACATTTTAAGTAAAATAAACATTCAAAGATGCTTGCAGTTCTGGCAGCCATATTGCCAAGTTCACGGAACAAATTTCCAGCATCTCTTAGATTAATTTTCACTTTAATTAATTTTGCTGTTTGAAAAGGGTTTAAATGAATGTTGTGTTTTTATTTATTTATTTTATTACAGTGTTTTATGTCTTCTGCTTGCCTGTTCTGGCATTGTTACATGTTATGCATATTTCAGAGGTGTTTAGTAACAATAACGAGAGACTGTCCTAAAGAACTCTGAACATTCTAATCCATGTAAAATAATCTACTGACTATTTTCCTGCACTCGCTGTCTTTTGTGTGAAGTGTTTTGCATTTTGTCATGTGTAAACAGTTCCCTCGAGATACTGGCAGGAAAGTGTCCGTTACTAAAGGTACCTACATGTCACCATCTATAATCTGATTTAATGGGTCTTCGAGGGCGGACATGTGCCGGGTGCCATGGGAGCTTCATCAACTTGTGTTAATCATTTAGGGTGTCAATAGTTTAAACTTGTAAATCTTACCGAAACCTTTTTCTTAGCTGTGTTCTCCCGTGTGCCGACCCTCCTCTCCGCCAACTTGCGACCCCGGAGAGTTTTGTCACGTTAATTTTCACCGGCTAGTTAAACTATTTTCGTTGCATAGGCCCTTGGCAGGCCTCGTGTGCCTGGCCTTCTTCAGGCATGGGGAGATTGTATGTTACTACGTGTAATCTTTCTGGTAATATATTTCTTTGTTGCAAATCATGTCTTATTTTAACATAAAAAGCTTTAATGTTGGGAACTGGCCCTAACCAGTAAGTGTAACCACGTGCTCAGTGTGTGTAAATTATTGTCATGACATATATCATAAGACATGTGCTGCAAAGGGATGCAGCCACAGGCTGTCAACCTTTAACGACCCTAAGAGAAGGAGATCCTCGTGCTTTTCCGGGTAATTGAGAAGCTGGCGCCCTGGTAAACTACAATCTGAACCCACCTACATCCTCAATCTTGAGTATCATTAAGGTAATCTGGCATTGTACGCCTCTTGCAACCCCCAACCCACGTCAAGTTTTAATGTCATATCTTGGGAAACACTCAACTGTCTCCCACCAAATTTTGGAAACCGGTAGTACTATGGTAGGCCATATAAATTCATATTGCACCTTCGTGAGAAAAATAATAAAAGTAGAAAAATTCAAATTTTTGTTTTATTAGTTGAAGAGCAGCACTAAGAAGCCTATTTTATTGGAAAAAATGTCAAGTAGAATTACAAAGGGATCCAGTAGAGAGCAGAAGTGTGGTTTCTTTGCTGGGCATGCTATGAGAGCCATCTATGACAGCATTACTTCTCAGTTGTACTATAGCCACTATGGAGAGCAAAGCATGGCAAGTTCTTAAGAAGAGTTATGTAATTTGAGTTGTGACTGTTTTCTTGATAAAGGGGTGTAAATAGGTGTGCAGTAACTTTTCAGGAATGGTTGAATTTTTCATGTTATGATGTTTACTATGAGAAAAAGGACTGCATTATTGTAATTTTACCACGTCATGTTTGACATAATTTTGAGTCATGTCACCTTTCCTGACAGTCACATGATTTAAACTTGAGCATGTCAAAAAAATGTTTTTGAAGGCGTGACAATCTTCTTGTTGGATGTAAGTGGAATGATTGTGGAAAGTCAGTGGCAATGGGACCGACACCGACCGGCTGTCATGTTGTGATGTCACCTGATCACCATATAGGATCTGGGTGACGTTGACACTATCCCCATGACATTCACCCTTGACCTTGAATAACTTGGAACCCAAAATTTTTTTTAATTAGGGAAAATTGTAAAAACTTATTTAAAGATATATGCGCAGGAGGTCCAAGGTTTTATGGCAGGGGGAACTACTAAGCTCCAGACACGACTGACCCTCGCCAGGTCGCCCGGTGGCCATCTCATCAGACATGTTGGATGTCTGCAACCTTGATCTTTGACCACAGTGACTGTAACCTTAATGAACTGCAAAACTGGTGTGACCAAACGACACCACCAGCCGGCCATACCATACACCCATACAAATGATGATGGTCAATCTCGAAAAAAGTCTCCTAATAAGTCTTGTAGCTAACCTCTTCGCACAGAATCTTCGCAAAACATTTATACCAGAGCTGCCCCTGCCAAAGGGCCATACTAACTTGCCAAGCCAACTTACCAGGTCAACCAACTAGTCGTGAAACATTCCTCAAAAATATTCCTTAAAAAACATTCCTCATTTCATTTGTTCGCCATATAGAACTCAATTTTAAAAGACCTGAGTAAGGCATAATACTTAAAATCGAACCATAGCCCTCCTGTTGTACGTGCTCATATAAATTAAATCTAAAACAGTCTCTCGCAATTGATTATTTACTCCACTGAGTTAATAAGTCTTTCAGAGAAGCATATGGGACTCTAAGAAATTGCACACATATTACTATGTATACACGAATTTAATTTATTTACTTATTATATACATTCTATCTTTTTAATTATTTTGTACATTGAATCTTTACATTACCCAGATGTTTGCAGAACATGGATAATAGCCAACAATCTCATTTGATGTAACTTGGATCCTTTGTTTTATCGATGATTGAAGATATCTCTACAATGTGTGAGAGAATCCCCACGTATTTGCAGGTCAATGAAATGTCTTGAGTTTATCAAGAAGTACATTTGGGTCTTTGGGAAATATGTAAAGAGCGTTCTTGATGCCTTCTGCCTTCTTCACACCACTTGTAGAAGGAAACTTGTTGGTTAAATGTGTGGGAATGTCGAGAGAATCATCATCATACTTAATCAACACTCGTCATAGTCATTATCATCAATGCTGTCTTCATGGTCATCTTCATCTACTGTTTCATTCTAATATCATTTTCTTTTCTTTGTAGGAGTTGCATGGTCATCATCAGTATTTAGAGCCAAAAACCATTTATTTTTAAGTTCCTCGACTTCACGTGAACATCTTGCAAGTTTCATTTCCACACATACAGACTCTACCATGCCTCTTAGGTCTTTCATTTGGTCATTAGTATTAACTGTATCGTCATAATCATTTGTGGAATCAGTACCCATTGATGCAGCAGGGTGTATAGACATAACTTGCTGGCTCTCAAAAGACAAATCATTGTAGTTCTTGATGTAACTGTTCAATGTATCACCTTGCATAAACTGTATGTGCCCAATGTCATAACGCTTCATTATGCAAGTCCTCATTATCTGCAAACATTTTATATAGTATATTAATAGGAGGTAATGAAGTCAACACATGCTGTCTCAAGTCAACCAAAGGTGCTTGACCTTTACATTTACTAGTGTCTCTTTAAATTATTGCTTCTACCAAATGTTGTACCACAGTTGGTACATGATAGTGATTTGGAGGTTGGTCCTTCTAAAATTGCCTTTTTTCATGTCTACAAGTATGGCAGCTTTTACAGGAGATATTTCCACAGTATTTCCACTTGTTTTCCGTATAATTTTCCAGCAGTGGAAGAATGTACATCCGACTTCTGGTATGTGCAGTGATGCTAAACAGTGACGACAAAGATGGAATAACGAAGACACTAAGGAGTTGCAGTTGGCTTTGAGGGATATTGCTTCCAGGGTACATGCTACAAAGGTTCGCCACCTCCACCCAAATGGCAAGAGTGTTGGTCATGTGGACAGCTGGGGCATCTGAGAGTCTATTGCCCACAACAGCAGCAGCAGAAACAGAAGCAGCAAGGTGAAGAACAAATGGCTTCAATGAGCACATGCAAGCACTTGCGAGAAAAAATTTGTGAGCTTTCTGCATATGCCCAACAACTGAGAGACCGCATCAATAAGCTGATGTTACAAGCTGTACACCTCACAAAGCAGGTTGAAAAGGCACATGATAACTTGCGAGTGCTGTCCAGATGCCCTGCGTACACTGCAGTAGATATGAAAGGCCGGAGCTGGACCACTCCACATTTTCATCGAAAAATCAAGGAATTTGAGGCCAAAATCAAGGTTTTTTGCCTCAAATTCATGGTTTGAAATTTCAGAACTTTCACTTAAAAAAAAAAAAAAAAAAAAAAAAATTTACCACTTTTTTTTATTTCAAAAATATTGTGCAAGCAAATTTCTCGCTTTTCAAGGAATTTTTCAAGTTTTCTAGAAATAGCAATTTTGAAATCAAGTAATCCAAATCAAGCAAATTCAAGATAAAATAAAGCAAAATAAGCAAAAATCAAGTGAAAATATTAAAAAATATAATTGATAGAAGTTATAAATTTTTTAAGAGAATTCTAGATAATGGACAAATTTTCCATTTTTCATTTCTTTTAATCTTTTATACATTATAAAACCTCCTTCTCATTTATTAGTTTCAAAGAATTTTTGTTAAGTATCTTGACATAGCGCTCTGGCAGTGAAATTTTTAGTTTACCATCTAGAATACAGTTAATTTTTTTTCCAACATTAGATTCACAAATTTAAAAATATGTAGCAGTAAACCATTAATTTTTCTATATCTTGTAGTTTGGTGAATTCGAGTTAATTGTTGAACTTGTTGAGCAGAGATTCCATTTTTTGTGTTATTTACAAAAAAAAATTATTAAAGAATTTTTTTTCATTCTTTCAATAAATTACATTTCTAATTAAATACAATGGAAAGTAATACTATATCTAAGCAATGTAAATAATGTGGCAAAGTATTAAATACAGATAGTTTTCACATGCATAAATACACACAAGACAAGCATATTAACACTTGTAAAAATGTTGTTCTGAGTATGACAAAAATCAATACGAGTTAAAAAAAATGGAAAGTACTAATGTATGAATATGTCAAAAATCATTATGAGTTAAAGAAAAGAGGAAGTACTATACGAATGTGGAAAATATATTTTTATAATCAACAGCTCAAAAACCATCAAAAAAAACTAAATCACACAACACATCAGTAGATATTCTAAATGAAATTAAAAAGGAGAATTATCCAACAAAAACATGCACAGTTTGTAATGAGAATAACTCTATAAAATAATTTTCTTTTAATAAAAGTTGTAAGGATAAACATACAACTATTTGTAAAAATTGTTTCTTAACAAGCAGTTAAATATGATTTCCCAATAATTTTAACATCTTTTTGATGCTATTCCACTATATTTTTTTCTTATATATTTTATTTTGTAATAAAAAATGTTTTCCCTTTAAATAAACAAATATGGAGGCTTCGAAAATATATCATTTGTTGAGCGAAAATACAGTGAGAGAGTTAAGAATTATAGTTGGAAGATTTGGAATTAAATATTTGTACATGCTGCGGAAAGCTGTTTTAATTGCAGCTATTATACCATTTATTATTGATGAGCAAAGAAAAGGAAACTTTAAAAAATTTTCCTATTCAAATTACACTATAAATAAATGTTAAAAAACCATTTAAAGAAATACTCCCATTTTCTTCTAATGTTTTCGTACAACCTAGAGATAAAAGTAAATGTGTAACAGAGTGGACAACAAAGAATAATTTCGCAAATTTACCTTTATCTGATGCTGATATCAATCAATTATATAAACAAGATAAAAATGAATTGAAAGAAATATTTCCTTATTCTACTAATGTTTTCCTGAATAAAAGAAACCAATGAAGCGTACTTAATTAATAAAGTTTTTAAAAGTACGATATCAACATATAACATTGAAAATTCTTTTAATTTATTACAACCTATTCATTTTTTGACTTTGGTTAAAAATAAGGTAGTTGAGAAAATACATGAACATTTGATCAAATTTAGAGAGTTGAAAACCAGCATGAAATTATATATCAATTGTCTTAAGCAACAAAACAATCAAGTAGAATTATTTACATTTCAATCACAAAATTTTACAATATTGATGAAGGAGATATTAAAATAATCTATAAATGCATAATACAAGAAATAATTACACATTTTTCTGAATTCAAAAAAGAGGTTCGGGGTGAGCTTTGGATAGAATAATGGAAATACAATAAGCTATAAATAAGTATAATCCATTAAATGCTGCATCATATATTGAACTACCTGCTTTTGTAAAGAATAAGAAAGCATGCATAAATATTTTTTTTTTAAATGATCAAAAATGCTTTCTGTGGGCTCTAAAATCGTCATTATTTCCGGCTGACAGCCATTCAGATAGAGTAACCAAATATAAAAATGTGGTGCTAAATATTGAAGCAATAGATAAATTTGAATATCCAATTAAAATTGATGATATACCAAAAATAGAAAATCAATAGACATATCCATAAAAGTATACTCAATTGAAAATGACAGTAAGAAATCCATGTTATATCCATTAAAACTCGCAAAAATAAAAGGGGTAAGCATATAATTTAACTTTATTTCAAAGAAGGTGATAACTCGCATTACTGTTGGATTAAAGACTTATCGAAGCTGCTTGCAGCGCAAAAAAAAAAAAAAGCAACATAAAACTTATATATGTGATATGTGTCTTCAATTCTTTTATTCCCAAGAGAAATTAAGTAAACATACAGAAGATTGTTCAAAAAATGAAGCATTAAAAATTCAATTACATTCGAAGGGAGAGCAAATATTTTTCAAAAATTATAAATATACAATGAAGGTTCCATTCACAATATATGCAGATTTTGAAACATTTCTAAATAAAATATCAACAACTAAATCAAATCCAAAAGAAATGTATAAATTTTAACTAATCAAAAAATATCCAGTTTTAACAGAAGATGATATTGATAATGGCCTTTATAAAGAAATACTTAAAGAAAGATATAAACTTACTAATGATCAAATAAATAACATTGATTTAAAATTGAATGACGAATCATATACTATGAAATATCAACTACACAAAGCTTCTGGATTTTGCTATTATATTGTATCTGCATATGGTGATTATAAGCCACCAGTTGTATATCAAAGTCCAAATGCACATAACATTTTTATACAACCAATAAAAAGGAAAGTAGAAGAAATTGGTGAAATATATTCGCAAATTGAGCTAATACATTCACTAACAGAAGAAAAAATATTATATATTAAATTTAAAAACTGTGTTTCATGTGAGTGTGAATATACGGACAATAATATAAAAGTACGTCGTCATGATCACATAAGTGGAAAATTCATTAATCCTGTATGTAATGATTGTAGTCTAAAATTCAAATTAGCAATTTTGCACAAATTTATTTTCATAATTTAGCTGGATATGATACTCATTTATTTATTAAAGAGTTAGGATATGATGAACAAAATATAGATTTAATAGCAAATAATGAAGAAAAGTTTATAACTTTGGGAAAAACTCAGAAAATTAAAAAAATGAAATTTATAAACACATTCAAATTTATGGCTAGTAGTTCAGATAAATTATCATCTAATTTAAGTAAAGATGAAATGAAATGCAAAATAAAATCATTATCCAGAAGATCAAGTTGATTTAGTTATTTAAAAAGGTTTTTACCCACATGATTATATGGATAATTGGAAGAAATGACAAGAAACTGAACTTCCACCAAAGAGTGAATTTTATAATAAATTAAACAAGTCTGATATAACTGACGATGATTATGAACATGCAAAATATGTATAGAATCAAGTTAATATTAAAAATCTTGGTGAATACCATGATTTATATTTTAAAAGTGATGTATTATTTTTAGTAGATATATTCAAAACTTTTAGAAACACATATATAAATTTAAATGATTTAGATCCAGCATGGTATTTTACAGCACCAGGTTTATCGTGGACAGCAATTTTGAAAATGGCTAACAACCATTATATTTATTACATAACTATTATATGGTTTTAATGATTGAAAATGGAATTAGAAGTGGAATATCACAATATTGTAAGCGATATGTTAAAGCTAATAACAAATATTTAAGATGATTTTAACTTTAATCAAGAATCATATTATTTAACATATCTCAATGCCAATATTTTATATGGTTGGGCAATGTCTCAATATTTACCATATGGAGGTTTCTATTGGGTTTACCATACATTATATGATTTAGATAACTGGAGTGAAAAAATATTAAATTTGAAAGAATATTCACAACGTGGTAATATATTAGAGGTTGATTTAGAGCATCCATAAAAACTACATAATTTACATAAAGATCTTCCATTTTGCCCAGAAAATAAGGTAGTTTCAAAGACAAATCAATCAAAATTATTAACAACTTTCACAAACAAACAAAGTATGTAATTCAGTTTCGCAACTTCAAACAGTGTCTAAATAATGGATTAAAACTCGCTAAAATACATAGATTATTGATGTTTTATCAGTCTGATTGGTTGAACAAGTATATTGATTTGAATACAGGTATGAGAACTAATGCAAAAACTGATTTCGAAAAAGATTTTTATATGCTCATGAATAATTCTGTGTTCTGCAAAACAATGGAAAATATAAGAAATAAGAGTAGATATAAGATTATTATCAAATGCAGAAAAATGTAAAAAATTAATATCAAAACCAAATTTCAAAAGAAGTACAATATTGAATCAGAATCTTGCTGCACTACATATGAATACAACTGTAAAATTTAATAAGCCTATTTATGTGGCCTTGTCAATTTTTTGGACATACCGAAAGAATTAATGTATGATTTCCATTATAAGTGATTAAATCCAAATATTTTGATAAAATTGAACTATGCTATCAAGATACCGATAGCTATATATATATATATATATATATATATATATATATATATATATATATATATATATATATATATATATATATATATATATATATATATATATATATATATATATATATATATATATATATATAACAAAAGATTTATTCAAAGACATGAAGACAATGTTAGATAAATTTTATACAAGTGATTATCCAAACGACAATATCTCTAACATTCCTCAAATAAATAAAATTTAGGATAAATGAAAGATGAATGTAATAAGAAAATAATGAAAGAATTTGTTGATTTACAAGCAAAAATGTATGAATATAGAGTTGGCGATAAAGAAAACAAAAAATCTAAAGGTGTGAAAAAATGTGTTGTTAATAATAAGAGAATTACATTCAAAGACTATGAGAATTGTTTGTTTGATGAGAAAATTCAATATAGAATAATGAATTTGATAAGGAGTGAGAAACACAAAATATATACAGAAGAAGTAAAAAAGATTGCATTGTAATTGTGACAACAAGAGAATTATTCTAGAAAATTAAATTGATACATTGCCATGTGGATATCAAAATTTATAATTAATTTTGTTATTCTCCTCTAGCACCATTTTGGTGCTAGTCAAATCTTCATAATTTTATTAGGTGTGATGGGTAAGAAAAATATTTAAAATCATATGATGAATTCAGTGTCGGTGATTCACTGACACTTGGTGCTATACAAAAATTATTAATCACACCTATTTCCGAAAAAAAAAAGTTTTATATTTTAAACATCTTTAATCTCCAAAACAATGTCGATATCAGCTCCATCAAAATCAATCAATTTACCATTTTCGTCTCTAATTTCTAAGACAATATAATTAAAACTGTGATTGTTTATTCTATTAAATAATTGGATATGGAGGCTCATAGCTAATGTAATCTTTAAAACCAAACATAGTTTTTGTTGGAAAACTAGCAATTATATCAGTTTCCAAATGATTGGATTCATCATATTGTATGAACATGCCATATAAGTTACAATGAATATTGATTGTTTTATATGGATTAAAATTAGGCAATTTAGTGACTACAACACAATTTTTGAAATTTTTCAATAGTAATATTTCTTTCAAAGCCAAGAATATCTGATAAGTGTTCATCAAGTTTAATATCAATCTTAGTTTTGGTATATATTCTATTTTTCATATTGTCTGTTGTCGATTCAATGTTATTTTTTAAAAATGGCTCAATCAAATTTATAGCTTCTTTTAAAGATTCAACATCATGTTGGCCTTTGGGAATGGTTATGACTTCATTTTTGTCAACCCCAGCTTTCATTTTTTCAATTGTAGTTATAGTATTATTGTCTATATTTGGTGTTAAAAATTTTGTAGAATTCTGACTACTGCTATCGATTCATCTTTATGAATTATATCATAGTGAAGTTTCTTCTTCAGTATAGAACTATTGTTTGTTAACTTGAAAACTTTATTATCTATTTATTATACAAATTATTTAATTAAATGAAGAAGCGGCAGCCTTAGCTGCACAAAGTTGATTGGGTGTTGGTGTTTTAATTTCTGAAGAATCCTCTAGGAATAAGAAAAAATGGCGAACTTTTTGCCTGATATTAGAGGTATGATAGTTGGTCCTAGTAATAGAGGAAAAACAAATTTGATGATAAATTTTAATTATAATATGGGATGGTTAAATTTTAATTAATTACTTGCTTGCTCTTAAAGTTTGAATCAACCAAAATATATTCAATTACAAGATTATTTTGAAGTGATATCCAAAAAATTTAATGAACAAATGGCACATTTTTAAAATAACACGTGGGAAATTAATCCTTTAGATCAATGCGAAAACAAATCTCTAATTGTATTTGACGATGTTATTTTAGATAATCATGATATGATTCGTGAATATTTTACAATAGGACTACACAAAAATAGTGATGTTTTCTATTTGGTTCAAACTTATTCCAGAGTGCCTAAACAATTGGTAAGAGACTATACAAATTTTTTGTGTATATTTAGACAAGATGATACTAACTTAAAGCATATGTATAATGATTTTGTTGGTGGAGATATGTCTTGTGAAATACTTAAAGATATTTGTGCTAAGTGCTGGGACGAAGAGTATGGTTTTATTACAATAGATATGAATAGAAAAATGAAAAATGGGAAGTACAAAAATATAATTAAAAATTTTATTATATTTAAACAAATTTCAAAAACATGTAAATGAAGATAAGTTAAATTATATAAACTTAACCGTATTCGTGGCACTTGACTACACAAATATTGATCAAAAAACAGTATTTCTAATGATGTTTTAATCTTTTTGTATGCTATTCCAGGCGGTAAGTATTTACCACCTGAAAATATAGCACTAAATACTAAATTTGTTTTAGTGCTATATTCTTTAATATTATTATTATTTTTCAATTTTTCATTTTATTTAATAAAAAAATATAAATAACACATTTTCCCACATAACAAAATGGCCGTATCACTAGAAAAATAACTAGAGAAGAATACAGAATTGGCTACATTATTTGATTTAAATAATTTAATTTTAAAGATAAAAGAATAACTGTTGTGTTAGATAATAAAAATTATCCTTGATTTTATGCTAATCAAATTGCTCGATTACTTGTCTATAAGTGACTTAGAAAATGCTGTACCAGATAAAATAAAAGAAAAATATTTAAAATCAGACGGTGAATTAGGTTTCTGCAAAACACTGACACTAAGGGCTATTCAAAAATCCAATTGTATATAATTCAATGAATTTGGTCTATATTCTTTAACATTATTTTCTTCAATTTTTTGTTTTCTTCGTAAAAATGAATAATATAAAAACACTTATGAGAACTCGCCTATTTCACTTGGACGTAGTGTCGTAAATAAAAATGGTGTCAATTCTGGATATAAATTATAAGCTTGCTTACTTTGATAAACAAGTTTTTGTGATTATTGATAAGGAAAATAATCCTTAGTTTAAAGCAAAAGATGTTCCTAAAATTTTGGACTATGAGAAATCTAGAAATGCTATTCAGAACCATGTATATGATGAAGATAAGCTATATTTTGAAAATATTAAAAAGGACCTGAAAACTGGGCTTCCTTCAAGTATGAAACCACATACCAAATTTATTAATGAATAAGGCTTATATTCACTTGTTTTTCTTAAAAAAAAAAAAGAAGCAAAATTTTTTTTAAAATTGGGTAACTTCTGAAGTTCTTCCATCAATAAGAAAGTGTGGTGAATACAAATTACAATAAGTAATTAAATTACATAAAATTAAAACAATTGGAGCATGCAAATAAAGTGATAAAAATAGAAGTTAATAATTTAAATATATTTTTTAAAAAAATTCAAGATAAAAATATAGAAAATTTAACACAAACAGTTCATATAGCATTAGATGCAATAAATCACAGAAATGAGGTAATACGAGAACTGACCCCTCATGTTGTACCACAAACACAGAATCAAAATTTAAATCCAACTTTTATTCTTCTAAAATTATTTGATAACACTTGTGAATATGATTATTATGTAATTATAACTCAAAGCTATGTCCAAAGACAATTGTTTATGATTCAAGATAGACATCCAAATTGTGAAGAATTATTGAGATTTGAATATATTCCAAATTCTATAAATTTAGACGAAAAAAATGAAGGAAACAATGAATGAAAATATTGAATTTTTCTATAACTATTTTAACATTGCCGGAAATAATTATACTCAACAATGATGAATTAATTATATAAATATTCTTATTCGAATGGAGTAAGAAACTAATTTTTATTTTAATATTCACTATGGTTAAATTTTAATTAATTACTTGTTTGCTCTTAAAGTCTGAAAAAATAAGATAGAATAAGAGAAATTCAGTAAAAATTCTTAAAAAATCAAATTTACGAAATCTCTGTTTTATTAATGAATTTGGTCTCTATTTTATAAGATTGTTTTCTTCAATTTTTCATTTTATTTATAAAAAAATATGTATAAAAACAACATATCTCCCCATATACAAAATGGCAGAATCATTATAAAAACAATTAGAGAACTTAAAACTAGTAGATGGTAATAAATCAATTTCTTTATTTGATTTTAATAAATTATTTTTTAATAGTAAGAAGGTTAAGATTGTGTTGGATGATAAAAATGAGCCCTGGTTTTGTGGTAAAGATGTTGCTGAAATAAGTATTCAAATACAAAACACCTTTACAAAATTATGTTCTTCCAAAATATAAAGTATTTTTATCAGAATTATTAGGACCCAAATTGGGTCCCAACTCGATTATCATAGTGGTAAAGCAATTTACATAAATTAACCTGGTTTATATAAACTTATTTTTAATTTGCATACTGAAATTGCTATAGATTTTAAAACGTGTATTTAAAGTAGTTCTTCCTTCAATTAGAAAATATGGCTCTTATAAATTACAAAAAAACATTGAGTTAAAATACCAGCAGAGAAAATGATAGAACATATATCTGGACAACATGCTTTAGAATTCCACGAAAAATTAAATACAGGAGAACACGAAAAATTTAAACTACAAGAAGAAAATAGAAAACTAGAGCATTTTAACATGAATATGAAAAATTTTATAGACCAAGAAAGTTAAACAGGAAACAAAAAATGGTTATATGTACATTGCAACATCTAGGCGATATGCCTCAATGAACAATTTTAAAGTTGATGAAACAGATAATTTAATCACCAGAAATGCAAATTTCAATTCTTCGCACTATGAACAAGATAAATTTTACATTTTTGTTTCTATAACAAAGTTAACGATGTAAACAAAACAGAAAAATTAATTCACGAATTACTCGACGATTTTTGTGGTAAAAAGAACAAGGAAATATTTGTTTTGCACTACATTTATTTGCTTGAAATTGTAAAATCAGTAATTGAAAACATGAATAAACATTTTGTCTACATCAAGAATTTAACCAAAAATCATTTATCAGAAATGTATACTTTGTAACCAATTATTCCAGAGCCAGTGCCTTTAAGTAATGATGATGAATTATCTAATTTACAAACAAAATTATTTGAAGTATTAGACGACTTCATTGCTGAAAACAAATTAATATTGCGCAGAAAATTAATAGAAAGATTAGAATTAGGCAACACAGGTAATGCAAAATCTTGGAGTGAAACAAAAGCATTATTAAAATGGAAAGATGGTAAAACCCCAATTAATTATAATAATACACAAATTACAATTACATATAATTAATTTTATGTTTTATTCATTACGGTATTTCAGCCGGTACAAGTATACCGGCTGAAAATTATTTAAATTTACACTAAATCTGTTTTATTAATCCAAGAATTATGTGAATTATCAAAACCCAACCACTTTACAAATATTTTATCGCCTTTAGTTTTTGAAACTTTTTTTCAACCAAATATTCATTGGGATAGTTATTTTTCATGATTTTGTATTCATAAAAACTATCTTTTATTTCTTCGCCATTAATATCTTATAATTTATAATTTGGCACATCAAAATTTAAAACTTTACAAATAGTAAATAATTCTGTTGACCAATTAGCAGTATAACCTTTAAAAAAAAAAAAAAAAAATTCAGTTTACTCACACGAACAATATCTCCAACTTAATATTTTGGTTTAGTAAACACAAAATTTGTTTGCAATAATTTTTTTAATTTTTTTTTATTAACTTCAATCGGCTTCATGCCGATAGTGCTGTGCTTTGTGTTTTAGTCTTTCACTAAATTATCCAATATATTTACCCACTTGTAGTTGCCATTCAAAGCAAATTTTTTCCACATATTTTTCAAAGTTCGATTAATCCTTTCAACAACACTAGCTTTCAATTCAGAAAATGAAGAATAATTATTTATATTATGCTTTTGCATAAGATCTTTAAATATTTTACTATAAAATTCTGAGCCATTGTCGCTTTGTAAATTATTTGGTTTTCTTTTAGCTAATATAGATTCTAAAGCATTAGGTACATTCTTGGCTGTTTTATCTTTGATTGCTAAAGCAAACTTTGAAAATACATTGATAATTGTCATAATATATTTATAGCCTTTATTTATGCGAGATATACCTTTCAAATTTCCAGTATCTATTTCTACAAAATCAATTTGCCACAAATCATCAATGTTGTACAAAATAATGTTTCTTCTTGGAAAAATTTTTCGTACAGGTTTATATATTATATAATTCATTAATTATTCCTTCTCTTGCATTGAGCACATTTTTTTTTTTAAGAATGTTGATTTTTTAGAATTGCACAATGAGCATATACTTTTCTGGACTACTTGTCTTTTTTTTTTTTTTTTGTATTTTAATTTTTTATATTATTCTTATTGACTTTCTTGCACTTCGAACACCACGTATTCTCCATTTATATATATATATATATATATATATATGACATATTAAGACTTTCATTAAAAAAAAAATATGAACATGTATTGAAACACATTTATTTATTTTAGTTATAAATATGTATTTTTTTAAGGTTTAAGAATATTTCATTCTTCTTGCAAATTACTTTGTTGACCAACCAAGCATTACATGCAACAATATTTTATCATTTTCATCGAACGATTATGCATTTCAATTAACTAAATAAAATATTGTTGTTTAAACAAAAAAATACTTAAAACCAAATATTTCCTATAAACAACTTCACATATTTGCTCTGTGTGTGTGTGTGTGTGTGTGTGTGTGCGTGTGCGTGTGCGTGCACGCGCGGAACCCCCCCCCCCACACACCCCCCCCCCCCCCCCCTCAATATTTCTTGAATATTCCTATTGTAGTTGTAAACCCATCAGAATATTTATTTTATTCTTTTTTATTTTGAAAGATAAATTATCACCTTTTTTTTAGCATCAAATGGTTTACTATAATCAATATTTTTTAAAATCCTTAATCAAAGTTAGAGTATCATCAAGTACGTTATCAGAATTTATTTTATAAACAGTGCAATCCATCAAAGAAATTAATGAAGGTATAACATTGTTTTTGTGAAAAACATTCGTTCATATTTTTAAGCCACTTTGCATGCAAATCAAATACATGATGAAAAATTTTTCTTTAATTTTAGAGTCAACAAGTGTATGGCAATAATTCAAAATTAATTTGTTGAAATCTTGCAATTTGACATCTTTTTCTTTATCAGCAACTTCTTTGCTTTTTTCAACTGATTGGCTTAAATTTTGTAATGTGACATCTAATTCTTTATCAACAGCTACTTTGCTTTTTTCGAGTTTTGTGTTGAGTGTGTCGCAGTAACTCTAAACAATTTGTTTAAAATTTGTAATTTATCAGCTATTTCTTTATCAAAATATCTTTTATTGACAGCATCTTTAATATCTACAGGATCAGCCACATTATTAATTCTAAGATTTCAAATAAAAACATATTCTGTTGTGTAAACAAAAACTTTATTTATTTGATCTCATAAAGCAGAAACAGTGGTATTATATTTTTAATCTACATATGTTTTTAAATCAGAAATAGTGTTGTACTTTGATTCAACATCTTTTTTTAATGTTTGTTTTACATTATTTATTCGTTTTACATAATCAGCAATAGCGTTGTTGAATTGTAAAATTTACATCTTCTTTTATAGCATAATCAGAAACGATAGTTTTATATTTTGAATCAACACCCTTTTTTAATGCATAATCTGCTATCTGTACATCAAAAAATCTTTTATTGACCGCATTTTTTTTATCTGCAAGTTCACCTATGTTAACAATTCTTCGCCCCAAAAAAGAAACATACAATTTTGTAAAATCAAAACAAGTGCTTAATTTGCTTAGTAAAGAAGAAACACTCATATTGCATTTTAAATCTACATATGTTTTTAAATCATCAGCAATATTATCAAAGTTATTATTTAAGGTTTTGATTAATGGTTTCTCAAATATATTGGTCATTTAATAACATAAAAATTATTTAGCTAAACTTAAATTGTCTTGAAAAAAGGTGTAAAACAACTAAACATAATTGTCCACAGATAACAGAATTAAATTTCTGAACTCAATCATCATTGTAATAAACATTATTGTTTTTTGAAATAGTTAGTTAAATTATTAGGAATATTGCCTCCAAATGAGTCAAAATAATAAACATTATTATTTTCTCTAAAATAGTAAACCCAAGGAGTGCCAGGATTTGTTGAAATATCAAAATTATCCACAGTACATTCATTTTTTAGTATATTCTTTGATTGTTCGTCAATCATATAAACATTTCTGAAATTTTTTATATTTGATTTTGTTACATATTTTTCATTATCGATATTGGATAATGGAGCTAATTTTTTTTGTGGTCTTCCCCTCTTTTTTTGCAACTACACCACTTCCACCTTTATTTTCCATTGCTAAATTATGACTTTTTTGTTCTAATTCTTTTTAATTTTTGCTAGTTCAACAGAATTATAAATTGAAGTAGCTACTCTTGCTAAAGCACCAAGGTCAGTTAAAGCAGCAACTATGAGGGGCATAATTCCTCCATAATGTAAACCACTTCCAGATTTTTCTTTTAATATTTTTTTGAGTATTGGCAATGACAAGGTTAGCAAGAAACCTTTTTCTTCTTTTAATTTTTTCGAAGTTGATCTTTTGTTAAAAAAATTTTCTATACCCAAATCTCTTAATTGATCAATGGGTATATCAAAAATTAAGCTTTTTATCTTTATTTATAAGTAAAGAAATATTAATAGTTTAATAAAACATTTTAATTCCGAAACCTAATTTCTTTTTGTAAACATTGTTAAGGCAACAGCTGCAGAAGCAATTTTTTCACCAATTGGTGTATCTTTTTTTAACATGATTTCCTTTGCTTCTTTTTGTAAAAAATTTGATTAGCTTCATACCTAGATTCTAAATCTTTGATATCTGTATTCAATATCTTGATATTTGTAAGCTTCATCTAATTTATTTATTCCTGAGTCTCCTCATTCTAATCTTTCATTTAATTTTGTAAGTGGACCAGAATAATTATAACCAGGCAAATGTAATTCGGGCTAATTTAAATTGTTTAGTGCCCAATTTATTACACCTTTTCCATGGTGTTCAGAATTCTAAAATATGTGTGGAATTACATTTAAAATTCGTATTAAATATGGAATTCCTTTCAGATTATTAACAACAAAATCAGAAAATTTATTGGTTAACATATTCATTATACTTACTTTTTCATTGTAATAGTAGTTATTTACAGCATCTTCATCATGAATAATTAATCTATCGATTAATTTTCTAACATCGTCCATCCAAATATGTTCTTTTGGCAAACTATTGTATTTTTTTTATACCTTCGCTAGATTTAGGAGAGAATTTTTTAATATATTCGTGATAAATTGGTTTAATTATTTCATTATACTTTCAACCGATACTCGAAGCTACGTTCATAGTTGGATCATAATTTTGATATGCTGCATTTGTTAATAAAACAATTTCTGCATAATTTTTATAGTTTTCATTAGTGAATTTATTTTCACTAGTGTTTTTATCTGCAAGATCATCTTTTTTACTTTTTGTTAACAAATTAGTAAGGCTTATTGTTGATTCGTATTTTTTATCTTAGACAAATAGAAAATCACCATCAATTTTTACTTTTGCACCACCAATTTTAAAACCTTGCCCATCTCCACGTAAACCAAATTTATCATTAATAACGTTAATATTTCTAGAAATATATTTACCGAGATTTATAGTAGAAACACCTGCCATAGGTGGTAAATTTTTCAATGGTACAGTTCCCATTTGCGCTTCCAAATTAGGTGCTTCTTGTTTTGCAAATAATTCTCTTTCGAATGATGTTTCTTCTGGAGTTGGCAGATAATATAAATTTTTTGCAGCAACAGGAACAAGTGTGTTGCTTCACTTACTCATTCTATTTTTTTTTGCCAATATTTCGTATTTGAAAGACAAACTTTTCCCCCAATTGGAAAGACTAGGGGAAATTTGAATGTTTACAATAATAGAATCAAAATTGATATTCCTATAGGAGATGGCTGTTCTTTTCCAAAATATGCTTATATTTTCGAGCAATAGATTAATAAAGAGAGATAAGGAAGGAGATTAGGCAAAATACGAAAAATTAGATAACATTGATGTTTGTTCTAACTTTTTTCCTTTCAGTTTTCTGGTGTTGATAATAAATTTTTAGTAAAATCTGTTCATAGTGATAAAGCAAATGAAATAATGTATCCATTAAGATATTTGTTTGGCTTTATTCGAGGCGACAATGAAATTTACTGGAAAGGTAGGTATAAAATCACTTTTTTCCTAAATTCGCTGATAACAATTGTTTATTTGTTTATCAAAATAAGAAAGCAGATGGCACTAAAATTGATAGAGATTATGCCGATCTAGGCAAAATTGTTATTTAAGAAATTAGAAATTATGTACCCTGTTGTTGAATATGAAGTAAACAAAGCCATTGCAACTAAAGAAAAAATATACAAAGAAACTAAACTGCCAATTAGCTTTGATTATTGATAATTTTTAGAAAAAGAACTTCCTACTGGAACAACTATCTTTAACTTTTATATAAAAAATCAGTTTAAAAATTTACAATTTCACATGCCCAATTTTGTAATTGTAGGCTTTCAAACTAACAGAAAAAATCTAGCTGATAAGAGCATACGTGCTTCTATGTTTGATCACTGTAGTGTGAGTTATATTTATGTTAAAAATGGAAGAAATGAAATTTTTCCAAAAGAAAACTGCAATCTAGATATAGAAAGTGGCCTGTGCAATAAAATGTATTTGAATATAACGATTTTAGAAATTTGAACACAAAACTAGATACTGTATATAAGAAATAATGGACTTTATTATAAAGCAACTGTAAACATGTATTGATATAAATTATTATTCATTTTGAAGGTGAAGATCATTGTATGTCATTGATTGTTCATATAGAAAAACAACTATAGTTAACCCTTTCACTGCTATGGACGAGATATCTCGCCGTTCAATGTAGGAGCCATGTGTGCTATGGACGAGATATGTGGTCCTTAACTCAGCCTACCTTTAGTGCGAAGGATGAGAGATCTCGTCCTACTGTTAATACCCACATGCAGCCTGATTAAGTCCAACATTCTTTAGTCTCAGATAAGTGTGTCTTAAAGGGTCCTATTTACATTGAAATACTGTAGTTCTTGTTTCAAGCAATGTCAAGAGGAAGTGTGTCAGCAGACATTGTAGTTCCTATTTCGAGATACAGAGTGACATGGGTGGTGTTAAATGCCAGTCTGTGAGAAAGGCCAGCTGTTTGCCCTCCTGCCCCGTCATTGCCCTCCTGCCCCGTGCGGTGGCCTGGGCCACTTACAGAAATAAGATAAACAGGGATGGTGGGGAATTTTATTAGGGGTGGAGAAAGGAAGGAAAAGAGCTTTATGGCAAAATGTGGGACAGCCTGCCAGCTATTTAGTGTTGTATGTTTTGCTGCCGACTGCTGACTTTTTGGATAGTGTTATTACGCTAAAGTCTTAGTCTTTTTTTCTAACACTTTGTGTGATTGTATGTCATTTATTTGTAACTACAAAAATGAAGACACCGTTATCTGACAGACCAAGAAGCACTGATTTTCACAAGGAGTGACAGCGAAGAAGATGTATTTGCATCAAGTGATTCAGATGTAGAGTACACTCCACACAACAAAGAAAACTCTCCTTAGCCAACTACGTCTACTGTGATTACACATAGTATTTCAATAACAATATTTGAAGAATCGTCTTCTGAATTGGAGGAAGATAGCAGCGATGAAGAAAGGAATGAAAATTAAGGTACAAAAAGGAAGCGTGATACATTTTAGTGGTCTTTGAATAATTTGACTCCCATTATTCATCCCTATGATGATACAAATACAGGATGTAAAGCAAATGTAAATATTAACAGCCCTATCACAGACTTCTTTCTAGTCTTCTTTGATGTATCATTGATGACATTTGTACTAAATTAATGTAACAGATACTACAAGTATGCCATTGAAAATCCCTACAGATTTTTCAGTCCCATTCCTATGTAAAGCAATGGACAGATACAAATTGTGAGGAATTGTTTTGTTTTCTGGCAGTGTGTTTACTAATGGTACATGTGAAGAAACTGAAGCTAAGTGAATACTGGTCAAAGGATGCTCTTTTGCAAACACCAGTGTTTGGAGAGATAATGTCACGAGACAGATTTTTACTTTTACTGCGAATGTTGCATTTCTGTGACAACAGTGTGGATCAAGGTGGCTATCGTCTATTTAAAATTTGGGCTGTTGTTGATAGAATTCAGAATGCTTTTCGTATTTCATTTGTGTCTTACAAAAAACTGTGCATTGACAAGAGCCTGTTCCACTTCTAAGGCTGTTTGATTTTCAAACAATATGTGCCTTCAAAACAAAGTCTGTTTGGAATAAAAACTTTTATTTTGTGTGACTGTCTGACTGGATATGTTCTTGATTTTGTTGTGTACACTGATACAAATAGTGACATTGACGAGGCAAGTCTGGGAAAGTCTGGTGATATTGTGGCTACTTTATTGAAACCATACTTGGACGAAGGTCACATGGTATTTGTAGACAACTGGTATTCCAGTCCAAACCTGTTTCATTGGCTTCATAATCGCATAACAAATACACGTGGCACAGTACAAAAAAAAATAGGAAAAAGTACCGAAAATAGACAACAAACTGAAGAAAGGAGAGATTTCTTTCAAGTCATCAGGCGATTTACTTGCAATGAAGTGGTGCAATAAACGGGAAGTATGGATGCTCAACACCTGCCACAATGCAGATATGAAAGAAAGTGAAAAGATTGACAGGAAGAGTGGATGTAAAATAATGAAACCCACATGTGTTCTGGAATACAACATTAGCATGGGATCTGTCGACAAAACTGACATGGTTATAAGTTCTGTAGAATCAGAGAGAAAAACTACGAAATTGTGTAAAAAAACTATTCTTTCATGTATTGGTTCTTGCAGTTCTGAATGCCCATGCTCTTCACAAAAATGTTACTGGTAAAACATTGCCTCGTGCAACATTCCATTTAACGCTCATCTGAGTCATTCTGGAGAAATACTCAAAACAAAGTATAAAGTCTGGAGGAGGAAGGTTTGGTTTTAATTAGTTGAATAGTTCCCAAGATATGCTATACCATCCAAAATAAATAAAATAAGAAGTCTGCCATTTTGAAAATAAGCATTTGGCATGGCTGAAAACTATGAAAATCAGGGTTTCATTACTGTGTACTATAAGTTGGTTCGAATTCGGTGTATGGGTGCACAAGTTTTTAAAGGGAACACACACATACACACACACACACATGCAGGTAGGAAGATGACGTCCTAAGCCTATTCTTCCTTCAGAAAGTAGGTTTGAAAATATATATTTTATAAGTTAGCAAAATAAAAGTAAACAGTGCAATGTCACTATGCTAAAATCAATGTAGACATTATAAATTACAATTAATTGTAACATGAAGGTAATCTGCCAAAATGAGAAAACTATTAAAATTTCTCCAAAAAGGGTGTAAAAATTGTCTACACAGGCCTTGTCCACATTGGCTAAAAAAAAGTATTCAGCACAGGGGGTGAATTGGTGCTATGTAACTGCTAGCACTCCAGGGATGACACCATTAATAAGCATGTAGCATCGAAAGGGTAAAAGAAAAAACAAATATAAAAATTAGTGTTGATTTTAATAAAGCTGGTGGAGCTGGTACAATTTGTAATGTTGTTCTAGTTAGTGAACAAAATTTAACTTATGATTACTTGAAAGAAAGGATTACTGAAGATCTATAAATTTTTAATTTTGTTAAATGGAGAATGTAAACGATTTTACAGAAACAAGAAATTATTTCGATATTTTAATACAATATATTTTAGACTTATAGTTGAGTTGTTGCATAAAAAATTTTTAGGGATTTTTGATCAAATAAAAAATAATTTTTCTAATTAAAATTTTCTCACTTAAAAATTTTTCAATATTATAAGTGGATGATTTTTAGCTTAATGTGCTTGATTTAGATTGCTTGCTTGCAAAATTGCTATTTCTAGAAAACTTGAAAAATGGCTTTAAAAGCAAGAAATTTGCTTGATTTTAGCTTAAAATTTAATGTTTATAATGGTGAAACAAGCCTGCACGATATTTTTGAAGAAAAGTGGTAGTTTGCTTGATTTTAAAGTAAATTTGCATGATTTTTAGAATGCTTAAGTTCTTAAATTTCAAATTATGAATTTGGGACAAAAAACCTTGATTTTGGCCTCAAATTGCTTGATTTTTCATTGAAAATGAGGGGTGGCCCAGCTCTGGCTTTTTACATCTACTCACTGTGCCATATAGCAGTGTAAGGAACCAATGATGGCCCTTCTCAGCAGTGGCTCTGAGGATAGGAGTCCCACGGTGGATGTGCTTCGGGAAGTGAAGAATCTACTGCTTGAGTTTGAGAAGGAGAATGAAGCATTCAATAGGAGCTACCAATGCTTCAGGGTATGTCGGACAAGGATCTAGTCCGATCGCGACCAGTGCTATTCACTGCAAGAGCCAACACCTTTCAGATTGGTAGACGCAGTTTAAAGGAAGATGCAAGGGGAAATTCTGCAGTTACTTCATCACTTAAAACCAGTAATAAAGGGATTAATTCTTCTGTAAGGCACAAACGAGCATATTCTAATAGATCGAGAGAGTCCAACACAGCAGATGGGAACCTACCGAGAGTTTCCAAGATTCTTCTGTGGTTACTCATACACAGCAAGGACAACTGGTGTGGCTGTATAATCTACAGAGGTGGAAAGGGTACTTGAATCTATAAAAATGTTGAAGGCTCCTACCAGATTGTGAAAATGTTAAATGGTGTGGTCTTTCAGATTTGTCATTAAGGCTCTTGGGCAAAGCAGAAGGCTAGGCTGCCCACATTGACCGACTGGCACTCTACTAATGTCCTGATACTGCAGTCTGTTCAGGACAAACAGATTTGAGGAGGGGGCAGTGTTACACACTTGCTTCCCTTTATCTCTCTTGCACAAGTGAGTGGAAGAGGACAGAGTGATTATACAATAGTGTGCAGTGCCAATGACAGAGGCCAGCTGTCACGTGGTGCTGTAATAAGTATTTTGCGGCTCGCACACTTCTGACCTTCAGCTGATTGAATTTATGCATTTATCTGAAAGAATATTCTTGTTAGTGACCTAGTTTCTCTCAGTATGACTCGGGGTGTGGTGAACCTTCCAGATCAAGGCCAATAATAGTATTTAAGCGTGTTGGGCCCCCGAGTCAAGTAGAGAGTTTGGGCGATTGTGCGACTTTCAGGTATAGATGATGAGCCAGAATAGCAATGGGTGATGCCAGAAGTGACAGACAGGAGGAAAATCTGTGACTTCAAGCATCAGTGCAGTGAAGAGTGTGACTGGCAGGCTGGACTGTTAAAATGGATGTTTGAATGCAAAACACAAATGAATGACAACAGACAGATGAGTATGCATTAATGATGAATGTGAGTTAATTAACTATAACCAGACACATTGAGAAGGACTTGTTTTAGAGTTGAGATAGACCTTAACTACTGCACTCATTGAGAGAGAAAAAGTGGTGGTGGTGCTGCCATCATCGTTGTTGTTGTGAATAAATTAAAATCATATTTAGTTATTTTATTTTTATTATGACCTCCATTCCTCATGAACTCTGATACACCCCTAAGGCATCTTCTAACAGTATTTAAAAGTGATTTTTAATAATAATTTCAGATGTTTTGTGTTGAGTTTTTGGAAGTGTCCCTTGTAGCAAATCTAAACATGTTGACAAGTCTAGTGCCAGGTAATGTTTTTGTTGGGGAACATGGGACAGTTTTTTTGCATGGTGAACTTCATAGAAACAAAGTACACCTGTGGTTTCAAACTGTGATTTACAAACTATTTTATTTTCTTTGTTACACTATTTTTGCTGTGGTCTAGTGAAATATTACTTAGCAGTACTTCTCCTTCTGTGTTAGGGGCCGCGATGCCTTATGTTAGTGGTTAAGACTACTTGCCTCCACCCGAGGCAAACAGTGTTCGATTCCCGGCGTGGGGTCCCCCCCCCCCCAGATTTTTGCATGTGGTAATCGTGCCAGACGATGCAGCTGGTTAGGAGGTCTTGTGAGATCTCCTGTTTTCCCTGCCCTTTCATTCATGTGCTGCTCTATACTCTCCTCGCTTCACCCTCATCACTCTCAAGACCTCAATTATTATAAGAGATGCCCATATTTCTACACACACGCAAGCGCACACACCCATACTCTGTCTCTCTCTCTCATGTAAATAAAAAGTTTATATATTTTTTTCTGTACGAGTTCAACAGCTGTGACATTTTTCATGTTAGTTTGTATGTTTCCACCTATTTACATGCTCTCCTGTGTAGTATGTTTTGTGTTAAGTATTATTGTGGCTGTAACTTTATTTGTGGCCTGTGCTATAGAAAATTTTTTTTATTAACGATTGGTGAGATTTCTTGAACATATACTCTTGAGTATGTGTTCTCGTTGGGCCTACCGATCATGCAGGTTTATTCTATACTGTCAACACTAACTTGCTGTGTGTGCAAACTGTGTTTGTGTCGACTTTGCTTCGAAAGTGATTCTGTATCACAGACGTTGCCTTAGCACATCCGTGCATGGATGCAAAAGTGAAGCATATATGTGCAAGTTTGGGAATGCACTGCAAAGTCAACAGATTGTTTGCATTACGTATTATCCTGTTATATAAATATTCCCTGTGGTTTCTAAATGACTGTAGAATAATTCTGTAACTCATAACATTGTTCCATACATTTAGTTTATCAAAATGTATGTTTGCATTTCTTTCCAGTAATCTGAAAATATACAGGTGCCATCCATAACCTATCATTGGTTGTTGACAAAATGGAATAACCTCTTCGTACAACTGCAGATTCGTATTTAGCCAAAACGCGTAAAAAATTGGATAGTAACCCATTTACAATTCTATAGACGAGTTTTTGAATACTATTTCATGTAATTAACCTAAGTCGTGTGTGAATCGGATGGATTTAGAATAAACACTGAGTCTGTATTATAAAAAAAAGTTAATCATGAAACAATTTGAAACCTAAGTAAGCATATTACAGTTGTTTTCAGCAGTCGTTTAACTAATGATTGCTAATGGATTTTCCAGCAGAAAGCAACACACGTCACAAATGTGCTGTAACGTAATGCTTCTATTTATCGGGCATCTAATTAGTGGATTTTGCATTTAACGGACAAAATCTGAAGCCACAATTGTTTCTTAATGCTGTGTTCACTTCCGTTTGTACGGTGTGAAAAGTTTTGTTCAGCAGCAAGATGTGCGCACATGTGAACAGCTGTTAGACAAGTGGGTGGAAATTATTTTTAGAATCTTGCAATGGTTCAGCTGCAGGTGCCTATTATAGTGGTAACCATAATTTGTGACACACATAACAATTACTTTGTAGAACATGCAAACTAGTGAATGCATCCTGCCCAATATCTCTGTTTCTGTTTACTGCAGCAATTTTGTATAGTTGACAAAGCTAATTCCTGTGTATTGCTGAATTTCCATATAATTTTACATCTAGATGTTGCCATTAGTTTGATGCATGCTACCCTACTGCGCAGCGAGCATGTGTGCTCTACTTTTTGACTTCGCCCCATCATCACGCGCCGATAGAATTACGGGGCAATTCACATGGTGGCAGCAGACAATCCCGTGGCTACAGGGTTGATCCATGCAATTTCGGACAACTACAGGCACATGGATATTTAATGAGATTGTACTGCCCACCCATAAATTGACATGCGGTTGCCACCCCCTGAAGACAAAGCAGACAAGAGAAAATAATTTACAGGGATTCCGTAAGAAAGCAGCATTCCCGAGGTCAATGTCGTCACCACTGTAGAGCCTCGTGGAGAAGCAGTAAATAAGTCGACAGCTTCCAGGCAGGGAGGTAAAAAATGTGTGGCGCAGCCCACTCACTGCCTTGTAATAACCCACCCCGCCTGCATCCCTGTGGCAGCCACCAAAGCTGCAATTTCAAGTATATAAGGAGAAGCGAGGACCCTCTCACCAGTTCACATTAACTTGCCGACCTGTATATAATCGGAGGGCTCTCCAGGTTCTGCAGAAGACTCTCCAGTCTGAATAAGAACCACCCCCCCCCCCCCCCACGGGCGGAGGAAGGCTCCTAGACATCCACCAACAACTCCAGTTTCCAACCCGCAGCATGCGGAGGAAACCTCTGGTGAAGCTCCAAGATATCACAATGTCCCTACCCCTGCACCCCCTACCAGTGTCAATCCTTAAACTCCATGGTAGCAGGCCATAAACGTCTTCCCTTCTGGACAAACCACCCCTTGCTATTCGCTAGTAATTGCTACTTAGAATTTTTAAGTTAGTTTAGTTTTAATTCTTTACACAGGTTTGCCTTTACGTGAATTAACGTGACTCAAAATATTTCTCTTTAATAATTTCATTAGCATTGTTTATACAGAATCAATCATTCCCCTGTCTTCATATAGCCGTAATAAGTATGCTATGGTAAAACGTAATTTTTGTGAGGTAGTCATTTTACTTCCCTCTCATAATGTTTACCTAAGCAAGTGTAAATTTATTTCTTAATCAGTGGCTCATTAATTTAACAAGCAACCTCTACGGACCAGTCACGAGTGGGCCGAACACCTTGGGGTTCCTGGAGCCTGAAGAAGGATATTAAGTCTGAATAAGACCGGGAATTTCTGAGGTGTATCCAGTACGCCTGTGCCTGCCCGTTAAACGCTCATATCTAGCCAGTCCTTTTGTCACACCCATTACCTCGGTGTATATGCACAAGACCACATCCAGGAGGGCTTGAGCGGGGCTACTAGGTTGCAAGCACGCCTTCATAATACCTAGTAGAGTGACGAACCAATTAAGATATTTGTTATTTTATTATATATCGATCAAATTCCTAAGAAAGGCGGTGGGCGTAACAGTCAGATTAGACGTCTAGCCAGGTGAGCACTTCAAAGAAATGTAATTCAACGTGCCATCATCGAGCACCCCAGTAATTAGACACCACCCCTTCTTCCGCCACTAGTGAGACCAATCGATGCAGTTAGGGTAGTACCCCCAGCCACTGAAAACTGCAATTCCTATTTGGATTCACTATTAGGGATTTGTTTGCATTGGCCAGATCTAGATCACGTGAGTAATTTAGCACTCCCAGCATCTGAGCCAGTAACAAAGCCCTTACCACAGCTGTGTCCTGTTATCACAGAACCGCCAACAACTTGCCAAATACGTACTGCCGCAGAGAAAATCCTAAATATAGGTATTCTCCCTAAACCAGTATGAAACCACAAGGTAGTTACTGCATCAATCAATTTTGTCCCAGTGCATAAGCCTAGTAGGCCAGCCCCATTTAGGTGCCCAGGTAGCGTGAGGGAAGCTGACTAGGTTACTACCAGGGCAGTAATTGGTTCACCCCCATCTCATTTTAATATCATCCTCATCTGTTTATTCTGAGTTATTTCTTTCTCTATTAGTGACAGCTGGCATTATGCTTCTTGACTGCCTTTACAGTGAGTAAGATTAAGCTCCCTAGGGTTTGATTCCCCTCCATCTTCTCTCAGTCCTTCAACCAGATGATGTCCCTCTAGCTCCCCCAAAGTGGGCAGATCCATGACCCGCCAGGCATAATACCATTCAAATCCAACTGCACCGCTGAAGGGCGACGCCCTGGAGGGAATCAGCACTTACATCCACCTTACTTAGCTGCTCTGTCCATATAGAACCGCAGGGAGGATAGTTGTAAGAGAGGTCGTTGGAACCCAGTGGAGTGCGTCAATTGGCACCCAATGTGGGGCACATCTGAAAGTTGCTCAGTCTTGGCAGTTAGACCACGCCAGTCAAACCCCACCCCTCAAATAACAACACGTTGGTCGCAATTGACTCGCCTCAATTGGCACCCAACGTGGGGCATGCAGCTCCAAGTAGCTCAGCCTTGGGAGCTGGGACCATGCCATTCACTTCCCCCCCCCCCCCCTTTTTTTTCCCCATTTCTCCTTGCAGAGGAGAAGTAACTCTGACTTCGAGGAGTCAGGATTAAACACCCTGTTGTGCTCAACTAAATCTTGCAAACTAATGTAGCTCAGAAGGGAGGCTGCATAAAACACCGGTAGGATTAGCTGAGGCCAATAACATCAGAGACAGGGATATGCAACATGCAATGCCCAGTAGAAGGTGTACAGGTACATGTGTCAATGTCATCCCATGTACGTATTGCTGTAGACAATACCACTACGTATGTCTACGGTGGGAGGACACACCTAGATGCACAGATGGTCTAGAGTTCAGGTGTCAGACGTGCAGAGAGGTATAGATGATATGTCATTGGCCAGAGTGCGACGGCCAAGGGCATCACATGGTACGGTGCATACTGTGCAATCTGGAGTACCATCATAGATGCATTGGGTGGCCACATCAACGGACCACCAACCCTGGACAAGTATGCCAATGTGAGATATGTCGAAGGGATTACACCCACTGACTATGGAATCCCAAACCACGGGCTAGTCCCGTGACCTCCACACTTTATATGGAAATGCAGCTACCTGAGTTTAACGGGAAGCCACATGAGGACCCAGAAGTTTTCATACACGAATGTAAAAGAGAAATGAGAGAACATCTCATACCGTCCAAACAGGAGGTAGGCAGGGCACGCCACCAACTGGGCGGACATGCCAGCAAATGGTGGGAAAAGTATGGAGAGTTCATTGAGGAATGGATCCAATTCAGAACTTGGCTTCCCGCCCATTTTACCGAATGTGAGTTCCTGTCGGGATTGATTATGGACTTCTACTCGTGAACCCTGGCACCCGACGAGAAGGTAGAGTTGTTAATCTGCAGGAAGGAGTGGATATACACACACGTATCTATCCGGACCAGAGCGAGGGTCAAAGGTAAGGAGCACTGCCCGCACCCTCCTACCTTCATTCAGAAACCTCCTGCTAACCCCGCGACCGCAGACCGTAAAGGAGCTGGCAGGAAGGGTGAGGGAGATCGAACAAAACAACCGCCCCCTGTCTAGGAAAAATACACTGGCACACACAATCAAAGACACAGGCCCAGCCCCCTTCCCTAGACCACCCACAAGGCGAGACACGACCTCTCAGACACCCGTTACCCCTTTTCCATGCTGTTGGCACTGCCTGGGCTGGCACTTTAACCGGGATAGCGTGATCAGTCAGACTCTGGAACGGAGAATCCCTCCTCCCCAATCGCATAATACACAGCCCTAGAGACGAGAAGCGAGAATAGCTCTTCAGGCTAATGGTAACCCCAAAGGGATACGAACCAAACCACGATCCACGGTAACTGAAAGACCATTAAGTCAACAGATAAGAATAAGACAGAGCCAGCATCAGGACTCAAAACCCGGACTCCTGACCCAAAGTCCGAACCAGTTGCACAGAAGTGAACCTCCTAGAGACAGGACCCAAAGAGGGAACCAAACCCTGACTACCCAAGAGGCGAGTGAGACAAATGCCCTGACTTCCGGTCAGTAGCACTGACACAACCGGACACAGGAAGGGCAGACTCGCCTCCTCCCACGTCCTATAGGCGTCACACACTGCAGGCATCTGGAGGAGGAGTATCACAGAGAATACTATCCTCGACCTGTAGCTCATGTGTTCCTTATTCACCCCAGTGCAAGACTGGAAAAAGGAATACGATAACTGATAGAGCATGGCATAGCCCTACCAATAAGGTTAGTGTAAGAAGGCACCCTGCAGAGAGCACCATCACCGAGGCGAGTGAACCTCCAGTCTTACTCAAGGTCACGGATGAAGGGCCACAAACTCCACTGGTTTTACCCCTTGCCACAACTCTGGCTGTAAAACACCAGGAAACACCCGAGACAACCTCGCCAACAGACGAAAAAGTCTCCATAGCCTTCGCTCTCATACAGGAGGAAGTGCTACGCCAGGAACTTGAACTGGACGAGGCTATGTATCCATTGCCCCCAGACTCAGTTCCATCCACGCCACCCCTAGAGGGCGTTGAAATTTCGAAGGGTAGGGACACGTGGATATGCACCTTACTACCCCTCCTATCTCTCCCACTGCAATGGGAAACATGAAAAAGTAACAGGAGGGAGCCCACTGCTTACCAAGGGAGCCACGACAACACCGGTCAACCAGGTGACCAATACAACTGGAGAGTCATCAGATGGAGAGCCCGCTAAATGGTTAACAAGACCCACGGAGTATGTAAAAGCAGTTTTCCAGAAACTCGAAAGCATCGGCGCTGTTGATACAGCCCCTCCAACGTCTGGAGCGGAAGGTAACAGCGAGTGCTGCGTTGAAGTCTCAAGAGATGAATGCATAAGAACGAGCCAATCTGCACCAATAACCCAGGTCGCTGCCAGAGATGTCCACCAGGCAGACAGCGTCACCACCCATGCCGCCATTCCAGGACCGCCACCTGCCACTGTCCAGCCATGACGTACAACGCCACTGCGTGCCAGATGCATGATTCACAACCCAGGATGCTACAGGGAGATGCCTTGGCAAGCACCCACAGCATTCCACTGGCCTTCGACGGCAACTACACCGCAGAGAAAGCCAGGATGACTGCTGAAATGCCGCATCAGTAAACTCCACTGAATGGCCCGGGTACCACCTGATTGAGTACTTGACTGATGTCACTTTCATTATTCTTCCCCCTAATAAGAAGCCTAGAAAGTGGAAATCATAGTAGGGAGTGATAGTGTAGGAAATGACTCGTACGAGAGTGCAAGTGCTTGTAATAGTTTAGCTTAGTAGGGAATGTTAGGTGACAAACGTCGTTAAGTAAACTCTAATCTTTGATTAGCGAGGAAGTGTAGAAAATCGTTAAGGTGTCCACTGGAAAAGATAATGTAAAATAATATATCCAGCCAGTTGAATAAATGTTGTGTTGGTAGAGTAGAACTTTTCAAAAGTTAGGAATTCAGAAACGTATTGCCAGGAACTGAGGTCCTAAAGTGCCCCGTAAAATGTAGCCTTTCCTCCTGACAATGGGCTTCTCCTAACGTAAATGTTATTCTCAATGTTATGCATTAGGTAAATATCTTTGGTCCTTTGTGTTCAACAAAATCACGGAGGAAGTAATGTAGAGTCAATCCCGAACAAGCTAGAAAGTTAATGCTTTATTGGCCCCTACCCCAAATGGGCTCATGTAATATATAAATTATATTCAGAGTAAGAATTTTTATGCTGTGCGAGTTAATAAGTACGACACGGTTAACGTTGATGCATGCTACCATGCTGCGCAGTGCAGATACGCACTCTACAGGTAACTTCGCCCCATCTACAAGTGACCCAAACTCGGGGCAAGTCATTAACAGTGGCAAATGTAATTTCACGTTTCGAGCAAGAAGATTCCATACGTTGGGCAGCCAACTACGTAAAAGTAATTGACGCACTTAATTATGAAATCTACAGCCCGCCCGAAATCCTGCATGCAACCCCCCCCCCCCCCCCCCCCCCCGGAATTAATTAAATATTTTTGATAATCCACTATCTCACTATTAGCTACGGAAGAAATTCCAGCGAACTCAAGAGATGGCAGCACCCCTGTGACCTTGTGACATCACAACCCGCCAGCCTCAGGAAGAGAGGTTTTAATTTCTCGTAGCCTCCAAGCGGCGAGATAAGAAATGAGTAGCGCTCCTGCAACCTCTGATAAAAAAACTACCCCTGTGTTGGAAGGCTACGCTATCCCCCGCACCCCCGCAAGATCGCTGATTAGAAGATTTTTGGTATATAAGGAAGTCAGGAACCACGCTCCAGCAGAGACGCCGGGCTCGCCGGCCGAGTAGGTTTGCGAGCTCTCCCTGGTCTGAAGAAGTCTCTCTCCTCTCTTCAACCTGAGAAACGGCTACACCTCCAAAAGCTTGCAAGATGACTTCTACCCTCCCGCAGACTGTGAAGGCTGCACCATCCCCCGCAACTTGGATAAGGCTCGTCCACTACTGCCCCAGCTGACGAAGGTAACTCGATGCCCTGTTCCCAACAACCGTTTACCTCAGTCAACTTCCTTTGATTCCCGCTGTAGCAGGTCATCACGGTACTAACATCCCCTGGACAGCCCCCAGTTAATGAACAAACACTGAGAAACGCTTACCTTTGTATTCCTCATCTTCTTATTTTTATTAATTTTCCCTAGGCTCACCTTCGCCTGTTTCAGCTACATATCGTAATATTCTAATATTTTAGGTCGTTAATTAAATCTCTGTAATTGATTAGCAGGGACTTTCGATTTTCCTTAAAAGCGTAATAAAAGGTTACGTAAACTTTAATTGTCCATGTACTATTCTTTTGTATTATAGTCCCTATGTCATTAACATTCTAATTTTCAGAGTGTCAGTACAACTTGTGTTAGATTCAGTAATTAAATTCCACTGGAGGCTAGTTGTGCGGTGCACCAAACTCTACAGGAGACATGAACTTGCAGAAGACATACCGAAGCTCCTGGGTTTCCAGTGTTCCTGTGTCTACCTCCAGTGACGTCCCAATACCGGACTGCACAGCTGCACGTCAGGACCTTGGATGTGCCTGCATAAGCCACACCCCCAGGACTACACGTCAACGGAAAGGATCATGGGACTAGACATATGAACACTAAAAAACTAAAAAAGGCGGCATACAGTGCTGTAAAAGAAGTAGTGAATGTTGTGCGTTAGAAAGAGAGCTCCGAGCACAAACCACTATTGAAATCACAAGTTGAGTAGAATCTCTGACACCAGAATTCGAGAGCTTGCCCCTGGATTACTCATTTATTTTACCATCTACCCAAGTGTCCCCATACGATCACTTATTAGGTGTATGCTGGTCACAAAGCAAGTCGGATCCACCGCACCCTCATCAGCCAGAGGCATCCCTGCAGGTAGTAAGTGTAACTCCTCCCCTGATTGTTTCCAATAAGGATCTAATGAACACCTGCATAATAAAGTTGGCATCCGGGAAACTCATACGGGTTCGACACCCGTGGGAAGTAGATCTGCCCAACTTTTGCATAATCAAACTAGCGTCGGGGAGAACAGTCCGGGTTCGACTCCTGCCCAAGGTAGTCCCCCAAATCATATGCGGTATCACTCCACACGAATTAAATTGCAGCATGCAAGATAGAACTCCCTGGGCGGGAAACTCTCTAATTCCGCCTCACTCTGGGGTTTGACTGCCCTCGACTCAGCCGGTACCCTTCCATTAAGCGGCCACCCACGGAATCCAAACCCTCCACGACCCATCATCAGGCCAATAATTCTAGCCAATCACACTGCGACAGGTGTACCTAAGAACTCGAGAGGACAGTCAGCGTCCTAATCACTTACCCACCGAGGTAAGACATGCGTCAACCTAAAGTCACGAAAACTGTGAGCACAGTTAGGAAGTGAGATGTGTGGAAATGAGGTCTACCAGCAGGCCCGTAAACACAAATGCCATAACCCTCATTCCTCCTAACAATGTGTCACTGGACAACATTGAATTAGTCCAAATGTATTCGCAGTAAGAGCATGAGGTGAAATGCACTGAGAATGTGCTGTAACCGCCACCCAGGAAATTCCCGGCCTTACTAATAAAGCAAATTAAGTTAATGCCCAATGTTAAAAGTGTCAAAGTAGAGAGAAGGAAATATATCAGAAATAATGTACAAAATGTTCAATTAAGATTGCCCAGGAAATGTTACGTAATAGTCATAAAAAAAAAAGCTAGTTAAATTTAGAGCAATGTATGAAGCTCGCTTAATTATACTTCTCAGAATAAGATAAGTTAGAGAAAGGAAATTTCGTAGGAAAATGGGCTTTGCAGTAGTTAAAAACAATATTGAATCGTCTCCCACGTAAGAGTCAAATTATTGTGTTTTGAAGTGAATAAAGTCGCTAATAAAATCTTTTTCTATGTTATCTCAGCATAGTAAGGCAGGATGAGCCAAATCCCCAAATGATTTATGTTGTTCTCAGTAAGCTTTGTGTGGAGAGTAGTGAATTGTAAATAGTAATAAATAACGATCATATGGAGCAAGCTGAGTAGGAATTAGTAACTGGGGGAAGACCCCAATGTGATTAGCTAGGTGGCTAACTAAAGTAAAGGCAAGGCACATGTGCCCGAAGTGAATGTAGTGAAGGGAAAACCCCTTGTATAAAAACCTCAAACTAAGTGCAATGTAAGCTAAGACACAAGTGGGTAAAAGTTATCGTAGCTAGGAAAAGGAAAATGTTCAGAAGAATGCAGTAAAGTAGCAATATGCAAGACCATTGGTCTAAACCATGTAAAGCATTATGTAAGAACAAAGGGAGAAATGTGTCTAACTGTAGGTTCAAAGTTCTTGTAGCAAATTACGTAACTTGTAGTACAAGAATGATATCTATAAATGGGTCAAATAAAATTGCTAAAGAATATGTGTAATTGTAAGCAATATAACTGTTGTGCCATATAAATGGCTACATGTGACGTAAAAAGTAATTATTTTACCCCAATGTAATTAACAATATGCCAAGTATTGATTGTGTGTTATATTAACCAGTGAGGATGATCATGTGTTGATTATAGTAAGTGTCAGTATGTGCCTTCTTTGCTCTTTAAATGTAGGAGATAATTGATCAATGTTAGGGTTTTAAAACTAATTAAATAGTAAAGAACTTGCTTTGCTTTTTCACGCATAAATTGTTTTATCGTGCGACAGCGCTGGCATAAGAACATGCCAGTTAAAATCGTCATGCAGGGGTCACGGTAAACATCCCTTTGCTAGTCCTTGCGAGTGGGACTCTTTTAGCTACACTTTTTATCTTGAGGCCAGAGGTAAGAATACCAATTATTAAAGTCATTACAAAATGTTTCTTTGATCACACAATGTATTCAAAACAACACAGCTCTCATATTTTGTGAGCTGGCTCTCGAACCAGGAAGGTTAGGGTTCGTAACAAAAATGGCCTGCTCCCATAAAAATCCCTGCCTCAGTTTCTCCTTCCTGCTGTGAAGCGAAGAATGAACCGGCATGCTGAGACAAAACGATGCGCCGCCACCCCAGCCTGCAGCAGAAAGGGAAAAAGAGAGATCCAAAAGAGGGAGAAGGAAAAGGCCGTTAACCCACTGACATTGAACATCTGCCCGCCCGACCATATAATGGGCTTCCGCAACTCAACTGGCCACGTGCGCACAGAAGAGGCATGAGTCCAGAGATGCAACCGAAGAATCCAGGCAGAATAATGACTGAGGGGTAGTCCCCCATAACTGAAGCAGAAGTGACCATGCTTGAAGATGGGCCTACATCGCTTCAAGGGGTGGACGATTGACACATGCCACCCTACTGCACAGCGAGCATGCGCACTCTACTTTTCGACTTTGCCCCATCATCACGTGCTGATAGAATTACGGGGCAAGTTGCACGCCAGCAGACAATCCCGTGGCTACAGGGTTGATCCATACAATTTTGGACAACCACATGCGCATGGATATTTAATGAGATTGTACTGCCCACCCATAAATTGACATGCGGTTGCCACCCCCTGAAGACAAAGCAGACAAGAGAAAATAATTTACAGGGATTCCGTAAGAAAGCAGCATTCCCGAGGTCAATGTCGTCACCACTGTAGAGCCTCGTGGAGAAGCAGTAAATAAGTCGACAGCTTCCAGGCAGGGAGGTAAAAAATGTGTGGCACAGCCCACTCACTGCCTTGTAATAACCCACCCCGCCTGCATCCCTGTGGCAGCCACCAAAGTAACAGACTAATTTCATTCCGCTGTATTTACTTGATGTGAAATGTAGTATATAGGGTGCTCTGCCCAGTTAACTTTCTGTGATAATATGTACCATGCCCATAGCAATACCAGAAATTTGTATTTGTTCTTTAAGCGTTTCTTTTTGACTTGTGGAACATGATATGGTGTGGCGTAGATTGGCTTTGTGTCACCTATTTCAATACTATGTGAAATCTTATCAGTGTACCCTAGCTTCTGGTCTTTCCTAAGGAAAACATCTGAAAATTCCTCAAGTGCTACAAGTAAGTTTTCTTTTAGTGCTCCTTTCAAATGACTTAAATTCGACCGTTCAATTAACTCATAGGCACTTTCATCCTCTTGGACGAACTCAAAATAACTCAGTTTCTTATCACAACTTATTTTATAGCTCAGGGTATCTGCTTAAATTCTAAACTCAACTAATTCAATTTATTTTCAGAATCACACAATATTAAAAAAACAAAATTTATTTTCAGTTTCATACAGGCTTACATGTAATATTTCCTAATCGGCTGACATAACCCACCAATTCTCTTCTGGGCAGCTTTACTAATTCATTTGACATATTTCTTAATATGACTGGCACACTCTGATCTTTCATAACAGTGATGGCACAAACCTCTAACTCAATGTTTTATTAAATGGCACGGGTGTGATAACTTCTTCGCAACTAAACAAATCATGCGGCAACTTCTCCCTTCTACCCTCGCTAAGGGAAAAGAACTCACTGGGTTTTTTACTACCCCCAATAAAACTTGGGTCACCTTGTCCACAACCTTCCTTTAAACCACAAAAAGTGGGCATATCACACCCACCCTTCATCCTGTCAGAAGCCACTGCATTACCTGACTGAAACTCGCAAAAAACTTTTAACACCTGGGAACACATCCCTAATGCCACGCAGGCTTCGATAGACCTACCATAGATCTACCGCAACATAAAACTCGCTAAATTGGGGTACCACTACTGCCCGACTCAACTTTACTTACCCTGAAATGCTATTGACTGTACTGGGAGTCGAACCCAGTTCCTGTTGACTATTAGAAACACCGTTGTTAAACTGCGTGCTGTCCTCATCTGGAACGAAGAATTATGAAGTTTCACTTCGTTGCTAGACTGCAAGCCAATTTCACTCAGTGTGACACATACCATCGGCTTTAATCCGCGTAGTTCTGAGTGTCATTCTTTTTTGCTTATTTTGCCTTTGGGAGCTGCCTTAGAGGGGTGTTTATTTGCAATAACCTGTTTAAGTTTTTGCGTGATGGCTCTCAACTCTGTCAAAATTGCATCACCTAATGCAAAAGTCGGCGGCCTCTTCCTACAAACATTGTCGGTTGCGTAAACTGTTTCATCACCCCGCCCCATGTCTGCATGTACCTTTCCATGTGCTGTCTCATAATGTATTCCATCCACTCCACTGTGCACTACTCCATAATCCCTTCCAGCAGCATCACCGTACCATGTGTTGCTTTATTATAGTCACCACCCGTGGCTATATAATCCCTTCTGGCCACATTGCCCATCAACTCAACAGCTGCGCCATCTCACTGCGTTGTTGACTCACTGACGTTTTTACTGCCTTCATCCCGGACTTATTTACCCATACCTCCAGGAAATAACACCTGCTCTGCTTGAATCAGCATTTCCTGTTAATTGTACAACTTTATGCCCACTTAAAACACAATCTAACACTGAAATTTCACAGTCAAATGCACTCAAAAAATCCATACCTAAAAGTCAGTCAGCATTAAGATTAATTTTTTAGTGCTAATTATAAATTCGTGCTCGCAAACTTTATCGCCCACTGCAATATCTACAGTTGCCGAGCTTAACAAACCTAGCTTACTGCCCGTGCTGGTATACAACTCTACACCCTGACTTGAACTATGAAAGAAAGTCCCCCTATAAAAACAATGCTCCTTCAAAATAGTTACGGATGCTCCCATATCTAATAAAAGTCTACACGCGGCATCCTGAACAAACACATCTAAAAACAACCCTGAATGCATTTTGAGTGCGCAGACTGGTGCGCTAACGTAATTTTTACCATTATTAATTTTACTGGCTGATCTCTGTCGGGGGCCCGAGAATAGCCTTCTTCGTTTAAATTTCTCTTTTTGAAACACTGGGCCTCGCTGTGGCCTACTCTGTTACAAAATTCACACTTGGGGAAGAGTCCAAAGTTTTGTGGCCATTTCTTCCACATTTTTCACATTTTATAGGACTTCTAGCTTCTTCCTGGTCACATTTAAAACTATGCGATTCTGCTATTTTTCTCTGAAAACAATCCCTTGCAATGTAGTTTTGTTTACCGCACGAGTAACATTTAATGCCCTCATGATTTCGGCTAGCAGCAGGTGCCCTATCCTCGTCGTGAACCTGGTCCTCCCATCTTACCACTGCTTGAGCATAACCTTTCCCGTATGTCAATACCTCATTTTGTTCCTCTTCCTCTGCATATCGCAGAGCCTTCTCAAATGACAGCGGGTAACGAGATAAAACAAACACACACGCTCTTACCTAGGCTTCCCGCTGCGGCCCATCTGCTACCGTACCACGGCCCGCTAGCTTGAGACGCATAGCATATCCACGTACTGTTTCATTTCCTTTCTGGGCGCAATAAAAAATTTGTCGAGACTACTTGCCATGCTTTTGTGTGGCTTAAAGTTTTTATAAAGGAACGAGACAAAGTTGTCCCAAACACACATCTCCTTCATTTGCAGGTACGCCCACAACACATTTTGCGCTTGTCCTTTTAACTTCAGTTTATAGCAAATCAGTTTTTGTACATCCCCCCATCCCAGCATGGAGGCTATGTTTTCAATAATTTCAATAAACGACTCTATGCTCTGACTAGGTTTGTTCTCATAATTCTCAACAAAATGCATCCATTCTGCCATTTGTGGACTGGTCAGAGCCCTCGCTAAATCTTGCAATGCTGCCATATTTTCCATGCCTACCGAATCACCTAGATTAAAAATTGATTTCCCTTCATGATCTGACTTGGACACAAGTGACGATCCTTGTCTGTCTTATCGTTGTTTAGACTTATATTCCTGGTCATTTCAGTCAGTTTTCTCCTTTTGGATTCACGTGGTCTAAAATACAGTTATCTCGTGCAGAACCATTGCACACTCTTCTTCACCCTCATCTGCTCTCTACGATAGTGTGCCACCAAGGCCTAATGAGCTTGCCTGATTTAATTGTCACTGCTGCACTGACTTAAAATTTCACCATTTTTACACACAGTTCAACACTCCACCACTCTGATGTTATTTTTCGCTTTATTGGGGGCTCAAAATAAACACTCTTAAAAGTCAGATAGGCTTGGAAACGGACAATTCTAATTGCTGAAATATTGACGTGTTTTAGCAGTGTAAGCTAATCTTGCCTTTTAAATATAGTTTGGGCACACTGAAAAATCAGGCATGCCTGTTAACGGTCTAATCCCACTGCAATTGCCACCATTTGTCGTAGCGCTACCAGCCGAAGCCAGTAGCAACAGAGGAAGTTGATAGTTTTAGACAGAAGGATGAACACTCTTCAATATGATAAGGGGGAGAGTATGTTGCCACCATCAAATTTTATGTTTACACAAGGGAATCTGGAACCTAACTCAAGATATGCATGCGTAATTATAATTACGGTCTCCTATGTCAACCGATGGCCTATGGTGTACTTCGGAGGGGTGTGGAGGTTCGCGGAGAATACCGGCCCAGGATTCAGAATGCTTATGAGTCTCACAACTTATGTAAGAAATCACACGACTAGCCAATAATTAATACGTCACCCTCATAATTATATTCTACGTTAGTCAATATTAAAATCAGTTGGGTGCATCAATATTATATCATTCTCTCTAATATTACTCATTAATAAGAGGTGCTCCTGGGATGATGGCTGATGATGGAACTTACCTCATTCACTACATTGATCAGGAGCAAATTCATGGGTTTCTCACTTTAGAATCATCAGCACTGACGTGTGTTGCCCTATAGAACTACAGACACTGACAAATTGGTTTTATGTGTGCTAGGTTAGGTGAGCTCGGTTTAGCACAGGAGCTAGGTTTCTGGCTAGCTACTTATGCAGGTTGTGTCGGTTGGTGACTGAGTACGAAGTTAACCACTGTTAGAACGACAGTAGGTTTGTTTGGGATGCTTTAGTCATACCTGTCTTACCAGGGGTTTCTTCGGTCACTGTACTAGAAATTGATGCTTGCTGGAAGGAACTGGTGACTCTTGAAGGAGGGTGGTGTGCACTGGTACCGTGCTGACCAACACATTACCGTCTGTTCCACTCCACTGCTTTTCTGCTACAGAACCAGGGGTTGGCTGCCCCGTATCTTACCTCGATGCCCGTGAGCAGAGCACGTACCACAGGGTGGTATTCTCGAGCTGTGTGTGTGTGTGTGTGTGTGCAGGGAAGTATATAGGCCATTCACAATATAGTGAGCACTTTTGAAAGCCCTGCTAAAATTCTACTTTCTTGCCCACTTATAAATCATGTAAAATATACTATATATATATATATATATATATGTGTGTGTGTGTATATAAATCATGTAAAATATACTATACATATATATATATAAAATACGTAACATATATAATTTTTTGGGTCATCTCACAACTCCGACTGACAAAAACTTTACACAACAAACAATTGAAAAATGAACGCCCTAGCGATGAAGTTATGAAAGCTGCGAAAAAGCAAACATTAAACTTTGGTGGTGAACAAGGACCAACATGACACGTTAAAAAAGTACACATATTAGTTAAACTGAAAAATAATTTGGAAGGGCAGCCAAATCAAGATTTTGAAATAGACTAGCACTACTGTACACACAAGGTACACCACCACTTGTCACACAAATTACTAAACATTAAAAAACTGTACCGCAAACTTAAAGTTTCCCATGACTCACCGTTTTCTAAGTGCCCCATCGCTCTGTAGCGTGACAAGTAAAATGCCAGCTCTAAAACATGGTAGCTGTGTTTGGCCTCAGCTGATTGAAGTTAGGTGGAACTAAGCCATCAGGAAAAAACATACATCCGGCATGCATAAGGTAGCGGCGTAAGGTAGCAGATGTCTGAAGCGTATAAAGTAGACAGAGCGAGGCCGTGCAAGGACTTAAATAAAAAATGAAATATCAAAAAATTACTCGCGAAGGGGAAAGGGGAAGGCAGGGAGGCAAGGAAAGACGAGGAGATCTGAGCCAAGCAATGAGTACACCACTGCACAGGAAGATGGTACTAATAAACTTAATGTGACGGCGCAAATGTGGCAGTATATAAAAATATGTAATATATAAAAAAGAAAAATATATAAAATATGTGATGTATATGTACATTTTAAGGATAGTTTTATATGCACCTTTATAAATGGAGATAAATATATTTCAACATAGGCCTATTACGTGTGTGTGTGTCTATATATATATATATATATATATATATAATTTACACTAAAAATATAAACATATCAACAAATGCAATTGTGTATATGTACGTATAGTTTTTTTTGACACCGTTACTCTATGTTCATACCCTTCTGAGACCCTCCTAAAAAGAACTGAACACTCGTACTGTGAATTGAAGTGGTAAAAGAAGGGTATACCAGGCTTGTAATTGGCACCACCTTCATTTTCTACAAAATTATTCTAAAAATAATGTATAGCTAAGTGAAATGCTGATCTGGCGATGGTCACATTTCCAGTGTCTCTTGTGGCCCAAATGGGTGCGACATTTCCTTTTTGTCAAACCGACACAGACCTCAAGAAACCAATTTTACGGGTAAAGTGCATGGACTCTCATCATTGTTGTGGTTCCTTCATTGCAATGACTGCAGAAAAATTGAAAACTTAATGAGAAAAGTATTTCAAGAAAATTACTGTACTTACAAAAATGGTTCATGCGTGCACACACAAAGCTGAAATAAATGTCTTATTATTAATGTAAAACCAATACAGATCCACAAATAACAGCAAAATGATAATGTAAAGGACAAATTATAAAAGTAATACTTACAGGCAATTTACTGTGCATAGCAATAAGCACTTGGTTTAACTTTCCTTGTTTTTATAGCTGTGCTTCAATAAACAGCCAATCAGAAGCCCTGACACTTATACTATGTTATCAATTGAAAAACTTATTTACAAATAAAGAAAGTGTGTATTTTGACTTCATTCCTCGGGAAGATATTTTCTTTTGTTTATTTATGGATAATTACAACCACAGAAGTTTTGTAACTCTTTTAAGTAATGTTTATAGTAAAAATTGAAATGTAATTAATTTACCATTTTTAAAATGTCACTGACCAATTGAAAATATTTATTTTTGAAAAAACCCACTACCAATTCTATGAACAGACCTTAATTTCTTCGGTTCAAATATAGCAACATAAACTAATATTATTATTGTTATATCAATTGTAGCCAGGCCGCTGTACTTTTGTGATTTGTATGTGCTTATCACTATAACTGTGAATGTGTTTGGTATGTCAATTGTAGCCCAGCCCTTATTGAATGCTAGCTGATACAGCTTCTTTAGAAATACTTAATTCAACACATACACTGCGTAATGTAATCTAACCTTTACAAAACATGCACTTGCAAGTAAACAAGAGCTCTGGGAGTCTGGGGTGTTGACTACGACTGTAATTTACAGTTACATTAAATTTCAATAACTACAATATTTTTGCGGCCAAAGTGGCAGATATAACAAACAATTATGCCTACTCAAGAACGCATACTATTTTATTTGATATTTTTCAAAAGGTTGCAAGTTGTCTTGTCGAACATCCATTTCAAAATTTAAACATGGAATTGTTCTATAGGCCTAACTGTTGGCAATTAACTGTAAATACTTGCTAATTCTTATTACAGCAAGCATTACCAAATAAAACAATTAAGCCTACACTTGCATCACGAAAGAATTTCAGCAACAAGCATAGCTATAGGTGTATAGTTATCAAAACCAGCTTCAAGATTTTATAGTTTATATGTTGGAACACCTTTGGTGTAGCATCAAACTGCGACATTTATATTATGTTAACAATAGTAAAGTTTAACACTGTAACTTGGGATGAATAACTACACGAACACAGGTTTGAGGTTAGGCCTACATTACAAAACTACACAGTGATATAAAAACATGTGAAATTAACCTATAATTATTGACTGCCAAATTTTGCACTTGTTATAATGTCAGATTTGAAAGAAAGGTTAAACAGATGGGCGTAGGTAGATAGGTACAGATAACTTTTAATATTATTTGTCAAACTTAGGATATAACATGTACTTCGCAAACTCACATGAATATATTAATGTTGCGTTTCTGCTGTTGTTCACTTACTTTATAATTGTTATTTAACTTTCCGTTTATATCATCATGTTTCTAACTGTCAATTTATACTTGTTCTTTTTCACTTTTTTTACTGGGGATAAGCGGCAAAAATGTGTCATAAAAACACATTTACATTTACCTCCGGACAATTGCAGTTGAAATTTTCATCATGTCTGCAACTCGTTTGATCACCTTGCATGGCTTCATCTCTCCTCGACGAATTAAAGAATAAATACTTTCGGCGAGATTTATAATGTCCTCCTGATGTTGAATATTTGTTCGTACTTTGCTGGAACTCATAACTTTACGCTGATTGCAGATAAGTTGAAAAATAAATGAGAAATATTAAAACACAACTACTTCCAGTTTCCAAATTTGTAGTTTGCCTCACAAGCAAAGCCAAGCAACAAGCATGAAGGTACCACAACAATGGACCGTTGCGCCGATCACGTGACACAATATAATTATGAGTTGCAGTAAATATATTATCTTTACACCAATAATTACTTTAAAGTGTATAAAATAAACTTCAAACTGCTTAAGTAGCCATAAATTTAAACATTATACTTGCAATACTGCGTTATTTCGTAGAACTACTTTTCACATTTCACTGCCAACATAACTGGGTGTGTTCATCCCCAGCCTGTGTGGTGATACACATGGTTATACATACGCAGTTGCGGCCTGTGGTTTTTTTTCAAAGGTTGATTTCTAGAGTGCTCACTTTAACGTGAACTGCCTTTATAAACATGGATACTGGAGAGGAAAGTCTCTCCAGGTGACAGGCAGTCTTGAGTTCTGTCTCGTTCGGTTTCTCTGCTAAGTGCAGAAGAGTCTGATATGCACACTCGCTTGGTGGTGGTATAGGCCACCTTTTACTCTTCCCTCTGTGAGTCATGCCTTTTCCCAAAAGGCATAGAGGTCTGGTCGACCTTAGTACACTTTCTGATTGTCTTGAACTCGAGACAGATCGCTGTCTAAGTGTACAACCAATTGTCGTTGACGGCATATGCTCTGTGTTCTAATCAGTTTCCCGCCAATGGCGCGCAAACCTAGACTGGTGATCCGTTTGGACCTCCTTCCTAAAACTATTTGGTGAGGTCTCAATTAGGTCTTCAGTCCCAAGCAAATATTTCTTCCAGCACCATAAGCACTCCGGTGGAATACAACTTGAGGTGACTGTCTTGCCCCTGCTGGATGAGTAGCTATTGGTTGGGGCTCTACCATTCTATCCATTTGTCTAGAATGGGTGGCCGTCGAATGGTGTGTATCTTTGACATACGGATTCCTGATGGGAAACCTCAGTTCTGCTCTATGGTTTGTACTGGTATAGCAATACCCGGTCTCTGTTTACGTCGTAGGTAATATAGTTTCTAGTGATCGAAGGGAAATATCTCTAAAATAGATATCCTCAGTGAAAGGAACAAACTGGATTTATTAGAGCTAATAAACACAGTGACGCGTGCTATCTCCTAACCAAGCTGAGTATGATATGGAAGTAACCTACGTTATACAGGTTGAGATGCCCTTTTCTCCAAGGGGTGTCAGGAATTTCAACTCTACCTCTCTCGCTATACAGCTCAACAAAATCCTACAGGTCCCTGTGGGGCAGAAAGCAGTCTCGTCTTAAAGAAATTCCCATACCACGGCCCAACTCCCTATTCTTAATACCGGACATTATTCTATACTCATAAATTATATCAATAGTGCAATTTATTATGAAATACTTAATTGGGTTCTTCACAAATAATGTTTGCACCTGCCAATATTCTGTGGTATTTAAAATTTAATAAGAATTGTTGTGCAATACTCAGTTTACAAGAACATTAATTATTTATCACACTTGAATAAGATGTTTATAAAAACTTCTGCCCCTTTTATGCCCGCCATGTTTTAAATCTATTACACATGACACATTAACTATTAAAGCATATGGTCTCTGCGTTATACTTTAGTTCCTAATGTATTTACTTGCAACAATTTAACACACAAAAATTATTAAAAAGTTTGGCCGAAGAATTCTGTATAGAATTACGTGCAAACATTTAAGTCGCTACCATAACAAACAACAAGCAGGCAAAAGTTTCTGGCAATAAAAGTTCTCTCGTTCTCAACGCCGCATACGCCCCCGACCACCAGGGCATACATTTAAGTACGTTGACTCATACCTTAGCAGTGGCATGTAATCAACGTGCTTTATGGACAAAACATACTGAAGAAACATGCTGGCGCCCACGACACCAACCCATCAGAAAACTGCTTGCAGTCCCAGCACGTCGCATTGCTGTCAAATGGAACAGCTGATCCACCGGGCGCTCGCCTCGTTGCCTCATGCAGAAACGTGATGCAAACCCCGGAAGTGGAGTGCAATCGCAGGCACACCACAGTCATCGTCGCCCAGCATATTTTAAATACATGCTCTTAACAGCATAATAACCCAACTATAGCAAAACTAGCAAGTTTTCGCACCGCCGGGAATTTACACACGGGGACATCAGGACACACCAGCTCTCATCAGAATACGTTTTCACAATACGTGCAATTGTAAATTGTCTCTACTCGTAACAGCAATAAGCAGAAGTTTGTTTACGCCCGATTTACAAGAGAGTGTTACAGTCCACATAAGTTCACCAGTTGAGCACGTATTAAATATTTCAGCATACACTTATATTAATGCAGTTCCGATACGTGAAATTATATTTCACGAAAGACAACATTGTCTCGATAGTTTGTTTCGAAAGACACTGGCGTAACGAGCGGTTCACCACACTCGCGTTCTGGCCATTTCATGGCCGGCGGGCTAGACACACGACCAAGCCGTCCTTACTGATCAAACTCGACTCTCATACTCGACTTGTACTTGCATACTCCCATACATGCGATTCACTACCACCGAACACCAGCGCCATACACACCTCAACTTAGGTAACATGCCCACTCATGGCGAACCGCGGTGGCAGCTCTGTACACTACAATAGTTCATTATACGTGATATAAATTATATAAAAAATATAAAAGATAGTACCAATAATAATTTGCAATGCAAAATTAATTATAAAACATAATAGCAAAATTATACATGTTAAATACCATAAGGCCGGCCTATAAAATACTACACATTAAAAGCTAATTAAATGCTACTAGGCTTACTACCAGCTGCGGCACAAAAATACTAAAAGTTACCAAATTTTCCCATGGTGAATTGTATTCATCACAAGGTGTAGACGACCTGCTCCTAGACTAACCAAGATGACAAATGACTTTGATGGCTATGAAAATAACTTTGGTCGCAGCTAGTCTAGCCAAGGGATGTCTATAAGATGGCTTACAAAAAGAGGACCACCACTTTAATAGCAGTGGGTGTAGTTGTCTCTACCAGTAAGTAGAGGCGGTTGTGGAACCTGGAGGAACTGCAGCGAAAGGTGTATTGATGTCTGCAGGTGCTGTTGAAGGAGAGCGTCTGGAAAATGCTGGTGGTGGTAGACGACAATGGAGCTTCTGGTCGCTGGTGGTAGAGGCTGCAGAAACCTCTTTTAAACGATAATGGAGCTTCTGGTAGTGGGTGGTAGAGGCTACAGGAGCCTCTGGTAATGTCAATGGTGGCAGCCTCAGGTGGCTGCTGAAGACTGGTAGATAGTAGATAGCCCCAGTACACAAAATGTTGAGGCGAGCTACTGGAGAAAGGAATAACTCATGAGCCCGGGCATGCACAGTCTTATATAGTCCACTGGACAGGTGCAATTCTGAGCCGTGGTGGAAGGTATGACATCGCCTCGTGATGTCCCTCTAGTGGGAGGTGGGTGGGAGTAGCTACCCTTTGCCTGGCGGTTGACTTCATGCATATTGGGGTGCGCTCTGTTGGCAGATGACGTCTCAGCGGGGGCCGGAGGCATGCTTATTGATGGCTTTCGCAACCTTATATTCACTTGTTTAGAATCGCCCTCCAGGGTACTAGCGATCTAAGGACACTCGTGAAAGATGTTGCCGGGATTGACCCTTCCTCAGGTTATGTAGAAATTAGTGAGGCTGACGAGTCGTCGTTTAGTAAATGAAAGCGGCACGCTTCAGCACTAAGAGTATATACATTCCCTGAATCTTAAACAATTTCACTCTGAGATATCTGTACTTCTTAATTACGTCACCAACTAAATTTTTTATATCTCTGTGTGTGTGTGCGCGTGCGTGTGTGCGTGTGTGTGTGTGTGTGTGTGATAGAGAGAGATAGAGAGAGAGATAGAGAGAGAGATAGATATATTCTGATGTAAAACTTAAATAAAAGGCAAACAGGAACCCTGTCTTTCTTCACTAATTCAACCATATTAAATTTAAATATTCCACACGGATTTCCTAGAAAAAACTTATGCTCACCAAGCATTTTAATTAATCAACTTCCCAATTTATCACACAGAACTGAACTCAATTTAATTGAAATAATTCTAGCTTCCATCTCTTAATTGTGTGTACTCCATATGGAAGTTAATGTTGGTCCTCCCACTCACCAAACAGTAATTTTCTGACCTTTCTAAATTATCACACAGAACTAAACTAGCATTACATAAAATAAATCTAGATTCATTAACTCTACAGTCACAGCCCTGGCCATATAGGGCAAATGGCTAGATTTTGTAGTGTGACAAGGTGAAAGATTTGTCACACCTAGGACAATGTCCCCTGACTACATTATAAAGCTCATTTCCCTTGCGTACATGATAACCATTAATTATTACTTGAACCCCTCTCCGGCAGACTGGGCAAGGTCATTTAGGAATTGTGCCTAAATATTTGTTTGAAGGAAGCTCCTGTTGACTGGGGCATTACTCCATGTTGACCAAATAAAATATCTAATTTAGATCACTTATAAATAGATATCCAAGTGCTCAATCGGTACTATGGTTAATTTCAAATTGTACACACTTTTCACCCCTCTGATGATATCAATCAGTAAAGTACTGAACTCTTGTAAAACTATGGAAATCACCATAAGATGTCAGTTTAATCAATTATCACACGTTATTGTCTCAATTTAAGTCAAACATGTATCCTTATGCAATACATTTTGACAAATTCAAATATTGTAAAACTTAAACAATTTACATACCATCAAAAATACCATTCTAATACCTAGGTTCTCATTCATCTCGTATACAAACTCACGTGAAAATAATTACATACCAATGACGAAGTGCTAACGGCGGAGATACTCATGGTCTTCTCCCTTTCTTATGATGGTTTTAAAAAAATTCAAATCTACCACTTTTCCAACTCACTCTCCATCCAAAGTCTCCATAATTAAAGCCAGGTTAGACCTGTTAACACTGTCATGACTATTATGTCAAGGTCCCCGGAGGGTGCTCCCTGGACATGCAACGTGTCCACCGCAACAGTTTAACAGAGTCCCGAAACAAGCCCGTCCCTTCTCTATATTTCACGCGACCGCACCCTCTCGTGTGCTCCTCCACTGCCTATTTCTTCCAGCCCTCTCACTACTTCCTCACTAGCACTTGTCCACCGGGTGGGGTGTGATCTAATTAGCGGGTTACCTGGGACACCACGGGACCCCAGGCCGCCTGCTCACGATGCTGTCCAACTTTCAAAGCTCAACATACAAAATAATTATTTTCACATATTCTTGGGCAGCGTTGAGAACATAAATAAAATGTAAAATACTCGTGCATTGATAAATTAATAAAATGTTCCCATATGTGAAAAATATATTCCATGGAAAATTTTAATTATTAAAGAACCAGTCTTACTTTACCTTTGAACAAACATTGTAGCGTGGCAAAAGTCAGCTGCGCGTTAAGGCAGCATGAATGTAGCGTCACCCTTTTCGCTACATGTTCAGCTTATCTCAGTTGATTTACTTACATTAGTGTTGTTACCATGGTTGTCACAAAATAAGAAGAATTTAGTTCCATTTTGGAATATGATCACGTTTATTATTTAAGGTCTAACATGGTCTTACACACATACAGACACGAAACGACAATTCTTCCCTGTACTGCTCAGTATTCACCAGAAAAAGTCGGCAACCATGCTGCCTGTCGATTCACAGTTAGTTCAAACAAAAGACACTCCGACACAGTCATCTCAAAGATTTTTCATAGTATGTGGACGAGTCCAAGTGCCAGCAGCCTGCACTTCGCCGTGTGCAGGTCTCCTCACTCCTCCAAATGAATCTAAAAATTGCATATGACTGGGGCTTGCGACCTCCTATTGGCTGAAACTTGCATCACTGCACAGGTTTCAAAACAAAAACTGCTGATGGCATGGGAACAGTAAAAGAAATCTGAAAAAACTTAATCTCAAAAATTACGTCGCCTCACTCTCGGATCTTGAGAACTCGAAAGTGCCACGTAATACAGATAACATCTGAAATACAGCCCCACATTAAAACTGATAAAGCCCTTACTTCTTCTACACATGGCATGAAAGGAAATATTTAGACTATTACACTCACTGACAAACTAAACTTGCGATTTTAACTAAAAGTCGAATGAAAAACAATTATAAAACCGATTAAAATATACATAAACTGCAATGCTACATTACCTTCCTTGATTTGGGAAGATTTTTGAAGAAATCTTTACCAAATCAAAACCTATCTTAAAAGTGTTGAAGCTGTAGACTACTGTGACCTTGTTCCTGTATACACAACTTAGAGTAACCCTGCAAAATACAAACACAATTACATCACACTCCAGAAATCTCAAAGTTAACTCTCACTGAAGAATACAAGATCTTAATGGAGCAGCTACAAAACAACAATACATTATTCACTTATGCACAAGACACAGAAATTCAATCAACCAATCAAAGGTAAGATTAAGTGTATCAATTACATTTCCATTTATTACAGAAATTGTTTTAATTCACAAAAACGTTATGTCACAAGGCTGTTTTACTTACCACAGTGTTGCACTAAACTCAATTCAAAATATTTTAATTCATGGTGTAGTTGATGCTAAATAAGAAAATTGGAACAAATGTGTGGACAACAATCAAGAAAACAATGTGTATTTGTAACCCTTACACATAACTCATCTGTGAAACCTATTCCCTTCTTATGGTATACTGCAAATGTCAACAAAAATCCTAATAATATACAATATTACAGACAAGTTACAGAAATCAGGAAAGAATGTATAAAATTGCAACATGTGTTTCAAACAAAAGCAATTACTAAACATTTCCTGCCCGATTTGACCTCTGTACAAACTAGCCTCAGCTGACCAGCAGGTCGATTAAGGCCGGGCCCACAGTGGCGTGCTGCACGTGTCTTAATACACATTTGTCAAGCGCTTTTGCGGTAATTTCCCGACCCTATGGACCACAAATGTCCTACATCAAATTGCTCGTCTCGGAACCCTGTAAACTGCTGTGTACAGTTGCAAATACTTATCGTTTACATCCTGTATAACAACAATTGGTTGTTATGAAACATGTGGCAAAATCATTCAGTCGCAAAATCATTCTTTTGACATTTACGTCAAAAGTTCAGGGCAGGGATACCCCCTAACACCTTGCCTGAAGAATCTGGCATTGGAAAATGTAAACATTAGGCGTTAATTACAGATACAATTAACGAAATAGAAGACAGGATAGGTTTTGTGGGTGGGCCCCACTTGACGACTAAGAGAAGAGTTGACACAAGCCACCCACAAAAGAATAGATAGAAGAAAGACAGAATTAGAACAGTGGAAAAGTAGGAAATTCGGAGCACATGTAGTACCAGCTTTTCTGAAAACTACTGGTAGCAGATGCCACCCTTTACGCATGACCTGACAGAAATATTCCTAACAAATGGTTACCCAAAATACACTTGTATACATACGCTACCTGTTTCACTCTATATACCCTTCAATAATACAAAATACCAGATCACTCTATGACAGCTTGGTTGAAGATTTGCACTGATTACTAATTTACAACTACTCACACTAGACATTTCCCCTAATCTCACCATTTACTAAAGAACTGTGTGTATCCACTTGAATTTAATTTTAAAAAAAACTTTTCCTTAAACTTAATTACTCTCCAGACCTCTGTCTCTTCCGCACTATTCTGACACACGTGTCCGTATCAAAAATAAAATATTAAAAATACCTTTTTATACTCATAAATTTTATAAACAAATTAACCATGTCCTGGTTTGCAAACAATACCCTTCACTCACTTTATCAGTGTCCTAGGCCTACTTGTTGCCTATTCCCAAACTACAACTCACTTGGACTTTCAAACCTCATGGATGCAAATAACCTCACTTTGGGGTGTGTCATTTGAATAGAGTATATACACCAATTAAACACTTTTATATTTATAATTATTTTCTCACTTGAGCAAAATCAAATTATTAAAATTAGGATTAGAAACATCTTAAAACCATACCATGAAATGTACACACAAAAACCAACTAAAATATTTCCGTAGCCTACATTGCATCTGCCTTGCTGCAACATTCATTATTTCTCTTCCACAACACACTCCTACTGTCTTGTCTTATCCGTACTCTCCTTCTTACAGCCTTCCTACCACTGTTTCTTACTACTTTACCTTTTCCAACATTCACCGTTACCCCCCTTTTTCCTATCTCATTTCCTCGTAAGTCTCTTTACTTGTTTCCATTCTGCTTTCACACCTTTACTTTGCAACACAACATTGCTCTCGCACTATACATTGCAATGTTGCACCTAAAGAGTATCCTCCAATCTCCCAAGACTCATCCACTTCCTGTCCATTACTGTGCCTGTGAACCACATAACCTCTAAATGGTACAACCTAATCTCTGATTCAAATTTCAATTTCAATTTCTCAGCAATGAATTTGTTTACTCCCCATGCCTGAAATTTCCTTACTTTTACTGTATTGATCTTTACTACCTTGGATTCTGCACAACATTTAGTTAAATTTACTTCAATACTTCTACTTTGCCTCAGCAATCTATTCTTGTTTACCATAATAAATTCATTTACATCCTTATTGCATTCAACAGCCAGCCAAGTCACTTACATAATTACATCCAACATCCACATCACTTACATAATTTTTACTTGCCATATTTACTTCTAAATTACTCTCCTTACACTCTGCAAACATCTCTATAATTTGACTTACTTGTACCAACACAATTTCCTTTACCTCGGTTGTGTAGTCCTTCCTAACCTCATTACTTTTCAATTCTAATGACCATTCTGCCAAACATTTTGTATTATCCTCTACGGCATTTTATACATTATTCACAGTCACTTTTAACTGTCGGAACTCACTTAAATGTTCATGGAATTTCCCCTCTAAATCAGTTTTGAACCCATTGAACTTCCCTGCTAACTGTTGAAATTTTATTTCCTGTCTGTCCAATTTTTCTGTTAGCTCAGTTTTCTGCTCATCTATTTTCCCTACTATTTCATCAAACTTTCCTGGGAAGAATTGTAAGAGCATACTGTTGTCTATCTGATTCAGTGTTTCCTGATCTACATACCTAACCTCTGAACCTGAAGGGCTCTCTTCCATAATTGAAACATTTACTTTAGTTTCTATAGTTGACGTCTCAACACCTCTGAAATCTTCCCCCTCACTTTCACTTTCTACATCCTCCCCTTTTCCATTACACACAAAAAACATGAACTTGTTAATCTAACATATTTCGCACCATTTCGATGTAAACAATCTTAACTGTAGCGGAGTGATGATGTGTTGAAATAAATACCTTGCAAATGTTGCAGATGACTGTAGAACTGTTTACATACCTATCTTATTAACTGGTTGAATCGGAACCTGGAACACTGGAAACAATATCTGCTTCTTCTATAGAAACAAACTGATGGACTCTGAAACTGATAAATTTACTTACTCGGGAACTGTTCATAAAGGAATGCATTGTCTCGTGTTGTCATTACTGTCGCAGATAACTGCTACACAATGTTGTTGCTTGGGCATGTCCAAATATGTGCCCAGCGTTACGGTGTCATGTATTTAGCATGGCAAAAGTCAGCTACACATTAAGGCGGCATGAATGTAGCATCATCCTGTTCTGTACATGTTCAGCTTAGCTCAGTCGGTTTACTTGCAGGAGTGTTGTTACCATGGTTGTCACAAAATAAGAATTTAGTTCCATTTTGGAATATGATCAAGTTTATTATTGAAGGTAAAAGAAATCTGAAAAAAACGTAATCTCAAAAGTTGCATCACCTCGCTCTTGGATCCTGAGAACTCGAAAGTACCACATAATACAGATAACTGAAATACATCCCTTCATTAAAACTGACAAAGCCCTTTTACATGTGGCATGAAAGGAAAAATTTAGACTATTACACTCAGTGACAAATGAAATTGGGGATTTTAACTAAAAGTCAGATGAAAAACAATTATAAAAGCATTTACAATTTATATAAACTTCAATTCTACAACATTGATTTCTCATTATCGGACATGAACAATTAAATGGGGGGAGGAGCAGCATGTGGCCTCCAGCCAGAGCCCCCTTCTAACATTGATTACACAAAATAATATAGCTGTCCTATCATTCAACATTGTAACTTATAAAGGGGGTTGCCTTTTCTTGATGACAATAATTTCCCTTAGGCTTTTTAATGCGACAGTTAATACAATCAATTTTCAAGCTATGCCTGGTCGCCTTATGACAAAAATAAAGTGTATTTTGTTTCAATTGCTGACGGTTTTTAAAATAGCAGAAAAGATTTTAAATATTTTACAGTGTCATTGTATCCATTGTTGTGTATTTAATAAATGAATGAAAAATTTGGTTTATTGCCACTTCCCATCCAAAATATAGGATAGCTGTTATAGTTAACTGATTGAATATAGTGTGTATGCTGACATGTGCATCAAAATGCTTAAAGTCTTTTAGTTGTCAACATTCATAACTTGGAGCTTGAAATACTTAAACATGGGTGTGTTGCAGGAAAAAGAAACAAGGCAGCCACAAGTGAGACACAGGTTTAAGTATGACCTCGACAACAGAGCTATCCTGGATCTTGACTTGCAGACATCCGTCATCCAGCACCTACTAGAATATAACAACAGACGAAGGGAACTCCTGTTTGAGCGCAGCTTGAATACTTGCAAGATATGTTTTGAGGCATGTCAACCACAAAGCAATTTTTTTGTAATAAAAATTTTTGCAAAAGCTTTTTTTTTGGTAACATGTGAAAGTTATGCATAAATGAAGTTAATTGTTTGAGAAAGGTCAAATGCCCATAAAGTTAAATTTTTCAGAATAAAGAAAAAAATTGTGTATCAAAATCAAGATGATGCTATTCCTGACCCAGTATTCAACAGTTGAGGTCACATTGCAAAATAAAATTAAAATTAGAGCGTGGTATTAATTTTACAATGAAAACATTTTGCAAAATTTCTAGCTGCTAAGTTACCATTGGCAATCCAATATTTGAGGCTGGCTATACCGTTAACTCATAGTTTGACAATAAGGGGGATGGTCTGTCTGTTAACAATTGTTTGGTATTGGTGAGTAAAATGCATACAGTTGCTTTGTTCATAAAATTAAGCATTAAAAATAAGCATTAAGGTACATCCATTGTATCATTTTCATCTGTGTAACATGAAGTACTGTTTTTATCTTTGAAGTTTAAGGTAGAAGTTAAGTGGATCTCCTTACAGTGATGCAACCAGCAACACAGTAAATGCAGAACTCTTTTAAAAGTAAAGATGGGCCGATACCACATTTTGCAGATACCAACAATACAGATTCTCAGCTGCCAATGCTGCCGATTACAGCGATGCCGATACCAGTTTTGATGAGCACAATCATAATTCCCAATATCTGAAAATACTTTTTTTATTACGTAAATTAAAGTCTTCAGTTTTGTGAAAACTTTAAGCACTTTGTATAAGTGTCTACAGCATAGAAATGAAATACTACATTAATTTTAATAATATATAATAAGATACAACAATTTAACTGGACAAATAAGTGACTTAACAGTCAAGCAAAAACTGTTATCAGACAATACAGCATTCATAACAACCTGAGTTCATTAAAGACAACCTTCTAAACTTCAGGCAATGTGATGTGGACTTGAATTTTAGACCTGAGAAATATCACACACAAACTCAAAGAGCATGTTTGTTTAATCCAAACAGCCTAAAAATGTCATTAAAAAGAACTTACTGAAATTATTGAAATTAATTCACTTGAAATTGAGCGAAATTTTATTTTTATTTATACTAATATTTTTGCCTTGTTCTTTCGTCGGCCGTGCCATGCTCAATCTCTTATTTAAAATGACAACTCATTTATTTGCGTCAATTTTTGCCAATTAATACATGCCAAGTCTTAGTCAGACCTTTAAAATTCCAACCAAAACTACAGCCGACAGTTTCCAATAAGAACTACGGCCATCACTTTTCATTTACAATAACAAACACCACCACAGATAGTTGAATATTGTCATAGAAAGTGTGATTTTTTTTTATTATCGCCAACATACGAGTGCAGCAAACACATACAAAGAATACGTATACAGGTTGCTTTTCATTGTCACCAACCTACGAATGCAGTAAAAACGTAAGAAGAAAATAGAAGAAAAAACCCTTGTGGTATGTAATTATTACTATCGATAGCACCAGTTGTCAATTATCTGCTTTTTTTTACATTCACGTAGTGTCCAAAAACAAATCATGCACACAATCTTTAGTGAATGTACCAACAAGAAATATGGTGAAACATAAATAACAGGAAAAAATAGTCATAAAACAATTATTCCAAATATATTTTGGTTTTCGGACAGAATATCTGATAGATGGATGTGGTAAATTAATGCTTTACGAGATGTAACATGTCAGTTCATTTAACATCGTGTTAAATAAATTAGTGCTACTAATTGGTGAATAATAATCAGCAAATAATTTTCAGATGCTGCCGATGCCGATGGTTGTGGTATCGGCTGGTTAATTGGTATCTGCATCAACCCATCCCTATTTTAAAGTGCTGTAGAAACTTCCAAAAGAGTCACAAAAGTATGGCTTGAGTTTCGTATGAAAGATAAGTGTTTATATTTGATTAAGTATAAAATATGTTACCGCTGTGAGTTTCGTTCATGGTTAAATTAATTAATTAATAACGAAAATTTCCATTTCCGACTTAAGAATGGGCTTATTTCTTCTCTGGGTGAATTACAATGTTAGCTATAGTGAAAAACCCTCATCTAACCAGGTTAGTAGTTTTTTTTCTATACTTGTATGTGAGAATATATTAGCATAACATTTTATAAATGTGCTAAAAAGTTAAGCTTATGAAAATCTGTTACAATACATATTATACTGGTTGACGGGATTATTTATTTTTAAAATTAAATTCTATGTCAAATACAGCATTTTTTTGTGCATATAGCCAAAGATATTAATGTCTAATTTCATATAAATCAATCCCGAGTAATAACATGTTGAATAACCATACAATCTTGGAAATACAGAAAACATTCTATAATGTGCCTAGGAAGTTGCTGCCTTCGTAGCGAGTGGTAGAAAGTGGAACTACGTGAAGTGGTTGCAAGAGGAACAAGCCAGCAGAGTGAGGTGATGGTGTGCGATAAAAGGTGCAGTACTGAGTTTGTCAACCCGTTGGAAGAGTACGTGCCCACCTGGGGGGGAGGGGGGAGTGGACATGTGTGCCTGTCTCTCTGGCTATCACCATGAGTATTTGCTGCTACTTATAAGGACAGTGAAATAATGTGATCATGAGCAGCCCAATATTGCAGGTCTGTGTTGTTATGCATTTTGCTATGCAGCCAAAAATATACCCTTTTATTATGAAATTTGTAAGTGTAATTACTATAAAATTAGAGGTTGCAAGATCTTCGAACAGCACTTCCGCTCTTCACCACTGTGATGGCCAGGGGTTCTCCAAGGCACAACTCAAGGGGAAGATGGGTTCAGACAAGAAACAAATGTTGGATATTTATAAAAAGGAACAAAGGCATGCGCTATCATAAACATTATCATGAATACAAATAAACACATAAAAAAAGGAGCATCAAGTACAATCTAAATTCTAGGGACAAATTTTTTGAGTTGCGCAACATGCGCTTTGCGGTAAAGCCTGCCTGATTACATGAATATGAACTTCACTGTATTTGGACCCAAATGTTTACTGATGTTAAAAGGCCCTTCATACTTCGGCAATAATTTCGCCGTCACATTTGCAGTTGCAATGCAGCCGTAAAAAAATAACCTTTTATTATGAAATGTGAAACTGTAATTACTACAAACTTACACAAAAAAAATTTAATGTATGTACTTCTTTATACAATAGAATTTGAGAGAAATGGTTGTGTGTCAAATAAACAAAAATTTCTTCCTTTCAAAAAATTTGATTGTGAAGGAATAATATTTTGCGTACAATTAATATTATTTTTATCTTATCGTACATGCACTTTATGAAAAATAATCATTCTCTGTACGTCGTACTCACTTTCTGCATAGTGCTGCAACTAATGGCTCAACAAATGCATAGCATAACAAACTATACTAGAGCAGATGTTATAATTTAAAAGAAAACAACATGTATTCTTTTATTGATTTATTATGTATAATTGAGTAATGTACGTAATTGTATTATATAACTATTTAGAAAATATTTTAATAAGATTTTTAATTTTATTGATATATACCACAGTTAACTTCTAGTATCATTGTCTTATGTAAGAATATGTATATGTTACTATTTTGGATATATATATATATATATATATATATATATATATATATATATATATATATATATATATATATATATATATATATATATATGTTTATTACACACACATACTCTGTTCAAAGAGAAACCAGCTGATAGCTTTTCACAAATGCTAGGTTATGAGAAACAAAGGAAGCAGGGGAACGAGTAGCGTTTGGCCTATCATTAACAGCCTGCTTGGCGGAACACAAACGCTGGTAGACTTTGCCCAACAACTCATCCCAGTCAGTTTCAGAAAGGGAGGAGGGAAACGGCGTAATGTTCCATAGGCTTAAAAGTGGATGGGTAAGGAGCCGTCCAAGGAAGAGTGAAGATGGAGGAACATCCATAGAGCCATATAGAGCACTATTAAAAACATTGATAAGGCTTACGTATCCATTTTTTATAATCAAGATTACACCCGATGTGATGAAGATAAAAAAAAATTGGATTTGGCTGTGTTGGGGATATGGCCGTTTGTTTTGTTTTAATACGTCTACGTAGACACGCTCAAATGCCTTGATGGTTTTTTTATGTTCCCAGCACCGTTTCACTCAATCATATGGGGTTTTATGGGTATCACTGAATGGCTTTTGAAATGCTCTTTCCAACTTTATACAATTTCTGTATTTCGACTTGACTGTTTAATGAGTATAGGCCGAAATTGTGTTAAGGTTTCGTAATTTTTTATATTAAACATATACAATTTCACCATAACTACGCCACACAAATGTTTTTAACACGCAATCAATTGATCTTGACAAGAGCTGTCAATGGAAACTCAAACAAGCATCGTAGTTTCTCTTAGTCAAAAGTTATACTGTGCGGAAGTTATGAGAAGCTGCGAAACAAACTCAAAATTGCGGCGCTACAACCCCCACCTCCCCTGCCATGCATGATTCTTCGCAGTTCTCACTCAACGTAACATATTCATCCTTCGGCAATCAAGTGGTATAATTGAATTTTGAATGTATACTATAGATTTGGAGCTGCAATTCCAAACTGTATCCCCCGATTTTTTCATCTGATTTACTAGATTGCCTCACATTATGGTTGCAAATTTAAAGATGTATTCACGTCAAAAATGGAAAGGAGGAGGATTCTCCTGCCACATGAGACTTTCTTGTTTAGTGTAACTTTTAATTTTTTTTTTTAAGTGTGCAATATTTTGTAACTTAAATTTTATATACAAATGACATTAATAATCTTAGTTATCTTTAACATGCCATGTAAGATCTCAGAACATCACAAACTGGGAAGGAGAATATAGTCCATTTGCGATTTCTGCAGATGTTTCTGAAGCCCTGCAAAATTTATACTTTTGGTTACTGATTATTATGTACCCTTCTGTTACATTTAACCATAAACATTGCCATGTGACTTCTATATTTATAACTTTCAAATGCGTTGTTTACTGTTTACAACTGTTCAAAGAATTCTGTCGTATTAAAAAAAAAAATTAGGTATGAATATTCACAGTTTAGGCCAATAACTGTATTTAGTTGAGCATTATGACTTTTTTAAAAAGTCTGTATTGGTGATGCGTCTTATGGTTATTATTTTACATTGTTAACTTTTTTTATTTACACAATATAGCACATTACACATAAAACACATTAATATTTTGTCACGACTGTGTTTAACCCTGTTACAACTGTGGTGGAAATAACAGTAGTTTTTAACCTGTTGTTATTGATGTGTATTGGGTTATTTCGTTAAAAAGACAGCCATAGTTGGAATAAATATTTAAACGAATAAGCAACCAGTCCAACGAAAGAGAGAATAAATTCACACACGCAACTTGTGTCGCTTATTTTTGTACGTAGTGCAACGACAAACTTAAAAGATAGTGGTGAAGATGCACACAAATTGGCCTGCCATAACTTTTAATCTGTTTATATTTCTATGAATTGCTGTTTTCTAGGATTATTTCTTTATTTAAATTTTTCTGGCTGGGCTTTGTATTTTGTTGGGGTTGTGGCAAACTTTCAATTCACAGAAATGTGAGCACATTACACAATTGTGTTTCAAACACCTTGGGCAAGATTACAGTACTGTGATATACAGACATGACTTTCAAACAATTAATTTTGTCTTAGAAACAGTTCAGGGTTAAAACATATTGATTTCACCTCTGATATTTGTAATCACACACACACACACTGGTCAAACTTAATGTAATGGCAACAATACTCTTTTACACACACCGGTCACAAAGCACTTTAAAGTATATTTATTCCTGCTATGGAAAAACAGATTCATCACAACATCGTAACTTGCTTAGGTAGGTTTAAAAAACACGAGTGCGAACTTACACTTTGTTCAGAAACACATCATGTTATGTCAGTGTGAATTTAGTTGCCACTTCTGCTAACTAAGGATTTGTAACTGTCCTGCCATCACATCTAACTATATTGTTACATTCGAGGACACCTGAGAAGCATGTCTTAGTTCGTGAGGAATGGAGGTCATAATAAAAAAATAATAAAATAAACTAAATTTGATTTCTAATTTATTCACTCTATTATCTACAACATTAATTAGCTGTCTCCTCTTTTCTCATTCTATTTAAGTGAGTGCAATATTTAATTTCTATTTCAACTTTAATTAACGTCTTTTGTAATTGTATTAGACTGTCAGTTAACTCATTCTCAATATTTGCATGTGTTCAGTCTATCTGTTTCCATTAGTTATAATGTCCTTCACTCACGCATTTAGTCCAATAGTCCAGCCTGCCAGCTGCGTCGTTCAAAACATTGACACTTGCCATCACCACCTTCCCTTTTCACTGCTGATCACATCACTTGCTCTTCTATTGCTCGTAATTCATCAGTTCTTCATATTCCAACTCCCTGCCACGAGGTCTCTGTGATATTTATAGTCTCAGCACCGGCATGTGGAATGTTTAATGCACCCCGAGACGCTCTAAGGGAACGAGGTCAGTAGTCCAGAGCATTCTTCAGATATCGGCCGAAAACAAAACCACCAAGAGTCCGCTGCGCATTTCTGTAATTCAATACCAGTTATTGCCTCCCGTCACCGCCATCGCTATAACATTACAACTATCCATCCTCTTCGTCCCTTGCGCAGCAGGCGAAGAGGTGCAGGCACGTAAAAATATTATAATAAGTATTCAAACTGATGTGTGCTTGGATAGGCTACCAGGCACGATGGTCAAGGATTTTGTCCGCTAGACCAAAAGTGGAGTGGTCTAAATTAAATAGACTGCGAGAAACGAGGGGTGTTCATTAGTGCATTTTTACTACTGCTTCTTGGGTGATGTGGTCGTAGTGAGTTTTACCCAGACGTAGCGAGCTTGACCTACGCCGAACTGGCAATTCCACAGGTGAGCTTAGTTTGTCCAGAAGTGGATGTTATCCCAGTTGAATCCTGTAGCAGTGCCGGTTAACAATCCTTTTACCATGGGATGAATTTGTATACACGGAGATATAAATAAGATTGTTACTGGAGCAGCCGATACTGACTCGTTCCTGATTTGGACGGTGCAGTCCCATTCCGCCTGTCGCTCCAGTGTGGGTTGAGGGATTGCACTCAACTGTCTGGCTGCAAGGAACTCTGTGTTTCGTTCCCTACATTTCCAGCCGTGCATATGGTCATAAGGCATCGAGTCTCTGCTTACAGTATGCTAGGTACACATTGACTTGAACAAACTATACACAGTTTATTGTGTCAGTCTGGTTTTGGTTTGCTGACCAGGTTCTGTTAAGTCTCCACTGATCCCCTACGCATGCAGCTGATCAGAGACAGGGAGCTGTTTGGATCACCAATGCCGCCACTGGATGTACGTCCACACAGGGATGGGCGGCAGGTCTGGAGCTACAGATATCCTAGCAGTAGCAATGCTGTGGGATAAGGTAATAACTTGAAACTGTTGCATCTCCCTAGGTGAAGGTGTTGCTAGTGGTTGTGGCTCCTCTGTTCCTCTCCGCCGGCACTGGTACAGTGCTATGAGAGTTGGAAAGCAACAAATGGCCGTCTAATGGGTGTGTAGAAAATATGACGGACCTCTGAGGGGTGCCCAATATTGAAATTAATTCAATATCAGTTACCCTGTTCTTGTTGATGGTGTACGTAGCAACAGGCAAATAGATAGATACTCTCAGAAATAAAAGCAGTAAGGTAGGAAACAAAAGTATATTTACTGATGGATCATTAAACATGCGATGCATGCTACCTCCTACCAGGCAATTGAGTGCTGAAGGTTACTATGCTGGCCAGGTGTAGGCGACCTGGTTCTAATGGAAAAGTGGGAAAGAAATATCTGGACGAGAAAAGATATAATACTTCTAAACTGTTCTAAGAAAGGTGTCTTGAGGAGACATAGTGAATTTAACGTGTTAGTGAGCGTTTTCGCTGGTTGATGTTTGTCGATTGTGAAGTAGGCTAGGGGGGGGGGGGGTACTCAATGCTTCGAAGTTCTTTGGAGGGCCCGCCACTGAGCAGTGCTGTGGGATGTCGCAAGAGAACAAGAATGACTCTCGAGCTCGCCAGTGTCTTGACATATATAGTGAAAGCTTGTAGGCTGCCGGTGCAGGGTGTGGGGCAGGCATGACGTCCTCCTGCCCTGGTTGGCATGGGAAAACTCTGTTCAGCATTTCTGCTTCGTGCCTCGTCTGTGGCGCTCGGCCTTGCCCAAGGTCTGGGCAGCTTGTAGGCTCTCAGCACGGGGTAGGGAGGCTGCATGCTGGCCGAGTTACTTATCCTCCAGGTGAGAGGGATTCACTCATAAATACGTGCTGCCTGTAGGGTAGGCAACATGACACTCATGTCTGTAGTGGTGGAAGAGGTACTCTTGGCTATGAGTCATTGTATTAGATTAGTTGTTTAAGCGGCACGCGTCAAAACAATAAAACCTTGTTTCAATTGTAAATAACAAATTCAAAAATCAGTATTTTTGCTGTAATTAATATGAAATATGCTAAAAAAAAAAAGTACAATTTTCCTGCTACTACACTACAGGCGGTACGAAACTCTCCAAGAAAGAGATAGAGAAAGCAAACACCACAACCAAACTGTCCATCAAAGGACATTTGCCATAAAACACAACACTTTAAAATTTATTCATTAAAAGAAAGAACAAGCTTAACTTACTGCAGCACCCATCTATGGGTCTGCCCTAGCACCGTGGTACCTTACAATTAAAGTAAGAGAGAGGATATTTAAAAAGTTTCTGCTAACAAGTGTAGCGCGGACAGTTCGCCACAACTGTTCAACCTTAGCCGGGCCGAGCAAACGGGTCAGCTGCTATCAAACTGAATTACGCACCTATATCTCAGAACGCAGTGATGCAAAATCATTCAAAAACATAACTACCTTTTTAATTTAGAACATGACAGCCTAAAGTATAAAATACCATACCCTACAAATTAAGTTCGCTCACCACCAATATTAAGCACACTCTACTTCTACCAAACTCTCACAAAATTAGGCCCATATTTATCCACATTCTGTCCAGCACTCATCGCTAATAATTATTCCCGTCGTGGCTCACAAACTAGCATTCTCTAAAAATTAAAGCTTTGGCTAAAAATGCTAACAAGCTGGAATGGATATTACAATCTGAATTCACTTGTATCCATTATGAAGAATCTATGATACCCTCGTTGAGTAATGCTGGTCATCTCGATGCGGTGGTTGGTAGCAGAATAAACTTGAGAGGGATCAGCGCTCCTACCCTCCAGTAATAACGTGACACCCTCCAATTTAGTGTAGCACCGCTGCAACCCCCCAACCAAAACAACCCTTACTTGTGAAAAAGGCAAGTTCAAATCCATACTCTGGCAACCCTGGCTCATCAACAAGCACATATTCCAAAAACATTCACATATGAGAAAATCAGATTAGGTAAAAGCAGTCTTGAAGAAGTAGAAACTGGGAACAGTCTCCCAAATAAGACTTACACTACAGCTTCACAAACACAGTACAGAAATAGGCACAGAACAAATTTCTTTGTCTCTTTATATTTGACTAACGAAGAAAGTCCTTCCCCGGGGATGACACTCATGGCAACCGAGACACACTCCAGGTGCCAAGAGCTGGGTTTCTTCTCGAGTCATGGGTGGTTGCAGGGGGTTGACGAACATCAGGCAGCAAGGTCTTTGAACAGCACCTCCTCTCTTTTCCATTACGAAGGCCAGGGGGTCTCCACGACACAACTAGAGGGGAAGACGGGTTGAGACAAAAAACAAACGTCAGATATTTATAAAAAGGAAATAAACTAAAATATCAAAGAAGGGAAAGGGAGAAAGGACCAAAGGCACGCACTATCATAAATAGTATTACGAATACAAATAAAAAAAAAAAAGTTCATAAAGTACAATCTAAATTCTAGGGACAAATTTTTTGAGTTGCACAACATGCGCTTTACGGTAAAGCCTGCCTGATGACGGGAATACGAGCTTCACTGTATTTGGACCCAAATATTTACTGATGTTAAAGGGCACTTCGTACTTCATCACTGTAAACAATAATGTCAATATAATTAAACACAGATTTATACTGGAAATCAGACAATGTTATTGAGGACATGGGATAGTGCCTGACTTCCAAAGTTTGAACCCATTGGTATCCACGTGAACTTGTATTGATTCCGTGGATTGCCGAAGGCGGTGTATTTCCTACAAGCCGGGTCTAACAGGCACTGGTGAAAACTGTTATTTAGGCAGAGCACCAAAAACACTCAGGCCTTGTGAAGATGCTGGAGGGCACAATCTATTGTGGGTGACAGAAATGGGTCTTTATGGATTTTTTTACTAACCAAAGAATGATTTACTACCAGGCGATATTTGTCACTGTCCTTTGTCTGGACAAGAAACCCTGGTGAACAGTAATCCGAGGTTGATGGTACAATAACCCCTGCCTCCAATAATTGATCGATGATGTTTCGAAAGGCCTGTAGTTTTGGGATAGGACACTTGAAATGGCGATCATGCAAGGGAATATTATCCATCAAGGAAAACCGGTAAGGCAAGACGTCACACTTTCCAATCCTGGACATTATTACGTCCGAGAATTCATCCTTGAGATTTTCAAGGTTAACCTTGAAATTGACAACTTGTTCTTTATCCGAAATGATTGTGGAAAAATTTGCACACACATCATCCATGTGGAGGACAATATGTATATTTGGTGCAAAGCCAAATTAAAGAAAATTACCATCAAAATTTTCTTTGGCCCTGATCTTCCCCATAAACTCCAGCCCTAAAATAAGGTCATGCGAAAGATGGAAAACACCCAGAAGGGAACAGTCCATGTGTATCGGCCGACCTTAAAATGCAATTTAACCAGTGTGTCGGATCTAACAATATTGCTGTTAGCAACGCAAAAAAACTTTACCGGCATCACACTGACACACCCCTTAGACAAAATTCTCAAATCAAGCAGATGTTTTTAAAATGTTTGCTCATGGCGCAATGCATCATCCCGGTATCAATTAACACCGTAAAGTTACATTCACCACTGGTAACACTCACAATACATTTGTTCAATTACCTGGATTTGAACAAAACCCACGACTGGTATGACCACGTCCCAAACCAGTCACGGCCCGTTTCCCATCTTTTTGCAAAAGTGCAGTACATTGCCCAATTCCCCTCAATGAAAGCATCATCTTTCCCCTAGACTATGCTTTTCCAATTTACATTCAGCTGCTACGTGACCCACGACGGTACAGTTTACGCAACGAACAGCCGGACCATGCCGTTTACTTTGGACAGTGATCTGCATAGGTAACACTTGGCCAGATAGATTAGCAGTCGCATGACCGCAAAAGTTATTAAGAGGCGGAAAATCCTTCTGATACTGAAGTAGAAGACTATTGCAGATCTTGGGGCAGCACAATAATTTAACTAAAATTCATGCAAATTTCTCACTTGCAAGCAACAATTTTTCAATCTCTTCTTCAAACACGATTTATCTTTTCAATTTCACCCCCAAAATCAAGATAATTTGACCCAAATTAGCATTCTGAATTAATCACACTTTTTTTTTAAATATTCTTTGTTCACTTTTTGATCAGTGGTCCATTTTCAGGGTGAATGAGGCTAAAATGATGGTCAAAAAGGTTAATATTTACTTTAAATTTGAAAGCCAAATCAATTAGTCAAAAATAATATCACAAGAAAAGTATGAAAATTCTTGGAGTTTCATCAAAAATATGATGGAAATTAGTCTTTAAAGAACCCCACACAAAATGTGAACACAGGTTGAAAATTGATTTTGACCCCAAATATGATTGATTTTGAGTTGCACTTTGAAAAATTTGATGGGGAATTAGAAATTAGTTTAAATTTAGCAGGACATTGGTTGAATTTTAGTTACATTATTGAGTTATGCAACATCTGCAATGGACCTCTACTGATTAAAAAAAAAATGTATACATATAAACACATGTGCCGATTTTTTTTATACAAAGGTTTACGAGCAAATTAATGCTGATGCCAGGTATCGTATGTTTTTGGAGTTTACAGATATCTCTATCCTGCCAGGGACTCCATTTTTTATTTTTCCGGCCATATTTAGCACCAACAAGACTCCAATTGGAGAAACCTCCCACTTCACCGGCTGACTTTTTTTTTTTTTTTTTTTTAATGAAGTGGGAGGTGTTTTATTTTTATTATTTCTTATTGTACTCCCTTCTCATGTCGTGGAACCTTCGACATATGAGAAGACCCCAACTTATGCATCTGACACACTACAGTGCTGTACTTAATTTAATAAACTGATTTATGATCATTTCATCTTTGTAACTATTTTGTTTATTTAGTCTTTGTTCAAAACTAAGGAATATAAATCATTTTAATAGTGAATCACAGTAGCTTAGTGGGCAAAACTTCCGACACTGTTATTGGTGGTGCTCTAGCTTTTTATTCGCGTGTTCAAATCTCAGTTGGATGATATTTTTTTTGTACCTATTCAAATGTATTAAGGTATTTTTTATTTTACTGAATAAATAAAACACAGGTCAATGGTCAATTAATGACAGTAAAAGCTATGGGAAATATTTTATTGCAGTGCACATGATAATCTATCAAATCAAATTGATATATAACAAAAATTAAAATAATTGTGGGAGTTGAAAGACCATTTAGAATTGTATTACTTTTTCAATTTCTTCTTATATTTATGATTTTTAAAATTTACTATGTTCCAATTTCTAGCTAATAATAACGTAAATGTTTTCAACGAATATTTTCGCCATTGAAATGTTTTATATAAATTTATTTTGAAGAATACAGTTTTCTTGTTTTATTAATTAAGATTACTAGGCCCTATCACTCACATGCTGTTAAGTCCTGATTACATAAACATATATAAGATTTAAAAAAAAAAAGTGTAGTGATTATCAAACTGGCCTGAGAGTTGGTTTCGCTCCAACCTTCACCGAAGATGACGAATTTTCTAACTGTAGCTACAAGTTCACTTACGCCGAGATTTCTTTTAAGTAAACAAAACAGCAATATTTAGCATTTTTGTTATCCTGTCAGGAGCGTGGCTGTCTGTGTGCAGTCGCGAAACTTCCTCTGCACACATTCCACATTACTTGAGGTCATGACTGTTCTATGTACAGCACTTCGATGTTGAAATAATAATTTACTGTTTTGACGTAAATGTATTTGGTATGAGAGAGAACTGTCTCTTCAAAAAATGCATGTAGTTATATGGTTACATTAATTCCTCTTCAAATTTATTTTTCCCATTCACATAAATATTTAAAAAAAGTCATAAGGAGTTAACGTAATGCAAAAAAATTTATGTTAAAAAATGATGAGAGTGGCAAAATATATGTATTTATTAATGTTTGGAAATAATTTAATTTTTGCTTATAGCAAAACCATAATTTCATGAGCTTCAAACACAATTCGACAAAGGTACATTCTTATGTCACTTTTGTTACACAATGTTTTACGTCAAGTTTGCGTGAATAAAACACGCATGGACTTCTTCAAGACCAAATATAATCATTTGTATTAAAAGTCAAACATCTCGTCGTTAAAAAATTAATAAAATTAAAACAAATTATCTTGTAAATAAAAAATACTTATGAAAGTGTACACATCTGAATGTCCAACACATGAAGAAAAGCACACACATGTCACACCAAACCCAAACAGGCATATCTCAGATATGCTTTTAAGTTATATCTGTAGGTGTGCATGTAAAAGCATTTATTTTACTGTCTCAAATGAACTTCTCTCTGTAAGTAGGCTAATAGATCAGAAGTTAGATGCAGAAAGTAGCCTATTTAGGGTAACTCAGATATTAACATTTTAAATGTAAGGGTTCTTTCAATGCGTTACTGTTTTAAAACCAGCTATTAATGTTTTTTTTTTTTTATTATTTTTGTAGAAGAAATGAAGCTGGCACTAGTAGTGTAACATAACTGCTTTCATGGAAGTAGTAATTGTCATTATTTCCTCACATAATATAAACTTTCAAAACTCTGGAGATTTGGGATTCCTTGAGGTTGGGCACCTGAGACAAACAGTTCTATTTGCCTCCTTTCGTGGGCTGGCCTGAGAGTAATTTCAAATCCGAATCTGGGACCCCCAAAGTTCAGACAAGTGATATAAATCTGTTATTACCTTCTTAACTATACACACACCATACACACCATAGTTGAAAACATAAAAATATTATGACATTGTACTAATATAAGGACAGGATTTTATAGTGCGTAGGTGTACTGTTACGAAGAAGTGTGGGCCTAATTTTAAACCCAATCATAAAATAACTCTTGTTATGCACACCAACTTTCCATCACACCTATTCGGATTCGACCGGATGTTTGCATTTGGGAAATACAGCGGACATCACCCGTAGCTGGCGGATTTTGCACGGAGATTTCCAGTTTTCTCCTTCCTTGAATTGTGCTGCTGCTCCACCCACATCTCATCTCGCCAGGTACATTATTCATGCAGGTTGGGACGACAGAGTGCCTTTGGGACCACTAACAGTCAGCCTTCTCGCCTCCATATTTATCCTGCTTCGCGCTGACAATACATTGAGATTTTCTTGTCCGTTAGGTGAAATACTAATATTAATTGAAGTGCTATCAAACTTACACTGCGTAGTGCATAGTTATTGGAGATGCCGCTTATATCTTCAGCCCCAGTTTTCCTCTCTAATTTTGTGCCTTGCGTGGTTCTTCACATTCGCACAGAGCCTGTGTTAGCACGTGCAACCGCTATTTCACCGACACTAAACATTTCCGTGAATGATAGTAACATTATTGGTCACTATGCTCAGCCAATGTAATAAGATGCACAATGGACACTTTCATCCTCTTGTCTCTGCCCCATGACTAAGATGATATTTTGAGTATTATGTATACAAGTGACATTTTATAATTCCTGCCGAATGCTAACACCTTTGTAAAACGTCTTCAAAAACATGTTATTGCACAGTTTTAAATAATTAATGTTATTTGTATATGTTGCTTTCAAGCTGTCTCATACATTGTAACAGAGTTTATTGCTCTTACGTTATTAAATACTTACAAAAGAATGATCAACGAGAACTTACAGACTACTTTCAGTTACATTCAAGTTGTCAGAGTTATGTTATGGTTACTGTAATTTTTTTAAATGTTTAAAGTGTATGCTACCTTAATAAACAAAAATGTTCCAGAATTTAATGCATTTGTCAATAACATTTATACAATAGTTGTAGCTGCAGGAAATCTTGAACTAGCACTACTCTGAGCTTTCGTCTCTGTGTATTCGGTACTTTGTTCGTGTTGCGAGACGTTTTAGTGTAGAAGGTCGGATAATAAGAAAAAGTAATGATTTCTTTCACATCACACTACTGTGCAATGGTGGAAAATTATACACGCCTTTTCATATTTGGAGCGATATGTGCGATGTGTCTGGTAACAATATTAATTAATTCTGAATGACCGCAATGAGAGAACCTGTACAGTGCTACTGTAAATAAAAAGAAAATATAACAATTTACAGTTTTTCTGGCGTGTATATGTTTGGTGGAAACTAACACCATCAGGATAATATTTGTTGTTTATGTTACTATCACTAGCTTAATGTAATCAATTAATTATCTATAACCACAAAAATTTCTATACAATTTAAAATTAATATGTACAAAATTTCTACTGTACGTAAGATAAACTTTTGCAATGTTTTAAAGGAACACTTATTTAAAATAAGGTGGACTTAATTTAGTAATGGCGTTCTTAAGTTAATCTTATCTGTCTAATCATTATACCTATTCCAAACAATGCTGACAGTTTGTCTGCTTCCAGGGTATGGAGCGCTGCTACCTCTCATTCCAGGAGTCTGGGTTTGATTCCCGGTAACGTTTCTTGGAATGTTTCAAGTCAGGTGAAAATAGGTAAAAAGAATTTTCACAAAAATCTTAATATGTCTTAAATCCGATTTGTTATTGCATTTTTTTTTTGCTTAGGAAAATTGCCTATTTAAAAATCTTAAAACCCATTTCAGCAATTTTTGGATTCATTCAGAAAAGTGATAAAAAGGGGTAAAATGAGATTGAATACATTATGCAATATATCTTAAGTCCTACATGTTATTACACTAGTTGTGGTTTAAAGTACTGCGCATACACAAATGTTTATAAATTTTTTCAGGAATTTTTTTAAATTTTGCTTCTAAAGGAGATGAGGGGGTCGAATAAGATAAAATATGTGTTTGTTTTATTATTTTCTTTATACGGAGTGGAGTCATATGTAAATATTGTCGAAACATCATCTTACATTGTACAGTTTTTGATAACCTCCACGCTAGCTATTTTTATGCTCATCTCCAAACCAAATAAGATAGTGGGCGGAAGTTTAATTTTATTTCAATATTTCCTACACAAAATTACAACAACAAATATACGTATCTCGTATAAACACGCGACTCACTGCTGTGACGATCTGCGGCGGGCAATATGGCATCCTCGCGCACGCTCTCTATCCCAGTTGACTTGGAGATGGTTGTTATCAGTAAATGTGAAGCGCTGTCTTGGCTCGTCATGAACTACATACTTAATGTCGCCACACAGCTCAGGAGTATTTTGTGTCAAACTTGCAAATTATAAGTCCTGTGTTCATTATCAATATATAGAATTGAAGAGTAAACTTGGCATAACAAGTTCTGTATAAATCTGTGTAAATGTACATATACTATACTTTAAAAAAAAAAAAAACTTAGTGACCGGTCGTAACACACTTCAAAGTAGAAAAAATATTTTTTAATCATATAAAATTATTGGGCTAGGCGACAAAGTTAATATTAACACATTAGTCGAAAACTGAGATAACTAAACGTTTTAATACTTCATTTTTGGTCATCACACACAAATTACGTTCAGGAGATTGTAAATGGCGTCAGTTCGTGGACCTAATACAGCACTGTGTGTGTGTGTGTGTGTGTGTGTGTGTGTGTGTGTGTGTGTGTGTGTGTGTGTGTGTGTGTGTGTGTGTGTGTGTGTGTGTGTGTGTGTGTGTGTGTGTGTGTGTGTGTGTGTGTGTGTGTGTGTGTGTGTGTGTGTGTGTGTGTGTGTGTGTGTGTGTGTGTGTGTGTGTGTGTGTGTGTGTGTGTGTGTGTGTGTGTGTGTGTGTGTGTGTGTGTGTGTGTGTGTGTGTGTGTGTGTGTGTGTGTGTGTGTGTGTGTGTGTGTGTGTGTGTGTTTTTTTTTTATATATATAAAAAAGGGTGATTGTATTTAAAGTTGATATTACATCATAAAAATCTACATACTTTCTACTTCATGTATCAGTAGTTTATATTTTTTAACTTGATTGACATTATCTTTATCCCCATTCAAATAACACCAAGTTTCGTGCTAATTCATGAACCACTGCCTTAATTGCTTTCTTCAGGATCCAGGAATCCCAAGGGGTTCGGCCCACTTGTGACTGGTCCATAGAGGTTGCTTGTTAAATTAATGAGCCACTGATTATGAGTAATTAATAAATTGACAATTTCTTAAGTAAAAGATATGAGAGGGAGGGAAGTAAAATGACTACCTCACAGGAATTACGTTTACCACAGCGTATTTATTACAGCTATATGAAAACGGGATAATTGGTTCTTTATAAAGAATGCTAAAAGACTTGTTAAAATATTTTTGGTAAGGCAGGTGAAGGCAAACCTGGGTAAGTTAATAAATATATTAAAAACCAAGTAACTCCAAATTTCTAAGTTGCAATTTACAACAATTAGTAAAGGGGGTGGCTTGTCCAGAAAGGACGACAGTTACGGCCTGCTACCGCGGAATGCAAGGATTAACTCGGCGCAGGGGTATGGATGTCATGATACCTTAGAGCTTCACCGGGGGTTCCCTCCGCGGGCTGCAGGATGGAAACTGGAGCTTCAAGTGGGAGTCGAGAAGCCTTCTTCTGTTGCGGCAGAGCCTTTGCAGGCTGTTGTAGAGGAAGGGATTTCTTTAGGCTGAAGAGTCTTCTGCAGACCCTGGAGAGCCCTCCGACCTTATACAGGTCGGTGGGCCAACTGGCGAGAGCTGTTTTGCTTCTCCTTATATACTCAAAATTGTAACTGGGTAGCTGCCACAGGGGTGCGGGGTTTGCTAGCCTCTAATCACAGGGTTTGGTTATTACTGGGCAGTTGGCTGCGCCACACATTTCTTGTCTCCCTGCCTGGAGGCTGTTGACATATTTACCGCCTCTCCATGAGGCTTGGCAGCAGTGACTTCTGCCGCAGGGGTGCTGCTCTCTTACGGCAACCCTGATAACTCCTTTCGCTCTATCTGCAATGTCGGTGGCTTGGTGGGTAAAAGAAGATTCGACTTCGGATGTGGCGACTGCATGTCAATTTCTGAGTGGGCAGTACAGTCTCATTAATTATCCACGTGTCTGTAGTTGTCAGAATTTGCATGGATCAACCTTGTAGCCGTGGGATTGTCTGCTGGCGTGTGACTTTCCCTGTAATTCTATCAGTGCATGATGTTGGGACGAAGTCAAAAAGTAAAGAGCACATGCTCACTGCGCAGTAGGGTGGCATGCCTCTGCTTTAATCCAGCCGTCTTCCATAGACTAATAATGAGGTAGACAGCTTATTCGTATTCTGCGCATGTACCCAATATTAACCTCCCCCAATCCTACACAACTGTCAGTCACATGGTCAACAGTGATGAATGTGTTTGTTTACATCTTAATTTTTAAATGACAAGCTTTATTATATTAATAAAATACTTTTTCCAGTTTGAATGTAATCAAGAAGCATTACAAATTGATTAGAGGAAGTATAAAAACGTCTCAAAAGCACTTGTTTACTAAACAGTGTTCTAACCTCAAACCCAGTCCATGCCATTTGTGCTAGACGTGTAGGCAGAAAAGCAGATCAATGTTTGGACAAGGAGACTGGTTGTGTGCAGCGAGCGATATCGGTCTGCCTCATCTGTAGTCTATGCTGTCGCCAGTACACAGCAGCATGTGTCCGTGGCTGTGTGAGCAATACAACACACAGACTGAAGATGATAAGAGATGCTGCTGCATGTTGCATTGTGCCTGCTGATACCACTGTTACGACACTTGTAACCGATTCTATCAGCACCACTCCACCTGGAAGGTCACACGCCAGCGGCGGCAATCATCCCCAGCAGCCGACGTCGGCAGGAGTCTTGCAGCAATGGCAACCCCCAACCTTGTTGCCTCAGCATTTCTATAGTCTAGCCACGTGTCCTCAATTTCCCCCTTACGCGTTCCTGGCTGACCTGGCTCTCCCTAGGCATCAATATGCCTCTCTCTTATCCTTGACGGCCATAACAATATGAAATTTCAACAAACTAATTTTGGATAGTTAAGGAAAGATACATTTTTTGTTCTACAATTTTTTTGTTTAAAAAAGGTTTTAAGTGTGAACTATAAAAAGAGGTGCTCTCGGGTACCTTCTCTGTGTCTTACTTATTGACCATGTAAAATGAAGAATTTGGAGATGGTGAAGCCCACACATTTTCAAAATGGTGGTGGTCACGTAAAATCTTAGCTCAGAAACTTTTATCTATGAAACTACAAAACAAATTTCAACTTAGCTTTGTATGCTGACAATATAAATTATATTCATCAAAATTGTCTATGTAAAGCCTCTTTTCTCCACCATTTTTTTAAGATAGCCCCACATGAAATAACGATGTTTTTATGTCGTATCTCAGGAAACACTCGACCATTTTCTTTCACATTTGGTGAAGAATTTGAACTGTGGTGGCCATATTAATTTATATGTTTTAAGTGTGTGTCATATTTACCGAATGGAACCTATACAAACATTTTAGCTTAGTTTGCCATATTTTTGAAACTATGCAACAGATTTGAATTTAACTGTGTATATTGAATCTATCACAATTTACAAATGGGTGAATACATAAACTTTTTGTTCTCCAGTTATGAAGATGGTCACATGAACAAGGGAGGTTTTATGCCGTATCTTGAGGACCAATCAACCAATTCATATCAAAATTTCACGAAGTATTGCTACAGTCGTATGTTTAAATTAATATATGTTATGTGCAGCAGGCATGTTTTAATGGGGTTTAAATCAATAATTTTGATTAATTTGTTATATATATGAAACATCTCAACAAAATTGAACCAAATTTTGTACGCAAACAGTATTAATTAGAAGCATAATTATATATACAGAGATCCTCATTTGCCATTTTTTTTTTTTTTTGTAAAATAGTGTCATGTGAGTAAATTGAACATTTTGTCATATTTCCAGAACGATTCAATTTCCACCAAATTTTGCACACCTACAGAAGGTCATGAATAGTTACATGATTTAAATGGGGTCAGCTGCCCAAATCTCTTCACTCATTGTGTACAGTGTCTCTTTGTGAGTAATTTTGTAAGATAGCCCAATTTGAGAAAAAGTTTTTATGCCACATCTCGGAGACAACTGATTTCCACATTTTTCATACAAGTAGCGTTATGGTAGGCCATGTAAACTTGCATGTTTTTAGTGGTTCAGGCACTTATTTTCGAAATGATGGCCATGTAAATATTTCAGGTTAGTGAACCCTATCATCCAAAACAGTAGACTGATTACATTTAAAGTTGATGCCCCTAATCCTACCTCTGTGATGCAGTTGGTTGCACACTAGCGTAATTTTACAAGTTTTTCTGAATTTGAATTCCGGGTAAGTTACTCGCGTATTTTAATTCTTTTGGTACTGTTTCACATGTTTCTGGTTTTACCTCTAATGATATTGCTGTCAATGAGACATCAATGCATACCTACATTCTAAGCTTTTAAGAACGTCACTAAAATTTATTTGCACCTATGTAGAGGTAAGTAGGTTCATTAATCAGAAATGTCTTACTTTAATTGATTTTCATTACAACTTATTCCCTTTTATCAAGGATATTCTACTCTTTTAATAAATTTTTGCAATTTTTTGGTGGTTCCTGAAAACCTTTGATTGTTGTTTTTGTAGCTTGCATGTGCATTATATTGGGGTTCGACTGTATCTTTCTCAAACAGTTAATAAATTTAGAGGTCATATATTAAAGAACAGGAAGGATATTTACCTGAAATGAATGTGGAAACCACATGGTAAAAGTTATTCCCAGGTGCATTATCGAGTGAGTGCTGTATGGGCTGCGTCAACTCATAGCTTATACCTAAAAATAGATACCAGAACTAGCCAATACTTATTAACTCTGCCCATCCTTCTGGCAATACCACAGTGATCACTGTAGTTCAGCAGCATTTGGCATGGCCAGTACTTTGATGGGTGACTGCCAAGAACTGCTATGTAGCCATTGTTGCATATACAAAACTAGGTAGACATACTAAGAGTTAACACTTGAATAGGTAAGAAGTAGAGGTCGCCTTGACTGGGTATTCCATCCAACCCTTGTCCCAGACTGGTACACAAGGCAACCTCCTCCCCTCAAGTAGCAGAATGTTTCCGCTTGTGATGCAACTACCCTGTGTTTGTCCTGCCTTTGTGCTTTCACCTGCTTTCTCACTTTGCTTAAATTATTAAGACTTGTTATTTTGGACATGCCATTAGCAGTGTAGAAGCCTACAAATTTACTAGCAAATATAACTAGACTGTGAAACCATGGCAAGTATACCATCCATGTGGGATCCACCTCTCTGCCAGTCCATCACACTTGAGCCAGATACATTCTTGCTTTCTCTCATCCAGCTTTCTCTCTGTCTCTCTCTCTTACTAGTGCATTTATACTGTTGGTTGAAACCAGAGTTTTGGTAACGTGGGTTTCAGAAAGTAGTGTTCTTATTATGAACAACAAAACTTCAGATTCGTCGGTAAATATGGTACAAAAAGTATGCAGCGTCTAATGTTACTTTCTCTAATTATTTGGTGACAAAGGATGTCACAGATACCTTTCTGTGTCTTATTCGGGAGACGTATGACTAAAGAATTAAATAAATATTCAGTTTAAAATTCATGTAAGTTTCATGCCAGAGACATTTAAACACTGACTTTCTATGCTTGGTAAAACCTGAGTGAAGGCTAAGTGAGTGGAGGTCTCTGGTTTTTTTTCTAGAAGACTTCCGCCTATTAAAATAATTTTATATTTGATTTACAAAAAAGTGTAATTTTTGTGCAGACACAATTAAACATGGTCTTCATGAAAAAAATTGCAAATTTTTATTGGTACGGGTTGGGGGTGGGTCAAAATTGGTGCAGAATTCCCCAAAGTATCTATAGCAACTAATCTTGTCACAATTAAATTATTTCTGGAAAGCGGTGAGGGGTCGTTTAATAATGTTCTACTGTATTTACAAATGAATCAAAATGGCCACTGTGTTACATGTACGAAACTAAAGTAAACCAAAATTCTTTTGCCATTAATCTCAACATTAAACAATTAGAAGTTGACATATACAACTGCTTTTTATAATTGAAGTGAAGGGAAGCAATGTTTTCTTGTTCTATTCCTCAACGCCTGTCTCACAACTGTATGCAAGTACAAACTAGATTGTGTAAGCTTGCAATAAAATGCATTTTGATGGATGTGTGGAATATTTTCTTCAATTCATTGTCAACTTTGCAGTTGATTGCAAAAGTACTCAAATACAAAGTCTGTAAATCTATGATTTGTATTTTAGTGTTCACCAAGCCTTGGTTACTGGATGTGGAGGAAACAGTCTCACAGCAAAACCAAATAAGATTCCAGCAACAGTTTGATGTAAAATCTTTTCTAGTTAAGAGTCAGGAACATACGAGATTAGGATCCACCAGCAATTATTGGTTGTATGTATATAACTTAAGGGTTACTCATAGACTTACCAGCATTTGAATTATTGGAAAATGCTAATAATACTTGCTCTTTATATTTCTCTGAACATATTAAGATGCTAAGTAATAATGACTTTATGCCTTACCTTAGCTTAAACTATGTATGTTTATAAGCGGTATATTCTTGATATTCATGATGAGTTACTCCCCATCAATTTGGTTAAATACTGGTTTTAAAAATTTTGGACTTCCTAGTTTTAACAGAGAGTTTTATTTCCAGGACAAGCTGGGTGTTTACTGCATGAAATTTGATCCTTGTTGGCATGTTTTCTGCTCTGACTGCATCACCAATTACTTTGAGGTGCGCATCATGGAGGGCACAGTGCTATCCATTCAGTGCCCTGAGGACAGCTGTGTCAGTGAAGCACAGCCGTCACAAGTGCAGTCACTAGTCAGCCCTGAGATGTACGTCAAGTATGACTCCATCCTGCTGTCAGCTGTACTGAACACACAACCTGACTTAAAGTACTGTCCAAGACGGCAGTGCCAGTATCCAGTGTTCCATGAGGATAAGGCTGACAAGCTTGCCACCTGCCCTGAATGCAATTACGCCTTTTGTGTCCTTTGCGAGAAGGTGTACCATGGTGTTGCCCCCTGCGTCATAGTTCCAGGTAACAACCAAGATTATAATTTACATTTATAGTTAATTTCTGGCCACCATACAGTTTTATCAAATGCAGATATGAGTAATCAAAAGTAACATTAAGTTCCAGGAAAGTATTTCTCCTTTTTTTCATTTGCTTATAATTTCCTGCCTAACACATGTCCCAAGTAGTGAGTATCATATTGATGACTTGCTAAAAATTAAACATTTTTAGCCTAATACTTAGAAACTACTTATGTTATCATTGTTTGAGACTTAATATATGCAAGAAGCAGAGCAAAAAGAAAGATATTGTCAGTTCTCAATGCAACTGCCCCAGTAATGACTCCCTTGTCCTTTATAAGAAACTTTGTTAAAAATTCAAATATTTAAAAGAAGTAGGTTGAAAATAGGTTTGTTACATTTATTTTGGTTGCTAATTGTTGCAATTCTCTTTGTGATTGCTGTACAACTCTGACAAGGCAAAGATCTAAAAATAGACACCAATGACCAACACATGATTGTCCCTTATGTCAGTTTTCCCCATGCATGCCTGCTGGCCGGTAGGGTACATGTTAGTTCTGCCTAGCACAGATACCACCCTTTGTTAGATCAAATAATAATAAAAACACCCGACTGGACTGAACTGAACTGCTGAAAGGAGAAATAAAGAGACTATCTTTCTTCGACACAACTGTGAACAAATAGATTAATTAATTACAAGCTCGTATCCAGGTGTGTGTGTGTGTGTGTGTGTGTGTGTGTGTGTGCGTGTGCGTGCGTGCGTGCGTGCGTGCGTGCGTGCGCGCGCTTTTTTTTTTTTATAAGGAGAAAGGTGAAGCAGAAACTTTTTGCAGTATTACAAACCAAAATAATTGGGGCTGAGGCCTGTTCAGATTCGTGGAAATTTGGATTATTCAAAATGTGTGAAATAACAGTAAATGCATATGAACTTGCATTACACTATGTAGAACAGCACATTGCAGCCATGCCGACCAACATGATGTTTATGCGACACTGGTATAACATTGCTTCATCAAGCAGGTGTTTAGTTCCTTACCCTCAAAAGAAGATTACCAATTTTTGTACCTAATTGCAAGTTGCTGTGTTTTCCAACAAATATGACAGTTACCCAAATAAATTTAAAATGTTTTGATGCATGATGTCTTTTTCAACAATGCAGCAATGGTGATTAGATGACTTCCACTCCATCCTTGGTTCAGCTTAGCCAGGAGACTGAATTTTGCATTTTCATTTGTCCCAACGTAAAGTAAGATTGTACTTTCTGCCTTGCAGATTGTTTTATTCACCGTAACAATGCTTCAATGCTACTCCCCGCTAGATAGTGTTAGTAGTAGGGATATTGTTTGTCTTTTGCTTTTCTTCCCTTCCAGCCGGCCGATGACATCACATTCATGACATCTTATAGGCAATTATTCTGCATGACGTACTACAAAAAATGTTACTTAGGCCTACAATGAATTTTATATACTGGAGCGAAGAATACATCATGACGTTCAACTTACTTGGAAGAAGTTGTGAAGACACGGAATAAATTTTTCGACTCTTCGACCCGGCAATTTTACATTCATCATTGAAGTGCAGGTCACATACTAGATAAGTATCGTACACTCTCTTCTTGTCTACGCTTTGTAACTTCGGATTCCTTATCCTATGTAACCACGCACGAAAAATGTTGTCTCTAAGTGGAAACAGATGTCTTACAGGAAGTTTGTCTGCACATCCTGGGACACAACAAGGCCTCTTCTTCCCCATTATGCACCCATTACCGAAATGAAACAGCATTAACAAAAATTTCTCTATTATCACTGCGTTTCTGCCATTACAAACGACAATGTAAACAAACATCAACTACTACGACACACACTAGCGGTTGTGAACTTCAACTAAAAATTGTTTCGCCGGTTGCCGTAAAAGATTCCCCCTATGGTCTGCATAAGACTCTAAGCTAGTACTTCAGGACTCTAACCACTAGGCCACTCACGTCTGCATTACCCGCATAAGTCTCCGGGAGTAAGTGCACTGCTCGGACACTCCAGTCCGCAAGGATTGAGTCATTTAAGAGAGTAGACGCTACTAGGCTCAGTAAATGCTACTAGGCTCATGTGTCAAAAAAATGGTCTCCTACACCTTTGACATGTCAGTCTCTGCAAGTAGACGTCTCCACGCCACTATCCAGAGGTATCTCTACGTCCTCACCTGAATACCTACCTAGAAATCATTCCTTCTAATATCCAAGGTAGTAGTCATGACGACCCTCTTGAGCGGCTAGGACTGATCTCTCTAACTACCACATTCAACTCACCCTGATATTCATATTTATGCAGTTATCCTTCGCCTGCCATTTGCGTGGTTTTTATATTAATTTTTTAATAACTGTGAAGAGCTTCGCATCTCAGTGTTCTTCTGAATGCATTGGATATATGTGTATTCTGAATTGTGTGTGTCTTGTGTTGAATTATTTCCAGTGAAATTATTGGTTAAAATAATTATATAAAAAAATTTAATTTCAGCTATCCTAGGGCGATAATGGTTTCACTCACTGAGTAGGCATAGGTGAATCTAATTTCCTCAGATTTTCTTCAGTCTGCATAAGGTGTGTATATAAGCCCTGTGAGTTCCTGGAGTCACTCAGTCGAGGTGAGACAGTGAAACGGGTAGGATGTATTGTCCTGCTCTCCCCTGGAAATTCAACACGCGAGTGGCCGAGAGCCTTCTTTCCCTCTGTCCCGTCAAGACATCTCATAGTGGGTTATCTGAAGTGCGGTGTTGCTACATTGTCACAGTTGGCTCGCCACCTCAGACACTGACCGGGTCGAGACTGCAAGCAGGTGGGCAAGTTGGCAGGTCTGTGACAGCGTGGACTGCCAAGACAGGACCGCTGCAGGTGCCCGGCCGCTTGTGTACGTAGATATTCTCTAATGCAATAGTGACTGGCTTTTCACAGTTTCACATGCTATCGATCTGTCACTCGGATGTGTAACCGTAGGGGTTTGCAACTACATATAACTATGCACAAATTAAGTACATTTTTAAACATTCTAAAATTAGATTAATAAAATCTTTTAAAATAAAACTGATATTTCATTAGATTTTTTGCAACTATCAGGGAAATATAATTAAACTTAATGATCACATTTTTAAGGCAATTTATATTGTCAAGAATACCCCATACAGTGTAAAAACTTAGTTTTCTGATCGTCAATGTTATTTTGTCGGCATAACAAAATCATACAAATTGTATTCACATATTGAAAACTAAATTCCTGTAAACCGTAAATTATTTTGTTTTATAATTAACATGACAATACTGAATGGCGTTTATCTTGAACACAAGGAACTTCTCAGCAATGCAAATAACTCTTGCATATGCACAATGCTTAGATACGACTTGGTGAAAGAAACAGCAATCAGCAGCATAAAGCATTCACTGCCAACAATTTCAAGCAGTATGAAGAATACCAGAGGTTGAAGATATTATTTGTAAAAGTAAATACCATATTTTGGTGTGTATATGCTGCACATTTTTTACCAAAAAAACTGACTACAAAAGTGGGATGCGGCTTATATACAAGATATTGGCATTAAAAAATTTTGTCCCCCAAATCATATTTAGAAATTTGTCAGCATACAGTACATTTTAATGTTTTAACTTGAAGGATGAGAAGGGAAGGAGAGGGGAGGAAGAAGAGAAGGATGAGGAGAAATATGTAATAATAATAATTATTATTATTTCATTTCATTTGTTCACACATATTGAAGTGCCCTGGAACAGCTAAAAGTCTTGGTAGGGGTGCACTTATACATAAAAACACAACTATTACATGACAACAAATAAAACAACCATTGCCAAAAAAACACAATCATTCAGACATGACAAGGACATAACATAAACATAACAAGAAATTTTACTAAAGTAACACAATAATTATATAATAGAGATAAAGAACATAATTTAAATTAATTGATAGGTTTGTGATGTATTATTTGTTTGACAGAAATTTTGTTGTTAATAAAAGAATCTATATTTACTAAACATTTATTTACATTATCAATACATTATTTAATTAAGTGAAAAGATCTATTAGAAGGTATAAATAATAAGGGAAATCTTTGATGATACTGTGGGACTTTGACATACAGTATGTAATGTTTTTGAGCTATTTACATCACCAATAATACAATTCATCAAGAAAACAGTGCCTATTACTTTCCTTCTGAAACAAAGAGTATTAGTATTACATTTTTCCGGAAGCATATCATTAACAAACTTCTCATTACCCTTTGATATAAATTTATTAAACATGAAACAAAAAGCTTTTTGTTGAATTCTCTCAATTCTGATCGAGTCTGTATTGGTAATAGAGTTTCAGACAACTGAGAAATATTCTAACTTAGATCTAATTAGAGTGTAATATAAACAAAGGAAAGAATCATAATTTTAAGCAGAATAAGTAAAAAATTTTAACAAGTCATAAGGTTCTGTTAGCTATAGTTAATAGATTATCAATATGATGATGAAAATATAATTTTGAATCAATTAATATGCCTAAATCTCTTACCTTTGAAGAGCTGTATTATTGACTTAAAATTTATGTTATAAGTCTTATGAGAAAATGTAATTGTTAAAGTTTTGTTTTCATTCAATTTTATTCAATTTGATTGCGCCAATGATTAACTGAATTAACATCATTCTGTAGCAAAATACAATCAGTTATTGAATTAATAGTACAATATGATTTTAAATCATCTGCATATAGATATGCGTGGGAATAATGCAAAACTTTACAAATCCAATTTATAAAAACTTTAAATAGGAGCTGGGTAGACAATGTACGTCCTTGTGGAACAGCAGAGGGAGCATTATGTTCTTGAAAATTTATATTATTAATTCATACAGAAAAGTTTCTGTTACTAAGATAACAAATTAACATAATTAGTATTTAAACCAATATTTTCAAACGTAGATAAAATTGTGTTGCTGCAAGTGTAGAAAGCTTTGCTCATATCAAAATAAATTATATCTACTTGTTTACATGAGGTTTTACAATAAATAAAATTAACTCATTTAAATAGATTAGTTGTGGTAGATTTCCCTTGGAAAAAATCATGTTGTGAAGGATTAATACAAGACTTAATATTAAAAGAAATGTGGTGATGTATAATTTTTTCAAATATTTTTGAAAAACTACAAAGTAATGAAATAAACCAATAGTTATTAACATCAAATTTGTTACCTGTTTAATGAATTGGCATTACTACAGCATGTTTCCATTTGTTAGGAAAAGGTATTGTTTGTAAACTATAGTCAAAAATATGTACTTATATAGGTGTTAAAATGAACATACAACCATTAATTTGATGCATGACGTCTTCTCTATCATAATAAACGACTGCTACTCACCAGTCAGCTACACACCTGACAGCTCGTCTACGAGTCATGTCACTACCGCCGACGTCTACAAGACTGTATTACTTACCGGGCAGGGACAGGTGTACCATTGATAATTATTATTTTGCCTAATGAGCCACCGAGACTATGCAAGAGGTCCATGGCAAGTACCGCAGTGCACCGCTATATGCCGCCACAGACAAGAGACGTAGATCCTGGCGCTCTTCACTATGCCGCCCGCTCGGAGGATCCAGATGTTGGGCTCACACCTTCTGTGCCCCCTCCCCAAACGCACTATGTCAGCAGAAGAAGGGATGGCCGAGAAGTATAAAAGGGCCGGCAGTCAAGCCTCCTGATCGTCAGTTCTCAGTACTCGATCGTTTCCTGAGCTCTCACCACCCCAGTTACTGGTGCCGAGGTTCCAACCTCTCCTAAGCTTCATCACTCTGTTCGTAGGGCCGAAGTTCCTCTCCAGTGAAATCCTAAGGAAGACCCAGCGAACGTCAAGAAGTTACACTTAGACACATTCGGTCCCTTATGGACAGTCGCCTGAGAGTAGTGCTCGTCTCGAAGAAACACGCATTAAGTAACTGCCTAATCCACCCAGCTTTGCATGGGGCACCTTCCCCTGTATAAGTATAGGGTGTTTAACCTTCCGTATACTCCGAGGGGGAATTAGGAGTTAGCACCTCTGCCATCAGTGTTTATTTCACTTCGGTAAATAAACACTGTTCTTACCAGTCATCTCGGCTTTCACTCCAAGCTCCTTCCTGTGTCACATCGGGGCTCCAGGACTTGGCAGGAGACCGGATTTTGATACTGCCGAATGCACACTGCACAACAGAACAAGTACAGCCTTGAAAGGCCACCCATTCTTTGTACATTGTAGGAGTAACGGTAGAGCCACGACATTAGAATACCGTCCTGTGGAAATTGGCTTGTCAGCTCGAAGTCGCCCCTTCCTCATCGTTCCCTCTGTGATACCGAGGAGGGGTTCTTCTTTGAGTTTGGGGAGACCAGTGACCCCGGAACAATCACCACGCCATTGGAAGGCCACCCGTTCCCTGCACCACGTGGAAGGAACAGTAGAGCCACAAAATTAGGTAGGCCCTCGGTGTATTGGCCAACTAGGGGCCCAACTCGCATCTCTCCCCTAGTGGTGCAGAGAGGGCTGCAGTCTGGTGCAGGGAAGTTTACTCCCATGGGACACCCGCACACTGTTAGATACTGACACGTCAACTGCTCAACTCCTGCTGCTCTGATCTATACCTCATGCCATACACCCACAGGGGTGGAGTTGAGAGATGGGCCAGAAAGGCGAGAGCAATCGCTAAGCTTTCCCAGGGAGTACGTATCCTTCCCAGCAGGTCCAGGTTACTCAGTCCACAGGAACATGCTGCACTTCAATGACGCCTCAACATACCAGTTCCAGACATTGTTCCCGTCGGATTGTTCGAGCCACCCACCATGGTTGCGGAGGGATACCATCCAGCAGTGCAGGAGGCACTCTTTGGCATCAGACAGCCAGACGAACCCAAACTACAACCAGAAGCACCCGTACCGGAGCAGATCACACCCCAGTGAAGCGAAACACCAGTCAGTGTGAATACACTGGTACCCGCCAACACCTTGCCGAACTGCTGCGCCACTACCCAAGCCGGTACCTCTTAGGGGGGTCAAGGTCATAGGGCCTGACTTCGTGCCCAGCCGTCGATCCACAAGGCCCATACTGTACACCGGGCAGGCACCTGCGCCTCTGACCGAATAAAGTAGATCAGATACGACTCGCCTAGCGTCGCCTATGTTACCTAGGGGCGGGGGCAGTCTGACAGCCGGGACTGTCACGCTTCAAATTATAAAATTTGGAATGCCTTGAACAGTATAATTATTCCAAACCATACTCTGAATTATTAGATTTAGTTTGTGCCAATGTTTACATTAATGTTGAAAAATCCATTGATCCAGTTGTTGAGGAAGATAATTATCATCCAGCACTTTGTTGTCAGGGTCTAGTAGCTGCTCATAAAAACCAATCTAATGATTTTAATTCTACCAGAAATTATCAAAAAGGAGATTACATGTCTTTATGCTTAGCAATTAAACTTTCTGATTGGTCTCCCACCTATCAAATGGATAATGTTAATGTTATGGTTGATTACTTAACAAATAACTTACAAGTATTAATTAATCAATTCATACCAAAATCTAAACATTTAAAAAATTAATATCCAGTCTGGTTCTCTAAAGGTTTGATCAAACTGTTAAAAAAGAAAGAGATCTTTTTCAGGCTTTTTAAAAAAAACTAAATCAGAGCATAACTATACCTGCTTCTCTGAATTTAGAAAAATGGTCAAATTTAAATTTAAAATTGATAAGAAAATCTGGCAATCTGAAATCAGTGATACTTGAAAAACAGTCCTAGCAGTTTTTGGAAATACGTAAACATCATGAAAAATGGTTTCGGAGAAAAAATTACTTTAATTTCAGAAGAAAAATTGGTACAGGATCCATGTGCTCTAGCCAATATTTTTGCGAATTATTTTGCCAAAAGTTGCACGCAATCCACCTCCTGTGTCAATCTAAAGCCTCATAATTCTATTAATAATGTCGATATATATCTTCCTACCATCACACAAGGTTTGGTTCACTGGGGTATAAAACAGCTTAAAAGCAGTAAGGCAACTGGTTGCGATGAAATCCCAAATTTTATAATTAAAGGTTGTGCTAACATCTTTACCCCTATTTTAACTCACACATATAATAATAGCCTTACTTGTGGTATTTTCCTCATATTTGGAAGCAAGCAATAGTAGTTCCCATTTTTAAAAAAGGAAATAAGCATGAAGTTAGTAACTATAGATGTATCTCATTATTAAATAGTTTTTCTAAAGTTTTTGAAAAAGTAATTTTCAAACAATTATCTTTTATTAGAAAAGTTTAATATATGAGACCCAACATGGTTTTCAAACAGGGAAAACCACAACAAAAAATCTGTTCAACCTAGTGGATGATGTATACTCTGAAGTAACTACACAAAAACAAGTGGATGTTATATTTTTTGATCTACAGAAGGCATTTGATACATGCCAACATCAAATAATTTTGAATAGGTTACATGCAATTGGGCTTGATTTTTTATTTATTAAATGGTTTGCTAATTACTTTACTGACAGAACTTTTAAGGTAAAAATGGACAATTTTTTTTCGAAATCTCGCAATGTTTCTTCCGAAATTCCACAAGGAAGTACTTTGGCACCGCTACTCTTTAATATTTTTATAAATGATATTGTCGGCGTAATAAGGCACTCGCAGGCACTTCTTTACGCCGAAGATCTAAAGATTTACAGAAATGTTGAAGATGGTGGAGACTGTACGTTATTATAAACTGATATTGTAGCAATTCATGATTGGTGTTTAGTAAATTCAATGGGAGTATGAAAATGAACTGGCTACAGCCGCAGTAAGAAACCTGTTACGCGACTTATGAGAAACAATCACAAAAAAAAAAAGACATACTGTACATGTATCATGGATATTTTCAAACAGTGTGTTGGCTAACCTGATATTTATTTTGGTTTATCTACTTGTGATGAAAAAAGTTTTGAGAGAATTGTGTTTCGGGATATTTATAAAGTGTGGTATACATGTTAATAATTGCGTTGACTATTTAAATAAACGGAAATCTGAACCGTACCGCAAAATTCATTTAATAACTATGTTCTTGTGGTTGGAAATATCTTGTGATTGGCTGGCGTAGAACTCTGCGTAAAAGAATTGAAAGTATTCAATCCTCCTAACTGTATCATAACAGAGAACTAATGTAATGTAAAGCGAGGGAATAACTAAAACGGGATTTGAATTTATTTACTAGAAACCATTTACTATATTGACATTAAATATGAATAAAGGAGATGAAGTCATATTGGAAACAAATCTCTCGAGTCACTGTCAATGATGGGAATTTAAATATAAATGCCGACAAATAATTATTTATCCGTGGCTCAGGAACATGTGAACTTTGCCTTCCAGAAATTCAGCAAGGCTGCTGGTTGCTGTTTTGTTGCACTCAGTACTGATACGCAACCTGCTATACATTACACGACAACAGTACCACGCTTGTTATACTTTATTTTATAATCTATTCAAAAAATAGTTTTCCACAAATCCTGATTTATGAGCACTATATCTAAAACACGTGCTTATTATCGCACATAACCTAATACTGGTCCGCTGTACACACACTCAAGATTGGTATTTTTATGAGGAAATTATTTGAATGCGCAACTAACACAAGCTAATAGTAAACTAGTAAATCTTCACACGTGAATTGTAATATATATTTACTTATTCATTGTTGTCTTGGTTCAACACGAAATGTTTTGTTCGGCACGTCATTAAAACTGCTCATTCCGCCATTTTCCTAACGGCCTTCCACAATGAAGAATGAAGTGACAAGATTATAATTTCCGTATATAAGTTTAAGTTTGTTTGTGTCAGGAAATGTGCGCAGTGTTGATTTTGTAACTAAATTATTTAATGCTAGTGACGAAAAGACGTGATTTTAGTGAAGTAAACTTGCAACTGGTAGAGAGGGTGGTTGCAAAAGGAAGAAGGGCTCTGGGTATGGTGGGAAGGGTGCTGAAGGGAGTCGGCTGTAAGATGAAGGCGTATGGCACAATGGTACGGCCAATGTTAGAATATGCTGCAGCAGTATGGGACCCGTATGTGGAGGTGGAGGTGCGAGAACTCGAAAAGGTGCAGAGAAGGGCAGCAAGATGGGTGAAGGGTAGGTGGAGAAAGCAGGGGCAAGATGGTGAGGAAGAAGGGAACTATAGGCCATCAGTGATGATGAAAGAAATGGGGTAGAGCTCATTGAAGGACAGGAGGAAAGTTGAACAGTTAGTCAGGATGTACAGGGTGGTGAATGAAGAGGGAGGATGGGGAGGGCTACACTGCAAGCTAAGTAAGGAGGTGTTTAGAGGAAAAGGAAACAACAGTGAGAAGCTTCAGAGGGTGTGGAGGAGAACAGAGCGGGGTAGGCAGTCCATGCTTGTGAGGTCTGTGAGGGAGTGGAATGTGTTGAGGGAGGAATTGGTGTCTGTGAGAGGGGTTGGTAAGTTCAGGAAGGGAGTGGAAAAGGAGTTGGTTGGGTGAGGAAGAGGTGAGAGAGCTCGCCACCGGGCGGTAGCCTAATTGCGAGTGTGTGTATGTATGTAAGCAAGGATTGCCATAGAAAATTATGTGTTTTCGAGAGGTTACAACAGTAGGTTTGCGTGTTTTGTAAATGTATTTGTAAACATTTATATAATTATTTAAATGCACGTGACCTGGAAAATGCCGCACCTTCCACACTTTTGTAGCGAGTGAATAATATTTGTTTGTCTACATTGTAAATTCGAGTGTAAGATTAACTCAGTCAAAGTGTGTGCGTGTATATATTGCTGCATCTGTACGAATGCGAACAGTGACGTATGTATCACGTTTTGTATTTTCCATTAAAGTTATAATTTTTGAAGTTAAATAATTAAAATTTTATTTCTATATGAGCAAAATTTTCTACTGAGCTCCAACAAAACAATACGCAACACAAAATGCCACACACTCACGCCGGAATCGCATAGTGCCGACCAACACAGCACTGCGCGACCTAAAACGCAACTACGACACATTTCAATGTGACCACTTTAATTTACAGCACGACAGACACCATGCTTTCGGCATTTAACCTAACTATTTAGAAGGCGCTGATAGGCTTACGTTAGTCTCAAATGCTGTGAAAAAGAGGGAAATTTATAGTAATTAATGGTGACAAATTGGTATCGCTAATGCATACAAAAGTAAAGTTATTATTTTTAAGAGTTAGATACATTAGGTTTCAATTTATTTTTCTTTTAAGCTGCATATTTACCATTGTAAGGAAAGCTTGCAATAAAATTTCATTTTGTAATGTTGTACATTGTTTGCATCGTGCCGCACGACACGAAGAATATAATCATTTCTAATCCAAAATTCCTGGTCGGACGACAGAATCGGTCAGGCTTATAACAATCTATCATGTATTTCATTAGCTGTTGGCCGTCGTGTCGTGCGCGTTGGGACTATGTGATTCCGGCATCGTAAGAACATCAAATTAATCCAGTCTCACGAAAGACGATAAATCCCACCCCACCAAATTGCTCACTTTTTCCTTTTTCCCTTGAAATAAAATAAAGATGACACCCTAATTGGGCCGACATTTCATTGTTATGAACATTTCTCTGTGTTATTATTTATTGTAACACACTGGTTCTGGAGGGTTTCAAAATGTTAAGCTTACTGGCCATACAAACTTGTAAGTTGTATCACTTTATTTTTTTGAACATGTATAAAATTTGTCAAGCTTGTTACGCAGGGATACTTGTTAACAAATTATTTTAAAGGTTTTTCTGGTTTTTAAATGCTGTATTTGAAAGTAACATAATGGCATGTAGGTTTCAACGTTGGAGTCTTTCATAAATACGTTTTGAGCATTTTTGTTTTGCAAATTAAAAGCGCTTATATGTTGTTAAGAATATTGTAAGAGTAACAGAAGAATAATTCACGTAAACAGGATTTACATTAGAAAGACAACTTTTTGATATCAAGTTAATTACAATATGCTTATCAAACAAAATCCTTTCAATTTAAGCACTTAACGAAGGTGCTCCAATATCATAAAGAAGTGTCTCGTGCATCAGCAGGAACTGCGACATTCCAAAATTTATCGCTAAAGAAAATTAACTTTATGGTGTCTTCAATCTTGGGTAGGTGGAGCATCTTTTCAGCGTGTAACATGTTCGTTTGATATATTGTTGCTGCAGGTCACATCTGCTTCTCTAGATCACTTTGTAACATCTCTGAACTGAAATACAGTTTTTCATTAGGTACCCGAGAACAAACCTAGGGCTCTATTCACAATTTTGAGGAGGGAGGTTGTGCGATTGAACTTCAGTGTAAATATCAACACTGGTTTAGTCAGAAATAAATTTTTATTCACAGCATGACAATCTGAACATGTAGGTATTTGAGAATAGTTATTAAAGTATTTTGTATGTAGACCTGCAATACTTAACATTTGAGTTACTAAATGAGAGTTATTAAAATTACTGAAATTAAGTAACATTTGCTTAAATTTTATTTTGGCTACCTACATACTCTGAACATCCTGAGAATTATAACCACCATAAAAGTATCAGGCTGTATAGAGTTTGTTGTCATATCATACCACAAAGCTGAATTATGTACTTTTAATGCAATAGTAGGCATAGCATAGCATATATGTAAGAATGTATACTGTCTTTGAAAAGAAGGTGTGGGGGGAGGCAGTATTTTGGTATTTGTGCTTTCTGGGAGGGGGTGGGGGGACCTATTAACCAAAAAAAAAATGAGATTGTTGCCAACCTGCAACTGTTTGAACAGCCCTTCACAACTTCTAAAAGTCATTTGGGAGGAGGCACATGCAGTTTGTTTATAAAAACAGGCAGTCATATGTTGTTTGTTTACAAATACTGGCAGTCACATGGTGTTTGTTTTCAAACAGTCACCTTCAATGATAGTTCAGCTGTGGAGGAAGGATAGCTAGATACTCAGCTGTCATTGGCACTACTTTCCTAGAACTGTCAAATTTGAGATCACTTATATGAAACGGACTGTACTAGTACGTTCGCAGACTCGTGAGCCTGGATCCAGCACCGCTGACGTCACTCGCCAAAGATCTCTCACATTCTTCGCAGTTGCTACCCCCTCTCCAGGACAACCCCCTATGCCAGTCTAGCAAGGGGGTTTGCCACCAAGCAGTATAAATAGGGGACAACACCAAGGTTCTTGACCAGTTTTCAAGCAGACGTCTCTCTTGTTCCTTCACCACACCTCTGGTGATACAGGAACCATCACCTATCCTACCTTGGTTTTTATTGCGCCCTAATGATGCCGAAGACATATCCGCTCCTCAAGACTTCACCGCACCTTCAGGTACCGATGATCCTTCGCTTCACGTCTTGTGTCGCAGCTTACACTGAGACACGTTCCAGTCCCTTCTGGACAACAGTTATAGCCTAGTTTAAAGTCAGAGTTGTTTTCATAGCCACTTTACTGGCTACCTTGTTAGCCTAGGAGCAGGTCGCCTTCACCTGTATACACGTAGGGTGTTAACTTCCTAAAACTCATGTGGGTAGGAGGTAGTACATTCACCATCACTGTTTATTTCCAGTAAAAGAAATACACAGTTTAGCTTCCTTACGAATATTGCTCCTGTAGTAATAGTACCTCTTCTCGGAAACATCAGGCATGTACTAGGGACAGCAGGTGACCAGGATTTTATTCTTTCCGTCAAAACACCTAACATCAATAACAATACAATCTTGGAAGGCCAACCGTTCACTGCACTAATGAAAAATTAAATCTTCATACATTTATTAAATTGCAGGAAAAGTCAGTACTGCAGTATTTTCTGTAACAGTGCTGCCTCCCCCAAGAAAGGGCCATAATTTTTTTGAAAGAAACTGCACAAAACATGTTAATTTTTGGTGAATCTCACTTGTACAGTACAATTTCATGTGAAGTCTCAAATCCCAAGATGCAAACATGACACAAAACTCTACAGCCAAGTTCACAGCTGTTTGCATTATTTTGCAATGACAGTCATAGTGATGGAGAATAGGGAAGGGGATGCCCGATATACAATTCAGCAAAATTATAAGGAAACAGATATTTTTTTTTGGGAGTGGGGTGGAGTGGAAATTGTATACAACAAAAATTATCCCAAAAATGTATCATCACATTGTTTTATTAATACAGTAAAACCGCTCGATTACGACCACCTCTCTATTGCGACCCAATCACGAGGAACGAAAAGTTTGTGTCAAAAAAGCCGAAAATTTGAGGCACGTCTATAAATAGATACAGTAATCCCTCGCCAACCACAGTATCTTGAACCGTGGTTTCAGTTATGCGTGGATTTTTGTAGAAATTTTCTCCAACGGCGGTACTAGTCTCTATTATCCACGGTTTTCAGTCTCTGGAAAACTAATCCTTACTGATGTTAGTGGTCGCGCATTTCTCAAGCTATATGCTATTCATGGTAAAATGAGCAGTTTTGACGGCCTGGTTACTTTTTCCTTTCAGCCATTTTTTTATCCTTTAAACATCTTTTTCAATAAATATTGCCATTTAAATAAAAAAACACAGTGTGTATATTCGATCGCACTCAGAAGTTAGTCTAAGGCTAAAGTAAAGCATACTTTTTGACTATTATTCCAAATGAAAAGGCTTTCAAAAGTGCTCACTTTAGCGTGAATGGCCTTTACCATCATAGACTTTGATATTGGTTGTCTCAAGTAGCGTGAAGCAATAAATTACTTTATGCCAGAAGGGGACACTGGTGTATTGTCTGCAAAAGCACGGGGGAGGGGGAGGTAGTTGCAGGTCAGGTCAGTAAGGCCGCTTGCACACGTTGTGCGGGACGGCAAGGAAGGCTGGCCAGCATGTCAGAGTGCAGCCGGAGGTGGTCTTGACATGCCGGCTGCCGGGCCAATGCCGGCCAGGCTGGTACCAATGCTTCCTTATCAGTGCTTTCACACCATCTTCCAGGAATGCCATCACGGCACATTTTCCACTTGCTCACATGACACAATACACATTCGAACTGTGGTGTGAGTGAGTTCAGGTACGACTTTGTAACGCCGATTGTCTTGGTGAAATCAATTTTGTGGGACAAGGACAATTATGCTTTTATAGATCGTGCAGAGAAGTAGGAAACATGGCTTGAAGTGTGCGCTTCATTAGAGTCTGAATTTCACGACATGGGGAGGAAAGAGCAAATAAGAATAAATATGTTGAAGTGTTTGTTTTAATAGATGTTCATTGTCTTTGTACATGACTGTTTTGTTCTTGCCTTATAACTTCATTTACAGTACTATATTTAGAAAAGACCAATTACATAAACGATAAGAAATGTTCAAATGTAACTTGCACAAAAAAAGTATGCAAATATTGAACATAAAAACCAATATGTAACCAATAGCAATAATGTATTTCTCATTTCTTGTGACTAATGTCATGAGCAATAATGGATGTTACAATGTGTTGTGGAGACTTACATAGGCTAAACACATTGAATAATTGTGTACTAATTTATAATGTGAGCCGATCAGAATATTTTATAGTTTCGCATGTACCTGAATGTTTATAGTTATGTAACCTTGTATGTGCCACAGAGTTACCATACACATTTGGCAAAATTATCTTATATTTATGATTGGGTTGCACATTTTTTGTTAAATACACTTGAGTTAATGTAGTAATATAGGTCTAGAGTGTACACACACAACTGAAATTTAGAAATAATAATACACACCGATCGGTAGAGCTTTTGACGTAACAAAAGCAGTATTTCATATATTCTCATATCTAGTTATTCTGTAGTATAAATGCCCCTTCTGAAGTGATAAAATAGACTGCATGTCTGTCTGTAATGGCCTTGTTTATTTTTTTTATGCTCGTGTAGGTTGAGTTACTACCACATACACCAGTCTCTTGTAATAAAGAGATCATGAATCTGCAGCAGTCTGCCATTTAATGAAAATAAACAAGTCTTATCACAGCAAATTATAATGATTCATTTTTATAGATTATATTGTTGTATCCCACACTGTCAAATTATGGATTATTCTCGTCTCATTCACACACACACAGTACTGTGCAATTAGATATTACTCGTCTACAGCTCCAATTCCTATTTACGTTGCAACAGAACTGTTACTAAAAAATGCTCTTTAAATTTGTCTAACCTAATTGTAACCACAAGTATTTTGTTAGGAGAAGTGCACTGTCACAAAGTGGTATCTTTCCCTTGAATGCTGGCTGACATGCACTCTACATGATAGCTAAACGTTGTTGTACTCGTTTAAGAATTCAGTTACATCACTTTCGAGTTTCTCATAAATAGTATTGGAACTTTTTCCATATGTTTCACTGCTACTATAAGATGTGGCCAGAACCTTATGTGGTAAAATTTCTGACTATATTTACGGCTCACCCGCAGCAAGCACAATACATGTAACCTTATGTTTCAAACAGGGACACAATTTTTGAAACTATCTGAATAATTCTGGTAGCATAACGACATCATTCCGATACCGGAATGTTTAATTAAAGTAAATTTCTGAACACTCAATAGCATAGGAATAAAGCTGTAGTGTGCCAGAATCGTCATTCCTCTAGAAATTGTCAGTTAATATTGTGCTATGAAGGAAACCTGAAAATATACACACTTTTATGGTTAAATATAAATATATTTGATGAAGTAGAGTAAAAGACTGCCCCACATCTAAAATTATAATTGCTACAAAGGCTGAGAGAAATTCCTATAAACGTAATAAGTTGACACCAGAAGACTGATACAAGTGTTGTAAATTATAACACGAAAGAGCTAAAATGTAAAACAAATAATTTTAATTTTGTAAAAAAATTGTAATTGTAAAAAGCACTAAATTAGCATATAAAATAACACAAGTTAGGCCACTGTTTACACATGAAAACCTGTTGAGTTTGTCATATATTGGGATGGTCTGCTACTTGAAAAATGTATTCACCCACACGTTTGTGCAAATAAGTCTATGGAATTCTTTTTGGTCAGAAACAGAAAATATATTCCTAGAAGTACCAGAAACTTTATTATATTTCCTGAAGTAAAATTTTACTAAGATTTAGTATACAGACGTCTTACTTTCTTTTTGGAAACAAGTAATGACGTGTAGTAAAGTATGCTTTCTTTTAACAAACAACCGTCCAAAACAACTCTTTAATGCAGAATTCCTGCGAATTATCAAAGACCTATAAATATGAAAGTTAAACCTACACACACTAATTTTATAAAATTTTCTATCAAATACAACCCTTGTCTCCGTCTTAAATACATTTGTAATTTTTTATTTTAATAGCACTAGGACAGAATCTGTAATCTAGCAAAAAATATTTATTATAAAATTAATTTTCCTGCCCCAATAGATTTGACATGATTGGTGCAGCGCATGTGATGAGATGCGAAATGTGCCGATGCCAAGTTGTAATATTGATTCCTAAAAATCCGATAAATTTATTTGGGATGGTTGCTTCGGCCATTTCAAAAATACAAATTTTGTCACTCCAACACATGATTCCGATAGTTTCAAAAACTGGGCCCCAGGACACATATTTCCTCCACGGTTTCTGAAACCAACCTACCTACTACACTGGTGCCTGCCCCCACAAAATCCATTTTGTGCCAGTATGTGTGCAAGAACCCCTCCCGGTGACAGCACCGGCAAAATGCCAGTGTGTGTGCAAGCTCCCTAAGGCTTCTTTGTTCTAGTCACATGCTGCCGACTCTGCCTTACCCTCTGTCTATTTTTGCTTCCATTATCCCTCCTCTTTTGCTGTAAAAACAGCGACACATTACACAGACTAGTTTCTTAATCAGTGTATGTATGATAACTTCAAATTTAATCCATTTTTTTTTTTTTTTTTTTTTTTTTTTTTCCACGCCTACATAATATGCAGTTGTGTCTCGTTAGGGTAAGCAAGGCAAGCAGTGCTTGCCCACACAGTTTCTTGACAATGTTATATTTAAAATAAATATTAAATTCTAACTTATATATAACTTTAAGGTAACTTTTCATTTATACGATGCACATTCTACTCAGGAAACAATACTATACATTATAAGAAAACAACTCGTTGGCTAGCAAAACCAAAATGTTTGGAAGCGCTGTAAGTAATGCTTTCAGCAGGTTGCAATGGTTTCCCGGCTAATGAAGGGGCGGCAGGGTAGGAAGACCGCCTGGGCGGGGGCGGAGGCTTATGGCTGCATCAACCTGTGTTAGAAGCTACGATGGTAGTGCTTTCATCGCCGAACTGAAGCTGGCCTAGCCGTGGGCAAGTTCGTGTGCACAACACGAATCGTATTATTTTTATTTGATTTTTCACTCAGGAAAATTTGATGTTAAAAAATGTTAATGTTTTCACAAGCGGTGTAGTTTATATTTACGTACGATAAATGTTTGAATGGCACCATTTTGCACCTTGAAATCCAAGTTTTCCTGAGGGAGGACCCCCGGACCCCCTCTCCTTTATTGGAGAGACCAACGCTACTGTCTCCTGCACACAGTAGCTTGCCTATGAAATTATAGCACGCATTGCCACTGTATTACCTAATTTTTTTATGGTGGGCAATTGCTTTTTTTCTTGTGAAGTCAGTTTTATGTGTAAAGTGAATAAAGATAAGTGTGTGCAAATAAAGTGTGTTCTTATGTTACCGGTGCCATATTGTTGCGAATGAGGCCGTGTACATGTATAGGCAACGTCAAAAGTTTTTGATGAGAAATTCGGGATAATTAATAATTCAAGTAGACCGCACCAAATATTTATATTCCTGTAAACATTGACGCTCCTCACCGTACCAATGCAGAGGCCACCACACAGCCTACATTTCATATAAATTCAACACATTGACAATCACATCTATCAGCATGTTCTCCCAATGCTGGGCCGCTGTTAGGAAGTGAACCGGTCCTGTAACGATGACAGTGGCTGCGGGCGGGCGGACTCCGCCCGCCATCTTTTAGTGACCGACCTACAGCTGCCCAGCCTGAGGATCTAGGGCCGAGCTTCAGCAGCAAGCTGCCATGCTCCCGCAAGGGCGCGCTGCAGAGAATCGAGGCGCTCGCCCAGCTACGTATATGACCCACAGCCAGACCAAAGCGAGAGCATGGTGCGTGCACACGTATTGCACAATGCCACCTAAACTTTTTGATCGCTACGTGCCTCATAGCAATGTATGACCTACGAGATCTGCATAATAGATCTTTAATATAACTTTATATTTTAATAATACATAGTCACACACTTTCAATGGCCTTCTTTTTTACAAGGGGTGGTCCAATATGCCTTTTTTTTGGGTATCAAATTAATCAGGTGATGTCCGGCTATGAAAATATACATATTTATATTTTATTTAATAAGTTTTTTTATGCACTAGAGACAATTGAACATACTTCATGCCAAGAATGGCAAGTTTGGGGGCATAGGAGTTATGGGGACATAGGAGTATACCCAAAATTTTCCAAATTTTTTATTATAACCATCTCCCCTCTATTACGACCCTATTCTCAGGAACCGTGAGGGGTCGTAATAGAGAGGTTCTACTGTATTATTTTGTATGTGTGTACATGTTGCCAAATTATTTAGTGTGTGTGCAGTAGACAGGAAAGTTTCCTTACATTTGAGGGTGAAATGTTTACAGAAGAGAAGCGCAAGCTAATGCAAAAATACTTCAAAGCCAGTGATGAGCAGAAAGAAAAGATGGAGACAAGGTATGGCAAGCAACAGTTGAAAAACCTAGTAGACACATTCCACCTGGAATGGTCAGCGTCGTGGATCAAGAAGTACAGTAAAAAGTGTCCACACTGTAACACAGCTATTGAGGTGCGTATAAAGTTTCTGTTAAAAATTTATTATGTTATTCTTACTTCATGGCTCTTACTTCAGATTTATTTTGAAGATTTTTGAAGACTATGCATACCAATTGAAGACAACTGTAGTTACCTACATATTTATAGTCCATTCATGACTGGAACAAACTTTTGAAAATGAACCTTTGAAAAATCAACCTAGGCATAACATGTCAACCTGTTTTTTCAATAACCTGTGTTTCACAAATATGTTACACTGTGATTAACTTTAAAGTACTGTATTATTGAATAAATGAAACTTTACCTTAGTATCTTCTATAACTTCTATTTATTTCGTATTAATATGACTTAACAACAGTGAGAGCAGTGATGTGTTGGCACCAGCTAGTAAGAAATAGTTCACAGATAAATGTTGTTTTAACCTAGTTTTTGGCTATGCTATTTGTAAATTAAATGTTGCCTATTGAAATATGCTAATATTTAAGTAACCCTGATGGTGACATATTTCATTTCTACAGTTTAAAATAACAGCACAAAATATTGTGCGTAAGCCCTAGAATCACGGTTATCTACCGAGGAAGCAGCTGTCGGTTGGGCGAGGCTTGTCGCTCTCTCTCACTTTTTTCACTTCCCCTAGGGAAGTTTCGCATTGTTAAGTAGGAGATAAAATATACGTGTTTAAAATGTTAGCATATTTCATACGTATTACAGCAAAATGATGATTTTTAAATTTGTAATTTACAACTGAAAAGAGATTTTAATGTTTGAATACTTATTTTAATATATTTAGATAAGATGGCGGTAAGGTTACCATCTGAAGTTAGTAGACATGGCATGTTTCTTTTTGCCAAACAAAGCATAAATTATACTTACTTCGAAAAATACTTCAAATTGCCACATTACGTTTGTAGACATGTTTTTTAAACCTAGGCAAGTTACGATTTTGTGATAAATCTGTGTTTTCGCTGCAGTAATAAATATACTGTTTCGTGTGTTTCATTAACCGCTGCGTGGTGGTCATTATGCTGGGCCTGTGTGTGTGCGCAATTTCAAATATTTGATGTGCACTATTTATACGTTTTAACTGTGTACTGTTATTATGGCAAAGTTAATTATTTACATCCCCATCTGTTTATTTATCACAACGTTGTACCTTTTACCTAGGTGTTTGAAACAGTCGTGTAACTTTATTTGCTCAATCCCAACAAAATACTAAGCCCAGCCCGATAAATTTCAATAAACCTAATAAACAGTAAGTAGCAATACATAGAAATATGAGTGGAATAAAAGCTACGGTAAGTTTGTGTGCATGTTTACCAGTATCTTTTAAGTTTGTACGGCAAAAAATGACACGAGTTGCGTGCTTGAATTTAATGTCTTTTTCGTTGGACTGGTTGTTTAAAATTTATTCCAACAGAGGCCGTCCTTTTAAAGAAATAACCCGACATATATCAATAACAAAACGTTAAATACAACAGTTCTTTACCCCACAGTTGTAACAGTGTTAAACACAGTCGCGGCAAAATATTAAAGTTTATTATGTGTAAAGTTCTATGTCACGGAAAACAAATATGTTAATGTAAAATAACCGAAAGAACGATCATCAATTCAGGCATTTTGAAAACGTCATAAAGCTGACATAAGTAATGTTACAGGCCTAAACTGTGAATATTTGTACGGAATGGTTTTTGGAATATGACAGAATTCTTTGAAAAGCTATAAACAGTAAACAATGCATTTGACACCAAAGGGACAATGCACGCTGCATTTGTGCACACAGTATAGTAATACTTTGCTTAAGAACTTTCTCTTACTAGGCATTAGTAACACACAAATTTCTCCCTGTTTTATTTCACATTAATAATGAAATATTATAACTTAAGGATAATATGCAAGATGAAGTTCAGTTTAACCAAAAATTATGAATTTTTTTTAACATTAACACAAATTTAAAATGCTTGTGATATATGACATATTTAGGAAATAAGCGAAAACATCATACATGTGGTGATTTTTCAAAGGTTTGATTTAAAAGTGTGAAGAAACTGCAAATAGGCTATAAGGGGCAGATATTATATCAGTGTACAGGTACAGTTACATTTATGGTGAAAAGTCTATTTAACTCGAAAATTTTATACTGAACTCGACTTGACTCAAGTTTCATACAACTTGACTCGACTCAAGGCTGTAAAAATCAAACTCGTGCATCACTAAAAATGTCCACCATGACTTGCATTTTAAAGTACTCTAACTTTGTGATATGTTTAGAAACATTTTATTATGAATAGTAGTATATTTATATTTTTGGTAGGGAAGTATGAGTAGCAGGATTTTCGGAATAGAGTAATATTTTATCCCATTTACTTTATGAAAATGGACAAAAGCAAAAAGGAGCAATAAGTGTGCTGTGTAGTCTTGCAATTAGGAATGCCAAAATAGATTTCTCTGTGGTGATGCATGACATCTTTTATACTTATAAATAAATGACTACTACTCATCAGTGTATCTACACCACTAGCAGTTGTCAACAGAGTTGAGTCACCGCCACCACCTACAAGATTGTTGTATCTACCAGGCCGGGACAGATGTCCCAATAATAGAATTTATTTTTGCCAGATTAACCACCGGGATCATGCAAGAGGTCTGGGGCTAGTACAGCAGTGTGCCACGGGATACCGCCACAAGTATGATCCCTAGATCCTGCAATTCTTCGCTACACTGCTCGCAATGAGTATATAGGTGCTGGGCTTGCATCTGCTACCCCCTCTCCAGACATACTATGCCAGTGAAGGAAAGGATGACCGAAGAGTATACAAGGAGATATGTCCTGGTCTCCGGGTAGTCAGGGTACTCGGCTCGGCAATTCGTTCACTTGCAGTCAGGCAGGTGAGACGTCTTGGGCCTTCTTCCAGAAGGCACTGCTGTAGGACGACACCTAGTAGCTTTCGTGGCACATACATCAGTGTGTCACAGTCGCCCGAGTGTAAGCACTCAGCAGCCATTGAGGTCAGTGGCTGTGGCACTCTGCAGCGAGCAGGCACACACACAAACACACACAATTCAGCTGTGTTCCAGTCGGGGTTCTCCCCCCCCCCCCCCCAGCATCACTCTCACACTTGTGGGTTTATGGATGGAAGGGGTTTTCATGGCTGATCAGGGCGCTCCAGGAGTTGAACAAAACCTTTCCTTCCCACACAAAGTTCCGGGCGTGCAGGCAAGATGTCTGGGGACAGTATCACTCTGGTTGTAGCCTCAGAAAACACTGACAAATCACAAACTTTTTTCCTTTCCCATACACCAGTGACAGAAAACCAGAGTATGGATTGTGAAAGCAACACTGACAAAAAAAATTTGAAGCATGAACCTGAACAACCTAGCGCAAGCGAAGGAGAATAGGCAGTATGAAGCAGAGACTGCCCATATGCAACAACACATTCAGCAGCAACTTCACCGTCAAGCTATGTCACTGGAGAGGAAACGGCCTCGACATTCATCATCGTTAGAGGCGACTTCCTTCCAGATTCCGGTTGCAAACCGGTACGGCCCTTTGAGGGAAGTGCATGACACTTCTTCTAGCTTCCCCAGCTCTTCAAATCATCCTTCCGGAAGACAGACAAGTGCATCCAAACAAGACAAGTCAGAACACCAAAATTCAGATTCGTGGTTCCTGACACCAGAAAATACAGCATACTGGTGCAGAAGCTGCATGCTGTCAGTACAACTGGAATAAGGATCAGTATCACGTGTAATGACCTGCACATTGTGGCAGAAAATGTGCACAACTATTAGAACATAAAAAAAACTATGCTTGAAGCCAACTCTTTTCATTTTTTCGCATAATCACCGCTGATTAACCTCAAAAGGTTATATTCGACCTCACAGAGGACACCAACCCTGATATCACAGGATCTGCAGGCACAAGGCTATAGCATACTTGACATATATCAATTCCAGAAGAGGGTTACAGCTTCCCACTTAACAGGGGCTACAACCAACCCGATTTTTCCGCGTAACGGCCACAAAGAATGGTACACTTCTCCCACTTGTGAAAGTGACAAGGCTAAATATGACTATAGTACATCCCAGAGTCTACAAGAAGTGGCCCTCTGACATTACACAGTGCAGAAATTGCCTAGGCCTTGATCACACAAAGAACTATTGCCACATGCCAACTTAATGCCCACACTCGCTGGCCAACACACACAGGATGCCTGCAAGAACCAGACAGACAACCCTTATTGCAAAATCTGTCAAGGCATGCACTCCGGTTCTTCAAAGATGTGCCCTAACTACACAGAATTTCTCCATAAGAGTGCAGCAGCCGCAGAAAACTTGTAACAGATTACTATCCTGTTCTCTCGTTGTAGTTCTCAGTAAACACCAATGAACTAGCTCAGCGTGAGTTAGAGACGTTGACTACATCATAATGAAAGTTTGTTGATACCAGGATTGCCAATAAATGAAAGAAGAAGTTAAATGTTTACTGGAGATTTATTGTCGTCTCGGCAAAACAAACTATTGACATTCGCAGCTGATGAACAAAAAAAATAAGACCGAATGGCAGCCTACATAAAACAAAACTTCTCACTTCAAGAGTTACGAAGACGGGAGAGAATCATTACTTTTCTCTTCCGGTGCCCTATTGACTCCTCACACTGACTGAAAATAATTTTAATAGATAGTTGAACTGAAATGTCCCAAATACAAAAGAAGGTTAAAGTCGCGGGCGCTGGTCGGTGCAAGTAACGTGATCACTCCTTGCAGGCTGTCCGACTGACAGCTGAAAAACGATCGTGCTGCGACAAACTCTTGTGATACCCAAGAAAGGTTGTGCTTCGTTATATATTGCTCGAAAGTTTCCTCGTTGAAAACATATTGTTTTTGAGTAGTCGATCACATTAGCTAATGGTTACCTCTGTTATTTTCCTTGTTTCACCATGTCATACATTGCGGTGGTATTGTTTTTTAGTTTACTAATCCAGTGAAAAGGAAAAGATGCACTATCATGGTATGACGTCTGTTACTACTGATGGAATGAGGAAAGAAACATAATAAATTTGGAAAAACGAAAATATATGAAATACAAACAATTTGTCATTGCCATGACCTTTCATATATTACATGAATTACTATCCTTGACTCAAATGTAGACAATTGAAATACTTCCCGAATATACCAATTATGTATATCTAGCTGCAATGCTACAAACTCCAGGGCGCAAAGCAGAGGATTTAAGCCAGCCAGCCCCCCCCCCCCCCCACCCCCTCCATGTTCCGACCAGGAACCTGGCTATGTATCCAAAGCTGTTAAGATGCCAGAAACCTTCCCAGAGAACACTTTTTTGTGCAGTAAACCTCAGGGCGGCCCACCGTCACAGTCCCCATGCAAAACCTTGTAGCAAGTTACACAACAGTACAGCAAATTCACCCATTCCCCCCCCCCCCCCTCTAACACAACCAAAAACCCAGTTAGCATCCTCACATTCCATCAGTGAGCGGAGGTTGGCCCTGCGTGACCTGCATGAACTCTTGCAGTTCTTGCGAGAGGCTAACTCCGCTGCCATGATGGCATGCTTCGGTCCATTCATCCAGCAAGCTTGCCTCACTACAAACCCGAGTTTAATGTCCTAAATTCTCCTGGAAGGCCTGACGAGTTTGGCAGACCCCTAATGGTTCCACAACCCCCAGCAGTCCCTGGTACTCTTTCCTTACTGTACTGGAACAGTAACAGAGTTTTTCAACAGCTATACGAGCTCGAGAGAGTGTTGGAGACATACGGAATAGAAATAGCTTTAATCCAGAAACCATGCTAAAACTGAATAAAAGATTTAAAATTACATCACATATAGAAATGATACGATAACTAGAGGTAGGGGCACCCTAATCCTAGTTCATAATAAACTGCAACATCACATAAATAAAGATCCCGATTGTGAACATTTAGAATTTACCTCAACAAACATAAATACCATGGCAGGTCACATAACTTAATGTCAGTCTATGCCCCGGCTAGCAAACCAGTAACTCAGAATGACCTTGATAAAATTGCAAACCAGCCCTGCCCTTTTATAATAGCAGGCAATTTTAATGCAAGAGACACCCATTGGCACTGCCCTGGCGATAATCAATCAGGAAAAATTTTATTTGGTCTTGCACATAGAACCCCATACTTAATAATCACGCCAAATGAGCCAACACATTATTCCCCAGACGTCAGACAACGCCCCTCTACAATAGATTTACTAATTACAAATATCAATAACCCAGAAATTAAAATGAAAGTGTTACATGAACTGAATTCCGATCACCTTCCAGTTTTCTGTAATATAGAAGCTCATATACTTAAACACCCAGACCCTATTCTCACTAAAACTCCAGTAACTGACTGGCAGGCTTTTACAATAGAATTGGAGGAATCTTTTGAACACACAACTTCCCATTCACATCTCAAGGTGACATAGACCTGGCTATAGAGTTGCTAAACACAAAAAACTATACTTAAAAATAATACGAAATTCCTGCAGCAAAATTTTCCAGAAAAAGACCTTCATTGAGTATATAAACGGCAAGCCAGACATGATTACCAATGTCTCCAAACACAGGAATCAAAAAATAAATATTATAGATTAAAGAAAAAACTTAGAGCAGAAATAATCAATCTCCGTATAAATAAATGCGAAACATATGTCACTGATCTTGCAGACAACCCACAAAAATGTTGGACTACTTCTCACACTTTTAAGAGGCATTAGTAAATAAACCAGTCACTTCCCATAATTACTGCAAACTGTCTTAAATATAACCCAACAGACAAAGCAGAAGCCATAGCAGATACTTTTGAAAGCCAATTTTCCCCAAACCATGAGCTTAGTGACATTAACTTTACTAGGGATGTAAATGTGACGATAAAAAATCAGCCAACCACTGAGCGGGAACTTGTAACACTTCCAGAATTGCTTTCCATCCAAAAAACTGTTAATGCAAATAAGGTACCAGGGCCCGACACGATAAAATACCATACCCTTAAAAACCTACCATATCCAGTACTGTTTTCATAGTAGATATATTTAATGCAATGTTAAACTATAAATATTATCCCACAGACTGGAAAATTCCAAAAGTAATTACTCTCCGTAAACGTGGGAAAAAACCCTTCTAGCCCAGAAAACCGGCGGCCTATATCACTGCTCAGCTCGTTGAGTAACATATTCGAGAAGGTGCTGCTAAGCAGGCTTAATATGCGTGCGAACTTGATGACATTATTCCACATATTCAACACGCCTTTGAAACAAAACATTCCACAGTTCACGTACTAACGAAATTTGCAACTGACACAACCACAGCCATCTTGGAACATAACTTCACTCTAGCAGTTTTCCTAGATGTAGTGAAGGCATTTGATAAAGTTTGGATTCAGGGCCTTCTGCAAAAATTAACTAACTTCCGATTTCCAGAATGTTACATCCACCTACTTGCTACTTTTTAAACAGGCAATTTTACGTCAGCATTGATAACCACAATTCCTCTATTCGCCAGCTCACCACAGGAATGCCACAAGGTTCAGCCTTATCACCATTCCTCTATAATATTTTCACAGCTGACATACCTCATTCTCACTGTTCAGTTCAAACATACGCAAACGATACAGTCTTTTTTGCCCATGAAAAAATCCTTCCCTACGCACATATAACTCAGCTGCAACTGGGTGAGCTGGCCCAGTAGTTCCACCGCTGGAAAATAAAAATAAATGCAAAGAAAAGCTAGGCCTTAGTAATAACCCACAGAAGAAAGTTTGGTGCTAAACCCTTATAATATAATGGCACAGAAATCCCATTCTCTAATACAGCCAAATATCTTGACATAATAATAGATTTAAAAACTGCATGGGGATGCTCATATTAAAAAGTTAAACAGCAAGCCTATGCTAAGCTTACCCAGTTATACCCACTACTAAAATGCAATAAGTTAAACAAACCACTTAAATTATTAATATATAATTCAATTGTCTGCTCAGCCCTTATGTATGGAAATTAAGTGTGGGGAAACACAGATAAAGATTTTATTAAGCCAACAACAAGTTATTCAAAATAAATATTTGAGAATAATTGGCGATGCCTCAAGGTACAGAAGAAATTGCAATCTTCATTCGACACTTAAAATGCCATACATAAATGATAAACTGATTAAACAAAATATCAAATTCTTTGATAAAATAAAACTACATACTAATCCTAACATTCGAGAAGTCTGTAATTATGAACCTGGTATCACCACGCATGTTAAAAGACCCAAAATGACTCGAATGAATAACTAACAAAAAATTTTAAAAACCTTTCGTGGCTTGAAACGTTTTCCTGTCGGTCCGGGACAAGAACTAGCGCAGTGCGGCTCCCGGTGCCACCACCACCACCACACACCCACACTGTGTCTTTGCACTTCTCTGAGTAACACCATAAAATATCACCATACAAGAAAAGTCATAACAAATATAAGGCAAGGATAAATTCCGTTATTGTTCTTATTGGCTCTGAATAATTAATTAAATTCAAACATCACACTACACAATGAGCACAAACTTGACACTTATCTTAATCATGATTACTATTAACATTAATTATGGGTTATCCCATTAATTAGCAATTCAAATCAAATAAATTGTCTTATAAATGCTGCCAACTCAACAAATATCAAACCTATTCACAAATACACTAATCTTTATTATTGTTTTATCGTAATTCAGACCTGCAGGCCTTGCCTCCACAACCTCTCCAAACAAACTACATTATTCAGCTTAGATTCCGCTTGAACCAAACCAAAACCGTCACAAAATACCGTATTTCGAGGCGTTGTTCAAAAGTCCAGATTTCAAATTCCTGTTTAGGAACCATTCCTCCTCTCCGCCACAGGCAGGAAGGAGAGAACAGAATATGGGACCAAGTCCCTGGTGCTACACAGGGACTCATAATTAAACTGACTGCTGGACTTTGCAGCAGATTTAGCAATATGATCGACAGCCAGGCGGGATGGGTTAGCCGTCCCCAACCTGGACTCTAGACATGGTAAACTAATGGGAGGACAAGAGCCCTCACAAGGGCTTGTACTTCCCCCACATTGAGGGTGTAGTGTCCCAGTGATGATAAGCGGCGGCGGCTCCAGATAGTCGGATCTGCTTCAGATCTCAATCAGTCTTCTGACTCCTCCTGGGCTCTCATCGTACAAGCAATCAGTGCTGAGGCCTGCACCTCTCCAGTTTACTTCACTGCTACCTCACGTGGCCAAAGATAATCTCAAACTTACACCTAAGTAAGAATACGCGTCGTCGTCTTATCAGCACACTGAGACACGTTCGATCCCTTACAAACAACCGGAGAGTAGAGCTCACCCAGAGGAGTAAACTGTTTTCACATGCACCAGTAACTGCCTGTTCCCATAGTTTTGCAAAGGGCACCTTCCTCCTATTTACAATAAGGTGTTTACCTTCCATCAAGCCTGAATGGATAGGAGGTAGTACTTCCACCATCTTTGTTTATTTTCCTTTACAGTAAAATACACTGTACTTACCTAACTTCGCGAGTATCACTCTGACCTACATCATGTCATTACCGGACCTGACAGAGGCAGCAGGAGACCGGGTTTGCTCTTTCCGAATCTACACTGGCAACAGACCAAAACATCCTTGGAAGGCCACCCATTCTCTGCCCCGTGCAGTGAACGGTAAAGCTACGACACTAGGATACCATCCCCTAGAAGGTGGCTCGCCAGCGTGAAGTTGCTCCCACCTCACGCACATTTAATGGTGCCGAAGAGGGGAACTTCTCCGGATCTGGGGAGACTAGTGACCTTGGGACACTCATCTCACTAATATTGGAAGGCCACATGTTCCTTGCTCCCAGGTGGGAGGAACGGTAGAGCCACAACACTAGGTATACTCCTGGTGGGATTGGCTTGCCAGCTGGGGTGAACTACTCTCATCGCACACTTTGTGGTGCCGAGTGGGTTTACACTCCGGTGCAGGAGATACCAACCACATTGAGACAACACCTTGCAGTTCCTACAACCGACATTTTGCAGCTCCAGACTCCCACACACCCGGTGGGAAAGTCAAGAGTGAGGTGCGGTGTTGGCGGTAGCAATTGGCACCTTCACGTGCACTCTAACACGTAGACTGCCTAACTCCTGCTGGCCTGATCTTAGCTTAGAGCCAGATGCTGTACACCCATAGGGTGGTGTTCAGAAGAAAGTAAAGAAAGTAAAGGCTATCGCTAAGGATCCACAAGGGCTTAGCATCCTTTTCAGCAGGTTCAGGCTACTGAGTCCATGTGAACAAGCTGCTTTGCTGTGATGGCTCATGATACCAACCATCACTCCTACAGCATTGTTTGAGCCACCCACCCATGTAGCGGATGGATACCATCCAGTGGTGCAGATGTTACTGTTCAGCGAGGGGTTCACGTACACTCCGACTGTACTTAGCGGCTCCACGCCCGTAGTGAACCCTAGAAACTCACACACATCCCCACACTCCAGTCAAGTGCAACCAGGACCTAGGGTACTGCCCTAGCAAAACCGCCCGCAAGACGGAAACGCTGTCCAGCTTGTGTAAACTCCATCTCACAACCTAAGCCTGCTCCCCGCAAAGTAATACTGCCAGTGTCTGACTTTGTACCAAGCCGGAGGCCTACTAGGCCAATACTGTACTCTAGTCGGGCACCCGTGGCCAGGGATGACTAGCCACCCAAACACGCAACTCGCCCAACATCAAACAAGCCACCCAGAGACGTGGGCAGCCAATCCACCAAGTCTGTCAAGCGTCAAGGGAGGGTATTTTTGGCGCCCAACGTGGGGCGTCTGCTGTAATTTTCAAAAGAATTAGGCCAAACCAGGCCAGCATGACCCCCGAGGTGAGAGAACTAGCCGGGGTCCACTTGGAGAAACTCAGATCAGACTTCGGGGAATCAGTAAACAGCCTGTGGTGCTCAATAACCCCCAAAAATGTCAGACACCAGCAAGTTGACAAGAATCAAAATGTTGTAAATGACGCTTTTCAATAAATAAATAAATAAATAAAAATTGAAACTTGACAGTAAAGATTTATATTTGAGGCAATATTTTACAGTAGCTTCAATCCTGATACTAAATATTGGTTCTGGCATCTACAAATTTTGACCTTTTCGGCCCAGTGTTAATTTTTCAATATTGCTTGTTCATAGTTAAAACACTTTGGAGAGTCCTGCTTAGTTTTTTATGTGCACATGCATGAGCACACAAGCATGTTAGGTCAATGTTTGCACATACTGAAAACTGTATCTGCTTTTGGTGGCCCCACATGCAATCACAGCTTGCAAAGGTTATACAATTTGTCAGAGTACTTTCTGTAGTGATATTCTATTCAGCCACTAGTGTTGCCATTGTTAACCATAATTATGAGAGCATCACAATTGCTGTTTTGATAACATTTTTCCAGTGAAAGAACTGTATGAAGGAGTTTCGAAACTATCATACAGACATGGTACACACCTAATTTTTTAATTAGTATACCTTTGTGTAACTCTTGTCACAGAAAGCAGCTGGCTGCAACAAAATGCATTGCTGGAAGTGTGATACATTATTCTGCTGGCTCTGCAACATGAAACTTGACAAGCTGAAACCATACTCGCATTTCAACGATGCCTCTGCGCCATGCTACAACAATCTGTTTCAAGGTGTTATGGAGGAGGACTTTGATGAAGAGTTTGATTTTGATGAAGAATTTATTGGTGAAGATGAAGAATGAATGCAACTTCATTAATATAATTGGTTGTTAAAATATGTCAGTGCCTACTATTGCATGAATGGTTGGTATTTTTACTGCATTTGTAAACAAAATACGTCAATCTGTTACAGCTGTAGGACAGTTTAACATTCATTAATATGGTTTCTACTGGAAAAAAATTAACCACAGTCACACAATTGATTGCTCTCATTCAAAATCTAAACTTCACAACAAGATTTTGGGGTTGATTATAAAGTTGACTGGAAAAAGCACATAAATTTAAAATAGAAAAATTTCTCGAAGTTATTATAAATTATTGCAGAATAATTCAAATTTCAATCCATAAATTCGAACAAAATGTAAGGTCCTTAACCATGAGTTCCTTAACATACTAAGGCTTGTCTCACAAGTAGCCCCGTGCCCACTAGACTCGCTGGCTGAAATCTCATCTTTGGTTAGTTAATCTTGAAGTGTAATGTTTCTAATTAATTTTCAGCATTGTCCACCCTGCAGTTTCAGAAATGTTCTTGTGGTATTAAAAACATCACAAATGTGTGAATTTCTGCATGTCGTTGGCTGCATGTGCCTATCTCAATTTATTTTTTTTCCATCACAATTTTCAAAAACTTAATGAACTCCATGTATGCAGTGTACTTAATGCATTTATTTTTATCAAATCTGTTTAGATGTTGCTAAATTCACGGTATTGATCATTGTAGTAATTTTGTGCATATTTTATATAAGTTGTAGCTACTTAATGTTTTTGTTAACTCTATTTGTTTCTATGTATTTCTCCCATTCCCTTAGCAAGGATTATATGTAATGGACCTTCTTGTTTTCTTATGTGATAATTTTTAATTATTCTACTGTTTTATTTTGTGCTGTTTCTTCCTATAAAAATGGTCAAAGTTTAGTTTTCTAGCATGGCTTGTGTTTTCAATTTAATCATTTGTTTTTATTGATGCTTTTGGAATTTGGAAAATGAACAATACTCAGAGTATGAATGCCCATTCCAGACAGCAAATAAGGCATCTGTAGGATGTAACAAATTATTTGGTGTAAAACAGTGTTTAAAAATTAAAAAATATATCAAATAGCAGATCACTTGAGGCCAAAATACATTGCTACTACAGCAAAACCCCTTATTTATACTTTTCAAGGGGACAAAGGTAATAAGTGTAAACTGCAGGAATGTGAAAATAGAGGAAAAGTTCCAGAATTTTGTCGTAAATACCGCATTTTGTGTATACCTCCTTTCTTTTGCAGTAAATACTTGCCAGTTATAACAGATTTAAAATACAACTTCAAATACCGTATTACATCAATCTTCAACCCAAACACAAAAAAAGCCAGATTTTGACTAAATGAAATAAAACTTCATCCATTTACAAAACTAGTGTAAACAAAAAAAAAAAAATTTAAACTGTCCGTTGTCAACTCTCACATATATAAATTACTTCAGATTTTGTCAAAATTAATTAAGCAGTATCGATATAAACAAAATAATAAAAAACCACGTGTGTCCACACGCTTGTTTTCAATATAATTTTTAGTTTAATGCAAAAAAGGGTAAGTCAGATGTTATTTTAAAATTAAAATAACATACTGCAGACATATTTATTTACCGGACATCGGCTAGATATTGTCTATTTCATGTAGTGGGGTAAATTTTGACAGTTTTAAAAAAAGTAGCATGGCTGCAATGTATCTTTGCACCACAGCTGTTTTGTCACAGAAAAAAAAAGACGTTTGTAAACAAATGTTTGAGTCCAATACATGCTTGATTTTCCCTATCCTAGTGTTTCCTTTCATAGCAAGCACTTAGAGACTGATGTTAGCCAACTTCAACCCAGTAATCAATGTAGGATATTATAGTTAGGTTGACATTCCAACCTGTTTGATTTTTGTAATTAAGTTAAGTTTTTTGTGGTTCTGTTAATTTTATTTTGGGGAGAAAAAAAGTGAGGGGGTGTGAGGGCTTTATTTTAATGTCTTTCGTGAGATGGCATTGTTTTGATGTTCTTACGATAGTGTGGCATTTCGAGTTGCATATTGTTTTGATGGAGCAGTGGAAAATTTTGCTCATATTGAAATAACATTTAAATTATTGTAACTTAGAAAATTTTAACTTCAATGATAAAACAAAACGTTATACATTGTTGCTGTTCATATTCGTACAGATGCAGCAATACATGCACACACATACACACTTTGACCAAAGTTAACCTTACACTCGCATTTGCAATATAGGCAGATAAACAAATTTTATTTGCACACTACAAAAGTGTTGATAATACTGCTTTTTCAGACCATGTGCGTTTCATAAATATAGTAACTGCTCACAAATACATTATTCACAAGGCAATCAAATGTACTGTTTGTAAAATTCACAACCTCTTCAACATGTGTTTTTCTATGGAAATCTTTGCAAGTTTACTTCACTAAAATCACATGTCTCTGTCACTAGCATTAAAAATTTTATTTGCAGAATTATTCAGTAAAAGCAACAATTCGCACATCTCCTGTAACCAACAAACTTAAAGATATGTCAGTTATATTTATGTTGTTTCATTTTGGAAGGTGGTAAAGGGAAATGATGAAACGAGAAGTTTTACGAAGCTGTAAGGACCTGCGACTAATATTATATTTCACTCAAAAAAACGCACTAAAATAGTACCTACAACAAGCTACGCTTAAAGAAAGCAAATAAAAAAATTATTAAATATCAGTAAAATATTCTGACAACATCAAGATACTCGTATAAACACAATAAGAAAAAAGCACATGCACAACAGCTTTCATTGGGCTGGAAACTGGAAACATAAACTACATTAACCTTGTACTAATTTCTATAGAATAATATACACAGGTTAAGAACACACATTTTTGTTGTGGATACAGCAGTCCCAGTGTTACCACTAGTGCTTATAAAGAGAGAAATATTCACAGGCTGCCATCTTACTCTGAGGTGTGTCCCAGGCACACAATGTAGTGTTCATACATGCACTAAGTTACCAGATGTTACTCCATTGAACATCTCATATGCAGTTAAATTAATTTCAGCACAAAGGTTTGCGAACTTGGGTTGTTATGTATGACTGAGAAACTGACGCTAAACACTACGGAGAGCGCAAAGGGATGGAGTTCAAACGAGAACTTAAGTCCCCAAACACACTACCACCTGGTACTGGGTTTGGATCCTCCCTGTACCTAGACACTGTTGGCCAAGGACCGAACCGGCTACGGTCGGTGGGTTGAGGGTTCACCTCAAATGCCAACACGAAAGGATGTACACTAAATCAATTCATCATCTATAGAGTCACCTTAAAGAAAAAGCACAGAAGACCCGGGCTAGCTTGAGATAGGGTTCAACCCATGCTTGGGTGAGAGACAATGAGTGGGGTTAACTTGTGGCACGAGGGACTTTGGTGACTTGGGGATACTGTCCCTGATGAATACCTTGAATTGAAGTGTACTCTCATACACAGTGCGTGTGTGAGTGGTTTGGGTGGCCTTCAGTCCCTTAAAAACAAGTTTCGCATAGAACATGCCTAGGGGCAAGAATTAAAAACACGATTTGGTAAGGTGCCAATGTAGATTGTGGGTCTAGTAGTTTCATGTAACGGGACAAAGTTTTCAACAGTGGGAAGAATACCACATCGACGGACTACCTCAGGATCTGCAGGCTTGAGAGCTCTCCTCTGCTCCGTAGGTGCTGCTGCAGAGGCTGGCTTGTGGAACAGTGGCCAACTCTGGTTGTGGCTGAATGGTGCTCTGGCTGTTGAAAGTGGTGTGTATTGGTCTAGGAGGGATAGTGGTGTTTTCAGGAGAGAGTACTGATGGCTTTATGCCTAATAACTCTATACCACTACACAAGATTAATAGGAAATGTATCTCGGTATCTGGGTAGGTAATTCAAATAAAAAGCTGCCTTCTTGTGCTTCAGTATTACTTTGATCCAGTATTCTCTTTCTATCTGATACAGTTCTTGTTTAAGATGGTTCTTGGTCCCTGATTTCAAGGCTTTCAGCTTGAGGCCGAACCAGTAGTGTAATTCCAGTGATATTTAAAATAGCCATGCAAGAAAATATGTACGTGCCATGAAACTGGTTGTAAGGAACGGTCCTACAGTGTACTTCTGGATAAACTACTTGAACCTACATGTCGTGCAGCTTAACCACATCTGGCCATTCGCTAGCCAGTAGGGTTATACAGCAGATCACATGAGCAGCCAAAGTACCAGGGTGTATTGAGTTCCTACTGAAGAGCTCCCTCTAAGATTAGCCACTGCAATACCCTGAGTATTACCATGGCAAAACTCGGAATACAGCTCAGGGTTACTTGTATTTGCAGTTTGGTTATACGCGATGCCGGTGTTACTTATACACAAATTTAAGAATCAAAATGTAAAAATGCTGATGCGTGACATACATGGGAAAGATGCTAACGTCTGAGGCAGTAGGTGACGTCCACCTCTTTGGCTAGGAGCTAAACCAAGCGCTCCTATACAGATGAGGGTGTAGTCCTGACAGGGCACTGGTACTTTCCCATTGTATAGGACCAGCAGGGCACAAAATTGAGAGCAGGTAGTGTAAGTTTACGTTTAGGTGTCACTGGTTTCTTGATGATATCTGGGAGACATGCTGCGGGAGTTGTGTCTGTGTTAACAACAGACTTTGAAGATGCTGCGGAGAAGGTAGGTCTGAACTGAAGCAGCGGGTGAAGTGTTATAAGCAGTACTACAGGAACCAAGTAGGCGATGACAGGTGTCTGAGGTTGCTCAGATTGGTTCAAGTGTTCTACAATCCACCAAGGGTATTCTGCTGGGTCGGTGTTCTCAGGTGCAGTGTACATATTCCTGGGAACCTCTGGTTCATCTGGGTCTGGCAAGTGCCTCAGGACTTGGGCTTGAGCTTTAGGATTAAGGCTAGCCAAGTATGATACCTGGGCAGGCTTTAACTTATGCAGGCGACCAGAAGCCAGCAGGATCTGTCAGACCTTATCTTTAAATCCCCTCCTCTTGGAATAGGGCATTAGGATACAGACTTACCCTCCTACTACTATAAAAAGATGGCAGGCTCCTTGTGCAAAATTTACACGTGGCACCACGTGTAGGCCGGAGACTGGCATTCACCCTATTCCAAAGTATGGCACATAATGCAGTTCATGTTGGAAGCCTGGCCTCACCTGTCCAAGGTCGCACACAGGTGTGTGATCCTGTTGGAGTCTTCCCAACTCAGGGAGTGCCTGCCTTTCTTGGCTCGGAAAGCAGTGGTGAGTCTGATGGACACTGAGTTGACAAGCTGGTGCAGGATAAAAGTACCTATGTGGCTCATTCTTTCCACCAACTATTTGTTGACAGGAAGAGTGGCTTGGTTGAGTGTGTGTGAGTAAAAGGGTTCAGTGTGTTGGCTCGTTTGAGTAGGAATCTTGGAATCACCTGCGGTATTGGTACATGAGGGTATCTACGGACAAGTTGCCAAGTCTACAGGAAACTAACTCAAAGTAAAGGTCGGTTAAGGTTGACCCACGTTTATTTGCACATGGAAATACACATAGATAATGTACCCTAACTCCTACTCCTGTTGTCTGCATGAGTTGTGGCCGGGAAGCTAAAGTACTACACTGAAACTGGCCGGTAGAGGCAACCGGTGACTATAATGGGAAATGTGGGGTGTGATGTGCTGAACATCTAAGCGATTTCCTCTTACATTGTTGGACGTGTTACTAGTGTAGAATGACGTTACGTATGGATGCTGGCACGTAGCTTGGAAGACTAAGCTGGATGGTGCCATAATGAGTCCTGAGAAGAACTCTAGGTTAGGAACATTTACAGACACGTCCGTGTACTGCAGGGTGGTTTCGGGTTTGCAAGGTACAAAACAGAGAGAGATCCTAACTATCGTAAACAAGTTAAATTCAGAGTGGCTAGCGCTGGAAGCAAAACCTATTCATAAGTGGGGTTGAACGAAGGTCGAGTGGCCAGTGTCCGAGCAACGCGTGCTGTATAGCTGGATCTATCTTGTCAGATCCCGAGTGACTGGCGCTGGGAACAAATACTGGTCTGGAGACACAGGCTCTCTCTCATTTTATACTAAACTGGGCCGCTGCCCAACACTGATTGGCTGGCATCACTAAGAATGCTATTTAGCGGTGGGGAAGAAGAACTTGTTGCCTAAGCTACATAGTTAAGGTGGACCGGTGAATAAAATAAGCTACATGGCAGACATTACAATCTCATCTTACGTCGGGATAAATGAAAATGTGAACTTCCATCTCCTAAGCAAAACTGACATAAGCATGGAGCTGAAGTTGTCTAATCTCCATTGTTGAACAAGACGTCATGCGTCAATGCAAAGTGAATTGAGAAATTACTTGTACTATGATTCAGATATACAAGAGGTGCAGCTAGTAAGTAAAAGGCACTAAATTTCAATGGGAGCGTGGTTTTAATGTATCAATGTAATAGATTACGGTAAACCAAAAAATAGTAATTAAATAACAATAGCAATTGTTTCTACCACAAATTACATTACCATAGAATAGCCATTCAATACAAATTAACTGCGGATGTTAAAAGTATATATTGAATGCAAGTGAGACAAAGGCTACCTGTTACATTTACGGTAAGTAGTTTCCTTGGAAAATTAATTACATTTAAAGAAATTAAAAGATAAACTAGCCGTTGACCCTAGCTGAACTACGCAGGCTATGTACAGAAGGGACCTGACAATATGTAACTGGGTTACTCTACTCAAGCAGTACAGTGGCATGACTAGGGCCTTACGGGGGCTTCATCGCTGTGACCTTGGGGTTACCTGGGTGGTGCAGGGTTAAGGAGAGATTAGGTCGATGTAGGAGGTACTCGAGGTCAATTACGACTGGAGGCGCTGCTGAAGACTGCCTTCAGGGGAAGATGGCCTCTGTAAAATTATCATGGTAGGCAGCCAGGGCATACGACTGCTGGTCGTAAGTCAGGTGCGCTCTGCCTTCACAACCTAGAAGACGATGCAAGACTAGGTTACCGCTGCGGTATCCAACTTGGATCTTCGCAGCTTCTTCAGGAGTGGATATGTGATTCTGGCAAGCCACCCCAAGCAACTCTCAAGCTTGGACTCGCTGGTCTTTTATAGTGATCTCTGTCAATCATAGGTGCTCTGAGGGGTGCGGGGGGGGGGGGGCTTGGCCCTGCGTCCAAAGGGTGGAGCGTGTGACGACATATGCATGGACCAGTGGATGCCTTATCTCGCCTTTTCATTCAGCACCTGAGGTGCAGAATTTTTAAGCTATAGGCCGTGACCCCTCTGTGATTGGGCCGCGTCTCTGACAGCACCAAAACCAAACTGGTGCGCTCTTCTGCTGGCGAGCGTGCTGAAGTAAATAACTTTGGTGTGGGAAGGGTGATGACATGACGGTTCTCTGTGTACACAGGGGAGCAGTACAAGCTATGATCACGAGGTTGAAGTGTGTTGAGTCTGTTAAAGTCGTGGAGTTCCCCATGTCCCACCTCCAGTACTGGGAGTAGACTTGCCCATAAAGCCAGCCATCTTCGGGTGGAACAAAGTCATGATTCTGTAATGCACTATCTAGTGTAGATTTCATCATGCATCAAAACAAAGATGTAAATAAACTGTTGTATGTGTTTTGCAAGGCATTAATAGCAGGAATATAACAAATTTTGTGATGCAATTTCAAGGAAATTGTTACATTACTTCTTATGGCACAAAAACGGGACCTGAAGAGAATGGTACAAACTGCAGGAAAGAGTAATTACTTTGAATGTAAATAAGAGGTTTTGCTGTAGTTGCATTCATCCACTCTATATTTAGAGAGAGAGAGAGAGAGTATACACATACCAACACACACACAGATATACACACGCACTCACACACACACACCTGCACAGTTCCACACCTGAATATTGTTACATATTTCCCATTATATTGAAGAATTGCATGAGCTATTGTGGTTAGTATTTGAAACTTCCATACTTTATTTCATCAAAATTGCAAGATCAGCTAAAATGGTGCCAACTGCAAGGATTGTTTTTGTATGATTATACTGTTTGAGATAGTCAAAAATGTTGATTCACTATATACAATGTTTAGTCTTTGCAGCATCATATCGGTGTTTATTTCTGAAAGTTACAGTGCTTATTTAGCTCTATTAAACTATTATTTTTGTTCTTATTATGTGTTCATGAACTTACCTTATTTTATCGTAATGTAAGCTAACATTTTTTGTAGGCATGGACAGATACAGATTCCGATACTGTTCCATCAGCCGATAAACCCAAAATCAGTATTTGCTACAACCAGCTATGGTCCATCCAAATCATTTCATCAATCCAAATGATTTAATTATCATGGAAATTACCACAACTTGGTTATCTTGCAACACATGTTTTCACGAAAGGTTTTTTTTATTATTATTATTATTTTTGCATCCCAAAATTTGTTTTATTGATTTTGTCTTTTAGGATCATGTGTTTTGAAATTACTTAATGGATACAGATATGGCTGGTTTTGGTGCTGCTACACATTTAACTTTATATAAGCCATACTCAGTGAAATTCATAAAATAAAATGTAATTCAACGTATAACATGGTTATTTACTGTCAAGGTAGTTAAAATTTATTTTTTAAAATAAACATTTTACAGCTATAATATTCATTCCCTCACAAACTATTATGCAAAAAATTCCATCATAAATCCATCTATTGCTTTCAGTATGACACAATGCTCGATCTAGAAAATGTATCAGATGGCAAAGCATCTTGGTGTATTGAGTGATACTAAATGGTGAAATTTTATTTCTAAATGCAGGTGTTTGGGTAGTTGTGTATTACATTGTTTTTTAAATTATTACAAAATCTTAATTTATTTCAAGTAGTTTGTGATTAGCTGGATGTAAGACAACTGAATTAACTGCGAACCTAATATTTCCTTTGTCAAACGCATACATGTTTTATGCCAACATCAAACACACATTCGTTTTTCATTGTGAACAAAATATTACCAGTAAATGTTGGTCATCAAAGCAGTTGAGCGCACATTGTACGAAATACATGTTCGTGATTGAAGTCACAATGTCATGTTAATCATATTGGTGTCCTAAAATTCCATTGTTTTCTACTCGGTACTGGATTGGCACTACTGCGGGATATTCCAAAGTGAAGACTTCATGTAAACAACTTTGGTTACGTTTTTAGTTAGCTGAGTGATCCATTTTGTAATTTGCGGTGATTACTGGAACAAGAGAGGTGTCTTAGTCATACTACCTGTAAAAAAAATATATCACAATTTCTCTGTGCATCTAGTGCAAACAGTGGATGGACAAACTTGAGTTGGACCTGGTGGCAAACTATGAAGAAATGAGCCTGTAAGTCTGCATACTTATTTTTAGGCTAATATTTAATCAAATGTAGAAGGAAACAGAAAAAAAGAAGTTTAGGAGCATTTTAATGTTAAATAAGATGGCTCCCCACAAACTCATTTCCAAACTGTCTAAAGCACACATTTCCTCCGAGGTGGTTAGTTTGTTGATGCTCTCGGACACAATATAAAAATTATGAATTAAATGTTTTGTATCAGCACAATCTGCGGGATTAGCTACAAAATATCAGTATCTATAATATCTGCAGAGTGGGATTTGGAGCCATCGTAGTTTTTTTTTTCTTCCCCCTCAGCAAGCACCCCTTGGCTTAGGAGCAGGACCACTGATATTATCTACAGTTCGGACTGTGTGCGTGTGCGCACTCACATGTATTTGTTTGCATGCGTGCATGGATGTGTGTGTGTGAGCACATGTGCACACATATATATCTACGAGTGTGTGCACGCACGTGCACGAGCGCATTTATATGTGTATATATATATTAGACATTATATTCACCAGTATCATTGCTGGCCTAATACTAAAGTAATCATGTGATCTCCATTCTTATAATGATGTGCCACAGAATGGTCAAGTGGTCCACCAAGTGCAGTCAAAGCTCACAATTACGACCTTGCAAAGTTCTCAGGATAATATGTTTGGTAGTTTGGAGGATTTGTTTGATTTTGGGCAGATTCTGGCCCACCCCTGTCATATATGCATTAAAATTTTACTGATTTCATGTGTGCATGGTTTTAGTGGCAAGATTGTATGCTATATTTGTTAAATACAGTCAAATGGTCCCAGTGAATTGACTCTTAAGATCTACACTTGTAAGATTAAAATAAACTTATTTTGAATGACTTTAGCCCTCAAAAATTTAAAAACCACATCCATTTTCTTGTGCACTCATGCGTGTGCGTGGCATTTAACGATTAAAGTTGTCAGATGAACATTAGCAGTCAATACTGATGATTGAAAAAAATCGAAATTTGAGCCACAATAGGGTCTATTATGTCACCCAATATCCCCAATAACAATGGTGTCTGTGTGTGCTATATTTCATATTCATAGTCAAGTACAAACAAGTCTTTACATTTTATTCATTTCAAGAATGCAGTTATGCTGAGAAACAGTTTTTTCCATTCCTTTGAAAATATTGATGCATGCTGTGAAGTGATGCAAACTCTTGCATAACTTCAAAACTCTAGTCAGTGTTTCAAGAACAGCAGCAGCTGCTGTGAGGTGTGTGTGTCAGTTGACTCGTCAAGAGCAAGAGGAAAACAAACAAACTTTCCAGTCTTTTCAGTTAACTGAGAGACAATATTATTGCGTTTGTCAAGTTTGTTGAAGGTTGTGCAGTTCTAGTGTTTTATAATCCTGGCATTCATTTGTGTGCTGTGAAACATTTTCTGTGCTTAAATATATGCTGGAATTTGATAACTTTCTGTCTGTGCGGGAAACCAAGGCCATTGAAAACTGAATACTAACTTGCGGATTTTGGTTAAGCACATGGCATTTTAGTTTACTGTAGTTGGATGTTTCAACTTTTGCAATGGTGAACGGTAATCAGCGTAAAGCCCTAGATATTGCTAAAATATTTTTATTATAAGTGTGTGTGAAGCAGGGAATGTAACCAAAAGCGCGATTGCCAGAATATACAATTTACAATCATTAACTTTGTTTATAATCCTCAAGAATAAGGAGAAAATAAAGGCTGCTATATTTATTCGTATTTAGTAACAAGGTACAATTGTATTTCCAGGAAACACACCATTCTTCTGTATTGTTCCACATTCACCTTTCTAATTAATGTATGTTAAATTTGTTTCTAGTTTTGCTAAGCGTCGATGGCATCTAGTTTTGTTTTTTGCCTTTGGTAGCCATTCACCTGGAGGCGTTCAGAAAGCAGATTACTTTTAAAGGGAATTTAAGGTGACAATTTTTTTCCCCTCCCTCCCTCCCTTCTATAGTACTTATTTGGGAATAGCAATAGTTTGCTAAAGCAATAATTTTTCAAGTTATTGTGAAGTTTCACTGTAAGTGTTTATGTTAAAATCATGAGGCAAGACGGAAAATGAAAAGTTCCTGAGAACATTGTCGCAAAATAGCTGCTGCCACAAAATCCAGGGGTCGCAAAATCGGAGCTCTACTGTACTTGTGTATTTTCACCTGAAAACACTAAGAATTTGTGTGAATTGTTATTTTGTTGCATTGTTTTCAGATTCATTTCGGGATAGTCCTTGTAGTGGTTTTGTTACTAAACTTTGATTTCACGAAACATGTAGTTGGTAAGTGAAACTACATAGACCTTCAATAAAATTTTGGAAAGGGAGGTTCTTGGGAAAAGCCAAGATATCATGTAGCACGGTTGGTCCTGATCAAACTCCTAATTGTGCTGTAATCAAAATGTGCGAGTCCATTTTGCATACTGGTGACATTTTGTTACAGAAATTTGTTTTGTTTAGAAACGTTCTTGAAATCTCTGTTAATACAGGTTTTTTTTGTACCTTTTGCTATTACTGTTTTTACATTGAAGCATAGCTAAGTTGGGTAGTGTCATATCTGCCATACAAAATCAAATTAAGATAGTGGATGGGGCTCTTAATAAGGTGATTGCTCTACAGCATAGGTGCTTGTGTCTTGAGGTGATGCATGCAGATAGAGATTTGTACATAGTTTGCAAAATGTGTTACAGTTCTTAGTAATTATTAGTTTTGTCAATTATGCTATAACTCTTTTCTGTTTTAACACTTTAAATTTTTAAGATGCATCTTGCATTGTTAATGTGTGGAAGTTCACAGTTTTGTATCTGTTTATAGAAGCCTTGAATATATAATGATGGATTTGTATTAAAGTGATTTCTCAGCATATTGTCTTTATTGCCAAGCATTATGCTCTTTTAAAAGTCAAAACATATACAGTAAACTCTCATTTCTAAGACCTTTAAGAGATGTTTATTGGAAAAACCTTCCCAATTTAATTTTTTTTTCATGGTTCCCAAAAAATGGGTTATTATTTCAAGAGGGTCGCTGGTCCGAAGGTCTTAGATATGAGAGTTGACTATACACTCGAAGTACAAAGTAAAATGTGGTTCCTGGCATTGTATGTATCAGAAATATTTACCAAAATGTGTGTTTTCTTTGGGCCTGTATTATAACACATGAAACCCTGACTATAGGTGCCAATTAAAATAGCCTAGTAAGACTTCACAAATGTTGCAGCTGCTGAAAAGATTGCCACAAAATAGGTGACAATCTGCAAGTGTGTTCTTTTCCGAAGATGTGTGTGTGTTTTTTTTCTTTGCAAATTGATATGAATTAAAAGTACAACAGTGTTTACTTTTATATGAATTAGAAATGGAACTAAATTTTTCAAAACCTTTCTTTGTTGTTACTATTTTTCTTAACACTGTTTTCACATGAGTAGTAGATAGTGGTTTGTTATAGCCCAAGTTTTGGATACAAGAGTCAGTTTTTGTTCTGAATATTGTCAACATGTATAGATGATGTTATGTTGAAAGTAAAATTTAAAATTTTGTATATATTGTGTTATTTTTCAATAGAAATAAAAAATGTAAATTACATTTGTTTTATTTTATGGTATTCTTGAATTATCAGGATAGCCACTAGGGATGTTACCAACGAATCAGTAAGAGATCAGAACTGGCCGATTTTCACTGATTCTGAAATTTAAAAAAAAATGGAAAACTACAGATTTATTCCAATTCAGATTTTTTTATTGCAGATATAATCTACATACAATATAATTTATCACACTTCTGAGCGTTTATTTAGTGTTGCTGGGAACATTTCTGACAAGAAACGAAACAGATTGCATCCACAACACTCCAAAAATTACTGTTTTGGAGAAAAAAAAACCTCGTACCATTTTCTTGTCAATATTAATTACAGAATTGGGAATTAATTTTTTTGTTTAATCAGGTTCATCTATATACATATTCTACATGACCAGTTCACAGGCCCACCTATTTCACTAAGTTGTATTAGGCCTATCATTATTGTGATGTACTATAGAATGATATGGCGTAGTATTTTTGTGTATTGTTCATAATGTTTTATTATTGACTGCAAGTTGATTGCATTGTCATTCAATTTTTAAAGGTACTAGATTCTGTTAAACTACAGTTGTACACACTGCTGTTGAAAATGTTGTTAAACTAAAAAGTGATCAGGTATTTTGTGTATATATTGAATTTGATTTTTATTACATAACCTTTATTTTAACAAGTTTGCGAGTCGCAGCACTGAAGTTTGAAACTGAATTATAAAATACTTTATTTTTTTTCAGATAAGTTACTAATATTGTTGTTTTTTTTTTTATTATTATTATTATTTACTATTCTGGAATTGTATTAATACATTACAATAATTTTTATTTAAGTATCATTTTACTTTTTGACAAAATCTGTGTGTTACAGTAACGAATCTGAATCGGAAATGGTAAGTATTTGAATCGGCAGTTCATATTGGAGTCAGTTTTTCAGTGAATTGGCACATCCCTAATAGCCATTTTAGGAAGATGGAAAAAAGCTTTGGATGGAATCCCAGCACTTGTATTTTGGTGAAAAACAGCACATTTTAAAATGTCAGTGGGAAAACTTGTTATATCAGAATGACGTATAGCCAAAAAGAAATTTCTAATTATTCCATTATAGACTAAAAAATATTTAACAAATGAATTGTTGTGTTGCTGACCCATCAGAAATATTGCCCCAATTGTGCTTGCTCGTTAAGCTGCACCTCTTCATTTTGTTCCTTGTGCACTGACATGTCATAAACAGTATCATAAACATATGACCAATGAGGAAAAGTGCTTTAAAAACTATGAAGAATTAGCAAATCAAGTGTTTGCTGAAACATTGCGTAAGAAATCACTACATATTGACAAATTTTTTTAAATTATTTGTTTACCAAAATTAGGGTAAGTTACATTTAAAGCTATGATCATCATTGCTTATAATTTCATCTTAAAATATACGTAGCTTATATATATATATATATATATATATATATATATATATATATATATATATATGCACCCACCCACTCATGCATGCACACATGCATACACACACATACAGAATAAAACCAGCTTAAAGAAGTTTTCCTGCTTGCTAAGCTTCAGAAATTTGGCACTTGGTTATCTATTACAAATACACAACTTTGCCCTTTATAGAAGTTTTTCTTCTTAATAAGCACACATTTTTCAGTATTTTTCTGAAATGTCTTGACAGGGTTTCACTGTATACACATTCAGATCTTTATTTATATATATATATATAATGTTTCTCAATTAGACCAACAAACTCCATGAGGTGGTTCCTTATTTAAAAATAAGTAGAAAATATGCAGGACATGTACTACCAAAACTGAATATTAAGGGAGTTATAACTCATGTATATAAGTTTCCCTATACAGGAAATAACAAGGGTGGCCACCCTCTTTTACCGTCAGGAATTTAGAACTTTTATGATGATTTATTGTGCATCGTAACTTAATTAACAAAAACTGTCCTCTTATCGCAAGTGGCCAGGACCAACCGTTTTCGTGTAAAATGCACACAAAGATTCTTCTGCAACAATTCAGTGCCTAGCACATAGGTAATACTATCTACATCCCCGGAATAAATGGCTGCGTGTCCACTGCACAGATGTATGCTTTATATTGTATGTTTGAATGGTATTTTTGCAAAATATTGCAAAAGATGTGATACGAAATTACAATTCGTCGAATAATGTATCATGTAAACGGGAACATCGACCTAAGAGCAAACCTGTACTATGCCCCCCCCCCCCTTTTTTTTTTCTTGAAATGATAACAGGGGTGTCCACCCTCTTGTTACCTTGTTACATACAAAGTATTGCCATCAGGAATTGTGAACATGTGATGCTTGTTTATTGAGCAGTAACACCTACTTAACAGAAATGGTCCTCTTATGGCAACTACTAGGACCCACAGTTTGTACGATATCAGAACACAAATGTGATCGGTGCATGAAGGCAAAACGTGCAACACCAACTGGTATATGCTGTCCCTGGTAAATTGAGCACGTTTGAAATCACCTTTTGAAAAAATCACTGCCCCTGCATGCATATTTTAACAGCCACACTAAGTTGCATGCGTCCAGTGCAGTTGGTAACGATGGAGGTAAAGTAGTACCACATTTTTACATTTCATTATAATTATTACCTAATATTTGAATGTTTTAGTTTGCTTTATGTTTTTGTTTAATACATGAGCATGTAAGATTTAGAGAATAAGTAAAATATTTACTTTTCTGCTAATTTCACAGTTTCACTTGACTGACTCCAGAATCAAGTGACCAGTTCCTTGGCAATGTTTATTTTACATATGGTGGAAGAATACATGATGTGTAAACAAATATATCTCAAGCAGGGTGTTAAAAAGTGCTCAAGTGTATACAAATGTGCCGGCATAAGGCAATGCAAATTTACTAGGCTGAAGTGTGAGGTAGTGTGCATGACGCATCATCACTTATAATGGAGCGGTTTACTTGGACAAGAACTCACCGACATGGTGCAGGTGTATGGAGAAGCGCGTGGAAACAGCGTGCAGCGCGCCGTATTTATCAAGAGTGGCACCCAAACCGACGTGTTCTGCACCATACCACATTTGTGTGTTGATCAGCGTCTCCAGGAAAGGGGATTGTTTACCAGAGCTGATGGACAGGGTCATTGTTGTACTGTGGAAACTCCTGCTTTCAAGGAAGACTTTCTACGGCGGGTGGAGCAGAATCCAGTGACCAGCACACATGCCATTGTGCACAGAATGAGAGTCCAGCAGCTATGTGCTGAGTGCTTCACGATCAGTTACTGTTTCCCTACCATCGGCAACAGGTGTAAGTGATGTGACCTCGTGACTACCCACTACGCTTATAGTTCACTCCATGGTACCTCCAACACTGTCAAGTTAAGTCGGAGTTCACAAAAGTTGTATTTACTGACATGGCATGCTTTACGCAGGACGGATTCTTAAACACACACAATATGCATTTGTGGAATGACATGAATACTCGTGGAATATCGCAACGCGGACATCAGGAACGATTCCAAGTAAATGTTTGGGCTGGTATTATCGAGGACTGTTTGATTGGGCCGTACATTCTGCCTGGACACTTAAATGCACACATTTACCGCACTTTCCTGGTGAATACGATTCCAACATGGTGTGCCTGCCCATTTTGGTGAAGCTGTGCACAACTATCTGAACACTGGGTTTGGGGACCATTGGATAGGATGTGGGGGGCTTGTTGGGTGGCCGCCATGCTCGCCGGACCTGTAAGTATTGAACTTCTTCCTGTGGGGTGCAATGCATTCACGTGTATAAGATACCCCGGTGAACAGCATGGAGGACCTTGTGGCTCGGATCTCCGTCGTCGCTGGACACATCGCAGCTATGGAGGGAATATTTGCCCGTATGCATCAGTCAATGCAGAGCAGGTGTACTCTGTGCATCAAAGTTAATGTTGCACATTTGAGCATCTGCTATGATTATGTGACTGGGTCAAACACATGACACACTTGTATCTGTAGTAGTTTATTCGTTTGTATTTTGTCACTTTACTATTGATGTAATGTCAATAAATATGTTTGATATATTTTTGACAAGTGGTTATTTTGACCCAGTCCCTTCACTCTTATTGTTATTAAACACGTGTTACACTATCGCTGGTGCTGATGATATGTGTGCATACCCTCCCGTGCGTCAGTGCCTATGTACATGTTAAATATGTTGCCTACATAGAAGGCATACAAACTGTTGTCAGGAACAAATAGGCAACCTTCTGTGCAGTGGACACGCAGCATTTTATACGCAGATGTAGAGAGTATTGCCTATGTGCTAGGCACTGAATTGCTGCAGACAAATCTTTGTGTGCATTTTATACATTAACGGTGGGTCCTGAGCAGTTGCGACAAGAGGACAATTTTTTTTTTAATTAGCCCATGCTGCTCAATAAAGTATCATCAAAAGTTCAAAATTCCTGACTGTAAAAGAATTGCCAGGAAAATGAGGGTGGCCACCCCTGTTATTTCCTCTACAGGGAAAGTTATTAATGTGAGTTTGCTCTTCAGTTGAAGGCCCATTAACATAGAACAATGATAGAATTGTAATTTGATTCCACTTTGTTTCCGATATTATTTAAAATACATTTCAAAATCTCACTTGTCAGGGGATTACAACTCCCTTAATATTTAGTTTATGTAGTAAGTGTCCTATATATTTTCTACTTATTTTTGCATAAGGAATCACCTCATGAAGTTTGTTGGTCTAATTGAGAAACACACTTTGTGTGTGTGTGTGCGCACGCACGCTCGCTCGCACACACACAATGTGATTACACAGACAAACTCCGGCAGGTTATTCCTGATGTAACTGTAAGACGAAAATGTCTGTACCACTTTTACCCTAAAGTTATTATTAAGGGAGCTATGCAGCCCTAAAATCCATGGTTTCGAATGTAACATAATCAAAACAATTGTAACCACCCACAAGTAAGCAACAAATCTGTGAATAGTGTTGGGTAGAACGGAGATCCAACACCTGTGACAATGCAGTTGGTAATACCACCTCTGGTCACCATGAAAATAGTTGTTGCCCCTCTGTGATTGCACATACAATGTGAACAGTAAACTACAAGCGATTTAGCGATTTATTGAAATGACTTAACAATCAGCACATTGTTACCAACACAAATGGTCATCTTGTAGGAATACTATCAGGTGAACCGTTGTCACTAAATCCGTCCGGAAAGTGCGTGCGCAAAACAAGGCGAGTAGCCGGTGAGGTTGGCAACATGCAATACACATTAAAACTTTTCCTAAAACAGCCTTCTGCAAAAATTTCATTCCTATATGGACATTTTCATTTACAAAAATGTTACATTAGTTCTACGTTTGTGACGTTTACTTTTGTCATACTCTGGTTTCTTTTAAAATCTGCCATCATTTTGGGGCATATCCACTGAAACTTTAAAGAATCTAGAATTCTTAACATGTTCTTCATAATTACATGTTTCTTTAAAAATCGTGCTCACTCTATGCAAAAAATTCTTAGTACAAAATATGCCACCAGACTAAAAGAACCTCTCAGGGTCCATCCTGTATAATGACTAGCCTGACGGGCTTTCTCGTTACATATTACAATATTTTAGGTACTTCACTGTCACAATAACAGGTGTCGACTTGCCCAGAGGCAGATTTCTGGGGCTATGTACAGGTACAAAACGCCAAAAATGTGTGTTTTGTCCAATAGCAATTTCACCAATCAACACATGTAAATTCTAAATATTCAACATTTCCAAGAAAACATGTGTAAGTGGCGCCTGCCTATTTCGTAAATGCCGCTCACCGCAGCGATCCAAGCAACGGTGATGCCCTCAACCAGGGCCTTGAAGTACAGCTGACACACCATTTTACTGGTTGACAGTCCCATACTGGACATGCTGCTGCTTCTGCGTCTGTAACCTGCAGTGCCAAACTAATGATCATGTCACTCGTGTAATGGTCAGAGTTTCCATTGCACCAGCACACGGGGATCAATGTAAAGTAAATGTATTTTCTGATGGAAAACTTTGTTGCATGTGGGAACACGTCATATCGTATGTAACAAGTGGGTCACATTCCACTCTGCCGTCAAGAAGTTGTAGTAGCGAATATGAGACCATCTATCTCGAAGTTTATGTATCGTAAACATAGCAGTTAGATGTTACCAAGAGTACCTATACAAAATGTGAAATTCACAGTGTGTCTACCAAAAAAAAATTTTTTCCAATATCATGGACATGTAAACACAAAAGAAACAACAAAATTAACTTAATGGTATCTCTGACTAGGGAGGGTTGCTTTCGACCCACTGCAGCTTAATACAATGTATGGCCACCATGTGCATTGTACAGGCAGGGACATATTCAAGGGAGGGGCGGTCGTTCCCTCCCCCCTACAGCACCATAAAGAAAGAAAAAGAAATGGGTCACTGACAATATAACTTGCCACTTACTTGAAAGAGTGCAGCACCTTTCACATTACACTGAATTAAGGGAATAATTTGTGAAGGAATCTGATGACTATTCATGAAATTAGGAGTAGATTCTTATGATACATCCATTCAACTATACATCAAACAGTCAATCCCAGAAGCTTCCTGTAGAATGTACAGCCATAGCATCACATTTGCATTGGAACCAGAGTATCGAATGTTAAACCTTGATTTACATGTCTTCTTCAAATAACATTTTTGTTCTCTATACTCTGTGAAGTGACTAAATGTGCTCCTGGTTGTGGTTTTAGTGATCTTACTTGCCAATTGCAATGAGTATTTTTAGTTTAACCTTCAAAGATGAACTTTATGTGAAATTTCAGACGACCGCACAACATGTAAACTTCTGGAATCACCTTGGCATCTGCCAGCTGATTATAAATTTCCATTTTCTGTCCCATAAAGGAGAAGGTTTATTAGCCAAGCCTATCTTTCATAATATCCTTGGCTTGGCAAACTCCCCAAGTCAACCAGGGCTGCATTGCAATTGGTGGCATGGGGTAGTTTTTTTTGTTTTGGGTGGTATGGGATATGTGTGTGCGGAATGTGAGAGTGAGAATTTGTTTTACTCTGCGCAGAGAATAGAATATATGTGATGTTCTGTAAACACACTCCCACACTGTTTCTTCCGCTGAATAGGAATAATTTGTGATTGGGAGGAAATACCTACTTGTTTTACCAGCTGTCATAAATACACTTAGCCAAACCCAAACTCAATTGTAATCACTTGTGTGGAGAAAATGTGGACTGGTCATTGGTTTACCTGTAACAATTTGAACCTTAGTATTGCAGTTTACCTGGTGTAGCTCTGTAATTAGCTGGCACTGTGTACACTTGTGTAAGCAAGGCAAGAACATACAAACTGTTTTACAATATGTGTCAATATGAAGTTGTACATTCAATGATGTGCAGCTTATAGAGTGAAACAGTAGCATTTAGTTGCAGTTGACCTACTTTATGCCACAGCAGGACAAAGTGACTTTATGTTGCACCAGTATATTGTAGACAATACTTGTCAGCTTTTGAATAAAGATTTACCATTGCCTTATACACTCTGACAAAAATGAAAGTTTCTCCAAATAATCAAATGTTAAAACCAAATAATGCCATTTGAATATTTATCAACTCTTGTGCTGTGCAAGGAAGGAATGCACTGCCTGAATTTAAAAATAACTAAGTTGTCATTCACAGTTCAATAAAATGTCTTGTGAACAAAACCGTTTAAAATTTTCACAGATGTTAATCCTTACGCATTACGAACCTTGCAAAGCGGTTTCGGGTTGCTGGTATTTGAGTAACATGTCTCGCTGGGCATTGCAATAAAAAAAATTATTAAAATGTCTTTCCTCACAAATATGTGGTAGAAGAAAAATTAGTTTATATTTAATGTTGAGCACCTAGCTCTCTGAGAGCTTAATTAAAAGAGGATATACACTCAAGAGTTCACCACTGGGTGTTTTCATCCTGATAGTCAGATATGTGTATGTATTGTTGCATAGGATCTCCGGGACATGAAAAACATAAGCTGAGATTTATTATATTCCTCACACAAAAATACTTTATAGTCCAGGAATATTAGTCAAATCAGGGCAAGAATCTCGGAATGAGAGATAGTCAGCTATAAACTTGTATAAACCTTTCTTTTGACACCCTAAAACTTGTCTCAAAACCTACCTATCGTAGGGTGTCCGCGACCACAGATATTTCAAGGTCAAAGGTCAAAAAATCGATTTTTTTTTTTTTTTTTTTTTTTTTTTTTTTTTTTTTGCAAATATCTCGTTTCCTATGGGTTTTATGCTATTTGTATTTATTATAAATATTCTAGAGGATTAAATTCTCTACAACTTTTGTTTAAACATTTTTTTTATATCTTGAACCATTTTCGAGATAGAGGGCAGAGCGCGCGCAGTGTTTAACTATTTAGAGTATCATTCGAGGTCAACCTGTAGTCCCGATTAAAAACACGCCGTATAAAGTTTATAAATTATTGATAAATATATAATTCTAAATAATTTGCATTTTTTATTAACTATTACGTTATAATTAATAATTTTTTTTCAATAATTCAGTATCTATTCATTTAATAATACTTACCTACTCGTGTACTTATAAAGTTATTAAGGGAAATACTTTAATTACATTTTAAGTAGAAAATAATTAAGTACATCTATATTGAAATCCGTAAACTTATAGATTCTTTTAAAACGTTAAAAATTATACCTGGGACAACGGACCTCTATTGTATAGTACGAACCTTTCTATTTATAGCCAGAAAGGACAGATGTTCAATTGCTTACTCATGACCGGTTTCATTTTCAAGGAACCACTGTTATTCGTTAGTTTTGAATCGTATCTTGGTAACTACGGACGTACAATTTTAAGCGTGATGGATAGTTTGTGTTTTATATGTAAAAAGTCAGATTCGGAAAGTGAATCATTAGTGAATCTAGTGCATAGTATAAAAACTCTGAGAACTGCAAGTATCGAACAAAACGGCGGTCTTATTGATTATTTAAAAACCGTAACCTCTGTACAAGTGCATGAAAAGTGCCGAACTGTTTACATTAGCAAAAATTGTATATTAGCAGCAAAACGGCGACTAGAACAAGATGAAACGACAGCTTCTCCAACTGTACCGCATAAAAGACTAAGTGAAGTGTTCGATTTCAAGAAGCAGTGTTTATTTTGTGGTGAAATAGCTGACGAGGCCGCAGAGACAAAGAAAAAAGAAAAGTATAGACGCAAGATAAGTGCAGTGAGTACTCTTGAGTTTAAAGACAATGTTATGAAAAAAGCAGAAGAACGTGGTGATACTTTCGGAGAATTGGTGAAAAATCGTATTTTTTTTCAATATGATTTAGTTGCTGCTGAAGCTAAATACCATGCTGTTTGTTATACGAATTTCTTCACAATTAAAGTACCATCGTCTCATCCGAAACTTCGTCAAGATAATCAAGTTTCAGCAGCTATGATAGAGATTTTCAATTACATAGAAAATAATAACGATTCACAATTTACACTAAAAGAGCTTAAAGATGTCTTGACAGGGTACGTACCAGATGATAAAACTATTATTTCAAGGCTACAACAAAAGTACTTAACCAATATAATAATTACGAAAAAAGTAGGAGCTTTTACGATCATTTCTTTTCGTGATTCACACGCTAATATTTTATCAAAAGTTTGGTACGATAATAAAAACTTAAATCCTCAAGCAGAAAGACTAAGAACTGTAGAAGAGAACACGAAGGAATTTGAAATTTTACAGCGACTGGAAGACGATGATGAAGAAGAAGAAAATTGAAATTAGAACTTGTAGTTCTTATTATTATTCAATTTTTTTTTAATTTCAACGTTCATAAATGTATGAAATGGTATTTTTCAATAAAAATATTAATTAAAAATTTAATTCTTTTCTTTTTATTTAGTTAGGAAGTAATTAGTATAAATAAGATTAGAATTAAAAAATAATTAAAGTATTTCCCTTAATAACTTTATAAGTACACGAGTAGGTAAGTATTATTAAATGAATAGATACTGAATTATTGAAAAAAATTATTAATTATAACGTAATAGTTAATAAAAAATGCAAATTATTTAGAATTATATATTTATCAATAATTTATAAACTTTATACGGCGTATTTTTAATCGGGACTACAGGTTGACCTCGAATGATACTCTAAATAGTTAAACACTGCACCCGCTCTGCCCTCTATCTCGAATGGTTCAAGATATAAAAAAAATGTTTAAACAAAAGTTGTAGAGAATTTAATCCTCTACAATATTTATAATAAATACAAATAGCATAAGACCCATAGGAAACGAGATATTTGCAATAAATGTGTAAAAAAAAAAAAAAAAAAAATCGATTTTTTGACCTTTGACCTTGAAATATCTGTGGTCGCGGACACCCTACGATAGGTAGGTTTTGAGACAAGTTTTAGGGTGTCAAAATAAAGGTTTATACAAGTTTATAGCTGACTATCTCTCATTCCGAGGTGAAACCCCTAATATTCCTGGACTATTAGTTGTTTTCACTTCAATGTTATGAGTGAAAATTCACAATTAAAAAAAACTGAAGTTCACCTAACAGTAGGTATTGTTCTCTAGATATACCAGTCATAGATACTGCAAAATACCAGGCCTACCGTTTTAACGGATTTTATCAGTTTTTACGGATTTTTAAAACACAAATTTCCCCCCCCCCCCCCCCCCCCCTCAAAGTGGTGACACTAGTGCCCTCACAGTGATGTGTGTCAGTTTCACTGATGCATTTGTTTGAAAGATGGTTATAATGGTGGTGGATAATTAAGCAAAACATTTTGGACATATGCCATTGCTTCGATAGTGTATCTCCCAAATATTTTGCTTAATTATTCACTGATGCAGGTGTGCAATTATCTACATATTTCTGTTCCTGGCTGTTTGATCAAATGCCAATGACATTATTGAAAAGAACCTTAGCCACGAATTGCAGTTTTTACGCGAAAAATCCGAATTCGGTGACTGTGTTTTGCATTTGGCATTGATATCACAATGGTGAGGGAACGAAAATTATCGCCAATACAGTCGTATAAACGAAAGTATAAGTGTGAGTGGAGAAAAGAATTAACATGATTTGACTATTCCAAACAAAAAAAATACATTAATTATGTAAACGTCGTTCATATCCGTTTTTTTTTCTGTAATTTGCAATTTTTTTAATTCCAAGGATTTGACCCAAAGATTCCAGAATTTTTATATACAGGAACCAGTATTTCAGCTTCAGGACTGGTGGCAGCCCTGCCACATACTGTATAAGGACTATAGGCTAACATCCTGTGACTCATAAAATCTTGCAAATAACTCTTTAAGGTCCTCTTCTTTGCATGTCCACAACTTACAACACTTGTGCCTTTCATTTAGCACTGTTTCGAAGTACTTTTCATACATTTTGGCACGTACATATTACACACTTTTGAGAGCTCATGAAAAATGGGTGTTGCTCCTTCAAAGCCTAGTCTAAGAAGACTGTTGATGATAAAAACAGCCACGTACCTGGATTTTGGCACAATACTCTCGTATCCAACGACAGTCAATTTTCATTCAAAATGGGCTTGGATAGCAATAGCAGGAGTGTAACAAACAGAGCTGTCATAAACAGCTGGTAGGTCCTGGCGTCACAAAGAGATAAAAAACCAAAACAACTTATCACCTTGGTGCTGTTCTACACGACTGTGGCACGCCCTTTGCCACATAAACACTTTAAAAGCCATTTAATCACAATATAATACAGTTTTAGCATTAACTACATAATTTATCAAAATAAATGATAACATTCAGGACATCGCCTTCATAAAATATACCGTTTTTAATTTTACCGCAACTTTGCAAAATTCATCAACTGAAAATACTCTTTAAGTTCAAAATGAGCGGGGACAATAAAATAAATATACATCAATTTCCCTCCAAATTACATTATTTACAAACACTGAAATAAAAAATATAAACATAGATTAGAAAATTGCAGTACATGAAAACTTAAACAAGCTATTTTGGCATAATCGAAATACGTTTAAATGTAAACAAACCAGGTTAAGCATCTTCCAAACATATATAAATGTGCTGACACCCACAAATATATATCGATATATACACACAAATACTGATGCGTGTTCTACAGGAGTGGACTATCTCAGAAGGTAATACAGTACGTTGACCGCCTTGCCAAGCTCAGCTTAGCCTATCACGACGAAAACTGTACCTTCAATTAGGCCTCCGAGGCGTTAAGAATTTTACTATAGCATTCGGTCGCTTAGGGGCAGGTTTGCCATGGGTCAGAGGGGAGTCAAACATCCCAGAGTGGGTCGAATACAGGTGGCTTCCCGGCCTGGGAGCGTGATCCGTCTCACTATTAGGGCCGTCAATATATGCAAGATGCCAGCGATCCTGACTGGATGTAAGGGGGAGAGTTTATTCTAAAGTGATGATGGAGGTGCATAACCTGGCAAACGAACTTTAACTGGGTGGGTTGGTTTACGTGCTGGGACGTAATCCGTAATCATTAAAGGGGCTTGCCATACGGACATGGGAGTCAGGTTGCGCTGGGAGTCGAACCCGGATTAATTTCACTGTTGCTAGCTTGATGGTACAAAATTTAGGTAAGACTGTACCCGCGAGAGGCTTTACTCAGATTTGCCATACGGATTTCAGTTTGACATTGCTAACGGTTTTCTCTGATTGGCTAGCAAGGTTGTCCTGAGGAATAGCCTCGTTTTCCTGAATTAGTAATTGCTCTTGGATCTCATAATCCGTAGTGGGGTACCCCGGCCAATTACCAAAGAGTAGGTGATCAAGGGGAGAAAAGATGTCTAGCGTAATAAGAGGAGAAATGGCTCATGGTGTTAGATCAGATTGGTTAGTCGACGGTTCGTCTATAGGCGTAGGTTGGGTGCTGGCTCGAGCAAGGGCACGACATTCCCTATGTCTTTGCTTACTGGGCGACACCTTTCTTTCTGTACATCTGATCAATGACAATCGCACAACACACAATTACACTGAGGGAGCAGGGATCCACTATTTCAGTAACGGCACACAGATATATAAAGTTACGTAGTTGTTTATTGTGGGGTTTCCGTTCCCTGGGAAGTAAATGTAATGGTAATTACTAATACAGAAATACACAATATAATAATAAGATACAATACAAACAATAAAAATATTTATACAAGATTTACGTGCAGCAAAACCGAGGTCAGGCGAAGGTAGGCCTGAGGTAGTAAACTATAGCTCTGCAACTTAGAAGGGATCCTCCAACGAAAACTATAGCAGCGCAGTTTACAGTGGCTAGATAAATGAAAACTATAGCAGCGCAATTTACAGCGGCTTAATTAATTAAGAGGGGGAAGCTAAACAGGTAGTTAACACACAACGCAGTGGCTCGCTACCGAGGAGTCATGGGAAGTTGACTTAGGTAGGAGATACCAGGTTAAGGTTGGGTATACCTGTAGCTGTTGACTGACCCACATGCAGGTCGAGAGAAAGAAAGAGAGAGCTTCTTGATACAGGTTAAGGTGTGAGTCAAGAAGGGAGGGTTCGCGGTAGGAGTTAGAGTCGCTCTGGGTTGAGCCCAAAAGAGCGCTTTCTGCAAGCTGGGTATAGGCGAGTGGGTGGTGATCTGCAGAATCCTTGCGGACTGGAGGAAAGTTAAGCCCTTTTGAGCTGAGGAGTAGTAGTACTGTTGCAAACTGAGGTAGGTGAGCTCTTGCAGACTGAGGAGATTCTTCACCAGACTGGAGGTTGGGCTTGCATTCTACATGGTCGCCGAGCCCGGCGACACTCGCTGATGCTAGCTGCAGTGGGTAGCGTAGCCTTCCACCACGGGGGCAGGTTTATCTGGGGTGCAGATGCGCTGCGGGTTTCTTATCATCCTGTGTGGAGGCGATGACAAATTAGAACCCCTGTCTCAGGCGGGGCGGCTGTGGCATCACAAGGACACAGGGGTGCTGCCATCTCTCATGATTGTAGGAATTTCTTCCAGGGGCCAGACACAAGTAGTGTAATTCTCAATAAATATAAGTCCAATTGCATGTATAATTCTGGATGGGCAAATAAGGACTTGCACCCAGACTCAATAACTTTGATACCCAATAATTTCTTATTTTTATTTATAAAAAATTATAAAATTAAATACTTTATATTACATTTGGGGTTATCTACACACAACTTTTTCAGTAGCAGCCATTTTCCTTTTAATTTGTTTACATTGATTTAAGCAGAGTTTAAGGAGTTGGGCATCTGATTTTGGCTGCCTAAATTAAGATCTGCTTAAAGCATTTTAAGAAGAGCTTGGTGAAACTGTACAAGGTGCTAGGGACAGCTTATTCAGTGTTTAGTGGCTCTTAAATTTTAAAATGTGTTGGTGAAACAGGCAAAGTGTGTCGTGCAACTCTGGATGTAAGTCAAATTGCAGAAATGCTAAATTTAAACTCACTACGGAGAGAAACTTTGCCTTGCCAACATGTTGGAAAATATGAGGCAGAGGATATTGATCCACATAAATTTTTTATTGATAATCCGGTAGCCACAAACAATGCAATATGCACCATGCTGTTGTTTATGGAGCAAGGATGCTGGACTAGAATCTTCTACTATGTACTGCTCCTTTAACTCTGTAATATTGTGCTTAAATATCCTTGAGGAGACACCCTAAAGGGAACACTTTGACATGGTTCAGTATCTTCAAGCTTTAACTTCACTGGGCCCTGGGTATAATGGCCCAATTTCTTTGTAACATCAGCAAACTCTAATTTTAACACCTCTAAAATGGCAGAATCCCTTGCAACACTACTGCCTTAATAATCTATGCTGCATGTACTTTGAGCCAAAGTTCACTGGTTGGTCAGGACACAACCTTAACACTACCTGTTGCTCTCTAGCATTTAACAAAGCTTGGTTTTTACCCATAAAATCAAGTCATTCCATGATTCAAGCCCTACAGGATCATAAAATCTAATTTCCACGAAAGTTTACCAATCTTTATTTTAAATTGTGTCATACTCCAAGAATGCACCATCTCTCCATCAGCAAGAAAAAATCCTAATTCCAAGCTTTTCTTTACCTTTATCATTCCTTTAGGTGGCAGCACCTTCATAAATAAATTACAAAAGTAATGGCTAATTAACTAAATGCTCCCGAATCAACTAACATATCGACCTCCACCTTAGTTAGCACTGGCACAAACAATAGTCCATACTTGTGCTCAAATGCATAGTAAGTGACAACATTTATCCCTTGTGGTTTTCTTATGTGTAGCCTGATCATGTCCTTTTTCCCTGCAGGACAACACTGTATACCAGCCAATGATTTTTCCTAAGTGACCCTAGATAATGTGTATGAGGAAATGCCTCTGACATTCCTATTTACATTTGAAGCCTGCTCCAGGTCCACCTGTACATCTTTACTACTACAAACCTGCACCGCATCACTTACGGTAGCCACAGTTGGCTTACTCTTTGCTTTTAAACGGCACTTGCTCGTAGCATGATTCGTCCTGTAGAATATCTTGCAGATTACTTTATCTGTACTACACTAATTAATGGTGATTTCAACACAAGACACCAATTCTGATAACTGAGTCAATGTCTGTGGCAGAGAAACTGTTCAGCATGAAAACTTTTCCGTAGAAATGTACATCTTCTGAGAATAGTGATCACGTTGGAGGTTGGGGCACGATAACAAAGGGAGATACTGGATAATCTCGGCACCTTCAACCCCCCCCCCCCCCCCCCCCCCCCAAGCCAAATTCTCGGCTGCCTGGGCAGTGCCGCACAAGGGCTCACGATGTGCGGATGGAGTGTCTACACAGAAAATTGTCGCCTACTGGGACGGCCTCCTTCCCAAGCTATGCAGTGCACACAGCAGACTGTTGTTTCTACAATTGCATACTTTTTTTGGTATGTGTATCTTTACAGTAGTAAATTAGTAAAACGTGTAAAGAAATCCAGTGATTGAATTAACATCTATGGCAACCTCCACATTACCCAGAGTGACTATGTTTGTTAGCAGGCGAAATTACTTCCGATTAAACATTTTGGTTCTCGAGCATGGATTGCTGCGACACGTGCCGAATACACACGGGTTTTTTTTTTTTTTTCGTGCTGTAAGTGACGGGACACTCGTCGAGAGGAGTGGCATCAGTCGTGGAACACTTCTCAGCATTGGCAATAGATGACAACCAATGAGGGAGCTGCAAATGAGCTAAATCCTTCTTGATTAAATCTAGAGGGCTGGTTAAGACAAAATTGAAATGAATGCAAACATTTGTAGAGAAGCATGTAGCAGGTTCCAGTGCATGTGAAATGGGAGTGATGTTAGAGGGTTTACCTCAATTAAGGCATGAATATGATGAGGTACAAAAACAGCTTGAATTGTATGATGAAAACTTGGAAAATACGATCATGATAGAGAATCATTTAAAAACACATACTATGATATTTTAGGACAGTCTACAACCATTGTTGAAAAATATACAGAATCCACTAAAACTGCGAACAATGAGTGAGTGTTCACCTTCGATGCATTCAAGTTCTAACAGAGACATTAAATTGCCTGCAGTCAAATTGCCCACGTTCAGTGGAAATGTCACAGAGTTTAGACACTTTCAAGACACATTTAGTTGCGTCTCCCTGAACAAATATCCAGAACAGGTTGTTACCCATACTTACAAAACATGAAGCTAGGGTGGCTATTGTCAGGACCATACCTAACCTCAAGTACAGATCAACAAGCATTTCTTATTAGAAATGACCGTCTGGAGCATCAGCTTCAAAGATTAGAAGAGCTTCATCACACTCCAAGATTAAGGGAAGAAAATTAATGTGAAGATAATTTTGTTCATACCACTACAAGGAATGCTACAGGAAGATTTATCATACATTTGACACCCAAACAAGATCACAGATAACTTGGTAATTCCCTCTAGATGGCAGAAATGAGATTTCAATGTCTTGAACAATGTCTGTTGAAAAATCAAAGTTTACAGTCAGAATACGTAAGTATCTTGGAGGAATATGAATCGTTAGGTCATATGAATGTGGTTGATGGTTCAAAGGATGATGCAAAATCAGTTAATTACTTACCCCAGCACCCTGTGATAAAGGAGTCTAGCACAAGAAAACCAGAGTTGTATTTGGTACTTCTGCCAAAATTACTAGTGGGAAATCATTCAATGACATTCTCATAAGGTGTGCCTTCACTGCAGACATTGAGAAGATGTAATGTCAGATCAGAATCAACCCAAAACACTTGTCACCTTCCAAGAATATTGTGGAGGAAATCACGTGAAGAAGCTATACAGGAATATGAGTTCCAAACAGTGACATATGGTACTGCATGTGCTCCATTTTTAGCTACAAGAATACTGCATCAGCTTTCACTGGAGGAGAAGAAGAATAATTTCCCTGTAGGATCTGAGCTGGTTATTTGAGACTTCTATGTTGTTGACTGTATGTAAGGTGCACATACAGTAAGTGAAGCGTCTGTAATTCAGCAACACCTCATAAGTTAGCTAAGCAAGGAAGGATTTACTCTTCAAAAGTGGTGCTTAAGTCATCCACAGCAGAACACCAGAGTTTCGAGAACATGATCTGCCTCTTAATTTGGATAGCTAAGAAGTAAAGACATTAGGGCTTACTTGGAATCCAGCATCTGATCATATTCAGATTATCAGTAGATTTTTCCTTCCATCAGACTGCCCTGAGGCACTAGTGTTTAATTGTGGAAGGGTTTACATGAGCAACTTCAAGTTAACCATATTCACATTGACAGATATGTTTTAGTAATGGGATCATAGTTGACCTCCAGCTAGATGGGTTTGCAGATGTATCTGAGAGAGGCTAAGGTGCATGTACGTACATTAAATCCACAGAGCAATCGGGTAACATCACTGTCAAATTACTTAATGCAAAATCCAAGTTTGCTCCAGTAAAAATGGTTTCACTTCCTCAGCTAGAGTTGTGTGGAACTCTACTATTATCCAGACTACTCAAAGAGGTCATTGTGGCTCTTAATCTGACTTTCTTCCACATATGATTGTGGACAGACTCAACTTTGCTGCTAGCATGGATTTCAGCTACTCCTATTCAATGGAAAATATTTGTAGCCAATTGAGTCGGCGAAATTCAGGAAAATTCATCAATTACTGATTGAAGACATGTACCAAAGTAAAATCCTGCTGATATGATTTCTATAGGTATTAGGCCATGTGATTTCTTAACAAGCTCTCTTTAGTGGAATGGACCATCCTGGTTACAAGAAGACTCAACTACATGGCCAGCATCAAGTGCGAGCATGGGTCAAGATAGCATACCAGAAGGGAAAATAGCAAGGTCTGTTGTGATAGCTACTTCTGTGCAAGACTAAATAGTCTAAAGATTCTCAACACAAATCAAATAGAAAAGAGTGGTCGCCTACTGCATACGTTTAACTGTGAATACCAGGCAACCCATAGAAGAACGCAACTCAGGGATTTTGTCAGCACAGGAACTCAAAGATGCTCTCATCACATGCATAGAAATTGCTCAAATGTTTGATTACTCTGCATAGATGGACATAGATGGTTGTGACTCTAAGAGTAAACTGAAGTCATTAAGTCTTTTATATGCAACAATAAAATCCTTTATGTGGGTGGGCGACTTAAAAATGCACTTTTGCAGTTGGATAAGAAGCATCAAATGATACTCCCACCTAAACATCAGTTAACCAGACTTATTACCGAGGAAGAATATTGGTGTTTACTGCATGCTGGAGGTTAGTTATTGCTGACCTCACTGCACCATCACTGGATAGTAAATGGTATATGTAAATGGTATCACTGGATAGTCATTCGGCAAACCATTCATAACTGTATAGTATGTCTCGGATTTAAGGCTGAGCCAGCAACATTCAGCCTGGCAGTCTAGTCATTCTCAGAGCAGATGATCTACCTCCTTTAATGTGGAAGATTGGCATCATAGAGCAGACCCACTCTAGGTCTGGTGGGTTGACTTGTTTGGTAACCATCCGTACTATACAAGGAACAGTCAAGTGATCCATCACCAAGTTGTGTCCTTTTCCAAACAGTGTGTGTGACAAGGATAAAACCTGGCTGATTGTTTTTTCTGTCAGGATATCCTTTAATATGACTTGTGACTCAACTTTGTTTTGCAAAAAAAAAAAGGTTGGCCCCCCTTTTTTTTGGAGGGTGGTATCACGTTCAAAGTAAAAACGTTTCTGTGAAGGTGTGGCTCTTATGAGAATTTTGAGCACAAAACGTAACACTCTTGGCTACCTGGACAGTGCCGTGTAAGGGCTCCGATGTGCTCATGGAGTATCTACAGAGAAACTTGTCACCTACAGGGACAGCGTCCTTTCCAAGCTATGAAGTGCACACAGCGACTGTTGTTTCTGCACTGTGTACAGTGTTCATGTATGTTTATCTTTACAGTGGTAAAATAGTAAAATGTATAAAGAAATCCATTGAATAAATTAGCATCTATGGCAACCTCCACATTACCCCTGAAATATCTACGAGTTTTAGGCAAGACTCTGTGAAACATTTAAGTGAAATATCTTTCACTACAAGGTAGCCCTAATACTTCAACTAAGCCTATGGTTTCCAAAACAAAATCACGCATTGATTATGAAGGCAGCTGAGCTCTTTCCATTAACTTTAGCTTAACTTCCAAAATAGCATGCTCTGATGAAACCAATTCCAAACAATGATGAATTAAATTTGGCATGTCCCAATTTTTCCTCATGGTCTTATTCTCCATGGGAAACATCCGGCACATTAAAAATAGAAACTGTGTACAAACACTGCCAATCACACAACAGCAAAGCTAATAATTTATTTAATGCCAAAAAAAAAATTATATCAGTAACAGACGTTTATTTTAACACTGATACCCTGTCAATAACCTTTGGCAAGTGTTTCACTGCTTTAAAAACTGTTGTAGTCTCTGTTCCTTGCAACATGACATTACCCATGGCTGCAATGTCTTTTCACGCTAATGCTCTGGTCTTCCCAAATAATATTTTGATTGCATCAGTTACTCTCTCCCCTGCATCAGTTAACATTAACAACTGTGCCAATGAAGCTTTATTCAAATGCTGTAACCACCAATGTTTTTATTTTTGTTTCTACCAGACCAGTCGCACAAACTTTCTCCTCTATACAAAAAGTACAGCTTTCAACATCGTGCACAGGAATGTGTGGCACCTTCTGGTGGATGCTGCAGACTACATTTACACTTGCAGCATATGTCCGAAAGGGCACGACATCACTGCCAACAGTTACAGCTGGACTTCAATTTACCGCAAATTGCTATAATCATTAAAAAATGTGCAAATAGAAAGAAAAAAGTAAGCAAGGATTGATTTGTGTAGGATTACGCCAATGCCCATGGTAGAAAACTTTCAAATATACCTAGTTCATAGAAAAAATATAGTCTCATATTTTCACCTTTTCGTACAAGCGTTGCAAGGACCATAAAACATCAATATTTTAATATCAAAAATATTATCTGAACATTTCATATTTACAAACACATTTTGCACTAAGTCTACGTGGTGATTGCCAAAGCCCCATTTAAAATGCAACAAATGTTAAGCATATCTTAAAATAACGTTATCATCATCTTACAAACTAAGTTCTAAAACCTCGTGCATCATTACATTTAAAGATGCTGCATTTCAACTACTTCATGGCTGAAGGCCATTCCTTTAACATCACATACTAAGTTTAACGTATCTTCAGCAAACACCACTGGATTTGACGATCCTGGGAGAGGCAGCCATCATTCTCTCTCACCCAGGCATTTTCAACTCCATTTATATAAAAAAAATCTACATAAACGAAACCTAACAATACAAGGGAAGAACTAACAATTTTAATTTATTTTACATTTCCGGTCATAATGACCAATGAGAATTATTACATAATTAATATACATTGCGCGTCTGCGCTAAAGTTCAAAAATCAGAAAATTAGCAGTGCTGCACGACATCGTAAGCACTCCAGCGCTAGCACGCACCACGGTCATTCCAGCAAGCAGAAACAGTTGTCATTTGAGGCAAGTCACCTGGTTGAGGCCACACATATACAGGCGCGAGCTGCATTGAATCTGCCCATGCTACAAGTCATCTTTGGGCCAGCATTTGTCGTAGCGAAACGCCCATCTACTTCTTCTACTGCCCTCAATGGTTAAATGTCAATAACATAGGTGTAGCAGCTTTAATAGTTTATGTATCCCAACACAGTGAGACCTTTATGTGAGCGTGCCCTGGAGTCGGTGTCATTGCGCCCAGGATGCCAGGCAAGGGTAGACAGACGAAACATTTTCCATGAGGTTCAAATATGGTTGAAAATGTTGCACGAGACAAACATCTCTCTCCATAAAGGGCCGGATGTCCCAGAGCCTCCACGACCCAATCCCAAGACCAGTGTAATGAAGAGCATGATTGGGTGATGCAGACCAGGAATGAGACCTCACCTAGCTTTACACAAGGCCCACACATTTATTACCGGTTAAGTTTAGGAAACTCTAGACCATCAGCCGAATTGTAGATATATTTCTTATCAGCACAAACTATGTTTTTTCTTTCAGCTCACCATAAAACAGCAAAAATTGCATGAGAATAGTTTTGAACTCTGGAACAGAGTTTCCAGTCCAGTGAGATAGAAGTGTTTTTACTTTGAATGGCCTATGTGCCACCTGTAACTGTAAAAATAAATCCATGTCACTACACGTAACTGCTGCCAGGCAGCTTGCCAATTACCGGCCGTCCGCCACACAAACCTGTTTTCAAGAAAGCCTCTGCTTTACCAGGATGGCAACAGCAGAGAAGACACGACAAGTTTATAATTACTGCAATCTGGATAGATCATTTAGGACAAGTATTGATACAAGGTTTTAAGTATGTACATAATATTGTAAGTGTGGGCGACTTTGTTACCCAGCATAGCGAGTTTAAATTATGTGTAGATTAGTGTAGCATACAAATCTCAAATAAGGTTAAACTTGTCCAGTAACATGATGTCGATGGCAGAATTAGGCCCTATGACAGTCCGTCTAGACTTTGTGCCAACCCTAAATGCCATGGATCGAGTGAATAAAGCTTTTAACCACCCAGCAGACGTTGAAATTTTGACTTCTATCCCAAAATTTGTATGGCCTGTGATGTTTCAGTGGGAAAAAAATGTACATTTTAATAACCACGCCTTCAGCGTAGTGTTTGTTCCCGCAGAGCCGAGGGGTAACAATCTAGTAACTAGGCTGTCATGCCTGAATAAACCGGTATGGAGGCACATGACCTTGAGCGGCGAGCAACTGCAGCTAGCTCAAATGGGAAGACTAGATTTGCACCAGTTGGCTGCGTGGTGAGTACAGAAGGAGCACTGCACTAGAAGCAAATGTACGGCATGCACAAGGAAAACTGCAGAAGTAGAGCAAGACAGAAGCACGACTGAAAGTTTATGCGATGATCGATGTGTCTGCGTTGCACCGACTAGGGGGAAATTGATGCGTGCAGCATGCTGCTTTTATTCTAGAGCACCGCTGCCATACCCTCACCATCTTAAACCAGCATTCGTGATGAGAGAATAGCACAGGAGTCTGTATGTTCCACTGATAAGAGAATAGCACAGGAGTCTGTATGTTCCACTGATAAGAGAATAGCACAGGAGTCTGTATGTTCCACATATGAACGCGGGCAGTGATGCAACATGCTGCAACGTCGTAGCCCCATAAGGCGCATTGCTACGAGGCCTGCGGGCCCAGAAGCAAGCATACACAGCCATGCAGTGTGCCACTTTAAAAGCATCACCACAGTCTCATATGTGCCACCAAGAATTTTATAGTATGCCATTGAGAGTTTTGAAGTATACTACTATTAAATTATGTTATGAGGCCACTGTATTGAGATATTTTGAGACTTCGGCTTTAGTTTTTAAGCCATCAGTAGAATTGCCAGTAATTTTATTACTGCCACTATTGTTTTAATTATTGTGGTAATTAATTGCTTTTTGCTCATTTTGAATTATCTGAGATTAATTTTGTTAATGTTTAAAGTCAATTTGTCTGATAAATAATACCTTTATTTTCAGTTTGAATTATTTAAGAGTTGTGTAATTCGTAACGGAAGTTTTAGTGGTCAGACACATATTTATGTCGGTTTTCGTTTAGGTAAATATATTATATACTTTGAGATTTAGTATCTGGCCGTGTAAACGAATTAAGTTAATTAAAAATCTCAGTCTATCTAATTATTGTTTATGAATATTTTATAATTTGATTGATTTCCTCGTAATTTTCATATGAATCCCGTCTAGGACTCCTACTTTCCAAAGCTACTACTTAAACCTTGTTAGAGGCTTCCAAGCCTGCATTTCATGCCTTTGTTTTTCATACGACTGGACGTACACTGCTAGGTTCGCAGATTCTTTGCCTAGACATCCATCACTACCCCCCTCCCCACTTCAGGTTTTGGCATGGCAGTGTTTGCAAAGTCCTAGTGTGATCATGCACTTTCTGTGATTTCACATAAAAACCACCTGTCACTCACGTGAAATATTGCGTTTTCGTTGGTGTGGGCTTTGCTCATGCCTCTGGTAGACCATCTGCAACTCTTGCCTGTACCTGTATTTTCACTTTTCATTACTCTTTTGTTTGCCACTACAGCGTCCTCGGTTTTTTGTGATTTTGGTATTTCAGCCTCTCAAGATATGATTGAAATTTTTGTTTTCCCTCCTGGTGAGTACAGTTTTTATTATTCCTAAACATTCTGTCGTGCACTCATTCACGATTCTGATTTTTGAGTGCCTTTTGCTTTTAATGTGAGGGTCCCAGAGTCCTCGTGAATTCCCATGTCTGACTGTTCAAGCACTCCAGTTGCATACCCATGCTTCAAGTTCCTGATCTTGTCCAATTGCAGCATCCATGCTCTTCTTGACATCCTAGTGCTTAGCTTTTGAACAGGACAGCTAAATGGGCACAAAAATTTAATTTTTGGATTTTTTTTCTAGTAATTCTGTCAAAGTCATGGACTGTAGGTGACACTTTTGGAACTCTTGAAGTGAGTGAATCAAAAGGATGTATTTTATGGCAAAGTAAAGTTTTGAAGATTATGTTCAATTTTATTGCATAATTGTGTGTGTGCAGTATTTTTTATTTACGTAAAATAATGAATAAGGCAGTCTAGAATTAGGTTTTGATATAATGGAATGAAAACTATTTATTATTTGATTTTAGTTATGGCATAAACTAACATGTGCTTTCTGTAAGGGGTGCACCTCCACGTTATTTGAAACCTCTGAATTATTTTATATTTCCGAGTTTGTTTGACACTAGTTTTGTTTTGAAATTAATTTTAATTGCTTTCAATCTATAAAACAATGTGTTTATCGTTAGGGTATGTGAGATTTGTGACTAATATTTTGTTTTTGCCCACTCAAGGAGAATGTTAAAAATATCAGGAGATGCTCTGTCTGATTCTGATTTTAAATACAAAGCCTGAAATGATGATAATAATAATGTGTTTAATATGTTTTTCCTCATACAACGATGTAAGGAGAATATTAGCATATCTTCCGTTTCATTTTGAGCCATGTGATATGAAAAATATGAAAAGAAGTAAATAAATTTGAAGATCTAATAGTGCCACACAACCACAATAGTTTTCTTATTACGAAATTCCTTTGATCTCCCTTTCATATATTTTGTGGCATGTGCAACCAGTTTATATTAACTGCCAATAAGGCAAATAACTTAAATATTTAGTTTGTTTTGTGTCCCACGTCCCACTATGGCCTGGCATAATATTTATATATGTTCACTTCCAGTTCTGCTTTTGGAGTGCTTGGCGTTCGTTTTATTTGTTCTTTTGGGCCATGTTTGTGTGTGTTGTTCGGTGGTCGTTAGATGTTCTGTTTGTGCTAGTTTGACTAGTTCTGATAATTATGTTTATTATTTTGGGTATGGTTATGTGGACAGATGTGGCAGAACAGTAGCTGCAGAGTAAGGAAGGGATTGCACCCCATGGTCATGGCGGTGGCGGGCAAAGCTCGACATTAAGATACATGCGGGAACATGCTGTCCAAACACCAGGTGATGATGATGACCGCAAAGGATAGGTTGCCTACTGGAGCCCTTATTCCAGTCCTGAAGGAATGCAGCCAGCAAGGACCACCATGCAGCTGAAGAAATCCAGCCCTAAAGGAAGATGCAAGCTGAGACTGTGACGCTGACGAGACCTAGCCGAGAGCCAGTGAAGGGCCACCCAGCTGATCTAACCTCCACCTACTACCGGAAGAACCCCAGCAGGAGTCAAAAACATCTTAAGTAGTGGTGGCATTTCTTGCTCAAGGAATGTCTTGAATAATAAGTGTACCCAATGCCTAAAGTTCTTAACTATCAGGATTATCAGTGGATTTACACATCTAGTAACATTGGTATGGCCCCTAACTTTCTGGGTACAGACTCGGTCAGTGTGTGTATTTTTCGCCAAATAAAATCATCTATCTAACCTACAACTTGACTGGCATACTTCTTTGTAAACTCCGTTTAGTAGATGACTATTTCTTACCAACCCCCTCCTCCCCTCGTTAGGAATGGAACAGGAGGAGGGACCACCACCTCGAGATATCACCTACAATGCAGCCATCAGTTGCAGATCCACCTCTCCCTTGGTAAGGACAGTAACACCGCAGAGGACAGCCACCACCTTGGTAAGACAGAGCATAATCAGCCTCCGAAATTACCCGACAACGCATCGCCCTTATGGCCGCAGAGAAAAAGGAGACACAGCATTACTTGAGGTTTTAACCCTCGACACCCAAGGCGCCCATAGTCTGCGCCAGAGAGAAAACTCCCTATAAATCACTCTGTGTATCACAGGGCGCAAGTAGCATCAAGTTCATAAACACAGTTCCATGCCACCCCTTTGCAGGATATCAGCAAGAACTATGAACAGTTCACTCAAGAAGGAACAAACTACGGTTAGACTTAGACGTGTTTTACTCCGTCCAGAATATAACATGGTGACCCATACTCTCCTGCTTTGAATCAATACACAGATTAACTTATAGAAAGGAGGGCTTGAAGAGCCAAACCAACAAATTAGGTAGTCATTAGAACAACATGGATACTAACTGAAGCTGGGTTTTCCGGAAGGGACTTGAGGGGAGATGGGGTGGTGTGAGTTAATGGCAAGTGTCAAGTTGGGGGCAGGAGGGGAGGATAACGCTTTGGGGTTGCAACGCATGCTGGAAGAAGTCCGACGTTGGTCACTGGTGATCCTTGGACGATTCCTCACAAGGCAGAGGAGAGCAAAGAGAGAGCCTTAGCACAACTGGTGCTAAGGTGATCTGCTGGTATCAACTGCCGTTCTACGGTGGTACAGGGTCTTTTATACACATCGCCAGGGATGTCTCAGGTCTCTTCTGCCTTCAGGTGGCTCCTCCTTTACTGGGCAGTGCTACACAGGCTGCGACCTCTCTGGGAAGGCTGCAAATGGGGTAGTTTCTTTTTGTGTGTGTGTGTGTGGTATCCACCGCTCGCTTAGGGGCAACTCACTCGCGTTGCTGACTGTGTTCCCTTCTCACATGATTGTTAGGCAGGGGCAATTCATATTAATAATTTTCTTGAGGTGCATTTCACCATGTCTAAGGAGACTAAATGCTGGCCTGGGTGGTGGTCAGTTGGGGTTTGTATCTTTTCTGCGGTATGTGAAGTGCATGTTATGATGCAGAGTTGAAGCAAAAAAGAAATAGTGCAACTAGGCATCATACGTCATCAATAAGGTACTCTCATAAACATGACTGGGAAAGATCACGTGCACAATGGTATTCACAGAGCTGGAACTGGTTCACTGACTAACTATTCTATGCTCTGCCATAATTACTAAACATTTTTTAACCAATCCTATAAAATCCAGATCAAAATTGTACATTACCTTAAAAACATAATTGAAATTAAAAAGGCTGTAATTGAAGTTTTGAATTACAATCTTCAGTTCTTTCTTCCATGATGATGATCAATATTGCCAAAATAACAACGTACATCTCACAACAAATCGTCAGCCCATACAATACTTTTCAAACGAGTGTTTACAATTTATATAATGTGTAGGTTGGTCACAATATATTTATGAATACTAATCAAAATATGGTGATGTGGGCTGAATAAAGCCTATCTGTGAAAGATATTCGAATCATTGGTAGCACTAGACGTGAAACATGATTTTTGCTACGTTGGTAACTGGGCAAAGATTGGTTTCTTTATAATAATGCAGTCCCATAACAAAATATAGGTTGTTTGGAATGGCTTACAGTTAATGCTATTGTTGTGAGCACCGGAACCCGAACCTGCGGTACCCTGGTAGATGTGCCTTACATTGGCCATGCTGTTGTCATGGCTCCGAAAGTGGACCGTAGGGCGTTTTGCCGAGTGGCAACGGCATCATTGGGCTACCATATATAATAGCAGCCAGTCAGCTGCGAGGACATCTGAATCATCCCACGATGGAGTAGGCCTCTTCCAGTACCTTATTTTACCAATGGGACTCTGTAGTGGCCCACATTTCCATTATTGATGTGCTATTAGGACCTCTTTGTTGACATTTAGCCTTAGCATATATTGATGATATTTTCACTATTGGTAACTATTTTGAAGAACACTTAGAAAACATTCGCAAAGTATTTCAAAGGTTACGGGTATTCAATGTCAAGGTACACACTAAGAAATGTAACTTCGGCGAACAAGAAATAAAGATATTGGGCCATTACATCACACCTAACGGCGTTTCTATGAACCTGGTAAACTAAAGCAATTACGTACATTTCTAGGAATGACATCCTATCTCTGGCATTACATACAGAACTATGCCACAATAGCATCGTGAACAACCGGCATTTTTTTTACACTCAAACAAGCCATACAGGAAGTGCCAACACTACACAAGTTTGACGATGACAAGCCCACCATTTCGGCATGTGATACCTCTCAAACGGCTATTGGGACCGTTCTTATGCAGGAAGACACTATCACAAGAACTCGCCAAGTCATTGCTTATGCTTCAAAAAAACTATCCCTTCTGGAAACATGTTGGTTAACAACCGAGAGAACTAGGATCGATCGAATACTTCTGCAATGACTTCCGACAATACCTTTATGGGCGCCAATTTGCTCTAGAAACAGACCATTCTAGCCTTCGCTACTTATGCACCAAGGCAAACCACAACTTGTGTATTAAAAAAAATGGCAATTGCCTTCACAGAATACAACTTTGAGACAAAAATCGTAACAGATAAATTAAATGTATTAGCTAATACCATGAGCCGTATAACCAGTCAGTCCAGCAGATACGCACCCCGTAGCGGTAAATAATGTCCCTTATTAGGTTAAAGAGAACATGTTATGGTGTACCAGTTTGTATCAGAACCCCAATAAGGATATTGAGATTTACAATATAATTTCGAAATGTGTGGTTAATCATTGGACAGAGGTCAAACCATATATAAAGCTGGAAATGAGTACCAAAGACAAATTCATAGTTGGTAAAAGTATTTTGAAATCATATCACTAACTTTTAAAGTTAATATGGATATTATCATGCAGAACAGTTCACAGAAAATTCACACTACTTCTATTGACCCACTATTGCACTGTCAAATACTTATAATCCCAGGAAACATTGCATTTATTTAGACAACCAGACTTCCACATTTCTGGGCGAATATGAAAATGATCCCCATATTGTAAAACTTAAAGTAGCTCTCACTGACCCGCATAAGGCCGATCCCAGTTACTTAAAACTTAAAATTAGCTAGGCGATATGGAATGGCGGCCAATGGGGAGATTTATTCGAAGATCAGCACCCCGGTGGGAGAAAAAAAAAGCTTACTCTAGTACCCACATATTATGTCCAGGAGATTATTGCAGGGCACAGTAACACCATGATCGGCGGAGGCCATTTTGGGACTTTCAAAATGTTAAAATTAAGAGTGCATATTATTGGGGCATGATATCCAAGGATGTTAAGGTCAATGCCAAAAACTGCCCAGTATGCCAAAAGATAAGGCTTGGACGATGGACGCCAAGGGCTCATTGCCAGTCACCACAAGAGGTAATAAATTCATATTTGTGATGGAGTTTTTTTAGTAGGTATACGGTTGCTAAGGCAGTGTCTAGCATTGATGCGGCGACTTGTTCGTGCTTTATAAAGGAAGTTATCTTACAATATGGCTGTCCACAGTAAATTTTGACTGACTGAGGCACATCATTCAATCAATAATGCCCTAGAAGCTGAACTACTAAAGAGTCTTAACATTACCCAGCTTCAAACTACGGCCAACAATCCTGAATGCAATGGTCTAGTAGAATCTACGAACCGGGTTCTAGGTACTCGGCTAGCTGCATTTTCACACTACAATCCTGAGAATCGGGATCAGTATTTACCGTTTATTACATTTAATCATAATACTTCTCCAAGCTCAAGTACAAAATTTTACCCCTTCACGGAACGGGAGCCGTACATCCAATTAAAGTTGTTGCGAATCACTTTTCTGAAAGAGGCCAACAGTGGTGCGCAAATAGCCAGAGACCGAGAACAAGACAAAATCAATCTTATGAATGCACAAAAGGCTCAAAAAGATCTATTTGATAGAAGGTATAAACCCAACACCCTTACAATTGGGATTGGGTGTAGCTCCGTAATCATGCTAGGGTGAAAGCTCTCTCTTATAAAGATAAAGGCCCATTTCGTATTGTTGATGTTTGTGGCCCTTGGACAATTCAAATTCAATTAAATAGAACACACACACCAAAAATGGATTTCGTCAGTACGCACAACGTCCAAGTTGTGCACTACAAATGAGTGTTCTTAGATGATTACAAATATTTTCATTTCATAGAATTTAAATGTTCCTAATTTTTTCTTGCAGTGTGTGTGCGTGCACGCGCAATTCTGAAAGTGCCCCCAAACTTGCCATTTTTTCATTAAATTCAGGTTCAATTGACTCTAGCGCATGAAAAAATACTTTTTAAATTAAATATAAATATGTATGTATATTTTTATAGCTGGACATCATCTTATTAATTTGATACCCAAGAAAGGCATATTGGACAACCCCTTGTCAAAAATGAAGGCCTAAACACAGTATGACATGGCCATTGAAAAGGTGTGAAAAGATTAGACTATGTATTATTAAAATATAACTAAACACTGTTGGAGATGCCTTATGTTTGAAGCAAAACACAGAACTTTATTTATTGATTTTATATATATATATATATATATATATATATATATATATATATATATATATATATATATATATATATATATATATATATATATATATATTGGATCACTCGTGTGCTGCAGCTAGTAGCATATACATTGCCGCGCACACGTGCACCTAGATCCTCTGCAGCATGGCGACTCACATCTGATGATCGGTCCTAGATCCTCAGGGCTGGGCAGCTGTCGGTCGATCGCTACAAGCTGGCGGGCGGCAGCCAGTCAGCCAGCCGCCCGCTACAGCCAGCCGCCACCAGTGCAGTCGTTACAGTGCCGGTTCGCTTCATAACAGCGGCCCGGTGTTGATTAAAAAATGCTGATGAATATGCGATTCACGTCAATGTGTTGAATTTATATGAAAGGTAGGCGACGTGTTGGCCTCTGCACTGGCACGATGAGGCCCGCCAATGTTTACGGGAATAAAGAAATTTTGTGTGGTCTACTTGAAATAATAGTTATCCCGAATTTTTCATCAAAAACTTCTGATGTAACCTATACACACACACATGGCCTTGCTCGCCAAAATATGGTAACATAAGAACACATTTTATTTGCACACACTTACCTACCTAATTCACTTTACACATAGAATTGACTTCCCAAGGGGAAAAAAAGTAGCATATTACGTAGCCATGGGCGCATATAAACTTAAAAAAAAAAAAAAAAAATTTTAAGGGGCATTGTATTAAATTTGAAGTTATACATTAACTGTAATGTGCCGCTATTTTTACAGCAAAATAGGAGTGATAATGCAAGCGAAAAAAGACAGGGAGGGTACGACAGAGGCGGCAGCATGTGACTAGGACAAAGAATCCTCACTACTAACCGCCTGAGCCCCCCCCCTGGTGATACCACGGACAATACACCAGTGTTCCCTTCTGGCATGAAGTAATTTATTGCTTCATGCTTCTTGGGTCAACAAATGTCAAAGTCTATGATGGCAACTTGAGAAATGCATGACCAAACATCAGTAAAGGCTAGTTTCCCATAGACTGAAAAGTGTGGATAATAGAAACTTGTACCACAGTTGGAGAAAAGGTCTACAAAAACAAATTTGCGGATAATTGAAACTGTGGTTCAAGATACCGCAGTTGGCGAGGCATTACTGTATCTATTTTTAGATGTGCCTCAAATTTTCGACCCAAATTTTTCACGGTTCTTCAGGCTTGGGTCGTAATAGAGAAGTTTTACTGTATCCTCATGCAGTTAAATGAGATTACAACCTCTAACAATGATCTGAACTTAACTATTCAAGCTGTTGACACCTAATTAACGGACTCACTAATGCAGTGAACTTTATTTCTAAGGAACTCCAGGAACAGAGAGATATCACCAATGACATGTGATCGGCAACAACTAAGCAGCACTTTATTCTTACTGCTCTTTTACATATCATTAAAAATGTCATTATGGAACAACAGCTCTCTACCTACATACAACACTGTCAATCTAATAAACTGCCTCTTCAAGCGGTGCCTAAGGAATAATTAATTACTGACCTCAACAGTTTGGAACATCAAATTGCATCCCTTCACTTGCTACTTCACATACTTAAATATTGCACTGCAGAAAGTACTGAATGTACGCTTTCAGCGACTCAAATGTTAATTAAGGTACAAGTACCTCTCATTCAGGATGCAGCTGCTTGACGCATCTTCAGGGTTAACACAGTTCCATTTTGATTCCAGAACAACTAATTGCTATCAATGATCATGTATCTCAAATCAAAAAACTACCTGACTCATGGGAGCATCACTACATCATCATCTTCTACATTCCTCATGAATTTATTACTAGCCCACGGCATGAGTGTGCCCTATCAGCAATTAAATTACATGATTTTGATGCACAAATGCAAATATTCATGCTCCTCTGACTGGCAGTTAGTGTAATTCAAATCTTACCCCATCAATGTGTTATTTCCCACCCATCCACCCACATACTTTACTGTGCTAATCACTCTCTTGACAGACGTATTGTTGACCATCAATTGAGTAATGTTTAACTTCAGGTACCATGTGGCTGCCAGATTCTTGTTAACGCCTCCGTTATTATTGATGCCAGCCACCTTTGCTATGTTCGTGCTCCCTCCACGCCCACAGTTCACACTGTAGTGCCGATTCACTGGCTAAAGTAAATACATTTGAATTACAATAACTTGCAATGATGTCTGGTATACATTTCAATATGTATCCAGTGCTTTGGATATGCAATGGCAGATTAAACATGTATCTCTTCCTGTAATACTGCCATTTGAAATGCCTAATTACAGTTCTACACTGCCAACCAGTGCCGCCTTTTATTTCCTTGATCTGGGCACATTTAATTACATTTCTGGCAGAATTTTGATTGTACTTTTGACTGTGCTTATAGTATTGTTTATCAAAATTTTGTATCTCATGTTGTTACTGAACAAGATCATTAGAGAGACCTAATGTGACTTTTCAGTTGTGTTAAGCCGGCTACTGTCGGGCCATATGTAATATTTACCACACTACGCTTGCCTAGGCAAGCCTATTTCAAGCTGGGACTTTACTGTCCTGCTGTTTCTATTGTAATTTTATTTATATTTTAGTGTTCAGCATGTTTACGTTAAGTATTGGTTCTGTAATTTTCTTAAGTTGTACAGGCATGTGATGTCACGTCCACGTGCCTTCAAGGATGCACGTGGGGTGCTATGTTATTGACTCGCCTGTCTACAGGTGTGTATACGACATGGGACGTGGACCACATCACACAGGTGACGCCTCTGTAAACTGCCACGGCAGTATTGTGCATACTCGTGCTGTTGTCGGCACGTCACCTTGCACGGAGCGTGTAATGGTGCCAACCTCTTTTTTTAAGCCGGCTGTAGCGGCAAGGTTTCCAAACACACACACACACGCCTAGCGACCTGCTCTTAATTCTCTTGTACTTTCCCTTCTGTTTCCGCATATCACGTGATTGTACCTAATTATCAGTATAGTAAGTAACTTTGTTGATAGCTACACCTAATATTACTGGTTTTAGTTTCGCTATCTTTACAATGTTGTAGAGTGTCATATTACAGATGCCAATTTCTATCTCATCCCTTCCTTGTGTTTGATGCCTAGGAATTCATTTTCAGTTCTTTACTCACGCGAGCACCTTATATGTGTGGTAGCAAACACCCACCCCTATTTTCACCCTTAACTTGTGCACAAAGGACACTAGCGGCCTTTCCAGGCACCTCCCATGCAGCAGAGGACGGCTGCGCTTCAGAGGAGGAGGGCCCTGTTGTGAGCACCCTGGTAGGTGTGCCTTACGTCGGTTATGCTGTTGAGGTCATGGCTCCAGTGGTGGAAGGCAGGGCGTTTTGCAGAGTGGTAACGTCATTGGGATATATATATATATATATATATATATATATATAATGGCATACAGTTCCAGGTCAGGTCCCACTGTACGATTCTCAGACGTGACGGACTCCAGGGCAGGAGACACCACACAACTGAAGACGTCAGCCAATCAGCTACGAGGACACCCGAATCATCCCACAACGGAAGAGCTTCGTGCGTGAATCCAGTTTCCCAGTGCATGTCGTCGGTTAGGGAAAGCTACACACAGCAAATTAAGGGTGTAATTGTATGAAAGTAAATTACTATCTCAGCTTTAATATTTGTCCTTTTGCTTGCAGAAACTGTTCTGAAGCTTCAAACAAGAAAGTTGCTATAATTCATATTTGTTGTTATTTTGTCCTTATAGTAGTCAATATTTAATTGCAAACGAAGCTGAGAATAAATGTGTAGTTTTGCAATTAATTTAATTATAATTTGATGTCTACCAGCTCACACCCCAGGTAATTATAATTAGTTGAGAGTTAACTTAGTAGAGTTGTAAGTAGGTTAGAGTCTGGTCGAGGGGCCAGAACACTACCCACAATAAGTACAGTATAATCGTTTATCTGAAGGTTCTTAAAAAAAAATTGACATTAATCTTGAAAACATGTCAAAACACAGCCAACTGGAAAGACTAAGCATTGAAGTGGAGAAAAATACATCATGTAACACAAATCTAATCTAAAAGTAAAACAAGTGTGCAACTAACTTCAAGTACTTCCATGGCATCTAGCCTTCAAAACTGCAACGTATATATTTACAAAAATAAATCATAGGGTAAAATTATTTTATTTATCCGAGATTGCTGCTGTATAAGTACGTTTCCCCCCTAGAAGGAATGGCACTGGATAATAGAATCTAAATAAAAATACTGGAACCAATAAATGAATCATAACCAGCTTTTTTTTGGTATTTGACCCATTCCTACTATATATGTCCACAAAACAAACAAGGACAACGATAACATAAAATTGGGTGAAGATAAACAATATTTTGTGTATCCATGGCCGGCATAAAAATGCTAATAAAACTTTAAATTTTGAATAAATAATCTTTATCACCTACATAGACTTCAATAAAATCTGTTCATATTATCCATTAACACACTAAATACATTTTTAAAATTTGCAGAAGGTATTTCAATGTTTAAGAAAAAAACTGGTTTGCGCAAAAAAAAAAAACATAAAAATAATGAGACACATTACTGATAAAAGTATCAACCTTATTACAACCAAACTGGTCTCACAACAATTTATTTTAGGTTTATTACGTGTTGCAAATGTGACTAGTATTTGGATAGGGTAAAAAACAGTCTTCACACAGACTTAGAGGAATGCTAATTTTTGCTAACAACAGCACTGTTAACAAAAATCTGTTCTCATCCTTCCTTTAAATAAGTCTTGCACTTTACCAGATGATGTACACTGCACATACCCATCATAAGATCTTGACAGGAACAACCAGTCTGTCTCTGCCATGTCACATGAGTCCTGTATTCCCAGGGCTACCATAGGTCGCCCCAGACTTCTCCCTGCCTTCTACGAGTCCCTCTTCATCTTGGGAAGGTAACAGCATCCGCTTTGGCCGCATGACACCACTCACATCTACCAGTGATATATCGAGATCACGGAATGCATTCAGCAGCAGGATTGCCACTATCACAGTGAGGAAGCCACACAAACTACCAAGCAGATCCTGTGCTGACAGACTAGTCCACTCGCGAAAAAGAACTGCTGATGCAATTATCACCAGTGTTGTGAAGAACACGTAGTAAACTGGAGTGACAATCCCTGTGTTGAAAATATCCAGTGCCTTGTTCAGATAATTCATCTGCAATGTGATGCATATTATGGCAGTGAACAGCAATGCCCAAGTCGGCCAGTTCCCGAGCTCATTAGACTTGTTAGAGATTGTGTCCTTGAGAGCTAACCCAAGACCTTTGCACGACATCACAGTCAGGGAACCCACTAAGGAGCAGAGTGTCACGTACACTGCTACGTGTCTGTGGCCATAGTGTGGACCCACGTAAAATGCTATCACCACTGAGACTACGATGACCAGCACCATGTATGATTCAAAACCTACAAATAAAAGAAAATGACAATATAAAAACACTTTTTGCATGACACAAAAATGATACATGGACCACAACTACTTTCTGCTTATTCCTTTGCATACCAGAATTTTTAAAATAAAAATTACAGAGTTTCATTAGTTTACCATACACAAGCACAGTTAGAACCACATTTTAGACTTTTCACAGGATGATTCAAAAGTGATGTATGATACAGTACAACGTAAGAAAAAGTAAACAAGGATTAAAATGAAATTCCTTATTCACCTTGCCAAGAATACAATTATTTATGCACATAAACTGCAGACTCACAAAACATTTTTTTAAAAATGGGTGGGGTGGGGGGTTAAAAGGAGCAGAGATGAGCATAAAGCATCTAACTTACATACCACATTTCAAGTTTTGTAAAGAAAGCTTTGTTACAAAAACAGTACTGTACTGTACATTTTCTTCATTGAAATATTATTCCTTTGGAACTAAACAGTTGCACTTAACTGTTAACACAATATATAAAAAATTAACATTAAAAGCTACTTTTAAAAATTGTTTTGCTAAATTATACATTAACTGGGACTTTCCCATCTTCCTAGTAACGTAATAAAAGTTACGTGAATTAAGATTGTTTTGCTTATTGTCATTTTCACTTTAGTTCCTGGATCACAATTGTTTTAATATTCTTTTGTTGTGTGTCAGTTAATCTTGCCACAGGTATATAACAAAATCCTGCTGGAGATTAGCAGTGAGGCGCACCGAACTCTACAAGAGAAGGAGCTTGCAGAAAGCCTTAGTATGCACAAGACATACAGCTGCTCCTGGGTTTCCAGTGTTCCCGCATCTACCCTCAGTGATGTCCTAATACCAGCCAGGACTGCACGTTTGCAGAAGCGTCAGGAGACAGGACAAATGTGCCCTAAGACAGGTGGAATTAAGTGTCACATATGACATAGAGAACGTAGTGCCTTACAGAAAACTTTAAATTCCAACCCCACTAGCGAAGCCACAAGCGAGGTTGAACCTCCTTCTTCAGAACCAGAATTCATAACGAGACCGATATCACCTTTCGTCCCCCTTGATCACTGGTCGCCCTGGGTGGTGCGGTTGGTATGACTGAATTTTTCTTTGGTTATAGGAGATGGGGGTGTTGGGTGATCTGGTATGACTTGGGTTATAATGGATGGTTGGTATAGTGACGAATATATATTTGGCTAGTGTCGACCACTAGAGTAGAAATTATGAGCAGTAAGTAAATATTTGGTAAGGTCAGTGGATACAAGGGAAATAGTACCGGCAAAGTAGAGCCCGCCATGGAAGACTTCCCTGACAACGCGCAGGTGCAAAAATGACTTGAAAGCACATACGCATGCAGTTACCTGACACCATGCAGGTGCAGATGTGATAAAAACGATTTTAAAGCACGTACGCATTCAGTTACCTGACACTGTGCAGGTGCAGACCTGCTAACACTGTTCTGCCATGCAATCACAGATACTTTTTTAAAACTTTAACAGATTGATGTTTTTCTATTAAAATCAATAAATAATTTTAATACTGATACACATTTATTTCAGTTTTTACAAATATTTTATACGTTTTTTGCTCTTAAATCCAAAATGGTGGTCCTGACAATGGATTAAATAATCAATATGACATTACGAACGTATGCGCCTTGAAAAGACGAGTCCGGTGATATATAACACTTAATACTTACAGATTTTAATTTTTTTTATTATAGAATATATATTTTAACTAGTAGCTCACCATCGCTTTGCTCAGGTTTTATGGAGTTACTGAAATACATACCTATATATGCGACTACAAGTGACTACCCGCATCTACCCGTGACTACCTGCAACTACCTACAACTACCTGCCACAACTTGCAACTACCTGTGACTATCTGCCACAACTTGTGACTACCCGTGACTATCTGCAACTAGCTGTGACTACCTGCTACTACCTGCGACTACCCATGACTATCAGTGACTACCTGGGACAACTTGCGACAACATGCAATATTTTCTTGTAACATTGTTTTAATTTATCTTCAATGGTTTTGATAGAGCATGCTTAGAAAGTAGCCAAGCAACTCATTTTTCTCCGACTTGGTTTATAAATTTTAAAATTTCTCAAGGAATTGGTATTCTTAATTAAACATAGTCTATGTCAATCTGGAAGAATGTAGCTCCCCAAGAATGAAAGAATTGGCCCTGTAGTTTTGGTAGAGCATGCTTAGAAAGCCGCCAAATAGCTCATTTTTTTCCTACTTGTTTTACAAATTTTGAAATTTCTCAAGGAATTTTTTTTATTAAAACATAGCCTATGTCCATCTGGAAGACCATAGCTTTCTAATAGTGAAAGCATTATAAGAATTGGCGTTGCAGTTTCCGAGATTAGCCGTTACATATAAACAAACAAACTCACATTACCTCTTTATAATATTAGTATAGATTAAAAAATTTGTTTTAGGGTAGGAAGATGCCAGAGACTGAAATTTTTAACGAATTTCTAAAACTTTTTATAAAATTTTGTAATAACTTTTTTTGGGATGTTTTAGAATTGTTAGGAAAAGAGTAAATTTTTAGGGAAAAGGTGATTCCAAGGTGAAAATAACCAATTTTAAGGGGAAAAAAAAGGAAATTCAAGATGGCGGCCAGAGCCCCCTGAAGGCAATTTGGGGGGGGGGGGGATCCTCCTCTGTAGCTGGGAAAAACAAGAAATTTTTTAGGGGAAAAAGTCAATTTTGATTGAAATAATGTATTTTTAAGTGGTTTTTACCCAAAAAGTGATCTTGAAAGAAAATTCCAAAATGGCAGAATCCAAGATAGCGGCCAGAGCCATAGGCCCTCTCCTGGGCTCCTGGTCATAACAAACTTTGCCCTACTACTGCTGTCCAACAGTAACAATACATTTTTCTACAATAATGCACCTGGTCGCTTCATCCATACACTTTTAATCCAGTCCAGTATGAGTTGTTCATCTATCCACCCTTTTTCTAGGACACGCACTCATACACCAATAGGAAAATGTTTGCCTTTTAAAAATTACATAGGGCTGTAGTTTCCTACCATTGGCAGTGACACACAGCATAACCGTGCACCACAGTTTTTTCGTTTCCTGTGGTTTCTTACTGATACGAACTTCACAACTTTTGTATTAATGGTGGAATTGCATGGCATTACAAAAAATATACTCATCTGGTTTGCATTTCCTGACTGTCCCAACATGCAACAGCTTTCTTGGCGCTTTTACAAAACAAACTGTTGGAAGTTTAAAACCATTTCTGAATAGTCTACAGGCAACTTTTGACAAATAGATGTTCTCCTAGGTACACACAAATTGTTTTGCTTCATGAGCCTAATGACCCAGCCACAAGATGACTTTAGAAGTCTTTAGATGAAATGTTCTTCTCAATGCTTTTCACTGAAATTCCATTATGAAATTCCTTGACTCTTCCCTGTTTTCCAGGCAGAATCTTACCATTTTCCCTGAACTATTTTCAGGAATACTAAAACCTTCCAATACCACATTTTTTCACAGCAGAGAGAACAAATAAACTAACAATGAAGTTGAATTAAATTCCACTGCAACAGACCAAGCAAACAGGGCCAACATATGATTCTTGCGATACATACTACTGACTTCACCCGAGAGCCCATTACATACACACAAATACTTTATTTCGTACATATAGGCCCCATGTCACTTGGCAAATATATAATAATACCAATTCATAAACTTAAAAATTGAAATATTAAAATATAAAGCTCATAATTATATTATCCAGTATTCACACAACTAACTATTTTTGTAGAGCAGCAATTATTTAAAATTTCCCAGACCCAGGTGAAAATTCCTGACAATTCCCTCACTTTTGCCATTTTTTTTTCCCCTTTGGGTGAACACCCTGTTCTCGCACATTACTTGTCACACTATTATTTTTATGTTTTTGTATCAAACACAAACACCATTATTATGGACTTCCTGCATGTTACTTAAAACAGCTTCATCCACTCCAGGAAATTTGCAATATTTCGGCCCATGGAAAACTTTCCTTCTTGGGTAAGTTTCCTTCAACTTGTCTCTTAATTGTCACCAGTCCCACACAAGTTTTTCATTCACTGAAAATTCTCTACCAGTGAATCTGTCCCCATGTTTGAAAGATGGTGTGTAATTGCTTGCTACTAATAAATTTCCATACAGTACTTTCAAGACAATGTTAAAGCAACAAATGTAACCCACATTCACAGAAGCATTAAAGAATAACAGAACCAGAAGTAACTGTAATCCATAGACACAACAATGAAGTACTCTCTACTAGTGCTTGGGATGGCAATGGTGCTTAAGTTAGTCCATGTGAAAACACTGACACCTTTGCAAACGACAAATTAATTTGCTTAAGTTTTGGTTTTTAAAAGAGGTGTGCAACAGTTATGCGATGGCGACTGTTATACGGTGAATTACGGTACGACATTCTTTTATTGTACTACTAATCCATAATCACACAGCCTGAGCGTTAACTCGTGACACGTGCAAGCGGAATCTTAGTCCAACTACCCAAGGAAGTAGTTTTGAAAGAAGAAATCTTACTAACTGTATTTATTTTCCTCTCCCAGAAATCATATTTTTGAAAATTAAATATTATTAATTACTTTAAAAGATAAACGTCTGTCAAATATAATGAAAGTCTCGTATGTACAATCTCCAAGTATGCATGATGTCCATATGCCAGTGCTGACAAATGTGCAACTTGGAGGGATAAACTTTGGGTGCCATTGGGTTGTTATACTCTGGTCGACCTGCCTGGTCCTTCACATTTCGATGATGGTGGGTGATGGTTGCCTGTGGCATTCTTGCACCCTCCCTCTTGTGGCCAAGTGTATGTGGGGTGAAGGTAGCCTGTGGAAGGGTGATCACAGATTCCTCTCCTCTCTTCATCAGCAAACGTTATGATGTGCACTCTGAACAACCTCAAACACAGTTTTTAATAAATTTTAATAAGTTGTGTTTTAGTTTTTCATAGTGCATGTTCTGTGTACTAGAAACTTTCTAATTATAGACATTTTTATAGGACTGAAACTAACTGGTTAAACTGTTGAAAAAAATTTTTTAAGTTTAAATCATCCACACCATACCACAAAATTTTAAAAAATCTAACTGGTGTAAGACACAAGATAACATGAGAAACAGGAATGTAAAATTGGGGGTCTACTATAAAGACTAACAGGAATTAAAGCAGACTAGAGTTTGTTGGAAACACTGCTGACCCAATACAGATTTTAAATGATACCATTTTCTTGCGGATACTCTCGTTGTACAGAAAATGCATGTACCGATAAACTGTATCCATAATTAATTTTCAGTGGTCCTGGCAAAACTACTAAATAAACAATGATAAAACTAACCGCTTGTATTTTTTATTGGATGTTGCATTGATCGAAGTATATTTCGGTCCCGTCACCTAAGATTTTCAGCAACAATCGTTTTTAAGCTGGTTGTTTATGCAAACGTCTAGTAATTGGATGTGAAAAAAGTCATGCACGCCATCATTTATCACTGCTCTGCAGCACGTGGTCTTCCCAGCATGTCTGCGGTGTGGCATGGTGAGTCTGGCTTGCTTACCTCCCCTTACACGCCTGACGAGAAGGGAAGTGGTTACCTAGCAACTGATGTGGCAACCTAGCATTCCCTCTCTCACCCCTTTTTCTGTCTCTCTCAGCCATGCACCTTTCTTCCTCCCCTTGCATGCCATCAAGAGGGGAAGATGTTGTCTAGCAAAAGAAAAAGTGTGTTCTCGTGCTTTCTCTCTCTCTCTCTCTGCCCCTACCCTTACATGCTTGGCCTCACTCAGTGCAAGTAAAGTTCACCTGGCAATTGTAGTAATTTTATCAAGTTTCTGTCGCTCAAAATAGTTGCACCTATCACCACAAGTATTTCAAAGCAAATGGTTTCCCCCGAAAATGTTACACAATACAATTAATGAGGAATTATTACTTGCAAAGATGTTTTCTTTTGTGATTAAAGCTTGTTTTTTTCCCTATAGTTTGGTGTTTAATTGTATTTGGCATAAAATCAATATTACTTAATTCAATGCCCAGAAGCATATACTTGACCTCCCCTTGTCGCCAAAAATTGTTTGAACTTCGAGCGACTTGTATTACCAAGCATGAAGTTTATTTTCAATAACTTCATGTGGGGAAATCTGATGATTTATATTAATTCATTTCAATAGACATACATCTTTTGAATAAACTGATATGCTGTAATAGCCTATTCGACACCTTTTATCACTTAATAATGAATAAGCACTGAGCTCGAGTGCAGTGTAACTTGCGACCGGGAAAATCAGAGGAAAAGGTTTTGCATAATTAATTATTAAAAGCAGTGAAGAAATAAATTTTAATAGCCTTGTGTATTCACTTCTGTCTCACAATTACTGTTTTTTTGCAGTGAAATATAATAAATTACTTTAAAAGACAGACATTTGCCACGTGTACCAAGTGTCACCAATATCAAGAGGAGGGGAGGAGTGCATTGTTTCACCCCTCCCACCACTTCCCCTTCGGCATCATGTCCACCATGAACACCTTGTCCGATCAATAATCTCTCCAATCACTTAAGTGCACATGGGGCATTCAAAATTTATCTTGCATTCGGTGTCATATTATTTTCATTTTCAGAGGGTTTGTAAGTTTTACGTCACCTTGCATTTGTTGTTGGATTACAATCTATTATATACAGTATTTTGGGATGTTATATTCATTATTTAAATGAGTTGAGGTAAAATGTTTTATAATGTATTACAGTGAAACCTCATAATTGCAAGGCTTGATGATAGTACAAAAAAATCCTCGTATCTACAAGTACTTGTAGTAACAAATGTATGCATTAAAATAAAATTCGAAGAAACTAATAACGTCATGAGTTACTAGAAGGGCGGGAATTGTATGACAATGTACCTTGGTTGATATCGCTGATATTAAGACGTACACTACACAAGTAGGACGACAGGTCTGTGTTTATTACGAGGAATGTGATATGTAATTGCTTTGCGAGTTGTTTGTGAGCTCTGGATTCCACAATTTTCACACGTCACCACAAAACATGGCAAAAAAATGGCCGGCTGCAATGAAAGAGTAAACAGCACAGCCATCCACCCATCTCTTGTAATATTTTTGTGTGTGTGTGCACTGTTTACGGCTGTGTTCCAATTCACAGTTTTAGTTAGCTAAATAGTTGCGTGACCCATTTTAGTATTAAAAAATTATGACATACAGTAGAACTCTGTTAAGAGGTTTTTCAAACGACTGGATGCTAAAAATTTATTATCTGCAGGATGGAAACAACTTGCATATATAGTACAACAAAGTTTGACAATCAATCACAAAATCAGCAACAGTGTAACAAAATTTTGTATGCAAATATCAATAAGAATTGACTATAGGTATATAAAAATAAATTATGCACATACTTCCTAACTCTACGTTTTTTACTAAAACAACTGCCAACATAAACAAGGGCATGAGCCAATGAATGATAGCCAGCGGCACGTCCGCCTACATCACTGTTACCCCACTGTTCTAAACCTTTTCCAAATTTTTTAATGCATACATGCATAACTGTGAAAAATGTCCATCGAATAATTAATAGTAATATAAGACACCAAACCTCCTTAAGACTACAGCATTTGTTAGCTTTCTACAGATTTTGTGCCTCAAAAAATACATATTATTTGCACTGGCGCCGGCAGGTGAAGTGAACAACCAGAGTATTGGATCAGCTTGCGGTGTGCTGTTCAGGTTTCACAAGATGAACATTATAATATTGGGGCACTGGCATTTAGTTAGAACAGCGACACTGGATCAATACGAGTGCGAGCAAATGTATGGTTGAACAAAGGTTTCACAAGATGGCAGTTATAATATAGGGGCACTGGCATTTAGTTAGAACAGCGTCACTGGATCAATACAAGCGCAAGCAGATGATTGGTTGAACATACGTGGACAGTCGGCAGATGAGGGAGGAAGGGAGGGAGAGAGAAGCTCATGGCAGGGTTGCCAGATGCAGCGGCCATTCCACCATTGCCACATCATCTGCTTTGACACAATGCGGCCGACAGCACGCTAAATGAATTTGTCATTGTGTCATCATGGTACAGTAATTGCAGCACTTATTACATGCATCCACATGTAATATATTTACTGTAATTTTTAATTTTTTCTAAGGCAAATCACTTGTATCTACGAATGTGCACATCAAAATACCACTCGTAAATAACAAACACTTTTACTATAAATAGCATATACAAACTGGCGGTGCATTACAAAACGCTCGCAACTATGAAGACCTTGTTAAGACCCATACTTGCACTTGCGAGGTTCCACTGTATTTACAGTAATATTAATACAAAACAGTTTTTTTTAATTCCCATTTTCATTGTGTTTATTAGCTAAACTTTATTCACAAATCAAGTACAGCTCTAATTACAGTCGCCTCTCGACATACCGTTATCGCATGTACTGATAAACCGTATCAACCAACAATTTTTTGTGGTCCCGGCGAAATTACTATGTAAATAAACCACTTATATCGTTTATCGCCTGGTGCATCGATCAAAGTATATTTTGGATCCCTTCACCTAATATTTACCACAACTATCGTTTTTAAGCTAGTTGTTTGCAAAGTCTAGTAAATGAATGTTAAATACGTCAAACGCACCATCATTCATAACAGCTCTGTGGTGCTTTTCCTAGTGCATGTCTTGCCAACACATCTGTTGACACTGCGGCGTGATGCGACGTGCGACGAGACTGGCTTACACTCCAACAAGAGGGGAAGTGGTTACCTATAGCAACCAGTTTGGCGACCTAGAGTCCTCTCTCTCACCCTTCTTTTTGTCTCTCTAAGGCGCACACCTTTCTTCCTCCCCTCACCAGCCATCAAGAGGGGAAGTAGTTGTCTAGCAAAAGATAAAGCACATCCTCTCTCTCTGCCACAACCCACTTCGCTTGCCTTCACACGTCAGCCTAGAGCAAATGTGTGCCTGGCGAATGTAATTTTATCGTGATTATGTGTAGCTCAAAATAGTTGCACCTATCATCACTTGTATTTCAAAGCAAATGGTTTCGCCTGAAAATGTTACGCAAAACATTTTAACTAGGAATTATTATTTGCAAAGATGTTTTCTTTTCTGATTAAAAGTTGTTTTCTCCCCATAAGGTTGGTGTTTCATTATAACTGGTGTAAAATTAACATGATTTTAAAAGGTAATACTTATTTAACTCAAGGGCAGCAACTTCATGAATAAAATTATATGCCCAGAAGCATATACTGGACCTCCTCTTGTTGCCAAAAATTGTTTCAACATTGAGCTACTTGTATTATAAGTGTAAAGTTCATTTTCAGTAACTTCTTGCAGGGAAATCGGAGGATTTATATTGATTTATTTCAGTAGACACACGTCTTATGAATAAACTGATAAAATGTACGGGCCTATTCGACACCTTTTACCGTCTAATAATGGGTAGGTAAGCACCGAGCCGAGTGCACTGTAACTCACAACAGAGAAAATCAGAGGACATGGTTTTGAATGATTAATTATTAAAGAGAGTGAAGAAATCAATTATAATTGCCTTATTTATTAATTTTTGTCTCAAAATTACAAGTTTTCTCTGCAGTAAGATATAACTAATTACTTTAAAAGACAGACATTTGCCTTGGGCACAAGGTGTCAGCAACACGTGACTGTGTGGAGGAGTAATCCTCCTGCTGCCACCCCTCCTCCACCAGCCACTGTGAACCCACTGCCCTATCAATAACTTCTCCACATGCTGTGAGCTGACCGAGTGCATGCGGGACATTCGAAATTTGACTTGCATTTTGTGTTATATTATTTTCATTTTCAGAGGGTTTGTAAGTTTTAGGTCAGCTTGCACTTGGTGTCAGATTACAATCAATTATATACTGTATTTTGAGACTTTTTTTTTAACAAGTTTAGATTAAATGTTTTTTAATGTATTATAATACTTTTTATATTATAATACAATAATACTTTTTCTAAAATGCTCATTTTATTGTGTTTATTAGTTAAACTTTGTTCAAAGATAATGTACAGCTCTTACTATACTCAACATAAAGTTTTATAATGTTAGAAATTGTATTTTATTGATTAATATGTAAGAAACCTCATCTGCTGAAACCCTGCATGTACGGACATTTTTTGGCAGTCCCCTGAATAATGAAAAAATGAGAGTCGACTGTACATTCAAAATGAAGTACAATAAGACCAGAAATTGTATTTTATTGATGTACATGTCAGAAACCTCAGTTACTGAAATCCTGCATGTATGGAAATTTTTTGACAGTCCCCTGAAAAACAGTAGCTAGGGAGTAGACTGTATTAGCAATAACCAAAATCAATATTACGAAACCTTAAAAAGTGGAAAAGCACAATTAATTTTTTGTTGTATTACAATTAACATCTGTAGTACGGTAGAGTAAAAATGTTTTCAGTGAGCAAATGAAAAAACATAGTGAGTTGTTACAGCAGTATTACAAAACAGTACTGTTTGTACCCGAACAAAGTGTCACTTTCGTTAGAGCTACAATCATGCTGAATATTTTTTCAATTTAACAAGCATAAATATGTACATGCATTTATGCTAGAATTTTTCCAGCATTTTGTGTGACTACCCGTAATTGTTTTAATTATGCACTTTATATTGTTAAGTTAAATCTGGTCTTTGAAAAGTGCCAAGAAACTCTCAGAAAAAGCCGATGCTGAGAAAGAGGGGGGAGGGAGAGGGGGAGAGAGAGAGAGGGAGAGAGAGATAGAGATATAATAGAGAGATAGAGAGAGAGGGAGAGCACATCGCCAATCCAAACGTCTGCAAAATAAAGTCCAGCCACCTTCCAAGAGGATGTATGTCGTCCGCGCCTGTGGCTCCGGCTAATGGAAAGTGAGAGGAAGGGGGAGCGCTTCGCCCGAAAAGGGCAACGTTGCTATCCTGATCTAGCCTCACCACAGACATGGCCACCCCTTTCTGCTGTGTTGCCAGTGATTTACTCACATGCTGGCTGCTTCTACCTCCTGCCAGTCAGCCACCCGCTTCACACCTCTGCACATGCTTACCCTTCCAGCAACTGGCCGTGCAGTGGAATGCCACCAGGTTCAGACACCTTCGGCCATCTCCGCCGCACCTCCTAGTCGCCTCTCTCTCCGCCACCCTGCGCCGATCCTGGGTTCAGGTATAAATAAGACTCGCTGTCTGTAGTTCAAGACTGACTCATGCAGCTCTGTTGCAGTACATCACTCTGTCCAGATGCCTACTAACTTCACCAACTACTACCTGCCTAGCATGGCACAAGTTACAGAACATTACACTGCCTGACTGCTTGCAGAAGCCTTCAGTGCCTCGTGGCTACCCTGGTAGCAATGTGCATATACAGTTTAAGAGTCAGAGTATCATCCGCTTGGGGTTACCCTCCCATCCCCCATGCCTTCCGGGTCTAGGCGATCCCTCTGTTGGCAACCTGGGTTCGGCCCTTCAGGCCCTAATCAGGATACAGGCTAAATGTGTGTGTACTTGTTTCAGCAATAAATAGACATTATACAAATTGGCTGATTTATCTCTAATGGCTGATATTCTTTTAACCTGGCTATCTCCTACTTGGTCCGAATGGTCTGCAAACACACTTGATGGAACAGGCACGTGCTGCTACCCCCTGTTCCCTTCTCACCATCAGGGAGTTCAGTCTCTACGTGATGCTTGGCTCTATGACGACACCCTGCCTTCCAGAGTATTGCCACCTTCAGTAAGTGCTTGGGTCTCCAGGTGACATCCTGCCCACCAATGTACTTGCAGGAGGCCAATAGTCGCCCTATTAAGAAGCTCTGGCTCTACGTAATGGTTGGATCTATGGCAACATCCTGACTTCCTGAGTAACACGAGAGCCAGCGGGCTCCTCACCCTGCTATTGTCACCTTCTATAAAGTGATTGAGTCTGCTGGCAATGTAGGGCCTACCTATCACACCTTCCCCCTCTTTTGGTCCTCCTTCCCTTCAGGCTATGGAACACCTAATGTCACGCTCTATGCTAGTTCCCACTTATGCCACTTCACAGGGCTGAGTGGGATGAAGCGGCCAAACAGAAGCTAGTCCTGGTTGGAGGCCTCGTAGAGAGTGAACAGAGTACCAAACAGGTGTATTCCTGGAAGAGAGAAGCCACAGCTCGATATTATAAATTTCATATAACATTAGTAAATTTTGACAGTTTTCTAAAAGAAGTGCGGCCACAATGTATCCCTCCACCACAGCTGTTGTCGGTAAAAAAAAAAAAAAACTATATTTGTAAATAAACTACGAATTCAATGGGAGGCACTGACAGACAGACAACTTCTGTCCAGTTCTTAGACTATTACAACTTGTTGCCATTCCCAACTGTTTTATTTTTAAGATCACACACTATACTAGTTAGGGTTCTGTTTATTTTATTGGTGGAGTGGGTAACTATAGTTCAACGTCTTTCGTGATACGTGACTGTTTTGTGGTTCTTCTTATGAGATAAGGCGGTTGGAACTTGTATTGTTTTGATGATGCAGTGAAAAAGTTTGTTCGTACGGAAATAGCATTCAATTTACTATAACTCTAGAGTTTTAACTTCATCAAAAGAACTAAATGCGATAAATATGTCACTGTTCGTACTGATGCGAGAAATACTCAACACATAAATATCACAGCATATTTAATATAATGAACTAAACTAAAAGAGCGTTTATTTAGGCCACGTACATTTGAAAACCTCCCACAATAACAAAACGCAATAAATATCTCACTGGTAATAACAATGTACAAAATGTAAACATGTTCAGCAAATTTAACTTTCCACGTAAAAATCATTAGAAATTCAATAAAATAAATTAGGATAAAACAAGGTTTCCTTAAAGTTCAAATACATTTTAAATATTCTAAGAACAATTTAAGAAAACATTATTTATAAAAACACAAATTTACTGTTCATTTCGTAATTCCTAAACACGTACTAAACTTTGGATGATTACTTCACTAAAATCACTTGTTGGCCACCGATACAAAATAATTGATTTGCTAACTTATGGAATTTACAAAACACTTGAGCTATTTCTTGAAACCAACAAATTTAAACTTCACAACTTAAATAATTTTTTTGCTCATGCTTTGCAATGGTCACAGTTAATGGTGAACTACAACACACAACAAACCCTTTTACAAAACAGCAGACAGGGGCCAATAATTCATTTCACCGAGGAGACTGTTCTAAAAAGGCACCTACGACGAACTACACTTAATGAAATACGCAAATACAAAAATAATTAACTGCATATATAAAAATCTGAAACCACCAGCAAGGAATTCTCGCATATACTGTAGTTAAATCATGACAGAAGGGAGCTCAATAGCAATGGCATTTCACCCGGTGGGTGGAGACCATAGACAAGAGAGATTGGTGGAGACCTTTGACATAACCGTAATGTTCGCATGCTCTATCATGATACATAGTTCAGAATGAATCTTTTAAAGCCCTTGCTCTATAACTCAGAAAAATTGTACATTAGTCTAGAAGAATAATTTTAACCATAAATGTTGTAATTGCCATTAAATTTCTACATTATAATTTTTAATGTAGAGCAGTACTATTTTCTTCTACAATTAATGCAAAGACCACCAATATAATAACACACATCCTGCAACAACCATCAGCTGACACAGTGCTATGCAAATGGGGGCGTTTACTCTTTATCTGCTGTGTATGTTGGTTACGTCTGTTAAATTTTACTGAAGTTATACGAAATGGAGAATAGAGGGTAGCAACTAAGCATCTACCAGCACGTCCAGCAAAGGCCAAGACACCATCTTCAAGCTCCTGTAGCATGTTCCTCAGGCTATCTCCCCACTGCCTCCCAATAAGCATGTAGCTAATGAACAGCCCATAGCAGTAGGAAAGGTGGTTATGCACTTGGAGCCCCCAGACCAGATACACACCCACTAGAACACAGACCTGGCCAGACCATCGCTCCTCCCTGTGCCCAGCAAGCCATCATAGATTTTCCAAAGGCACCAAAACCCACACCGAATAATAATCCCGTCAAGTTGACAACACCTGCTTCTCAGCATCTGGAGGGGAGGAGGGAAGGCACGCGATGCCATTAACTCCAGTGAACCACTTAACAGACGAGGCTTCAAGTCAAACTATGCAGATGTTAAACAAATGAATTTCCGGGGGGAAATTCGAAAGGAAAGAACATCTACGAACATCGTAATGGCCCTTATCTCTAATCACTGATACAACCTCAACTACAACTTTTAAAAAAAGCAAACTCATTATTATATATATATATATATATATATAGTGTGTGTACTAACACAGCCAAAGCATCCGGAATACTGTAAAAAATTACATTACCTTGCAAAACAAAAGGAAATTAACTATAAGTTCCCATCAAACCGGTATTAACTGCATTATTACACTGCAATGTTGAGGTTAATACTTTTGTAACAGTCAATGGTTTTCATGAAAACCACCTTGGAAATGAGCCTCATATCCTAGTTTTGGAAATTTTTAAATACCAAAAATGTAGTTTCACACAACTTTTGTCAGCCAAATTATACGTACAGTTTCAATCCATCTGCAGTCAGTATTTGGCATAGTTTACTTTTAATCACTGGTGCAATTATCTATATTTTAAATTTTTAAAAACCTTATTTAAAGCATTTATAAAACTTAATTTTAAGTGTTATCAAAACAAGTAATATTAAAAATCATTTCTCCCATTTTGTAATTACCTGTCAGCATGCTGTAATAATACAGATTTCAATTCAAATGTCAGACAAAAAAACTAACTTAAAATTCTTAAAACACTTTAATCATTTTACTTAATTCCCATACCATGCATGAAAAATACCTACAACCAAGTTTTATTACTAGGAGATAAGGCCATAAAGACTGGTTGAATATTAGCACTGCACATTCCATTTTCATCAGGGAGCGTACCAATTTTGCTAGATATTTTTAGTTATTTATTTGTCCAATGTGATATAAAACCCTGTTAAGAAGTTCTCACATAACAAGTTTTCCTACTTAAAAAGTTGAATAATTCTGCACCTTGTCTATCTGCACATGTGTAATTTGACCCTTTTAAGAAATTTTCCTGGTTAATAAGCATTATTTTTTCATTCCCTTCATAAACGTCTTAACAGAGTTTCACTGTAGCATGAATGGGTAAACCCTCTAAACACATTTTTTTTATTAAATATTCAGGCTTTTCAACTTATTTTAATAGATTTTTTTCACAATTTTTATTGTTCCTGCTTTTTGGCCATAATATTTTGCATTCTTCCATAGTTCCTAAAAATCTGTCCATATAAACAAGATGTCTGTACTAACCGGGTGCCATAAAATAGAGTTTTGAGTGTAATATAAATTATTTCCCAAGGAATCAATAGTAACACATTGCGATCAAAAATTTTGGAACTGACCTATTCCTTCTTCTAGTTAAGTACAACATCGAGGGGAAATAACTCCTTATGTATTGATGCGGGACACTTTCTGACAAAAACTTAAACGACATCGCCTCATCAGAGCGTGATTCCACATCACCCCAGGTGGGGTTTGAACCCTAACTGCCAGCTACCAGAGTGCCTACACGATGATACGCCCCTAGTTATGGGGTCAATTACAGACACATCAGCTTGTACAGTTTGCCCGCTGTCAGAAATAACGCCAACCCCCCCCCCCCCCCCCCCCCAACCCACAAGTGTGAAAGAGACACCAGCCAAACAGCCAAGATCACATTCCAAGGTTACCTAGTTCCAGAGCGTGCTGAGGGAAGACACCCCCCACTTAGCTCCGCCCAGAGGAGGAGCACATTACCACCCCCACCCAAGGGCAGGCGCAGGATATATGCCAGTGGACGGCCCCCTAAAATATCAGTTGTGTTCCTCAGCTCCCCCACCTCGTATGCTGAAGCTCTCTGCTGTCTTCAACATCTTCCCAACCTTCCAGAAGCGCTTCACCAGTAACCCCCAAAGAAGTCTTCGACACCCTTTGCCTTGCCTATACCCTTCTGGTAACAGCAACACCACTGTCTTTCTGGTAGTGGCCCCCACAAGTCCCTTCTGGACAACGGTATTAGAGTTGGTTAGGATGAGTTGTTTTTATAACTACCTAGCCGCATCTGCCTTGTTGAAATTAGATCCAGGTCCCCTTCACCTAACTTACGTAGAATACTTCTGGTCAGCTTTTGGATCGTTAAGAGATAGTACAGACCACCGTGTTTATTCCTCGCGGAAAAAATATGTATTCTCTCCAACCTCCAAGTATTCATTTCTAGGGTTGACTGGGAGACAGCATACTTTGTATAAACCAGTTTGCGAACCTAGCGTAGGACTTCAGGCTCCCTTCACCGGGACGCATGTACGTCAGAACACACACACACGCTTGAAGGCCACCCATACTGTGCACCTAGTGAACAGTAAGGTAGAGTCACAACCATTAGAAAAACAATCCGCAAGGAGGCTAGTCAACCAGTCTGTACTCCCTCCACCGCGCTGAAGTGTCATTGGAGGCAGTACTAGTACGGTCCTGGGAGTTTGACCGCCTTTGGATCCAAACCCACGGTCGTTTGTCGGATGCCTCAGAGAAAACCCACCTCTCCAACCACCATGCCACTGTCATCAGTTGGCGTAAATGGGTATGGCTCTGTGTCGGCTCGGCTTTGGCTGTGGCAGAACACCTAGTTAGGGACTATCGTTGCCTATTTCCCTCTTGCGAGGCCAGTCCTAGTGCCCATGCTATGCCTTACACCCAGAGGAGTCGAACCAAGTGGCAGGAGAGAAAGGCAGCAGCCTCCTCCAAAGCTAACAGGAGCTGCACCCTAGCCCCTTCTGCATTCTCTAGTATCGACCCCCAGGGAATGAGCTCAGGCCGCCCACCAGCTAGAGAGGCCTCACCTCCCAGCTCCCTCCCCATCCTTATTCTCAGCCCTAACGAAGACATCAGGGAACCTGCATCCGATCGTGTCGGTGTTTCGCCAAGGAGAGCACGTCCCCATCTGCATCACCAACCCCTAGTTCCGGGGTCATCGCATCACCAGTCCAACTTGGGCACACCAGAGTTTCAACAGCCACAACACCACCGCCGTACATGGCCCCAGTAGTAGTAGCAGCAGCAGCTGCCGCCAGCAAACGCAGTCACTGGGTCAGCAGCCTTCCCGGACCACCACCTACCCAGGTAAACCTGTGACAGTGCATGCCAGACTGTGAAACCAGTAACTGTCACTGTACTGCCAAGCAACATGCCATGTGCTATACACAGGATTCCAGCCAGCCAGTAGAAAAGACAGACCTAGTTTCCCCGTGTTTCTGACCGACACGATAAAGCCTTGCTTGACCATGACTTCAACCTCTGCCACTCACCTTCACGCGCCCGTATATTTTTATTTTGTTCCTAAAAATAATTATTCATAGAGGTTCTACTGTAGTCACCTCTGATGAGGGATGGTACACACGTGTATACTGACCTGGGTCTTTCAGTTTTTCAATCAAAATGTCCAAGCTTTCTATCTCCTCTTCCTTTGGTGAGTGAATAACTATAACCGTGGATCCAAGAATGCACAGGAAGCAGCCCATCTGTAAATAGAGAGAGTAGAAAACAATGTTTAAAAAAAAAATGCACCAGAAGTCACATAGTCTTTTTTCCACAGCCAATGGCCGGTGATTATGGAATTTGGGACCTACTGTCTACATAATGCTAATATACAATTAACTCCCAATTTCCGGGGGTAGCTTAATCGGGTTGCAGCTTAACAATAGAATCATCAGTTAAGTCAAATACTGAACAGCAGCCACCAGTCGTGCGCTGCTGCTATTAATAACCCATGGGTATGCTGTTAATTACCAAGCAGCAGTCAAGTGATGCGGTACTGATTAATTAATTAATTAATATTAAAATTGTTTCAGTACTATAGTATTTACAAAAGTTTTAACAGAGATTATATGTGAAACTTGGAAGTATTTGGAATTCGAGGAAATTGTCAGATAGCACATTTTCATTCATAATAATAGAGTATTTCACAATTAAAACTGGCATCTGCTCGTCAAAACTGCAAGATCATGTAGTTTACAGTAGTTCATACATGCAGAGGCTATTTATATAAATTAACCATGGCACCAAGTGTGACTGGATGACAAAATATCACATTACCATAAATATTATTTGCCGCAAAAATTATTCCATCACAAACAACATGTGGTATAAAAAAAGTTAATAAAAAACATTGAATTTTGCTTTGTTACTGAAAAGGAAGACCACGTATTCGAAAATTCACCAGTGCATCCACCGATGTACACCGGACATTCTAAAATTACTGTTTCGGTCGAGTCCGGCAAAACTGATTGATCCACCAGTTCAACTGGGCTGGACATTTGGTGGCTCACCAAAACAACTGCGACGGTGGTGCTGCCATTGCCGTTATTTATTGACCTATCGATTCTGCACAGTAGTTCTCTGTGGTGAACTCGATCCCCTTCCCCAGTTTTACCATCTTTGTCCCTCCTTCTTTCCCCAACAATTTTGCATCACAGCTTTGTACAATGTTTTATATGGGCATGCACTCTGGTTACCCGAGTCTTTTTGCTGTTTGTCTGCTGCCTGTTCTGATCTGAGGAGTGTTCAGCAAGATTTTATTTGCTTCCTGACACCGAAGTGTGATATAGGCTAGACATATACTACTGTAATGGGTTGAATCACTTTTAAGCTGTGTGTGCTCGTGCACTGATGTGGAAGCATGTGCTCGTATGGTTTCCCAGAGGCGACAAACAGTGATTGGTGGCACGAGTGATACAATTTTGATCATGATGAAGTAGTTGTAATTATTTTTGCTGGGTGTGATTATTTGTTTTGGTGGGCACGTGTCATACTATTACTTTTCTAAATTGTAGTTTTGGCACCCTAGGGTAGATTCATTTTGGCTTAACTAAGTGTACTATTGATGTGTGTTCCTCCTGTTGATCAAATTTTATTGAGTAGTGTTAACTTTGCAGCCCATTTATACTGCTTGTTTTCCGTTCGCCTGCTCATACCATGACTCGTTCTTGGGGCTTTCAATATTTTAATAATTGTGGTGTATAAATTTTTACAAAGGACTGTGAGGCTCTGGGAGGATCTGGTGATCGCCCTCACAGTGCCTTTAATGTATTTTACAGTATGTTTTAATGCATTTTAATATTGCTTGACACCTTTCCGAAATTTGTGATCTTGTTGCCTCTACTAAACATGAAAACTTCTTCAATAGTCAAGGCACTCGCTGAGCAGGTGTGGAAGGTATTCAGTGCACCTTTAGAATAAGTGACAGATAATGCCAAGTATTTCACTGCCATCCTCTTCAAGGATGTGTGTTTCTGTTGGGCCACGAAACATGTCACCTCTAATTCGTACTACCCTAAGGGGAACAAAGTAGAAACATTTAATAAAAATTTGAAGGCCTGTGTCTTACCATCTTCTATAATCATGATCATACCATGTGGAATCAAGATTTAGATTTTATAAATGTAGATTTAACAGTGCCTTGCATGACTCCATCGGGTTTCCTCCTCTTCTCCCCTTCCTTGGTTGCCCCCTCAGTCATCCGTTGTTGAAAATATGGAACATCCCCATGTTTCTTTCTCCTCTTGGTGACACTGACCAAGACCGCCTGTTCGAGGAGGTTCAAAAGGGGCTTGAGGCAGCGAAGCAGCAGGTCAATGAAAAAATGAAGTAGGCTAAGAATCAGAGAAATTTTAAGTTAGGGGACCTGGTTCTTATTAAGAATTATATTTTGGCGGACTTGGGCACGGACCTTGCAGGGAAACTCATTCCAAAATATCTCGGGGTCTTTTAAGATAAATACATTTTCGGCTCCACACAGTGTCGTTAGTTGCACCTAGTTCTGTGTGTAAAGTGTTAAGAAAATTGCATATGGCACATTTGAAAGCATATGTTCAAAGAAATTGAGGGTTCTTGTGGTTAATCTTGCAAAGGTGTTTTCTATTATAATTTCAGTGGTTGCACTGTTGTTACCTATACCTTTCTCCTTTCCAGTTTGTTGCCCTCAGTTTACCCTTATTAATTTTTTTTCATGTACCCACCTCACTGCCAAGTCACGCCAAGGCCACTCTATTTCACTGCATTGGGAAGTCATCTGGAGACCTGGGTGTTGCCTTCAAAGAAGAGCGACTCATATTTGGCAGTTCACCATCACCCTCTGGCTGTTGTGTGCCAATATTTGGTCTCGATCAAGAAATCTCTCTTCTGGTGCTGAGTAGAGAGCTCCACTTGGCTGCCCGGGGACAAGTTGCTGTCCTTTTCGATTTCAAGCAAAGGCTTTGGAGAAGAAATTATTCCCTCAATTTGTGATGTGTTATCGTCTGAAAGCTATTATTGTACTTCTACGTGTTCTTGGGATGCTGTTCCCATGCTATGATTCTATTCTCCTGAACTCTCTCTTCCCACTTTGTGTGTTCTTCTGTGACTGTTCTACGTTTGAATTTGCAGAGTTTGTAACCACAGCAACCATTTAGCGGTGGGGATTGCGACTTGATCTTCCAGTGAAAAGTCGAAGATTTTCACCAAATGTTTTTTCCCACAGAACTACAGGCATCAAAACCCACACCGAATAATAACCCGTCAAATCGACAACACCTGTTTCCCAGCTTTCACCTCTTTGTCCGCCATCCTTTTCCCTCCAATTTTGCATCTGTCAAATTTTACTGAAGTTATATGAAATGGAGAATAGAGGGTAGCAACTAAGCATCAAACCAGCACATACAGCGAAGGCCAAAAAACCATCTTCCAGCTACTGTAGCATGATCCTCGGGCTAATGAACAGCCCATAGCAACAGGAAAGGTGGTTATGCACTTGGAGCCCCCAGACCAGCTACACACCCACTAGAACACAGACCTGGCCAAACCAGACCAGCGCTCCTCCCTGTAACCAGTGAGCCATCAGTATCAAAACCAACAGCCAGTATCATTAATAGGGGTGTGTGGATATTCAAATAGTTGCGAAGAGTAATTTACAAATTATTCACATTCGAACTTCGAATATCTTATGCAAAAATTGTGAATAATTTACATTCCCGTTGCGAGTGGTTGTAGTGCTATGCCGGCATTTATGAACTTTGAAAATTTTCCCATGTAAGGCAGCATGTCTGGGAACGATAACCGCAGTGGAAAAGATGCTCAACTTCCACTGGTTTCAAACAAAGTTTGTAGTTTTTATCCCAAACTCCACCCTGCTGAGATCACAATCTACAAGCTTGACATTGATGAGGGTCGGTGGAGGCAGAAACGCCAGTTGTTCACATAGCCTTCTTCACCGATGCCTTCTCTACCAGTGCAGCTGAAGAGTCGTCGCTACCCCCGACACTTGCCGTTAATGATCACCACACCCAACACGTACACCATGTGTGGTACCCCGAGTCCCTTCAGGACTACCAGCCACAATTAGTTGTTTTCATAGCTACTTAATTATTTGCTCTTGTCCACTCTTTAACCCATTTAGGCCCAATGTCCTATGTATAGGACAGAAAGCAGTGTTTAACTTGTGACCTATTCTAATGTTTACAATTGCATAATTTTCAGAACTAACCCAATCAAGCATTGCAGTACACATTTCTGAACACACCTACATAGAGAATTTATATATTCTTCTGTTTGCTTTGTTTCAAGACCACCAGTTTGTTGTAAGTGTGTGTAATTACTTCTATGATGAGTGCAGGTTGGTGGTAATATTTTTTTCTTTTCATAATGAACAAAGTTATGCATTTGAAAAAATTAAGTATTATAGCCAAACATTTACTTTTATAAACATGTTAAAAAGACAAGCAAAAAGTCTAAAAATTTCAGTTGTAGAAGTACTTTTATTTAGTGTCCTATGTATAGGACATTAGGATAATAAGGATGCATCATACAAGAAGCATTTATAAATGCCCTCTGTGAACAAATAATGCTAGTGATCATGCTTTACCCTTCATTTATTTCCTTCTAACACACATTTATGAAACATTTTTAAAAGTTCGAAAATAATACCTTTTCCTTGGCAACATTGTGGTTCTTTTTTTTCATAGGACGGGTGAAGCGAAAATTTCTTCAGTTGGATGAAACACTAGAGTATTTACAAACACTGATGGATGAAGATTTAGGTGATATAATGGTGAACATCATTCCACAGCAACCTGATATTGCATCTAATTGTGAAGATATTGATGAAGACATTATTCTTCCTCTAGAAAGTGAACATGTAATGGACATAGCTGGTACAATTTAATTACGCATAACAGAATGTTTAGATGGTGGTAGTGATCAAAATAATGACAATGGTAATGTACCCAGCACTTCAAAAAACAATGAAACACTACATGAGAAAGTCGATGGAATAAGAAGCTCAGAACTTTTACTTTGTGCATCGGAAGAAAGAAACTTAGTTGAATTGCCCAAATGGGAACACATGAAAGACTGCCATTCAGTGTATTCTGCCCAACCTCATGACAGTCTAGAAGATATAAAATACATGCTGAACATTGAGCTAAAAAAAAAAATTCTGTTATCTTATTCTGTGAAATGACTGACACTATATTAGATAAAATTCTGGAAGAAACTAACGCCTACAGTAAACAAAACAACGATTACACTTTTTTTTTGTCAAAATGTGATCTCAAGTTAATTGGTATCCTAATTTTCAGTGGTTATCATCAACTACCACGTGAAAGAATGTACTGGGACCATGCTCCATGCTGTGATGTAAGCATTGTGTCCAACTTCATGTATCGTAATTGATTCCAGGAAATTAAAAAGTATATCCATTTCAACAACAATGTGAATATTGACAAAAGTTACAGATACTATAAAGTGAGGCCACTGTACAATTTATCTAATGAGACTCTGATAAAATATAAAGTTTTCAGTAAGCATTTGTCCATAGATGAGAGAATGGTACAATATTATGGCAGGAAAACACTGAAGATGTACATGAAGGGTAAACTTGTGAAGTTTGGCTACAATGATGGTTACCCATTTCAGATAATTCCGTACCAAGAACAAACGGAAAGGAATGATGTACCATTATCTACAAGAGTGGTAGAATCTTTGTGCTCGGTAATTGGCCATCCAGAATACCATGCAATCTATATGGACAATTTTTTCAGCACCTACAACTTGGCTGTAAATATGAAGGAGGTTATTTTATGACTGGTACTGTCCGCGAAAACCGCATTGCAAAGTGCCCAGTGGAAACATCTACATCTCTGGCAAAAAAAGAAGAGAGGAACATTAAACACTTGTTGGGACAGTAGAAATGAGATTGGCATTATTCGCTGGAATGAAAACAAAGTAGTGACAGTAATAACAAATTTTGAGTCTCTTGACACTGAAAGTACAGTGCAGAGATGGTCTAAGGGCACTAAAATGAATATACCAGTTCCATTGTGTATAAAATTGTACAATAAATACAAGAATGGAGTTCATCTGTTTGATACTATCATGGCAGTATATCAAATTTGAATAAGAGGAAAGAAATGGTACTTTCCACTATTTACAAATTGTATAAACACTATGGTTGTCGCATGTTGGAAGCTCTACACCATTGCTGAGATTGGTACACACAACTTGCTTCTATTTTGCAGAGAGTAAGTATAGAGTATTTATTGATAAATTATTTATAATTATTTACTTATTTTATAATTATTATTTTACAAATTGCTATATAATTTTTTTTGGCTTACAATATTACTTCTAATGAGTAATATGACCCCAAAACCAAGAACTGGATCACGGGTGAAGCAAAAATGCTTGACTGATGTGAGATACAACAACATTGGACACATGATTGCAAAAAATTCAAGTGGAAAACAATTTTGGTGTGCACACTGTCCAAGAGGAAAACCAACAACGATTTGTGTGAAGTGCAAGAGAGGACTGCGCACAAAATGTTTCATACTATATCACAGTCTTTAGAGCAAACCTACAAAAAGAGCTAAAATTAGTACAGATACTATAATTGTTCAGCTTTGCCATTGTATTATTCCAGTTTACAATTTATCTGCAAAATTCTGAAGCAAACTGCATTACAAATTACGAACAATAATGTTATAAATAAAAAATTGGGAATTATATTGAAATGAAAATTTATAGCTAAATAAGTGGTTATATGATGACCCAATGTCCTATGTATAAGACACCTAATCATCACAAATGTTTACAATTAGCTTTAAAATACGTTAAATAGTGTTTTTTTTATTTTTTCATACAATAAACGAACCAAATTTTGCAAACAAAAAAAAAAATATGGGTTTAAATGGATTAAGCCATGCTCCTCAAGTCTACAGGCTACTTAATCTGTCTTGCCCTTATACGAAGACTGTTGAACTCCAAGTGTATGTAGAGGTAGGAGACAGTACGGGTCACCATATTCTATTCTCGAGAGAGTAAAACACACAGTCCAGCTAACTTCTGTCTTTCCTTACTCTGAAGTGAGCGTGTACCTTTTCCCCAATATAGTTAGCGTGACCCAAGAAGGGAGCAGCAGGGAACCGCAAGTTGGACAGTTTCCAACGTAGAGTAGGACTCCGGGCAGCCCCTAACCAGGACTATACGTACATCGCATACACCACAAAGTCGACAGCCACCCATAATGTGGGCCAGGTATGTGAAGGTACCTAGTGTGCACGTACGGTAGAGGCCCGCCTACTAGAAAGACACATGACGAAGCATCTGGGCCAACTAAGTCAGCTAGCCCATTCCTCCCAGAGCCTATAAACTCACCGGAGGGGTTACCAGGTCTGACGAGGATTGACTCAGGAACTTCTTGTATACACTCTAGCTAGAGGTTTGTGGCCTGGTGACCTCTACAGAATAAACCGTAGCACCCTTTCTGCTCATGACATTTGCCCACCGACGAGGGAGCAGGAGAAACACGCAGAGGACAGCTGCTATTCTTGCAACCCACCATCCCCTAAGTAATTAACTTATACCAGCCCTCAACTATTTATCCTCCCCCTCCCAGGAAAGAGCACAAGCCACCCGACACTTAGTGAAAACTCACTCCACTAACTTCCCTGCAATAGAACTTCTACGATGAGACATCCCACTCCCACTGGGAGTGATTCCAGTGGACGAGACAGACGAGACGTCAACCACTGGGACACCAGCAACAGCCAACCTAGCTCCAGCCAGCCTGCAGATACACCAACAGCAAGGCGATGTCAAGGTCAGCCTGCCCCGCTGCCCGCTCCAGCCACAGCCAACATCCAAACATCTGGTCAGAGCCAAGATCTGCCTCAAGGAACCAACACTGGTAGTAAGTCAGCCACCCCTCGCATTTCCTGGAGGCATCACGTTGCACTCACTGACTTTGTGCCTAGCCAACAGCAAACACAGCCGACTTTATACAAGGGGCCTGTGTGAGGACGACGAGCCGTAATCCAGATGCCTCCACAATAGTGTCTGCCCTCTAACTACACAACTAACTTGCATAGAAACAAAAACCTACTTGACGCGATGTCCCATTCCTTGGCCGCCACACATCAAGATTGTAATTTCTCTACAGAAATGATAAAGATTACTTTTAATCTATAAATAACAGTTAAGAGTGGTGAAGAGATTTGGGCGGCTCATAACAGTGAGGTCTTGAGAGCAGACGAGGGTGACAGGTAAGAATGGAGCTGCACCAGAATGAAAGAGCGGGGAAAATGGGTGATCCCCAAGAAAACCCGCCAACCAATGGCATCATCTGGCACGATTCCCACTTGCAAAAATCAGATGATCCGGCCGGGACTTGAACCCAATTCACGTTGGTGGGAGGCGAGCAGGCTAACCGCTCAGCCACCGTGGTCCCAACAGTTAAGAAGTTACCATTGATTTTAATATACATTTTCATATTTATCACTAAATCTATTTTAAAAAAAAGAGATTTTAATATTTCCCATTATAAACTATTGTTCAACATAAGGTTTCAGGCTATTTATCTATCATTTATATTGCAATACAAGTATAAAGATTGAAATGTTTGCAATACTGACATTGTCATGATGTTAAAGGCTAGAAAAACAGAACAATAATATTTTGAAGGGGTTTTATACATGCTAGATGTGTAAATCAATATTCAATGATTAATAAGAAACTCACGTGTATTATAATTCACTGTACAAAACTGTTTTGTGGTTATACTTGATGTAAAAAAAGCCACAAGTAAGAACAAATTGAGTGGCTATTGTAGGCCTGCTGTTTTTATGGATTTTACCCATTTTTATGAATATTTATATCAACTAGTGTTCTGCAAATTGGGCTTTTTCAGAATAAATCTATATAAAATCATGTTTTTAAAACATTCACAATTATCAAATTTTAAAAAAATTTAATTGTCTTGAAATGTCTTACACAACACATTTCAATTTTTCATAATATGAAAAAGAAGGAATATTATTTGCAACTAAGAATTTAGGAAAACTTCTGATGAAGAGAATTTAACTCAAACTTATATTCATATTAAAGAAAATCTGTTGCTAGCAGATTGATGATTGACAGTAAATAATTGTTTTATCTTAAATAAAATATTTAAAAATGTTAAATGATTGATTATGATACCTGTTGGGATACTCTTAATTCTTCTAGTAGTGCCTGCACAAGGCTTTATTTACTTTTCAATGAACTAGTATTAGGATCCCATCCATTATCACCTTTATCATACATTTTAAAAGTCTATTAAAACAATCCAATTTTACTACATAATATCCAGCATTTTTTTTACACACATAGGTATGTCAATATGACTTCACAGTGTTGCGTTAAACAAGCAAAGCAATACAACCTTCAACAGAGCTATAGTCTAGCTGCACATCTCAATTATACTTCTTATCAAAGTCTGCCATTTTCGGAACTTATTGCTGCAGGTTTGCAAACAGTGTTAAGTATGTAAAAGTTGTGAGTTTGTGTCATAACACACAACTAACATACAAATATTTAACAATTTTATTTTAATTATCAAAAAACTTCCAGTTGTTCTTATCACGTCTGTGTTTCGCTGTTGAATTGATGGCATACTCTGAAAACTTGATGTTTATGCTATTGCATTCACAGTGGTGTTTGAAAAAAAATTAAGCAAACAGTTTGCAGGAATTTCCATTTTTATTGCTACCCAAGTCACAATGATGGTTATAGAGTTTAACACAAATTTTACATTGATTGTAATTTCCTGGTGTGATTTTGAGTTTGAGATGGAGGAATATTCAATTGTATTAAAAGAAGGTAGTTCAATGTTTCATGATGAAAGTGGAAACATTCAACCATCTGCCTTTAATAAAAATGACTGTGAAAGTCATGATCATCATATACGAGAACTTGCAACTCATTTAATAAACATGGCCGTATATTGACATTTATTTCTAGTATTGGTAGAATGGCAGCAATGTGACGACTAATGCTGATCTCTGAATTTAGGAAGGACAGTATACAAACAGTAAATTTCTGTCTCTGATAATGCGACAGCAATAACATTTAGAAATTCCCTACTGGCTGCAGCCATTTTAGTTAACTAACTTGTATTTTGGGGATTGATGCTATTGTAAACTTTCGTTGCACATTCTTGCAACCAGCTTGTTACCATTTCAACTGTGAAAATACACCCAATGTTCAAAGGAAAAAATGTCATCGGTGATTACAGTGAACATATCATAAATAATGTATTAACTAAGCTATAAATTTTAGTGTTTGGTTTCCTCTTAAGTTATACCTCAATACACTCTATTAACATTACAATTTAAATGATGTGACGCTGCAAGTAACATTTACTGTGTTCAGAACGTTAGGCCTACTTTGTAAACCAGATTTTATTAAGCTGGAATTGATTCAATGAAATTATTCAAATGATTAGCAATTTTATTCCAGATTCATTATATTTGAGCCCACGAAGTGACACTGCAGAGTCACAGAGCCCGCCACCCAAGGTCCCATAATTCTATGGCGCACCAAGGGCGGGCACCACGCATCCTGCGGACAGATAAGGGATGAAGCCTGCTGCATAAGCGATCCTCCACACACCAGACAACTCGAGGGGAAGAGCTTACCTCTTTCCGTACCCCTTGCCTACTCCAGTCCATGCAGCTATCCACATATAAGGTCCTACACAACCTGAAATCTTGAGTATGTTTTCTCCCACGTTCAGTCCTGGGATGGAGAAACCAGACTGCGGTTTGCCCTCTCTAGTATACCTGCTGATTCCATCAATCTCTTCAGGGCCTACTATTGACGTCAACCCCTCCAGAAGTACCTCTAGATCTCCTGGAAGACTCAACACCACCAGCTCCTGAAGATTCTGACTGCTCCTTCCTTACCATCCCCTTGGTTGGTAACTGTCATCGACAATCCCTCCAGAACTACCACCCTGCCTTAACAGATGGTAAAGGAAAACACTACAACTACCCTTCTGGTAGTAACCCCTATTGGTCCTTACAGGATAACAAGGTAGATAGTTAGGGCAAGAGTTAGTAAACTACCTAGCAGATATTATCACCTTCCAAATCAGGTTTAGAACCAGGTCGCCTTTACTTGGCTGAATGTAGCTTCAGTGTCAATTCAGGTTAGTTGTAGGAGGTAGTATGGGCCACCGTGCCTATTCTCATGGAATATAGACATGATCTAAACTGACTTCTGAGTACTGATTTCCAAGTGTCACTGTGTAAACCCACTAGAGTGAAGCCGCATGACCAAGCTCACCAAAGCAAAATCCACACCCATTAGACGGTCACCCGTGCTGTGCCTCAGGGTATAGTACGGTAGAGCCCCGACCATTAGAAAGATCTCAACCAGGTGTCCAGCCAGTCAAGCTAAATTATACTCCGTTACCTCTCTCTACGGGGCCGGAAAGGAGTCAGAGTTAGTTTTGAGGAACTGACCCCTGTGAATGCCACACGCAAGTGTCATAAGTGTACAGCTAGAGCAAACCCACTGCTCTGTCTACCACTTTTTACAGGACCAGATGAAAGGAGCACAGGGTACAACTCTTGCCTGTGCGGCTGCAGTACTTAGAAGTACACTGTAGGGAACTGTGTTGCCAGCTTCATTTTTGCGAGGCGTAGTTTGCACCTTCTCCTATGCCGTACATCCGGAAGGGTGGTACCCAGAGAAAGTCTAGAAGAGCAACTTACGCCTCAAAAATTAGCTTTAATTGCAGTCCAATTTCTCCACCTGCACTTTGCAGTACACCACCATGGGACAGAGTTCCTACCGCCCACCCTACTGAGAGGCCTCACCCCTCAATTCCACCCCAGCCACTCTTCCGTCCACTCAAGACAGCTGGTACACCACACCTTCTCATTGAGGCTATTCACCAGGGAGAAGAACCACCTCTGGGGATAGTCAACCCGTGGTTTGGAGGCTAACATTCCAGTGACTGCAAGTCCACTCTGGACACCATCCACATCAGCAGTGCTCCCCATCAAGGTGAGATCGACGGCAGCTGCTTGCCCTCTCAACAACTGAGTCAGCAGCTTCAACGGATCCACATCCAGCAAGATAAACCAGTTGTTAAGAGACAGTCCGTTCACCGAGCCATGACAGTAACTACTGATTTTGTACCACTTCGACAGGCCACAAGAACTGTCCTCTGTACTGGTAGAGCACCCTCGAAACATGTCACGCTGATGTTTCTTTTGATACTGCCATCACGAACCAAAACCTTTGTATTGACCACGACGACTGCCTTTTACCTCAGAAGTCACATAACCAAGGTTTTCATGGCACTTAACCTAAGGTGTCGTGCGTCAATGGTTTTCGTGGCACCCAACGTGGAACCAAAGCTGTAATAGTTGAGACTAAACAGCAGAACTAAGCCAGCTACACACTAGTGACCTAGTCGCACATCAAAGTCCACATAGAACACCACGTACTGTTTTTGTGATGCCACAGTTGCACTAGCGCAGGCTGTGCAACAAACCTAAGCCAACAAACCCCATGAACTAGTGATCTAGCCAGGAGTCAAAGCAACTGTAACCTCAAAAAGGACTTTGGGGATCCTGAAACACTGCAAGTTGTTCAACATCACTAACCACACAACGTCTGTCTCCAAGTCAAGCCTCGCCAACAACCATGAAGCTGCAATGGCTGACAACTTGCTCAAAACACTAAAAAGATGTCATATAGCCACATGCCCTGACACAGGGGCACATGTGATTATATGTGCTCACTGCCACAACACTGTTTCCACTACCCATGCTTGGGGTTGGCATACAAGCCTCGTAACACAGATGGTCTGGAATACCAGTGCGATGAATGCAGAACGCGCCAAACTGCCTACTGCAGTTGGTTTACCTGTACCGAAAAAATGATCTACACACATAGTGCGCTCGATAGTTTGTGTACAGCAGTATCAACACAGCTGCTTTGGCTGGCCAGATGATTGCATCACCAGGCCTGGTCTAGTGTACCAGTGTGAAGTCTGTAGACATGCCGAAGACTATCGAGTACCTAATCCTAGCCCTTGCCAGAGTTCTGTCACGACACAAGTAAATACAAAACTCCAGCTTCCAGAGTTCGGAGGATGTCCTCATGAAGACCCAACTTCCTTTACTACTGAATGTGAATTCCTGCCAACATGAAGTACCTACTAAACAATGGGTCACAAGAGCCCAGAAACAATTCAAAGGCAAAACTCTCAAATGGTGGGTAAAGCACGGGGAGATTTTCACAGAGTGGGGACAGCTGTGCTCCCGCGTTGTCTCACAGTTCACAAGCGAGGTCATAGCTCATCTGACCTCCAAATTCCACAGCCAAACCCAAACCAGCAAAGAGGCCAAATTTTTACACAGAAAAGTACAAATATGCAAACGTATATTTCCCACAGAAAGCTAAGACACCTGCACGAGACACTTGGCACTCACGCTTCTTCTTAAGCTCAGGAATCTACTGCAGTTTCCTAAACCACATACCGTGGATGAGCTCGTTGACAGGGCGAAAGAAATTGAGAGGAACTACCAGGCACAGGCCTTGTTGAACAAGCCGCATGCTAGTAAACCCTCCGAACAAGATACGCCACCCGGACACAAGGTCAATCAAAGTCCATCCCCTCCCCTTGCTCCACGTTCCCACAGAGCTGATTTTGCCTGGGCTGGCACCTCCACAAAGATTGCCCATGCAGGCAAGGGCAAGAGGGGGAAGGGAGAAACATGCGGGCACCAGACGTGTCACCACACATGACTCAGACTAAGGGGCCTGCCCAGGCGGGAAACGCCGCAGCCGTGGTGCATGCAGGGCAGCCACCCCAGGTAAACAAGAGCCCATCCAGATCATGAAATTGAATTAAGTCTACGAGGAGAGTGAACAAACAGAGGCTCCCCACATACAAGTGGAAATTAATGGTAGCACTTACTTAGCCTTACTTGACTCCACTGCTACAGGAAAATTCATCAGAAGTGACATGCTCACAGAGGATAAAGCAGCATGACTATGTCCACAGACTCACCTCCTTAGAATGGCACAACCCAGTCAGACCCTGAAGGTCAATGGGAGTATTATACAGTGGGAACCCACCACCTTACACACACAGGAGAGTTTGTGGTATCCCCAAATATTGCAGAAGACATAATTCTGGGGCAATCCTGGCTCAACAAATAACAATTCGTAACACACCATAGGAAAAATTATGTGTATATCGGGGAGAAAAACTTACTAAGCATCCATTGGGAGCACAGTCCAGAAGCGATCATTGCACTTCCAATTAACCCCCAGGATATAGAGTACCCCTTGGATTTACGTAAATTTTCCGAACTTAGGAAAATATTGGACAAACATGCAAGTGTTTTTAGCCACAAAGGATCACTACGCCAGACGCGTAGCATCCAGCATGAGATTTGGCCAACCACAAACTCACCAGTCTACAACTGCCCCTACAAAGTGTCCATCTGAAGGCGACACAAAATATTAAAGCAAATAGAGGAGATGAAGGAGCAAGGGATCATTGAGCCATAAACTCGCAAGTGGTATTCATACCAAAGAAGGAAGGAAGATTACACTTTTGCATTAACAACAAAGACCTCAATGACATCACTCATCTGATCATGACTCCTGTCATTGACCTCAACAATACTCATCATGATATAGGGAAAGACTCCACCTTCAGTACACCAGACATGCAGTCAGGGTACTAGCAGATTGCGGTTCACCACTCCGAAAGGGGAGACACTTCTTTTTAAAGTAATGTCCTTTGGGTTGAAAAACGCTCCAGCCACCTTCCAGAGGCTCACGTCGGCTGAAATGCTAACTGGTTTTGGGGACAGTTTTGTTTTGCATGTTTGGATAGCATCATCATATACTCCAAAACATGGGACGAACACTAAGGCCACCTCCAATGGTCCTGGAGAGACTCAAAAAGCACGACCTTACCTGCAAGTTAGCCAAAAGCCACTTAGGCAAAACCTCCATAGATTATCTGGGCCAATTCGTGACACTCTAAGGTAATTTTCAACAAAGAAAATCAATCAGTGTCATCCAAGAGGCCAAAGAGCTTCCTTGGTCTATGTAATTGGTTACATAATTTTGTGCCAAAAATCACTCTTCACGCGGCTCCATTTCACCACCTGCTAGCAAAGGAAACATGTTTGAAATGGACAACTGAACATCACAACGCCTTCTTAGCCCTCAAGTCTAGTTTTGCCATTTCTTAACTACACAAACCCCAGGGGAGAAAATCCTTATCCTACAAACGGACGCCTGCCAGGACGGGTTAGGTGCCGTCTTGTACCAAGAAGACCCCTCTGGTAGCCGCAGGTGATAGCCTACACCAGCACCTGCCTGAATAAAGCAGAGCGTCAATACCATATACACGAGCAGGAGTGTTTTACCATCATCTGGGCCATACTTACGTACCGCTACCACCTGGACAGCAAACATTTCACACTCCGCATTGATATCAAAGCCCTCCAATGGCTGCACAAATCAAATAATACCAAGGCAAGACTCAGGCGGTGGGAGATGTTCTTAAGAATTCAACTTCGAAGATTAACACTGCCCAGGTAAACACAATGATCTCCCAGACGCACTGTCATATCAACCAAACCTTGGAGGGGAACTGAAGGAGGAGGAGTGAGAGAAGCTGACATCGCCTCCAGTTCCAGCCAGAAGACCCGAAGAGAATCAACGACTGCTGCAGTTGCAACTCACAAAGAGATAAAATCTCTTACCACCAGCTCAAGGACCTGTACATCTGACCTGTACATCATACAAGAGAAACTGCACTGGTACAGATTGCGAGACATCATCTGGTCTCGAGCCAGTCACTCAGAAACTTCTTGGAAAATATGGATTCAGATCCCTTTGAGCAGATATATGCCGATACCACCACAACCACCCGCATGCTGGACATCCCGGAATGAAGGCAATGCTACTACGAGATATTAACAATACATCTGGGACAGGGTGAGTCAAGATGTCAAACAGTACATCACCAGCTGCAGGGCGTGCTGTCGTGGCAAAGCGTGCCCCGTGCACCCATCCCCCAACAGCAAAACCCAGATGGCCAACCACAGTGCGGACGCACATGGCTGCTGACATAATGGGACCTTATCCTCACAGCAACAAAGGGGACCGGTACTTGTTGGTGGTTACTGACATGTTTTCGTGCTGGGTAGAAGAATTCCCGCTCCCCAGCCAGGAAAAACAGAATATCCTCCCAAAACTGGAAACGGAGGTATTTCCTCACTGGGGTTATCCACAGGCCATCCTTATGGACAACTGCACTTCATTCACAAGCCAGCAGCGGAGGAAGGCTTGCCAGAAGGGGTGTGGAGACCTGGACAACACCTTACCATCCTCAAGCAAACCCCACTGAACGGACGAATCAAGAACTCAAGAAAAGCCTCCGTCTCAGTGTGGGAGAAGACCAACGGCATTGGAATAAGAAAATCCCTTCTATTTTTTTTTGGCCTCCACCAAAGAGAAAACGAGACCATTAACACTGGCCCTAGCCAGCTCCTCCTCAGGCGAGCTCTCCTTCGTCCTGAGGACTGGCAATGGGAAACACCTCCCACCAAAATTCCTACACCTGAAGACATCCACTTAGCTGCCTTAGCTAGGGCCACAAAGGCTCAAGATGCCCAAAACTAGTATATTCAATGGAAATACCCACCACACCGGACACGGGTGCATACTTTCTCAATGGGTGAAACTGTCATTTTACGCAGTCACCCACTTAGCAAGGCGAAATGCCAGTTCAGTGCTGGCCTAGCCAACAAATGGAAAGGCCCATACCACGTTGTGGCTCAACAAGGGAACGTATACTGGGAGGAGAACATCCTACAACGTATTCTGAAGGTGACTCGGGGGGGGGGGGGGCAGATGCAGCCACGTCCCGGCAGAGTCCAAGACAACAAAAGGGAACCCCCAACCCAAGACCTGGCAGACCAAGAAGAGAAAGAGGATGAACCTTTTCTGCAGGCCACTCAAGGTAAAGTCCCTCACACCACAGGCGCCCAAACCTCACACAGATGCTGAGGAGAGGTCCCGCCACTCAATTTTCACTGGGACTATATCAAGACTGGCATATAGAGGAGGGGCTTCCATACAGACCCTCCCCTCTACACCCAGCTCATATTTCCAGCAGATGTCAGCCCGATGCTGTTGAAAAACCACCACGAGATTGGAGGTATTTAGATGGAGCACTCTGGATAGGGGACCCAGTCGGGGACCTCCACATTACAGTACTATCTCTGAGAGGGATGAATCTCCACATGCCGTCGAGGCAGAGGTCCCCTAAGAGCCTCTACCTCCAGCCCACACTATATCGGCCATGCCAGTCCAGGAGGATCTGGCCAATCTCCGGATCACGATGCTGGATGGCGCCAAGGTACACGATGCTTCCCTTCCCACCCAGAGGATGTGCGTCACCAAGACGTCGAAGTAGATGTCTCCGAGATACCTCTGCCTCCAGACTCAACACTATCCACAACACCCCAGGAGGGTGTGGATACTCTCAATGCAGAGGAGGGAGGAGTATCGGCAGAACTGCTCCCTCCAAAAGCCTCGGAGGTCTCCCCGCCGGATGACATCGAGATTTCCTCCACACCGACTCATCAGCCAGCCCGGAAGGATGAGCCCAGCCACGTAGCCATCAAGGCAGATGTCCCCAAAGAGCCTCTGGCCATCACGACATCAGCCATGCCAGTCCAGGAAAACCTGGCTGACCTCCAGACCTTGACGCTGGAGGGTGCCAAGGTCACTGATGCTTCCCCCCCATCCCAGGGCGTGCACCACTCAGCCGTCAAGGTAGGAGATTCCAAAAAGCCCCGACCTCTGACGGCCACCTCAAGACTGCCTCTCCAGAAGGAGGGGGCTAACTCAAGTTTCCAAGTGCTAGGTGGACCCGAGCAGGCCCCCATCCAGGACACAAATGCCAGACCCATCAGCCAGATGCGAAATATGCCTGCACGTACCTGCCGCAGCTCATCACTATCTGGATGCTACAGGAAGTCTCCTTGGCAGCCCAATTCAAGTTTCACATAGCCTTACCTGAAGTACGCAGCCTTAAGGAAGAGGGGTCGGCCACGAAAGGAGAAAACCCTATCACACCGCAGCAGTGAACTCCATTCCCAGTGAGTTCACAAAAACAATTTATATTCTTACAATCAGCTGTTAATGCTGTATGTGAGCATAGTATTTTAAGTACTAGTAAATGAAAAAACACACTACAGCAATCACATGCTGAGCACCATCAACTGCGTACTTAAATGCGAGTACAAAAACAAGCTGTGTAATAATAGAGCCACCAGTAAAAAAAGCACATGTAATTATAGTGCTATAGTGAAAAACAAAGACATAACTAACTTTCAAATGCTAACCTAATCAGTGCCGAAATAAAAAACATTCCAGTGAAGTGTTCCACTAATGTATAAATACATCATAAGTGCAGCCAGTGAACTAGACTCTGAAAAATAGAAACATAGTGCAGGCCCTTGCCTGAAGCCAAGAAACTATCTCAAGAAAGAAAGCATATATCCTTTTTGGAAATATTAATCAGAATCTTTCTTGTACGTTTTTTTAATTTCTCACATAAAAATATTGTAAATAATGTTTTACGGAGCTTCAATTTTTTAACGTGTCTGTTAAAAGTCACGTAAGTATTATTCAAATGATAATTGCTAATGTCTAATGTTTTGTAAATATTTTCAAGTTATTACCAATATGCATCTTAGGATTACAAATGTCAAACACATGTTAGAATTACGTTTTAAAAGGTGTTCGTCTTTTTCTGTTTTTTTTAGGTGGTCCATGCGTAGTATTAGTATTACTAGATTAATTATTTTTAAATGGTACTCATGTTTATTAGTGATTCGAAACCTAGCTAGAACCAGCCTAGGTAACGGAGGGCCTAGAGTCAGTCACCTTACTTTAGAAATGTCACACTTAACTTTACTTGCAGTGTGACATGTAGAAGGCTACCGGCGAAGCCACTTTATCTTTCTCCCTCAGCACCACGGCAAGTATTAGCTATTCTATACCACACACACATTACAAGTGGGATTTATTAACACACCAGTGTTGCGTCTTTTGTGCTCGCCTGAAAATTATCTCTTTACAGGAACAAACTGTAAATTTTTATGTGACTAACATAACCAGAGCCCTCAGCTTGTGAGCGAGCACTTTAATGAACGAAAATCCATGTTTCACCGGCTTCGGACAAAAACGCTAACATGACCCAATTCCTTTCCTTTACTTCACAAGGAAGCAAAGAATGCATCAGCCAGCCAGCTGTTCGCCCGCCACAAGCCAGCCCACCCGCCAAGAGCCCAAGTAAGAGAGACATGGAGCTACGTAACTGCCGCCAGATGTCACACAGCCAGCAACAGATAAGGGTGTGCGCACACAAAATAGAGAGCATGATAGAAGCGCACCTCAACGTTCTTGTATGGTGACAGTTTGACATCACCCTCAAACATTAAGATTTTTTTTCTCATCCAGATGGTTCTTAATTACAATTGGGAGGGGGGGAGGGTTCGATGTGTGATGCACTGCGAATCTATGACATACACTCGACTTCGCCCATCTGAACGTTGTTTCATTACGCCTTGGGCAAATCATGAACAGTGCTTGAAGAGGCTGGACATGTGCCTTCAGGGTACTCCCTCGCAATGATGGATGATATTGCAAACACATCAGTCCAGCTTGTACTGTTCACCCTACTCTCCAAGCAGATGTCAAACCAACCCTCCAAAGTGAAACTGTATTATCTGCCGAGCCAACGAGCCTGCCAACCAAGATCACGTAATTCTACAGTGCCAAGGGAAGGCACCAAGCATACTGCGGACAGATATGGGATGAAGGCCACCGCATCAGCAATTCTCCACACAGCAGACGACAACCGCAGACGACTCGCCTACTCCAGTCCAAGCAGCTTCAGTATATAAGGTCCTACGTGACTTTAAATCTCGAGTCTATGTTTCCTCCACCGCTCAGTCCTGGACTCTGAAATACGCCTGCTGATTCCACCAATCTCTTCAGAGCCTACTATTGACATCAACCTCTCCAGAAATCTCTTCTGCGCCTGTGGCAACGCCCCCTAGATCTCCTGGAAGACTCAATACCCCCAGCTTCAGAATATGGTGTCTGCTCCTTCCTTACCACCCCCTTGGTAATTGTCGCCGACAGTCGCTTCAGGACACTACCACCCTGCCTTACCGGATGGTAATAGCAAACACTACAACTATCCTTCTGGTAGTAACCCCCATTGGTCCCTTCATAATAACAAGGTAGATAGTTACGGCAAGTTGTAGTAAACTATCTAGCAGACATCATCACCTTTCAAATCAGGTTTAGAACCAGGTTGCCTTCATCTGACTGAACATAGTTTAACTTCCCTACTGAGAGGCCTCACCCCTCAGTTCCACCCCAGCCACTTTTCCCGCCACTTATCAATACCGCTGGTACACCACACCTTCTGGCTGAGGCTATTCGCCAGGGAGAAGAACCACCTCTGGGGATAGCCAACACGTGATTTAGAGGCCAACAGCCCAGTGACCGCAAGTCCACTCCGGACACCATCCACATCAGCAGCGCTCCACATCCTGATGTGACCGAAGGCAGCCACCTGCCCTCTCAACAATAGGTCACTACACTGCACAGTTCTTGACCGGATGTGTAAACTTCAAGGCAAAGTTGTCATCTATGGGACTGGCGGACCATCCAAACTGTGTGGTGTGAGGGGTACCAGATACCTCCACCCACTCAGTAGATGGTCCAAAGGTTGAGGACCTATGAATCGAATGAGGATAAACATGGACCGCTGGACCTTCAAGTCATGCTGAGAGATAAGACAATAGCTCCTGAAGTATTAAAATACCTAACAGTAGTGGGAAAAAGGAAGAGTAATTCGACATCTGGTGGCTGAGCCACAGTCTGAGCGAAGGGTTTGGGGACAGTCTTGGAGATAAGCCTAGCCAAGATGGCTGAACACATTTTCCTAACTGTGTTGGTGTTGAATGAGTGTGACGGGGGCCCTCCCACACCTCGCCCTACCAGAAGAGGAAACAGAAATAATTTAGTTCCTGTACATACAGGAGACAAGAGAACTGAAGTAAGAAGCAGCAAAGAGAAAGAGGAGGCTCATGTATTGGTTAAACAACCCCTCCCCCGACCACTGCCTGGAAGCAAATGGACAAATAAGAACAGGGATAGAGAGTTGTCTAAATCCAGGTTGTTAACGAGAGTTATCGACCTGGAGGGGAAAACACCCACGAATCAAACAGAGCAGTCTCGTGATGGATGGCCATGCTCATGGAATCCTGTAGTGTTCGTCAGGGAGGGTTTTGCTCAGATGAGAAATATGAGAAAACTGATAAGTGACAAGAGACAAAGAACAGTCCGTGCAATGTACCGAGCCAGGGAGGTAAGTGAAACGGGAGAGCCGGATGAGGAGGCACAACCTGATAGGTCTAGGGAAACCGAAGTCTGCAGGGAAGTGTTCCTTCACAAACAGCTGTCAAGAAGAAATGCGGGTACACCAGAGAAAATTTTCACAATTGCCAGGCTGGATGAGAAAAAAGTGGATGCTACTGTACAGGCGTGGCTGTACAATCGCACCATGATGACCCTGCATGGATGTACGACGAGATAGTGTGAGGAACACTGCTGTCGAAACTAGAAGATCCTAGTGTTCTGAGTTCTGACAGCAGCTCTGGTAATCAAGCAAATCGAAAGGGGGATAAGATCCTCTTCCCCAGGATGGAGGCTGTGGACAGACTTGTCTGCCCACAAATAGAATGGCACTCCTGATTATGCTCAAGAAGTGCTACTGGCACCAAGAAGAGCACCTATCAAAACAGGAAATGTACAAGGATGTCATCCGTACATATGGTAGGCATAACTTCGATTACAGTAAGCCATTCACAGGGTACACTGTGGTCAGGTATTAGTCCAAGTCGAAAGGCGCCCAAACTCACCAACTACGACCATCGTTCCCCAATAGTGGGAACCATACCAAACACGACAAATGCGTGAGGAGGGGGATCGAACAAGGTAGTACGGGCCCCCTTCTTGGCTGCTACCTGTAAGGACGGAGAATGTGAAAAAGGGAAATACCCCACAAGAAGAACATCATTCCCCTCCCCCCATATTACCTATCGAGACATACCGAAGATGACCACACCTGGGTGAAGGGAGCTTTGACACAGGTACTGCGATGACGACACAGGGCTTTTATTGAAAGAGACTTCAATTATTTTTTCCTTGGCACCAGGACAGTTTTTGTTGATAACACACCATGCTCAAAATGTTTGTTTCTTACTTTTCTGCAATAGTTTAAAATGCAGTTTTACGCTTTGTTCACAGTGGGAAAACAATACTACAAAGTGAACAATGACCCGTGCCAGTGGTCGATTAACTGGCAAGACGTGTTGTAGGAATTAGTTGCAAGTGGGGGGGGGGGGGGGGGGAGGGAAGCCCTATCCAAAAAAAAAAAACTCGTTATTTCGTATGTTTCACTTCAGTCATTGTCGACAGTCACTTGGTTAGCACTCGCGGCAACACTTTCTTGCTTTTTAAAACATGTATAGTGTATTTTATTAACAATTATTTGTTTTAAAAAACATTTTATTTACACCTTCACGCATGTGTTTCAAAAGTAAAAAAACAATGTGGTGCTTTGTCATTTTAAATTTTTTTGCTAACCTCAGCAAGATATAAAATACCAAATACCAAATTACAGAATACGCCACAATTTTTGTATACAAAATTAGGTCACGTGATCATTTTGTCAACAAAACCTGCCATTTCGGACACGGCCTCCAGGTGGTCGGATACACACTTCACAATGGGCGGAAATGGATGGCTAATGCAGGTCTCTGTGACAGACTGAAAGTTTAAAAAGATAAACATCAGCTCACCCGGCACAGTGATAGACGTAATGGTACCGCTGCTTGCTAAATGACACATGTTACAGCATCACCTTGCCGCAGAATTTGCACTAGACTTTGAGAAAAGTTAAAAAGCAGCATAGATAAGCCGAAAGCCGGTTAAACCAAGCACGAATAAGCGGGAGTATACTGCATGTATTGTATTATATTTTCACTACCACTTACATTGTTATAGAGCCTACACGTAGCTGAATACATACATGACAGTTTACACACCGTTGCATAATTAAACTCGACCACCTCTGTTTGTCAATAAGCAGCAATATTTTTAACAGTAGGTTAGCACTAGGGTGTATTCATATTAGATACAACAAGAGACAGTGAGATTCAGTCATTTTACGAAAAAGGAAAAAGGATATCTGTTTCTGTGTTCCCACATTTAATGTTACAATTACTGTTCTGTGGTAAATAGTCTCCTTTATGTAACATATTGTAAAATTTTTGCTGCATTTCAGAGTTCGGTAAACACCACCAATTTAACTTATGGGAGAGAGCTGATGAAATTTAATTGCTTTGCTTCTTCTGAATTGAACCAGTACAATTTGAGAGACAAAGTAATCAGATTTTTAGATTTTAAAGTTAGTAAAATTTAGTAAGCGCGGGTACTGGAATGAAGACAATTAGGTGATTATCGCAAGTACGTGAATGCTGAATCTGGACGGCGCTTCTCATCTGACTTACATGCCAACGAAGGTGAAGTGATTGCCGGTAATCAATCGCAGCCATCTTATGGGAACATGCCGCTTTAGGGGGAATGATGACAGTTATTAATTTTCTGGCAGCTGTACGTAATCAACATGTGTTAGTGGGATTACTATGGAGTGGGCATGACCGTGGTGGGGGCTAGGGTTCCGGTCTGGATTCTTGAGGCTCCAGATTACTCAAATATTTTAGATCCGGCAACGGCCAACAAATTCCTAGCAAGGAATTTGAAAATTAACTACAGTTCTTAGTTATAGGGGGCAGTTCCTTGGGTGGATTAAAAAGAGGCTCAGTAACCTGGGTGTTCTGTGACAGCACACTGGTCGGGTTGGGAGCTGCAGTAGTCAGGGGTAAGTTTAACTCTCTGTGTAAGGCCTGTCGGGCTAGACGTTGAAGCTGGCTACTAGCTATTGGCGAACAATTACTACACTCAATTACGATGGTACACTCCCGTTCTATCCAGCGTAGCTCAGGCCCTCCTGGGTTCAGTCTTGTACAAACAATCCGAAGTAACAAGCGGGTTAGACAAACTGGAAAGTCGTGAGTGTATCTATAGGTAGGCTTGGGCGTTCCATACACCACCTCCCAGGAGCTCCCATGCCTTGTGCAGACTATAGCCTTATTCAGGCGCCAGGAGTCCCACGATGGTTCGGCCCACTCGTGTCTATCTCGGAGAAGTCGCTTGGTTTTAAAGACCAGCAAAATTTACTGACGTAAAAGACACATATACCTTGTAAGTGATGGGGTTTTAAGATTAATTGAATAGCTTAGAGTCAATTTGGACACAAATGTATTTATTAAAATGCTTTTGAAAAGCACAAGGATGCCTGACTCTGTATACAAGAAGTAAATTTAATTAATTAATGACGCATGCCAGAATACGCCCTCTACGGACGACTTCGCCCCATCTACGAGCCACATGCGCTCGGGCGGAATCTATATGCGGTAAACCAGAATAAATGTATCACGTCAAGAAACCCACAAGCCTGGGTAGCCGATCACATCATTGTATATTATGTGCGTAATTACAATCCCCATTGCTCGTCCAGAATTATGAATGCAAAAGGCATCCCCGCGATTGAAATTATTATTATTGAGAATTCTACTACTCGTGGCTAGCCCTGGAAGAAGTTCCTGCAGTCACGAGAGACGGCAGCACCCTTGTGATGCCACAGCCAGCCTGCCTCAGAGACAGGGGTTTTAAATTGTCATCGCCTCCATGCGGGGTGATAAGAAACTCGCAGCATGTCTGCAGCCCTGATAAATGTGCCCCGGTGTTGGAAGGCCAACGCTACCTCCCGTACCCCAAAAAACTGCTGAACGGAGGAAATTTTGTATAAATACAGCCCCGGGTGCCAGCACCGAAGACCGACGCCAGGCTCGGTGACCGAAGAGTACGCAAGCCCAACCTACAGTCCGCAAGGACTTCAGTTTGCTGAAGATTCTCCACTACCCTCCGCAATCTGCAAAGACTTACCGTCTTCAGTCCGAGAGGACTTACCTTCCTCAAGACCACAAGGGCTCTCCTGCTTACCACTCCAGTCCGTCGAGGACTCTCCACTACCCAGTCTGCATAAGACTCTCCTACGAGTCCGACCAAGGGCTACTCTACTTCCTACCGCAAACCTTCCTTCCATAACCTGTACCTTAAACCCTCAACAAGTCTGTCTCACAAGACCTGCACGTCAACGAGGACCTGCACGTAAGACGTCTACCAGCTACAGGTATACCCCACCTTAACCCGGTAATCTTTATCCCAGTCAACTTCCTTTGACTCCACAATAACGAGCTGTCGCGTTTCATATTGCTTACCTGCTACCCCTTAAGTATTGGCAACTGTCTAAGTTGCATATACATTTTCACTTCTAACTGCTGTAAAGTTGCGTGGCTATATCTGCTCTCTCCTCAGGCTCGCCTTCACCTGACACCGTTTGTTTACGCTATTCTTATACCATATTTGTCTCCAGTGTTTTACCACGTCAATTGAAATATAATTGTACATTTTTGTATTATATATAATTATTGTGTTTACTCCCCCGGGACCAATCCCAGCAATAAACTACCACGTAACAAATTCATGTGTACCATTACTAGTAGTTAGGGGACCCTTATTCTCTATCTTGTGGTATTGTATAAACTCTAATAATCAGATGTAAGCAGGAAAGGAGGGGCTCCTAGTAAACAACGTTGGAAACGTCGCGCCCTTGCACGGGCTAACATCAGCTCCACATCTGAGGATGAACCGCCGGTCAGGTGTCACAACCAAACTCCACAAGCCATTTCTCCATTTATTCCCTAGGATATTTCTACCCCGCTAGATCATCTACTTGGTGGCCAGTGGCCAGGGAACCGAAGGCGAAGTACGAGGAACAGGAGAAATTATTAACTCAGGAGGAAGAGTCTATTTCCCGTGACAACCCAACTAGTCAGGCACCGAAAACCACTAGTAATGTCCAATTTAAGTCCGGACGGCATATCAGAGTAAAACATTCTGTGGGCACAGTGCTACGGAAACATTGTTATATTAAATTTTCAATGGAAAAAGTGATCCAGGTTCGACTTCCAGCACAACCCGACACCCGTTCTCAAACAACACTCCCCTCTGTAGGTTTCATACCGGCACGTCAACCTACTCGCCCACTTAAAGTTTCATCTGCCAGACCATGCGCTCCCATCGCCATGTCAGATTAAACCTCTCACTGTTTCACCCATTTGAGATTGCTGGCATCCCTTATATAGGCGACCCTAATAGCTCCCTGGGCAGAAGCCACCTATATCCGACACTCTGGGATTTGACTCCCCTCCAACCCTTAGCAAACCTACCCCAAGCAGCCCAATACTACATCTAACCCTCTTACACCTCCTAGGCATAACTGAACAGTCAGTATTTGCCGTGGTAGGCCAAGCTAGGCTTGCCAGGACTGTCAACATCACCACACTACCATCTAGGGTAGTCGCACCCCATAGCGCACGCATCATTAACTACTACACTAATGCAGGTGAAGTCAAACCTGCGTGCGTGGATCAAAAATTAATAAATAATTTCAAATTTCTACATTGCAATTTGGTTTGAGTGGTGAGGGGTGGTAGTCCAGAAAGGATGACGATATTACTTGCTACCACGGAGTTTGAAGAATTGACTCTTGAGTAATGAGGAAACAGGTGCAGGGACGTCAAGATACCTCTGACTACCTGGAGTGGACGGCTTGACGGCGTTGTGGGAGATTATTCCAATCTCGTATGGGTTTTCTCTGCATGCTGCAGTATTTGGAGATGGAGAGTTTCTTGGAGCTGGTAGTCGTTGCTTTACAGTAGGAGAGCCTTGTGCAGAGTTAGGATAGCCTTCTAAGACTGTGGAGAGTCTTTGCAGACTGGAGAGCCTTGTGCAGGCCTGGAGAGTCTTGTGCAGACCGGAGAGTGCCCTCCGACCTTACTCAGGTCGGCAGGCCGACGACGACTGGCAAGAGTGGTTTCGCTTCTCCTTATACACAGAAAAATTCAGTTTGGTGGCTGACCCAGGAATGCGGGGGTTGCTAGCCTTGTTTCGCAGGGGTTACTTAAATTAGGGTAGTGGGCCGCGCCACAATTTCTTATCTCCCTGTCTGGAGGAAGATGACATATGTACTGCCTCTCCTAGAGGCTCAGACAGCAGTGACGACATTGGCCACAGGATGCTTCCATCCTGCAGCATCCTTGCCAACTAGCTTCTTCCGCTCGGCCGTGCCAGTGGCTTCGTGGGTAACACAATTTCTTCCTCGTGGGTGGCAACACAATTTCTTCCTTGAGGGTGGCAACTGCATGTCCGCTTTTGAGTGGGCAGTACTATTTCAATATTTTATCTACGTGTCTAATTGTCCATAATACTTGGACCAGCCCTGTAGGCACGAGATTTATTCCCTGCCAGCGTGTGACTTGCCCCTAATTATTATCAACGCGTGATGATGGGGCGAAGTTGATAAGTAGAGGGCACAAGCGCAATGTACAGGAGTGTGACATGCATCAATCGCCCACCCCCTGAAGAAACAGACCCATCTTCACGCAAGAAAAACTTCTGCTTCAGGGAAGAGGGACTTCCCCTGTCATTCTTCGGGTTTTATTCTGGGTTGCTGCTCTGGACTCATGCCTCTTCTTTGCTTGCATGGCCAGTTCTGTAGCAAGACTGCTTATTGGGTCACGCGTAACATATGTTCTTCTGTGTCTGTGGGTTGATGGGCTTCTCCTTCTTCTGACTCTCCCTCCTCCCCTCCGCTGCATGCCTGAGGTGGCGGCGCATTTTCTTGTCTCAGAGGGCCGGCTCTTTCTTCGCTTCCCAACAGGGAGGAAAGAATGAGGCAGTGGATAGAGAGCAGGTCACGTCTTTTATGAACCATAGTCTTTCTAGTTCGAGAGCCAGCTCTCATGTATAAAGAAAGCTGTGCGATTTACATAATAATTGCTCGATAGTTAAACATTTCTTATTGACTAGATAATTGAATTTTTACCTCTGGCCTTGAGATAAAAAGTGTTACTAGTAAAAGTCCCACTCGCAAGGACAAGAAAAGGATTTTTTCCACAGCCCCTAGTGGGAACGATTTTAACTGACATTTCCCTATGTCAGCGCTGTCGCACAGTGAAACAAATTTACGTGTTAGACCTATGCAAAGCGAGTTACTTACATTTTAAGCTAACTTAATTCTAGATTTTTTGCCATCATCCCCTTACAGAATCAGATTATAGGCATAGATGAGACCTGTAGCCACTTGTTATAACACACAATATCATATGTTATTCATAGTTACCCTTAGAAAGTTGAACAACACTTGGTAACTATATTATATATAAGCAATGAACACATTAGTTACAATAAGCTACTTTATGGCAACAACATTTTATCCAATACGATTACACACGTAACCCTTTCCACTTTGCTTACTGATATTAGGCCACTGCCTGGTACCTCTTTTGTACTCTTTGAGATTACACAATTCATTCCTAGCACTTTCAACACTACTGATTGACCAGTTTTTCGAATTCTTTGCTTACTTAATATGCTACATATACTGTATAGTACACAGTTTGTCTGTTACTTGGTCATTAATTCTATGCTTCATTAATACATTGCACTCTGTCTGAATATTGCTACTTTATCTTTTGGCACACTTGCTTTACGCTCTATTGCAGTCAGAAACAAAATTTATACATCGGGTTCTTCTTCAATGCTTTATTTCCTACTTCGTTAACCTCTTAAATTTCCTAATTATTCTCACAACTCAGCTACTTTTACTTTACAAGTTTCAAGATACAAAGTAATTCTTTGGTTAACGTCAAGAACACTATGCCTTATCTTTGTTTTCTTACTTTCCTTTACATTGTAATACGTGTCTGCTAAATGTCGAGACAAAATTGAAAATTGAATTAAATTACGTAGCGATATTAATCGCTTCACGAATTAAATGGAGCTGTGGTTTTTTTCTTGTATCTATACATTGGATCATGTTAGTATTCCTTACTGCTAATAAACACATATATATTCTAAATCTCCTTCCTCTAACCTATCTCATCATATGCTTTACAATTACGTGAGCATTATGGACTGCTCAAAGTTTAAAGCTAATTCTCCCTATACTAACCTGTATGTACAGTGTGTTTTCCCTCATGCTCTTATTTCTACTACACTTTTCAATTAACACAAAATCGCCCAGTGACACATTGTTAGGAAAGTTGAAGGTATACATGTCAGCGTATACGGACCTGTTGCTAGGCCTTGTTACCTCGCATCACACTTCCTAACCGTGCTCACTTTCTCAGTGACTCTACGTTAAACTTGTCTGATTTATAATCTCTTAATAATTAATATTCTTACTTCTAATGCGAGCACTTGCAGGGTCAGGTCAAATCAAGCATGAACTTTTCAGTTTGTTAAGGGGTTGACTCTTCATTATTTCCTCTGTGCTTTACTGCAACTTAAGGACAAAAGATACTCACAAAATTATAATTATTTACAGTTATTTTACATGATGCCCATTGTCAGGAGGAAAGTCTACATAACAGGATACTCGTTAATGTAGGACCTCAGTTCCTGGCAATGCGTTTTTGCATTCTTACCCTTACATTATTTACACAAGCAACACCTTATTTACTAAATTTGGCTGGATATTTAAAATTGCATTTGCTTTTTCCAACAAACCAAAAAGTGAAATTCTTCCAACTTCATTCTCCTAACCATCTGTTAGAGGTTCATTTACTGATGTTCATCGCCTAACTTGCCCTAATGCTAAGCTATCTACAACAAGTTCTTGCACTCTCGTTTTGAGAGCTATCCTAACTCTATCACTCCCTACTTCTTTACTAACACTTTCAGGGCTTTCTCTAATAGAGGGAATAAATAGGTGGCAGAAGCCAAGTACTCACTCAGGTGAATCTGGGGTCATGGGATGACGTTTGGTGCTGCAGCGCTTCGATGGTCGCCCTCGCTTCTTGGGTGATGAAGATGCAGTTGAATGCAAACGGAATGTTGTCTGAGGTCACCAAGGTCCTTCCCTGCAGTACCGTGGGACATGGAATGTGCGTCTGGCATGCAGTGGTGTCACTCGTTGTGACGGGACACCAGCATGAGGCAGACCTGGGGCAGTGGCCTGGGTGAAGATGCTGTCTGCCAGATGGACGTCTCTGGCGGTGGCCTGCATTGACATTATTGGTTGGCTCTGCGGTATGTATTGCTCTCCGGATGCCTCAGTACGACACTCACTGTGTCCTTCTGCTCCAGTCATAGGAGGGGCTGCTTCCACAGCTCAGACACTTCCTAACGTCTGGGTACCACTGACTCTGTCCTCGGAGCTGATTTGAATGTTGGGAGTCTTTGTGACAGTTTACTTTATCTTTGCTTACAACAAAATTTATCATAAAAATAGTTTATACAATTAGTGTATAATGTGATGAGAACACCAAAAGTGTTACCTTGGTGTAGCAGCAATAATAACTTAATTCTACAGTCAGTAACCTCATTTTCACTAAATAATGCTGTAATGCTGTTTGCTGAACGAAAACCCTCAAGCCAAAAACTAGTGTACACAATGTTAGGCTTAACAATGGATATGACGTAAATGAGTTTGCGATAGTTTTATCCCAAATAAATTGTGATATTCAGACATTTCTTGAGAAAACTGCATATTATATTTACTATCATTGTGATTTGTAAGAAAAATTACAAATAGGAAACTACAAATATAAAGTTAAAATGTTTTAAAACACAGATTTGGGCATGAGAATTTAATACAAACTCAACAAATATATTATGACTGCTAGAAAATAATAAAAAAATGTCAAATGAATATGTGTAATTTTTTTTTTTTTTTATCGTAACCATCTACTAGATACATGCAGAGCTTATTTGTATTTTCCAACATGACTGGTTCAAAAAAAATTAAGTTGTTCAACCACATATGAAAATACAAAGCAGAATGTTAACAATTTCACAAAGAAGTGCACTGAGATGGTAATAGTTTATTCACATTCATGTTAATGATAAATACTAAAATCAAGCATAACAGCTGAAAATAATTTAAAACTTTTCACACAAATTTCTTTTTTGGAAAACCATTTCCATAATTTAAAATACAAAATTCACACTACACAGGTTTTCTTAAAAAAATTTCCCAAATGTTTTAAAAATGTTTACAAATTTCCCTGACTTTTCCCTGATATTTTCCTGATCAATAGAATTCCCTGACTTTTCCAGGTTTTAGCTGTTTTCCAGAAGAGTGGCCACCCTGCATTTTCGGGACTTCCGGGCCCTCGGGAGGTGGCATGGATGGAATGGAACATGGGGCAGTGGGTACATAGCCTCATCAAGTTCGGGTTCCTGGGTTGGCTCTTCTTTCGCTAAGGGAGAGAAGGCTGGGGAGACAGTTACGCCATCTGGCGATGTTGTCTCGTGTGGCTCCTGGCTGCTTCCAGCAAGGAGGGTGGCGAGGGGTAAAGCTGTAAGGGTAACCAGTGTTCCAGTTTCAACCATGGGTGTTGTTTGAGGTTCACTTACCTCTGTAATTGTACTACTTGCATGAAGCCATCTAACATTAACTATATCTGTGGGACTTCGCCACAAGCTTTCGGTTGTAGAGTTTCGTTTCCCAGTCTGGCACCGGGGTGAGTAGGGAATGTAAGAACTGGGTGTTGAAGGTAATAAATAACCTTTGGGACAATCCTCTCTGTATTCCTTGTTGCAGGTATGGCCTATATGCCAGGGGACGGTGATTCTACCCATCCCGTTTCAGTGGTCTCGGTCTTCCTGACAAGAGGTCGGAGTGCTTGTCTCGTTTGCCTTATTGGTGTCAGAGGTTCGGTACCTTCTTCAAGTGCCTTTATTTGGGGGTTTACCTTGCTTCAGGTGATTCCGAGGTAAGGGCATAATTGGTCGCTTTGGACCTTCTGTATATTATATTGTGGGTCACTTAGCCAGTAGACGTTTCCATAGCAAACCAACTACCGTAGAAGGTCCGTTCCACTTTGAGGCCGGGCTGGCGGCGAACTGTTCGACACCTTGCTGAGTGCGTGATTTTTCACCAGCACTTGAGTTCTCAGGAAGAAAGTTCGAGCTTGTGTGTGGGGAAGGGGGTATTTGCGTACTAGGTATTGGTCCTGGTTCCGCCGGGCCCGCCTTTCTCAAGCCTTTGCGGCTGCAGAGATCGTATTGGGGCTGATCAGGGACCTGGTTGGGTTTTCCCATTGCCAGTCCTTGAGGCGCCAGATTGTATGTTCTAGTAGGAGTTGACTCGGAGAGGCTAGGGGCCCATTATATCTGCAGCAATATGCACCCAAGCTCGTTCCAGTCGATGAGAGATTGGAGAACTAAATGGTTGTGGGAGTCCTTTATTTTGACAACAGTCATATTGTCTGACATCTCGGTACATCCAGTCCCATGTATACTGTTCCCTCATGTACCTTATCGTTTTCTGGGTCCCGGGATGTTTCGCATGGGGGTGAGTGTGGAAATAGTTGCAGAGATTGTGGCTTAGGGATTTGGGTATCCACATCTTCCAAGAGGCGAGGGGATGCCCGTTCCATGACCACACTCATTGGTTCTGTACTCAATACCTATGGGGTCGAGACACGACTAGGTCCTTAGTGAGAGCATTTTTTGGAACCATAGTCCCGGTGTCTTGGGTAACCTAGGTTCGCTAGGAGGTATCAGTCTCCCCCAATCTTCGTCTGTTTTAGCGCCTTCCTAAGGATCTGGAAAGCATGAGAGAGCATCTGGTAGGTTGTTGGTCCATCCGGGACAGTGTTGGACCGTGAAGTTGAATTCCGTGAGAAACAATTCCCACCGTCCTAACTTTGCTTTTTGGTACCAGGATTCATGTGGCCATTATAAGGCTTTGTTATCCGTGTGTAGGATGAAATGTTTGCCATCTAGCAAGTATCTATATTTTCACATGACCCATATGACAGCCAGACACACTTGTTCGGGTTCCCCAGTCCGGTACTCAACTATGCAATTACCAAAGGTTGGTGGTGGTCGTCGTCCTGATAGAGTATGGCACCCAACCCAGTTCGGCATGTGTCTATGTGTAGGATAAGAGGTTTCCCCTCGGTGGGCCGGTGTAACTGTCTTATCAACTGGAAGTGTTCTTTGAAAGTTATGAACACCCTTTGGTGTTCCTGGGTCCATTACCATCAGTTATCTTTGAGGAGTAATTTTTGGAAGGGGGCCATTATCTGTGCTGTCAGACCACGAACCCGCAGAGCCAATTGCACAGGTCCAGGAACCGGTGTAGTTGACATTTATTGCATGGTGTGGGTGTCTCCTGGATGGTCTGAATAGATTTCTGTTGGGGGAAATTCCCCTCCGGGGAGATGACGTGTCCTAAATAGTCAATGCTGGTTTTTCCTAAATAACTCTTGCTTAATTTACACGTTAATCCATGCATGGCTAACCACTCCAGGACCCTTATCAGATGGAGGCAGTGTTCCTCCCAGTTTCAGGAATAAATTATAACGTCATCGAGATATGTAAAACAGAAGCGGCCTATGAATCCTGTTAACACCTTGGCTGTCACCAGTAGCTGGAAAGTTGCGGGTGCATTCTTCAAACAGAACAGCATTATGCGAAACTGGAGTGTCCCCCCCATGGGTGTGGTAACAGCAGTATATTTTGGGCTATCTGGGTGCACTGCGATCTTCCAGTATCCAGACTGGAGATCTAAAGTACTAAAAAATGGATGCCTCCCCGATGTCCCGGAGGGTATTCTGTAGATCAATTGCAGGTGGGTCAATTGGGTGCGTATATTCATTCAATTTTTTTGTAATTAACGCAAAACTGTTGACCTCTATCCTTTTCAGGTACGAGAACGACTTGGAAATTATAGGGAGAGTTGGAGGGTTCGACAATCCCCTGCTGTTTCATCTCGGCCATCTGATCTAGAATTTCCCATTGTTTGTGTGCGGACATCTTATAGGGTGGTTGAAGATGGGCTTATTGGTGGTGGGCCATATCTCATGTTGAATACTGCATGTTTGACGTAGGGGCCCGGAAAACATGGAGACTCTAGCGTGCTACTCCAAGATTTCTCGTAGTCTCGTAAACTGGTCGGACCTTAATTCATGATGGATATACCTAGGATATATCTGGTAATCTTCAGGGTCACTTCCCCCCCCCCCCAACCACTGACCGTAAAACGCTCTGTTTTACCGAAGTGGAATTTTCTTGGCCTTGATCTATGATACACTGTTGATCGATCAACCAAGGTTACCCCAAGATGATTTCTTCGTCAATGTCCAGGGTTACTGTAAACCATGCCACTTGAGAGATGTGATATACTCTTAGTACTAATCATATCTTTCCTACCACTCGCAAGACCTGACTGACTTGAGCTATCCTAACCACCAGGGGTTGGGGTTGAAGCCCGGCCATCTGTTCAAGTGTTAGGTCAGTCTGTACAAAATTCCCGGTGGCTGCCGAATCTAGTAACATCCTATGGGGAGCGTTATGACCCATATACAGGTGGCCTCTTGGGGTAAATCGCTACAGGAACAATATGTTAATAGGGTAACCGAGAGGCCGGCCGGGCGACGGGCCTTGTGTTCCTCGCCTGGGTAGGGTTGGGCAATCCCCGTTGTACTGGCGGCCCGGGCAATGCCAGCAGTGTGGCATAGGAGCGGCAGGTAGCGGAGGGGTCGAGTCACGCCCTGCAGGCTGTCTAGTGAATGGGGCCAGGCCTGCGTCCTTGTCAGCACATGCCAGGATATTTACCCTAGTCTGCGAGCAGTTGTTATGTTCTATTTCCTTCGCCCTTTCTGCCAGCTCTTCCACTGTCTGAGGCCGCGGGGTTAGCAGCAGGTTTCGGAAGGACGGGAGAAGGGTGCAAGCAATGTCCCTTACCCTTTGTTGTTCGTTCTGATCTGGATAAATTCTTCTATATCTCCACTCTTTCCGGCAAATAAACCATTCTACCTCCTCCTCTGGGTTCGAGAGTGAAAATCGGTGATTAATCCGGACATCATCTCGTCGCCAGTGAAATGTTCTGCAAGTCGGGTCCTTAGTTGAGTCCATTCCTGAATTAACTCCTCGTATTTCTCCCACCATTGTCATGCTTTTCTGCACAGTTGGTGGCATGCCCTGCCTACCCACTGTTTGGATGGTAGTTGATGCTCATGCATCTCCTGCTCATATTCATTCAGGAAGAGGACTGGGTCTTTGTGCGGTCGTCTGCTGAACTCTGGGAGCAGCATCTCCATATATAGACTGGAGGTCACGGGGCTGACTCGCGGTCCAGTGTTTGGGGGTCGGTGTGAGAGATCGCATCTACACATGCCACACTGATATACGTGACCGGGACGCATAGTACATTCATCCGGCCAACCTATACATTTGCACATATTACGCACCATACGGTGTACTGCCCCCGCCCATCGCACACCGACCAATGGCAGGTGACCACCTGGGTCAGTCGGGATGGTTATAGCTTTGCAAAACTTTTTATAGCCACTGTAAAATTGTGTGTCTCTAATTCCTTGTTCCCAGGATTTTATTCCTCCCTTTCCAGGCTCGCCTTCACATGAATTATTACTTACGTAGTTCCCATATTAATTAAAGTGTTTAGATCAGGCAGATTTAATCAATTAACAATTGTAATTTTTCTTGAAATAGCCGGGACTCTCCAGGGTGAAATCCCCACAGTAAACACTATGTCAAATTTAATTACTTGTATTCCATTCTTCATAGTTAGTCATCCCGTAGCCCCTCTATTTTTGTACTGTACAAAGGTGTGTGAACCCAGTGGACAGATCTTCAGCAGAAAGGGAGGCGTGTAAAGCAGACAGCGATGCAAGGCATGTCTCGCCTTAGCTCAAGCCACAGTAAATTCTACATCCAAGGACGAACCTCACACAGCATATCTCGATCACGTTCCACGACAGATTTCCCCTTTTGTACCACTTGAAATCACCACCCCACTTGATCACCTTCTTGGTTCCCATTCGCCAGGATATCCAACACCCGAGTACGAAGACCAGATCAAATTACTTAACTAGAGGATTGTACCACTCTCTGTGACACCCCAGCTAGGCAATCGGCTAAGACAACTAGCAATGTCAAACTCCAGTCGGGGAGACTAATTCAAGTGTCACATCCGGAAGGCACCGTACTTCCGAAATTCTGTTCCAATAAGCTAGCCTCTGGGAAAGAGGTACTTGATTTTGTTCCTATGCGTCAACCCACACGTCCCATTCAAATCTCCTCCGCCAGAACACACATCCCCACCTCTACGACAAACTAATCAACTCGTTCCATTCACCCGAGATCGCTGGCATCCCGCATATTGGCGACCCTTACAGTGAAGAGGTTAGAGCTCCCTGGACGAGCAGCCACTTCCATCTGCCTCACTCTGGGGTTTGACATCCCACAAGCCCGTCGTAAACCTACCCACAAACGGCTTAATATGGTTTACCACACCATCCAGACACATGGACACAGTAAACCCCGTATTAACAGCCCAGGTAGGCCCAACTAGGCTTGGAAAGGGAGTCAGCGTAATTCCTCTGCCATCTAAGATAGGCACCCCCAGTTGCACACGTGTCAATACTTATTATTTGTAGTGTATTTTACCAGTGGATAACAATAATAAAATCTGTCTGTCTGTTCGATATAAAGTATTATTAAAATATTAGTTACTATTTTTCTCTGAAATTTCAGCATGATACCGGAAACACATACAAGAGTAACAAAATTAATATGAGTGATAGAACTTTTTTAATAGCAATACGCTTTTTTCTTCATATTATTGCTGACATTTATGCCTAAATATATATATTTTTTTTAATTTTGTGATTTTAATTAATTATAATAATATCACAAACAGCTTACACAAATTATAGTGGTATTTTAAAATTAATCATTAATGACAAATACTTTATTCAATGCTGCCATTATGAAGAAACTGCACATAAAATTTGGTTACGTAAAATTCATTTAGCATTCAAAGTCCTCAAAGTCCTCCACGAGAAATCAAAACTGTTGTTCGTTCACCAAAGTTACCCAAATTTGCAAATATTTTAATTTTTTTTCTGAAATTAATTGTTGTACTATATATTCACAACAAGCACATTGAATAGTTAGAGCAGAAATATATCAGAACACAAAAAAATATATAAACCATAACAACTGAAAATACCGCTCTTAGTGACAAGCTAGTTCAGCCAGCCCGTAGTGGAGTTACAAAAACGCGCTAAGATGCGACGAAACACGGAGAGTAGTCTGAGTGACCACGCAGCAAGAAGCAATAAATTACTTAATGCGAGAAGGGGACACTGGTGTATTGTCCGTGAAAAAAAAAAAAGGGGGAGGGGGAGTGGCAGGATGGGTGAGTAAGGATTCTTTTTCCTAGTCAAATGCCGCCGCCTCTGCCTTACCCTCCCTGTCTTTTTTCGCTTCCATTATCCCTCCTCTTTTGCTGTAAAAACAGCGGCACGTAACAGACTAGTCTCTTAAGCAGTGTATGTATGATAACTTCATATTTAATTCAATGCCCTTTTTTTAATGATTATTTTTAAGTTTACGTGTGCCCATACCTACGTAATATGCTAATTTTTACGGTGGGCATTTGTTTTTTTTTTTCTTGTGAAGTCAATTTTATGTGTAAAGTGAATAAAGGTAGGTCAGTGAGTGCAAATAAAATGTGTTCTTACATTACCATATTTTGGCGAGCAAGGCTGTGTGCATGTATAGGTCACATCAGAAGTTTTTGATGAAAAATTCGGGGTTGTTAATATTTCAAGTAGACAGCACTAAGTTTTTTTATTACCAGAAACAGCAGTGCCTCATCGTACCAGCACAGAGGCCAATACGTCGCCTACATTTCATATAAATTCAACAAATTGACGTGAATCGGATCTATCAACATATTTTATCAACACCGGGCCACTGTACGAAGCGAACCGGCCTGTAACAATGGCACTGGCGGCGGCCGACTAGCCCCCGCCCATCAGAATAATCTTGTAGTGATTGACCAACAGCTGCCCAGCCCCGAGGATCTAGGACCAATCGGCAGATGTGAGTCGCCATGCCCAGCTGCGCTGCAGAGAATCTAGGCGCTCACCCAGCTACATGTGCACGGCAATGTATTCGCTGCTAGCCCCAGCACACAATTGATCCAATGTATCTTCTTATATATTATCAATAAATAATGTTCTCTGTTTTGCTTCAAATATAAGTCATCTCCAACAATGTTTAGTTATATTTTAATATTACATAGTCTAATTTTTCACACACTTACAATGGCAATGTCATACTGTGTTTAGGCCTTCTTTTTTACGACAAAGGGTGGTCCAATATGCCTTTCTTGGGTATCAAATTAATCAGGAGACGTCCAGCTATTAAAATATGCATACATATTTATATATAACTTTAAAAAGTTGTTTTTTTCATGCGCTAGAGACGATTGAACATGAACTTCATGCAAAAAATGGCAAGTTTGGTGGCATAGGGGTTACGGGTGGGTCAAAATCGGCCCAAAATTTTCCAAATGATTTATTACCCCCCCCCCCCCTCCCTGCCGCCACTATTACGACCCTGTTCTCGGGAACAGTGAGGGGTCATAATAGAGAGGTTCTACTGTATAAGGTAAATACGTTTTAACCAAAATTGAAAAATATTAATTTTTTAAAATATTGTTATGTTAAATGGAAATACAGTACATATGTGTACAAAATATGTACTGTAGAAGTTTTATTAGACATTCAACACACAATTGCAATGTTTATGGCAGCAACCATGTTGGTAATGACCAGCAGAGCAACCACAAGAAACAGCAGTGCTATATTTTCACGATATTGATTTGCAATGCGATACTGCCAACACTCGCAATGCTTTTCACATGAATATTTTTCATGAATATTACAAATGCATATATGTAACACTAATAAATATGCCCGGAAAGATAACAAAAAAATGCAACACAAAATTAAGGAATCCTTATTCACTGCACTGCGACTGTTGTTAGCTGATCTATGGATAATACTTCCACTACGTTGGCAGCTATTTCTGTGCAAGTGGTTTCAAAAGAGGTGTTTAAATATGTATTTATTAAGTTTAAGAGTACTGGAAAAAATTAGAGTGGATTGTTTGTGTTTTTTCTTTACATGTAAGGTCAACTTTTCTTGATTCCCTTGAGAACTTTATAACATGGTGCTACCATATTACGAACATTTTCTTTAATATTCCCATTTGCATTGTTTTCTTTAAGTTAAACTTGACAAATACCTAACACAGGCCTATCAATGTGTTCAACATAAAGTTTAATGAGGTCCACATCTACAGAATGTCCGCATGTTATAAAATTTTTATGTCAGTCCCCTAAAATAAGTTGGACAGAGTTTCCACTGTATTATGTATTTAAAATAACTTTTGAGTTGTGATTTTTGCTTTTTCATGCTTATTTTAATTGTGAATAATTGTCATGTTATTTTGTGCTAGGATATATTTTTGTTTTGGTTCATTTTCAGTTTTTACAGGAAGTCGGTTTTTTCAGTTTACTGTTAATGTATGACATTGCAGGAAGCTATGCGCTTGGTGGGACTTTTCCATCACGGTGGACGTAATAAATTATCGCCGAGATTTTATCTGCGAAATCTCCGGTGCCATCCTAATTTAGGTTAGTTCTTATGGCCCCAGAAGCAAGGGTAATCAATTACACTAAACTATTGAATCTAAGAACTTTCACAGTTCCCAGGAAAAAGGTTGTCCTTTCGAAGGAGTTGTTACTGGAAAAACCTTTTCATTAGAGGGGGTCGCTATTCCAGGGGTCTTAGAAATGAAAGTTGACTAACGCAAAGTTTAAATCAACATGCTTTCAGATAACCTAAACAAACGTAATTTTAAAAATGTTAACATACCATCACTTTATACTATTGAATGCTGATCTGATGAGCAATCAATTCAGCAGTAACTATTGCCATCTATGGCTCAAACCAACAACATTTTCCTACTTTATATGTAAATCTTACACAATAATTTCATGTTTTCACTAAGTAAGTGTGTGTTTATTTTACATTTTCAAATAACTAGATAACTTTGTACCCTTCGAAAAACAAGCGTCCCTGTGAAAAAGTCTTACATATCTAACAAACTGTCTCATCAAACACTGCATCATAGGTTGATTCAGGACATCATTTTTATGTTAATTGTGACAGTAATCTATGTTCATATATGCAGTTGTGTGGGATAATGTTACTGGCAACATATCACTTTTTTAAATGTTTATTCGTAAATTAATAACATCTTATCTTCTAGCAAACATCTGACAAACTGTCTCGTCAGGCGCTGCATCTAGGCAGATTTGTGACCCAAATTTAGGCTAGTTTTTCTGTTAATCAGCATTCGTATCTAAATTTCTGAGGACTCCTCTTGCCAGAACACTTCTACCTTTTAAATATTTAAATTTCATTAACCAAAAAGGTTCTCCTTTCTTTTGTTAACTGTTGAACAAAGTCTCATTGGTCACAGACAGAATGATATGGCATTGATCTAGACAATTGAATTTTTCAAGACTGAAAATATTTAGAGCCTAGCGGTAGTCACAGACAGAATGACCTGCCATGGATCTAGACGATTTAATTTTTTGAGACTGAAAATATTTAGAGCCTAGCTCAAACCACAAGCATGTATTCAGTTTGAGCTTGATTTTCAAGCACTCTTAGACCATCGGTTTTCCCATTCCAAGAAGGGTGAAAACAGAAGAGAAAAACAGTACAATTTATGTCCAGAGCTTTCTGACTATCATTCACACTCCCTTGTTCTAAGGTTGGTTTCACTTGTTTATGATAGCAACACACAGACAAAAACGAATTGGAGAAATTTCCATATTGAATCACTACATTAGGAGAAGCCATAACCCACCTGGCCCATTCTGTAGGCATGTCTATGAATACATGCTACATCTTTGAACATTTGCACTATGTTAAATAACATGTTAGGATAACATAGATGTAATTACAAGTGTCTTACCTTTCCCAGCAAATTGAGTTTCTCATTGAGGAACTTTGATGACATGACAGCAGAAACAAGAACACTGAGTGCACCGAGGGGTGTCACCAGTGATGCTGGTGCAAATGCATATGCAGCAAAGTTTGCTGCTTCACCAATTCCCACTGCACAACAAAATCACATCACAGATACCAAATATAGCCTATTTAACAAACAATATGACACAGTGCTGTCAATATTCATCAGATATCCCTCAAGGCACCTAGTTGCCCATAAACTTGATCCAATACATGTATCCTTATATATATATTTAAGATTTTAAGATTACGAGTAGGCCACTAGGCTACCAAAAAAATATAAAATGAAACAAATTCACATACTCACAACCTTCAACTTTCCCACAGCAGCACATACCCACACCAACTCTGCTGCCTAAGCCATTCCCATGCATAATTACAACAGTGGAATAACTACCCCATAAAAACAAATCACATGTACTGAACTTGTCCAACCATAACCTCTGCTGCCAAAAACAATATTCTATAAGGTCTCTCCTCCCCCTCCAAAAAGTTTGACCACTCTGCCAGTGTACAAGATGTCCTAAGCTTCATACAAAATCTTCGACATGAGAACTTTTTTAACAATCTCCCCACGCCAAACCAGATTGCAGTAACCCCACTGACCCAGCCCTGACCAAGTTTGCACCCCCACCCACTTGGGACCCTCCCCCTTTATCAACCATCACATCCCCTTGAGCAGTTAATCCTGTACACCATGGTCAATAACAGCAACATAACCTCTTCAGAAAGAAAAGCCATCAGATATCTTCAATACAACCCAGACATAATGATGCTGCCGGCTTACAAAGGCACAACCACTGCGATTCTCAACAAAACAGACTACATTCTAGAAGCAGATAACCAACTTACAGACACATCTACCTACAAACATCTAAGAAAAAACCCAACCACCAGATTCTCCGACCATATCAACAAATTCCTTGTGTCCCAGGGCCTCCTTCCTCTAAGACCTATCTCAGGCTCCAATTAAACAAGTTCTATACTTGCTTCCAAAGATACATAAGGAACAACAGCCACCCCCAAGGACATCCCATTGTATCGTGAATTGACAGCCCCACAGAGAGAATCTCAGCATTTGTAGAAACCCACCTTTAACATTGGGTACAGCAGCTTTTGTCCTACGTCAACGACACTGGCCACTTTCTTGAATGCTTGAGACACCTTCACAATGGCACAATTCAAACTGCTGTACACACCAAACACACCAACATCCTCCAGTACTTACATTTCGACACCTATCACCCATTAAATACCAAAAAATCCCTACCCAAAAGTCTTGCCACAAGATCCAAACATATCTACTCCACCAACTCTGATCTCATCAAACAGTGTGAAAAATAGCCAAGGTATCCTTTGACAGGGGCTACCCCAGGCCCCTCATCAACAAACAGATTCAGCAAGCCATCTCAAATATCGTCCATTTCATATAAGTGGTCTCAAATTTGACAGTTCTAGGAAAGGAGTGCCAATGGCATCTGGGTGGCTATGTATCGTTCTGCCACAGATGAACTGTCATTGAAGGTGACTGCAAACAAACACCATGTGACTACAGTATTTGTAAACAAACAACATATGACTGCCTGTTTTTGTAAACAAACTGCATGTGCCTCCTCCCAAATGACTTTTAGAAGCTGTGAAGAGCTGTTCAAACAGTTGCAGGTTGGTAACAATCCCATTTTTTTTTTTAGTTTATAAATATTTTATGTAAATGACTAACAGTCCATGTAATAAGTCTATAAATTGATAATTTTTTTACCTTGCAAGAAATTTGTACCCAGGATGCACGAAAATGAAATTGTATTTTGACTGTCAAATGAATAAGATATTTTACTGTTTTTTAATATATGGTACTTGAAATATATTAATGACAACTAATCTTGTCACACTTACCTGAAGTTCTTGTAAACATAAAAATTTAGCACGGTATCCACAAACCTCAAATACCAAGATCCCCCCCCCCTCTCCCCCCCCCCAGAATGCACAAATACAGAAATACCCCCCCCCCCCCCCCTTTTTTTTTTTTCTTCCAAAGACAGTATATACATTCTTACATACAGGCTATGCCTACTATTGCATTAAAAGTACATAATTCAGCTTTGTGGTATGATATGACAACAAACTCTCTACAGCCTGATACTTTTATGGTTTTTATAGTTCTCAGGGTGTTAAAGTATTTAGGTAGCCAAAATAATATTTAAGCAAATGTTACTTAATTTCAGTAATTTTAATAACTCTCATTTAGTAACTCAAATGTTAAGTATTGCAGGTCTACATACAAAATACTTTAATAACTTTTCTCAAATACCTACGTGTTCAGATTGTTATGCTGTGAATAAAAACTTATTTCTGATTAACTCAGTGTTGATATTTACACTGAAGTTCAGTCGCACAACCTCCCTCCTCAAAATTGTGAATACTGCCCAAGGCTTGTTCTCGGGTACCTAATAAAAAAACTGCATATCAGTTCATAGATGTTACAAAGCGATCTAGAGAAGCAGATGTGACCTACAGCATCAATATATCAAACGAACATGTTACTTACACACTAAAAAGATGCTCCACCTACCCAAAATTGAAGACATCATAAAGTTAATTTTCTTTAGTGACAAATTTTGGAATGTCGCAGTTGTTCCTGCTAATGCACGAGACACTTCTGTATGATGTTGGAGCACCTTCGTTGGGTGCTTAAATTGACAGAATATTGTTTGATAAGCATGTTTAATTTACTTGATATTGAAAAGTTGTCTTTCCATTGTAAATCCTGCGTATGTGAATTATTCTTATGACCCTTACAATATTCTTAACAAAGTATACTAAAAACGTATGAGCAGTTTTAATTTGCAAAACAAAAATGCTCAAAACGTTTGTGAAAGACTCCAACGTTGAAACCTACAAGCCATTATGTTACTTTCAAATACAGCATTTAAAAACCAGAAAAACCTTTAAAATAATTTGTTAACAAGTATCCCTGCGTAACAAGCTTGACAAATTTTATACATGTTCAAAAATATTAAGTGATACAACTTACAAGTTTGTATGGCCAGTAAGCTTAACATTTTGAAACCCTCGAGAACCAGAGTGTTAAGAGTTTCAATAAATAATAACACAGAGAAATGTCCATAGCAATGAAATGTGGGCCCAATTAAGGTATCATCTTAATTTTATTTTGAGGGAGAAAGGAAAAGTGAGCAGAGTGTGGTGAGGGGCTTTAGTTTATCGTCTTTCGTGATACAGGATTATTTTGATGTTCTTACGATGCCGGAATCACATAGCCCCAGCGTACACGACACGACGGCCAAGAGCCAATGAAATACAAGATAGGTCGTCGTAAGTATGACCGATTCTGTCGTCCGATCAGCAATTTTGGATTAGAAATGATTCTGTTCTTCCTCGTGTCGTGCGCACGATGCACACAATGTACAACATTGCAAAATGAAATTGTATTGCAAGCTTTCCCTACAATGGTAAATACGCAGCTTAAAAGAAAAATTAATTGAAAACTACTGTTCCTAACTCTTAAAAATAATAATTTTACATATGCATGCATTAGCAATACCAATTTGTCATCATTATGCCTTACAATTTCCCTCTTGTTCACCGCCTTTGAGACTAACGTAACCTATCAGTGCCTTCTAAAAAGTTATTTTTAATGCCGAGAGCGTGGTGTTGGTCATGCTGTAAATTCACGTAGTCAAATTGAAATGTCATAGTTGCGTTTTTGGTAGTTCCATGCTGAGTTCCACGAGTGTGTAGCATTTTGAGTTGCATATTGTTTTGATGGAGCAGTGCAAAACGTGATACATACGCCGCTGTTCGTATTCGTACAGATGCAGCAATATATACGTGCACGCACTTTGACCGAAGGTTAACCTTACACTAGAGTTTACGATTTATACAAACAAATATTGTTCACTCACTACAATAGTGTGGAAAGTGCAGAATTTTTCAGGTCACATGCATTTCAATAATTATATAAATGGTTTACAAATACATTTACAAAACACGCAAACTTGCTGTTGTTACCTCTTGAACACGTGTTTTTCTATGGCAATCCTTGCGAGTTTACATCACTAAAATCACGTTTGTTCGTCACTAGCATGAAATAATTTATTTGCAAAATCGCTCAGTAAAATCAACACTGCGCACATTTCCTAATGCAAACCAACTTAAACTTATATACGGAAATTATATTTGTGTCACTTCATTATGGAAGGCGGTTAGGAAAATGTCGGAACGAGCAAATATAATGCTGTACCGACCAATATTACATTTCACTCAACAAAACACACAACGGGTACAACCAACTATGTTTGGAGAAAGCAAATAAAAGATAATTAACTACCGATTAAATATTCTGAGACCACCAATAAGATATTCGTAAAATAAACACGATGAGAAAAAACACATTTGCACAACTTCCTTCACCGGGCTGGAAACATAGGTCGTGTTCCCAATAGCAAGAAATGTGCACTCTCATGCACTCGGTAATGACGTCAGAGAGTGCTGTTCCAAATGTCCATCGAGAGTGAGTGCGAATGTTTGTGTACAAGTGTGTGCACATGCATGCTCGCTACAGCCGCTATTCTTTTGTTTGTTTTCTAAAGTACTGTCAACTGTGAAATGGCACAGGAACAAGTATTTTTTCACTGTAAAGTATTTTCAGTAAATATTTAATATATGCATAGATTCGGAAACTATTAATTCATAATTTTAGAATAATCGGTACTAAAATTCCAAGCTAAAACTGTTGATTTCAGATACAAATTATACCTGACTCTTTTCATACATTACTTTTACCCCCATCATTATCCCTACTAATCAAACCATTGTTAATTAAAATGTAAATATTAATGAATATATATGGTTTTTTTTTTCAAGAAAATCTTTTTTTTGTTCATGCGGAAAACAATTGATCGCAGGCAGTATCGATTCATTTGAAAAGTGATATGTGACGATAGTTCCATAAGGAGTGAGTGCAAGAGTGAGTGCGAGTGCAAGTGTGAGTGCTGGGTATTTGGAACACAGCCATAAACATGATTAGCCATTGGCTGGAAACGTTTACTGTTCGTATGTGTCAACATACTCTGTCATAAATGTTGAACGTATTTTTTTAAGTCCCATTACTAATAGCCAAGATAATTTAATATTGCTTTAGAAACATAACTTAAACCATAAATGTTGTAAGTATAATTAAGATTTTAAATTACAACTTTTATTTTTGAGTACAATTTTCTTACAAAGACATAATCAAAATAGCCAACCTAACAACATGGATCCCGCAGCAGTTCATCAGCTGATACAATACTGTAGGAGCGAAAGCATTTACTGTTTACACAGTGTGTAGGTTGGTCACATTGTCTGTCAAATTTAAGACCACTTATATGAAATAGACTATAACCAATATTTCATAAAAACAGACATTAAATATAGAATACATTGAGAATATTTAAATACTAGTAAACTAGCTCTCAAAATATGTTGGATATTTATACAATGACAGAACACACAGTCTAATTGGGTCTTCAACTGATCGCTAACACTCAATCAGTGCTGTTTATGACTAGAAGTTACAGTTTCCGTTTTCTCCATGAACATTACCTCTAAACTGCAAACACTTAGCAGATTCCACTCAGAAACGTAGTTAACCAAGAAATCCAGTTATTTCTAGCCCTTGTGAGAACAACTTTATTTTTCTGTCTGCCTGACTATGTATTACCATATACCACTTCTGGTTACCCGCTTTAAGAAACTGCTACGGCAATAAATATTTACAATATACATCTGACTGCTGGTTCAGGAACACAACAGGGCCCAGTCCAAAATTTAATTAATACCATATATGAAATTCATTAATGCCTCAAAGCATTCTCTAAAACTTTCATTCACAAGCATAGGAAAAGGGCACTCCATCGAGCCCATAAACTTCCCTACAAATTTCTATTGCTACCATTCAAAATTAATAAATTGCTTGAACAGATTTAAAAGTTACCTGATATTTTTAATCGAGTGTAAATCATTATTCGGAAAATGAAGGAAAACTTATCATATTGTCTGTTTATTTGGTTCAACAAGACTAAGTTATGGTGACACTGCATTCACAAGCTGATACACACAGCAAATCAAATTGGGCAAGCCACGCACATTTACATTAAGCCAAACCTGATGTTCCAACATCACCGCAAATTTTGAATAACTCGCATGGACAAACCTCTCACAATAATGCAGAAAATATTACCTATATGTTTAAGATTTTACACCACAACTTTTCTTTTGGAGACTCAAACGTTGAAGCCATTGCCTATGGCACAATACAATTTTCTATGTAAGCGGACCTGGAGGCATTGTCATGGCTGAAGACCGGTAGACCAAAGGTAATAAAAAGTGACGATCACAAGACAAGACAAACAATAATGAGCAAAGCCCTTTAAGACCTTTTGTAATCTAATTTGGCCATATGATGTCAGAGGGGTAGAAGGATGGAGGGGGAACAGGTATGATGAAGGAACGGATATCGGGCTGCCACCGAGAACATCTGTTCTGTGGAGGCACCAGCGGCCTTCATTAACGATGATTATAGTGCTGCCGGCAGCTCACAATAAAAGTGTCCATGCGCGTTGCGTTGGGCTTGCAGTGCACCTGGTTGGCCTGCAGCTTCTGTGTCATGCACAAACTGTAGCACTATGTCCTGGACTTCACGTGGTACATAAATATTCCATTGTTTGCTTGTACTCTTTACACGGGATTCCAGGTGGCCGACTACGACACATCATCTCTGGTTTGTTATTAAGGTACACTCTTTGTTAAGAATATTGTAAGGGTCATAAGAATAATTCACATACGCAGGATTTACAATGGAAAGACAACTTTTCAATATCAAGTAAATTAAACATGCTTATCAAACAATATTCTGTCAATTTAAGCACCCAACGAAGGTGCTCCAACATCATACAGAAGTGTCTCGTGCATTAGCAGGAACAACTGCGACATTCCAAAATTTGTCACTAAAGAAAATTAACTTTATGATGTCTTCAATTTTGGGTAGGTGGAGCATCTTTTTAGTGTGTAAGTAACATGTTCGTTTGATATATTGATGCTGTAGGTCACATCTGCTTCTCTAGATCGCTTTGTAACATCTATGAACTGATATGCAGTTTTTTTATTAGGTACCCGAGAACAAGCCTTGGGCAGTATTCACAATTTTGAGGAGGGAGGTTGTGCGACTGAACTTCAGTGTAAATATCAACACTGAGTTAATCAGAAATAAGTTTTTATTCACAGCATAACAATCTGAACACGTAGGTATTTGAGAAAAGTTATTAAAGTATTTTGTATGTAGACCTGCAATACTTAACATTTGAGTTACTAAATGAGAGTTATTAAAATTACTGAAATTAAGTAACATTTGCTTAAATATTATTTTGGCTACCTAAATACTTTAACACCCTGAGAACTATAAAAACCATAAAAGTATCAGGCTGTAGAGAGTTTGTTGTCATATCATACCACAAAGCTGAATTATGTACTTTTAATGCAATAGTAGGCATAGCCTGTATGTAAGAATGTATATACTGTCTTTGGAAGAAAAAAAAAAAAGGGGGGGGGGGGGGGGTATTTCTGTATTTGTGCATTCTGGGGGGGGGAGAGGGGGGGGGGATCTTGGTATTTGAGGTTTGTGGATACCGTGCTAAATTTTTATGTTTACAAGAACTTCAGGTAAGTGTGACAAGATTAGTTGTCATTAATATATTTCAAGTACCATATATTAAAAAACAGTAAAATATCTTATTCATTTGACAGTCAAAATACAATTTCATTTTCGTGCATCCTGGGTACAAATTTCTTGCAAGGTAAAAAAATTATCAATTTATAGACTTATTACATGGACTGTTAGTCATTTACATAAAATATTTATAAACTAAAAAAAAAAATGGGATTGTTACCAACCTGCAACTGTTTGAACAGCTCTTCACAGCTTCTAAAAGTCATTTGGGAGGAGGCACATGCAGTTTGTTTACAAAAACAGGCAGTCATATGTTGTTTGTTTACAAATACTGTAGTCACATGGTGTTTGTTTGCAGTCACCTTCAATGACAGTTCATCTGTGGCAGAACGATACATAGCCACCCAGATGCCATTGGCACTCCTTTCCTAGAACTGTCAAATTTGAGACCACTTATATATAAAATGGACTATAACATATATTTGCCAGCAAGGAAAGTATGGTATTTGGGGTGGCAGTTGTATGAAGAATTATTTGCACCCTTGTAGGTTGGTCACTCTGTCAAATTTTACTGAAGTTATATGAAACAGAGTATAACAGGGAATGAAGTTTATTCAGACAATGTTTATTCTTTTAAATAAATTAATATTTCAAAAACAAATTATTTCCCGCTGCTGCTTTTGTTTCTGCTGCTGTAGACAATAGGCTCTCAGATGCCCGACTGTCCAAATGACCAACACTCTCTAAGTTTGAGTGGCGTCTGCGAAGCTTTGTAGCATGAACCCTAGAAGCTATGACCCACAAAGTCACCTGCAACTCCTTCAGTATCTTTTTTATTCTGTCTTTGTCTTTGCTCACCATCACTGCGTGTACTGGACATCAGGTAGCGGGCTCCTGTCCTGCTGACTCCACCTCCAGTGCTCAGGCCAAGGCATCCTGCATGTTGTGAAGTGCAGCCAGATGTACTGCTTGCCATGCCTGTATGTAAGCGATGGCATCTATGAAAAAGCTGACAGCGGTGATGTCACATACCTCCTTGGGGCACCCTTCCAGAGATAGTTGGGAACACTGCACAATGTCTTGCCATAGCTCCTGCAGTGGCTCCCCTGGTCGCTGAGTGCGCCTCTGCAGTTGGGTATGGTATGCACATAGCAGGTGTCAGTCACCTAAATGTAGATCCAAGGCCACCACCAGTGTGGGGTAATCCAGCCGATGTTACTCTGGCAGAGATTGTAAAATGCTGAGTATGGATCCTCTCAGTACTGTGGTGAGGTAGTAAGCCCGCTGCTCGGCTGACCAGCCATTAAGGGTGGCGACTATTTTATATTGGTGTTGGTACTCTTGCCAAGAAGTCCGAATATCATAAGGGGTGGGTTTAATTGAGACCCCTTCCCCACTCGTGGATGCGCGACACCAATGCTGCAGAGCTGCTGACTATCTTTCGATGTTGCAGTGTTGATTACGACTTGCATTGCTTCTCCACTTTTGATGGCGGCCAGTGTGGTGAAAGTGGTACTCCGTTGCTGAAGAAATTCCTCGATCTGCTTCTCTACTGCACTTGTGTTCTGTTTCTCTTCATCCTCGATGCTGTCCATACTTTCACGGACACTGTCCACTACTTCAGTTACACTGTCAATTATCTTGTGTCCACATAGTCAATTCCTCTTGTTATTTACTAACTCGCTAATACGTTCTATTTTCCTGTCTACATTAGTTATCTGACTATTTACAGTACGTACTTATTTGGCTATTTATATATTTTTCAAGCTATTTACACTTGTGCTCACATTAAACCTCTGGCTATTTACATCGTCTTTCAAGCTATTTACACTTGTGCTCACATTAAACCTCTGGCTATTTACATCTTCTTCCGAGTTATTTACACTTGTGCTCACCTTAACCATCTGGCTACCAAGCCCCTCAATTAAGGCTCCCAGTGCTTCCAGTATTGGAGCAGTTGTTCTAGTTAGCATGCACTGTGATAGTTTTACTAAGTTTTAATCCCTCAGCCTTTAACAATTACAATTAATTTGTTTTAATGACACTAATTATTAGTATATTGCCTACCTTAATTTACAATTGAATAATTAATAACTTCCTCCAACCCACTTCTGACAAGTGTTAAAAAACACCATAGGGGCATATCTGAGTTGGTGAGGGATGACAGGTCTTAATAAAAATAAATCAACTAAATTTACCTTTTAATTTATCCACACAGCTATCATTTTAGCATTAAGTATAGATCACCACTATTGATTTTTTTATTTCTCAGCGAGTAAAATATTTTATGTATATTTCAACTCAAAACAACATCCTTCTTAATGCCTCTGCTTATAGTCAATTAACTCATACTCATCATTGACACATGAACAATCTGTCTGTTGACATAGTTTGTAATGTCTTCCACACATGCATCCAGTCCAATAGTCCAGTGTGCCAGTCATACTCATCACCGCTCTAATGTTCGCAGTCACATATTTTCCTCCAGCTGGTCACTTCCGGCGTTATTCGTTGCTCTTATTCGCACAATCACCCAGACTCCACTCCACTCATCAACTGCTGGCTCAGAGGCCCGTCACACTTTTATACTCACTGTCCTTGATGTTGAAAGTTCAACACAAGTCATGCTGAGAGAAACTAGGACACTAAAGCACTAGAAAATTTTTCAGATAAACACAGACGTCCAATACAACCAAGGGAAAGGGAGGGTTATCATGGCACACTGCAGGGATACACGTGGAACTCTAGTCCTTACATGATACTGGAGCATGTCCAGAATATAAAGGGCCGCGAGACCTTTCTGCAGGGCACGAAATGAGGTGTAGCCAGGACAATGTTGCACTTTGGTGGAATTCCCTTCACTTGCATACCTGGGCGAAGTTTGACCGTTTGAGGTGGTGAGGTTTCCGACCATGCTATGATGGGGTTAGCTTCGGTGCCTGGAGGGTTGCAGTGCAGGGGCTTGTTCGTACTGGTTGCAACAGGTGAAAGCTGAGAGTACGACATTCCCCAAAACAACAAATTATCAAGGCCAAGTGACCTGTTCTGTTCGCTCAAGTACGCAGCTAATAGTGGGCGCGTGTCGCTAGCAAATTAGGTGAGTAGCGCGAAGAGGTGTAATTGGTAGTCGGTGTGGTCGGTCTCTGGCGGAAGGGTGCCGCTTGCTCCCGGGGACTGAGGTACTCGAGTCCGGTGAGGATTGAGCTAGGCTCCAGCAGGTATTTAGAGATAGTCTCAACCCATTTTAGCTTCTTACGGTTACCACTGCAGAAGTATGGCATGAGGTCTAAGATAGAGCACACTACTATCGAACCTTGTAGAAGTAATGCATCACGTTAATGTTTCTCACAATAGTGGCACTGAATCCACTTTTTTTAACTCTAGATCAGTGGCAACATAAAAAAATAAATATTGCATGCAAAAGGTTGGACAGGGAGTAGAGTACCATCAGTAAGCATTCTTTGTCTTTTGTCTCTTGTCACATGCAACTAATGGCTTGGTGTAGCTGCTGATGACTTATATGGGGCTGGATCTGACACAGCTTTGTTTGTTCAAGACATAATGGTTTGAGGGAAGGACTGAGGAGGGAGGAATAAAGTACATTCACTCCACAGTTGCCACTGGGCAGTGTCTCAAACAAACTGTTTACTATCTAAGCACTGTGGTACAACACTTAACCCACATACGAATTGTAGCGTTGTCTGTAGGTTAGACATGTTTCCTTTCAATACACTGCCAATATAAAATCACAAAGGACAACAGGAAGTGAAATACACACCCTGCTGGACCAAACTATGTGCAGCATCCGAAAGTTAAGTACAGTGTTGAGTTCTCTTGCCATTTTTATTACCTGTCCAGCACTTAAGGATTTTTATCTTTTCCAGCAGATGGACAGGTATTTAAGTCTAAAGTTGGCTGCAACAGTAAAATGCCACACTCATACAAAAATCTGAGAGACCTTATTATAATTATAGTGACTTTTGTAAAGCTCTCCTGGTATCCACAGCTTTTCCATGATTTCCGTAACCAGTAGACACCCTACAGTATTAATTTGGATGTACATCACAGAAAATCGTTTGAAGTCATACAAAACCAACAATATAGCATTAAAACTTGGATATAAAATTAATAAAATAAAAGTTTAAAAAATTAGTTTATATTGGCTGTTGTAAACAAACACTCAAGTAGCATACAAATAATTCCATAGAAGGAATATAGCCAATTATCACAAGAAAAACAGAACACAGAATGAACAACCAACAGATGAACAATACTACTGGCAAACAGAAAGTTGCAAAAAAAACTACACAAAACAATTATGAAAGATAGCATAATGGATAAAACATATACATATATAGAAGAAACAATAACAGCACAGATGAACTCAACTGGCTACCTTCAACAAGTGTGACATTTAGGGAACTGGAATCTGTACCTTTCTTCAACTTGAAATAACTTATTCTCCTTCAATACAGTAAAACCCCTTTTTTATACTTATCAATTGACCAGAAAAAATGTAAAATGCAGGAATGTGTACAAAAAGGATATTTGCTCTGTATGAGCATTACATGGGGCCATAAAAAAACTGGCATGAAATACAAGAGTGGAAAATCAGATGTGTAAAAAAGGTTCCACTGTTTTTGTTTGACATAAAGTCAAGTTCATCACTGAAAACAATATCAAAAATACATCTTCCTTTGCCAAGTACTGTACATGAAGAATATTTTTTTTAATCACCATTCTCACCGACTGCTAGAAGTAACAGTTCTGCTCCCAGTGTTACTGCGTACTCCGCTCCTCCCACAGTACTTATTACAGACTACAACAGTAAATGCATCAATGTGCCCTTACTAGTCAGAAGCCCTGTCCACCACAGCCATTCCTTGAGGTATCCAAAACCACCTGCAGATGCTCGAACAGCTCCTGAGCGGCTCAACTTGATTAATGCCTTCTTTTTAATAATAAAGCTTGAACCTGCAAGCAAAGTAACATCAAAATTACAAGTTATATCAAACAAAAATTTCAAAGATAAATAAACAATTGGAAACAAGTTGTTTTACATCAAATATTCTATACATGGCAAAATTTCCATTTCATAATTTGACACTAACCACCCTACAACACATTGGACTACTATTCTGCAGAAGGCTGGCTATATGTAAGCAAGTTTCCTTCCCTTCATGCAAGAACATTGTTTCAATTCACTTCCCATTAACAAGCCAGCCTGCTCCATAAATGGTTTTAATGATGGCAATACAAGGCTTAAATTATTAAAAGGATAATGCCAACAACATGAATTGAACAAATCTTGAAGCATCCTTATAATCGGTATGCTACTGACAACCGCCTTCCCAATTTAAAAGGCTTAGTTATATTTTTCTCTCCCAGTCAAAAGGTAAGACTTGCACGATTATATAATATATTATTAGTACCCTCACACTTTTTAATCAAACTTTTGATAAATTCCCCTGATGTATAAAACGGCTGCTTGTTTCTTAATAAATTTAAATAATGCATCAAAAATGTTGTACACTTCAATTATTAGTAAGGCACTTCATATTTTGTTACATAACAGTTCCATTATATTTTGTCTACAAATTGCAACAGATTTTTATTTCAACTAAAAACAGTGGGATAAGTACTAAACTTGTAACAGTTAGTAGAAAATGTTCATACATGAAATGTGTATTATTACATTGAATTCTGATATGCTATTTGTAAACATTTTACTAATATAATTTATTTTTGTGTGCTGAAATCTTAAAACGTGTCCAAAAATGAGATAATATAAGGAATTTAAAAGAAAAATGTTTAAAGCATACACATATGGCAGAAATATGGGTGAATAATACCAAATACATGTGATAAATTAGTCAACCTATAACTGAAAAAAAGTCAATTAACTGTATCTAGAAGTTTCTGCTCAATTTGGAAGAGAAATCTTTTTCAACAAGATATAAAAAAACTGAACATTTACTGTTGCAAGGGGTTTTTGTTGCACAATCCATACGAAATGAAGTTTTACACTGTATTTACTGTTCCCAAAGAATTCTCAAAATATTCAGTACCTTCTTTAATCAAAATAATTATTTTCACATAATTATGCCAATATTTAGTAATGTTTTCTTCACTTTTATACTACAAAACCTTTAATAAAAAAAAACTAAACACCATTACTAACTCTGAGAAACTGGCATTATACTCCATCTCAGCTATGTAAGGTAAATGTTATTTTTTGCAACAAATTATGCAATTTGCAATGCTTGCCAATAGCTGACTCATAGCTTCAGCACATTCATGTTCACAGCACTTTTTTAAAAATGGAGTAAATATAAATCAGGAAAATTAAACAATTTTATTTAAATTTCAAAATACTGATGGAATGGTTTGATTATCAATAATTTCATTCTCTCAATTTCGGCTAGAATTTGAAATCTTCAACTTTTTAACCTCCACAAATTTGATTCTATTCTATAGTTTACTTATACTGTTGAGTGAAGAAACATAATGAAATTATATTACATTTCTGATTTAGCACAGTAATTTTACAATTGCAATTTTGTTTTTGCAATTTTCCCATTATGAATTATATAAATGATTATTATGCTATAAACTTTCCCATTTGAGATGTTTATAAAATACTGAAATTCTGGCAGCAATAGATAGATTGTCTGCACATGATGGTTATCCTGAATTATTTCTTACAGCAATAACATGAAGCCAAAATATACTGCTCACAGAGAAATCAAAATACTTGAAGGAGAAATCACAATGCTATGGAATCAAATACATAAAACTACGTACAATATTTTGCAAGGATAACCACCGGTGCAAATTCCATTAACAAATGATAATATAATTACAGAGTAATGGCATACAACACAATGTGCCCTCCTGTGTAGATAATACAAGTGGCACAGAGTTGTGCAGAGCCACAATACTCCCCTGCAGTATATTCCACCATTCTTCATCAAGTGCTGCAGGAGGCAGGTGCTACGAGATACTGCATCTCAGCATGTCCAGTATTTGTTCAACTGGAAACCAGGGAGTTTATACTAAGTTTCTCAGGTAGCCTGTTGGCAGGTCTCAATGTCAATCTTGACAGTCAAATCCTGCAGATTGGGGGACGCCGTTTGAAACGATAAGGAGCAAAATATGCCCAAATAGTTATTCTAAGGGCACTATCGTTTAGAGACCTCGCTACCTCTGCAATGCTCATTAATTTTTGTTTGGTATTGCCTCACCAAAACATTGAGGTTACATTGCTCGCCTGTGTGTGTAGACCAAAACCACAAATGCAGTTGTAATTAAATACTAATTATTTATGCCTAATTACGATAAAACTGAGATATATAATGTTTCGTTTGTCCAGAAAGACTACGTAAAGTACATTTTCTTTCTGTGGTAAATTTTTTAGCTATGGTAATAAATACTAATTGTATAGGACAACAAATTGTACTGAAATTATTTTTTGGGTAATGATGGGCATGTATATTAAATATCCACATTACTGTAATAATACATATGGCCATGTGTTTGATGTAATTGCCACTAAGTTTCATGACTTAATGATCACAGGCCTACCAGTTTTCGCCATTTGTGAGGAATTGTTTTTGTACAGGCTTATTTTATTGTAATTGCTACAAATAGGTTGCATAATTATTGATTGTAGAAGACTTTTACAGTTCTAATTAACTATTTCTGTTATAATTTGACAGGCCTAACTTTTATTGTGTTTGTTCACTGCCTAAATGTGATTTTTTTAAGGTACTGGTGACAATGCCTTTACACAGAACTTCAGCAGACTTTTGTTTTCTCGTAGTTCATTTTACTGCTCAGTTGTGAATTAATGATTTTTTTAATGATGCTCTCATCAGTTAAATATGCGAGATTCACGTTCTTTTTTTAATGAATTTGTTACATTTTTCAAGAGGCGTACAAAGAAGACAATTCTGATTATACTTCGGGCCAGGTAAGATTTTGTATACAAAACCATGTAATTTGAAACGGGCCCTTAACATTAGGTTACGGTTACGTAACTTGACACACTATATACGCTTGTATGTATACATGCATACAGTCCATTTGCGGTACATTGAGCCCTTCAGGTCCCACTAATGGCAACAATGTATAATTACCAAGCGGCACAGCTTGGAAATATTGTCCATAATTCATAATCAACGTACCTGGGAGCAAACAGACGAAAGTGTGCTTGTGATTTCACACAGTAATGGTGTGATTATTAAGACATATTCATTACAAAGTGCTCAAAGCACCACAAATGAACTATAGCTGCAGTAATAAAGACTGTATAGGTCTGTACCAATCAGTATATTGGAATTGTTTATCCACACGTCTTGTTGCCATGGTACAGAACCTTTCGCTGTCAGAAAATACTGTGCAAATTATTCTTGTATTTCAATAGCAGCTTCTGCACTCCTTCTAGGAACCCTGTGAAGAGGTAGAAACAATGTTTGGTCCGCTGTATCTCTTCTCCAAATCCCACAGATCACTTCACGTGCCATTGCACTCTACGTCAAAACTTCCAAGTTATGTGTAAATCCTTGATGGAGTACTGTTTTGTCGTAATAAGTTATGTAAATGTGCCGCTGTTAGCACAAGCAATGAGGCGGTACTGAGTTCCAAAAGCAAAGGTTTTCGTAAGAGACGAAACACAAACTAAAATCCCGAGCGGATTTTCCACTGTTCGCCTAGCACGACTTACTCTGTAGTTATAAATACGTCCTTTCATTCCCTTATCATGTTGTCCTGGAAAAGGCTTCATTATGTTATTCGATAGAAGAAAAGCGCCATCTGCAACAAACACTGGTGGAATTGCCAGGGTCCTCCCTATCAAGGGGGAGGAGTGTGGCAGGTTCAGGCAATTGTCTGTGAGCTGTTTACAGAAACGTGTTGCTGCGAAACACCTCCATCAGATATTCTCCCCTGACAACCAATATCAGCAAATAGAAACTACAGCCATGAAAATGATACTAAAATATGGTTTGTAGTTAAAAATTCTGTGCCAGACAATGAAGGTGCTTGAAGAGACACGTGTTTGCCCCCAATCGATCCACAACAATGTGGAAAGTTCCACCGCATGTTGAACTCCCTGTCAATCTGTTTTCATTCATTTGCAATCCTGGGTACCTGTAAGTAAGAGGGTATTCTTAGTATCATTTTATATTGTCTAGATTGTAGCAAATACAGTAGATAATATCAGGCACAGCCTATCCTTTCACATTGGAGATGGTGGAGACAGGTACACTAGCGATACCAAGACAGCTAAGAGTGCCTATCATGGAACACACTCTAATATAGTGCCGCCATCTAGAAGTAGCATAAATAGTCAAATGCAACTAGCTGTATTGGTATGGGTCCCATGTACTGGTCCGTACTCAAAACCGCATGGTGCGCTGCTATAAGTTTTCGCCGAACAGGGTGTTTATTCTTAGTTTCTGAGGAAATCTATCGGCAGATCTTAATGTCGAACTCGACAGTCAGCTCCCTGCTGATCAAGACAAGCCGTTTGAAACAATCGGGAGCAAAATGTGTCCAAATAGTTATTCTAAGCGCAATATCGGTTCGAGACCTCCTTACCTCGGAAATCCTAGGATTTTATAGACCACCCCACCATAACTCGCTTCCCCTCCCTGCTGGTGTTCAGGCAGGCAACATGACGAATGGAAACACATGCTGTGCCTGCAATAATGCACGATTAAAGTAAAACTATTCTTATAAAATGTGTAATTTAAGTGGTTAGTTAATGCATAAAAGTGCACGTACATAAATCTATTATTTATACATTGTCTTATTTAAAACAAATACTATTCAATTTATTAAAGTGTAACATGGGATATTGAGTGAAATTTCTCGATATGACTACGATCTCATCGCAGATGCTTGACTGAGAAAAATGGTGACTCTTTATGGTTATCTGTTTTACAGTATACACACAGATAGGCTGTTGAAAATATTCTTCATTTTAAAGGAACATACTGCTTCAAGTATAAAAATGACTGTTAAAAGATGAGATAATTCGTTACATAGTATTCCCTCTTCCCTCTAACAGTCCTAAATAACATTCACTGTGAGGTATATAACAAAATGTATAGAAGACAATACGTAAAATGTCATTTTAATAAATACAATTGTAACGTTTGTTTAGAAAATTACGTCAGGCCTAAACAACAAATCTTACATAATACAGCGAGTAATTGATTTGTTGTAGGAATGCAGGAATTCCCATTACTAGTGAGGTGACGTGCTTCGTACACAAAGACTGTAGCCTATATAGTTATTCATAAAATGATAAAAGCTGCCCATTTAATTAGTTTTATTATTGCACGTAGGTATGAGGTATTGGGAGGGGATTTCGTTTATAACGTCTTTCTTGAGACTACATTATTTTGATGCTCTTGCGAGTGTGTGGCATTTTGAGTTGTACATTGTTTCGATGGAGCATTGGTAAATTTTGCTCATATGGAAATAACATTTTCATTATTGTAACTTTAATGAAAAACAAAACGTGATACATATGTTGCTGTTCCTATTCATATAGATACAGCAGTACACACACGTACACTATCCAAAGTTAACCTTACACTTGTTGCATTTACGATACAGACAAATAAATATTATTCCCGCACTACAAAAATGTGGAAAGTACAGCTTTTTCAGGCCAAGTGCATCACAATAATTATAGTTGTTTTACAAATACATTATTTACAAAACACACAAACTTACTGTTTGTAAACATCGCAACCTCTTGAACATGCATTTTTCTAGGTTAATCCTTGCATGTGTACTTCACTAAATTAAACTTGTTCGATGCAAGCATTAAATAAATTATTTGCAGAATTATTAAGTAAAATCAACACTGTGCACGTTTCCTGAAACTAACAAACTTAACTACGGAAATTATATTTGTCAATTCATTGCAGACGGCGTTTAAGAAAAAGAACTAGCAGTTTTACGAAGCGGTTTATACGCGCCAATTAGTATACACATTTCACTCAAGAAAATGCACTACGACCAACTATGCTTGAAGAAAGCAAATACACAAATAATTAACTACAGATTCATTATTCCAACAACACCAACACGATGCTTGTATAAACACATAACTTCTCTGCCATTGCTACACTACATAATTAACTCAAGATACAGAAATATAACTTCAGACTCCCGAACATGTGTGATACAATAATATGCATATAATAATGTTCCACATAATTGTAACCTTTTGTATGTTATGTATTATGTTTAAGAAGTACGAAATGATCAGATATGCAATAAATATGGCCACCACGCTTCTCACTCCCGATCGGGATGCGGCTTTCGACAATATCACAGCAGGATACAGATACTCAATGCGTCATCACATCAAGGCAGCCTCCCAAGAAACTGAAAATGACAGATCCCACGGCAGAGGAAGTATTTCAAATAATGAAAGCTGTATGGGAAGGGCGAAAAGAAAAAGATGAGTACGACCTGTTTGACAAATTTCACCCAAGTTACATAAACTTACCAATGAGCAAACGAGAAAAACGTCCAACATGTTATAAATACTGTGTTATGGGAAGCTACACGTGGGAAATATGACAACTACTGTGCTGCTTCACCACGTTCGCAATACAGTCATGCCTTTCAGCCAGGGACCATGATGACTTACAGTGTGCCATCATCAAGCAACACGAATTCAACGACATGCCTGTCTGATATTACTTCTGTTCTTAAAGACATTCCAATAGAGATCAATGTGCAATGCCATATAAACCATAAACGTTACAAGTTACAACCATGGTTACGAGGACACCCTCATCATCCCACATCTTGCTAACTGAAGTTCTGACAATCAGGTGTAGTCAGGGCAGTAGACATATAGTGCGACATTGTCTGATGTGCTTCGTGTAGACAGGTAATGGTCATCTGACAGAGGTCGTGCGACCAGGTGCCCTGGTGTTGCCGCAACTCACGCAATGTGGTCGCGCGACAGGGTCGCTTGCCCAAGTCGCTCCAGTGTAGACGTGGCTTAATGCATACAGTTATTGTTATGCTAAGGCTACCAGAAGGTTTATCATCACTAACAGACAAGTAGTTACACAAATTTTCTGTTTCAAGACATTTTAGATTATTATGTTTATATACTTTATTACAGAAGAGCAAAATAGAGTGCAATCACTGTGGGCCAAACCCATTTCCCATAAAAATAATTAATTTTTCCACTAAATATAATTTTCCTAATATTAAACCGTATCTTTTGAAAACCACCAACGTCGTTAATGAATTCAGACCATGGGTTTGTCTTATTCCTGTAACAAAAACATTTATTTTTTAAATTATTAAATGTTTAAAAGTTTAGCCAATAAAGGTCATTTGACATATTGCTGTCATAATAAATGGTTTCAAACAAATTGATTTCACAACCAAAAACAATTTATCTCCTCCCATTCGGACTGTTTTTTTATTAAACAACATTGCACATGGGTTAATATTTATAACTGCATGCCCATCGTTAACTGTGACTGTAACATTAAATGTTCTGTAAGCAATCATATGCTGAAGTTCAAAGTTTACAGAAGGTAGCCTTAGCAGAACAATGATAACTGGATGCCTAAGTGCCGGGACTGCTCCTTTGTTTTCATGAAGTTTGTGTATTACGGAACAACTGCATACATAAAGTGAACCAGCATATCGTCAATTGAGCTGCATCACAGCTGTGCTGAATACTGTGCCCTCTAAGTTCTTAATTACCATAATCCCTAGTTTTTCAGGTGTATGAATTAAACTGCGTTAGCCTTAATTTGGTTTGGAAGCATTGGGAAGGGATCACACTTCCCATAGGCAGGCATGGAGGACCAATCACTGCAGCATAACCTGCAATGCTTACAGGTGGTTGCTCCAAGAAGGCCGCTTTATCACATTGACCTATTGAGCCCTTGCCACTTGAGAGGCTATCCTTCAGTTTCTTAATACCATTTGCAAAGTTTCGTTCTACTATATTAGCTGGGAAGCTTACAAACAGAAAGGTTGGCATTACCACTATTGCTCATGCCTACCTTAACTTCATGTTCTACAGTTAGCATGCCCATATCAGTTTCCACAGTGTCTCTTGCAAGTCACAATTTTGTGAATAGTTCAGTTTCGTACAAATTGTTCTCATTCACACTTTTTCTTCTAGTGCGAGTTATCAGATATTACCTTATTTTTGGACCTGCTACATGTTGTTGAGCGCTTTTGTCCTTTCTTTTATATATATTTTTTATTTATACGTTTGGTATGAGTATCTTGTTTTGTGACTGTTGGAATGTATGATTTGTTTTGGATTTTTCTTATTGTTTTGGACTATTATTATTGCACAATGAATTAGATACATGTACGCACTAAATTAATTTATGTTAATAAACTACCACAGCCATAGCTACAAAATTTTAAGCATAAAATATCACTCATGTTTAGTTACATAAAGCACACTTCATACTCTCTGGCATGTTCTCTTTCTCTTTCTTGGAACGAAATCATTAATGCTCAATGGTGATCCAACATGTGGAACAATAAATGTCCACAAGAATCAGAAACTTTAAAAGATCACATATCTGGCCCATATAAAGATACACAGCAAAAGAGTTTATTTTAGATGGTTAAAATTCCTAAATAGATTTTACTGAATGTACTGGTTACTTTCTGCAGCTTTGACCACCCAGAAAATAAATGATGTCAACAAAATTAGTACATTACATATTGAACATAAGTAAATTTGAATGTGTAGTTGAAATTTGTATCATAAAGACTGAAATTAAGTAGAGCTTATTCCCCCACTGCTGCAATGCAAGGAAACTGAGTTTATTACAAATTTGGCCTGGCACAGTTAAAGTTATTCACAGTGACTTCATCTGCTCAAAAATAATAATTTGTCACAGAATTATTCATAGTCAGATCTTGGTGCAAGGATGATTCAGAGATGATCTTCCTCGGAGTTAGTCTGAGGTTAGGCTTCAATATGGGTGGACTAACTATATAGCATTCATAAATCCCGACTAGAGTGGGACTAACTTTAGTCGAGGAATTAAGTGAAATATTTTGAATGTACTCCATTGCTACACTATTTCATCACAGAAAACCAAGACTTGGTTTTCTGTGACAACATAGTGTAGCAATATGTTGCGCCACCAGCGCCCCGTCGTCAGCAAGGAACAGTATCTTCTTCCAGTGTAGTGGCTTCCTCAGTGTCTGCTCGGCTCATTTTCCTTTCTCCTCCCCTTAGTTCCCTCTCCTACTTTCCCCTCCTTGTTGCATCACACCCTCTCTTGAATTGGAGTAGTTTATTTTAAGTAGTTGCAGGTGTGTTCCCGGCCTACTCTACTCCTACTTCAAGCCGAGATGTGCTTTGGGATGATCCAATTGTCTCTTGGGAAAATGCATTTGTCTTTCACAATGTTAACACAATATAGAAGGAAGTAAAATGAAGCACTTCTAGTGATAAAGCTAGGACCTGAGCTGCTGCTACAAGTGTTTACGTTGAGTAGTGGATAAATGGGCTGTTAGTTTGTTTAATTCACAGCAGTGACTGTGTGGCATAAGTTTGGGCGCAGATAGTAAATAATGTTTTTTTTCCTCCCAAAATTTGGTTTTGGTTTGCATGTCTAAAATGGTTTCCAAGAAACTTTCTAGTTTTTTTGCTATGTGCTAACAGTTGGATTAATCAGTAGTTATGCATTTGCTGCCCAATTAATTCATGTTCTGTTGAGATGTGTATCCACAATCCACCAAGCACGGACCTGGAGTTTTAAAGAAAACAGAAAAGTCCAGGATCAGTCCGCACCTACTACTTCAACCTACGCACTCTGCATTTAACATGCTACTGTACCAATTCCACGGCAGCGACCCGTATCTCTAACGCTACCGCTCTGTGCTGGGGCCCCATCACCGGATATACTTCCGGGCCCCACCAAGCCGCCACTTCAGGGCGATAAACAACTTCCGGTTACAACCAAGCGCAATGCACTATCACAACTGATAACACCATCCTGTTACATGCAACATACACACAAGTGCAAACATGTTGGCCAACATAAACTTTTGATCCACCAACTTAAACATAATTACTCCTTTTAGGCATGTTAAAGGGATCACATAAAGAGGTCAAGAGGGGGAATGAAATTAACCCTTCTTGCATGTCTTTTATCAATCTAATGTTATTTATTTATATCTCTGTATACCACGTTGGACGTTTCCTTAAGAAAGTTCAATAAATGGCGCTATTAACTTTAATAATAGGATTTTTGAAGGGTGCACTTTTTTTAGTATCTAGTGTGATGTCCTTGACGTATATTTATATTACTCCGTACACTTAATAGCATAAAATAAATTTTCAAATATTCCCCCTCAATACACCCTCTTTTTAATGTAAAGGAGAGGCATATAACAAACACAAATGTACTGAAAAACAATTCCACATGACCAAGAATATGCATGTCACCAGAAGTACCAACTAATTTCAGATACAACCAAATCTGATCACCAAGTTCCATCTTCATCTTCTTACATGAATACATAGACGCATTACAAAAAACACTAATTACAGCAGTATTGTTTACCTTGCCCTAATGAAATGGAAAAGTCTTCCAACAGATTATCCTGTTTTTGATCAATCTCACCAATCTCCTTTGATGCAGGCTCCCTCTCGACATGAGACCTTCTGAAGAAACACAGTAGGCAGTAGGAACCGTGCAAAGTAGTAGGTGCGGACTGATCCTGGACTTTTCTGTTTTTGGGTTTTTTTTTGTGTTCTTACATTGTTTTGACGTATATATCTACAGTGTATTAATATTTTAATTCATTTTTGCATATTATATTAATTTTTACGATAGTTAACAGATTTGATTATGAATTTTTGCAAATTTCATCCTGATGTGTATCGGAGGTGCATTCGTTCTTCTGTTTTCTACATGCCTTTTAAAGGTGTAATGATTTCTGCTTCGTGTTGAAGAGAAACTGACGTAGCATTATATACGAAGTTTGAATTGCTACCATTTGCCAACTCTCGGTTTCTTTGTGAACAATTGTTAACATTTAATGAAAACTGTTCATCCAGAAATTTGGAGGCTTGTCACATAATTTGTAAATATTTTGGTTATCTGGTTACAGCGTTCGGATTATATTTAATTGTGGAAACATGTAGTCAAATCTGAACCTGGCGTGTTCATAAGCCACCGCTTACTATGGTATTTGTGGTAAAGGTTATTCATGGTAAAGTGAGTACTTTTGAGGCCCTAGTTACTTTTTTATTTCAGCCATATTTTATCATTTAACCACATTTGAAAATGAATATTGTCATGTAAGTAATAAACACAATGTGTAGATACCACTGCACACGGAAGTTAAAGCCTAAGGCTAAAATAAAATATATTTATCGACTATTATTCAAAATGAGGACTTTTAAAAGTGCACATTTTACAGTGAATAGCCTATAATGATGTTTTATATTGTATTTTTCCTGTGTCAATGCTAAGTACAGCTGATCACATCATGTGTGGGTCACATAAATTTTTACTGGTACCAAAGACTTGTTAAGGATTCCTGTGTCTTTTGACATGTTTTAATGTCCTAGATTTTATTGCTGAAGCCTTTGGGTATTTGAAAGGTCTGTATCACTATGCAATGAAATTATTGGCTTTGATACCAAGTGGGAGTAGGTGAAATGTTACGGTTGCAACATTCTCACTTGCTCGAATGGTAAATCCTAAATACGTCAAGTTCAGCTCTTACCAGAGTTTGGTAACAATTAGTAAAGGTATGACGTGTGCCCGGCTATTGACGGTATGGCACAACCGTCGAAATTTATTGTGCTAGACCAAGTGCGCGGTTGTAGGTAGCCGACGGGAGGTGTTAGAAACCTGACTTACTGTGAAGGTCTTCGGTCTGTTGGTAACTTGGGTTGGCTGACTGAGCAAAGCTGGTGGTACAGTCCTTGGGTTAGATTACGTTGTACTGAATTGTCTCACACCGTACTCCAAGTTCCAAGCCGCTGACTCCCAGAAGTTAGGATTGGCTAGTCCGTACCTAGCTTCAATCCGGTATACTAGACCCCTCAACACCGGGTGGTAGTTGGGACTGGTTTGGACGAGCAGTGGAAAATGAATATATCATACCACGTGGACAGTAGAGATTGCCCGTAATCTCAGTTAGATGGCGGCGTCCCATTCCTCCTGTCTTTCCTGTATAGGAGGGGCTAAGGTATTCAGCTGCTCGGCAGCTAGATGAGCAATTTTTTATTCCCTACGCCTTCGGCCGTGCCTTATCTCATAAGTCATAGTGTGTTGTTTGCCACTGAACAAGATACGTCGTGCACTTTGGACGAGAAACTATTCCCCTATAATAGTGTAGGTCCAGTAGCTGATTCGTGGCACAATCTCAGTAAGTCTCTCCACTGATCCCCCATGTCCGCGGGTAGATCAGAGATGTTAAGCCATATGGTCCACCAATGCTACTACTAGATGTGATATCCAGCCAAGACCAGGCCGCAATACCCAGGCCAATACCGCCTCCAGAACCTATGTGCTCTGGTAGGTGATATAACCTAGGCTTGCTGTCTCTCCTTGGTGGAAGGTATTCCTAATGGTTGTGGCTACTCTGTTCTTTCCCTGGGTGCTCGGGGTAGCTGGAAGTGACAGGCGGCTGTCTAATGGGTGTGTACCAGACAGGAGGTCCCCAGAAGGGCCTCAGTCAAGCTAGTTCGGATTTAAAAAGTACCCGGTTTTTGTCGGTAGTGCACAGTGCAACTTATTCCTAGCGGGCGGGGTGCAGGGAAGGCGTATGACGTCCTTCTGCCGTTGGAGGTGAGAACCCGCTCATCAGCGTTCTTGGCTTCGTGGATCTTCGGCGGCACACAGCCGCGCCCGAAGTTGCTGACAGCTTGTAGGCATTCTAGAAATAAAAGCGTTAGGATAGAGAACAAAGCTGTATTTATTGAGGCCTCAATAAATACAGTGACTCACGCTATCTCCTACAAAGCAGGCGGAGTACTGAAGGTAAACTATGTTAGCCAGGTGTAGGAGATCTAGTCCTAAGCTAGAGGTAAAGTGAACTAGAAAACTAAATGTATAACTACTCAACTAAAGCTGTCTAATACGGGTGTCTGGAAGAGACAAAAGAAGTTAAGTTAAAGTAGTAAGGTATATTCGTGTTCGATGGTTGTCAAAGACTGCTGTCGCAGAGGGTAGCCGCGATAGCTACTGAGCCCCGACACACACGGACTTATACAGTCAGAAGTCTAGGCTGCAGCGGCGGGATGCGGGGAAGGCGTGTGACGTCCTTCTGCAGTTGGAGGTGAGAACCCGCTCGTCAGCCTTCTTGGCTTCGTGGATCTTCGGCGGTGCTCGACAGCGCCCGAAGTGGCTGACAGCTTGTAGGCACTCAGCGTGGGGGAAGGGGGGAAACGGCATACTTGCTGGTTGCATAACCTTGTAGCCACATGTTCGGCCACCGGTAGATTTAAGCAGCGCGCAACAACAGTGTATTGGTTTGCAGTAACAATGCTCATGTAGGTTGAAGTAAGGGTATACTTCACATGAAGAGTGATGAGTCGTCATCGGAGTTCATAGTAGTATAAACGGCATGTGTCAGGTGTAACCAATAATGTACCTAATTTGTAAATGGCGTAAACAGTCAACAATTTATGCTTATATAAGTATATTTGAAATGTTTTAGATTTTCCTTTAGTTTGCACCTAATTTTGCTAGCTGCATGGCTTTATTTTAAATGCTATAGTGTGAGAACTATAAGCCGTTTATATTATTTTTAAGGAAAAGTATTTTTAGATGGAATGGTTCTAGTACTGCCTATCTGAGGAAGCATACACCTACCTGATTTAGAGGCTGTAATAGCTAAAATAATATTTAGTATGCTCGTACTGTGAGTGAACATAGGTAATTAATTGGTTTGTAAACCTAGGTTGCTTGATATTTCAATTCCAGCATTTATAATTAATGAAAGTATGTACGCCTGGAGTGTTTTAATGTATCCAAATGAGAAATATTCATAATTTTTAATGGTTACATTTTGCAGCCAATTGTTACTGAATTATTATGTTGGAAACATTTTCATGTTTAAATTTACTACTTAATGGGAAGTTAACATGTATCTGATGTAAAAGCTATAACAGCTTAAATGATATTTAGTACACTCGTACTGTGAGAGAACATTAGTAATTTGTTTGCAAACTTAAGTAGCATCTTGCATTAATTTTGGAACTTACAAATTATGAAAGCATGTATGTCTGGTATGTTTTAATATATCCAAATGAGAAATGTTTGCAATTTTTAATGGTTATGTATTCCACCCGATTGTTAATGAATACTTATGTTAGAAATCCTTTCATGTTTAAATTCACCTGTTAATGAATATTGCACTGTATCTAAATGGTTGAAAACACATCTGATGTTATTGAAACAGCATGATGTTAAAATTAATTGTGATGTACGTCACAATGTTCAAAATATTTCACTTAATCATTCACCCCTATTGCAAGAATCTTTCAAACAACCTTTAGTCGAGGGATCATCAAAGTACACTGTTGCCAGGTTTATTGCACATTTGCATAGAAGATTCTCATCTCAAAAAAAACCTAAGGAAAGTCATATTTGAGATGACACATACATTAAAAGTAGCTTCAATCAATTCAAACAGAGATTATTCCTTTATCTAATGATCAAATATTCCATCAATAGCAACTTAGGCAATATTTCATCTGTGATTTAATGGAACATAATATTTTTAATTGTAAACCAAAAACATTGTATGACTATGTAGAGCACTGGATAAGGTTCTTGCTTCTTAAATATAAACTACAGGTTCGAATCTCACTCTTTCGTTCAATTTTTTTTTATTATGACTACATATTTGTTTCAACGGTAAGCACATGTTAACTAAATTAATTATTTCATTTAATATATTTTTCTATAATTGCATAAAAAAACTTTTTAATTTTACTGCAAGATGGAGGGCAAAAAAATTAATACACTGTACTAATACACTGACATGACAAAAGTCATGGGATAGCACTATGTAACTGAATGACTCGTAGCACCATTGCTGTAGAACAACATTGCACCGCCTAAACTGGCCTCAGTTGTGAACAAGTGGTTGTGTCATTCGGATTGATTGTTGTTTACATGCTCATGGTAAGGCGATGTGAGTTATCAGTGTTCGAATGGAGCATGATTGTAGGTGCAAGACGGGTGGGACATTCAATTTCAAAAGTTGTGGAAACTTTCAATATTCCTCAATCCAATGTGCTACATGTGTACAGGGAATATCAAAATCAAGGCATTAAGATCCACTGTGGACAACAGAATGGCAGTCCAAAGTTACTTAATCATCGCGACCAGCGGAGGTTGGGTACAATTATCCGTGCTAACAAAGCAGGAACACTTGCTCAAATCACAGCTACATTCAATGCAGGTGTCAGATGTGTATCTAGCAGATCTGTGCCACAAGCATTAGCTTCCTTTCAAGAGATATGGAAGCAGAAGACCCACCAGAGTGACCCTGTTTAATAGCATGACACCAGGCACAATGCCTCACTTGGGCTCATGAGGTTGCTAATTGGACCCTGGAGAACTGGAAACATGTGACCTCGTCCGATGAGTTACAATACAGGTTGTTTCAGGCTGATGGCAGGGTTCGGGTATGGCACAAACTCAATAAGGCCATGGATCCTAATTATCAACAAGGCACCGTGCAGGCTGGTGGTGGTTCTGTAATGGTGTGGGGTGTGTTCACATGGCATGGGGTACGTCCACTTGTCCTTGACCCACAAAACTCAATGGTAACCACTACAAAACTCTCCTTGGTGACCATTTGCAGCTGTTCATGGCCTTCAGTTTTCCTGACAACGCTGGGATATTCCAACACGATAATGTGCAGTCTCATTGGGCTGCGGATGTTCAGGATTGGTTTGAAGAGCATTCTATAGAGTTCCAGCGAATGGAGTAGCCACCAGGTTCCCCCAACATGAACTCAATCGAGCATATATGAGATGTGGTGGAGAGAGCCATTCGCACCTAAGATCCTGGACCTAGAAATACCAGGGAACTTTGGGCAGCTATTCAGACAGCAGGGCTTAACATCTCTCCAAGAGGTCTTTCGTCCAATTGTGGAGTCCATGCCACGTCGAGTTACTCCACTTCTTTGGGATAGAGGAGGTCCTACACATTATTAGACGGGTATCCTAGGACTTTTGTCCTGTCAGTATAATCTTATTATACCACGGCGATTTGTTAATTTTTTCACAGCAAAACCCTATGCACTGGTAGTATAGGATGATTTCATTTTTTTGCCAATACTGTCTTTATAATGATGATCAATTTGTATTTTAGTGTTACATACATTACAAAAATACATTATGAAATAGATAAAATGTTCTTACCCAGGCAAGATTCAAACTTGCACCCTTGTACACATCAACCCACAATGTTACCACTGAGCTACAGATACACTTCTCTTAATTAAATACTTATACTATATATTGTCAAAATTGAATTTGTATTAAAATTTTATCTAGCTTTCACTTGCGTATAATTTTAGCAAAACTGCCTTATTTTAAGTTTGACATGTTTGTTTTGACTTTAATACATAGTTAGTCCTAGGTACCCTACGTCCAGACTATAAGTTAGTCTGTACTAAAGCAAGATAATCCTTAGACTAGCAATAATGTGGTTCTCTGAATACAAAAAATTTTGTTCAGAGGATGATCTTTCCTTAGTCTGAACTAAAAACTATAAAAAACTGCCCTAAAACTATACCAGTACAATTTGTATTGCTAACCTATAAAAACTGTAGAACTCAAGGCCAGGCCAAGCCCTATGTAGAAGCTGGTCATGTCAGTTGGCTGGGCACCGTCATCTCCACTGTCTGGTGACAACATGACTGATACAAATCTGCAACATAACACAAACCATACAATAGATCTACTGTAAATGATAAATGAAATATTTAAAGACACTACAATGTAATGTAATTTCATTTCATTAGTATAGCTATTATAGGTTGATGAGCCACACTTCTGATCAGCCACACTCACGAAAAAAACATCCTTGCAACAATACACTGAAAAAACCTTGGAGAGAAAAAAATCCAAAAACTAGCACACACACCAAATGCAACTAATATATATATTGTGACAATGTTTGGACACAATACTTTAAATGTAAAAAGATATAACTCTGCCATGATACCTATTATCAGTCTTCAGCCTACTACTAAAAAAAACTGTTGGCATGCTTATCTTTCTTAGTCACATACACAACAAAGATAATGCTAAGATAAAATAATTTCCTTGAAGATTCGTCACAGGCAAGGCAATCATTGCACAGCAAACTATGTTAATATTTTTAAATACAGTAACTCTGTGATCTTAAGGAACTGACAAAGAAACTCAAGTTTGCAGACTTTTAAAATACACAGCAAAAAATGAACTTTGTCTCTCACTTAAAACATGGAAATAATAATGTTCAGCAATTAAATTCTCAAACTATAGGGCCTACCAGATTTTCTACACTACGTTTGCATAGACACACAATGAAAATGGCGGTTTAGGTTTGCATGCAGAAATCAAGAAATAGCACTATTACAAAAAACTGTTGGGAATATCATTATAAATACACAAAAATCTTAACATACTTTTTCTACACCTTTAAGGAATTAAGTAGTGTAGTTTGTAAACCATTACTTCTGGATGTGTGGTATTCCACCCCATCAACAGCAGTGTCATTAGGCAGAACCAGTTTCCAGGAAAAAAGCAGTAATAGGCTGTGGCCTTAACTGAGGAACTATGTTGGCATTTCGGAAAACCACAGAAAATTTAAATTGTAGTAGCGGAGTGAGAACTGAACTTGGGATCAAACATTACGTGGTTAACAATTCCGCCTGCCTGCAGCTATTTTGCACTTTAAAGGCCTCAAAATGTAAGAGTTTTAAGACAAACTCTCTGCTCACACATCACTTGCTTCATTGCCTCATTGCACAAGGCACTCGACTGGCATGGAGTCTTTTCAGCTATGACTCACCTGAACGCAACATTAAACAGTGACCCTATATTATTATTGCACAATAATATAGGTAAAGGTATGGTGCAGGTTTAAAGACAACTCTCAAGTTTCTGCATAGAAAATTCAGCAGCTAAAATTGAATCTGAAACACTCCCAATAAAGTAATCCTTGGACGTGACATGAGCACTTGAAACTAAATAAATCCAATAAAAAACAAAAAAATTTTAATGGACTTTGAATGAAATTGTTTTGTAGGCCTATTTGTGACATGGATGTGACCCAACTCAGTGACTGTTAAGAATTGCTGTTTTATACTAATAAATGGGGGGAAATTTCAGAAAATTATATCTATTGACATTACTAATCATGCTGAATACAAACTTCTTGGGACCATCATAATATTCACAGTAAATACTATGAAATGTGATACCTAGCGGAGAAGACTATAGCAATGAGGGAAATTGTGGGGTAGAACACAAAAAAATTTATGTAAAATAGATCATTTCATGATAGGCTGTCACCTATTACATAATATTCTTCTTGCATAAAACTCCAAGCTTTGCGCGTGCTTCGGGCATATTACTCAAAAAATCTGCTCGCATGCTTTGAATCACTGTTTACTCCCCTGCTGGTACTCCGGCCTGAACAGTATTTTTGGATGCAAGAGGAATACACTCGTACATCATGGAAATTATATACAAAGTAAAAACTATAACCACAAATTATTGTGAAGTTAGATTTACGCCTAGTTCCGTTAGATTTTCTGCATTTGACATGGCTTGGCACCAGCAGTACGAAAGCCCTTCAATTTGTACACTAACATGCAATAAAGTACACTTCACGACACTAAATACAATTTCCACGCTAATAATTGATTATATAAAAACAGTCCATTTAACTGATTACCACAACATTAATGACATAACTCACCCATGTAAACTGCAAATACAACTCCTTGGATATGTATTGTTGATAACTCATGTATAGGACATGTTTACCTTCTACTGCAATGTGTCTTAACTCCACAAACAATTGTATTTCCACACAATTATTAGATTTAACCCTATCACACAGCAAAAATTGCAAAGAAACATTACTTCAAGCATCATGAACTGCTCTCACAAAACCATCTTCAACAATAATCAGAAAACAATGGTAAAACATATATTTAAATTGCTAAACCATTCTCCAGTTTGTGCTTACAAATTGTTAATAGCAATAGTAAGCAAACAGATGACTTTCAATTTTCTTTTACCAATTTGTCACTGTCAGTGTACCACGAATATACTATGGCGGTACAGACAAATATATTATGGCAGTACACATAAAGAAACCTAGCGTACAATACGTATTTTTTATACTAATCCCTATTTCCATGGAACAAAACAGTCCCCTATTAAATTTCAACAAAGTAAACATTATAAAAACTACAGTTACAGTTTTCATACCCCTCGGACGTTTCCTTCAAAACAGCAATGATTCTTAATAATTATCATGTAAAGAATTCAGATTTACGATTGGAGAGTAAACACGTAGGAGTATTGGAGGGATTTGAGTCAGTTATGGAGTGGATGTTATCTGGACGCTTACCAATTCGCATATCCTCTGGTAGGTACTTGGCAGAATTCATGTTTCGCCTAGTTTCCCAGCAAAAATGTACATATGCACTGCTCTTGTCATCAAGTATTTTTATGCATCACCAGCATGGGTGAGTACAATAACATCACTCTTGTTTACAAGTTCCGACTATAGCATTCTGTCATTTTTCAAAGTTTCTCTGTCCTACCTACTCTTGTCCCAAAATAGTCGCAAAACTGAGATTTCACACAAAAATCTGATTCAGTCTTTTCCCAAGCAATAGCAAGAACATAGGGCCGCATCATTTTACCCACATCATATTTTTCCCCCAAACTGTTGCATAAGTTTTCACATGCAATTTGGGAAAAAATTATAAAGCAGGTTAAATTACTATTTAAAAAATTAAAAAAGAGCTACGCTACCCTGAATCGTTTCACTCATTTTGAAATTATTTGTACTTTTTTTTTTTTTTTGTAGAAAATATACTAATGCAACCATAGGATTGTGCTTCAGTATAAGAAAGTTCACGAAGGGAGTGGAAGAGGAGTTTAGTCGGGTGAGAGAACTCACCATTGGATGGTAGTCTAATTGGGAGTGTATTATTATTATCAATACATACATACCACTTTCTTGTACAGAACCCATAACTTCAGATGAGCCCCAGTTTTTATAGTTACCAACATACCAAAAATTTATATCAAGAAACATAACATGTAATTCCAAAAAACTCACTAAATTGCAAAATGAATCTTTACGATGACATAAATTTGGAGTATAAGTCTTCACATTAATAAGCACAGTTTATCAGGGGAATTTAGTATAACATTGAAACATTTGGCAACTTAATTTATATACTTATTTATTAACCATCCAACCTTTAATACCAGTAAATGTTAACTTAATGGATAGGTATGTTTGTCATTTGATATAATTTTCTTAATATAATGAGAATATGCTTAACATTGTAACAATAAAAAAACAATATATTAAACTAGTAACAATAGAAACGACAAATGGTTACATATGACAAACCAATCGGATATGACAAAACATAGTATATAAAAGAGTAAATACCACACTACCACTATTTTGCCGAGTCATGATTACCGTCGTTGCTACTTCTTCCACAAAACTACGTACTGTCGTGTAGTGAATAGCATATCTTATGATGCAACAAATATGTAAACAAATGTTTCACCCATTTGATTATCACGTGGTCAGGTCAGAGAACGTTCATATTTACCTACATGAAATAAAGCTTTGTTTTCTTTATACGCAAGAAGAACTGTCTCCTATCTGCATCAGAGTGAAAGTCTTAAACAATTCACATCCTCACACGATGATAACAAAATAACATTAACAAAAAAATGTACCAAACAACACAACAAGGTCACACCTTTACTGCTCCCATAGATAAATCAGGTGTTACGACTGCACCCTAGTAACAGAGAGAGAGAAAGAGAGAAAGAGAGTTTGGCAAGACAATACAGGGAAACATTTTCGCCGCAACGTGCGCTTGAGATGCGTCACGGAGTATCAAAAAATCAACGTGTGACTTTGTATCTTATACACACTAAGTGTGTTCGTGCGGTATATTCTTTTGCTAGTTATGCTCTTTTAACGTTAAATTCATGATCTCTAGCGTTCGTGATACAGGAAGCATTCTTTTGGTTCGATTTTCCGGTGGCAGGAGTATTTGCGCCAACTACACTCAAAGAGTAGTTCAGCTGCTCTTGCAGGCAGAGGTAGAGCAAGGACGTAGCCGCCGAAAGTTCAAAACATTATCTTTACCCGCTCGTTGATGCGGATGCTTGATGTTAAGGCTGTGGGGTGAGAGGGAAGTTGCGTAAATAAAAATTGATTCTGGTAAAGTATCGTGGTCTTAAACAAGACTTGGTCAAGACCATCTTTTTTCTCATGATGGTTATTTCCGTACCATCTTTCATAGTCTACAAACAAGACGATCTTCTTGTAGGCAGGGTGCTCAAGGCATAGCTTATTTTTTGCCACTACCAGCTTGGTATTCAAGAACGAACTTGGCATTCAAAACTTATATTTAGTGTATAATTTAGTTTTATTTACAAAACTTTGACTTTTATTTAAGTAAACTCACAGCTTAACTGATTATTATTGTTCATTGTTAGGTTCGTATATGTTTATTGCAAATTACTATTACATTTTATGAGAAGCAAATGTTTTGTAAGGACATTATATAAAGGAAGCACTATCTATTTTGTATAATGGCAACCAGGATCGGTGGAGAAGAAAGGAAGATTTCAGGTTATAGTTACCGAGCTGGGCAACTGTGTTCAGCAGTAAAGAGCACAAAGAAGTTCTGTCGTGTGGTCGAACGCCCTGAATATGTCTTCCTCCGGAAATCCGCAGTGGTTGGTACAACCCACAAGCTGTATGGTAGCGTGGCAAAATGCAGTAGCAGACATGGCCTGGGCTAGTGTGTGGCATTTCGTCCCGTCACAACATGTACCAAGCATGACGTAGTTTTCTCAAGTGACATTCCAAGTGCCTAGGCTAGTGAGGACTATCAGCCTTCATCAAATGCATAACTTACTCCCACAGAAACTATTCGGGTCTCCCCCAACCCCCCATTAAGTTCCAACACAAAAATATGGTTTATATGGCAGTTAAGCAGCCTGCGAAATAATAGGATGCCGAGTCTGACGGTTCTAGGTTATCTGGTCAAGGAGGGATGTTGAGGTATTGTGGTAGCTTCTTGATGAAAATATTACCCAGCATGCCAGTCCGCTCAGCAACGAACATAATTATCTTCATCTGGGGGGTGTGCGGCCGATCGCCCAAACTGTTTGCACCTCCTGTACGAGCCATCTGCTGGTGTTGATGATGATGAAATTCCTCTAAAATCCTTTTATGCCTGGTCTAGTATGGGTAGTCGGCCACTTGTATACGCCACTAATACCGCAGGGGTTGTTCTGGTCACCTTGCGCAATAAACACACTCTTTCGTGAAATAAACAATCTCATATACCATATCAATTAGCGCATGGAAAGGATTAACGTTCATATTTACTAGGATGTGGATGAATTTCGCTTTACAACTAATTACCTTCTGGATCAATGCTTGTTGCAGCGTTTTGTTGGTTGTTGTTGGCGGGACCAGTGCGAAAGAGGCGTCAGGCACCTTCGCCCTTACTGACCATTTCCCTGCCTCCTTGGTGCGGATCCCTTGAGCTGTCCAGGTGCGGGTTATTCGGACATACGCTATGCCAGTGGAAAAAATTGTGCAGACCGACAGTAACGGCACGATGTCGCAGGTGACTGGCTCTTGTCTAACCGCACGTGTGTCTCCCATAATTTGTAACTTACTTCCTTTTCATTATGGTGTGTATTATTCGTGTTATACACAAATGTTGTGTTCTGTTCCGATTCGTGTCTGTACTACTTCATCGTGCGGTCTATCCGGTCCCGTTGTGAGTTACTGTCACTCCGGTGCGGCTTGTGACACCATGCTGCAGTACCACTTTCACCACACAATGAGCTCTTGTTCCGCTCGAGTATGATTGTAGCCTTCAAAACCTCTTCCATGTTGCTGTTGAGGAAAGGTAGTAGCGCTGCTCGGTATTCCAGAAAAGGCGTTCCTGGAATGATTTTCAGGGTTTCACGATCTGGCAGTTGCTGGTGGATCACTTTATCAAGTGTGATTTATGTGTGATGAAAGTAGGCAGCTGTTCACCAGGCTGCTGCTCCTGTCAAAGTAACTTGCTCTGTGCTTGGAGAGATACAAAAAAACTCCCGTATCGGCACTGGTAATCATGGACATTATCTTCCCACTGTATGCCGTAATGATTTACGATCCTCCACCACTTTCTCGCTTCTTCTTTTAGTTGGCCGCCAACGCAGCTGGCCCACTCACCCTTACAGACATCATAACATTTTACATGTGACATGCACTCCTTCAGGAAGGCGCTGGGATAATTGATAGCAATTTCAGTAAACTCAGGCTGGAGTTGAAAATGTGTCGATGTGTGTTTCAGGTCACTGTCAATATCTGTGCTACTTTGGCTCTGCTTCTGTTCCTGTTGCTGTTCCTGTTCTACTGGGCAGCTAGGCGCAGGGTGAGGGAAACATTGTTGGTACAGGTTTTGGAAAAATTTCCATTGGATGATAAGAAGAGAATTGCAACAGATACGGTGTCATGGGCAGAAATGGTATTGGTATCAGCACCAGGATTGCAATGGCTCCGAACACTGGCTACTCTGCACTGGATAGCTGACAGGTGTCACGGGGACGCCACCCAAAGGTGACATGTGGTTGTCAGTACCCTCAGCCTTTCAATGAACTTCCGTATCATACACTCTGTTGCCATCTGTTCCTTCACTCTCGCGGCACGACACTGTGTTTACAATGGTAGCACAATTTGTATCTGCTTGAAATGCTTGCGTATTTTCTCCCGAACTGTCTTTCTAGTGGCACTCCTGTGTGCAGGGTTGTGATCCCATAAGTAAATCTTCGGAAATGTAGCTGGTCACGAATGTTCTTAACTGTTCGTTACCATTGTCGCAAATAATGAGTAATCCAGTTCCAGTGTTTTCCTGTGTTGCTCATGCACTCCCTGTGAATGTGCGCTTGATACTGTGCACACTCGTGAGGTACTGTCATGGATCGTGTGCACAATAATTACCTGCACAAATGCACTTGGTAAAAATTTTGAATTTAATTTAAGGTTGTAATGTCCGAATGTTCTGTTCCTGGTTCCTCCTTGCAGTTGTTTGTGGCGCGGTTGACTTCCTCCCCTCGTTCGTTCATCCTCCTCCTTCGCAGACAGTGCCGGGCAGGAGATGACTTTGAGTAGGGTAGGGTAACACAGCCAATCTTCCCTGGTTATCTTATCCCCTTTGCTCGGCGACAGGGTGTTGCAGCATTGACATCGGGCCTGCAGCCCAAAAATGGCCACATTCTCCGCTCCTTCTCGTCCTTACCGAAACAATGGCGACTACCCTGTTGTTCTGGCATGCTTCTTCCCACCGACAAACGTGCGTACTCCCTGGCATCGTCTGGGCATCTGGAAATCATCTCAATGCTGCCACATGCTATTCGGGTCGCCTAGTTGACCATGCAGATCCCTTGTTGCTGGTAAAGCCAGGAATAATGCAGGACGATTGCGGGGAAAATTTCGAAAAAATTTTACATGGGAAAATTTCTCAGTTTTTAAGATGAAAGATTTGCCACTAATTTGAGCGAAATTTGACTGTGATTGGTTGGTCGAAAAGGATGTAGGAGTTTTACCCAGGGCGCCAGACATTGCCGGGCTAACAATGTCGGGAAGTCAGATAGCTGAACCATTCCTCAGGGTTGTCCTTCAGTGGTGGTGCTAACTCCTCTGATAATAATGATAATGAAAAGTATAATATTTCTCTTATTTGTGACCTTGTGAGATATCACATGCCCATACGAAAACACTGTTACTTGTAATGTAAAGTTGTGACCATTTAAACAGAGATTACACACATTTTCCAAATGAAGGAAATTTGGCGGGTGCAGGTCCAAGCCTTAAATGCCTTGCGGCAAACCAAAAATAAACCATACCTGGAAATTACATCACTGCTGAGATTTATTTGGTACTTTTAATTACATTTACATTGGAGATCACTTACAAGATTGCTCACCTCAAGCCCATCAGCTTGGTGATACTGCCGAACGATACAAACGATACCCAGGCAATGCAAACACTGGGTGTGTGCAACGGGCGGAAAACTCGGGCGGCTGAATACTAGAAAGGTTCCTGTATGTTAAACGAGGCCAATTCAAGTTAAAAGATTAGTCCAACATGATGCTGGATGCCCGAGAGTTCAAAACCACGAGCTCCGACATGACACATCACACCGCTCGCAAAGGCGAACGACTACTAGCTCTCTCTGCGCCGCAAGCCGGCCGGCTTCGCAGGCTGGCACCCTGCGTGCACTATTTCCTTGCAAACAACAGTTACGTGCCAGGCACGTACTTCCCATGCTGGCTGTTACACATTGCTTAAAAACTAACCCCTCTAACTTAGATTCAGTAAAATATGACACTGCCAAATATGAATGATGTGGGGATGAAAACACACGAGTGAACTTAACAAAAACATTGCATACATACCCTGGAAAACACTTAGGTCTTTGCTGCAGCAGATGTCTTTATTAAGATTAAAATGTGTTCTATTGCATATTATAACTTTTGCCCTTTGGTGTGAATAATAAGAAAACTAGCAGGGTCTACTTGCATCTTTTGTCACATTCCAATGCACCTGCGCACCTAAAGCGCATACACAAACTACATTGCAGGATCTGGTGCAGTTGGCAAAATGGTTAAAGAGGGAAGGTGGAGTTCTGGCATGCATCAACATACAGACATACCACTTAAGCGACAACCTAACCTCACATTTGGAGGTTATGTTATTCTAGTGCATGGCTCTGTAAGGGCCAGAATTTCATTGCATTTATTTAGGCATCAGCCAATTAAAATACACAATACAATCATTACTCTAGTCATTTCTAATTCAACCATTAAAAATCATTTGTATATTTTGGCGATTTTTGACATGTTTTTATTATGCTATGTCATGTATGTCCATTGTTCCTAAACCACATTAACCAACACTAGACTTGGTCAGTATGATACCGCCCTTTGCACTGTCCATTCATAGCAACTAATAATTTAACTATTATCTGGGAAGCGCACACAACTAAACAAGAACAGAAACACTTTCAATTAAAATAGACTTCATGCCAAAGAACATGGTAGCGCAACGTGTTTACTAATATACAAGAAGCGAAAGACAACCCCCTGATTGAATAAATATAGCCTAACCACATAAACGCTGCAAAACCAAAAATAGATAGTACTACACTAAATTGCATGTAGGATACTTGCAATTAAATAATATTCTCACTTACATTGCAATGTGTTGCACTTGTGCACTTGGTGCGGATTATTCTATATCACAAGACCACACAGGAAACCAAAATTTACTTTCCTTAGACAAAATAATTTACGAAAATATATTTTTTTATCAGTGTTAATAATGAATAATAATAAAAAACAAAACAGTGTCCTTGCAAAATATAAACTGACATAATTACTCATACACAGCATGCGTACAGTAGTGCAAACCCAAGCACACACACTGAACCCTGGCTTCCACTCTTCTGCACACTAAGTGGGCAATAAGACTAAGTGGGCATTTCAAAAATCAAAATCATTATATTCTTCATACAACAAATAATTTTGATTGATATCTGCTTGGCACATTTCTAAGGCCTCATTTATTTGATATATTAAAAACAAACCACGGTTTTTGCAATTTTTGTTCGCTTGATCGTCGTTGAGAGCAACTGCCCAACTCAGTCAAACTGCATTGCAAATTGGTTACAAGACATAAAAATATCTCGAAAAAACTTGCATACTAAACCGATATCCAACCACAAAATCATTGCATGCTGTTTTTGCTAGCCATTTTGGCAAGAAAGCAGTTCAGATAATGTTGGTACACAGAAATTGGTTGTGCACATGTTTGTGTGTTTGTAATATCATTAATATGTCAATATAAAGCTGTACAATGATATTAGACAAGTTAAATTACAGTATACAAAATGTATACACTGGACATTGTAAAACACACACAATTTTTTTTCTAGCGAGCCTCCAAATTTTGCAATGCGAGCATGAATACCCTCACAGTTTTGTGAGCTCTCTGGAATGCATGTTAGGCCATGTTCCATTACCTCCATAATGCGAAATATGAGCACCAATGTGGTTTTCGTTTCCTTCTCACAGGTGCATCTATGCACCTTTACGTCATTCTATTTCCGGCCAATCTCACGGATATACTGCAAGATGCTGTAGTGGAAATGCTTCATGCACTGACGTCACAGTGGCTGTAAAATACCAAAAACTTGCATATATGGAGGTTAGCATCGGGGTGACAAGGGGCAAGAATGGATTGTGTGGAGTTGATAGTAAATGGGATTATTTTCATTCCTAAAGAGAATGGAGTGACTGCAAAAAACTTCAGACATTCATGGTATAAAATTATTTGTGTCATGTTAATCTGCAGTTTTTACCTCTTTAAGATCAATGTGTGCTCGAGGTGGCTGTTAAATATTTAATATTCGATTATTTTTATTATGCCTTGTTTACATATATGACAATTGTTAACTTGTTTTCGTGTTAAATTGTACGACAGGATCCCGGGTTTCGACTCATGTGGGTGGGACGATAAGTGGCTAAATGATGTTTCGGGGGCAGTGAAGGTGATGTCTAGGATGTGATTATACCCGGTTAGCACCAGACGCCATCAAGGCGACATCAATGTGGATGCTGATTCTAATACCCTCTGGGTTGCAGGCCATACGCCTGGACCAAACTCATCGCCGAAGATGACGATGATCTCTGCCCCATAGTCGGTCGACTATATACCATTGTTGATGTTGGCGGGAAAGTTGCCTAGACATTTAACACTCGCATATGTAGATTGTGAGAGCCAAACACGCGCCCATAAGTTTCGGAACAATACTTACTGACACTGACATCAAAATGGTTAACGTAAAGCCTGGTTGTGCGGGTATTATGAGGGTCCGTCCCCTTATACGCATGTAGCGATCGGAAAATAAACGCTGTGTCAAACAGTTCACAGACAGATTTATTCCGATTAATTACACCTCCCTCTAGGAGAGCATTTACATTAAACTGGGTGGCTATAACCGGCCATTGCGGTGAAACTGTAAAAGTGTCTTAATGCATACAAAGGTTTACTGCAAGACTTAAGCTTCCCAGGGGAATGCTACTCCCATGGGAAGAGGAGATGGCTTACCGGGCGTTCGAGTTGCAGGAAGAAGGTTTCGGAGTTACGTTAAAGTCTATTGTAGAGAATGACCATTTCAAAAGTTGAAGACCATCTCCATCAGACGCTACTCGCTTACTAGACTCTCCGCCTGACACACAGGCTCACAACAGCTTACACTCCAAAGCGGCTCTAATTTCTGATCCAGTTCCATCTCCTAGCATTTCATCGTGCTATTAAATAACATACATATAACAAAAATCATCAAAGAACCCTGCAACATAAAATACTTGTGAATGAACTGAACAGAAAAATATGCATATTTAAAAATATGATAAATTAACAATGCATTATACATTGCAAGAAACACAAGACCCAATAAACTCATTAATAAAGTACAACGAATAATGTTTAACATAGGCCGTGGACCCGTAAGTTCAATTGTTGTTAGGGCCCATTTCACTTTCCTCCACCTCGTTTCATCACTGGTCGCCATGGCAACCACTGGCTGATCTGCACTGGTGTGCTCTTGCACTTGCATTGTTCCTGGTCGCTCCTGCAACCTGGAGTATGCTCAGCCCATACGCAGAGTGCACTGTGGTGGGGATACAGGTCATGGCCGGACAAACAGTCTAAGGGGTGGGAGCATGTGGCACATGGCAAATACCGCCCTACCCTTTTCGAGACCATTCGTAGGCCATCCGATGTTACTGGCAGCAGCTGTAGGTTCGGGTCGACCTGTGTGACCGAAGGTGGTACCGCAGCTCCTGTGTTCCTACTGAGTGATGCACTGCTGGCAGTTGCCCCTTACTGCTAGGCCACTCCAGCAGCCTGCACTAATGGCACTGCTTCTATGTGTGTGTCCGCCGACATGACCAACGAAGGTAAAGTGAGCTCCTTGACTCACTGCCCTCGCTGTCACCTTCCTAGCCCGTGCTGACCTGCTGGTTCCGCTGTCTCCGAATGCTACTCTGCTGAACAGCCCCTGCAAACACACTTGCACCTGCATTAAAACTCTGATCTTGTAATCGTTCTTGCACTTGCTCGTCCTGCATACACATTTCCCTTCTGCTCTACTTCTACTTACACCTGCTGCTCTTCATTGCACTTGCTCTTCCTGCTCTACTTGCACTAAATTTCTTACTCTATTTGCACTTGCGTATAAAGTGTTACAAGTTCCCGGTGGGGCATACTGATGCCGGGCAACTCCTGTGCAACTTCATTTTCTCCTCCTAACCTTTTTCAAATACTGCACTTTCCAGTCTGCTCCATTCCTACTGGAGCTCGTCATCAGTGTTTCCATCCTGCGCCACCCCTGGTGGGGCTCTCTTGTTGGCATGCAAGGTGGGTTCTCTGCGAGCTCACCCCCTACGGTGCTGCCATACCTCCATTCCCTCCTGCTCTTCGCCGAGCTCGTCGCGGCCATCGTCGTCATGGGGTTTGTGCATCTGTAGCCTATGATTCAGCCCATTGTAGTGTGCTGCTATACCTGCACAGAAATCCTTTTTAGCTGTGGACTGTGGGTGCAACCATCTTGGTGCAAATAGTCTTGTTGTTGGTCTGTTCGTGACTGGCAGCCGTCTTGCTGCATAATGCTCTTGCTGCTGTCTGAAGTTATGCATGCATCACTGATGATCCCGTCAGTGTGTATACGTGCTCGGTAATACACAAGGCGAAGACTTGATCCCTCACACATGTGGGGATATACACTCTCCACTATCCTGGCTGCTGAGTAGAACAGGTCTTCAATCTGCGATCTATAATGCTCCATCCATTGTTGGAATCCTGCTACAGAGCATTCGACAGTTTGTTCTCCTTACGGGGCATGTTGTTATGTCCTGCCTATCTCTCCCTAACACTTTCACTACCACTATTTCTATCTCTATCCTTTCTCCTTGTTTCTCTCTTACTTTCAGACTATACTGGTATGCACATGGGAATGCTGGACACTAGGACTACTCATTTATTACAACTATATGTGTTATAAAACAATACTTGAAACACTACTACAGAATGACTCTTTCCTCACAATAATACTTTACATTACTACTTCAGACAAACACTTGACAGGTTCCAAGGATACAATACAGCTGAACTACTATACTGACATGAACTGATATACATGAATATTGGTTATTTATAAGAATACAAGAATATAGCTTTGCGATATGCTCCAAGATTGCCACATGATTATTACTCTTTAATTAGGCGGTCTCGATAAAGGGAATACCACCCTACCGCCTGGCCGGTCTTATGGTCACTAATAAGACATAGCTCATAGTTGGCCCAGAGCTCCCCGAACCTCAGCGTACTTCTGTGTCGCACTGACACGAACGTTTTAGCCTCACACATCGTCGTCTATCAGCGGGGGGAAAGAGAAGCATGGCTCTTGCTTTTATAGTCTCTCGTCACTAGGTCACTCAGGATTGTTATTAAAACACGGGGCTACTACTGGATTCTATAGTGCATGCGGGGTTAACTCATGTTAATTATGATTTCTAGTGTTCGGGCCCCCTGGAGCCCACTACAACGTGTTCCACTACGAAATCGTATGCCTGTAAGAGAAACGCCCCTCTCGACATTTTACTCCTTGCTTCTCACATTCTGTGCAACCACACTAGGCAACGGTTGTCGGTTTGTAGTGTAAACCACTGATACTCCAGATATGCAATGTACTTCTTCACTGCCCAAATAACTCCCAGGCATTCTCTCTAGACGTCATAATGTCTTTCAGCTGGCCCTAGCTTGGCACTCGCAAAATCAAACATGTGCTTCTCCCCATTGTCGTTAACCTGGTTCAATACTGAACATATTCCCTCCTGGCTTGCATCAGTTTGAAGATACAAATGTCTGCTCGTGTCATGGCGTGCTAATGTCGGACATGACATGAATTCATGCTTGATATCTAAAAATGCTTTCTCTGCCTCGCTCGTCCACTGAAATATTTCTGCGGCGAAAACAGTTCTGTCAAGTGCGATGTGATTGTTGGAAACCCAGGGATGTGTTCCCACAGCCAATTAATTAGCCCGAAAATTTTCGCAGCTGCTTGTGTATCTTGGTTGTGGATAGCTGACGATGAGCCTTAACTATTCTGGATTTGGTCGGTTTCCTTCCTGATCAATAGCCTTGCCTAATAAATCGATGCTGGTTTTACCAACATGCCATTTCTCAACTGACAATATGAGGCCATTCATTGCGAGCCTTTCCAGGACTACTGCTAAATGGTGTATGTCCCCCCCCCCCTGGCCAAAAGGAGTTCTACCAGATAATTACATCATCGATATATGCCCATGCATACTCACCAATAATGCCATCCAGCACACGTATCATCATTGTCTGGAATGTCGAAGGTGCGCATTTCACACCAAATGGCATCGCACCATCTGGGGCCATGAATGCAGTTTACCGCCCATCCTCAAATTTTACCGGCACCTGCCAACAACCACTTTTCAAATCTAATTACGTCCCCTGCCCCCTAAAGCATACCACAATGTGCTTAACACGTCTTTTACACTGATGTATGGTGGAAGCACACTGCATGTTACCTGATTCAGCGATCAAAATTCCACACAGAATCACCTTGTTCCATCTTTTTCGGGAGTTTATGTGATCGCGGAATTAAATTCTTTATTTTTCGGCTCAATCACTCCATCGTCAAACATTTCCTGGATCTGTTTCTTTATTATCCACAGCTGATGCAGTAAATAGCCTCATGGCTGGTGTGTAGTGGTTCCTCCTTTATTAATGGAATTGCATGCTCGGCTACTGTGGTTTCTTTCAATACATCGTTCCTGTCAAATAAGTCATGACGTTCGTCAAGGATGCGCTAAAATGCGGCCTGGTGTTTGAGCGGTATTTGATTGTCGAATTCCACTAAACTTACTTCGGGTAGGCTACCCGTCGGGCAGCAGTCCAGGTTATACCCCACGAGTCTCTCTTTCGGGCCAAAAGTATTCGTCTTGCAGCTGGTTCCACGATTCTATGCTGTTGCATCAGCCATGGTATTCCGAGAGTAGCCTCCTCGCGGATGTCCCGTGTAACCATGACTGCTGTTTTTGTCTCAATGTCCAGATCAGAATGGTTACTACAACACGTCCTACGGCCGTACTACAGTACTCTTATTTTGCAAAGCCAATCATGTGGTCTTAGGCGTCATGTCTTGCTTGTGTACCAAGTACGGTCGTACGAAGTTATGTGAAGCTGCAGTATCAATTAAAGCACGACATGACTGTCCATTGATTGAAACCAAAATGCGAATAAATGGTGGATGACTGCTAATAATCTGTTGAACAAAAATTTGTTGTGGGGTTAGTTTCATATTTGTTTTCCGAATTCTGGCGTATGGGGTGTCAGATATGTCCAACCCCTTCTCCCCTGCAACACATTTCCCTGCTGATTACGTTCTTCTGAATCTTTTATTTGTCCCATATGTGGATTGTTCGGGCATTCGTTGTGCCAGCGATACTGTGGGGTTGGGCAGTACTTACACGGATGTCGGGGTGGATAATCCAGATTCCATTCTTGCTGTTGATTGTTCACATTACCTGCTGAGTTCCGGATTGTGGCTTCCCGCCACTAGACCCCATGGCTCTGTTCCATTTCTGATAATTTGTGTACATACATGATACACTTTTTCATGTGGTGTCCCACTGTACACTTTCTCATGCACTAGTCTGCAATAACTATGGGGATGGTGATGGGAAATTTTGTTATGTGCCAGAATGAGGTTTGTTTACATTTTCCACCCTTTGCCCGTGCCGCCATTATACGTGTTTGCATCATGGCGTAGTGACTCATGTCTTCTCTCCAGAATTATTGCAGCATGCATTTAGTCCTCTAATGAGCTTTTATGCAATAGTATGAGGGCTGCAATTACTTCAAATACTTCCCTCCTTGGCAATTGTGGGTTAAATTGTTTAGTAAAGTGGTTCTTACGGGTGATAAAAGCGGTTAAAGACTCACCTAATTGTTGACCCACCAGAGTCAGTCTGCTCTGGGCCTGTACAGAGGCCTGCCCCTCGGAATCTGCACTGAAATGCTCGTAAAACTCCTCCCACTGGAGTTTTATAGTGTGTGAGGGATGTCCACCAAGAGTGTCGTTTTTGTGGAATTGTGCTCCAGCACAGCTGGCCCATTCATCTCTGCTTTCCCCATACCTTGTAAGGCGGGATACACAATCCTCCAGAAATGCCTCCGGATCTTCCATCAGCGTACCTGTGAACGTAGTCAGAGTTTTGTGTTTTGGCCATGATCGGTCCTGGCGGATACTGAGCTAGGTTCGACTCTGTAATTCGTTTCGCGACGAACTTTCTAACCCTGCTGTTTGTGGCATGTGTGTCCCTGTGCTGTTTATCAGTTACGGATTGATGAGTGGAAAATAGTGAAAACTTTGCGGGTAGGTTGGCATAATCAGTGGGTAAACAGATGTTGAAAACATGTGCGGTTAAAGTGGCAAAAATGGTATGGGTGGTTTGAATGTGTGCGGTGCTGGTGTTGAGGTACTTTCGGGTGGTGGGGGTTCATTTACATTAGCCAAGTGTGTGGTGAGAGCACGAGGCATCTCTGCTTCAAACTGCTCTCCTCCCCTACTCAGCTGACACTCCCCTCCATTACTTTGTTCAGTTCCACCTGTCACATTGTTACCATCTCGTCCCACTGTCACTTGTAAAGGTTACTGTTTACATTTACTGCCACATCATTGTCCCATTGTCCGAGCAAGTTTAACACTTGTTCACGTTGCATGTCTGTTGTTACGTTTTACATTCGTTTTACGCCCTGCCTATTTTTTTGTTGAAGTCGTATGACACAAGAAGCAATGAAATGTAACTCCTGCAACAGATTGTTATTCCGTGTCACTGATGCATTCTTGGTGATACTTTGTAACACATTGTACGCACTGAAGTACCATATTACCCTGCCCATTACACAACAAATTGTCACAGTATATCGGAAATTCATAATTTGGGAAATGTTCACCTTCTAGTTTCACTTGCATTGGAAAATTTGGAAAATTTTCACTGTCCTGCTTCACTTTACTTCTACTGTCATTTTCCCTCTCGCATACGTCACCATCGTGGGTGCTCGTAAGGCTAGTCTTCCAATGGCATTGGCAATATGTCTGATTTTCATTTGTTGGTTGTCCAGGTTTTACCATAGGGTGCAAACAATTGGGACACCACAGCTCCGACGAGTTGTCAGTCATGCTCAGTAAACAAAGCCACATGCGTGGTGGACGTGGGTGTACCAATGTGGTCGCGCGGGGTTGGGGAAGTGGGATAGCCCTCCCCAATCCCGGCGTGGCTGGCCTTCTTACTCCGGGCAAGGTTGTCAACCCGATGCATGATGCACGCAAGGGGTTCAGCTGGCTGTCGGTGGCGAAGAGTGCCGGTGGTCGGGGGAGAGGTAGCCACCACTCCATCACTTCTCCTTCTCATGGTTTCCCTCTGCTCCTCCCCCTAGTGCCATTGTGTGGCTTACAGCGAAGCCTTTTTAATGTTGACATGCTCCCCAAGCATACATGCTGTGTCCCCTAGCCCCCCGACATTGTTGTTGCCCTTGCTGGTCCCTTCCTGTCGTCTTCGACACTTTTTTTTAGTATTTTTAGGGTAATTTTTATAAAGGTTAATATCATCATGCTGGTAGTTTTCAGTATGTATGTTAATAATTGAATTATGACCGGTCATGCATTTCTCCCAATCACTTAATAATTTGCACATGTTCACATTGTTATTATTTTATCTAATATTTAATTGTATTTACCATTATTTACTGCATTATAATTATCAATAAGTGTTATTTCTGGGTAATGTTTGAGATATAGCCTGTGCGTAGATTATAAAATTTGTAGTTCCTTATTCTACCACCTTAATGTACAGAGTGGCCACCAGGGTTTCGCCACTGGTGTGTCTCGCATGACGTCGTGGGGGTGGGTATGTGAGGTCAGCTCGCATGAGCAGCAGTGGGAATAGTGAGCCGATAGTGTCTTGTCGGATTGCGACAAAAAAAACCGTGATCGAGTGAGGTGTGGAACGTAAAGTATCATTGTGAAATGGGGCGTACTGAACTAGACTCAAACTGGTGTTTGATATTGCATGAGACACAGCCCTCCCCTGAAAATGTGTGCAAAACTGATGACAAATATAGACAGGTTGTATAACGTAATGGAGGGGACGGAGCTGGGGAGGAATGAACAGTTCACTGCTAATAAAAGTTTGTGAAGAGGTTTCAAACATTATTTAAATATGGTTGTAGACCGCGAATGTCGGTAGCGCTATTTTTTAACCCTGAAAATCACTGAAATAATTACTGGAATTTGGTGTGTAAAACGTGTCGAGATGATAATGTCTTTGTGGTAACGGCGAACGTGCTGGAATTAGCACCCTGTGCTGCTGGGCGGTGTGCTACTAAAATTGTCGGACTGAATGATGGAAATCATTTTGGCTGGGGATAAATACTTGACTGTTTCTCTAGCCAAAACTTTCGCAGTGTAAGTACGTCAACATCATGGTTGCAGCGGTCAACTTAATATGGGAGCGAGTATGTCATGACAGAGGGGTGCAATTTTAAGTGCAGTGCCGATGGAAATGAAGACTATGTCTGTGGTGCGAAAACAGATTGGCAGATTTCCGAGAGCATAAAATTATGACCTGATGGCATCGCAGGCTGAGGCAGCCCGACTCCCAGCATTGTGCCGTTGCCCGGATGGTCGGGCTATCTTCATCACATCGTTAAGCCCATGGTAGGGTTGCTGCAAAGGTAGTGTGCTTATAGCATTGTTATATCTTCGTTACCGGAGTGCAACACGAAACACCCTAGTTAAGACTCGGCAGATCGTGAACTCAGGGGCTTCTCTGAGGTGGCTTTTAACATTAGTGTCAATTTCTGGGATGAGTGTTAAATTGTTTATGTGTGTTTATAAGACATGGTCTGAACTGGTCGCATATTTTGTCATACAGAAAATTTTAATATAGAATTTTTAATGTGTTGGCCAGATAATTTTTTGTACTTTTTGGATTGCTACGTGAATTTATGAAGTGTAATTTAAATAATCAAATTTGTTGCCACTAGAAGCCTGAAGTTGAAAACATTCTTCCGTGCATCACTGTAATGGATCTCTATAGCTGTTTGGTTTATACTAGCCATAATTTAATTTTAAGTTTATATAATATTGTGGGCAGGGCATAGTTCAGATGGGTGTTTAATGTTGAGCACGTCTAACTTCATCCAAGAGTGGGGTTGGGGATTGTTGTCTGGGTGATGGAGTGAGGCACATTTGTAAATTTTGTCCTTCGAAGTCCATTTTTGGCAAGAATATTAAGTTAGTATGTATGGTCCTTTTAAAATTAACTTTTATAAATTAGAAATGGCTAAAGTTCTGCTTACTTATGTATATGGTAGTTTCATATGGAATGAGCAACTGCTAAAAATGTAAAAACAAAACTGAAATGTTTCCATCGCGTTATTTGAAGTTAGTGCTTGTGGAAATACCAACATAGACATTTTACCACTGGAATTAATGATTTTATAGAACAGATCGGTTTTGAACCAAACCTATTAGTGTTGTGTATCTCAAACACACACACACACGCACACGCGCGCACACACACACACACACACACACACACACACACACACACACACACACACACACATATATATATATATATATATATATATATATATATATATATATATATATTATATATATATATATATATATATATATATATATATATATATATATATATATATATATATATATATATATATATATATGCTGATTTAATAACTTACTAAAACGATAAGACATATTTAATAGATTTTTGTACTGATTGTACAAGATTTCTTCTATTCTGTTGGTCACATATGGAGGTAACGCAAATATTTTAAAAGACTTAGCTAACACAAACAGCAAATATACATAAATTTAATTATTGCTGAAAACAAAATTCGGCAACCAAATGATGGTAGTTAGTTAAGTAGGTTCTAATAAAGCCTTTGTTCTAGAACCTCTCAAGAATAATGCAAGTTGTAAAAATGACATACTGTAAAATGCTATTCGTAAAGCGTGTGCCATCTTCTAAATTGTTTTACGACACACTCGTAATATTCAATAGAGTCGCACTATAAGAGGGTTACTGCGGGACGCCATGTCCACTTTCACCCTCTACCAAAATGATAAGTAGAAGAAAACGGGTAGTACCCCGAGAAAACCAAACAGTGTACTTTTTTCCATTATTTGTACTTATTTTTATACAAAGTAGTTACATATTTTATATGTAAGTAAATTAGTTGTTATATTTATTATTGAAATAAAAACATAAATTTTGTTAAATTTTATTATTTTTCTATACTATAAAAATATGTAGACAATTTATGATCTTATTTCATTGAAATATTACAAATATTCTTATATAAAAAACTAAAATATTCTGCTATCTAGCGGTAACCATTTCACTTGAATAATTGTATAAGTGGTTTATTTTGTAAATAAAAATTTCAACTGTTTTTTTTAGCGAGTTCTAGAATAGGGCAACAGACAGTAATTGTAGTAATTCGCAAATTTTTTGGTCGTTCATTTAAAAGGCCATGGATTGGAAGCGGAATTTCGATTTTTCTCCAAGTACGAAGGTATTTTAATCCATTTTATCACTTTATCTATTTATGTGCATTTTAAAAACAAACGTGTAGATCGACGAAAATTAAATGCTGTAGGGATTGAAAGCAGGTTTTCAATCAAAATTACTGTATGATTATGACGTTAAATAAATGCATATAATGTTTGCTATACTTGGATTTCTATACATGTTTATTTACTTTCTTTAATGTTGCTTTCAGCAGATTCCAAATTTAATAAATTGAAACCCTACTTACTGATGGCACATATTTCATATTATCATAGTATCTGGAAAAGGGAATGGAAAACACCACCACATAGAAGCGTTGCTATGGGTTATAAGAATAGGACAAACCACAATTACTTATACAAATTGTTCCAGTGTATAAAAAATTAAGTTTCTCAATTTTTTTGTAATTTTACTTAGTGTGAAGGAACATTTAAAATTGTAATATTATATTAAGCTAATTGACAATGTATTGAAAAATCTAATGCCATAATGCTGTACACCTTTCTGGTAAAGTTTTGTCACATTTCTTGATTTATGCTCAGCTTATTCTTCTAGCGGGGGCCTAAGTATATGTTACAGATATGTCCATTCAGATGACATATCTTTTTATTCCCAGATGTGATTTTGGTTGGTAATGATAGGAAATAATTATGTTTTATAGGATATTTATTTTTGAAGTTTTTCTAGCAAATGATTGTGAGGTTGTTTGCAGGTACCCCCACAGAAGGGTCGTAGGGCTGCCAATACACACAGCTCTTATAACAGGAGTGAAGTAGCAGTAGCAGATGACCTCTTGGACAGTCCTCCTGGCAGTGCTACATCAGGTTCGGTGAGTTGTACCTAGCTGTAACTCCAGAACTACAAGTGTTCTTGGTCCATACCTCCAGAGGTATATTTTGATTGCAGAAATCAAAGTCTCCTGTGCCAGTGGCTCCTCCTAGGGCTCGCCGCACTGGCGGTTGGGCTGATGACACCACCAAATCGGGGAAGTGAGTACCATGTGTACATTTTCATTGTGTTGCATTGCTTTGTATTCTATTAGCAATATTCACTGTGGCACATTGTGTTAAGGGGACTCCTTAGTAAAATGTTGTGTGTAAAATCAGTGTGGCACGTGTATACATATCCCTGTAAAGAAATGCCCTGGGAATAAGAATTCTCTTTTATTAAATATGTACAAAAATAAAAAAATAGTAAAAACGGTGGTTAAAAATAGCATTGTTGGGGTTTTCCTGCTCGATTTTCTTAAAAGAGAGGTCTGTTGGGTTACTTATATTTTATATATAAATTGAAATATTTCATTTGTAATTAATACAAATAAAAATGGGGAGATGAAACGTTGGTTGGTAATGCCTAGTAAGAAATAGTAAAACTCTTGACGTATCACGTGTTATGGACAAAGGAGGCACACCAAGTGTTTTGGTAGGTGCGAGGGCAGTCACACTCGGGGATGAGTTTGACTCTTATTCTCAATGCAGAACAGGAGACCGGCCAGTGTAGAGAACTGGTCGTGTGGCTTTCCGGCTGGGCACAAAGTCGGGGAATAGCTAGTACAATCTTTCGTGTAGGTGAGACTACTCTCACTGGTATACTTGGGTGATGGATGGCCTGGTGAGTTTGCTGGTCCTGCTGTGGTTCTGGAGGTGACATGCTGGGTTTGACTTCAGAACCTGGGGAGCAGGTAGGCAGGTGATCATCGGCACTGGTTGTCTTGGTGAGCTGGAACCCCCCTAAACTGAAGGTTGGCTATACCAAATGTGGCATCTTCACTACTCAGCTAGGCTAGTAGTAAGGGGTGAGTGACTCCTTCGAGTTTGACTGGTGGTGTGAACAGATCTGGTACGGGTGCTGGTGAGTCTGACTTCTTTAGATGATGGATTGCCTGAGCTTTCTCCTGGGGACTGAGGTTATTGAGTTCGGTTGGGATGGGGCTAAGCTGCTGTTGGTATTTACAGATAGTAGCAGCCCTTTTAATCCTCTTACGAATACCACTCCAACGGTAGAAGGGCTTGAAGAAAGAGTAACTTATACCAAACTTGTGGAGGTGGAGCAGGTGACATTGGTCCCTACTCAGGTGTATTTCCACGTACCGCCAGGCCAAGGCCACCCTGTTACAAGAAGCGCTGTGTACACTGAGAGTCAGGTTTCACTCTGGCTGACTGTCTCAATACGTTGGTGAGTTCACCTGAAGGGTCGGTCCCCTCAGGCCCGGCGAAATACTCCTTCCAGCACCCGAAGCACGGTGGAAAGGATGGCCATCCAATATAGGTGTGAGAGTGTGTATGTGAGAGTTCAGTAATCTGGTTAGAATAAAATTCCCGGTCACTTGCTGTCCCTCGACAGCCTGTTGTTTACAGGGTAGGGTTCTCTTACTACGAGAATAATACTCTAAGTGGGATGAAATGATGTGTATTTTTGTATGGAAATAAACATGGTGGTTTGTACTACCTCCTATCAACAAGAGTTTAACAGCAGCGTGGCTACACTTAGACAGGTGAAAGTACCTATTTCTAAGCTAATGGGGTAGGTAGGCAAAGCGACTACGAAAATAATTTAACTGTAACTAATGATACATGGTTGTCCTGAAGGGACCGAGAAGTGTTGTAAGTATTCAACAACTCAAACTATGAGAAACTTCAGCACCAGGGGTGTGGTGAAGAGCTGGCGAGGATTGTTAGTTCGGAACGGGTCTTTGTCATCAAGAGCACGGTGAAGGCAAGGTGAGAGGAGGGTCTTTTGCACCCAAGAGTGCAGTGAACGAACAGGATAGATTGGTGGTCGAAGGGTCGTACACTGGTATTTATACTCTTCTGGCTCGCCCTTGATAAGGTGGAGAGGGGTGGCAGCGTTAGATCCTCTGGGCTTGTGACGTCACTGGCTGGCCGAAATTCAAGCTGCTGCATGTTTCTGCGATTCATACTAGTGGTTCCATCTCTTGGTGTGCATAGTACTAGGTTTCCTTGAAGCATCATCTGTGTGACTCGGCTGGTGAACAGTACAAATTCTATGGGCATGAGTGTGCATCTTTTACTGTGGGTAAACAGTACAAGCTCTTGACGTCATGGAGATTGTACTGCCAATCAAAGTCCACAAAGTCCATTGGGATGTGCAGCTGAGTGGTTCACACTTATGAGTAGAAGTGTATGTAAATAACTGGAAAATACGTCGCACGTCACTCTGTTGAGACATTTCCGAAGGGACTGAAAAGATAATGCTTATTAATCAGAAAAACTTCTTGAAAGAGTCAAATTACACCTGTGTATATAGACAAAGTGCAACATTATCCAACTTATTAAGCAGGAAACTTCTTAAAAGGGTTTCACTGTAATTCTAATGAAAAATATTATTGAACTGAGTGCGCATGAATGTGGTGCATTGTCCCATTGGTGAAATTTTGTAGGCTTCGTTAAACTTTGTTTGCATGAGGTAGAGGAATATCCTAGAAGTAAAACTTAAGCAGGGCTTCAGAAAAGTTGGAATTAACCATAGTGGACTATAAACAGTATTGCATACTTAAAAATAAGAATCACAGAGGCTCTTGAATCATTTGTAGTGATGCGCGCTAATGCTGCTCTCCTTAGTCCGATTGACTTATGGAGAATCTGACTGGTCGTGGCGGAGTAGGTTCCTCCGTCCGACACGGGTTTCTGAGAGCGTGGATTACCCTCCTGAGCCCCAATTACAACCTTTCGACGGGGTATACTCTTCTCATAGTATTTATTTCTGCCTGGCTGGTTGTGGTTTGCCCACATTGAGGTGGTTTGATGGGTGCCGCGTAGTGGAAGGGTTATATCGGAGCGGAGGAGAATCAAACCCCAAGGTGAGATGTATTGCAAATGTCTCCTGCCCAGGGAGTACAGCTTTACTCACCGAGAAGGCTGCCAATAAACGGGATGCCAGCTGTCTTAAGCTATTAGGGACTGCAGATGTTAGCAAAGTTCCCGCTGTACGGATTGTGCATGTATGGCGTATTTGAGTGTCCTTTACTGGGTTAGGGGTCGGCACGGTTATGATGGGTGAGGGTTTAACCGGCTGTTAGTAACTATAGTGTTCATAGTCAGGCCACAGTTGACGGATACCCAGATGTGAATCTAGTTCAGAGTTATGGTTGCATGCAGTTATTGGCAATATGGGACACGGGGTGACCTCAGTTACTGGAGATGGGGATGTAACATCACAAGTGTAGTCCACTAGCGGAGCAATATTCGATTTTATAAATTCTCGCTGTAGAGCTCGTCACTCTCTACGTCTAATTCTACTGGGTAATCCACCTCCTTTCCTATTCATATGAATTTAAGAAAGAATATTACGGTTGAGTATTAAATGATTTACAGCCTCTCAACACAAAATTTTATAATAAAGCCAGTACGCTTTCCCTTTTCTGCCAACGTTCAGTCCTACTGGGGAATGTCTTTTCAGACACGCCTGAGGCACTGACGGAATAATTTGCAGGTGAGAGTTGGAGTGTCGTTGTGGAGAGGCAAGGGTGTACTGGACGTTCCCAGGAGTCTCGGTATGTCCTTCCGGACTAAACGCCTTCTTCGAGCCCCGTCTCCTGAGGGTTTGGCCCATTGACACCTATTTCATAGGGAGAAAGTTAAATATTTATGTGAAAAACAATACATTTTCTGTTGAAATGAGAGTATTAATTAAATAATGGAGTCAACCAAATAAACTTTGATGTAATATTTATTTACGTCTAGGAAGATACTTGAGAATCCCGGTTCAATCGTACAATCTAAATGCTTAAACAAGTTACTTGGTTACTTTAAGTCAAGTGAAGGTGAACCTGGACAAACTTGTAAAAATATTAGTTACTCTGAGAAAATTCACAATTTGCAGCTATTTCTTTCCGAGAAGTGTTTGTGCAGAGGAGACATCACGACAACCTGCTACCGCGAAGTCAAGGAAAAGACTTGGGGTAAAAGGGGGTGCAGGGAAAGGATGTCATAGTTACCTCTGGAGAGTCTTCTGCACGTTGCAGGAGCTGGTAGAGCTTTTTGCAAGCTGGGAGAGGAGGAGGTCTTGCCCAGACCAAGGAAAGTTTGCTGACCAGTGCGGCCGGCGAGCCGACAAACTCTGGCTAGAGGCGATTCTGGGCCTCCTTATGTAGTCCGAAAATCCTTGCTTTAGGACTCTTCTGGGGGTGCGGGGATGCTAACCTTTCTCCGCAGGGGCTGTTTATCTCAGTGTAGCGGCGGCGCGTATTCTTTATCACCCTGGGTTGAGACTGACAACAGGTTTACTACTTCCACTCGAGGCTCTGCTGCTGTGATGTCACTGGGCACAGGGTTGCTGCAATCCTGTGGTGTATCTTATAACTTTCTTCTCTGCTATCTGTGGGTCCATGGTTCGTTAGGTAAAACAATTTTCTGTCGCGTGGGTATGACCGCATGTCGAAGTTTGCCCAGGCAGTACAATTTAAATAATTAAGCACATTAATTATCTTCCGTATTTGTAACTGTCCATCCCCTGGATTTATTCTGTAGCCACTTGGAATCGCGTATGCCACTTATGACTTGACCCGAGGCTCTCAGCGCTCGGTGATGGGGCGAATTCAACCGGTAGTGTGCGTGCGCAGCGCATCATGCGTCAATCGACCACCCTCTGAAGCAACGTAAACCCATCTCAAGCAAGACCACTTTTGCTTCAGGTTTTGCGGTTGACTCCCCAATCGTAGTACTCTGGTTGTAGCTCTGGATTCACACCTCTTCTGTGGCTTGCACGGCCCATATCTCGCAGGGCGACATCTGGTAACTATCACCGGGTTAACTGCCTCTCTCATCCTATTCCTGCCCCCTCTCTCATCCTATTCCTGCCCCCTCTCTCCCCCTCTTCCGCTGTGGTCGGACACTGTTGGCAGTGTGGCGTCTCAACTCATCTGCCAGCTGCCGTTCCTTCTTCGCTTTCACAGCTGAGAGGAGAGTTTCAGGAAGGAATGTTATGGGAACAGGTCGTTTTAGTAAATAAATTTTCACTCAGGTAGGCAGACCCTTAGGCTTGGGTGGCTTGACCGCTGTGGCGGCACATGTTCTGTGTGCTCTGGTCGCCCGGCTGGGGAATCAAAACATGTAAGATGTGAATTGGTGGTGGCCGGCCGACGACCTCTCTCTCTCTTTCGTGGGGGCGTCCTTCTCTGCCCCTCGCCCTGATGATGCGGCTTTGTTGATGCGGCGAAAGTGTTTTTCCCCCCGTGTAGCAAAGATTACTGGGTTAGGAAGCCGTGTGTCGGGTGTCCCACCAGCCTACATTTTTACGTGTGCCATTGACAAAATCCAGCATATTGCTGGTGGATTATTACAAGGGAATCATACATAAACAACCTAAAAGGAAAATCATTTTAAAAAATGGCATGGCAAAACGAGAGAAATACAAGTTGTAATAATTAAAATAGTTACAAGCCTTACTCGCGGAAGGTGGGGAAACGCCACTACTATCATGGAGCATGCTGTAGTGAGTAAAGAAAGAAAAGGAAAATCTTTCCAGAGAACCTTTGTGTCTGTCAGCAAGCTAAATATTTATGTGTAACAGGGTACTACTTGGACAACCACAGGCCCTTCAACACCTGGGTTCACCGGCTAAACAAATGCAAAGTGAGTACACTACATGCATGACTATCGCAGTAAATTGTGCTCACGTTAGTCACTTAATACAACATACATAGACACTGAATAAAATTGAAGTTAAAAATATCTTGCACCTGGTTTTGGGAGCTTTGAAGCTCAGAGTCTTTGGTTTGGTACAGAGTTGGTGCATAAGATATTGCTAACAAAAACACACACACAAAAATATAAGCATACAAATGCATAACATAAAAATTCCGTCCTACAAAACTACATTCTTCTTGTAGGTAATCCCCACATATATACTTTGAAAACGTATAAATATATATAATTGTGTGCCTACACATCAAATCAGATTTAAATGCTGAAAAGCATAGAAAAATTAACCTAGATATCCCTTGCGGGAGTCTATCATATCGTGTAGGTCTAACACCTAATTTGTACACTGTGTATCTTTGTTGAAAGTGTTCAAATAAGTTCCCAAGGAATGTAAACGTTAATGGGTGCTGAAAATGCACTCCTACACTACGGCCTTCTTCATGTAGGTGATCTTCACAAGTACACTTAAAAATGTATGGTAATATTTAGAGGTTTACGTACACATCAAGTCAGATTTAAATGTTGAAGCATGTAAAAATAAAAAAACTACAAGTGTCATTGTTATGTCGAAGTCTCTGTCTTCAACTTAATCACTGGCACTGTGGTGAGCGTCTATTTGTAATGCTACCTACTTAAGTGGGCTGTCTGCCACTAAAAACTACAGAACCTTGAGGTGTAAAATGTCTATATTTCACTGTGGTGAAAAGTTACTGATGTACAGCTGGTAATGGCTGCATTTAAAAGTTAATTAGCACATAGTCGAGTGACTAATTACGGATGCATTTACCTCTTTGGTTCCTTACATCCCCCCCCCCCCCCCTTTTCTTGTTGCCAGAGGGGTGAGGCACATTTTCGAGATACTTTGAATTTAATTTAGCAGCCTAATTGTGATTGTTTTGCTTACGTCACTGTCTTTTATTTTTGGCAAAATTAAATGTAGTGTACGTGACAGGTCTATAACGAGTTCTTGGCCACGCACTCTAAGTGGCAGTTTACAGCTGCTATACTGTCTGTAACATCGGCACACTTACTAGCGATCTTCGTTCTTACCTGTTGCGGGCCTCTCCCTCAGACGAAGGGCAGTTTACAGAGTGTACAGTCATTTGTACCTTGCTGTGGGCCTCCATGGCTATTCCCGGTACCTGCCAGATGTATGGGCAGCCTTGGCGGTACGCGAGGGCATCAGGTGTCGTGCGGCATCATGGCGTCTGCTTCTGCCTCAACAGATTGGGAGGGCACTCGTTCAAGGGATGTTGAGGCAGTGCGGGGGAGTGACAAGCTCTCCACCCCGACTGCACGGGTTCCTACCCATAGGGCAGGATGTTTCTCTAATGGGGCAGTGCGAGGGAGAAAGACCTCGACTTCAACTGCGGGTAGCACAGCTCGTTGTGGGACCAGGTCATGGGCGGCATCGATGGTCTCTGTGGCTAGTTCCTGGGGTGAAGCAGTGGGAGGGAGTATCGCCTCGACCTCTACTGCGGGTGATATGCCATCCCGGGCATAGAAATGCTTTCATCGGGCCACCCTATACATAGGTGATGATAGAGTTCACTACATGTCGTGCACCCTTTACGATTAATGCCTCTGCCAGGACATGTGATTTTATTGCAGAAGCTCGTGGGTTGCTGACGGCAAGCGACACAGCTGTATTCTAATCCGCCTGTATCCCGTGCCAGTTCTGGCTAGCCTAGGTGGACATAATGGAATATCTTAGTGCAGTATGTGCATTCTATTTACAGTTTGCCAGTGGCAGGACAGTTGGCATGGCTACACTGTACGTCGGGTATATCGTGCTCATTGGCGTGTTTTTCGCCTATGGCGGCATTGTCTTCAGAGACCGGCATTTTAATGGTTATGGGCGCCACTGGGTGTTTCGTGAACTCCCCAAAGTCCGTTTGGTTTTGCCGGCTTGACCCTTAGCTCTCTGGGTCCTGGTTGGTCTAATTCAGCAGTTCGCTTCACATAGTTAATAGTCTGGCGCCCCTTGTTGGACACCAGAAAATCACTTGACGCGTTCCCAGTTAAGCTGAACGGCACATTGGTCTAGGATTTTGTCGCTAGACCAATAGTGGGGTTTTTAAGTGAGGCTTGGTGGGGTTTGGCAAGGGGTGTCTGTCCGAGTTTTCACTTAATGATGGCGGGTTTGCCCCCACTCTGAAGCTGCGATTCCAGGCAGCTGATTCACTGCTCCAAAAGTGCGGGAATGACCAACCGTACGCTGCCTCAGTATTGTTCACCAACCCACTCAGCTTCGTCGTTGGGTACCTGAGTCTGACTGTAAAATTGAGTCATCAGTCTAGCCAACACCTCCTCGTCAGTAAATTCCGCCATGAGTCTGTTACTGAAAGCTTCCAATCCGTTAGGAATTCCCCATAACGTTCCCACTATGTGAGGGCGAGGCCTTTCAAATGTAATTGGTCTCGGTCGACCCACTGTTTTGCTGGCAGGTCCGTTATCTGAACTCTTTTTCACATTCCTGTGTGAATACTACCAGGTCCTCATAGGGTCATCCTACGAAGTCAGTAATCTGCATATTGCTGTGGCTGGATGGCGAGTTGCTGTCCCCAGTTGTATATAGATACAGGAAGGCTTGGATTTGCAGAAGTGAAAGGTATGTTTTCGCCGGCACCTCTCATACCATGGGATGGTACTCTGGGCTGGTATGAATTGACTGGGAAAAATATACAATCACCACCGGAACAGGGGCGACTGCTAGGCGTCTCAGTTCGGCGGTGCAGTCCCGTTCAGCATGCCTTTCCCTCATGGGAGGTATGAGTACACGCAACTGCTTGACAGCAAGGAACGTTATGTTTTGCTCCCTACACTTTTTGCCATTCCTTACCTGGTAAGGCATAGAGTCACCACTTAACAAGATACGAAATGCACCTTGACGAGAAAACAACTTTACAGTGTATGTCCAGTAGTGGTTTGCTGACACAGGCTCGGTAAGAGTCTCCACTGATCCCCCACGCATGCCGGGCTGATCAGAGATGTGGAGCTGTGTGGGCCACCAATGCTTTTACTGGATGTGCATTCACCCAAGGTCGAATGGCAGGTCTCAGGCTATGGTTACCCCATCACTAACAGTGCTCTGCAGCAAGGTAATAACCTTTATTATGTGTTTCTTGTGTCTGTAGCAGTGAAGTAGAAACCTTAGCCTTCAGTCATAATCGTAGTTGATCAGTAGTAGGAGCAGCATGCGTCAATGTGTACATTAAATATCAAGTGTGAAATTATTTGCTGTGCCTGTTTGAGGTTGCTTGCTATTATTACAGCTTAGGAATGTACAGACAGTACGCTAAATTCTCAAGTGCTAAGAACAGTGATGCATGCAACACAAATACAGTATGTAGCCTGTATAATCAGAAGACATAATAAATTGGTTACATTGCTTTCTGTAATTTTTTTCATTTATAGCTGTACATACACAGACAACAGAACTACACATTGCATATTAAGAAAGAATCTAAATTTTACAGAAACATAAGTCACTCCAGTATGAAGCTATGTTATGTATGTACATTTATTTGCCATCTTGGATCCTTCTGATTAAGTTGAAAATCATGAAAATATAAAATTAATTATTGGTTGTTTTATTTTTCAGACGTCGGAGTGCAGTTAATGTAATTGAACAGTAAGTATTGTTTATTGATATTACTTGTAAGCATGTTTGTAAAATTATCACCACTACCATTTCAAGCTTACAGCTTTTGGTCATCTGAGTAAAATGCAGCCATCTCCTTCCATTTGTCCTCTACGTATCCTTCATTAAGCACCACTGAAGTAAAATTCTGCTTATGATAATACTCACCTTCTCCTGCACTAAGAATTCATCCTAACTAATGATTTTATTTTTAGCAATCCTAAGATTGTCTCCCCCATTGGTATATTCCAGCATCAGTATTCAGTTCTTATTAGATCCCCTATAGACAACTAAATGTACCTGCCCACTGAAATTATGGTGTCACATGATGGTGATTTGTACGCAGTGAACTGTGGGATACAAATGTTGCCATATGAGCATTAAATACTACATTCACCATTCATGTGAATTGTGTCAAATAATTGTACTTACTGGGCTGTTAAATTATGTGCTGTGGGGCTAAAAATCGTCAGGACTACTGCTTTGGCTTGACACGTGTTGTACTTCTCGGTTCTTACGAATTAAGGGGTGAGACTATACTGATTGCCCTCTTTATCCCGGCGTAGGAGAGGGGAATCAAACCCCAGGGTGAGGTGTATTGAAATAAGCTCCCATCCGGGGATTTTTACTACCCTCACAACCAGGGCTGTCAATAGGTGGGATGCCAGCGGTCACACGGGGTGAATGAATTAACACAATAATTAATCGAGGGTGATCGTGGTGGTGATTGATCTGGCCGGGGTGACGGGATTTACCTGCAGCAGCCTTGTCGGCTGGCGTGTGGAGATAAAATTAGCCGGGGTTTGTTTGACGTGTGGTTTGGGGACAACCTTCGGAGAGAGTCGATACCTGACAAATTTCTCGGAGGCTAATCTAACAGTGCAGAAATTAGGCAGTTCCTCTATGGTCGAGTGTTGAACCCGAATCAATCTGCCAGTGGTTAACCGCACAATGCTTAAGGAAGCTGCGGTGACCTGAACAGAAGCAGCCGGAGTTTCCGGTACAACAGGTATTACCGTCTCGGTGGGTTCCAGGGTTACGTCTTCCTGCTCCTCCTTGTTTGGCCGTCACCAACCTAACAGATGTTTAAAGGGGGTCTTGTGTGTCGGAGGTGTGACTATGTCATAACATACAGGTAACTCTACTGGTTCTACGGATAATAACTCGATGGGATTAGAAGTAGCTACCAGATGATTAATGGGGAACGGTCTATTTAGGGCACGTCTTTCACGTCGCCTTTGGCGGCTCCCAAATCCGTGTTTGTGATGCATTGAGTTTTTGAGCTAGCTACCTTTCTGTGGACGTAGCAGTCCTAAGTGGACTTGACTTTGCAGCCTCTCCCATGGACCTGCCATGTGATGGGCAGTCAAGGTATTAGGCAGTTCGTCTAGCAGTGGTTGCGGATGAACTGAAAACCCAGGAGCAGCGGCGTGCCCTTGTGAGCTTAAATGCCAATTAGCTTTACAGGCCCCGTCACCTGAGGAGTCCAGCACACCGCACAACTGTTTGCTGACGTTCCAAATGAATGCAAATATTATCTCACTAACACTGTAATAGTTTAACCAATAAACTAGTCAACAATTACTGTAGGCGACACACAAGGTTTTACAAATTTACGTAATAATTATTATGCTCAAAAAAAATTATATTGAGGATGTCACCTGGCAAAAATTAATACAAATAAAAACTTCACAGGCAAAGGCAAGCCTGGAATTATAAGAATTAGCAAAATTACAAAAAATATAGGTACGCAGTTTACAGCGTGTTACGTGTTTACAGGAAAGTGTCCAGGGAGATGTTAATCGCAAACCAACATGCTGCCGCGGGAGTCAAAGAAAGTTGACTTAGGTGAGGGTAGTGGGTACAAGTGGGTGGATTTTACCATCTGGTGAGTGGTGACCTGGGTGGTCATTGGTATGAATGAGCCTTATCCAAGCTGCAGGAGCTGGAGTGCTGGCTGGAGTAAGTACTGCCTTCCCAAGCAGCCGGGTTGGAGTTCGAGCCTTGCCATAGTCTGTGGAGAGAATGGAGAGTCTTCTCAAACTGGGTTGGGCTCGCGATCCTATTTGGCAGACGAGCCCAGCATCTCTCTCTGGACCACAGTGATGGACATCTATTTATACTTAATTTCTGCCGATCAACAGTTCTTCGGGGTGCGGGGGTAGTGTAGCCTTCCAACGTGGGGATTAGTTTATCATAGCTCTGGAGCGTCAAAGATTTCATATCTCCCCACTTGGAGGCGACGAATAAAAACATTTCAGCCTGAGGCTGGTCAGTCATGATGTCACAAGGCCACAGGGGTGCTGCCATCTCGGGGGTTGATTGTAACTTCTTCCACGCTAACATGAAGGGTTGTGGATATTCAAAATAAATTATTTTATTCGTTAAGGTGGTGCTTGCATGTAGGGAACCGGGCGGGCTGTGTTTATTGTAATTACTTGACTTCATTACAGTTACGTATTCGCCTGTCCAGGCTACTGAAATCTCCATACTCAGTACGTTTGTCTCGTTCGTCTCTATTATGACTTGTCCCAAGTGAAGGATCATGCGTAGATGGGATGAAGACGCCCGTAGAAATTGCAGCTGCACTGCACAAAATGCTGGCATGTGTCAGGCTGCATAAGAATGTACGACCGTTAGATGAGCTTAACACAGATATTTTGGCAAACTTTTCATATTGTTTTCAGTGAGATCTGCACCAGATGAGGATACCTTTTACCATGCACTTGGACAGCTGGCTTGGCATTTCTGCCACACTCACCATAAATAAGTAGTGTGTCCAGTTTTTTCCCATTCGTAAACTATATTTTTTGTGTATGCAAAGTTTTGCATTGTCACACCACTTACCACAACAGATTACGGGGACTGGTACTGCGCTACTATAAGAAGCGGTCCTGTCAAGATGAAACACTGCTCATGTTGTTTACTTACAGCTATGAAGTACAGGTCCTCTGCCCCATGCTACTGACCCACCTAAATTAATCACTTTTTATCCTTGACGTTTCTGCAATACTTTCCATTGCAAATGCTGTATCACTGAATTCCTCTCTGCATGTACTTTCAAATGCCGTAAGTATGCTTTCAGTTAAAAAGTCATATGTGTTTCAATTTCTTTGTCCATACACGTGTTACAAATAGTCATAATGTGGCAAAGTATTTGCCCCTGTGTGTACCATCATTTACCAAAAACCACATTTTGTGATCTGCAACCGTTATGGAAATTTTGATATATATTAGGGATATTTATTGAACCATAACCAAAGTAATAGGGCATTGATTAACATATGCACAGGCTAGCGGCGAGGCATGATATTTTTGGGAGGGGAAGCAACTGGTGCAGAACAGTAGTAGTAGATTATTTTGGAAATTCTGGAAGCAGTTGCTGTTGGTTACATATCAACACATTTTTCTAGTGAGTATACTACTTGCAAACATCATACACTGCCAATATTCACCTTTGAGCAAATTGTAATGATGTCATTTAACTAAAGGATTTACCAGCACTTAATAAATGTTCCAATGAATTTTGCAATATCAAAATTAGTGTACAGTTAAAAATTATGTTGGAAAAATTAGTCAACAGCATGAAACCAATAACCAGCTAGCGAGAAAAACATGCATACACATATTATTTGTGACACAGACATGTGTAAGGCATACATGCCAGTGGTAGTAAGTTTACAAATAAATGTAGTTCTGAAACAACTAAATGTAATGCACGTTGATATGTGACGTCCTTTGACTGCTTAGGGTGACGTCATGGTTGGGCACTGTGTTAGGTTGTATGGGTCAGGAACACGAGGGTATATAACGTCTGTCACTATTACTGGTGGATCAGAGAACGGCCTGTGTAGAGGACAGGGCGTGTCGCCTGTATGCTTGGCAGGAACTCAAGTGCTGGTTTCACGGTCCGGTGGTTTGCCAGGCAAACTTCCAGATGTACTTGACTGGATGGTGGCCCGGGGTGGCTGCTGACTCAGCTGCGATGACTGCTGGTGGCTGTTGCTTGTGCTGCAACCTGGTGTGGTGGTGGTGCTGCGGCTGCTGAAGCTTGTCAGGGCCCGGGACGAGCTGGTGTACCGCTGTCCCCCGAACCAGGGGTTGGCGATGCCAAAGAGGATGTCCTCACTTCTGTGGATGGCTGCAACAATCGGGTGAGGGTATCCAGCTGTCTTGACGGGGGCTGGAAACAAGACGTGTGAGGGAGCTGGGAGGTGAGACCCTCCTGCTGATTGGCTGTCTGATCTTGTTCTAGTGATGTTAAGCTGCTGAGTGCAGTTGGAGCTGGGTTGCAACTCTGGTTGGCTTTGAAGGTGCTGAGCACCACTCCTCTGGGTGTAAGGCATGCAGGATGAATCAATTACTGGCCTCGTCGGAGGGGAGCAGGCGATGATCGTCCCTAGCTGTGTGTAATGCCAAGGCGAAGCTGAACAGACAAGAGTTGTACCCGATGCTCCTTAATCCGGCACAGTTCAGTGCGGTGGATACAGAGTGGTTGGTTTCCTCAGACTGCCCGTCAACGACGTTATGGTGTGGGTCCAAAGGGAATCAGATCTCCAGGACCAGACTCATACTCCCTCCAGCACAGTTCAGCACGGTAGACGGAGTACAGGCTGGGCTGGCTGACTAGCTGCCGTTGAATTGTCTTACGAGTGGTGGAGGCTCTACCTTACTGTATACCAGGTGCACAGTATGAGTGGCTTCTAATGGGTGTATGTTGACGTATGTGCGTCCCGGTTAAAGGAAGTCGCACTCCTACACTGTGGTACGTACTGTTTGAGTTAAAGTTCACTGTCTCCTGCTTCACTCCAACTGGCGTGGTGTATACGTAGGATTAGCACAATTACCCTATGAAATGAATAGGGATGGGTCGATATTACATTTTCTCGATACTTCATACCAGTTTTGATACCAAAACATTCTCACGATACTCGATACCAAATTAAAATTGTCAAGAACACAAAACAACTTGGCCAAGAAAATTGCTAATTTTAATAGTGTCATTGACACACACTGAAACTATATAAAAACCCACATTACACTGGAAACAAATGGTGGACGGCTTGTAACCCAAACGTCATTAACCAATTATAAACCAACACTGTCTCCTTTGATTCTATAGAAACATGTTTCCACAGTAAAAGTTGTAATCAAACTTTGAGGAAAATGATAGCTCAGTACACACTTATTTTGCGATTTCGCAGTTTTTAAATTTTATTTTGGTAATTCAAGGAAATTATTGTAATGTTAAATAAATATCATAATTATTTTATACACCCGTCGAGGCCTAGCCCGCGGCAGGTGGATCAGATAATTATGGTATTTATTTTTGTGAATATTTAACAATGCAGTTGCACCTGATAATTTTGGTATGTGTGGGATCTACAATAACTACACCATTAGCTCGCTCGTGCCTATCGGAGCTCACTCGCAACCTTCTGCCTGCTTTTATTGTACCTGAAAGATATACCATAAAAGTGATTCATGGGATAAAAATGAATGAAATGAAAAATTTAGGTGCAGCATAAAATTGTGGTATGTATTGGATGTACAGTAACTACTCAAGTTGCTCACTTGCGCTTTTTCGATGCTTGCTTACAACACTCAATCAGTTTTTCTTGTAGCTCAGTTATGTACCATAAAAGTAAACATTAAAATTAATTATTGTGATATGTACAGGTTGCATAAAAACACTTAATGGTTCTAGCAGCTGTGTGAATATTATGCTATGAATAAATTATGGTATATTGTGGTACACTTGTACTTACAATATGCCATGCTTTTCGAAATTGCCGTACATATTTTGAAAGTTATAGTACACTTTTAGTAATTATTGTACACATTCCAAAAGTTATGGTACATTAGTGCCATAATTATGGTACAAGAAAATGGGTGTTAGAATTCTATAGTTTTGGATATTCTCATGTGAAACTCGATACTAAAAAGTATCGCGGTACTAAGGATCCCATCCATAAAAATGAACACTCAGAAGTAAGTGAGAATACATATATATTCCATGAAGAATAAATACGGTGACCCATACTACCTCCTGACTACCCAAGAGTTGGACAGAAGTAACTCTACGTAAGCCAGGTAAAGGGGACCTAGGTCAATCCTGAACAAGGTAGAATCAGCTAGGTGGCTATGACAACTCGCCCTAACTATCCTAACACAATTGTCCAGAAGAGACTTGCCGGGTTCACTACCAACAGGGCAGTGGAGGTTGCTGGTGCAAGGCTTCTAGAAGGTCTAGAAGATATCTGTGTTGCTATTGAAGAGGAGGTTGTGGTAGGTTGTGAGGACCTGGTTGTCAGTAGAGAGCTCCAGCACACGAGGTGGTGGGCTGAAGACTGATCGACAGTCTGGTCACTTTCCGAGCGGCGGGCGCTGGGAATGAAGACTGCCCTGGAGACGCGGTCTGTCTCTGCTTTTATACTAAATTCTGGCCTGGCCCGCTGCTGATTGTTGGCTTATTCTGCTAAGGCGAGGGATAGTTGCAGAGCAGGGGTTTGCGAATGCTTGGTTTGGCTCTGTAACGTCACCAACCAGCTGGAAGTAGTTGCAAAACAAAAGAGAAGCGATAATTACTACTAGAGCTATCTAGCTGAGAGTAAAATTAACTCACTGTCTTCAAGCATTGTTACGGTGGGCCGGTGAATTAAACAATCTGCAAGGCAGACAGTACAATCTCGCATATTAATGGGACAAAGTTAACTTCCAACTCTGCAACAACTGACCTAAGGATGGAGCGGTGGTTGTTAAAATCACCATTGTTGAAAATATGTTATGTGTCAATGTTTTAGAGGATAGTTTTGGCAGTGAGATGGAGAAGGAATCACACTAGTGGGAAGCCATTTGTGAATACTTTAAATACTCAAATTTATACATAGTAACTTACTGGTGATTCAGCTTTACGGTCGTGTATTACAACAAATTTTATATAAACACAGTAAAAAAAGTAAAAAGAACAAACATATTTACGCACATAAGAGAGAGACACTTTGCTTGTCGTAGCTTTCAAAAATACTATGAAATGGGGCCTTTCGTCACTGCGATACAAATGTGGTGTGTTGCTGTAGTAACTGCATCAGAAAATAGCAAGGCCTGGTCAATTCCTGCGAAAGCAAAGAAGTATTGTTGTGACCGCGTCACCCTCTCAAATGCGCTCCGTCGCCATTTGTCACCGGTGCTGGATAATCTGTCGCTGCTCGCAGATCAGACCATGGTGGCGACCAGTGACATTACACAGTGACATGCAGCATGAGCAGTGTCAGTCACTCTGTTGGGAATAAATAAGATATGAATTCGAAAGAAATATTTTCCATCACTTTGTTTAGCTAAACCACGAAACCAAATAAAAAAAATTTACTGTGATGCAAGCCCCTCTTTGCTTTCTGAGTAATAGAGGTTAATATGCTGACCACCCTTTCGTGTCCGTCGAAAGTGAGGGGAGTCAAACTCCAGGGTGAGGTGAACTGAGATTGTTTCTCGCCCAGGGAGTTCAATCTTTCTCACAACTAGGGTTGCCAACAGGTGGGACGCCAGCTGTTCCGGGGAATATGAGTGGGAAAAAAAGAGACAATATTTTAAACGAAGGTGATGGTGGCGATGGGCGATCTGGCCTGTGATATAGGAGCTATCCACAGAGGCCTCATCGGACGGCGTGTGGGAATATAGTTGGCAGGGGAGGTGTTAGCACGAGGTTTGGGGATGACCTTGGGCAGGAGTCGAACCCGTATGATTTTCCCTGAAGTCAACTTTATTAAGCAAGAATTTGAGGGGTCCTTCTCCAGGACTACCGCAATTGGGGTAATTTAGTTACTAGTGGTAAAGTTTCAGGTTGGGTGGAAGGTGTCCCCTCCGGGTCGTACTCCGACCAACAAGCACCTAATAAATGATTGTATGGGGACTCTTGTGTGGTTGGTAGAAGGGGTGAATTCGGCTGGGGTTTGTGGTGCAACATTTATTTCAACTGTAACCTGGTGCTGTAAAGCACGTCATTCTCTATGCCTTAAGCGGTTCTTAACACCACCTTGTTTACTGTGCGTGGGTACAGCCATCTACCTTTTCGCGGATGGACAGTCCTGGCGGGTGTGACTTTGGCAGTCTCACCCAAAGCCCTGTCGTACAGTTGTGCGGTCTGGTATTAGGACTACGTTAAGGGTAAACGAGGGAACACCAGAAACCCAGGAGCAGCTATATGTCCTTTCAGACTCGAAATATTTGCAAATTCTGTCTCCTGTGGACTTCGACCCGCCGCATGGTTTTTCCTCGATGGGGTGTTTTACTACACAGGTTTCTGAATTTACCACAGTTAATAAAATAATGATCAATACTAATATTACAGTAGGCAAACAAATTTGATTCATGTAATATTTATTACTGTAAAGGAAAGTGGAAAATTCCCCCTCAATTATACAAAAATCTAATATCTAGCAAAATATTAATTAAAAATAAAAAATTACGCACTGGAAACAGGTGAAGGTGAGCCTGGTAAAATAATGGAAAATAAGAAAATGCAAATACTAATCTACGCAATTTGCAGCATATCCTCAGCAACTAGTTGTCCAGGGGGCATTAGTTTCGCGATGAACTGCTACCGCGGGAGTCAAGGAAGTTTACTAGTGTAAAGGGTGATTGGGTACAGGGCATCAGATTACCTCTGGAGAGTGAGAGCTGCCCTTGCGGTCAGCTGATGTGGACGAGCCTTCGCAAGTTGTAGGGCTGGAGTGGGTGCTGCCTTCATGAGTTGCTGGGCTGGTGTGGATGCTGCCTTCACAAACTGCTGGGCAGGAGTTCGAAGCCATTCGCAGACTGAGGAGAGGAGAGAGGTCCACGCAGACCAGGGAGTGCTCACTGACCTATGCGGCCGGTGAGCCTGGCGTCTCTGCTGGAGCGTGGTAGCGGACTTCCATATATACGGAAAAATCCCTTGATCAACGATCTTCCAGGGGTGCGGGGTATAGTAGCCTTCCAACGCAGGGGTAGGTTTATCAGAGTTGCAGCAGCGTCACTCATTTCTTATCTCCCCGCTTGGAGGCAACGACAAATTAAAACACCTCCTTCTGAGGCTGACGGGATGTGATGTCACAAGGTTGCAGGGGTGCTGCCATCTCATGGGTTTGCTGGAACTTCTTCCACAGCTAAATAGTAGGGTAGTGGTTTGTCAAAAATATTTTATTTTATTGTGGGGGTGGCACTTGCATGCAGGATTTCGGGCGGACTGTACATTTCATAATTAAACATGTCAATTACTTTTACGTATGCGGCTGTCCAACATGTGGAGTCTCCTTGCTTGATACGTGAAATTACTTTGCCACTGTAACTGACTTGCCCCGAGCTCTCCTTGGCTCGAGATGGGATGAAGTGGCCCATAGAGCATGTATATGTGCTGTGTAGCATGTTGGCATGCGTCAATAGGAATCAAGTAGTGTAGTCAATAACATTACCATAGTATGATCTGCTATTGCTGTATACAGCAACTTTATTACTATGTGCCGCTGGCTGATTATATGAAGCAAGATGGACATAGGGAAATAGTTGAACTGTGCCAAAATTATTAATGATGAAATTTGCCTATATTTTGAAAAGAATATACTTATTTTAAAAATACTATTAGTAATAAAATGTTTATGTTTGCACCGAAATTTTGTGATTTTCCTATTTTAAACTAATGAAAAGAGTAGTGCAATTTTTGTATTTAAAAAGCAGATTTAATGGCAGATACTATTGTAGAATGGTGGGAAGGCATTTCTATTGCATTATATAGCAATAAAAAATGAATTCTTTTTCCTATAGTGTTAGAGAATATTCTCTTTCAACGAGGACAACCACTTATTTTAATTGTTAAATTGATTTTTAAATTACTTGCCTAATACAAAAACTCAACATCATAAGCTGTTTATTTTGTATATTACCATCATGAAAGTCATTATAATTAAGTAATTCATAGTATGTTGACATGCAAAAATGCATTTCATAATTGGAAGCTACAGTACAATGTCGCAGTGACTTAACCTTGTTACTTCTGTTACGCTGGTTGTCACACATCGCAGGTACAAATTTGTATCACTCTTCCCAGTACTACCGTGCATTGCCCTGTAATGCATTGGTAGAGTGCAAAATTTTTAATGAACAGTAGTGTTCTATGAAAAAACAAATGTGAATTTTGCTTTAAAATGGCGTTGGCAAATTAAGGACTAAGTGAACGAATCTCTGTGACCACAAATAGAACAGTTTGTGTGTTGCATTCCGTGTAAAGCAAGTTTGCATTAACTAAGCACTTTTGATATAAACCATTTTTTTTTAATTCTCTCCTCTACCTGCACATTATTTTACAGACACAGTGACTGGTATGCTGTCAGTGAAGTTGTTACAAATGTATGAAAGGTAGTACCTTGCCTTGATGTTATACTAAAGCAGTTTTAAATTTTGTTAACACTGGAACTACTTTTTTTGATTCTATTCATTTTATGCATTTTTTGAAGGAGAACTGGTATATTAGTAATATATTTATGTTTATAATAGTTTCGCTGTTTAACTTGATTGCTGCTCAAATATCATCACAAGCTTGATTGCAATGTTTGTTTTACCTGAGGAGGAAGAATGCAAAATAGAAAAGTAGTAGATTGTAAGCAGAGCTTTTAAAAATGGTGCGCTATCTGCTAACATCCTATGTTACAGTGTTTTGAAGCAGAATAGTTAATTTGATTCATTTATAGGAGAGTGGGTCATTTTTATTTGCAAGGAACTGAAATTTTTTGTATAATTTCAAGCAAAGATGTGTTTACTATTGATGTACTATGAATAATTTTTTCTTTTAAGAGAACGTTTTCGTGATGCTGATGATACGGAGGTTGATTCAGGTGATGGTAAGTTAAAGTTAAACTAAAATTTCTAGTAACTAAATAATACAGTAATTATGTGTGTTGTGAATTAAATTACAAATTACTGCACACCATTTATCGTTCACTGCTGTATATTTTTATATAGCTCATTCAGAATAATTAAACAATTTTGACAGCATTTGTGAAATTGTTAGAATTGTATGTAAACAAGTTTCTTGTGTAGCACTTGTTACTGAATGGTGTATAAAACAAAAAGTAAGCAAATAAGATGCTACTAATTTAATCATTATGCTTTTACTAAAATGGTAAGACACAGATATTGTTTTCATAATTCAGTACTAGTATTACTGTAAGCTCTAGGGAGTCCAGAAGATATTTATATTTAAATATATGCAGTTTGGGACAGGAATATTTTTTAAAAGTTGGTTTCAAAACTGGTTAGTTAGCTGTGAACCATTTACTACCCAAATTCAATGGAGTGAATATTAATTTAAGATTGGTCATCACGTTCCAGAAATCCCTGTCATTCCAGACCTGGATGATCTGCAGGAAGAAGAGCTGGGGCTTCAAGTTGCAGATGCACCATCGTAAGTCTGCTTGCTATTGCTGACTGTTCAGGTTATTTCATATTAATTTAATTATGAAGTAATTTGTTCACATCTTCCTTTAAGATGATTGAAAATTTATGTTATGTATTATGTTTGAATTAGTGGTACAGACAATGTGTGCAGTAAGACGTCTCCACATTGCCTCTCATCTACTATGGTGAATAAGCTCTCGAAATTTAAGTGGTCTGAAGTTTAAAATAACATGTTGATGCATGATTGAACTGTTAACTTAGGACTGTTACAGTTCACAAAATTTTCCCGCTATTCTGATGCCACACCTGACGAGTGGTGTCTTATTGGTGGCATTTAATGTCAAGGAGTCCCCCCCCCCCCCCTCTTTTTCCTGATGGCTGGGAAGTAGGCATTGTCTTGACGAGTCTTTGGAGGGGGCAATAGCCCGAGCTCTGGACAGCTCAATAATTGCCTGCGAAGTACAGGGCGGAGCACTACTTGAAGTGGGTGTATGGTTACCGTGGTAGAAACGTATCTATATGCTGGGGGATTCTGTAGTTTGGGCCCCAGGCATCGCTTTACTTTCTCCACAGTTGAGGGCCATTAACTGGTAGTTGGCTTCTTGGGTGAAGTATGAGGTAGTGGCGAGACCACGCGTGGAATGTGCCACAAGAGGCAGAAGAAGGAATCTCATCTATCTTCCGAAAAGCTGGTTGTGGTTCTCCTCTGGTGTGCAGCAGTTTTCCGTTTCCACATATAGACTCTGTTGGGGGTACGCTCAGTATCGACCAGTCTTCCATCCAGAACCAGAGCCTGTTCAACTGCTTTCTCACATCCAGCCTGATAGTGAGTCGTGAAGTTGGGTGACGACAAAGAAGTAGTTGATAAGGGGTGTACTGTAGGAGAGGGCATGGCCTGGCATGTCCAAATAAGGGGGATACGTGTGGTTGGTGGAAAAGTCTGGATGGTCTCCTGTATTAATGAAATATTAATTTAATTCAGTAGGCAGATGTTTTCCAACCAATATTATACACTACAAGCCAGATATAATATGGTTGCTCTGTGTCTCTTTCTTTGCGCTCGCTTCTTTCCCTTTCATTTTCCCCTCACTGTCCCCTTGTCTGTAACCTCTAGCAGCGGTGGTATCTCGACATCAGCTAGGACTTCGGCTCACTTCATTCCTGCTGTAGGGCAGCAAGGCAGGAGTGAGAGGTAAGGAAGAGAAGAGCTAAGTCACGGCGTGTTAAAGATGAAGCTTGTTAGCTGGTGTGGGTTACTGATTCCTATCATGTAGAGATTGCATGCCTTGCTTTTGTTTTGCCAGGCTAGCTTACAGACATTAGTAAGGCAGGTCTCTCCTTTTACATATTCAGTTTTATAAACACCTGAAAAAGGGAAGAAAGAAGTTAAATACGTGTTTACCCGGCTCGACACTAGGGATTCAATGTGTCCCCTCGTACAAAAGGACAGGGGAAAGCCAAAGCTAATGTTTACCTTGAGGAAAACGAAGAAGTTAAAAGCTGTGTTTAAACTGGAGGTTCGTAGGCCTCCTTTAACACACTTCATACCGGTTTCCTTCTTATATTTGTCCTATTCACAGGACTTAGCCTCGATTCTTCAGTTATCTTGCTCTGTTTTCTCGTATGGGTTCTAGGTGAATACGGTACATACGAGCTGGGAGTGGAAGGTAGTATCCTCAGGGATACCCCTCCATGTAAGGATGGTCTACGTAGTGCAGAGTATGACTTTTGGGGAGGGGGAGGGAGTGGGGGGAGTCTGCCCTTCCAGAGTCTGACATTTTGGATTCAATGACCAGTGCTTGGGGCACGTGTATCGCCTGCCTCTTGGGGGAGGTTGGGGTTCGGTTCTCTCTCGGATTTCCGTCCCCAAAACGTTTGCTTCGTGGGAAACGCTCTACGAGTCCTGGGTTCGGGTCCTGACACAGACTAGGTTGTACTCGGGTTTGTCTCACATTGAGGGGTCAAATGTTAGCCATGGTTCGAGACCGTTCAGCGGACCCATTTCCTCCGGGTGCGGAGCGTGTTTCGTGATTACGAGGCTTCGCGCTCTGCGGGTGGGAAGGAAAGATTCTCATCTCCGTAGTTTGCAGCGTCAGGCAGTCTCTGTTTAAATGCCGTCCTGGGCAACACTAGAGCATGGCAAGGTGGCAGCGGGTGGAGGAAGGGTCAAGTCTCGCTCTGCAGGGGTCTGGGGAAGGGTGTGGCTATTCATCTCAATCTCCCTCTCCCTTCCTGACCGCCTGCGGCCGCGGGGTTAGTGGGATGTTTTTTAACTCTGGAAGAAGGGTGCGAGCTATACTCTGAACTCTGTCGCTCGTTGTCTGGATAAATCCTTTTATGTACTTGCTCCTTCTTTCGAATGAAGAGTTCTACCTCTTCATCCGGAGTTTGCATGCAGGAATGAAAATCGGGTATTAAACCCAATGGCACTTCATCTCCGGTGAAGTGGGTGGATAGCTGGGATCAAAACTGGAGCCATTCCTCAATGAATTCCCCATACTTTTCCCACCATTTCTGGGCTTGGCCGCCCAGTTGGTGGCATACTCTGCCTACCCATTACTTAATTGGAATTAGGTGTTCCCTTAATTACTTCTTGCATTCGCGTATGAACCTTCAGGGTTTTCATATGGCCACCATGGAATTCCAGCAATACCATCTCTGTAGGTATTCAGGGAGTTCCGAGATCGGATCGGGTTATCGGGTTCGAGGGTCAGTGAGTGTGCTCCCTTCGACACACTTTACATTGATAGACTTGTCCGGGGTTCCGTACCCATTCGTCTGCCTATCCTATACACTGATGGTGGTATTTTCTTTGGCAGAGTATACACCGTACTGTGTGCAGTCCTTGGCCTGTGTTCTCAGGCCATTCACATAACAGGGCTTGTGCTTGTCTACACTCTTGACACTTGAACTCTAAACCGTCGGTGTATGTAGGAGCGCCCTCCCAACCTAGGCAGTAGATGTAAATGGGGAGTTCTGGTTCAGCACTTTTTTGGAGTTATTTCTTCTAAAATTGCAACGAAAATGCAGTAGTGTAAATAGGGTTATTTCGTCTAAAAGTACAGGAAAAAGTTAAAAACTCAAAATCTGAAATTCAATGAAGAAATTGTGAAAATCATGTAAAAAAATTAAGGTATGTGAGGGTTAAATTTAAGCTTTTAAAAAAAAAGGAGTTCTCAAAAGCAGGCAATTTTAAGAAAAAAAAGCAAGAAAATTTCAGCAGTTTTTCTAAAATGAGCGCCCACAATTTGACACATGTAAAACAAGCAAAATTATGCAAAAATCAAGCAAATCAGATGAAAAGATACAAACTAATAAAATTCATAAATTTTATTCAACAAAAGTAAAACACCAATAAGATTTTTTTTAAATATAAAAATTTAAAAAAATCTGAAGCATAGCCATTACTGAATCCATAATCCCAACCATCACAACAATCCAATCTATAAAGATCTTCTTTAAATTAGAAAATTTATCTAATCTTAAATCATTTTTATTGATTTTTAAAACTATATTGAAATGAACAAGGTCCAATTCTTTATCAATAAAAGTTTCTGTTTTTATAATTTCATATCCAATATCCCAAACTTCTAAAAGTTCTATAATTTGATCCATTTATAGTATCAAAAATTTATATATGTTTTATAAAAAAGTGATACTATGAGAAAATTTTTATTAAAATTTTTTTTTTTTATTTGATCAAATAATTCATCTATATTTCTAAAAATTCAAAAGAAATTTTAATGCGACCACTCAACTATGAGTCTAAAAAATTGTATTAATATATTGAAACAATTTCTTGTTTCTGTAAAATCGTTTACATTATCCATTTAATGAAATTAAAAATTTATATATCTTAAGTGATATTTTCTTTCAAATAATCATAAGTTAAATTTTGTTGGCTAATTAAAGCAACATTACAAATCGTGCCACCCTCAACAGCTTTTTTTAAAATCAACACTAATTTTTATATTGGTTTTATCTGTAACTACTGCTGTTTTTCTATACAGGCAGTCAATAACATATAAACGTCTTCATCCCCAAAATGAATAATAATTGATATTGCCATGATAATATATATATATATATATATATATATATATATATATATATATATATATATATATATATATAGTGTCTAATTTTGTTCTTGAATTTCTAAAATCATTAAAAGCAAGAAACATTTTAAGACAAAGATCATTTTGAATGTCTAGATTCCAATTTTCTTTGGGAAAAATTTCATTTCTACCTTTTTTAACAAAAATATTTCTCGCATTACAATGATAAAACATTGAAGCATACACATACTGCTCGGCGCAATTTTTTCTGTTAGTTTGGAAGCCCACAATTACAAAATCAGGCATGTCAAATTGCAAATTATTAAACTGATCTTTTATGTCAAAGTTAAAAACAGTTGTCCCAGCAGGAACTTCTTTTTCTAAAAATTTCCACTACTTAAAACCAATATGAATTTTAGGATTTTTATATATTTTTTCTTTAATTGCAATTGATGTGTTGTCTTCGTATTCAACAACAGGCCACAAAATTTCTAATTTTTCAATAACAATTTTTCCTGGATCAGCATAAGTTTTATCAACCGAACGATCTGCTTTTTCAGTTTCATAAACAAACAATAAATTGTTATCAGATGAATTTCTAAAAAAAAGTGATTTTATAACCACCCTTCCAGTAAACTTAATTATTATCGCGAATAAAACCAAACAAATATCTTAATGGATACATTATTTCATTTATTTTATCACTATGAACAGATTTTACGCTAAATTTATTATCAACACCAGTAGACTCTAAATAATTTTGTTCACCTGGTGATCTTAGCAAAATATTCATCATTGTTGAAGTTAATCCTGCATTATCAACAGCTTCAATAATATGTCCATGTTTTAACATTTCTATGCTAGAAAATTGAAATGGAAAAAAATTAGAACAAACATCAATACTATCTAATTTTTCGTATTTTGCCTCATCTCCAACTTTATCTCTTTTTAGTAGGCTATATTCTTCCAAAACATAAGCATCGTTTGGAAGAGAAAGCCATCTCCTATTGGAATATCAAATTCTATTCTATTATTGTAAACATTTAAATTTTTACTAGTTTGATCAGTTGGGGGAAAAGTTTATCTCTCAAAACTCTCAATGCTTTTATAACTCATTTATAAGTAAAAAAAATTATATATAAATGAAGGATTCAGAGGGAGTTCTGAAATTGCTCATTGAGAAGTATAAAAATTATAAAAAGAACCATGAGGTAGAATATGGAAGAAAAAAGTTTGTCCATTAATTCGTTAATTACAAAATATTGGCAAAAAATTAAACAAGTAAGTGCGTACCACTGCATAGTAGCCCTTGAAACATGGCACCTGGCATTGTCATCCTGGAAGTAACACGGGTCCACTGTAAAAACGCCACAATGTTGGGAGCATTTCATTATCCAGAATGTTACAATAGGCCTATGTGTTCATGATATCACGGACAAACACCAGCGATCGTATGCCGAAGGCCGTGCAACACAAGTCAACTGATGTATGAATTACCTATCTTCACGGGTACCCAATTACTTTTTGGTAGATAGTGTATCTGTTAATGTTAAATAATATACATTAACAGAAGGCCTTTCTAATTTGTTAACAAAAGAAAAAGAAGAAGTTCTTGAGTATAATTTCACCATTAATGACTATGAAAATTACAAAGATATTGTCGTAGACACAAATGTTGCATTCCGAAAATATAAACCTATTAATCAAATAAATGTAAATCAAGGTTGGAAGTATGAGAATATAATTAAACCATTTTATGATAGACTTTATGCACAGCATATAAAAGCGCGGTCAAAATCAGCACCAAATACACCAGAAAGAAATATTTCTCAAAAAACTCCTAGATCCGGTGAAGGTATAAAAAAATATAATAATTTGCCCAAAGAATGCGTTTGGATGGATGATTTTAAAAAATTAATTGATAGATTATTAGTTATTCAGGGTGAAGAAAATGCTGGAAATAATAGTTTTTACAATGAAAAAGTGAGCATAATGAATATGTTATGAAATAAATTTTCTGAATTTGTTATAAATAATCCAAAAGGTATAGCATATCTTATAAAGTTTTAAACATTATTCTGCATTCATTTTGGAATTCAGAACATCATGGCAAAGGTGTGATAACCTGGCCATTAAACAATTTAAATTTTCCCGAATTACATTTGCCCGGTTATAATTATTGCTGTCCATATACAAAATAAAATGAAAGATTTGAAAGAGGTGATAAAGGAGTAAATAAATTAGATCAAGCATGCAAATATCATGATATTGCTTATAGAGATCATAAAGATTTAGACTCTTGACATGTGTCAGATAAAATTTTTCAAAAAGAAGCAAAAGAAATGATGTTAAATAAAGATACTCCAATTGGTGAAAAAATTTCTTCTGCTGCTGTTGCCTCAACTATGTTTACAAAAAGAAAATTAGGATGGGGCATTAAAATTTACTAAACCATTAATTTTTTTTTTTACTTGTAAATGAAGATAACTAATATAACCTTTGATATTCCTTATGAGAAATTAAATAATTTGGGTATACATAAATTTTTAACAGATGATCAAATTGAAAAAAAAAATTCAAGAGGGCAAAAACTTCAAATTACCATTACTAACAGTTTAAAAATGGCTAATGAAAAAACTGGTAATGGTTTACATCATGGAAGAATTGTATCCATTCTACTCGCCACTTTAGGAACGGCTGCTGCAATTTATAGTGCAGTTGAACAAACTAGTAAAAATAAAAAAGAATTAGAAGAACAACAGAGACATAATTTAGCAATGGAAAATAAATTAGGAAGTGGATTAAAATGAGGAACACCAAAAACATTTGAATTTATCGCCATTATCCAATATCGATATTAAAAATTATGTAAAAAAAAAAATTTAATATTAAGAATTTCAGATATGGTTATATGATTGACAAACTACCAAACAATATGAACAAAAATTAATGTGTTGTGGTTAATTTTGATATTTCAACAAATCCTGGCACTCATTGGGTTTGCTATTTTAAAGAAAATAATAATGTTTATTATTTTGATTCATTTGAGGCAATACTCCTAATAATTTAATTAATTATTTCAAAAACAGAAATGTTTATTATAATGATGATCAAATTCAGAATTTTAATTCAGTTATATGTGGACATCTATGTTTGATTGTATTACGTCTTTTTTCGAGAGAATTTAAGTTTAACTATATAATTTCTGTATTATTAATTGACAGATATATTTGGGAAATCATTAATCAAATCTTTAAATAAAAACTTTGATAATATTGTTGAAGATTTAAAAACATATATAGATTCTAAATGCAATTCGAGTTTTTCTTCTTTACAAAGTGAGAGCTAATTACTTATTTTGATTTTACAAAATCAAGAAATGATAATATAGGTGAACCTGTAGATAAGAAAGATGCTGTCAATAAAGGGGGGGGGGGGGGGGGGGAATGGATATATATATATATATATATATATATATATATATATATATATATATATATATATATATATATATATATATATATATTATATATATATATATATATATATATATGTGCGCACACATGCACATACGCAAACACACATTTATTTATTTATATATATAAAGCAGATTATGCATTTAAAAAAACATTGATTCAAAATATAAAACTATTTTTTCTGATTATCCTCTAAAAGGAGATATAAATTTACAATTCAATAACATTATTGCTGATTATATAAAATAAATAATGCAAAACAGACATTAAAAAAGAAGTAGATTTAAAATATAAAACTATTGTTTCTGACTATGCTTTAAAAACTGATGTCGAATCAAAATACAACACTAGTGTTTCTAATTTAAAATCATATGTTGAATCAAAATATAATATAGTTTTTTCTGCTTTACGAGATTAAATAAGTAAAGTTTTTGTTTACACAACATACTGTTTCTCTTCATAATTGCAGATTAATAATATGGCTGATCCGATTGACGGAAAAGATTCTGTCAAGTGTCAATAAAAGATATTTTGATAAAGAAATAGCTGATAAATTACAAAATTTAAACCAATCAGTTTTAAATAATTGTGAGACTCTTGATAACTTAAAAACTGAAAAATCTAATTACGAAAAGTCTCATATATTTTATTTAAGTGCGAAGTGGAATAAAACTAATAACATTTTTCACTTAGAAAATAGTTTTTTTTTTTATCCCAATTTATCTGATGATACTGTGATCGTTATTAAGGGAACTACAAAAATAGATTATAGTAAACCATTTGATGTTATCATATGTGATATTTTTACTTTTAAAATAAAAAATGTAAAATATCTGAATATGATAATGGTTTGATGGCTACAATAGGAATTTTTGTAAAATATAAAGATTAAATAATATTTTTTACTATTAAATGGATAGCACTTGATGCTTGAAGTGTAAGGTCACTAAAAATAATAATATAAAAAATAAAGTACAAAAAATGGACGATTATTTCAGAAAAGGATGTGCTCGTTGTGCAATTCTAAAAAACCAACAGTCTTAAAAAAAAAAAATTGCTCAATGTGAGAGAAGGAATAATTAATGAATTATATAAGCCTGCACGAAAAAATGTTCCAAGACAAAAAATTATTTCATATGAAATTGATGATTTATGGCAAATTGATCTTGTAAAAATGAATACTGGTAATTTAAAATGTGTATCGCATAAAAATAAAGGTTACAAATATATTATGACAATTATTGATGTTTTCTCAAAATCTGCATTTGCTATACCAATTAAAGATAAAACAGCTTAAAATGTAACAAATGGTTTAGAATCTATATAAATTAAAAGAAAACCAAATAATATGTAAACTGATAATGGTTCAGAATTTTATGATAAAACATTTAATGAGCTTATGGAAAAATATAATATCAACCATTATTCATTTTCTGAATTAAAAGCTAGTGTTGTTGAAAGATTTAATCAAACTTTAAGAAATATAATATGGAAAAAATTTGCTTTGAATGGTAATTATAAATGGGACAATATATTAGACGATTTAGTGAAAGAATACAATAATTCAAAACATAGAACTATTGGAATGAAACCAACTGAAGTTAATAAAAAAATTTAAGAAATTTATTGCTAACAAATTTTGTGTTTACTAAACCAAAATATAAAGTTGGAGATGATGTTCATGTGAGCAAACTGAAAAGAATTTTTGAAAAAGGTTTTACTACTAATTGGTCTACAGAATTACGTACCATTATTAAAGTTTTAATTATGTTGTACCTACTTACAGGTTAATATTTATTATGGAGAAGAAATAAAAGGTAATTTTTATGTATGGGAAATTATGAAAACTGACTATCCAAATGAATATTTAATAGAAAAAGTTTTAAAAACTAAAGGTGAACAAATTTTTGTAAAATGGTTAGGTTTTTTGCATAACTCATGAATTATAATAAAACAGATGTTTGCGCAGCCGAGTTTGCTTTAGCTGACCTTTTATAAATTTTAAATATATTTTTTAATAATTGTATAGTTTCAAAACGCAATATCATAACGCACATTGCATTTAGTGACCATTTTAATGTTTTTTTTTATTTAAAATTTAATAGAGTTTATATTTTTATTTATATACTTTCCATCATTATTTTTTCTATTTAAATCTATAGTAATAAAACCATAATCTACATTTCAACATTTTTAACATAGATTTTTTTAATTTCTCAAAAAAGACATGTCCCCGCCGACAAAATCATTAAAAATGTGCTTTAAATTAGTTTCATCTTGTCTAAATATACACAAAATATTCATATTATCCCTTATGAGCTGTTTTGGTACTTTTGAATCAGTTTGAGCTAAATAAAATACATCAATATTTTTATATCTGCCCTGAGTAAAATAATTGTGAATAATGTCTTGATTTTCTAAAATAACATCATCAAATATAACTAGCAAATCGTCTTCACATTTGTCTAAAGGAGGCTTATCGTCAGTATTATTTAAAAAGTAAGCCTTTTTTCTTTAATTCTTAGTTTTTTTGCTGCCTCATCGATGTCATTTTGTAACTGAATATACTTAGGTTGGTTTAAACTTTTTGAGCAGAGATACAATTTATTAAAATTTAACCAACCTGTTTTATAAATAAAATTAATTATCAAATTTGTTTTTCCACACTGCTGGAGCTGGAGGGAGAGAGCTTTCGCAAGCTGTAGGCTAGGAGAGGTGGTGGTCATTTCAGACCCAGAAGGGTTCGCTGACTGTTGCGGTCGGCGAGCAGGCGAACTCTGGCAAAAGTATTTCGAAGATTCCTTATATAGTCCCAATTTCATCATGGTGGCTCTCTCAGGGGTGCAGTGGTTGCGAGCCTCTCAACACAGGGGCGCCATAGCGTATTTCTTATTGCCATTGGTTAAGGCTGACGACAGTTTTACCTCCTCTGCCCGAGGCTCGGTGGCTGTGATGTCACTTGTAAAAATCTTATTAACTTCCTTATCGAATTCAGCTGGTCTGTGGTTCGTTGGGTAAAACAATTTCTAGTTGGGGGGGGTGGCGACCACATGTTGGAATCTGGGGGACGGTCAGTACAATCTCATTATTAATTGTGTTAATTATACACATATCTGTGGTTGTCTTGGCACGTGGAACCAACCCTGTACACTATAAATTTCGTATGCCACTGTTTTGGCTTTCCCTGAGCTCCTCAATGCTTGCTGATGGCACAAAGTCGGCCCATAGAGTACGTAGTCGCACTGTGCATCGATGTGGCATGCATCAAAGCTAAGGCTACCTTTTTAATTTTATGTTACGTTCAAAGTCTGGATAAATAATTAAATTTTAATTAATATCTAATCTAGCCGTGAAACCTATCTAAATTAAACAGGGAATGTCCAGAAGTGACCTCTCAATATGTATGCTGGGATTACTCTACTCGAGCGGTAGAGTGGTCTGGCTAGGGCCTTAAGGGGACTACATCGCAGCGACCAGGGATTACCTGGTAGATATGGGGCTTAGGATATGGTAGGTCGATGTAGAAGGTGCTTGAGGCAATGACGACTGGAGGTGATGCTGAGGAGACGTCCTTCAGGGGAAGATGACCTCTAGGAGAGCGTCGTCGTGGCAGGCAGCGCAGGCGTAGGACAGCCGATCCTAAGTCAGGATACCCTCAGCCTTCACAGCCAAGAAGGCATTTGCAAGACTCGATTACCGCCGTGGTTTACAATTTTGGCCTTCACACCCTCTTCAGGAGTGGATGGGTGACACAGGCGAGCCACCGTGAGCAACTACTCAGGCATGGGTTGGTTCACCTTTTATAGTGATCGCTGGTGATCGTAGGTGCTTCTAGGTGTGCGGGGGGCTTATGGCCCCACCTTCTAGGGGTGGAGCTTGTGATTTCACATGCATGGACTATGGATGTCTTATCTTGCCTCTTTGCTCTGCGCCTGGGGTGCAGAACTTCCAAGCTCATGGCACTTGAGTAGGCAGTGACCTTTGGTGATTGGCTTGCATCTCCGGCGGCGCCAAATTCAAACTGGTGCACTCTTCTGCTGGTGAGCGCGGTGAAGTAAATAACTTCAGTTTGGGAAGGGCGATGACGTGACAGTTTTCTGCGTATTCTGGGTGACAGTACAAGCTAAGAGCACGGGGTTAAAGGTGTTTTGAGTCTCTGTCAACGTCTTGAAGTTCCCCATGTCCAGCCTCCAGTATTGAGTGTAGACTTGCCCATGTAGCTTGCCATCTGCTGATGGCTAGCTCGTTCTGTAGCACACTTTCTCTAGCACCAATTTTGTCATGTGTCAATTGCCCCCTCCCCCCTTTTCCTGACTGAGACCCATCCGGCTGTTATAAGTCGAAAAGTAATTTGTGGTCATCTGGTCAGGTCCATGTGATTATACACAGCTTTGGCTTCTGTACGCGTAGCTGTTCTGTGCTACGAGGATGAGCTGGTTGGAAGTGCGGCAGAAAGATGCCCTTACTTTCCCTTCCACCACTCGAGGAGGAGGCTTCTGCCTTTCGTCAGTCGGGACATATGGTACCTCTGTCTCACTCTCAAGCGTGCACTCCTTCTCTGCTTGCTTATCCTCATCGGCACTCTCTAGTTGTGGCTGTCTTCTCCATAACAGCTGTAACAATTGTCTGCTTTGCACGTGTTGCAGGGAAGGGCTGGCAGGAGGGAGGGATGAGGTAGGTCAAGGGCAAGGTCACACCGCGTGAAAGGGAGAGCTTATTTGCTGGTGTGGGGTTTCTGTTCCTATCTGAAGACTTCGTGTGCCTTCTTTTCTGGTCGCTGGGCCAGTGCATAGCATTTGCGAAAGGGAAGCATTGGATCACTTACAGTGTTTTTATTCATTTAGCCTATAAAAGAGAAGGACAAAGAGGAAATTTAAAACATAATGGTTCGGCTCGACACTATGAGTTAAAAGATGTTCCCATGCACAGAGAACAGGACAACAAAACAACAGTTTGCCACTTGGGAATTTAACTAAAAGTTATGTTTGTCCTCTTGGCCTGTAGTGTATATGGCAAATGGTTTTTATTTGTGTAATTTATTTCCTTCTGCATTTTTACCTATTAATTAGGTCTCACAAGATAGTGCGAGTTATCAAAAGGAGACGTGTAAATAAATAATATGAATACATAATATAATGAGTTTACATACTCTTTGGTTATACATGTTCTCATGGTAATTAGTGTTATTAATCAATAATAATAAACACAAAGGATTATAGGTACGTGTATATGTAAATCAACTATAATAAAGGTACCAACATTTAACGTTGCTATACGCTTTTCATTACTACTTCTAACAACAAGGTGCGTGTACGCAAGTGTGGGCGATGTTCCTTTTTAGAACTCTTAGTTATGTCTTTTTCCATGAGAGTGCATGTGTATTATGTGAATACACATAAAAGTATTTAGCTTTTTCTTTGGTTATCTGGTTTTCAATTATGTTCACATTTTGTGAAAACAATCATTTCATTATTCTCGATCTACTACGTCAACAACAAGGAACTTGAGAAAGTAATTTACAATGTTGTAGCGTTGCAGTTTATACATATTTTAATCACTTTTTTATTTTATTTCAAGTTTACTTTTTGTTAAATTCTGCAGTTTCATTTGTCACATTGTAATTGTCCAAATTTTTCCTTTCATGCCATGGTTTAGAAGTAAGACCTTTATCAGTTTAAATGTGAGGCTGCATTACCAATGTTATCTGTATTACGTGGCACTTTCGGATTCTCAGGCTTCAGAGCAAGATGACTCAACCTTTGAGATTAAGTTTTTTTCTTGTTTCCCATGCCATCAGCAGTTTTGTAGTTTGACGCAGCGCCATGATGTAATGTTCAGCCAATAGGAGGCCGGGAACCTGGGCAAATGTGTATTTTTAGATTTTGTATTCTGTAGTGGGGAACCAGAGTGTGGCAAGCTGCAGGCACGCAGGTCCTGAGCTGGTCCAGGACTGTAATCCTTTGAGGCGAGATGTATATTTATTAGTACGTCAACCACTGAAGCAAGATGTAGTGTGTTATAGTATCAACCACGGTAGAGGTAACTACCTAGTGTGGGAGGCCGATAGGCACCAAGGGGGAAGTTTTCTTTTTCCTCCCCCTTGTTTTCCTCAATTTTTCTGTAAATACTGCAGTGACTTTGTACCTGTAAGTGTTTGTTAAAGAGGAAGACGTGTCTATTGATGTCATACTGACCTATGTGTAAATCTTTCCAACCTTCAACAATAAATAGAGTATAATCCGACATGGACATTTTTCTGTTCTTATTGCTAACAAACCAAGTGTACCAACTTTGTGCTCTACCCAACTGAAGCTGGCTGAACCAAAAGTAAGTGGATGAAGAGTGTAACATGTTTGCAGCATAACTAGTTGATGTTATGCTTCAATCTTTACAATTTCTCTTAACCTAACACATCAACAGCAAATACTTGAGACAATTAATCTACAATTATTTACAATTTTCACTTAACCTAACACATCAACCTCTAAGACACTTTAGAGCATTAACAATTGCTATAGAATAATGGTTTAAGATAACTAAACATCTGACACGTGGTACTTGTATTAACTATTTAATTACGATTACGACTCATCTCACTGCAAACCTAGTATAACCTACTTCTACCCCCAAGTGAGTCAAACCCCGTCCCAACCCGTACATGAAAGTCGCGGCCTGCCACAATCCTGGAGGGCAGCCGGACACGTGGATACAAGGGGTTGCGCAAGCAAGTGGCGTGTCCCCCCCCCCCAGCCCCCTCATCTCCATGCTGAGAGCCTACAAGCCATCCAGGGCATGCCCGAGCGCCACCGAAGTTATGCGAAGGCCAAGAGATGACTAGAGGGTGCTACCCCCACTCCGGCCTCACAGCAAAGGGATGTCACACGCCCTCTCCCACGGCTATCGTGGCACGTGCTACCTTGACTATATAAGTCCGTGCGCTGCGGACCTCACGAGTTGTTCCTGCGAGTCTTCGAGCTCGCTCCACTACTTCCAGTACTAGGGCCCTCCAACTACTAGTACATCTTCAGCAGCCCTTCCAGACGCTGCCACCAACAGCCCAACACTCTTCAGCAGCCATCCAGAGGCTGCTACCATTGGCGTCAATGAATCAACAGCCACCCGATGCTGCCTACCTTGGACGTTGTTCATCAGTCTTCGACAGCCATGCGAGGCTGCCTACCTTGGACTTTGCTCAACAGTCTTTGGCAGCCACCAGCGGCTACCAGCATTGACGTCAATAGACTTGAGCAGTTACCAGCGGCTGCTACCGTTGCCATCACAGCACCCGCAACCAGATGCTCCAGTGACGCCAATTGAATTACCAAGTTACCAGAAGCTTCTTCAGTAACTAAGAGACATACCACATACCACCTTCATCGTCTCCTACAGATATCTCTGTTATAGTTAGTTGTGTCGTAAGCAATTTTTGTCAGTTTTATTTCACTTTCCGTAACTAGCCTAGGACCAGGTCACCTACACCTGGATACCGTAGGTTTACTTCCAGTCACCCGTCTACTTGGCAGAAGAGCACGATTCACTGTGTTTACTAAACAATTAATAAACACAGCTTTTTTTCTTCTAACTACGAGTCTCATTCATAGAGTACTTTTGAACCAACTGCTAGGAGAACCGTTACCGCCAACCAAGCACGGGAAATTGTTGCTACAATCTAACTATAACTGGAGACTCTCCCTCAGGCGGCTCCAGTTCTGATATACACATATTAGACGGCCATCTATTTTATTCCTACCAAGTATACAGGTACTGGAGGAATAAAATAGAGGAGCGCCAATCACTAGAAACACTTTCCACCTGGGGAGAGTCAGTACGCCTGAGTTGTACCCGTACCGGAGCACCAGGGTACTGGCGGGGGGATTTGCTTAGGTGCTATGGCCTGGCTTTGGTTGGAAAACTCACACCCAGTAGTAGCAGTGGTAGCCCACATGGCTTCAACGCTTCTGGTTCACCCGGTAAGACAGGGGACCTTCTGAGGCACCGTGCTCGTGCTACCAGCCACTACTGGACAACACTATTCTAGGGTCACTCGTGTCCACGGTGCTCGACCCACAGTTCTCAGCAGCCAAACCTGCTCTATGCCATTTAAGTAAGATGAGACACGGCGCAAGAAGAGAGGAGCAAGAATTGCTTGCCTCACTACCAAGCAGCCGGGTGGTTTAGCTTCCCCTACAGCAGGTAGTACGAGACTACACCAGCATCAACCGTCTGCAGCCAACTACCACTTGTTATCAAGACGTCCATAATTAAACCCTGAAAGCACAACTGGCCTAAGTGCAACCAAAGCCACACGACCGTCATCCAGGCTTAGCTAATCGGACATGCGTCATATCCTTAAAATTACTATGTACAATATGTACAAAATTACTGACGTGAAAAGAAAATCAAGGTTTGCGTATAGGACCGCCAATCCGTATCTCCTACCCTTTCATTATTCAACTGTAATAATTATCTAACCTAACCTTAACATAATATAAACACAAAACTATAAGTTATGGATCGGGTCTCATACAGGTAAGCACAGTAGAGCAGATGTTAGGACTTCCTTTCAGTCTTGCCAACGTACACACGCCCAGAGGCAAAGCCTAACCCACTCTAAGTAATGGCATACTCTTAAAACTTACTTATAAAATTATTGTATACAACACAAGCACCAATAAGGTATAGCCAAGAAAAGCAAAAGATCACAAACATTCTAAAAACAGCTATATACGGCTCGCTGAACAATTTGCACATCTAATCCAACTTTCTCCACGAGTGTGCTTATTAAAATGCAATTGTATCCCCAAGACAACTAGCACAATAATAAATTGGGACGTTAATGGCATACCTGTTTAGCAGCTCTTCATACATTTACTTATACCTAACATTCAAACTGATCAAAAAGAAAAGAGACAAAATTATAAAAATTACTTCCTACTATTTACATCATCTACTGTGTCCCTTTTTCTACTTTCTTACTACTGAAGGATATTTGTTTTGGCACTTTATGTCGACTTTATGAAGCAAGTTCAGTGTCCTATCACTTTTTTTTGCCTTGCACTTCGTAAAAATCAGCCGTAGTTAGTGTCCAGTCTCTATTTGATAACCACACTAGATTGCGTATCCTTGCACGACACAATTCTAGGGTTTGATGCACTTGTTCTACGGTGTGCATTACATTTTACACTGTTTTAGTGCGCTCAGTCTGTTCCAGGTTAGTTAGTATACCACTTTTCATGCAACCTGGGAGTGTGTAATATGGTTAGTCTATCTGATCACACTTGCCATTTAGCCTAGTGATTATATCTTCATTTTTTTTTTTTATCCTTCTGTTGTGGCCGGACTTGCTTTCGTGGATGGGTGATGTGGCAATCTTGGCCATTGGTAATTTGTTGCGGGCCACCATGGGGTCTCGTAGTAGGACCCTGACAACCTGAGAACTTTATGAGTGCATACTGGTATTCAACCCGCAGTGCCGTGTTTGATCGTGGCTGTCTCAGGCTCTGCCAAGGTGTTGGCTACACGCACGGGGATGTGATGGCTGGGGCACTCCTTTTGGGGATGTGTTATAGCTTTTATGCTGTAGGTGAGCCTGGTAAAGAGGTCACTGGCTGGCTACTCGAGCTATGCGTAGGTTGTGACCTGGCGGTTTCCCTGGTACGCCTTGACACCCAGGCTTGCTCAGCCGCAAGGAGGAGCTCTCTGGAGGCTGGCTTGCCTTCCCCTCGGGTTCGAGCCTTGCTGGCTGCATTTCTATCGGCGGATGTGCTAGCAGCTGATGCGACAGTGGCTGCGGCCTCGTAGCGAATGGGTTGAGCCGCCCCTGCCGACGTGGAACAGTGTGGCTTCAGTGTAGATGGCCTAGGCAGGTCTGAGGCCCCTGCTTCTCTGGAAAGTGGACCTCCTGCCCCCTAGGGGAGGACGATGGTGGGACATCTGCGACATCGGCTTGTCAGGCAGTTGTTGCCCTATGTGGGATCAGTGATGCTGGAACTCTTCTGCGGGACAATGGAAACTGACTCTCGTCAACTTCCTCTGCGTGCTGATTGTCTGTTACCTATACACAATTTCCCACAAGCAAGACAACGAACTCAGCTGCCTGTGGTACAACATGGTCGTCCGGGACCTGTGGAGATCCATGGATCGGCGACACTATAATTAAGGGCAAGAGACTGTGTAATCGCTGCCCTATATGGTGCGGTGAGGCTTTCGGCCTCTGGAATAACACTCGGAATTCGCCATTGTGCAATAGGGGCACGGTCATGTGGGCTTGGCCACGAAAGTTCAGAGCGGGAGTGGTCATACATTCTACTCTTTTCTTCCCTAGAAAGAGGTAGATACGAGCTGCAAGTTCTTGGGATGCTCCAAATTGATCCCCTATTAATTCCATTGCGAGGTCTCGGTACTGGAGCATCAGGAGGAAGTTGTAATGCTTATGGGGTGTTCGCCCCATGGAATTGTTAAGGGTGGAGATGGACTGTATGCTCGTCTTGGTTTAACATGCACCGCTGTTTGATCAGCTAAGGCTGGCCGAGGATAACCTCCTCACCTATCGCAGAGGTTACTGTAAAAGGGATTGTGTGTGGTAGACAGCAGACCTTAACTTCAAGGTCTATAGTGCCATTTCAGGCAGGGTTTGACCCAGTTGGGCCATCCGAACCACTCTTCCCTGTGGCCAGAGATTAACACACTGGCTCTGCGACTGTAGGTCCCCCTTATCAAGTTTCCCATAGCTGCAGTGTCCAGAAATGCTAATTGGGGACATCCATTTATATCAACCAGGATATGGGGTGCTTCAGGGTCATGGGAACTTTCAGTTCCTGTGTTTAATTGGGAAATTTGGAGGGGGCTGAGCCTGTCCGGAGGTGGTTGCCCCGTGCGCACTTCAGTATTGCTGTTTTCCGGCTTGGCGGACCCCTTAACCTGCAAGTGAGGCTGAGCGCTCGGGGGTCGAGTGTTGTGTTTCCTTCTCCGCTGTGGCGCTGCCGGTTCAGGCAATCTTTGTTAAGATGCCTCCCTGAGCAATGCCAATAGCAGTGAGGGAGTGAGGATTGGCGTGTCGATGGGAGGTTAACCTCCTGATGCGAGGGAGGAAGGAAAGGTGCAGTGACCTTGGCGTCACGTGCCACATTGTCCCGCCGCATTTGCTCAGTATTTTTTTTTTCTCTATCTCCTTGGCTCTCTCAACCAGATCCTCAATGCTACCGGGTTTTGGGCTAATCAAAAGATTACGCAAGGAGGGAAGTAGAGTGCGTATTATGTTGCGCACGCAACACGCTTTAGATTCATTAGGATACAAACACTTATGCATCTGTACCTTTCTCCTAATAAAGATTTCTACCTCGTCGGATTCTCCCTGTATTTTGGAGCGTAAGTCAGTGATTAGCTGAGCGACCACTTTCTCCCTGATGAATTGGGTCATGAGCCGATAGCTCAATTGATCCCAATCGGTTATGAATTCACCTTACTTGTCCCACCAAGTGTTGGCTTTTCCTTTCAGCTGCGAATGGGCCATTTGAACCCATAACTTCCATAGGGTATTATTATCCTGGAACTCTTGCTCACACTCTTGCAATAACTCCGCGGGACCCACATGGAGACGGCCTATGAATTCCAACAATTGGCATTCAGGACCGTAATACAAAAACTCGGGGCTATACGTAGAATTGTGATTACGATGTTGGGTATGTCAAACCATGTTGACACACCTGGCAGTGGTATAAGAGTCCCGGTCTTGTAAGGGGCTCATCCGGCCAACCAATGCATCTCAAATGAAAGCTGTGGTGACCCATTACACATTGTGTCATGAAAGTCCCGCGACGTTCACAATTGAGCCAGTTACAGCGCAATGGCCACTGGGTCTGACATTGTATGCAGCAATAGTCTATGCCTCTACAGCTTAAAACATATCTTTCCACCCAAGGCAGGTATATTGGAAGTCATTTCTGCACTCAGTACAGCGAAGATGAAACCTTCCTGTACTTGGGCAGGTTTTAACCGGGCATTTCGCTGCCTGGTTCTGGGTTCTATGTCCGGCAGTCATAGCTATGGTGACCTCATGGTCTATCTCTCCTGATGTGGACATATTGTATTCAGTTAGGCATCACATGGTGTTTAACTGAACTCCCTGAAGTCCTTGGGGAAATACACGGATTATTTGATTATTTAGCTTCTGCGAAATACGTGTGGGAGCAGGTTTGGTTGGCTTAACCAATATTTTCCCTCGTTAAATTAGGGCACGTTTCTCCCTAAGTTATTGGGTACCAAAAAGAATATTTCATTTATATTCTTGCCTTTGGTCCCAATAGTGACCCACGCAATTACTATATGTAACACATACACAATTTGAGGGGGGGGGGGGATTTCTCTCGGGTGACACCGTTAGTGGCCTGCGTAAACAACCAGGATTCCTAGGCAAAAAAATGGCTAGCTTGGTGCATACTGACAGAGTCAATACTAATACCACTTCGTCTTTCATTATAACTGGTTCCCAGGTAGTGGCTGGCTTGGTTCGAAGTAACTAAGTCTGAGTTACTTGCCACTTATGCTCTGCGTTGACAGCAGGTGAGGTGAAGCCCCTCACACTGACAACTAATGGAGTTATACCCCACGTTAGCAATTAATGGAGTTACGCCAGAAAGAATTATTGAAGCGCTACAGAGAATGCAAAGGAATGGAGCTTCAGTGAAAGCTTTAAGTCCCCAACACTCAACCACCTAGTACAGGATTTGGTCCCACTCTGTACCTAGGCTGTTGGCACAGCACCATACCATACCTCAGATGCAGACACAAAGGAACGTACACTTAATCAAATGCCCATATACTTAGTCACCGTAAGGAAAATGTACACAAGACCCGGGCTAGGATGAGAAAGGGCTCTGCCCACGTCGGAGGAACAGATAATGAGAAGGGTTAGCTTGTGACGTGTGAGGTGTCTGAGACTTGGGAATACTAACCCCGATGAATACCTTAAATTTAAGTGTACTCTCATACACCGTGCATGTGCAAGTGGTTTGGGTGGCCTTCAATTTCTTAAATGCGAGTTTCGCATAGAACATTCCCAAGGGAAATTAAACCGTCGTAGGCAAAGTACCAGCATAGATTGTGGGTAGGGTAGGTTTACGTAATGGAACACAATTTTTCAACAATTGGCAATACTCCTCTTCGATGGTTTACCTGTGGATCTGAAGGCTGTGGAGCTCCCCTGTGCTCCATAGGTGCTGCTGCAGCGGCCAGCTGTGGAACAGTGGCCAACTCCGGTTGCTGCTGAGTGGTGCTCTGGCTGTTGAGAGTGGAGTGTGAAGGTCGTGGAGGGATAGCAGTATATTCTGGAGAAAGTACTGATGGCTCTATGCCTAATATCTCTGTGCCACTGTGCAAGATAATTAAGTACTCAAATGGTATATGTCTCGGTGTCTGGGTTGGTATATCAAACAAATATTTGCCTTCTTGTAACTCAGTAATACTACTACTACTATGAAAATTGATCTCGTACTCCAGCTGGTTCAGTTCCCATTTAAGAAGGTTCTTGACGCCATTCTTAAAATTCTTCGGCATGAGGCCAATCTAATTAACATAAATTCTGAACCAAGTTAATATGTCACACAAAGAATGTACGTGACGTGAAGCCGGGTATGAAAGCCTATGGTGTACGTCCTGGCACACGACTAATCCTGACATGTCTGGTCGTTTAATTACATCTGGCCGATTATTGAGCCCGAAGGGTTATACAACAGAGCACATGAGCAGCTGCAGTACCAAGGTGTATTTAGTTCCTAGTGAAGGGCTCCTCCCAAAGATTAGCCGTTACATTACCCTGAGTATTACTTTGGCCAAACTCGGAATACCGCTCTGTGTTACTTGTATTCGCAGTTTGGTTGATATGCGAAGCTGGCATTACTTCACGTACGCAATTAAAGAAAGAAATGCAAATTTATATGTGGATTTAAGTTGTGGCTTTACATGACTTGAATACACAAGGGATGTACAGGTTATTAAAGCTAACAAGAAAAAGTCTCTAAACTTCAATGGGTGTGTGGTTTATAAATATATCTACATAAATAATTACAGTAAAGCAAAATATTAACAAATATAAAAATGGTAATAGCTCCTACCATAAGTTACTTGACTGCTGAGTAAAATATATATGGAATATAAATTAACTGGCGAAGTTAAAAAGTGTTTTCAAAATGCAAATCAGGCTAAGGCTACCTGTTACATTTATGGTACTTTCGTAGTCTTGATAAATAATTAAGTTGAATTAACATCTAATCTAGCCGTGAAACCTAGCTGAACTAAACGGGGAATGTCCAGAAGTGACCTCTCAATATGTATGCTGGGATTACTCTACTCGAGTGATAGAGTGGCCTGGCTAGGGCATTAAGGGAGCTACATTGCAGTGACCAGGGATTACCTGGTAGGTATGGGGCTTAGGATAGGGTAGGTCAACATATGAGGTGCTTGAGGTGATAACAACTGGAGGTGATGCTGAGGAGACATCCTTCAGGGGAAAATGGCCTCTAGGAGATCGTCGTCGTGGCAGGCGGCGCGTGCGTAGGACAGCCGATCCTAAGTCAGGATACCCTCAGCCTTCACAGCCAAGAGGGCGTTGCAAGACTCGATTACCGCCGTGGTTTACAATTTCGGCCTTCACACCCTCTTCAGGAGTGGATGGGTGACTCAGGCGAGCCACCGTGAGCAACTACTCAGGCGTGGGTTGGTTCACCTTTTATAGTGATCACTGGGGATCTTAGGTGCTTCTAGGTGTGCGGGGGGCTTATGGCCCCGCCTCCTAGGGGTGGAGCTTGTGATTTCACATGCATGGACTATGGATGTCTTATCTTGCCTCTTTGCTTGGTGCCTGGGGTGCAGAACTTCCAAGCTCATGGTACTTGAGTAGACAGTGACCCTTGGTGATTGGCTTGCGTCTCCGGCGGCGCCAAGTTCAAACTGGTGCACTTTTCTGCTGGTGAGCGCGGTGAAGTAAATAACCTCGGTTTGGGAAGGGCAATGACGTGACAGTTTTCTGCATATTCTGGGTGACAGTACAAGCTACAGGCTTTTACGGTAAAGTGAGCACTTTTGAGGCCCTAGTTACGTTTTCCTTTCAGCCATTGTTCATCGTATAACCACCTTTTTAAATAAATGTTGCCATATTAGTAATAAACACAGTGTGTATTTTCCACTGCACTCAGAATTTAATGCCTAAGGTTACAATAAAATATATTGATTGACGATTATTCAAAATGAGAGGGTGTTCAAAAGTGCTCACTTTACTGTCAACAGTCTATAGGAGCACTGGGTCAGAGGTGTGTTGAGTCTCTGTCAATGTCTTGGAGTTGCCCGTGTCCTGCCTCCAATACTGAGGGTAGACTTGCCCAAGTAGCTAGCCATATGCGGATGGGGCAAAGTCGTGATTCTGTAGCACGCTTCCTCTAGCGCCAATTACATCATGTTTAACATAAATTGACATGCTGTTGTTACTAGTCCATTTTCTCTCATGTCTGTGCATTCAGGACAGATCTCAAGCTCAGTTTTCAAAATGCTAAATGCATCTGATATTAACTAAGATGTCACCTTTTGATCTTATTTGACCAGTCATCTACGATGATGATATCATTGAATTAACTTGTGGGCTAGCTACTTTACCATCGTCACTGATTTCCTACCTTCTCAGAACTGTTTGTATCATTCAAATATTGTTTGACTTACTGTTGTGTCATATGCCCTCTTAATGAGGTCACAATCTTTTTAAGTAGGGGGCAAAAAATTGACCTTAAAGCAAAATTTAATGGCCAGGCGTTGCTTCTCCCCAGCATCCATTTCATTATTTCGACATAATAACAACAACCTTTAGTACGAGATGTCTCTCATAACGATAACAACTACTACTCTTAATGTGCAATTTGTATCCTTGTCAGAAACAGTTTGTACTACATATTTCAATAAAGTCTAATAGGTGGCATTAGTAGGAAACCTGTAAAAAAAAATTCAGTTCTGTAACTTTTGATTGCACTTTACTTTTTATATTACTTCGTTGAAATTTACTCTTGAATTATAGTTGTAAGTAAACCTTGTTGCTTCTTCTCAAACATGTACACATGCATGTACTCTAACATGCACTGAGTGGGCTGCATTGTGAGTTTCATGTTTCATTCCTGTCAGTAAAGTTACACTTCTGAGCAACTAAATACTGTATTTCATAAAATATACCTAACAAATATTTACATGTGCAGTTTTTTAATGGTGACCTTTTGTGGAGCTTATGCTGATGTATTGTGCAGGATGTGATGTATGCGTATTGTGCAGGATGGCTGTCAACAGAGTTGCCATGTACAAGGAGCTGAACTCAGACCTTCTTAAACATTCAGTGTTTTCCACTCTGGATGACATCAATCTCCAGTTGCTCACCAAGAGGCTCAGTGTGGAGGCAGATGTGAAAGAGGTACAGTATTCACTCAAACTGGACAGTATCTTATCGTAATAAAATTATAAAACTATTGGTTTCCGTTCCAGTCTGAGTCTGCTCTGCAAGCTGCTACCATGTTTGTGTGTCATTTCTGTTCTTCCACAAATTCCTTGTCTTACACTTTTGTCCTGTCATGTTTCTTTCCCTAATGCTGCGTTCCAGCCACTTAGTTTTTGGCCTTCCCAAGTATTTTCTCATGTTCACAGACCTTTTTTGCGCCTTGTGCATGATGTGTCAAAACTATAATCCTATTTGTGTATACCTTTGTTCTCGTACTTACCTATTATTCCCTAACCATTTTCGTCAGTTACACCTATTCACAATATTTATTAGAAATAATTTTCTTTCAAAATATTCGGAAACGTCTAGCTTCTGCATTCCAAGCGACAAACAATAGCAGTTCATAAACTTTTGAAAAACATGGAAAAGTCCTTGAAAAACAAATCTTTCATTTTCAAGCTTTTGAAAGTGCTTAAAATTGATTTTAGTCCTTGAAATAAAATGAAACTAGTTACGGAAGAGGTAAGAACTAAGATACTCTTCTTTGATTGCTGACTGCACATGGACCTTTGGTTTTAATCATGGATGGTTTGGTTTTTAAGTTTTGTAAATCAGTGTATTTATGTTGGTTTTTACAAACTGTATACCAATTCATGATGTGCATGTTAGCAAATACAAAAGTTAATAGCTTTCCATGACGGATGGATATATATATATATATATAATATCTTTATCCCCCTACCCCTCTACCCCCCCTCTCTCTCTCTCTCTCTCTCTCACACACACACACACACACACACACACACACACACACACACACACATTGACTCATGATGGTCTATGGACAGCAACACATCTGCACCTCAATAGAAGTTGTTTTTAGTTTCTGCTAGATCAGGTGCACAGGTGAAAGGGGTTTACAGATGCTAATGTGGCAAGATCTGTAAGATCTGCGGCTTAGCCTTTATTTTGCCTTTATAGAGCGTCAGGCAATTAGACCAACAGCTTGGCACGAAGTCAATCTGTGCTGGAGCTGATTTGTGATTATGGAGTATTGGCAGGGCCACTTGCTTCCCTCTCACTGCCGGTCGTTGGGTGCTCGTCTCGGCTATCCAATATTGTGTCTCCTGGTCCGGCTGGCTGGTGGCGATGGCGTCTGCTGGACAGCTTGGCGGAGAGGCTTATATAGCTGCAGCTGGTGAGCCTCAGGCCCACTGGTGCTGGTTGGAGGAGTTGGAGCTCCATCGTCGATGGGCGTAGTTCCGGTGATAGATCTAGGCAGAGGATCTCGACAACCAGATGTACAGGTCCAGGGAGTTTCACCAGGGGACCAAATAGACGACTGGGTAGAACTGTGAGGTGAGGCCTCGACAGTTGGCAGACGGCATGAACTTATTCCCATGGGGTGAGATAGCTGAAGGCTGGGACAGGTGGCTTATGCAGTGCTTGCTTGTCAGCTTGGATAGCAGCTGCCTTCCTGTTGCTCCACTTACTACCCCTACTGTGGGTGAACAGCATTTACCAGGGAATTAGGTTCTACGGTTCACTTGGGAATTAGGTGCTACGGTTCACTTGGGAATTAGGTGCTATGGCTCACTTCTGCAATGGCCTGGCACTCCCTCCGGCGAGTATATACGCTATGTAAGTAGTGGGTTAGTTGACAAGAGGAATCCAGCCTCTTCGTCATGTGTCCTGCTAGTGGTTGTGGCTTGCCGTACGTGTGCACCAGATACCTTTGTGTTCCTGGTCCAAAGTATGGAGGGCCATCTAATGGGTTGTGTCTTTATGACATATGTTGAGTCCTTTTTACGGGACAGGTCGTAGTCCTATGCAAAGATTGGTAAAATCAGTATTAAATATGCTGTTGCCTGCCTCTCAGTTGTGGGGTGATGCTTACAGGGGTGACTAAATACAATTCACACAAGAAAGAGTGAATAGCAGTTAAACTGGATACAATTTTTTATTCACTCCAGAAAAAGACACGGTGACCTGTACTCTCCTCCTGTAGCCAAGGCACTGATTAGCTGTCGGAAGGTAGAAAGACATGTGAAGGTGCCTGTGTGCTTGAAGAGCCTGGCCTGAAGGGCAAGTTAAAAGAGCACAGAGCAACAACTAGGTATCCATGATAACAACTAAACCCTAACTGAAGCTGGGGGTGTCCTGAAGGAACTTAGCGATTAGTATAGGGTGTGGGTGTTGACGACAAGTGTCAAGTTTTAGGGAGAATGACGACTTATGGAGCTGCAGCGATGCAGGAAGAAGTCCGACATTAGGAGCTGAAGGTCAACTTTTGGTTTCTCATGAGGAGAGTACATAGTAGAGTGCAAACAGAGCAGTGAGCCTTCACATGACGTGTGTGAAAGTGAGCTGCTGATGTGAACTGCCATTCTACGGCTGTGCAGGGACATATATTCTTCTGTACTGGGAGGTTGTCTCGGGTGCCCTCGGGCTTCATGTAGCTCTGGCAAGGGTGGCTCATCCTCTCTCCTGGGTTAAGCCGTACTCTGCTGCCATCTCTTGGGGCGGCAGGAAACACGCCTCCCTGCTATGCGGGATCGCATCAGCTGCACGAGCTCAGGCGCAGTTTCTCTGGCATAGTTTACTAGTATATTCCCATTTCACTGGGTTTTATTTAAGGCGGGGGCAATTGAATATAATCTTCTTCCAGGTACATTACAGTCTTCAGGCATCCACCTTCTTATATAGACATAATGTTGGCTTGGGTAGTGTTGTATCACTTGTAGGGTACGTGGTGTGCATGTGATAATACTGTTGGGGTCTGCCCTGAGGGGATCATGTCACGCACTTATAAGGGGGAAGTTAGTACGTAGATGAAGAGGACTCAATTATGCAAATCACTACTTTTATTGAAGACCCACAATGTTACAGAAATCTCGTCCAAAGGCTTTCCTCAATATTCTCAATACAGTACAGCAATACTTTGTGTGGCAAGTTCTAGAGAAGCTAGCTGAAGAAATCAGTTATGTGCTCTGACTCTTGAGGAGTCCAAAATAGCCAGTGTCTATCCCTGCGTCTTGCGACCTATTGCGCCCTACCAGGAGTTATATTTACCCTGAACGGTCACTTCGTCAGCAACGGGAAGATCCCCTCGACAGCGGCTCAGGCGGCTGGATCAAAGATGGCAGTGAGCCGCCATTGTCCCAGTCTTATATAGTGGCGACCCCGGCCTCATTACCCTTCCTAGGGAGAATGTTTCCATAACAGCTGGGCTGGCTCGTTGAGGTCGCACCGCCCTGTGTGCTAGCATGTCGCTTACCAGCTCCAGCTGCTGGTGCTCACACCAATGCGTAGTTGCATCAAACAAAAAAGTAGTAGTCTATATACGCATCACACATCAATTGCCGCCCCCTCTCGTGATGTAGGATCATCATGTGAATTCTTGTGGGTAGTTGATGTCGGACTGTCAACTTAATGTGGGTAGCTTTCGCTTATCTCTTGGCTGCTCTTCTGTGTGCTCTCTGCACGGCTTAGCGCATGCTGGTTTATTGGTTGCTCTGTCTTATTCTCTCCTCCACTCTGTTCGCTTGGCAGGAGTTGCGCTAATGGCTTCAGCCTCCTGGGGTGGTTGTGTTATGTGGAGGGAATAAAGGGGGTTTTGAGTGAGTGTCCGCAGCCCTTCAAGCAAAGTGATGCAGTGCCATGGGCACTCCCCCATTTTTCCAGTTCAGAGAAAGAACATTTTAGTGAAGTATTTTCGCAACTTATCAGGTTCTTTGGTGCTTGCGACAGGAAGCTGTATCTGCTCTAATACTTCCTACGGTGATTTCAGCATCGCGTAACTGCGATTGCTAACCACTTTTGATGGGAAATACGGCCTGTTTTTCACAATGTTTTCGTCTCATGACTCCTGGAATCACCCGCTGTATCACGCGCTATTTTCCTGTCACAATATTTCGATACCACACTTTGGGGCAGTGTGCAAAGTTCCAATTCATTGGTTGATGCCCTAACCTTGTTTTCTCATTGATGGGCGACCCTTTTCACCCTGACTTCTCATTAGTGAGAGACTGCTCATGCGCGACTTCTTGGTGGAGGGAGACTTCTCCCCACTACACTCATGTTGCTTTATTATGCCATGCACGGCGTGAAGACAAGAGACTTCAGCAGAGGACACCAGAGACTGCACATCACCGCCTGGGACGACTCACCTGAGCTGCGCTGAGACTCCACTCTCCATCACCGTGACTATAGAATGAATTTGCTTCCATTGCCGTTATTAGTTTGTATTATATTAACAATTCCCATGTCATCTTCCGCCTCATCGCCAAGTAAGTAAATGTATAATTAAAAGTGTAACAGTTTCAGTGCTTGATTCGATTAAATGTGTTAAATTTGTCTTAGAAAATTTCTTATTGAGTGTTTGTGCTCAGCCTAGACTGCTCGGGCAACACAAACTGATGGCAGCATTTTGTATAGTTACTACAGACGGCTGTAACTGAACCCACTTCGAAGGGTTATAGGTTGTAGGTGATAGGTGTTAGATAGTTGAAAACAGTGTTAGGTTTTCCTCCGACTAATTAAAATTCAGTTGTTTTATTTTATTCACACGTTATGTTATGAATGTGAATCGTGAGATTGTAATTGAGCTGAGCAATGTTGCTGAGTGGGACTTTTTAATGTGTCCTGAAACATTCAGGATTGTGCGCATTTCAATTTTTGAATCTAATACGATAGTTCATGAAAGAGGAGATTTGCAGGATTATAACGAACACGTGTACTGTATGAAATCATATTGTTTTAATGTTGAGTATGTCCATGGACCTATGAATAACAGAGTATCTGGTAAGTTGATTGTCACGTAGATTTGGAAGATATAACACTGCACACTTGAGTCAGAGTTGAATATTGCAGAAGTTTTCTGGATTCAGCTCCACCTCTTTGCTGCATTTTGTAAAAGCACTAAAATGTTATGCTAAGAAACTTATTATTTTTTCAGAGGCAAGAAGGGAAGGTAGTAGAGTTTACAGTTTTGACAATCTACATAGTTTTAACTAGTAGTACTGAGGCATTGTAGGGTTTAGAAGAGTATTCATATAAATTTATACAGAAATTTTTTCAAAACCACACATCTTTTGACTTGTCACAAGTAGAGCCATTTCATGCTAAGTTGAATGCATTAACTACAGGTTCAGGACTGGAAATAGCTTTCAAGGGAAAACCAAAGTGATCTTTTCCGACTCCCGTATATAAAGTATACGAGTGCGAAAATTCTTCTGGGCGGGTAGTGTTGGAAATTGAAATTCGTATAGTGAAGAGGTTCATACCTCGAGATCGTATTTATCCAGAATTTGAAATAGAAAGGCTTGACCTAGTTGCGAACACAGAGCCTTCGACTTTGCAAGACGCGAACATAGAACGCGAGCAAGCGTCTACTAGTTTTTCACGTGCGGAACATATTGCCGTTCCTAAGAGGGAAAAATTGAACACGATTCATGAAACTAAACCTACAAGTAGTAGTACTCATTATGATACTCCGAAGAAATAGACTCACGATCGTAAGACTTGGATTCCTCTTTCAAAATTGAATGAATAAATTTTAATACGTTGTAGTGGCACTTTTCTGGTTGACATGGAGGACGAAAGACGTTAACTAGCTCACACGATACCAGCACAAGCTCAAGTACTAGCTCAAGGTAAAGATTTGGCGGTTATTTCATTAATAGAAAAATGGACTGGTGAAAAAGGTTCGTTACCAGTACATGATTATCTAGAAAACATAGAAAGCGCAGCAAACTTAGGAAATCTTTCAGATAAGGACAAAATAAAATTAGTGAAAATTAAATTGAAACGTTTAGCGTCGCATCTTGTTGCGACATGCCCTAGATTAAGAGGGGACATTACATTTAAAATGTTGAAAGATGAGTTGAACGACAGATTCAAGGAAAATCAGCCATTACAATTTCATTATTACATGCTGCACAATGTAAGGCAGAAACATAATGAGGAGATGCAAACATTTACAGATAGGTGTCATAAATTATGTGAGAAAACAGTTCAGCATTTAGATGAGCCTGAGAAACAGGAAATTTTGAATCAGAAAGCCGAAAAGAAGTTATTAGCAGCTTTCACTGACGGGTTACAAGGTAACCTAGGTCAGCAGTTGAGATATAAAGTACCACAAACCATGGACGAAGCTGAACACATGGCTATAGCATTAGAGGTTACAGAGGCGCATCAGGAACACAAAACAAAATTTGATGATACTTAGAGGAGGAGAAAGATGTATAACATAGTCTCCCAGCAAACAAGTGTGGCACGGGGTAACGCGAAAAGTGGCGAAAATACTTCCATTAACAGAGGTTTTGGAAGAGGTTATAACTCATATTACAGTGTTTCCAATGATAGCAGTAACAGTAGAAAGAGTTTATCGGGAGCAGGTGTTTCTCCCAAGAACATGAGATACAGACTAGAACAAGGTAATAACTGTAATATTAGATGTTTTAACTGCCGATGTTTTGGGCACACTATCAGAGAATGCAGAAGTTTGGGAACCCCACAACGAGCCCAAGTACCTAGGAACATAGGACACGTCATTAGAGATACTGGTGAGAATGAAGGTAGTAATCACCCAAATGCGAGAAGCTGAGTGTCAGCCTCGGGTACCACACTGTGGTAATTACAGTTGTAGGGGGAAAAGAGACCATTGTATCAGTTCTTGTCGAGGGCCAGTCTCACTCGTTCTTAATTGACACAGTGTCTGATATATCTCTCATTCAACCTAGAATCAGCGGGATTTATTATTAATGAATCTCAGTTAGGAGCGAAAGGCGTAACTGGAAACTCTCTCCAGATCGCAGGTACCCAGTATGTAGAGTTATGGGTAAATGGTCAATGTTACCCATATTGGTTCTTTGTGTGCGTATCAGAGCTTCCTTTCGAGGGAATTGGAACCGAATTTCTCCGCTATTATGATGCCAGAATCGACTTGAAAGAACAGACATTGTATCTCAAAAATACGTTTGATATTATATACATTGAATTCAATAAGTTGCATAATTGAGAAAGAGCTGCGGAAAAAAGCTGAGAGCCTGGCCATCTCTGAACTTGTATCTGGATCTGTGAACCGTAATCAATACAATGAAGTGAAAATCATACAGCACACGATTCTGCCACCAAAATCGGAGAAGTGATAGATGTTGCTTTGCACACGGCGTGTTGGGACGCTGACTCGAAATTGCTTCTTATCGAACTGACATTGACAAATGTACCGGGCATCTGTGTTGCAAGGACTATATGTAACTTAATTCTTACTGGTAAGAGCCTCCCAGAGAACGAGGTGTATTGTAGGAGCAGTACGGCTAGAAACTCTATAGGGACATGTAATAGATTCAGTGAGACAAATCTGGAGGACGGGGTGAACGACCATCAGGGTACCTGTGTAGTTGAAAAGAGGCACTTATGAGGGTGAGTGACCAGTGTGTTATCCCCTTTGTTTTGGGTCAAAGGGATGTGTCCCAGTGTTTCGTTCCTCATCGCAATCACGTCAAAGGGGGCAAGAGGACATGGTGTCGTAGTCGCGCGGAAGATGCAGGAGCGACATGTGAAGTAGGCGGTCATGTCGAGAGGACTACTGACTGGGTAGGTCAAGTTGAGGGTTCAAGGAAACCTCACGGTGAAGGTTCAAGGGAACCTCACAGAACATTAGTAAAATCAGTAAGGGCTGTGACAAAAATCGTGAACATTACTAATGAGGCGCTCGTCGTGCCAAAGGGTACGGTAATAGGATTTGCCACACTTGTCAGTGACGTTGCTGGAGTACTATGCGTAAGTAGCGCACCCCGAATATCCGAGAAAAGTTGTATAAGTCGTGGGTCGGAACAAAGTGATTTAGTGTCGCCACAAATAGAACCACGGGAGAAAATCCTCGCAGATGTCCCTAGAAACAAAGATAAAAAGTGTTCACGCTCCAAAGTATTAATCCCCTCGAGTTGTGTTAGCCATAAAGTGAGTGAATTAGTTAGCAAGGTCACGGAACAGGACAGATTTTGTCGCTGTGTCCCCAAAATCCGCCGAGATAGAGATAGTGTATGCTGAGCAGAGGCAGTTTTGATTCCAAATGAAAACCCTGAATTCTGTCGTAAAAGTTTGAATTGTCGTAATACTTGTCATAGTGATTGTCATGATGAATTGATTTGTCGTAAAAGTTTGATATGTGATAAAAGTTTAATATGGTGTGATAAAAAGTTGAAGTGTCGAGATAATTTGAGATGTCAGAGTAATGTAAAAAGTAGTAAAAACAGAGAAATTAACTTTGAAAGTACACGCATAAATGAAACATCGGTACCAGTGTTAGATTGTTCATCTAAAATGAGAATAAATGAGCCAAATTATGTACAGACTCAAGGTAGTCAGAGTTTTGAAACTCGCACAGCAAATAATAGCGAATCAGTGAAGCAGAAGGGTAAAATGTTAACAGAACTACCAAAAGATGAATTTATATAGGTAGGAAAAATTGTTAGAGATAAACTGAAACATTTGAGTAAGAGTGACTTTAATATAATGTTCCCAGTGTTAATGAAGTTTGCATATATATTTCAAGTGGAAAATAGTTTGAATTTCGGGTGCAAAAGATAAATACAGGAGAGGCCAAACCAATAAAGCAGAATCCATATTTGGGGTAAGCATGCATTGAAACCAGTAATTGCAGAGCAAATAAATGACATGCTAGATAAAAATATTATTTTAGATAGTAAATCACCTTGACAGTTTCCCATAGCAATGATGAAACAGAAAAATAAATATGGTTCTTTTAAGATGAGATTTTGTATAGATTTCCATCAGTTAAATAAAGTTACGAAGCATGATCCTTATCCAATTCCGAATGTGAGGGAGACGTTAGATTCCTTGCACGGGTCGAAATATTTTTCAACATTGAACTTAGCGAGTGGCTACTTCCAAATTGAGTTAGAAGAAAGTGATAGGGAGAAAACGAGTTTTGCTACATTCATGGGGAAATATGAATTTAATAGACTTCCGTTTGGACTGTGTAATGCCTCAGCTACATTTGAGAGGTTATTACAAAATTATGTTCTAACAGGTTTGTTGGATGATCAGTGTTTAGTATACCTTGATGGCATTATTATATTTAGTAGTACTGTGATAGAACATGCCGAGCGCATGAGTAAAGTTTTGGAAAGATAAGAGGAATCTAATTTGCGAATCCAACCTAGTAAGTGTTCATTTGTACAAAATAGTGTAGGATACTTAGGGCATGTTGTAAGTTCAAAAGGCGTAGAACTAAATCAGAAAAATCTATTAGCAATTAAAGAGCCCTCCCAGACCTAAAAATGTCACAGAATTTCACTGTGTGGTAGGTTTATTGCAGTATTATAGGAAATTAGTACCTAATTTCGCGGACATTGCAAGACCATTGACAAAATTAACTAAGAAAGATGAACCATTCAATTGGGGAGCAGAACAAGAGAAAACTTTAAAAATGTTAAGAGAAAAATTAATTTCATATCCTATTATTGTATATCCAGATTTTTCACAACCATTTATTGTGAGTACAGATGCTAGTAATTATACCATAGGCACTGCCCTGTCTCAGATGAAGAATGGACACGAGAAACCGATGGCCTATGCCAGTAGATAATTAAACTCAGCAGAAAGGAATTACATTACAACAGAAAAACAATTGTGCACTTTAGTTTTTGCCACAAAACAGTTCAGGGCATATTTGTACGGGCGTAGATTTACCATTATTACTGGTCATGTTACATTGAGGTGGTTATTGAATTTGAAAGACCCTAGTTCGAGACTCATTCGATGGCACTTTGTTTAGCAGAGTTTGATTTTGAAGTAGTCTATTATAAACCGGGCAAGAAACATGCGAATGCAGATTGTTTGTCGCGAATGGTAAATACTATAAATTCAGAAGATTTAACTAGAGAAATAATTAAGAAAGAACAGAAGGAAGATGAAACATGTCTTAAGTATAATTATAATTAATAAGGCAGATAAGGGAAATTTCTATATTGATAGGGAAGGCATCCTATACAAACGCAAAGAGGACAAAATTTTAGTAGTTGTTCCAAAGTCGCTCGTGACCAGAGTAATTAGTCATTAGTTGATATCTCTAGATATTTTAGGTCCCGTACCGATGAGTGAGGAAGGGAATAAATATGTGTTGACATTTATTGATTATTTCACAAGGTACTGTGAAGCGATACCAATTCCCGATCAAACTGCAGAGACAGTAGCAAAATATTTTGTACAGCAGATTATTTTAAGGCATGGTTGTCCTCAAAGCCTTTTGACAGATCAAGGGAGAAATTTTGTGTCTAGATTGACGTTAGAAACGTGCAAAGTGTTAAAAATTAAGAAGTTACGGACTATCCATTTCAGATCACAATTTAACGGGCGTTTTGAGAGACTTCATCGAACCCTAGCGGACATGATATCTCATTACGTAGATTAATACGGTAATAATTGGGAAGAATATTTGCCATATGCAGTGCAAGCATACAGGACGATCCCACATTCAGCGACAGGTTATAGTCCACATTATTTGTTGTATGGGAAAGAAGTTATGCTACCCCCTTTAGGTGAATTGAGTAGTCAGCCTAATGTGTTAGAGGGAGGTATGACAGCCAAGGAACACGTAGAAATTTTGAGTAATAAGTTAAAAGAAGCACATGAAGTAGCTAGCGAAAGGAATAAAGTAGCTTTTGAGAGACAAAAAAAGTATTATGACAAGAAGTCAAAATCACCAGATATTGAGGTAGGTGATTATGTGTATCTACACACGCCAAGTGTTAAGAAAGGTAGAGTATCTAAGTTTCATCAGTTTTGGTCTGGACTTCATGAAGTTTTGAGAAAACTTAGCTCAGTCACATTCAAAGTATTATTAGACAAGAGAAAAGTTATTGTGCACAGTGATAGATTAAATTTGTCTAAGAATTCTACAGAGCCAAGGAGCTCATATCTAGGTAGAGACACAATGTGTAGAGAAAATGCCCCGCACGTTATTGACGAAGTAGAATCAGTTGAGAAATTTTACGATAGTGAAAGTGATAAAGAATTAAGGGAGGAAAATATTGAAGAAAATATAGTCTCAAAGTCACGCCCAATTTTAGCAACAGTGTTAGCAGAGATAGGTGAAGTAGAGGAAATATGTGTTGAATGCCCTAGGGACGACAGCACCCTCGATGATAGTGAGTGTTTTGATAATGTAGAAACTGACGACGTTTGGGAACTGTCGCGTTATTTAAAAGGGAAAATTCGTGAGAAAATAGGTGAACCTAGTGTCAGGTATAATTTGCGTTCAAGTGTAAGAAACCCCTCAATGAAAGAGGAGGAAGCAGAAATAAGTGATGCGTAGCCTCAGAGTATAATGTAACATAGAATTTAATGATAATTACGAGCTCAATGCGAAAAACTAAATAAGAGGTATATTGGTTTGCATTGCAGATCACACCATAGGCGCTGGTGTGATTCTGGTCCAAGAAATGGACGTTTGTATTAACAGGAAACAGATGCACAATAGTGCTAGACATACCCATAAGAAAATTGGGGAGTATTAATAAGGAATTTAGGAACCAACTGAACATAATTAAAGGGATGAAGTTTTCTGGAAATCAAGAGATTGAAAAACCACGTTCAGAGATAGATGTTCTTGATAGACTAATTGCAGAATTAGAGGAGGAAGTAAATTAATTAACTTTGATACTACCCAGGAAATCGTTTCGCGAAAAGAGAGGTTTGATAGATGCAGGTGGTAGTATTCTGAAATTTTTATTTGGTACACTCACGAATGATGATTATGTCCGTATTCGCCAAGTCACTAGTGAGTTTGGGATAAGACAAGAAAAATTGGTTCATATAAGAGAGAAACAATTAACTTTCATGAAAGGGATGAATGCCAGAGTACAGAAAAACTCGAAGGACGTAGGCATTTTAGCAAAAGAGTTAATGAAAGTAATAAAAACTTTGAACCACATGACTGCTTGGAATACTTTAACAGCCTCAATGATTGAAAGAAATCACAGAATATCAATTAGCAATTTAGGGGAAGCACTTAAATACAGTAGTTTGCTGAGAGAATTAGAATATACTCTTCAGTCTTATAAACAAGAGGAAACAAAAATAAAAGTGTCATTGTATATCATAGCGACTGGTAGGTTACCCACTTCATTATTGACTCCAAAAAATTTGGCAGAAATTATTCGAGATATTGCTCTTGCATTACCCGCAGACAAGACTTTGATAGCAGGAACTGATTTAGATCAAGTTTACAATTATTATGAAGTAACGATGGTACATGCACTTGCTACAATTGATAGAATACAATTGATAATTGAATTTCCTTTGAGATCCGCGAATAGGTATTTCACAATTTATAGAGCTCACCCTTTTTCCGTGTTCGAGAAAAATTTAGAAGGTCCCAGGTGCACCTTATATCGCGTTGTCAGAGAACAGGCAGTTTTATGCATTAATGTCTGAAGCAGACATGAGTCATTGTAAAGGCGGGAATAATATAGTTTGTCCAGCTAACGTCCCGACATTTTCCATATAAGTTCCGAATTGTCTAGTGAATGTAATATTGTCACAACCTGCTTATGATTATAAAATATGTAAAAGAGAAGTTCTAGGTAACTCATTCGTACCAGTGTTTATTAGATCAGTAAATGGTGATAGTTGGATTTATTCAGTACCGGGAAAGATGAAAGTTACTAAAATGTGTCCTTATGAAAAGAGTGAAGCACACGTGGTGGAGGAGTGGATCTCGGTGTAGGGAGTCATGTCCCAGGTAAGCAGTTGTCTGATAGTTAATGAGAGAATTCAGTTGTTGCCACACAGTAACAAGGTAACACACAAAATACAAAGTGAATGACGTCAAGTTCTCTCCAGTTCAGTCCTTGTTAACAAATAGTGAACAAGTGTTCGTAGCATCCATGAAAACTGACTTCTATATTAGTCTGACATAGCTAAATACAGAAGAAGATGTAGAGTTGAATCATCTCATGTCGGACATTCATGATTTAAAACATAGAAAGGTTCTGAGTCAACACATTGAACGCCACAGTCACTACTTGGTGGGGTTCGTTATGATGGGATGTCTGGTACTTGTCATCTGGTTCCTGAAACGGCGCCTGTGTGAGACACTGACCAGGTGTTCATGCGCCTGCCTCCCACGTCGGAAGGTAACTGAGACCACAGAGCCTGTCCAACTTCCCAAGGATCAAACAGATGCCATGGAGATGTGTGCTTGTTCGAGCACAGTTCCAGCCCCGCAGCCGACATCAAGGATGACAGCCACTACTTGCTTTAAGAATTCCATGATACGTCGAAGTGATTAAATGTTGATGCCCAGAGGCAAAAATTAAAGTAGAGTCAGTGAAAAGCAAAGTATAGTGCGTGGAATTTTGAAAATTTAATGCTACAGCAAGTAATATTACACTAGGAATCCGATATTCCAGAGAGCAACAAACATGAAGTGTCCCAATATGTTTATTCAATTGTTTGAGTGTAATGTAATGATTGATAATTTTTTTTCTAAAATCAAGATAACTTAACTCAAGTGTGAAAACATTTTTAACTATTGTACGCTTAATGAATGAAAACGAGAGACATTTTAAGATTAATCAATGAACACAAGATACGTTGTGTTATGAACATTACAAATAAATGATGATCAAACTATTTAATAGTCTTGGTACACAAGACAGAGCTTTGAAAAATAGTTGTAAGAGATATTGATATTTAATATTATCCAACATGTATATTGTGTACGAGATTTGTTTCAGCTGCACTTTGGAAAATTACAAAGGCGAACTTAAATAATGAGGAAGGTGACATGGTACTCCCCATTTTGAGTTCAGTTAATTTTAAAGTTATTTGATGGAATAGTAATTAACTCATTCCCTTTTATTAACTTTTATGATTCAGTTGGCTGCGAGTATGGAAGCAATTTCATAAAGCTTCAAGAAAGAAGACTCCTGTGTCAACATCGCTGCTACACCAATGGCTGTTAGTTGGTCGACCGGAAACCTGAATTTCCATTGCTGGTGAGTCCACATCGTGTTGTTTCTGATAGAGCAGTTGCACTCCCAGACTCTATACTTCAACCAGCTTCATTTTGATGACCAACTCACATATAGCTTCAGCCACTTATCTTCTTTAAAGTTTTGCTCAGCCCGAACAAAACTTTTCTTGAAGAGGGAGTGATGTAGTGATCCAGGCACTCTGCCAGCTTTCCAGTTCAGCGAGAGAACATTTTAGTGAAGTATTTTCACAACTTATCAGGTTCTGCGGTGCCTGCGACAGGAAGCTGTATCCGCTCTAATACTGCCTGCGGTGATTTCAGCACCGCATGACTCCGATTGCTAACCACTTTTGACGGGAAATACGTCCTGTTTTTCATAATATTTTTGTCCCATGACTCCTGGAATCATGTGCTGTATCATGCACTAATTTCCAGTCACATGTTTTCAATACCACACTTTGGGGCAGTGTGCAAAGTTCCAGTTCATTGGTTGATGCCCTAACCTTGCTCTCTCATTGGTGGGTGACTCTTCTCACTCTGACTTCTCATTGGTGAGAAACTGCTCATACGCGACTTCTTGGTAGAAGAAGACTTCTCCGCACCACACTCATGTTGCTTTATTATGCCATGCACGGCCTGAGGACAAGAGACTTCAGCAGAGGACACCAGATACCGCACATCACCGCCTAGGACAACTTGCCTGAGCTGCGCTAAGACTCCACTCTCCTTCATCACCGTGGCTGTAGAATGAATTTGCTTCCATTGCAGTTATTAGTTTGTTTTATATTAACAATTCCCATGTCATCTTCCGCCACATCGCCAAATAAGTAAATGTATAATTAAAAGTGTAACAGTTTCAGTGCTTGATTCAATTAAATGTGTTAAATTGACTTAGAAAATCTCATAGTTAGTGTTTGTGCTCAGCCCTAGACCGCTCGGGCATCATATTGAAAAGACGTGACGCTTACAAGAAACAGGTGGGGGGCTGTGGTTACGTACATAAACAATTTACAGTTTATCCTGAAAAGTCAAATTAACAGCGTTCACATAATTTTTAAGCACTGGGGGTAAATAGGGTATTTACAATCCCGCTCACATGGGGCAAGTTGAATCTTATCTTTCTGCCTGCCCTGGCGCTGAAGGCTTGGTGAAAGCAACTTGCTCTGTAGCCTCCTATGGGTCGCAGGGCAGGTGCACTTTACATGTGACAGGTTCGACTCATGGGAGGTGGCATTAGGCCTTCTGAACCTTTTGTCCCCAGGATTTAGTACTTAAAATAAGCTACGTGAGACACTGGAAACATATATACACACTACCTACTACAATTGACTCACCTACATTTATGGGAGAAAAAAAACATATGGCACTCAAAAGACACATAATAGCACTTAAAGAATTTACAACAATAATTTCATTTCATATAGACATTTCTGTTAGGTAGGCTTCCACCTGTTTCTAGTCTTTCCATTTTATGCACTTCATGCTTCCTTTCCCCTTGGAGAGAGTTCAGGTATACGCCATGAGTTCAGGTTTGCTGTTGACACGTGATGCCGAGTGAACAGGGAAGGACGTCATGGTCGAGATAGGCGGTTTTGGGTGTACAGGTCAGTCACACATGGAGTTTGAAACATTCGTCCTCACTGGCAGACTGGGGCCGGAATAGTGTACAATGTGGGGCATATAGCTTCGAGGCTGGGAACAAAGTCTAGTTATGGTCGGGCGGTCCAGCGGGCTGGGAGACTTGCGGCCACAAGGTTACCTGGTTAAGCGGTGCTACGGATGGACTGCTGACTCAGTGTAGACTGCGATTCACGGCTGCTGGTGGAGCTGGGTGCTGCAGAGGTGCTGCAGCTGCTGAAGCTAGAGGAGGTCCGGGCCTGGTTGACACTCCGCTAGTTCTGAAACCATGGGGGATTTACAATTCAGAGTGGCGCATACTCCCCTTAGCAGATGGCGGCAACGATGAGGTGTGGTGCTCCATGGTGTCTTCATAGGGGCTGAAAACAAGGAGTGGGAGGGAGCTGGGAGGTGAGACTTTTTCTGCTGGCGGGCGGCTTGAGCTCGTTTCTGGGGGTTATTGTTGCAGAGTGCAGAAGAGGCTGGGGTGCAGCTCCAGTTAGACTTAGAAACGGCAGCGGCCTTTCTCTCCTGCAACTTTTTCCCACTCATTTGACTGTAAGGCATAAGTAACATCTACAACCGGCTTTACGATAGGGAAGCAGGTGACGATAGTCCTTAACTAAAGGGTTTGCCACAGAAGAAACCAAGCCGACACAGAGCCGTACCCTTTCCCCCAACCAGCGATACAGCAGCGCGGTGGTCGGAAAGGTGGGTTTTCTCTGAGGTGTCTAACAATCAACTGTGAGTGCGTGTCCAAAGACGGTCAGACCTCCAGAACCAGTCAAAAACCCCCTCTGATGACAGTTCAGCGTTGTGGACAGAGTACAAACTGGGTTGGTTGACTAGCCTTCTTATGGATTGTCTTGCTAGTGGTTGGGGCTCTACCTTTTTTATACACAGGGTGCACAGAGTGGGTTTCTGTCAAGTGTGTCTGTCCGCAGCTATAGCGGAGACTAGAGAGATGTATGGCGTCGCCCATGGCGCGTTGATACATGCACATTAATATTGCTCAGAAATAAGTTAAATGCAGCTAGAGAGTAATATTGCAATGTAATAGCTCACTGATGTAGTGTTAGTCAACATTATACAGCTGAGCAGCAGTCAAGTTACGTACAGTATTTACCCAAAAGGAAAACGACTCTGAATCTAAGACATCCCCTTCCAAAGAAAATGTTTTTTTACGGAAAAATATTTAAACCTGAATTTAAGACTATCCCTGTGAAGTGCTGAAAAAATTATTTAGGTTGAAGTATTTTTACATGAATTTATGACAAACACTTCAAGAAGAAATGCTATTATATGAATAATATAATATATTTTATTTACTTTTAAAGAAAAGCTAATCACAATGAAATTGATGTGTCTAACCTCGCTGTATGGTAGCAGCATTTTTCTTACACTGTAAAACTTTTATGGCTGTTATATATCTATTCGTGACTGGAGCCATTTTGCTTCCATGCAAAACGCTTCCCCTTTATGGGCGGGTGCTTCCTCCCAGCCCACCTGTGACATTAGATAAGGGGACCCTTGGCAAAATTGACAGGTACAGTCTCAGCACTACAAAAATACGTACAACCATAAGACATACTGTATTTAAGCATGAAAAGTCTGTGTCAAAATCACCTAGGTTTTGAATTGTAGATGACCCCTTCTTTTTTCTATTCCTTTTCTGTCAAATAACCTCGTCTTCCTTTTGAGTAAATACAGTACTCTCTTTAAGAATATCCGGCGAACAACTATGTTTATGGGCCACGCGCAGGTGTAAATACTGCCGGCCCACCCTAGTATGGGCAGTAGGTGTAGGAGCAGTCAATTTGTGTGCTAGCGGTGCCTGCTGGTGGCTGGAGCATGGTAGATGCACTATCAGTCGGCACACTCTGGAACTACCTGACTGCTGAGGGTGGTTTCAGCAGCTCAGTCGGTGGCTCATTCATATTCGGGGGAGTTGGCATGCTTTCTGACCATGGCAAAATAGTACAAATTGATATGTCTGTAATAGCTCCCACGACAAAGGGCGTATCCTGTATGCACTCTTGGTAGTTGTAGAATGGTTAGGAGCCTGCTTGGGAGGTATGCACTGGTGAGGCGAACTCGTGTTTGCGTAAATGTCAGGAATGTGTCACACGTCAATCGCCCACCCTCTGTTGCAACATAGACTCATCTGGGCAAAGAAAAAAAGTTTATCTTCTAGGTGGTGATGTTGAATTGTCACCTCCAAAGAAGGCTTTGGGAGTATTGCAAGGCCTTACTCGTAAGAGACGTGTGGGTTACTGGCTTCTACCTGCCGTGGTACTGAGGGCGAGAAAAAGTGGCTTTGCCTGAAGCCTTCCTAATGTTTGGCATGGCAGGTAACAGTTAAGTGTGATAAATAGCTAAGGGGTTTGTGGATGCTAGGTCTTCCGTTACCTAGGCCAGCTGGAATTATCTAATCTATACAACAGGAGTACTCTGAAAACTAACACATTTTATTGAGTGGACCACCTACATTAAATAAAAAATATGATAAACCTTCAAAGACAAAATGAGCACAGTAAATATTTACAACAATATTCCTTTGAAAATAATTTACAAACTTACATTTATGCTCTTTGGTGAGAGTCCTTGGTTTGGTTCAGACATGGCCTGTTCACATCTGCTTCTCAGAAATGGGAATTCTCTGTACACTGGCTTATAGTGATGGTTCTGTATCCAATTATTTACACTACTATTGTGGCTTTTATTCAGCATCCTTGGGTGCTATGACAAGTCTGACGTAGCACAATTTATTGACTCGCTACTAGGGTTTGTTCACTGTTCACGTAATTAGTTCTGTCTGTTTTCACTTTCACTGGCTTTTAGCAGCTATTTATGGCTGCTGATGAGGCTAACTGTCTTTATGTTCACGTAACAGGTTTATCATATTAATTACAGCACAAATAAACTGTTCGTCCTTTACTTATCTGCACTCAACAGCTATTTACGGCTATTAAAACTTTTCGTTGAGCACTTGACTACTCACTGTGTCTTTGTTCGAATTTTTGCTGGTCGGCCCCTTCTTCTGATGCCCGTGTATAGGGGATATGGTCATGTGAATCGGGACTGGGTCTCCAGGTCAATACTGGCCAGGCTGGAAGGTGCTGCAGGCATGGGCAGGCTGCTCTCTCCTAGGCTGGCTGGCAATTGCTGGGTTTTTGCCCCTGGCAGTGACCAGCTAGGGGCCACCAGGCACCGGGAGACAATCATGGGTCCTCTCCTCCTGGAGGGGTGGCTGCTGGGTGGCAGTTAGAGGGAGAGGCTCTTCAGACACCTCGACCTCCTCGGTGCAGCTTGGCTTATCCTCCCATTTGGAAGGTGAGGGACCACGTCGTCGGGGTAGGACGTGGCCAGGACTGTCTCGGCAGAGGCAAGGACTCCTGGTGTCCACTGACCTCACTGGCACTGCTAGGCTCATCCTCCCTTTTGGAAGGATGGGTCCGGATTGTGTCAGCCCCGGCACCTCCTGATGCCTGGACCTGGTGAGGGACCACGTCATCCAGGCATGATGCCGCTTTGACTGTCAGCTGAGGCAGGGACTCTGGCCATCCCTTGACCTCGCCGGCACTGGCTAGGTGTATCCTCCCATATGGCGGGACGGGTCCGAGTGATGGCCCGGCACCTCCTGACGCCGGGACCTGGGGTTGGATTGCGTCATCTGGGCAGGACGTGGCTGGGGCTGTCTCTGCAGAGGCAGGACTCCTGGTGTCCACTGACCTCACCGGCACTGCTGGGCTCATTCTTCCATTCGGAAGGATGGGTCCGGGTGATGGGGGCCCCTTGGCACCGTCCGGCATCGGAACCAAGGCGTCTACCGCATCTCCCTGGATAGGAGCGGTTTTGGGTGGCCGGTGGATGCTGAGGCGTTTTAAGGTCCTCTCCCTCAGCTCTGTGGCATCTGGGCTCATCCACCCGTTTGGGCTGGTGAACCACTGGGTGGGGCTCTGCGCCTCCTGGCGCCAAGACCTGGTGGGCAGTCATTGGGTCCGGGCTGGACACATCCAGCACTGCCATCTCAGGTAGGGCTTTGGGGTCTCCTTGACCTCGTCGGCACTTCTAGGAGGCTCCCCCTAACTCGGAAGGGCGAGTCCTGATGTTGATCCCGCCGGCATCAGACGTCGGGACCGAGGAGGCCGTCTGAGGCAGAGGTTCTTTGGACTCCTTTGCCTCCTTAGCTCAACTGGTGGCTTCCTCCTGATCAGGACTGTCACCAAAAATGAGCAATGAATTTAGTGACAGTCTGGAGGATGGGGATGGCGTGGACATTCACAATGGGTGAACACGTCATCCCAAAGGTCTTGATTTTGAATGAGTGCGAGGGGAGCCCTCTCACCTCACACTCAACACTATTTCAGGATCTGTTTCCGGTTCCTGTTCATGGACATGGAACAAAACAGTGTACCTCCAGCCAGAAAATACAGCAACAGAGGAACAAAGGGGATTGAGAATGCCCCCCCCCCCCCCTTAAAGCCTAACCAAGGAAAAGGAGAAATGAGAAAGGGACTGAGTTATCCAAGTCTAGGTCTATAACGAGAGGCGTTGTTGCTGTATTTTCTGGCTGGAGGTACACTGTTTTGTTACTCATGGCCAGGGTGAGGAAATGGAAAAGGCAACAGTCGGCTGACCGTGTACCTGGAGCCCAGTGGTGTTCGTTCAGGAGGACTTCGCTCGTGTTATGTGTAACATGAGCTAGCTCAAACGAGATAACAGACGGAGAACAGTCTGCGCCATGAACCGTGCCAGTAAAGTATGGAAAACGGGGGTACCAATGGAGGAGGTTCGAACTGAACAACCATGGGAAACCGAGGTGTACAGGGAGTTCTTCCTCTATAAACAGCTTGTGAGGAGAAACGAAGCAACCCCTACCACAGAAAGAACAGTGGTAATTGACTGGCCAGATGAAAAGAACATGGTGGATACATCTGTACAGGCCTGGCGTATGGGGGCGCACCCAAAAGACCCACTGTGGCTGTATGACAATGTCATACGAGGTGCACACCTCTCAAGACTAGAGGAACCCACGGCCCTGATGGCAGCCCTGGCCCTGGTAGTTAGGTAAATGGAGTGGCGAGGGGGGGGGGGGGGGGGGGACAGGATAATCTTCACCAGGATGGAGGCCGTGGACAGGCTCGTCTTCGCCTAGGCGGGCCTGCCGACACAGCAAGGTGCACTCCTGAGCTTGCTCAAGGAGTGCTCATCAGTTCACGCCATTCCCAGATTTAACACGTACTTCCCCTTGAGGGAAGCCAGTTTGAGGGAGGGATAATGCGTGGGAAGGGGGTTTGAAAAGGGGTCTATAGCCCCCCTCTAACACCCCCCCCCCCCTCCCCCAACAGCTGCACCTGACTAAGGACTGGATGAACCATGAAAACGGGTATAAAACAACATGAAAACTTCATCCCCCTCCTACCCATCCCCTCTCATACTCACTGATTGTGACATACAGATAACAACAATTTCTTTACCAGAACAGAGGTGTTCAGGGAAATACTAATTATGACAACAGTAATGGATACCGGAATGAAATTTTAGAAGGAACTCCAGGAATATAGAACCAGGTCTCGAATGAGATCAACAGAGAGTAGGTATTGGAATGTGTGTGTGTGCATATTTGTACCGTTTTCGATTGACTTCAGTGTGGAAAGACTATGCTTTCTGCGCTCGGTGGTGAGGTGGCGAGGAATGTTTCTAGTGAACCAGGCATTCTCAAAACTGAGTCCGCTGCAACTCGGGTGCACTGGGCCATGAAAACTGTTAGTTGGGATACTGCCATTCTTAAATTCAACGTTAAAGAAGGACAATGCACTGGATGCAAGTAGTTAGTGTGTGAGTGAGTAGTATAGTATAGTGTAGTGATTCTTTAAACTTTCGGACAGCATGGCAGTTTCAAAATTGCGAAGTTCCGGGTGGACCCTGAAGATCAAAGAGCAGATGTATCTTTTGCTTTTGCGGGGGTTAAATGTAACGGTTAGAAAGAAACGCTCTAAGTATGACTTTTTTTTATAGGTATCGGCCACCTAGAGGGGAGGTTTGGTGAGGCCAGCGCCAGTTCCACTGGGAACTTTGATCAGGAGGTGAAGTGGCTGCGATGGCTGCGGCGTTGTCTGACGCCATAGTCTCTGGGTTGGCCAGGTTCTCTGGGGCTGACTTGAGCACAGTGAGGCTCTTGATACTCCTCTACCTCATCGGCGTCTTGTGGTTCAGCCCATTCAAGGATCAGGCTTGGTGGTGGAGGTCTTCAAGAGGGACTTAGCTACAAAATCTCCATCGCAGTCAAAATCTGGGCATATCTAGCGGAGACACGGCGTAGAAAGCTGGTGGACATCGAGGGCAGAGTTCCGACGAATGCTGCTGCTCGATGCACTGGTAGGTCTACCCGCACTGGGATAACTTACTGGCTCAACCTGTCAGCTATGAACCTCACCTGCGGTTCGTGGGGTGGAGGCAGCTCGGTGGTGGCAGGAGCCACGGGTTCTAGGTCATCCTCTCTTTCTTCTTCCCCGTCGACCTCAGATTCCTGGGGGCATCTCCAGGGAAGGGGCATAGATGTCCCCTGGTAGCCTTACGAATGCACCCCTTCGCGTCTTCGGCCCAGTTAACAATCTCTTGTCAGCTCACTATTTTGTACAGCCCCTCCCACTTCTCGGCTAGACCCACGCTGTATTGGTCAAGGGCTTTACTCAGTGGGAATGGCTGTGGAGGAGGACAGCTTCCCCCATGTTAAAACTCTCCATGCCGATGCGGGGTTGTGGGTATTTCTTCTCAATAGGGGGGTCTGAGCATCGCGGGCTCTGGTTGTCGTGACTAAGGCAGCCAGGTGTATGTCTTCAGGCTGCAGCATCTCACTGGGCTCCTGCTGTCACTGCCAGTCAACTGGGCGGCAAAGAGTTTGTCCCAGGATGAGCTGGCTGGGGCTGCTGTTGACGGCTTCGTTCGTCCTTCGCCGCAGTGAAGAGGATCATCGCGATGTGCTGGTCCCAGTGGCGATGGTCATCACCCACACTGACTTGGAGGCTCTTCTTCAGCTCCTGGTTCCTCCACTCAATGGGATTTGTTTGCAAGTGTTATGGGGGAGTCGTTCAGGTCTCTATCCCCCATCCTTTACATGCTGTATGCCAAGGGTTGTTGGTAAATTGTGTGCTGTTGTGCATCAAGATCGACTGGCGTCATCCCTAACGGGAAATATTTATGTCTCAAATTGGTGGATTATGTTCTATATCTCCTGGTTGTGGGGAGGGAACACCTCTACCCAACGAGAAAAGAGAGGTGATCAACAAGAGGTAGTGGTTGCCCCAGGTGCTTCTTGGGTAGGGCCCCATCAAGTTTGCCACCAGCTGTACCCAGGCCATGTGTGGTCGACAGGGCTTTGATGTAGGTTGGGGCACAGGGTAAGCCTTGCCCTGGCAGCACACCTTGCTGCTATTAACGTACTGGTGGATGTTGTGGCTCATCCCGTCCCTGATATAGCATGTGCCAATATCTTGAGGGTTTTTTTTTACCGGGATGTCCAGCTTGTGGGTGGTTATGAAGATGGTGGCAGAGATCCGCCCTCAGCTTCTTAAGTATCCAGATCTGCCCTGGTGCCCCAGGTTTACTGCTCTGGGACCAAACAAAGTCTCAAGAGTTCAAATTGCAGGGGGTGATGCTGGAGGAGTCTCTGGATGTTGGGGTCTTGCTGCTAGTTATAGGTAATTTGGTACTTGCTTAACTGAAGCTGTAGCACTCGGAGGTGCTCTTTGGGGCTGCAGTTAGTTGCTAGAGGGGGCCCATTCTCTCCCACTCCTTCTCCTCCTCGTCTCCCGTGTTGAGATCCGGCTGGCGTTACAGGGCATTTGGCAAGTCGTTTATTTTCGCCTGTCAGTGTTGTACTTCAAAATCAAACTCAGTGAGGAGCATCTCCCATCGCCTGAGCTTCGCCTTGGAATTCCGGGACTCACACAGCCATTGAAGGGCTTTACTTTCGGTTCAAAGAATGAATCTTGTAAAGACAAAAAACAAACCCTTGTACATATTTCCCGGAGGACCAGGGATAAATCCTAAATAACGACACCCCACTGCACGACACACTCACAGAGCGGTCATCTTTGTTGACTGACTAAAAAGTCCGCTGTTGGAGGTCATGCGCACGCGTGATTTGTGCACCTCTTCCACTGCGCCACGTCACAATATTTTTACACGGAGTATCTTAACACTTAAGACTTAACAAAGTGTTTGCCTTCAAGATGATACCTGTTCTTCCTCACTGCCCAGACTACGGTGAGGCACTTGTTGTTCATTGACGTAGTACCGTTATTTAGTGACGTTAAGCCTTGTACTGGCATAGGCGATTACTTGCGGTCGGCCGTCTGCATCCTCCCGGTATAGGACAGCACCTAGGCGTTTTGGCAGTTGTCTATATACACGGGTGCATCTGTAGTGGTCCATAGCTCGTGCTGTATGCTCCATGTCTGGTGTAATTATCCTCCATGTCCAAAAGCTTTGGCACGCTCATCCAGGATCTGTTTTAATTTAGCCAACTCTGGCTCAGTTAGCTGATGGTTGATGTCGTATGGGTTAAGGGGTGGTGGGATGACCTCATTGGTGCTGTGGTCCCTGTTAACGGTGATTCTATGTTTATCCCCCAGGTAAACTTTTCTCTTCCTGTGGTCCATAACACAGTGTTGCTGGTACCGCCAAGGATACCCTAGTATTACCACCTCGGTAATGTCCGGTGGTACCACGAATTCTGCCAGGTTGTGTGTGTTTGTGCAGGTTCACGATGAGCGTAGTGCATCCGTCTACTTAGAGAGTTTTATTGCGTTAAACGAGTTTGTGGATGGAGTGATGCCCTGTGTTGTGACGTAAGAACATCACTCTGCACAAAATTTTTAGTGGAGGCAGAGTATAGTAGCGCCAATATTCTCAAGCCATTTTTGTCCCTCTATGTAAGGGGTTTCTGGAGGCTCATTGTCTTCATTTCTCTACAAGAAGGGCCCTTGGTTCTCGGTGGTGATGGTCCACTTCTCACCCCGATTGTGGCGTTTCCCGCCTTGCTTATGGCTTCGCGTGGTAGGGGGCTGACGGCACTCCTGCGGTGTTCCCTTCCCCCGTTAGACCCTAGTCTGCCTGCTTGACAGGACAGTCCCAGTTAAAGAGCCGTTCCAGACAATACCAGCACTTTAGTATAGGAGGAGGGGGTGGAGTCGGGGAAGGGTTTCCCTTTTGCTTGGGTTGTTTGTCTGCTTAGCTGACCATGACCCTTGGCTTGTCTAACAGGGCTTGCACCTTGAAATTACATTCCGACTCCTGGGCTCTTCCGCTCTATATTCTGCGTCTTAGGGATTTACAGTAAGTTACGTATTTTTGGTATGCAACATTCATCTGTTTCTGTAGGGAAAATTTGCAGATGCGTTTCTACTTTCCTGCAAATGAAAATTTTGGCCTCTTCGTCGCCGTTCTGGGTTTAACTGTGGAACTCGGGGGTAAGGTGTGCCAAAACTTCTTCACCAGAAAACTGCAGGGAGAGACGCAAACACAGTTGTCCTCACTCAGTGATGAATTCTCCGTACCGGTTCCACCATTCTTAGGTTTTTCCTCGGAGCTGTTTTTGGATGCACATCACCCATTGTTTATATGAAACTTCATGCTGCAAGAAGGTTTTCCTCGCATTTTTGCATAAATGCGATCATGTCTTCATGTGGTCTCCCAGCAAATTCGGGCAGCTGTGGTTTGCTGGTGCCACGGGTGCTTATTGGGCTCTTTTAGGGCTTGGATTAGAGGAATGGTATTCGGTGGCTCGCTGGCAAACTTCGCACAGCGGTATATTAGTCCTGGTCACTTCATATGTTCTCCAGGCCATCCTATACATGCATGGTGGAAAATTTGGGTGCACACAATACAATATACGGTATTAATCCCTCTTCCGGTGCAGGTTATCCAGTCGTAATACACCATCTGACGAGTGCAGCATTCGTCACATCTGTATTCTAGGCCATCAGTGTAGCGTACTTCATCTGTCCATCCCTGACACTGGTAATGGGAACTGTTCTAGCAGTGGGCACATGTAATGGAGTGTACTCCCATGCCATGGCATGTGGCTATATTACACCTATTCAGGATGGTTTTGGTCATGACGGTATCTTGGTTTTTGGGTGGCTAAGTTCAGTGTCCGACATGATCACTATGGTGCTTGGGCGCCACTGGATTATTACAGACTCCCCAAAGTCAGTTTTCCTAAGGCTTGATGCCCAGCTAGTCTCACTTAGTCGTGGGGTCGTGCTGGCCTGACTGTCTAACTATGGCACTAGTAAAAATGCTATGGGCCCACCGTTGAACGCCACAAAAACTCATTCTCCTTTTCTTGACACTTGACACAGAGTGAACAGGGAAGGACGTCACGGTCAAGATAGGTGGTTTTGGGTGTGCAGGTCAGTCACACACAGAGTTTGAAATGTTCACTCTCACTTACTGGTTGGGCCGTCCAGCGGGCTGGGCAACTCATGGCCACGTGGTTACCTGGGTAGGCAGTGTTCCTGATGGACTGTTGACTCAGTATAGACTGCTGTTTGTGGCTGCTGGTGGAGCTGGGTGCCACGGAGGCACTGCAACTGCCTAAGCTGGAAGAGGCCTGGGTTGGGCTGACGCTCCACTTTTTCTGGAACCACGGGTTGAAGATTCCCAGTGGCACGAGCTCTCCTCGGCGGATGGCAGCGATGATAGGGTGTGGTGCTCTTGGTCTCTTCGTAGAGGCTGAAAACAAGGAGTAGGAGGGAGCTGGGATGTGAGGCCTCTTCATGCTGGCGGGCAGCTGGAGCTATTTCCCGGAGGTTATTGTTGCAGAGTGCAGCAGTGACCTTTCTCTCATACAACTTTTTTCCACTCATTTGACTGTAAGGCATAAGTAGGATCTACAACCAGTCTTGCGAGAGGGAAGCAAACAACAATAGTCCTTAACTAAAGTGTTCTACCACAGTTGAAACCGAGCAGACACAGTCGGTGATACAACGGTACGGTGGTTGGAAAGGTGTGTTTTCTCTGAGGTGTCCGACAAACAACTGTGGATGTGGGTCCAGAGGCAGTCAGACCTCCAGGACCAGTCAAATACTCCCTCCGGTGACAGTTCAGCGTGGTGGATGGAGTACAAACTGGGCTGGTTGACTAGCCTCATTATGGATTGTCTTGCTAGTGGTTGGGAGGAGAAGAAACAATATAGGCAATGGCGCCGAGGCCAGCCAAGCCACAGCCTCCCCATTCCACGTCAACAGGGGCGGCTCAGATCGTCCTCGGTTTGGGTTCATCCTTCTCGAGGATGACACTTGGTTGGGGAAGTCTCTAGTGGGAAGCTCTGACTAGAGAGCTCTGCCAGGAAACCTCCAATATTTGGGTAGTCCTCTTACCTCGTCCGGCTAGACTAGACACTCCACCTTTGTATGGTGAATGTAATGTTAAGACCCTAGTAAAGGTAGAGTGCGGTGACTCCCCTCCGACAGCTGTTGGAGGTCCAATTGTCCTGGTCGCCAGGGGTTCGACGGTGGGGTACCAACTCGTACCTCACCCTCGATCATTGCATCTAAGATCCGAGATGCCACCACTCCAGTTCAAACACAGGAGGAAGGCGAGAATGCCTCCAGAAAGCTCCCTCGTGCGGCCGAGCCCACCTGGGTGCTCCACGCCCCAGGGCCACTCCACGGCCGGTCGAGCTACTTGGTCGGTCACAGATGTCGTGGCTGGTGCCCTCCTCTAGGGGAGTTGGCAATAACTGTCTCGTGGTTGATGGCACAGCTGACATGGTCAGCACCTGGTAACTGGAACCGGGTGTCAGGTGTGACCTCACGAACAGGCTGTGGGGTTACATTGTCCTCTTTCTCTTGGCGTACATGGGATGGATACACATCATCTCTGACACAGTCGGAGCAAGGCTTCATCTGCCCCCAGGTCTTCTATCCGAGTGCATCCGCATGGATTCTCTATCCAATACACGTTCCCATAATTCCCTACTACTGTTAATGGCCCCTCCTACTTCTTAGCGACGCTTGCTGGAAATTTGCTTCTCGCCTTGGTAAGAAGGTGACTTCGGATAAGAGCTCTCTCTCCGATGGGAAACTGGTGTATACCAGTGCATGGTGGTGGGTACTTATGGGCTATGTACTTGTCTTGGGTTGCCCTCGCCTTTTTGGTTTTGGCTGAGGCAACTAGACGGATGTTGGTTGGCATGGGCATGGTTGTGGGAGACGTCTCCCACTGAGATGTTGTTTGATCATGGAAGCCTCTGGCTGGACTTCCCTGTCTTGAGGGCTTCTCCATGACACAAGGAGAGCATCAGGCTCCCTGGGTGACATCCGGCTGCATTGGGCTGACGTCCGCCGGATGTTGTTGTCAGGCGCCGGGGGCAGTGTCTGGATGGACATACCTCTCCGACATGCCTGTAATGGGATGTCTCAAAGAATGTCTTGCTATTGACCAGCTGATTATCAGGCTCCCTTGGTGCAGGGAACTCGAACACTGGGATGCTCTGTGGACTAGAGATTTTCTTCCTCAGCTGTCATGCCCGATCGCATCAGGCTCGTCGGGTCTGACTTTGGATCTTCTTGGGCAGAGAGTGCTCAGCGTGCTGTTGGGTTTTCACACAAAGGTTTTGTAAGTGGACTGGGGTGCGGGGAAGGGTAGCCTGACCCAGGTTACCCTTCAAGTTAAATACTACACTCCCATATTTCCCCAGACGGATGTAGCGTTGTCCGCAATATATTATACAGTAATTTGACTGCTGCCACAATTGCTCCAAAATTAGTTGTTCCCCAAGGTTCGGAGAAACTAGGAAGTAGACTTGTGTAGTGGTATTGTGGACCCCTATTTTGAGGGTTATCTGCCCTTGTATTTTGAAGTGGAGATTGGGTTGCACCAACTGCACAGTTTTTCCTGTGAGGGTTAGACTGACCCATTGGTGTGGTGTAAGTAGGTCGCTCCTAATGAAATTACTGGTGGCGGCTGTGTCCAGCACGGCCACTGCAATTTTCTGATTTTAATGGACCTTTAAATGGGGCGCTTCAGTTAAATAGTGCTCGTCCGTTAAACTTTGGAGCATAAGCTTGGCCTTGTTTGCCTGGGATGCCTGCTCTGCACGCATCCCAGCTGTGGCGTTTCCGCCGGGGCAGGTTCCTTAATGTTCGGGTGACGATGCAGCGGTGCATCTGGCACCCGTGTGTTTCGGTTTCTCTTCCCATCCCATTCTCGTCCTTTCCAGGTCGGGCAACCTCTGTTGAAATGCCTCCTCGAGCAGTGCCAGCACCGGGAGAGCGGGGTGGCAAGAGGAGGGGGTGGGCTGTGAAATACCTTTCGCTGAGGAGGAGGATGAGGGGTAGGGTCTGCGACCTTGGCGGCATGTGGCTTCTGTAACATGGTTTAGTGGTAGGTTTCGGAATTAATAGTAAGTTCCGTAGCATACGCGTAATGTTGTGTACACAACTTTTCTCTCTCTCTTTGGGTGTATACGCCGATACATTTGTACATTTTTGCATATAAACAACTCTACTTCTTCCTCTCGAGCCTGAGTTGGAGTACGAAATTTGGTAGTGAGAGCAGCCAGCACTTCCTCTCCGGTGAAATGAGAGGCAAGCCTGGAGCAGAGTTGCCCCCACTCCATCACGAATTCACCATATTTCCTCCACTACTTGAGGGCTGAAGTTGTTTTTGTACTCTGGCAACCAACCCATTGCTTCGGATGGGTTGCGTGGTTTTAAATTCCCTTTCACACTCAGTTATGAAGGAAATTTGATCCACGTATGGTCAACCTTCAAATTCAGGTAGCTGAAATTTGGAAGTGACCACGGTGACCATGACAGGGCTTTGGTTAGGACTTGGGTTGGATGGGCGGTAGTCTTGTACATGTCGGCAGACTTCACACTGGTACACCATACCTGGGTGCATGACTCTCTCGTCAGACCACCCAATTGCACAAGTGGTGAAACTCCAGGGCACAAACTATGCAGCGAACCATGTGGGTTCCCCATCCGGGACATTCAAGCCAGTTGCAGCGATCTGCTTGGTGTTGGCAGCAGGCTACACAGTGGTACCCCAAGCCGTCTGTGTACCTGAGCTCATCTATCCACCTCAAACATTCGTAGTGGTAGCATCCTGTGCAGTGTGCACAATGGATCACATGTACCCTCGTGCCAGGGAAGTGTCCATTGAGCATTTTTCGACCGCGTTGAAACGTTTAATGTCGAGTATTGTGGTCTTGGGGGCATCAAGTTGACTCTGACCAGAGTCAGACGTGTCAAGTTGACGTGGTGTTGAGCGCCACAGGGTGTTTGTATCTGCGGACTTCCTGAAGTCCTGATAAGGGGTTTGACTCTTGACTAGTATTGCACTTAGTCTACTGGAGTCTACTGGATTTGGTTACAAGGTGTTTTAATCTTGGGCTCCTTGAAGTCCTGATAAGGGGTTCGACTCTTGACTAGTATTGCACTTAGTTTACTGGAGTCTACTGGATTGGGTTACAAGGGATTTTAATCTGCGGACTACTTGAAGTCTTGATAAGGGGTTCAACTCTTGACTAGTATTGCACTTAATTGACTGGAGTCTACTAGTTGGGAAGTTACTTAGGCCGCATCGAGCACTGGCGTAATGGGAATACCGCATGCTAGATGTGATATTGGAGGAGCTAATAATTAAGTCATCCTGCTAAAACACTATCTGGTGATGTGGTGGGCTTAAACTTACTTTCTAGCCTGACTATTTAATTAGAGGCCACGAGAAGCTGATTTAGGTTAGGGGATGACCAAGGTGGTCGTGGATGTGAGGTCGGCTGACGTCGTCATGCTGCCTAATCGATACTATAGCTGCTTATGCCTCACATTGGACGCTACAAAAACCAGGTTTGACGCATGCCCAGGGGGACGAATAATTGTTACTACAATTACTTGGAGGGGCTAGCCATCCCAAAGAGTGATCTAAGAACTTTAGGGTGAAAAGTTATAGTGACCTTGATCACACAGCGATTAAAAGAGACTGTAGATGTCTTAGTCGCCTTCCTAGTTCTATTTCATGATACCAGAATCACGAGGTTGAGTGCCTTAGCCTTAATTATGCACTAGCAGACGGCCAGTGTAGAGTACAGGTCATGTGGCCTGTTTCAAGGGGACAGAATCCAATGCGTCTGTCACAGTCCTACGAGTCGGCTGACCCTTAGTTACACATTTACCTGGGAGATTAGGGTTCTTCCTGGGTGGTGGTGCTGGCTGGTGGAGAGACTAATTACCCTGTGGGGTGGGATGATGGTCACCTCGGTGACTCTTGGGCGGTGACGGCATCTGGATCTGTAATACTGTAGGCAACTGTTGAAGGGGGATTGGGGTCGCACAACCAGGAGTTGGCTATTCCAATAAGAGGTTCCTCACCCCTTAGAAAGGGTTCTAGGATGGGATGAGGAGGGCCTTTAAGCCTAATTAGTGGTGGAAATAATGGTATCTGCAGTAAGGAGTGAAGCTCCTTTGTGGAAGTTCAAAGTGCAACTTCAGACTGAGGGTCAAAAGTGAGACCACTTTTCAAAGGCAGCAGCTGCTCTTTTCCACCATCTCTGTCTACCTCCCTTCTGGGTGTAATGCATGGAAAGTTGAGGATATAATTAAGACTGCATGAATGTAGAGCCAGTATATGTGAATCCCTAGCATGTACTTCTGGATACCCGGTTTTGTAACAAGAGGCTGCACCCTGTGTTCCTTTTATCCAGCCCTGCAGGAGAGCGGTGGACAGAACATTGGAAAGCTCATGTTACTTCCTGACTGAAATAACCAGGTGTGATATCCGCAGCAGTTCAGTTAGTCGGTGGTGGTTCCAGCCCCTTCTGGCCCTGCAGGAGAGCGGTGGCGGAGTATTGAACACCCTGCGTCACTGATTCGCGTGGCAGAGGAGTTTCTATTGCTTTGGGCTCCACTGAATTCTACCAGTGTGGCAGAGCTCGGGTGACCTCTTTATATGTGGATCTCTGGCTTTTTGCCTTGTTACATTGTCTGCATCACTTTTGTGGTCTGAACTACATAGGATGTTTTACACAAAGAACTTCAGCATACAGAAAAAATTTTAATTTCATGAATTTTTAATGTAAGTAATAAAACACATTGGCACTGTACTGCCGCCTACACTAGACTTTTAAACAGAATGAAATCCTATGCAATTCAGGTGAGGGCAGTTCTGAGGGAACAAACTAGACGGGACGTCTACTAGAAGAGTAGCATCAACGTTGCAGTCTCTGTCCGGTGGGCAAGGTGCAGGTCTTGAAGGGACATGCTCAACGTGACGTGTTACCAAGGATTTTTCTGGATTCGACACCAGGGGGTGGTAAAGAAGGCAGAGTGACGTCTTCGGGGACCTGTGAAGGGTCCAGTCTCGCAAAAGCTGCAGGATCTGCAGATGGTGGGTCAGCGGCTGCTGAAGAAGTGTTGAGGCTTCTGGTCGGCGATGTCTTCTACTGATAGAGATTCTGGCCTTTGCGAATGGTGGAATCTGCAGACATACCAGTGGTCGCACACCCCAGTGGCTACCTCCCCCAGTGGCTACCTCCGGCCCTGTACGAGGGCGATGGAGGAGCAAAGACTGAAGATTTCTAGTCAAACCAGATCTTTTATACATGTCTCCGCACAGGAGCTTGGAGGCCAGAAGTGCGGGGAGTGATAGCCTGGCCGCAGGGGTTGAAAATTTAAAGCTGCTGGTGTGGCAACCATCATCCCTTATCTTTGGATGTCTGCTGGAGTAGACTGGATGCTGTCCTCCCTCACTATGCTTTGGAACTAGCTTGGCCTGGTTGGAAGGAGCGGCGGCTCAGCAGACAGTACAATCTTGCGGAGTAGGTGTTGACGTTACGGCTTCTTGGAGTTTCGGGTGAACCATACAAGCTTGGATCACGTGTCTGAAGTCTCTTCTGACATTGCACCATATACCCTGTAAGCACGTGTTCTGCCTCTTCAGTACTGTTGTGGTTAATGACTTGCCAATTGGGTTGATCATTGCGTTAAAGATGGGGCGAAGTTGATTTGTACAGTGTGCATCAAAGATGCGGAATGCATCATGCGTTAACATGCGTCATCTCTGAAACAAATAAACCTTTTTGAACTCATCTTAGAATGCTGGCACTACTTATTATTTGCATGAGTGTGTACACTCATTGAAAACCTCTTTTGTCTGCCATGCTGAGAAATAATATCTGAAATATTAAGCTTAAATATGATGTATCAATAAACTATTAACTGAGTTGCAACACATTTGGCAAACAAGAATTATTTCCAGCAGTCATTATTGTACTAAGCCATATTTTGGGCACCATTACATCAATTTAAATTTAAATTAGTTTGTTGAAGTAACTATTGAGTGCATTAAATTCATTAACTGATTACATCTTGTATGGTTAATCCTTAGTTACGTCGGGGCTGTGGTGGTGCAGGGGCTGGAACGCTCAGCTTCCACCAAGGTGAACTGGGTTCAAGTTCCAGCAGGGTTGCTCCTGGATTTTTGCATGTGGGAATTGTTCCGGTTGATGCTGCTGGTCGGTGGGTTTTCTCAAGGATTGCCTGTTTCCCCTTGACCCTGCATATTCCTGGTGCTTGAACTTTAGCAACTCCCAGTAAAACATAGATATTACCAAAAAAAATTCTAAAATACCAAAAATTTTATGATGTGACAATATTAAGTTGGCAGTGGCTGATTTTCTTTCAACATCCTAGTCATCCATATTTTGTTCAATGCTGTGGATGTTTTTAGTTTTTTCATTTTGACTCCACATGACATGAGCAAAATATAGTGCATGGCATTTTAGCAGCATTGCAAAGGCAGTGAACTATCAAGTATGGCCTTCCAGATGGACGATGACAGTGAATCATTTCTTAGTATCTCTGACGTGATGTGGGATCAAGCACTGGAGGTTCGGTTTCTCAAACTGACATCCATATAGCATTTTGAATGTGGGCTTTACCTACTTTCGACTCAATCAAAAGCTTCTGTTGTGGATGGGAGACTTTTCAGGTCAGAAGCTGTAGTTGTATTACGTGTTGACATGGTAGCCAACCACGCATCAATTTGTGGTTCTTATATTGGCACTTCTGTAATAGGCAACCATGAAAGCATTAGCCTACTACATTGTCAGTGAGTGGATTATTTCTTCTAAGTGCCTGAAGGCAGTTGTCACTATTAAGTGCCTTGATTGCTTTTGCCTTCCAGTGCTAAAGCACTAGGTCACTACATCACATTCTGTCAACACATGTGCACCAGGAAAATTGAGAACAATTGTCTTGTTTTTTTTTTATACTCACACCAATGTCAATGAGTAATCTGTCTGACCCACTGCTGTCTGTAGTCAGTATGTATGAAAGTCCAAGTGCATACCCAGTATGACTGTTTTCCAGCGTAAGAGAACACTGAAATCTGTCTAAAATAATGTTAGTTGATAAGATATTTCATTGGTCACATTGTTTCCAAGGCACCAGCAGCATTAGGTATTTTCTTGAGAAGAGTGTGCATTGTCTGACTAACCAGCTTGACAGCAATTTCCATTGTTATTTGTCTTTTATACTCATTGCTGTTTCTATAAAATTGTTTGGATTCTACAGTAACGACTTTGCCTATCTGATTTATTGCCAACTCATCCTCATCGTTATCAGTTGCAAGTAAGTGCAGAATTGCGGATGCTTTACTGCAGAAAACGACCAGGCTGGCTTCATCATTGCCTTAGAGCGCAAGAAAAACTGCGCCAATTATTTCAGAAAGTTAAGGGGAAAAGTGTCCATTGTGTCTAAGTGTTTCTAATGTAAATGTCAAATATCTCAATCAAGTTCTCCATTCTTGGCATGTCCATCTTCATGGTGACAATAACTGCGCTTATTGCTGGCTCAATTTAATGACTTCGCTGTCAGGAGACCTAAAACTCTTCCTGCATCTCGTACATGTAAGTCACTTACTGTGGACAATACTTACATATTAACATGTTGACCTTTGTCATCGTTTGACTTTGCAAACAGACTGCTGGAACTATTGATTTTCTCCAAATTCAGCACTCCATTGAGAAGTGCTTGTCTCCAACATCCTGAATTGTTGGGGTAGTTTTTGACGACACAAGTTTGCCTCAAAAAAAGACAATATTCACATAGGAGAAATGAAGGTAAATGGGATTGATGAAGCTTTTTGCCATGATGGACTTCTTCAACTTGTTTTCTGGTCCATTTCAATATTGCCTGAATATTAATTTTGTATGTGTAGTAGGAAACTTAGTTCTTGTGACATTTGATAACAAGTTGCTCATCAGCTTGTAAACATGGTGTTTAAGTCTGCTTTAGGGATGGAATGGTCAAATCCAAGGTTTGTTAAATCCCTCAAAGCCACTGGATTCGAGTATCTGAGTATTGGAGGCAGCATTAACATAAAATATTTGACATAGCAGGTTTAGGTTAGTATTCATAACAGTACATTCTATTTACAGTGAATCCGCTGTGTGTGTGTGTGGTGTGTGTGTGTGCGCACATGTGCATGTGTGTGTATATATGTATATATAAGAGCGAGAGAGAGAGAGAGAGAGAGAGAGAGAGAGAGAGAGAGAGAGAGAGAGAGTGCCTATTGATTTCTCTTCGGAACAATATTCTATAATGTAGAATGAGATGTTAAATTTTAAAATGGCTTTTATTTAGATTATTGGGAAATGTATTGATTTAAATTAGATGTTAGAAAGCTTTTGATGTGACAGTAATGTTGCAAAGGAAGAATTTTACATTTCATAACATTATCATTACTGTGTGCAGGTATTACAATATAAATATAAAGAGCATATGTGTACTTTAAAGCATACAAAATACAAATGCCAACAGCAACACACTATAAACAAGAACAATTGGTTCAACACAAATGTTTTGCTAACCTCAATAGCAACAGTGGAGAAAACTGAAATCTAAAAGGGTTTAATAGGTTATTTCAATAAAACAGGCTTTCATGGGGAAAACATGAATAAATAAACTTAAGTTATTTTATGAAATATTTTTATTATGTTATTATAACCTACATCTTACATGGAGAAAGTGACACAAATAAATTTAACCATTAAGTTGCAGGGTTTTAAGTGTTTGCAGTCAAATAATTGTGCTGATTGCAGTCAAATAATTGGGCTGATGAAAAACATGGCATTCTACCAAAAATTTTTACATCAATCTTTTACAGAAGTTCTTTTTATGGTTGTGTTTTTTAAATAGTTTTCTATTCTATGTTGGAATCATGCTTGTGATACATGCTTATATTTTATTACACATTTATATCAGCTGTCTCTCTCATGTGCCTACATATTTACTGTGTGGACTTACAGGTATTATTTTTTCCGATCAATTGATAGTGATGGGTCACGTCTTGAAAAATTGAGTTGAGTCAAGTCAACAAAGATCGACTCATCACTCGAGTCAAGTTTTTTTGCAGCAGACATTGAGCTACCTAATGTGTAAGTTAAGTCACGGTGCTTTTAAGTTATATACAACAAATATTCCCACCTAACAATCACCTTCCGTGTCTCACGAATCTATAATTTTACATTGCTAAACTACTAAAGTTGCACCGGAATGAAAACCATTACTCAGCTACATGCCTTGACACTTGGTTGACATTTTTAATGTTCGGCTATGATAAAATCAGTGGGCATTACATTCATGACGAGCCATTTTGCTTCGCAGCGAAGTGCTTCCTCTTTATTGCCAGCTACACTGGACGACATCAAATAATGGGACCGATAACTTTTCAAGGTTGTCAGGTACAGTCTCTGTACGAGACATATGTAGAACCATGTAGAACCATAGGATGTACAGTATTTAAACGTGAAAAGCCTTTGTCGCACGGCATGTCACACCTTCAGCAGTAAACTTGTAAATACTTTTCTCATCTAATTTCTTTACAAAACTTTAAATGTGGACTGCTGAGGACTAGCCCTGCCACTCCACCCCTGTAACTGTTATCTTTTTTTCTATCAGCTTCACGCGGCTGACATTACCATTCCTACTATAGTTATTCACTCGTCACGAGAGGGGAAAAGTAGTGCCGTGAATCATTTAGGTCCGATTTCACCGCACAAGTTTGAAGTTTTACTTAAGCCGGGTTTTTAGCACGAATTACTAGGATTACTGGTTCATTGCATTTCACCACTGTTAAAACGTGATCAACTTTAACTTACCCGAGTATAAGTTTAAACGCCCATCTTCTGCTGTTTAACTTCTTAAACTCCGCTTTACAATATAAATATGGCCTCCTAATCATATTAGTATATTTTGGAGGGTATGGGAAAAATTTTGGCAGAATTCTTTGTTACTATGACAATATTAATTTTGGTTCTTTACGATTTGTTACAGGAATACAATTTCTGCTACTGCGATGTGATTTTCTTTGCTCTTTGTTATATGAATACATACAAAAATGTAGTTACATTGGTTATGCAAAATAAACGTGTCATAAGCACTTTTTCTATTAAATTAATACATGAGATTCTGTGAGTTAGGTAAAACTATTATATTTAAATGTAGTTTGTATTTTATTGGTGCTCTAAGCAAAGTACAATGTTTTTACACCTTTGTCAAAGAGGCATAGTTTTATTGTTTGTTGCAGCAATTTGATAGTTTATCTACACATAGCAATTATAACAAATAATTTGATGTACAAGGACAATGAAAATATTATAAGGTGACCTCAGTGGATCCACTAAATATTAAATTATAATAATTATGCTGATTCAAATTTTGTTACACATTTTCGCTTTATAGAAAGATACACGGAAGAAATGATACTGTATATTTTGTTGACTGAATTAAATCCTGCAGCAATTAGGTACGACTCGAAGTTGCAATTTCTCATTGACTGACAATATTTGTCCTGTTATATTCTACAACATCAAAGTGTTCACATGCTGTGTGTCACTGTTTAATATTTTATAAAATTTACGTATATCTCCCCCTTCTTACTCACAGATTATTTATTTTCTACCATGATTCCAAAGATAACACAACTCAGAGTCCATTAGAGAGTGTTAGTCTGCGTAAACCATCTAAGCACCCAAAAAGTGGCTTTATCAGACTTGATTTGAAAATGTTGACATTTCTCTACTATGCTTACATTAAATATTAGTTTATTGGATGCCTAAACCTTCCTCAATAAATTCTCTAAATTATGGTGAAAATTGCATCAAAATCCATTCATTAGTTTAGAAGCCTTATCCAAATATACAGATACACGTGGCCGGGCAACTTTGTTTTATACTATGTATAAATAAAATTGGCCCAGCTGTGCAACATATTTGTTTCCGTAGTTTACCACTGTGATGGACTACATATTACGGATTTATTAATTTTATTAAATATAGTAATCAAAATAATGGCAATATGTGCCGTAATGTGATGTAAACAAGACAACACTTAAAGTTGTTTATTGCACATGTTGTTCACCATGTATTTATTTCTTGAATGGTTCTCTTTTTTTTTGTGGGATCAGCTTTATTTGGGACATACTTTATGACTAAGAAACATTTTGTATTATATTCATACACGCACGCGCACACACACACATCAATTATAACCTATTGTAAAATAAATAATAATGTAGGAATTAATTTAAGATAACATACTTATACACAACATAATTACAACAATCTGTTACACACATAATTATATAATTCTATCACATACGTAATGTTACAGGCGGATGCTCTGCGAGTGTGTGAGGCATGGATGATTTATGGCCGCGCTCGCTATCAGTTGCAACCGGAGACGCAGCTGCTTTTCGCAAAGGAATATTTACAAAGTGTGCTTGTTTTGCCTATCAGGGTGCATGCCACTTCCAACCTTGGGTATCGGGTGTCTTTGATATATCTGGACAATTTTCTAGTGGTTTACTGCCCTAGTTTTTCTCAGCGTGACTCAGGATTCATTGAACCTTCCAGATCAAGGCCAGCGATAGTGTAAAAAGTGAGTAGGGCCCTCAAGCCAAGAGTTTAGCATTGAAATAGACATTAAATATTGTGGTCACTGATTAATAAAGAGAGTAATAGTGAAGATAGATAGTTTAATGCTGTAAATAATAGCTGTGTGAATAAATTAAAAATCAAATGTAACGCGTGACGTCTGTGATTGACGTGGATGTCACGGTAGGACTAGTTTTAGGTGTGTCAGTCAGAGACATGGCTGGCTGTCAAGATTGGCTAATGGAGCCCAGCCAGTATACAACTTGAGGCACCTGGGGCTGCGGCGGGTGATGCAGGTATAGGTCTAAGGAGGGCTGCCAGGTTTGCGAGACACAGTGGTATGTTGAGTTCTTGGCGGAGGGTGATGACGACGGGATGTGGTTCTCTGGCAGTCTTGAATGAGGGCTGAAATGAAGGGGACGGAGCTGGAAAGTGAGGCCTCTCCAACTGTCAGGCAGCTTGCAGGGAGTCTGCAGTCCTACACTAGGTTCAGAAAATAGATTGGGAATTCTGAGGTCTCCTGCTCTTCTCTGGTGTGTTGACGTCTATGGAAGTTGGAGTTACAGTCACCCTTAGCAATGAGTACTTGGAAGTTCATAGAACATGTCTTTATTCCGAGCACTCCCAGGGTCTGACCAAGTCCTCTCTCTTCTCCTACAGCCTGCAAATGGCTCCAACCCTCCAGCAGCTTGTGAAGGCTATGCCACTCCTGCAGCTTGTGAAGGCTTGTCCACTTATGAACCAGCTGACCACATGGGCAGCCCATCTCTCCAGAGGTAATCCACGATGTCCACGTGTCCACTTCCTGTACGCCTTTACCCGCGTTACTCCCTTGACTCCGCGGTACTGTCCCTTCTGGAAAACCACCCCTCGGAGGATACGCTGTGAATTACATAAAGCAAAGTCGAGAGAGTTTCTTTGTTCTGTTCTATTACAGGCTGACCTTCGCCTGCGTAATTTTAATAATTACTGTTGATCAAATTTAGTCAAAGTGTATAGTCCAGGACCCCCACTGTTTTCTCAAACGTAATAATAAAATATTACGTTAAATTGAAAGTTCGTTGTCTTCCTTATTTTATAGAAATTAGTTCCCTTGTTCTTTAATAAAGTGTTCTAGATTGTAGAGTAAAATCTCAATGCCCAGGATGAGAGGTGGGATTAAGAGCCACATTCAACGTCAAGAGCAGCGAGCTCAACAAAGGTTAAGTATCCTACAAGCAGAGACAGAGACCCAGTGTGAGGACACGCCCCCACCTGATGACCCAGAATTTAAACCTCAGCCCATTTCTCTGTCCATTCCCATTGATCATGAGTACGAGCTCCACATCTACTTAGGTGCTTGTTGGTCGTGGCCAGACCCCGAGTTCATAAGCTATCTTCAGCTGGAGACATCCTTCCCTCCCCTGAGCGTAACACCACCCAAACTAGATCAGGAAAAGGAGATACGGAATACATGTATAATTTTCTTAGCTTCCAGGAAGGTAATCAGGACTTAACTACCACCGAAGGTCGCCGTAAAACCCGTGTAGTTACTTCCCCTGTAAATTACGTATTTACACGTCGGCCTATGCGACCACTATAACATCAACCCCTCCAGTGGGATCATCCACCCCTATGATCACCATAGATTAATCCGTATCACGAATACATACCCCCGGGACTACTAGCGTCCCACATTTTGACAACCTTCGTAGTGAGAAAAAGTGTACTTCCCGGACGGGAGACATTCACGGTTCAACTCACTCTGGGGTTTGGTTCCCCTCCTCCCAGACGGTATCCCCCCACTAAGCGGCACCCTATTGAACCATCCACGATCCACCAGGCTAAAGTAGTAAAGAATGAGCTGCTGCAGGATTACTAACTGGACCCTGGAGGGCAGTCAGCGTCCTAACCACTCGACTCGAGAGAAGGATATGCGTCAATGCTATTATTTTCTGTGCCATTTTGCACCCACCTACAACAGAAAACCAGATGTTGAAGTCTGGATCAAGTAGTTTATATGCATTGCTTCTCAACATGCACCAGTTTTTTATTTTGGTACCTCGAAAAACTATCCATACAGGTTACAATGTATTTCAGTTTGACTTAAATTTGTATTCAAATTATATTTGTTACGTTTTTCACTTATGAAATACTTTCCCACACATCAGATTATCAAGTAGTCTGCAAATGTACATTTGCTATATCAGTTTCGTATATTATTTCAAGACATGTGTACACATGTAGATTCCCATTTATAGAGAACATAGAAAGTGAACCCTTCAGATTCATCATAAAAAAGGTTCTATTGTATTTATGAGTTCATTTGTAACATTTTCATGTTAAAAATTATTTCTGTGACAAGCATTTATTTTGAATCGTCCTGTTCATAAACAAATATTTTATACCAACCCAAATGTGTAGTAAAGCATCCATGTACAAATCATCAGTTAGCTTACATTTTCTTTTTAGAAATAACTAGGTTTAAGATCATCACATTTTCCAAGTAACTTTAATCTTGTTTACTGCAGAACCAATGCATAAATCAGAAACTGGTAAAATATTTTCACATCAGTTTGATATACTACTTACATTATTTTATTTTAGAAAATATGATTCAGTAACAGTAATCTCTGTAGTGTAACAGTGTATTATTTTATATTCTTTCTGGTTATTATTAATTATATAGATAACATTAAAAAATTTAAATATAAGCTTGTATAAACTTAAAATTGGTTGCTGTTTGTATTTGACAGACAGACGAAATGTGGACATGGGAACAGTTGTTCACGGAAGTGTCATCAGAACTGAACAAGGAATGGGAGTCACAGACAGAAGTTAATGACAAGACCAGCGCTATATAAATATTTGTACAAAACCATCCTTCTGGAGTTTTCACATTTCCTATTCATCGCACGTAATAGGCATTTTGTGTTTTTTGGAAAGACAGTGGGTGCATTCAGCAGATAAAGTACTGTTGCAACGCTTTATGCTTTGTGCCATTCAGCCGGCCTGCTGCAAGGCAGCACTCCTGCAGTGGTTGAAGTGCAGAGACAGTTTTGAAAATATGTAAATTCTGTGCTTCTGATGGAATTATGTACTACATTGCTATTGAAAATTAGATAGTCACACAACAGGATAAAGAAGGCATATGAAATATGACAAAATGTTATACTTTTTTACCAACTCGTGTGATTATTATTCTTTATTACTTTAGATGTGAAGTTCACTTCTAGACACATTAAATATATTCACATTCGTTATCTCAAAACCACAATGCAGAAATTGAACATTGCCCCCTTAAAAAAAAAGCAGTAACTTGCAGTGCTAGAGCAGGGCTTTGTCTGCTGAATGCACACAGTGTCTTGAACATTGTTTTAAACATCACACACATCACATAACTTTTTAATATTTATGTAAACGGGTTGTTTAACATGTTGTATTAGGATGCATCAAATGCACGCTTAAAAATAATCAAATGAATACGAATGTCACATTAAGAGTTGTTTGTTTTTAGAATGAAAATTCCCAAAATTCAAGTAAGGCCAAGAATAGATTGTAAAAGTTTGTTGTGATTTATTCATACTCTGAAAATAACAAGGACATTGTCACAATCTCCATAATGAAATACATCTAGGTGTTAGCAGATATGTTTTTTTTGTATGTACAAACAAAATGTGAGATGTATACAGTATTGACCTGAATGGAGGCCATCCTCGATTATAGACTGGCCCCCAATACAGTGGACTCTCGTACCGAAACTGCATGTACCAATAAACCATATTCACAATTAATTTTCAGTGTTCTCTGCTAAACTCCTACATAAATAATGCTAAAGCTACCCGCTTGCATCGTTGATCGGCTATTGTGTTGATTGAAATATAGTTTGATCCCGTCGCCTGAAATTTTCCGCAAGAATTGTTTTTAGGGTGGTTGTTTATGCAAATGTTTAGTAACTGGAAGTGAAATACATCACATTGACGCCGGCTAACAGCCAGCGGTGCTAAAGCCCATGACGGTGCTCACCACGCATGTGATACTTGTACATGCGCGTGCGCAAGGAGGCTCCAATTTGAACTTTCCTCTAACGGAATATTATTTGCAGTGTAAAATGTGTCTTCTTTATTTTTCAGGGTCTAAAATGTCTTAAAGTGTTTTAAAATGTATGTTTGTCAATATTGGAAATTGTTTGGTTATAAATTCAAACCACGCGCTGCACGGAGATTAAGAACAATTCTACTCCGTCCAGAATGCCATAGTAAAAGACATTCAAAGAAGATGAGAAATTACAAATTAATATGTATAATGTCAATTCATATTTTAATTTCTAAAGTGCCTTTTATTTTTCAATAATAAAATATTTTACTCGGCATGCTTAGCACTTCTGCTTATGTGAACCCCATAGGCACCCATGGTAGGTCCATGCGACGCTTGCCTCTAGGCAGTCTGTCTAGGAAAGGTGGCGAGGTAAGACACTGTCACGTACGCACTACAACTTTTGAGCACTAATGTAGGTTTCCATAGCACTTTTAGTATACTGGTTAACACTTGCTTTGCATACATTTTGCCAGACATTCCCCAGCATTATGCTTCACTTAAATAATAATTTGTGCCCTGCTTTTTCAAAACTTAATCGAGGAGAAGAAGAAGAAAGATGTCTGAGAGGTCACGCGACCCGCAAAACTTGAATCAGGCGCCATCTGTTACTGCTAAAGGCGTTCCATTGTAATTTCTGTATTATTGCTGCGTGCAATTTTAAGGGCTTTAATTTCATGTATTTATTTAAAAGCATTTTTCATGTTTGATCATTTTACGGCCACATCACATATGATTACGCGGTCAGATATCACCAAGTACGTATCTGCACCATCAATGCATTTTAAGGGCTTATTTGTGTAAAATCATGTGTGCCATAATTTTATTCAATGTTATATGTCAATTTTATTCAGGGTTCCGTGTAATTTTCACGTAAATTGATGCTTTCTGTGTATGACTAAGCGGTCACTTTCATGTTTGCTTTTACCACCATCAGGCATGCTACAAGCCTGTAAATGCTTTAGTCATAATTTTCCCAGCAGAAATAACAATTTTTCTGAATTTAATTTGCCGTCTCTACTAAGAAATATTGCAATTTCACCTGCACCACGTGGTTCGCTACGAACTTAATCCAGCGGCATCTGCACCACTTAAACTTGCTTTCACGCATGTGTGTTTATTGTGACTACTCATCTCATGCCCCATCGTGTTCCATTGATATTTATGTAATTTTTTAATTTGTGTAGGGTGATATTATTTCCATCCTACCTGGCTATGTGTATACGCTGTCACCACACTAACCACGTGCTGGAGGGCGAGCCCCGACGAGTCTGCGCTAATGATGCCAAATAATTACACGTGTTTATGTATCATCTGTTGATTCATCTTCTAATTCTCCGTGTCCTATCTTCAGGAAAAAATCGTCAGTCCACCCTAGAGGCTGTCGGCTCCCGGCTCCCTTCCCTTGTGAAGATTGTGTTTTCAAGCACCGCGGTGAAGTAATTCATATAGACGTGCACTAGAGTAATTGCGGGCTGGGGAGCACACAAACGGAGTTGCTAGACACAACTGAGTTTCATCATTAAATTGCTTGGCATGTTATTTGTACGAACTGTATCAATAAAAGCAAGTATCACAGTGTTCCACTCTTTTATTTGTAGTGACAGTGTCCTAGCCACAGGTGTTTTTCAAGTGTTAAATGTTTAGTTAAAGTTTAGTATTGCAAAGTGTATCGTAAGTATGCTCAAGTGAGACAGACACACAGAACCCACAGCATCCTTGAGAACCCTGAGTCTCAACAGTGCGGTGATTGGGAAGCACCGCTGGCACCCGTATCATCAGTAAGTAATTTGTGTCATCGTTTGTCTCATGTCTCACCCGACAGCGTCAACGTGCACCGTTTATCATAATTCTGCAGCGCTTTGTCTGTCTTCTCAACTTGTCTGTGCCTGTGGTATGGTGCAAGATTGGCTTGCTACCTCCCCTTACACCTGACGAGAGGGGCAGTGATTACCTAGCAACAAGTTTGGCGACCTTACGTCCTTTCTCTAACTCTTCTTTCTGTTTCTCTCAACCGTGCACCTTTCTTCTACCCCTTACATGCTGTCGAGAGGAGAAGCTGTTGTCGCAAAAAAAAAAATATTTTTCTCTGTCTCTTTATCTCGGCCACGCGCACCTGCCTTCACTCGCCTGACCGCAGAGCAAATAAAGTGTGCCTGGGGAATGTAGAAATTTTATCAAAATTATCCGTTATTCAAAATAGTTGCATGTTGCACCTATCATCACTAGTATTTCAAAGCAAATGGTTTTGCCTGAAAATGGTACCAAATACATTTTAACTAGGAATTATTATTTGCAATGATGTTTTCTTTTGTGATTAAAGGTTGTTTTTCCTATAAAGTTGGTGTTTAATTGTATCTGACATAAAAACAACTCAATTTTAAAATTAAATATTAGTTTAACTCAATGGACAGGATCTTACAGAATAAAATTATACGGCCAGAAACATATGCTTTACCTCCCCTTGTCGCCAAAAATTGTTTGAACATCAAGCGACTTGTATTACTAAACGTGAAGTTCATTTTCAGTAACTTCATGCGGGGAAATCGGAGGATTTATATTTATTTATTTCAATAGACACGGGTCTTTTGAGTAAACTGATATCCTACAAGGGCCTACCTGTCACCTTTTTCATCTAATAATGGATAAACACTGAGCCTGAGTGCAGCATTAACTTGAGGCAGGGAAAATCGGAGGAAGAGGTTTCAATAATTAATTATTAAAGACCTTGGAGAAATAAATTTTAATCACCTTATTTATTAATTTCTGTCTCAAAATTACAAGATTTTCTTGCAGTGAAATATAATTAATAACTTTACAAGATGCGCATTTGCTTTGTGTGCAAGATGTCACCAACAGATAGCAGCGTGGAATGGATGCATGCATTTTCACCCCTCCCACTGCCTCCCCTTCCCTGTCTGCTCACCATACCGTGAACACACTGCCCCATCAATAATCTCTTTGTATGCTCTCAACTGATTGTGTGCAGGTGGGACATTCAAAATGTAGCTTACGTTCAGTATCCTGTTATTTTCATTCTCAGAGGGTTTGAAAGTTTTAGGTTGGTTTGCATTTGGTGTCAGATTACAATTAACTGTCTACAGTATTTTGAGATGTTATATTCTTTAATTAAACAAGTTGAGGTGAAATATTTTTTTTGTATTACTTACAGTAATACTAATACAATATATTTTTTTTAATTTCCATTTTTATTGTGTTTATTAGCTAAACGTTTGACGGTTCCAGCTGGTTGACAGTCCCTGTCTAGGATTATTTACTCAATACTAGACGAGTCGCGTCTCAGGGTAGTTACTCATCTCGGGGCACTGGAGCCCAACAGGAGTACAGCACTAGCCTAGTAGCTCGTAGACTTGGCACAAAGTCTGGTTCAGCGAGTTTCACCCTATGTGGAGCGGGTTTAGGTGGTGGTGCAGTGGGACAGCGTATCTGCTCGGTGGGTGGCTGTACTGCCCCTGTTTCCACTACCTGGGTGGTATTCGACTGAGAGGTGGAGTTTACATGTGGACTGTTATGTTTCGGCTCTGGTGTGCTGGTGGACCTTTCGCCAAACAGTGCTCCCTGCACTATGGGGTGGTACCCTACTGCAACTCTAGTAGGTGGCTCAAACAAATCAACTGGCGTGATGGTAGGTATAGGTATGGTGAGTCATCTCAGCAGTGCAGCCTGTTCACGTGGACTCAGCAGTCAGAACCCATTAGGAAGGATACGTAGCCCCAGTCGATTCTTTGAGTTAGCCCTCGCCTTCTTGACCTGTTTTTCAACCCCACCCCTACGAGTGTAAGTCATTAGGCAATAAACTTGGGGTTGCAGGAGATAGGCAGTTGACGTGTGCATGTCCAAGTGTGAGTGCCAATTGCTGCCGCCAACACAGCACCTCACTCTTGTATCCACCAGAGGTGGAGAAGACTCAAACTGTAAGCGTTGCTTGCAGGAACCGCACAGTGTTGTCCCAATGGGGTTGGCTTGCCTGCACCAGAGTGCAATCCTCTCAGTACCACAAAGTGAGCGGTGAGAGTAGTTCACCCTAGCCGGTAAGTCGATCCCACCAGGAGCGTACCTACTGTCGTGGCTCTACCATTCCTCCCACCTGGGTGCAAGGTACGGGTGGCCTTCTAATTCTGGTGAGGTGAGTGTCCAGTGGTCACTGATCTCCCCAGACTCAAAGAAGTTCCCCTCCTCGGCACCACAAAGTGAGCAGTGAGGTGGGAGCGACTTCAAGCCGGCAAGCCAACTTCCAATGGACAATATCCTAATATCACGGCTCTACCGTTCACTGCACGGGGCAGAGAATGGGTGGCCTTCCAAGGATGTTCTGGTGTGTTGTGCATGTAGGTTTGGTACGTGCAAACATGGTCTCCTGCTGACTCTGCTAGCTCCGATAAAAACACAAGGAAGGAACTTGGAGTGAAAGTCAAGAGATCTGGTAAGATCAGTATTTATTGACTGTAAAGAAATAAACACAAATGGTGGAAGCACTATCTCCTAAATCCACACAGGGTAGGCAGAATGTGAACACCCTAGCATAAACAGAGGAAGGTGCCCTGTGCAAAGGTATAGGATGAGGCAGTAGCTTGTGCTTGTTGCATACGATATTTCCTGGCGAGCTGTACTCTCTGTGTGTCCGTAAGAAACAGAACGGGTCTCAATGTGTAGCCGGTGATGTCACTGGTTCTTCCTTCGGTAGTGTAGGAGAGGATCTTCGGCCCCACGAGGGAAGCGGTGAAGTCTTGGAGAGGTGTCAGCCTCTCCACCAATAGCTGGAGTGGTGAGAGCTCAGGAAAGGAGTCAGAAAACTAGATAGAGAACTGAAGCATAACTGACCATCCGGAGGCCGGGACGCATCTCCTTTCATACTCCTCGGTCATCCCTTCCTTCACTGGCATAGGGTGTCTGGAGAGGGGGTTAGCAGGTGCAAGCCCAGCGCCTAGATCCTTGGTGCAAGCGGCATAGTGGAGAGCAGTGGGATCTAGGTATCTTACTTGTGGCGATATCCTGTGAGACACTGCTGTACTCGCCACGGGTCTCTTGCATGGTCCCAGTGGCCCATCGGGTAAAAATAAATATTATTATTGGGACGGCTGACCCGGCTCGGTAGATTTAACAATCTTGCAGCAGCTACGATGGTGGTAACTCTACTCTGTAGACAACTGCCAGGGACATAGTTGCACTGATGAATAGCAGTCATTTATTAATGTTGTGAAAGACGTCGTGCATCACTTTATTCACAGATAATGTACAGCTGTCATTATTCTCAAAATGAGTTATAATAAGATCAGAACTTGTATTTTATTGATGTACATGTCAGAACCCTCATCTACTGAAATCCTGCATGTATGGAGATTTTTTGACAGTCGCCTGAAAAGTGGTATATAGGGAGGCCACTGTATTTACAGGCATACACTATGAAAATCCAATATTTAGCAATTCTGATATTTTTAATTCTTAGGCAACACTAATAACAAATGTTGCATTATGGGCACACTCATGATAGCTGTAGTGCAACAAATGATTTAGTATTGCTGTTCGGTGGTTACAATTTTGCACACTTCATTGGTGTGAATTAAGTATATACTTAACTTGGAATGTTAAACACTTTGCAATTCTAATGTTTTGAAATGCAACACCTGTGCTGATACTGCAAGTCATTTGCATGTTTTTCCTGTACACAGTTGAACAAAACTGTATCCATTGCATTAAGTTATCCCTCTTTGGAACCGCTAAATGACTTGCAGAGAAGGAAAACTTCCCCCCCCCCCCCCCCCCCTTCACTACTTCTTAACATTTTTTCCCCTGACAAATATTAAGCACAAACCCTGCTCCTTTGTTGTTTGGTATTGCAGCACATTTATTAACTTGAAGTTTGTAATTAGTGGCATATGAATTTTGTTAATTTTATGGTATTCCAGTACTTGATGTGCCACATTTTGTGTGTGATCAGTTGTATTTAGAAATCAAGGAAAACAATTTTTAAGCTGTGCTAATAACAGCAAGTTTAATAAAAATCATAGATATATGCAACAAAAAGGATACCTATTAAGTACACAGTCTGTGGAGCAGCGACCATATTGATTAGTTGCAAACAGCACTGCAAAATTTGTGTCCGTAAATAATAGGTCTGCAAGTCTGGGATGTTTAATTCGAACAGAGGCTGAACAAGCCTATTGAAAAGTTCCCGAGCTTTGAGCTTGAACTTGATCTCATTTATCACATACAAAATAATAAGTTACAAAATAAGGATAATATTAGAATTTGAAGGTATGTGTTCATATCTGCAGTCCTAAGGCATCAATTTAACCAGAACTCCCCTACCTTTAAAAAAATTTTTGTTTGCAAACAAATACACAAACCTTTATTTTGTGGAAATGTTTCCACGATTTCTTGAATTGAGGTAATTTCAGTTTTTTTTTTTTTTTTTTTTTACTACTTTTCGAAAGATTTTGTAAAAAAATTTAGGTGATTTCTAAAACGTAATATGATATCGCAAATAATAAAATCTGTGTAAAATTACTTTTCATTCAGCAAAATATTGAGTGTGTACATCACAGCAGGCCTAACTCAGATGCCTTATAACATCTGCGTTCGTTGTGTGCCTGTGCTCATGCCATAAATGGGAGTAAGAAGGAAAGAACGTTATCATTTTATCACTCTAGTTTATGATACCAAGCAGTAAGTTGCTTCAAGTCATCAGCTGACAACATTTCTGTGCACTTTCAATATGCTAGAAGTGTGTGCAGTGTGCTCGTTCTCAAATGATAACTCAAAATTTTCTATGGCGACGATGGAGGACAAAGCGAGTTTCTTGTTAATAATGGAAGGTCGGTCCTATTAGGACAATCAAGATTTGTGCACAGTGCTCATCTTTAAAGCCATTTCAAAGTGGTCTCAAAACATTTTTAATGCAGATTTTATCAAATTATCTATTAATTTTCCAACAATGTTGAACACTAGAACCTTTTATTAACACTCTAACTCCCTTACTGTCTGATCAGAAATTATCCACTCGCAATAATGCCTGAATAATCCTCAGAGACCTGACAGACTGCATCACTAATTTGACTGGCATGTGATGCACACTCTTATATTGAATTGCTTGATTTTATGTTGTGTTATTTTAATGGGTGAAATTTGCTAGTTAATTTAAGGAAAAAAAAAATCACTCGTGTAGAGTACTTGTGTGTACATAAGAGACAGTTGACATGCAACTACAAAAATAATTCCGCAAATGACAGAAGTAAAAAAATTTGTGTCACGTGGGAGCAACGGTAGAGCCACGACATTAGATATGCTCCCGGTGGATTGGAGTTGCCAACCAGGTGCCCAACTCTCATCGCTCCCCTAGTGGTGCCGAGAGGGCTGCAATCTGGTGCAGGGAAGTCTACTCCCACGGGACACCCGCACACTGTTAAACACTGACACGTCAACTGCCCAACTCCTGCTGCTTTGATCTATACCTCATGCCATACACCCATAGAGGTGGAGTTGAGAGATGGGCCAGAAAGGTGAGGGCAATTGCTAAGCTTTCCCAGGGAGTATGTATCCTTCCTAGCGAGTCTGGGTTACTCAGTCCACAGGAACAAGCTGCACTTCAACAATACCTCAGCATACCAGTTCTAGACATTATTCCCATCAGATTGTTCGAGTCACCCACCAGGGTCGTGGAGGGATACCATCCGGTAGTGCAGGAAGCACTCTTTTGCATCAGACAGCCAGATGAACCCAAACCATAGCCAGAAAGACCCGTACCAGAACAGATCACACCCCAGTCAGCGCGAATACACAGGTATCTGCCAACCCCACACCACCTCACCGAACTGCTGCACCACTACCCAAACTGGTACCTCGTAGGGGGGTCAAGGTCGTAGGGTCTGACTTCGTGTCCAGCCGTTGATCCACGAGGCCCGTACTGTACACCGGGAGGGCACCTGCGCCCCGAACCAAATAAAGTAGATTAGACACGACTCGCCTAGCATCGCCCAAGTTACCTAGGGGCGGGGGCAATCTGACAGCCGGGACTGTCACGCATCAAATTAATAAAATGAATATAACTACAAATACTGAATAATTTCAATAGCATCATTGGAGTAATGTTCCCATTTCAAAAATTTTCTCTGTAACTAATTAAATGTTTGTAATTACAATGATGTTTTAATATACAGTAAATACTATAAGGAACTATAATGATATTTAAGTTTAATACAATATTTCAGTAAAGAAACAAAAAATATCTTCCTGACTGATGCATGCTACATATGACATACAAGATGAAGACCAAGAGGTCACTTTCAGTTGGTTTTGGGGCTCTTGTTAAAGAATGTTATCAGCAATGTCAATTTTTTTCTCCAAGTTTCTTTGTGGGTTATCAGCCAACTCTTTTTGTTGTGTTCTTCTTTTCTCACTCTAGACACATCTGGTAACATAGCCTGAACAACTTCTACTTCTTCTAAACTTCCTTTCTGCAAAGTCTTTGTAAGATGCTAATTTGCATCGTGAAGCAGTGTATCACCGGCTTTATGTTTTCTTTCCTTTTCTTGTCACTTATGTTTCAGCTCTTTTTCTTTCTGCTCTGTTGTTTTCCTTTCTTTCTACAGTGCCTGTTCAGCTATGGCATGTTTCACTGTTATTTTCCCTTCCTCAATCTTTCTATCCGCTTCTAAATCAATCTGCCTTTTTTATTCATCTAAGCAGTTAATATTACTTCTGTGTGCATTTCTTGCCATAGAAAGAATTTTTCGTGATGGGTACATATTCTGGATTGTTTTTGTACTGTTTTAAGGCATCTTTCACTGTCAATACAGCATTTAAAGTTTTCTCTGACATAGATGCTCTCTCATCTGTCAATACTTTACCAGAAACTGAAAACCGCCTTTCAATATCAGCGTTTCCATAGGAAAGTGACAGTGAGGCTGATGTCGCCGTCGCTCTGTGCACCACTCGAGGGGCAGCCCAATAGTGCTCACTGCTACATGAACTGCACGTAGTGCATTGGTGTGTTTAATGTGGTAGCCATTCGTGCGTGAATGAACTAGGGATCCATTCACTGCAACTAAATACCCACTTAACAAGAGTGACCAGCACCTAGCCAGTGTATTTCTATGTGAAAGTGTGACCCCCTTAAAGCAGAGCCTAATGCATGCCCAAGGAAGTGTGATCTCCTCTGTGCGTCCCTGCCTTAAATTATATTTCCATGTTGAGTGCTTACCCACATGGTGGACGTGTGTTCATGCCGACACGAACTGAGACGCTCATAATTATTCTGATATTTTTCCAATTGCTTTGTTGTATGTTGTTTTGTTTGGAGATGCTGGTAATTGATTTCACATTTTAAGGAAAATAAACATTCAAAGACGCTTGCAGTTCTGGCAGCCATATTGCCAATTTCATGTAACTAATTTCCAACCGCTCATATATTAATTTTTACTGTCATTAATTTCGCTGTTTGAAAAGGGTTTAATTGTATGTTTTATTTTTGTTATATTTTGAGTATTTTATGTATTTTGCTCACCTCTCCTGGCCTTGTTACGTGCATCTTAACAACAATAACTAGAGATAGCCCAAAATAACTCTGAATGAGTTAATCTCCTAATTATTTTCCTGTATGAAGTGTTTTACATTTTTGTCTTGTATAAACATTTTCCTCGAGATGCTGGCTGGAAGATGTCCGTTGCTAACAGTACCTACACATCACCATCTTTAGTCTGGTTCAATGGGTCTTCGAGGGTGGACATGCACTGCTCCGCAACGCGTGCTAGGGGAGCTTCACCAACTTGTGTTAATTATTTAGGGTGTCAATAGTTTAAACTTGTAAATATTACAGAAACATTTTTATTAGCTTTTGCTCTCCCATGTGCCGAACCTCCTCTCCGCCGACTCGCGATCCCGGAGAGTTTCAACACGTAATTTTTCATTGGCTAGTTAAGCCATTTTTCGCAGTATCGGCCCCTGGCAGGCCTCGTTTACCAGGTCCGTTTCAGACACTGGAATTGTTTACATTGCCACATGTATTCTCTCTATGGTCATATGTTTCTTTGTTGAAACCCACATGTCTTATTTTAACTTAAAGAACTTTCAGCTCGGGAGCTGGCCCTAACCAGTTGTGTAACCACGTGGTCGCCGACCATGTGCTCAAAGTGTGTAATTTATTGCCATGATTTTCTCCTACATATCATAAGATGTGTGCTGCAAGAGGATGCCGCAACAAGATGTCAACCTTTAACGACCCTGAGAGAAGGAGATCCTCGTAATTTTCCGAGTAATTGAAAAGCTGGCGCCCTGGGAAACTACAACCTGAATCCACCTACATTGACGATCCTGAGTACCATTAAGGTAATCTGGCATCTTACGTCTCTAGCAAGCCCCAAGCCATGTCACATGGCGCTTCAGCCTGTGCCCTTTTTGAACAGAAAGTGTAGCGAAACGAACAAGAAACTTTGTCATACAGCTAGTTCAACTTGTGTGGCGAAATGAACTTGGTAATGCCATAACATGTGAGCTAACGTCGGACAGAAAAGTGCAACACAATGGACATTTCTACTCATTTTATGGCACAGCAAAATGTGCACATGGTCGCAATTTTGTGTTTCGGAAGTCGCCATTATGCTTTGAAACCAAGTGGAACTGTGAACATGGTCGCCATCTTGTGCATGTACCGACGCCTCATTGTTCGGAGAGTGTGAAAGTACCCACGACGTCATAGCTCTTTGTGATATTTCCATGATGTCACCGTGTGCCTTCCTTTTGTGTGTGTTCTGGACTGGCCGCACGTTGCCAACGCACCACCCCAGGTCAGATGGCCCTTATGTGTGTATTGGCTACGAACACCCACGACGGAGTTACTGCCCATGATGCTGCCAAGATGTCTACACCTGTTCCACTGGACCGCGGTGCATCCTTCAACCTGCCTGCCTTCACCTGATGCTGCTGCCTGCTATTAGAGAAAATGTGCTGTTTGCCTGCCACCTGTCTGCGACCAAGGTAACACCTGTCCACAACGTTTGTGCCACTGCAACGCCTGCACTGAAGCCAAAGATTAGTCAGATTCAGTTTGCCAACATCTGGCTAGTCAACATCATTTTCGCTTGCAACATTTTCCGATGTTGCATTGTCTCTTTTTCGTGTCGTCTCATCTGTTTCATGCAGTTCCTGTGCCATATTGCTTGTTCATTGTTTTGTGTATTGAGTAATCTTTCCTCAATTTTGTGTACTCGAGCGGCGTCCACCATGTTCTGTTATTGTTTGTATCACGTCTCGTACACACTCAAATTGTGTATCCAAGTTCACTCGCCATTTAATTGGTCCCTGGTGCTAGTACCATCATGCATCAATGTGTTTTGCTTACACTGTACTCCTGCCATGCCACTTTGCGAGTACTTATCCATCAGGATAAGAGAGCTAATCGGTGTGCGTAACCAGCTCCCCTCTGCATCGAACTGTGTAAATACTTTCATATCTCCACTCATGTTGACCGGATCGAGAACCGAGAGTTAATTGGTGGGTGGGCAACACCCCTCTGCACCCGACACCCCTATCATCGCCACGTGCCCGGAGATAGGCAGGTTGTTTCGCCGTCCTAGCTGAGGTGCAGCTTCTTGTTTACATTCTCACCACACTGATCTATGTTCTGATCGTTTGCCAGTGTGTTAATTTCCATGTCGCCAGTGTTTGCATGTCAGTGTTACCAACCCTCAGGCCTGCCTGTGGTCTGTAAGGTATCCTCATCAGGGTATGATGTGATGCTGTTTCATTGCCTGAAAGATACTGATATGTTTGTTTAACATGTCTAACAACCTGTTTACATTTCCCATCCAGGGTTTGTTTACCTCCAAGTGTGCAGTGCCCATCCCTGCTCCACTGTTGTATACTTTCCCATGTACCCGTTGTTTACATGCATCCTGCACCGTGTAAACTCTTCAGTTTATTTGTTTATCATGTTTACTTACCAACTTGTTCGAGTTCTTGATTGTTTACATCTCGTCACCAGGGTTTGTCGACGTTGCAGTGTTTCTTGTTCAACTGTTGTCTGCATCATCTCCCTGTGCCTTTGTCGTTTATATGCATCTGCTTTGTTGTTTACATGTGTTTATTTGTCCTTGCTGCTCGGTTTGTTTATGTTTAAAACAACAGGGTTTGTTTACATTCCCCTGTGCCCAGTCGTTGTTTACATGTAACCCTCACTGTGTAACCTCACTGTCTACTTGTTTATGTATCAGCTCCAGGGTTTGTCGACTAGCTAGTCCGATCAGCTGCTGTTTGCATTCGCCTGTGTCTCATCGCTCGCATAGATGCCCCATTGTTTACATGGCCCCTTTACAGCGAGTAAACTCTTTTGTGTGTGTTTACCTGTATCAAGTGTGATTAACCGTATTGCTCAATACCATGTCGTTTTGTGTCGTTCCTGTCTTGTCGTTCTGTGCCATGACCATGGGAAAGATTTTTTTCTTTTTGCTCTCATAATTTGTTCCGATTCCCTCCACTTGTGGCCGTTGTGTCCCGACATCAACTCTGTAACATCACAATCATGTGGGGGAGGTGCTACCTCGCAACACCCAGCTACAGCACCAAGCCGCACCCCTTGCGCTGTCACACCACCTACTGCACTTCAGTCTAGATGCTGCCGAGTCGCCGCATTGTCCTATCGGACTCCCCAGACGGGAGACATTTGACATCGCCTTCGCTCTGTGCACTACTCGGGGGGCAACCCGATAGTGCTCGTGTGCATGGTGCACGTGTGTTCACGCTGACACGAACTGAGACGCTCGTAATTATTCTGATATTTTCCTAAGTGCTTTGTTATATGTTGTTTTGTTTTGAGATGCTGGTAATTGATTTCACATTTTAAGGAAAATAAACATTCAAAGACGCTTGTAGTTCTGGCAGCCATATTGCCAATTTCATGTAACTAATTTCCAACCGCTCATATATTAATTTTTACTGTCATTAATTTCGCTGTTTTAAAGGGTTCAGTTGTATGTTTCATCTTTTCATATATATTATTAAAGTTTTTTATGTCTTTTGCTCGCCTGTCCTGGACTTGTTACATGCTGTGAATATTTCACGAACTCTGAGCAACAATAACTAGAGACTGCCCAAAAGAACTCTAAACGATTTAACCTCCGTAAAATAATCTCCTGATTACTTTCCTGTATTCAGTGTCTTTCTGTATGAAGTGTTTTACATTTTTGTCTTGTATAAACATTTTCCTCGAGATGCTGGCAGGAAGGTGTCCATTGATAACGGTATCTACACGCCACCATCTTTAGTCTTGTTCAGTGGGTCGTCGAGTGTGGACGTGTGCCGCTCTGCGCCACATGCCACGGGAGCGTCACCAATGTGTGTTAATCATTTAGGGTGTCAATAGTTTAAAATTGTAAATCTTACCGAAATCTTTTTATTAGCTTTTACTTTCCCATACGCCGACCCTCCTCTCTGCCGACTCGCAACCCCGGAGAGTTTCAACACATAATTTTTCATCTGCTAGTTAAGCCATTTTGCGCAGCATCGGCCCCTGACAGGCCTTGTGTGCCAGGCCAGCTTCAGACATGGGAACCATTTATATTGTCACATGTATTCTCTCTACGGTAACATATTTCTTTGTTGAAACCCACATGTCTTATTTTAAGTTAAAGAACGTTCACCTCAGGAACTGGCCCTAACCAGTAGCATAACCGCGTGGTCGCTGACCACGTGCTCAAAGTGTGTAATTTATTGCCATGACTTTCTCCAACATATTGTAAGACGTGTGCTGCAAGGGGATGCCGCCACAGGCTGTCGACCTTTAACAACACTAAGAGAAGGAGATCCTTGTGCTTTTCCGAGTAATTGAAAAGGTGGCTGCCTGGGAAACTACAATCTGAATCCACCTACATCTGCGATCCGGAGTATCATTAAGGTAATCTGGTATCTTACGCCTCTTGCAAGCCCCAAGCCACGTCATAGCTTTAATTATTTTTGCCGCATTAAGATATTTAAATATTCCAGATTTGTGAATTTTTTCAAAAACTGTTTCCAGAATATGTCAATTCTCTGTTCCTTGCTTCCTTTTCCATAATTTTCAAGCTGAAGCAGTTTCCATCCTTCCATTAAGTCATCTTCCCGAATGTCTGTACACAGACAGGCTATCACTCTAGCTCCCAAGGAAATGGGAGCTAGAGGTTCTGTGTAATATGTACAATATCTTGACAACTACAATTACTTTTCCTCTGGTCTGGATGCATGCAGCGGAAATGCTTCACAAGATGAGATGGTGAGACAATAGCATTATCAATGATGTGCTTATAAGCATGTACATAATGCCTCTGTACATTTTTCAAGAAACAAAATTTATCTTTTTCAGTTGCACTTTTCAATACCTCTGAAACACTATCTCCACAAACAATATTCTTGAGAGGAAGAAGGTTTGGTTCAACAAAGATAGAGTTGAGATTTTTCTTACTAGAACTAACCACTTCTGGTTTGCATACTCTGCTTATAAGAGCCTGCAGTGATGCAACTAGTTCACTGTGAAGAATAAATGTTACGGTAAAATGTGTAAAAAGTTTGGCACTAGAACAATTGAAAAGAAATTCTGCCTTAATCATTGACAATTTTAGTACTCCCACGATCCTCTTGAAGAAATTACTGTTTTTGAATATCTCATGTCTCTTTTGTGGGACATTGAGAAAATATGACAAAACTGTGTCCCACTTTTCCAATAACCTGGCTGCACCAATTTCAATGTTAAGCCATCTTGAAGTGCAGTACTTGATAAACTGATGATTTGGGAGGTTAAGATCCTTTTGAATTGTGCTGAAGTCTTCACACCCTCAGACCACCCATCAAAAAATTGATATATAGAAGTAATCAGATCTGAAGCATCTTCTCCTAGCTCATGCATTCATTTCAAAAAACCATTGTGTATGGTATCGATACTGCACGATCCAATATCAACAAGACCTTTTCTACGAACAACCTTAATTTCTTCATTTATGAGACGAGTCACTTTTTTGTTAACGTTCGGCCCATCAGTTCCAAGCATGAACAAATTCTGTAGAGAAAGACTTGCTCCATTAACAGCCTTCATCAATTTGTCACAAATATCTTCTGCTGTGGCTCTCCCTATGAAAAAAGTTTCCAAATGTTGCGAAATTATTTGCTGTTGAGATTTTGATCAATATCTAACAGTAATTTGGAGCTCCTTCTTGCCACCAATCTTTGTCGTTTCATCGTAGCACAATGTATAAAACGAACTACTCATATCTTTTAAGACACAGTCCCTAAAATATAGTCCTAGGGCATCAGTGATGAGGTAGTGCATCTTTTTGCGGCTTAACGAAAAACTCTGAGGAACAGCACCAGGAAACATTGAGTTAAACACTGCAACTACGTGATCACATGACGAAAATTAATAATTACTAGCAATAGCAGAGCTGCCAACCTCCAAGCACCCCTTCAGTAATTCCAGTTATATGCAAAAAATATTCATAAATCATGAGCGATAAAATTTATCCCCAAAATATTGATATACTCACAAAATTGAATAGGCATACACACAACACACATACATTAAATAATAAAATATGTAGACATGAGTGAACTAGAAAAATTATTTCAAGTTAATAAATAATATCACCAGGATTTGTTAAAACAAAAAATACAACCGTACCTTCTTACTTATTACTCGCTAGGAAATGTACAGTTGCATGTTTAGCTTCTTGAAGCTCTTTGTTGGTTTGTTTCTTTTAATAACACATCTCACTGATTGAATTACTTTTTACTTTCTCAATCATAAGAGCGCCAAAATTTGCCGTTGAAAGAGATAATAATTATATCAGACGGAAATGTCGAGGACGTATTTATTTATGCTAGTGTAGGGACAAAATTTGCTAATTCAAAAGTATATATTGATCCCCAATAATAGTTTTTAAATAATTTAGCCTATATAAGTCGAGAACCATACTGAATAAATGAACCATAAAAAGAGCCGGATTAACAGAGAGCGAATAGGTTCTAAACTGCTCCTATAAATTAACCATCTTGCCCAAGACTACCCCAAAGTGCCATTACACAAAATACAGCTGTATTGCTTTATACCATGCTTATACAGCCTGTTATCACATATGCTGCACCTACATGGGCACACGCAGCTAAAACTCCTATCAAACAACTGCAGACTGCGCAAAATAAATGCCTACGAATCGTGGCAAATGCGCCTAGATACTGCCCCATTACAGATCTGAATAACAAACTAAAATTAAAAAATTAGATGAGCAATTCGTTAAAATAGCTTTTAAATTTTATAATGTGACGCCTGCTAACAGCCACCTGCGGCGCTCACCACTCATGTGACACGTGGGCAGGCACGTTCACAAAGAGGACGTAACCTGAACTTTCCATAGTGGAATATTGATTTGAAGTGTATAATTATGTCTTTTATTTATTTTCAGGTTTTTCAAATGTTTAAATGTTTAAAATGTATGTTTGCTAATATTGCATTGTGTTAGGTTATCAATTCAAAATGTGAGCTGTGTAAAGATTCAGCACATTATTATTCCGGTGGAGTGACTGCCGTCATAAAAAGACCTTTAAAGAATACCGAAAATTCATAAGTAAAATCTAAAATGTAAATCAATATTTAAATTATTTATGTGCCATTTATTTTCAAATATCAAAGTTTTACTCGGCGTGCATAGAACTTCCGCTTGTGTGAACCCCGTAGGCAGCCATGGTAGGTACGCACGACCCCTGCCTCTGGGCTGTCCATCGAGGAGAGCTGACGAGGTAAGACTCTGTAATGTACGCACTACAAACTTTTTGCACTGATGTAGATTACAATAGTTTCACTTAAGTAGATCGATTAAGCTTTGCTTTTCATACGTTTTACCAGACATTCCCCAGCATAGTGCTTCTGCTTAACCTAGTAACCCTTGCAGCTTTTTGAATATAAACAAGGAGAAGGAGGAGAAAGATGTCGGAGAGGTCATGCAGCCCGCTCAACTTGAATCAGGCGCCATCCACCAATGTTAAAGGCATTTCAGTGTAATTTCTGTATTATTGCTGGGTGCAATTTTTAAGGCTATATTTACATATATGTATTTCAGGGTAATTTTCATGTTTAATTGTTTTACGGCAACATCACTCACGACCACGTGGTTAATAGCCGCCAAGTCAATGTCCGCACCATCCATGCGCTTTGAGAGTTTATTTGTGTAAAATCATGTGTGCCGTAATTTAACTCAGGGTTCTATTTATTGTTTCATTCAGGGTTTCATGTAGTTGTCACGTAATTGATGCTTTATATGTACAATCACGCTGTCTATTCCAAGATTGATTTTCCCGCCGTCCGGCGTGCTAAAAGCCTATCAACGGGAGAGTATTTCTCCCAGCAATAATAGTAATTTGTCTGAAAAGAATTTGCAGTTCTTACGGAGAAAGTGAAATTTCATCTGCACCACGTAATCCGCTACGAATTATATCCAGCGCATCCACGCCATCTAAGTTTGCTTTCAGGCATCTGCATGTTTATTGTGACCATCCATGTTGTTTCCCATCATATTTCAAGTGTATTTGTGCCATTTATGTAAAGTTTCCGGTGACATTATTTCCGTCCTAGCCAACAATGTGTATAGGCTGTCACTTCACTAAACACGTACGGCAAGACGAGCCCTGATGAGTCCGGGTTAGTGATGCTAAATAATCACACGTGTTTGTTCATTTCATAAAGCTTTGTGCCCTGTCTTCAGGAAAAATCAGCAGTCCACCCTAGCGGCTGTCGACCCCTTTCCTTGTGAAGATTGTGTTTTCTAACACCACAGAGAAGTCATCCATCTAGGAGTGCACTAGATTAATTTCGGGCTGGGGAGCACCCGAACGGAGTTAGCTAGACACGTCCAAGTTTTCATAAGATTAATTTGGGCATGATTTTGTCTGGTTAACAAAATAAAAAGCAGGTATCACAGTGCTCAAAGTCATTCCTTTGTAGTGGATTTTTCAGTGATAAAAGTTTAGTAATGATGTTTAGTAACGATTACTGCAATAAATGAAATTATAAAAACACTAATTGACAAAATAATTTACAAATAATTAGCTAACCACTATATGATCACAGAACAAGACAAAACATACGCCGTAAAGCCTCTGGCTGGCGTCGGCCATGTGAATTACATTGTAATCACACAGCACCATGCACACACGTGCTACAAAGTGTCTCTCATCCTACAGGTGTTTGTAGGAATGGTCCAAGGTGGCCTCGTAGCAATTTATCAGCGCAACAACTGAGGAGACTTTGGCATAGTGTGCTTTCTGCAGCAACTGGTGAGGGTTGTGGAGTGGTACACCTACACTAACATTCACCAGCATCCACACCAACACTCACTAAACCACACACCCTACACTCACCTGCACACGAGGTCGCAGACAAGTTGATAGTAATATTAACCTAGCTATAAGTATCCCTCTTATGTCTGTAACGTACTAACACTCTTTCTTGTGTTACAGAGATATGGCTGGCATCTATCGGGTGGGTGGCTCAGTTCTGTCCCCAACACCTGAACCACATAGCGTGACCCTGGTTATCAAACCTACTGCGCACTAAACTCACAAAGTCTATCTTCACTAAAGCAGATATTACACGATACCTGCAGCCATACTTGGTTCTTGTACAAGCCGATATACCAGCTGCTATTTGAGCCGCCATGGAAGATTCATATTACACAACAGCAGTGGTGTACTAGCATTTGGCATTCTCTGTGGGTGCGCAGTATGTGGTTTGTAGTAAATATGAACCTCATTCGTAGAATTGTTACCAGTTAGTAACATTTTACATAAATTATTTGCCTACTAGTATAGTTTCATTAATTTTCTTGAAAATTACGTGAAGTCACTAGAATACGAGTCCGTACCGGGATATTATCAGCATGTAAAATTTAATGATTAAAAAAATTTGGGTCCTAGGGAGTTTCGAACTCACGCCCAAAAGTTACATGCTACTTGTGGGTGCCGCAAGTTTGCCACTGCACCACCAATTCACACACCATATATTGAGTTTATGTACTCTAGATATAGTAAATTTTTCTAATTAAGTTTTTCATAGAGTAGGTAAAAATTTTGAGTATTTAGAATGGTTTTAAACAGTAATTAAAAGTTATCATCGCCAATATTATTCATCGTTGTCGTTTCTTAAAACTACTTGAAAGACTTTCAACCTCATGAATGTATAATCATGATGGAGGCATCCTTTTCGGTTTCTTCATCAACTCATTTCAAGTAGTAGCCACAGGGAGCACCCTACGCTCTGTAACTGCGACGTGATTGGCCAGGTACGAAAGCCAGTGTGGAACTGCCACGAAAAATAGGACGTGTCCAGTTACCAAAACTGGTACGAAATCTGCCCGTACAAGATGGGAAATGCCATGATGGTTACCACACCAGCCCGTATACCAGCCACTAAGGCGGACCGTGATAAAGCTTTTACAGAATCTGGTATCATGCAATATCGCGTTAACTAACAAATACCCTACTTTCTCCACCCCTAATCCAGACAAAGGAAATTAAATTTATCCTTCGCAACTTTTGCATAGATTTTCCATGGTCCTCTCGGCTTTGCCCGGTTTGCTATACTCTTCATCTAGACCCTTCTTCTTTCGGGGTGTATCCATGGCTACAATTGCGGCCATGGCACCTGACAACCCTGCTAAAGCCCGATGCATGTGCCCATTTATTAAATAAACGCGACCTAAAGCGTATAGGGCTTGCCATGAGACACGTCTCATTTTCCAACCGACTTAGCTATTAACATGCATACCAAAGGGGGCACACAGAACTGTGAAGGTGCTCACGCTGGCATAGCAGGATTTGGGGGCTCTTTAGTAAAAAAAAAATGCATTTCCTAATTAGTAAGCGTCAAATTCAATAATAATGCAACCTACAAAAAATAAGTCATCGATTTTCCTCATTTACTGACAGATTTGGGAAATTATTTAGTAATTTTTTTTTACTAATAATTGCCAGCTTCAACACAGTCTTAGAAAATAAATGGAATTGTTTTGATGCATTGAATCAGATGAATCGATTCAAGTAAACTCGTTATAACCAGAATCTGATCATTTTGATTCACTTTGATTTTGGTAATCAAATCGAAAGGAAAATTTGGCCATCCCTATTTCCTGCCATGCTGTCCAATATGCGGATCATCGTGTTTTGGAAAGGGGAGAGGGTGCACAGAATTGAAACGGGAGTCCGTCTGGGCTGTAAATGCGGTCTTTTGGCAGTCCTTGGAGAGTACTGGCACTTGCCAGTAGCCATTTCTCAGATCCAGGGAGGACAAGACCTTGGCATCCTCTAGCAAGTTCAAAGCTGAATTCACTCTAATTAAGGCCGGTGGGGTACTTTCAGTCACTTGAGTGAGTGAGCAAAAGTGTACACAGAAGATCTAGCTCCCATTTCCTTGGGAGCTAGAGTGATAGCCGAATTGAGTTACTTTTGGAGGGTTCTATTATCCCTTCTCGAATCATCTCTTCGATATGTTTATTGATTATCCTTATATGTTATAGATCATAATCGCGAGAGGCGGACCATATAGGTTCTGCTTTCGTGAGTGGTATGGCATGTTCTACCATTCTCGTTCTTGTAAGGTGGTCCACTGCGGCAAATACATCTCGGTGCTCAGTTAATATTTACCAGATTGTGTCTCTATTCTCCGCGGACACTGCATGGTCGAACATGTCAAGTTGGATAGAATGTTCGTTGTTTTCAAGACGATATCTTAGGTTGTATACAGTCTGCCGCTTGGTCAAACCGAAGGAAATGTGATCCATAGCAATTTCGATAATTGTATTATTTTATTAAAACCAGGGTACATCTAGAATAAGGTCTTCAAATATTTCATCGGAGACAAAAGCAGTGATGTCCATGGAACAGTCGGGGAACTGGATCTCTAACTGTACTTTGCCCGAACATTGACTGGTTTCATTTAAACTAGCTAACTAAATGGTTTGTTTACCTTTGGTAAACAGCTGTTGACCCACTAATTCACCCCACGCGAAATTGTGTGACGGTGGCAGTGTCAATCAAGGTGATTCTGTTCCACTTGTCTATGTTGACGCATACTCCTCTTTGTGGATAAGTGGTTAGGGTTCTGACTTCCCTTTCTGACCTTTTGAGGTGGAGGGAAGTCAAACCCCAGAGTAATTTGGAGTGTTTGGCTATTCCTTCCGGGCAGCCTTACTCTCCTTACCACAAGGGACGTAAGCTGTCCCAGTAAGGGGTGAATGAGCTCAATCGGTTACAAGTTATGAGTGATTGTGGGGGGGAGTGATCTGGCTTATACATACAGGATTGATCTGCCGTGGCCTCGTGGGTTGTCGAGCAGGGATGAAGTTGACTACAGATTGTTCCGGCAGAGTGCGGGGAACTACCTTAGGATGGATTCGAACCCTGATCGTCCTTCAGCAGGCCAACATGATTGTGCAGAAGTTGGAAAGTACTTCTGTTCTCTGGTGTCGAACCCAAAATACCATGCCAGATTTTAGTCTCACTAGGCAAGACTGACTAGAGGGGCTCTGTGTGTCGGTATTCGAGTGCAGTGCTTTTATCAGGATGGGCTGAACGGGGGTTTCCTCGGAATCTGATTCCTCATCTGGCTCATACCAACCTAACAAGTGTTTTAACGGAGTTTCGTGGTCAGGAGGTAACACCATATTATAATCAGTCTGGTCGCTCTCAGATTCACTAGTATTCAGTGTACTGGAGTATGAGTCATTAATTATCTGGTTCAACGAAAGCTTTCTGTAATAAGGCATGCCTCTCGTGCCGCCTCTGATGGCTTCCAGCACCACAGTGTTGTTTGTGCATTGATAAATAAAATATGGCAAATAAAATAAATAAAGATTGTGAACAGGAGTTGCGTACAAGCAGTCCTGGGCAGGGTGGATTCTACAGTCACTCCCGCAGACCTGCTGTTCACAATAGCAACCCAAGTAACAGAACCTTGTGCCTGGTATTGGCGGTGCGTGCACTGGAATCTCAGGAATTAGGTTCAATGTCAGGCCCTGCCTGCTGAGGGATTCAGCACACTAAATGGCCAGATAAAGACATGAAGTTGGTTAGAATTAACTGCGCACTGAATGGATACACAACTTTGAATTAATAAAGCAATAATAAGAAAATGGCACAGGATCTAGAATTTAATGACTGTAAGTCACACACTAAAAGATTAAGTTTGATACATAATATTTTATTTCATTTAAAACAATGAGTTAGCAGAGACCCGGTTAAATTAATTTCACAGAGTAATCTAACTAAGGAATGGTATTAAAATGTGGAATTATAATCAACAGGCAAAGGCAAGCCTGTGAAAAATTTAATAAAATAAAATAATTAATTTCCTACAAAAATTCCTAATGAATTAAACCAATTAATGTATATGCTATTTAAGGCGTAATTGTAACAAGGAGGCTCTATCCAGGAGGAAGTAAATCGCGCAACAACCTGTTACCGTGGAGTCAAGGGAAGTTGACTAAGGTAAGGGTAAGTAGGTACAAGTGTGGGATTTACCAGGCGTGAAGAGCTGTCCCGGGGCGGTCAGCTGAAGGAAGCCTCGTCCAAGTTGTGGCTGGAGTACTGGCTGCCATCTGAGAGCTGCTGGCTGGAGGTAGTGGTTCGAGTCCTGCCTCGGGCTGCTGTGGTGAAGGAGGCTGAGCCCTGTGCGGGCTGGAGAGGAGAGAGAGTCTTCCACAGACTGTAGGAGAGCTCGCAAACCTTACGACCGGCGAGTTCCTGCATCTCTGCTGGACCACGAGGCTGTACTACTATTTTTATTAAAATCATCCTGTATCAGCGATTCTCCGGTGGCGGGGGGTAGCGTAGCCTTCCAGCACAGGGCTGGTTTATCTGTTGCTGGAGCACCACTCAATTTCTTACCTCCCCTGGTGGTGGCAATGACATATTTATGCACCCCGGACTGAGGCAGGTGGGCCGTGTGGTCAGAAGGTAACAGGAGTGCTGCTATCTTGAGGGTTGTGTGGAACTTCTTGGCCAGGCAGGGTAGCATAGTATAATTCAAATAAATTATATTGTTTCTTCGTCGTAATTGCTCTGTCACGTTCCTTCTCAATTGGATGTGGAAGAATATAAATTCAGACATGTAGTTCTGTTACTTAGTTGACACATTAAAGCCTAACGTAATTCTAATATATTATTTCCAAGTTTCAGTGGCCAAAAAATTTAAATTCCACCCTGGGCTTGGCATGCACAACATAATGAAGGGAATACAAGGTTTGAATTGGTAAAATTGTCTTTATTGAGTCACCCCAGAAACCATGGAAATTGCAAATCATGAAGGCTACATTCAGTAGCTATTAAAAATATGAGAATTAAGTTGGTTGTAGGCCTATATTCTTGTATTGATAAACAGTTGATTTCTTGTTTTTCACTACTACTCTGCTGACTTGGGGAGAAAAAAATTGTAAGTGTGGAGTGAGGTGTAGCATTGTATTGGTTTACGAGATGATTTGCCATTACTAACAAATGAATTTCATAAACTTCTATAGTCCATTCCCGATTGGAAGCGACTTATGAAAATCAACCTTTGAAAAAACACTCCAGGCATAACATGTCAACCTGTTTTTCCAATAACATGTATTCCACAAATATATAACACTGTAGTTAACAGAGTACTGTATTATTGATTAAAGGAGACTTTACCTTAATGTCTTCTATAACTTGTAATATTTATTTCTTTTTGAATATGAATTAACAATAGCAAGAGCAGCGACATGTTGGCAACGGCCGGTAAAAAATAGTTCACAGTTAAAATATTATTTTAAACTGGTTTTTTTATTACTATTTATAAATTAAACAGTGCCTATTGAAAAATTTAAATATTTAGGTAGCCCCTATAGCAACACATCTCGTTTTTACAGTTTAAAATAACAACGGAAAATATTTCTAGTCCGTAATTGTACAGTGATGTTTTATCGAAATAGAGCAACTTTGAAGCAACTGTCTGCTGAGCAAGGCTTGGTGCTCTCTCTCTCTCTCTCTCTCTCTCTCTCTCTCTCTCTCTCTCTCTCTCTCTCTCTCTCTCTCTCTCTCTGTGTCTTTCTCTCTTTCACACTCCGGAAGTTTCACTTCGCTAGTACGCGACAAAAGTGTACCTGTTTTCAATTGTAGCAAATTTTATACTTATTACAACAAAATAATGATTTTTGAATTTGTAATTTACAACTGAAAAGATATTTTAATGTTTGAATTCTTATTTTAATATATTTAGATACGAAGGTGGGGCACAAAGTGCAGTTGGCAGACGTGGCGAGACATGAAATGGCATGTTGCTGTTTTACCAAACGAAGCGTAAATTATACTTACTCCGTAAAATACTTCAAATTACCACATCACATTTTTAGACAGGTTTTTTAAACCTACCTAGGCAAGTTACGCTGTTGTGATAAATCTGTGATTCCACGGCAGTAATAAATATACTGTTAGGGTGTGTTTCGTTAATCGCTGCGTGTAGAACTGGTCCACATAACACACAAAATAGCAACAAACTTCAATTCATATTTTATATAACTTCCAAAACCAGCATGAATATATAAACAAAACTCCACCATATTATGTTTGAGAAACCATTTTGAAGCTTATCTAAATGTATAAATGCTTTTCTAGCTCTGGAAGTGATAGATAGTTTAACCCCTTGAAAACAGTTCTAGTTAGCAATAACTAGTCGAAACACACTATTTGGCACGAGGACTACGATAAAGATGCTTCCAGTGGGGAATGGACTATAGAGGTCGTAATACAGGCTCTTAACATTGCAATCGCGTGGCCCGGATCATACACATTTTCATACATTAATATTAGTTATCCTTATTCGCCGAATAACAAATATATTATAGTTTTAAGGCGTATTTACATGCCAAATTTACATTTCAGAAACGCAAGAATAACACAAATTTAGAGAAAATTCAGAACTAGTGAGTTCATATAGCACTCGCAAGGCTGTTCGATTTAAATGTAAACAAAAGTTGTCTCTCTCCCGCATAGCTGCTTCACTTCTAACGCACTCGCAGACGTCTTCAATAGTGTATTATATTCGATTTTTGTACGGTTAAAGTTTTATCATAACTTTGAAAAGCTCCTATAGTCACAAAATTATTTCCTGCAATATTTTCCGAATAGATATACAGGAAATGGGAATCAAATCAACAAAACCACAGTATTCAACACTTCCATTTAAATGTAAATAATTAATAACTTTACATATTTAACGGCGAAATTGATATCTAGTTATTTAATACAAACACACTCACGCTTTATATATATTATCGTTTAGGTCAAAAACGGTTGTATATTAATTTGTGTCGAATTTTGAACTCATCAAAAATACATGTGAAAGATAGGCTGTAACAATGATTTTGACTACTGTTGTTCAGTGACATTTTTTACCGGAAAACAATCGTCTAACTCCACACTGTTAACAAGCTTCACTTGTGAACACTGAACGGTATAGAACATAGCCAACCCCTGAATAAAACACAAAGGGAGTGTAGAAAGGTATATTCTATATTGGTAAACATAACACTGTTTTCAGCGCCCCTAGTGTTGTGAAGCCGAACTAAAATTTGTGGCGGAACAATTTCACGCACATAATAAGGGAATTTCAAATATCACTATTACAAATATGCGCATTTTTGCTGTTCATGGCATGGAAATATATGTTTTGTCTATTCAATAATTATTATTGAATAGACAAATTATGTATATAATGTATTAACACATTATAATATTAAGACCTACTACTAGAGTATTGCATCACTATTTTAGCTATTTTTTTATTTCATAATATAAATATGAAATTAGGAAAAGGTTTTTTTTTTTTTTTATCCATATTGACTGCACAATGATACAGTATTGGATATTTCATTTCGGTAATGGGTGCATAATGGGGAAGAAGAGACCTTGTGTACGAGGTTGTGCAGACAACATTTCGGTAAGACATCCTTTTCCACTTAGAGACTAAGTTTTTCGTGCTTGGTTACATAGGATAAGAAATCAGACAAACCGTAGACAAGAAGAAAGTGTACGATACTTATCTAGTATGTGACCTGCACCTCAATTATAATTGTAAAAATGCTGGGTCGAAGTGTGTAATGATTTATTCCGTGCCTTCACAACTTCTTCCAGGTTAAGGTGAATGTCGTGATGTATTCTTCGCTCCAGTATATAAAATTCATTGTAGGCCTAAGTATCGTCATTTTTTGTAGTACGTCATGTAGAATAATAGCCTATAAGATGTCATGAATCTAAATTAAATGTGGTTTTTTATGGTGTATTATGTAAATGTACCTTAAGTGCCAAGGATTTTCTTTGCAGTCTAGTTCTTACTTAAATTGTGTCATGGATATTGTACCCTTAAAATTATCTTTTGGATGTAACTCTACATATTGTAAATATAAAAATTGAACACACATTACCATTAAAGTGAGTAGAATTAGACTATTGAAATGTTATACAGAAAATTGTTTTTGTTTTGACATTGGCGCATTTGCAATGGGCAAAAAATTAATTGTTCCACTGCTTTGCCTTCAGTAACGTCTCTGGTACTTACATTCCCATTGGCTGTACTAACAACCATAGCCTAAAGATTAGATATACAGCTTATTCGTCTTCTGCGCATGCACACAAGACTGACCTACCCAATCCTACATAACTCTAAAAGTCGCATGGGTAACAGTGATAAACATGTTTGTTTACATCTTAATTATTAAATGACAAGTACTATTGTATTAATAAAATACTTTTACCACTTTTAATATAATCAAACTGCATTACAAATTGGTTAGAAGATGTATACATTTAGCTCAAAGCAATTGTTGACAAATTTGCTTTCTAACCTAAAATCCAAACCACGTCATTTTTGGTACACATGTAGGCACAAGAGTAGTTCATTGTTGGGACACAGACATTGGTTGTATGCAGCCAACAAGGTCGGTCTACGACATCTTCAGTCTATGCTCACAACCATCTGTTTCATCCGTCTGTCGGTCATGTGATCTTCAACCAATCATAGGGCAACTTTATTTTCTATCCTTCAACTCATCAAATACATCTCAAACTTTAACTTTCAACGGACAGACGGATGGGCCACCACCTTGTTATATCGTTCCTTGAACATGGCTGTCGGAAAACAGTAACTGGTTCTTTTTTTCTGAATGTATATATATATATATATATATATATATATATATATATATATATATATATATATATACACACACACACACACAAGGTAGTGAAGTAGTTTATATTCTTTCGTTTCACCGTTGAATTGAACTAAAGATGACGTAGATTTCCACAGGAAATGCTGATAAATTACATAACGTAAAGAGAATGTATTAAATACATTCACAAAAATATTTGTCTGTGCATGAGAAAGATAGTGTTGTTGGGTGGTCACACTGAACATTTTCTGGCCCCACGGATCCAGGGACAGCGGACTGTTATGAGTCGCCATTTATTGACGGACGAAAAAATCAACTAATGCCTGACTGACGTACTGGTGACTGGCAAAAGGTACAAATGGTTTGAGCCAAGCTTTATATTAACGAAGCTGTCGAATTTTGTGTTCGCCATGTTTCTTTTTGACCATAATACTTCATTATTCCTACCCTCAGTCCGGACTAAAAATTAGGCCATACTAATTAAAATGATACTCGAAATATCAGTAGAAATATTAATGCAATTAGTGACATTTTGGTTGGAGGATGATCTTTCCTTAGTCCAGGCTAAAAACGAATACTCATAAGGTCCACTGAAGATTACTTTGTAAACATATAACCACCCTTGAATAAAATATATGATAAATACTATGCCTGTTCTGTGATACTATGTTCGTGGCATGACGTGTTGCATCACAAAACTAAACTTACAATTGGTCGCCACATTTGAAGTGAGCCAGAAACTCACGGAATTAATCCCTAGTGCAGCTTATAATCTAAACAAATATATAACCCTAAAAAACCTGTGACATGATAAAACACTTAAAATTATTACAGATTTAGTTACAAGCAGAGTTATAAAAGAAATCACCACATGGTTTGCCCTGTTGCCATTCTCTGGTGTTGCTACATATACATGGAGCTACTTGGAAAACTTCGGGATGCCAAATTTACGCACTGCACCTGTAGTCATGTGAATAAAATATAAACAACTTATTCTAATCTGTGGTGCTCACATGTGTCTGGGTTCCCGTGCATTATGACAAATGTAAGCATAACCACATGGGTGGATCAGTGAGACTTCAACATACCACTGGGGCACACACTGACACTATTAATAACAAAACGAATGACACTTGAGAGGGCAACTGCCTTTTTATTTACAAGTAGGGGAGGTACACACACAAGGGAATATATAAATTAATACACGACATACCCTAAATTACACACGCATCAAAACACTGGTTGAAAATAATGCAGTAATATTTAATGCTGCTCGAGTGCTTTCTGCACCTTGTGCAATAAATGGAATGAGTGTTACTAAAGCCCTGCAAAAAAAAACACTCATGAAACACACTCAAAATATATATGCAACACTGCCATCCCGCACGCACACACGTGGCACTCTGTGATAGAAGTGCTGTGATGAAGTGGGTGATGGAATAACTTCATGGAGTGCGTGGCCATGCTCGTCCGACCATTGTGGTTATTTACATTACATGGTTGGGAATTATCACTTACATTACTTTTCCTTGTGATAGCAGTTAAGTTCGACCATGAATGATAAGTTGTCTTAGGGGGTGGGGGGTTAACCAACACCCTGGTGGTTTTGGTCTGCTTCATCCCCTTTTAACAAAAAATGCATGTGTCAGGGGTGTTACCCAACTTGCCAGTCCACCTGTATTTGCTTTTCTTTGAGGTTAGCCATCCTGCATTTCCCCACATTTCCCCCTACACGTGGTCTTTAGGAATCTATGGGTGCTGTTAAATACTTTCGTTGTAACAGCTTATGGTTGTGGTACATGAGGAGACATGGTGGCTGGATGGGAATGGGTTCGTTGTTGTTAACAGGTTAGTGGGCACCAGCTCACAGAGCATGAGTGATGCTGGGTCATGGATCGTTGGCCCAAGAGCTCGTCCCTGATGGCATGCGTTGCTGGTGATGATGCTGCTATTGTTACCTATATTCATTTATGCAACTATTATACAACTATTTATTTCTTATGACCCTCCGAAGAGGTGTTGGCTTACGTGATTATCCATTCAGTGGGACAGCATTTTAACAGAAAAAATGTGCGAAGCCTACATGGAATTAATTGTAATCTTACATTCCAGTAATATACAAATGATCTGGATTTGAGGTGGTGCTCCCTCTGGTTGTAAACAATTTTATTAAATGTACTGGTATGCTAAAATCAAATATATTGGAGTTAACATGGTTAATGAAAATGGTAAAGTCCAGAGAGGCCACGTGCAGACATCCGACCCACTATAATGCCAAGACACTACTGATGTTGTGTTGGCACAGAGCTAAAACTTTAAATTATACTGACCTGAGCAGATCTCCCAGCGCTTAGACCATTTTCCCGCCATCCATCGCATCTGTAGCAGAGAGCCGCACTCTCCCACGCGCGATAGTGTGTCCGTGACTAGAAGAGGTGCAAGTGTGGTGCACTGCGTGGGTGTTCCAGGTGCAACCCAATTCAGCGTAGGCTAGTGGCCATGCGGCCACGTTCGCAGCCATGTAAGGATACAGGAAAGAATTGTTAGCCAATATTATTGCAATGTTTTGGTAGTGTACTTCATTCACGTGTTATCATCCACAAATCATCCCACTTATTTTGCAGTGTATTATGTCTTGTCATGCTAGAGAATATTTAAGATTGTTACTGCAAGTGTTGTAGTGTTAAGCATAGTTGTACGAGTGCAAAGTGACAGAAAGTAGTTCCACATAGTGTTATGTGACAAAAACCCTGACGAGCACGCCATAATGGAAAGATAGTAGATGCTGAGAACTCGGAGAGGCCTGTCGCGCCCCATTCGATTCTATGCCCGGATGGCGTTCAGAACTTGTACCAGTAATTTTTCACTGCAGTAGTCTCATAGTTTAACAGGAACCTTTTTGCAAGCCACCCGGGACCCCATCTCTCACCTTCTCCAGGTTTGTATCGCCTGGAGTATTTGAATTTACACTGGAATTATGCACGGTTCTTCACACCATTTTCAACTGCAACACCGCTACTAACTGGTAACTGTTCGGTATATATTCATGTGACGAATTGCCCTAGAGGCATGTAAGCAATCACCCAAATAAATAGTATTACACTAACCGAGTGCTTTTATTCAATGAAAGCTGCAAAGAGCAATCACCCAAACAAATGGTATTACGTGAACCGAGTACTTTTTATCAAGGTAACCTGCAAGGCGTTTCTGGAACCTGCATTTCTTATTTCCCGCCAACCCTCACATGACTTTCAGCTTTTGTTTGCAAGTATTGGAGTGTAAAATAGCATAGCCATGTGAATAACCTAGAAAGTTCACAGTGTAGCATGTGATACAGCTAATAAATCTACAGCACGAGGATAGATGGAGCAACAGGAGGATAGCTGCCTTTGGTCATCGGCCACACGGCCCGGAGTAAAGAAGAGTCTGTTCTACCACTTCAATGGCACTAGTTCTAGATAGTGCCTGGCGCCCAGGTAAAATACCTCATTCCAACCGCATCACCCAGCCAACCTCACTTTTCAAACTTCTGAATTTTATAATTTTCACTCTGACCACTTGACCACCATCCACTTGCCAAGTCCTGCCACCTATAAGGGCTCAGCAGCAGTCAATATAATAATATGTAATGCTTATATGGCAAACATAACACTTAACTTAAAATGATACCTTATTTTGCTGAGGGTTGGCTTGGTCTGTGGTGCATGGTTTATGAATCTGATTATCACATAACACATAAAAGTGGCTGGTGTTTAACTTAATATAATGGTTGTGACAAAACAAACGTATTTATTGATGATGTGGGGTAAACTCACCACGTGGTTGGCACATTACTGCTACCAAGCCATGGACCACATCTTTACATGGCCTCAAAGTGTACTATACTGACAACTACTGCCCAATGCTAGCCATTAGTACTGGTCACCAAAAAGAAAAGAATATAATATGTAATCTGTTGTCTCCGCAGACACATGCCCTTAAGTGATAAATAAATATAAAATACACACCATGCTGCGATGGCAATGAAAGTGCTGCATTAAAATTCTAACTGACACTGAGCATGAAAACGAATGACAAGGCAACGAAAAATGAACCCATAAATGACACGTTGCACTAAACAGATAATGTGCACTGAAATAATTATTTAAATGAGAAATAAATAAGAAATGCAAAATGGTAAACACATACGTGGAATGCCAGACGATGATCACACTATGCTATACACATTGTGTTGCATACGTAAATAAAAATAAAATACAGGCCATAGTAAAAGAAATACATATTGACGTGTGCTGAATCTCCCGCCTTGCACCAAAGACCATACCACAAGAAACACACTTGGTGTAGTGTTCTCACAGGGTGTAGGCGTAAATATTGATGAGGTGTTGATGTAAGAGGTAAATACAGTACCACGACTAATTTTACAGCAGGAAAACACATACAATTCTAAAAATAACTAAAGAAAAATATGGTGGTTTGTTTCGAATGACCAGTGTAGGAAATTGGGTGACAATCAGAGATCATAGGTTACTTTCTCCCTTCCAGTCTAGCATTCACCCCTTTGCTATCAGCATAGCTGATTCCAACTCATTAGAGTACCAACCAAGACATTAAATCTCATTTCAAGTAAATTTCAATTAGTAAGGAGATTGAGAACTCCAAATAGAAAAATCATCTTAGTAATAATAGCAACCAAACTAGAAGAACTAATACCAGATTATAGTCATGATTCAATTCCACTGGATTAAAACAAAGAGAATAAAGGATTCCCTTGAACAGACTTCAAATATTAGACAAATTTCAGAATACAATGTGGGACATATACACTGGCATTGCAAACACATCTCTTAAATCAACACCAGTTTCAATATCATGAGAAACACATTACACTAGCAAAGACACGTTACACTATAACTGTGTAGGCACAACTCAGATAGTACATATAGAAACCCTCAACATGTAACAAATCAATTCATATCTTTGTAACATGGCGACACACACAAGAAACACAGTACAACTCGAAATAGGAAGTGAGAATAATCACAAATCAACATAGTCATAACAACAAATCGAATAAATAAAAAATATATATAAATAGATTAAATTGCAATATACCTCCATACTTTGAGATCGCCACTAAGAAAAATTGCTAAACACAGCTTCAAATTACGTAGAAGCTCTGAGAAGGCTTCAAAGAAAACTTTCTTTACAGTATAAACATTTTCGTGTAGGGCACTAAGCTGTTAAATCAAAATTAAAAATTAAAGTTGAAAATTACTCTTAAGCTCAGTTCACAATCACTCGTATAACAGAAAGTTAAGGAGAATCCAAAATGTCTCAGAATTAAGTTCATCATTACTACCGTTGCACACGGCTAAGCCAGGAAATATAGAATCATCAATATCTTTATGGGATACTGGGCAAAAAGGATAAACACTCTAAAACTTCATAATGACTCTCTTATGTGTTGCAAAAAAAAATTAATGTTTCGTTTCTTGAATTGACACTTTGGTTTTGGATTCGCCTGCTCAGACACATTTTTTGCATTAAACAAACTCGCTTGTAAATCGTCACTTTATGACGATCTCACCTGTAAGAAAAGACATAATGGGTACAGACATCAGTCTAGCATGCAGGTACCAGACCATGCAGGAAGAAACAGCGTCCAAGATGTCGACCTTCTTATTACTCTACTTTTGCAAATAAATTAAGACTAGCCTGTGTGCTGCTTAATGCAGGAAGCCACAGTGCTCCTGACAAAACAAACTTAGAAGCATATTATAAGCTAAAATGAAACATTTAGCTGATGCCTTCGTAGTAAAACTAGGACACTTAAATTTGTGTCTGAGCTGTTCCATGGCTGCCAGTGGGAGAAGTGCGAATTCGGGGCCTTCACACCCATGCCCAGCATGAATGCGGAAGACCCAAATCTCATTGTTATAAAATCAACCGAGATTGGCTGATAATAAAATTTGAATTCATCTCCTTCCCAGGTTTAACACATAGTATAGGATCCCATATCATAGAGTAAATAAAAATCAACACTCTCAGAGTAGGTCATATGCACTTCTAATAACAAAAGAAATAAAAATTTTATATGAAAATGGTGTTCATTCTGCAAATCCGGGTTCAAATTGAGGTTATAATGTGTGAAATATCATACTAAAACTTTCAAAAAGTTCATAGTAGAATAAATAGAATTTTGTTTATGTTTGTACACAATCATCGGTGTTTACAGTGTAATAAAAACTCCATTTCAATAAATAGAGAGTACCAAGTAAATGTTATTTTTTGGACAAATATCGTCAGCAGAGAAATTATAAACTGAACATCTGACATAATATAGAGATGTAAACATTCCAAGGGGATCTCTTGCGTGGTATTATCACAACAGTGAAAACTTCGTGTGAGTTATGCAACCATGCGAATAATGCAACTTGCGGGTTAAAAGTAAGTTAGTGCACAGAGTGTAACTTGCACAGAAGTGCAGCACTTGGCACGTGAGAGCAAACGAAAGTAGGACCAAATAAGAAAGGGCTTTTGAAGGTACTGTGAAACATTCCTAAAGTAATACATAATAACTTCCACCCTAGTATCAATCCTCCTTAATTTAACAATATAAAAGGAGAGTTACAGTGTTTTGTATTTTCAACTTATTTGTTTACACTGATCACATCATTCACTGCAAGTGTGTAGCATTTTGTATGATGGTTGAAAATGTCTTTTAAATGGTTAAGTTTCGTTTTTAACAGGTAAGCATTTATTCATGCAAGTGAGAGAGTTATTTTGTGTACAGTAGGAAGTATTGCTCGCTTGGCACGCTCTCCCACCCCCGGGCAGTAAAGACGCCAAGACAGTCATGTCAGTAGCATCTGAGACTGGTGAGGTAGAGGATGTGTCGTGCGCGTCCGGCCGCAATCATGTTTTCAACTAATCATCTTAACTACAATATACTTTAATTTATTCTGGAACTGTTGTTTTAGCTGCCGAGACGTCTGTCGTCTCACCCTATAGTTTTACATCGCCCAGGGGATCAAAAAAATGCCATAATCCTTATTGGCCAGGTATGACTTTTGTAGGTATAGCCCTGCTGGCAGGCAGAGTATGGCACAAGTGTAAGTTTCTCAGATGAGAAGTTAGTAAACAACACTGAGATACATTTGGAATATTACTTCAGTATATTCTTATTTGTCTGGCCATAATGTTATTCAAGGCACGAGCCCTCAGAATACCCGTTATAACTATTCTAAGTTCTTTGTATTTTGGGGCATATGGTGAGCAGATAGTCAACCTGGCAGTTCCGGTAAATATCATATAATATGGTGTATCACCTGCCGAGAGGTAGCCGAAGGGAAATTTAGTGAAACTTCTTAAGCATCTGCAGGAATGATTCAGCGGAGCAGTGAGGATTTCTACGCCCTGGATGAACGGCCCATGGCCCAGAGACAGAAGAGCCAGTTCTACCAACACTGCACTGCTGGGACAGTGTCTGGCGCCCTGAGTAACAATGTACGTATCCTAACCTTAACTTTGCTTTCAGCCAAATTTCCCTTCACCTGTCCATGTTCAAGCCACACTGTGTCAATATACAAATATAAAAATACCGACGGACTGCACCACACATGCGAAATGCTCTTTGTGTGTTGCTCCGCCCTCAAACATGTGGTGGGTGAACTGCTGGTAGTTGTGTGGTGAACGGTCTCGAGGGGACACCGTGGTACATGTGAGGTGCGTAAGTGTGGTCGGTTCTCTGATCGGACAGTCTCTACTATTTGCTAGATTATGTCTTTGTCCGGGAGGTGTTGGTAATACCGGTCAGCTAGACTGTCTTTACGACATAAAGATACCCAGGTCTTCTGTGAAGTCCTTTCCTCCCATACCATGCCATACTCTGAAGCGCAACCTAACACCATATCATTGTAGGCAGGTGGTATATTCCCTAGAAAACACCATGTATCCTCAGTGATTTGGCCAGATAAGTATGAGAATGTTGAAATTTTATGAGTGTCGCATAGTTTTGCACGGTTCGGGGTTTTCTATTCTCAGTGGCTGATAGCCCCGGTGTTACTAACCCTGTTCTTTGTGTCTAGCGGATGGGAACTCTCAACTTTGGTTGTTGGTACTCACTCATTGCTAGCAGAAGTTCGTACCTTGGTGTCTCGGGCTGGTAGGTTGTCCTCTGTCTCGTATATTATACGCACTGGAATTTGTACTGTCATATAGTAGTCCACTCTGTATTGTAGGGGCAGCTGTTATGTATCATCCATTTACACGTCGCACAAGAAATTAATTATGTGGATGCACGAAATATTCATCGTAGTTGGTCAGCAGGCACCGGGGAATTCCTACACGTGTGTTATATTTGTCGAAGGGGTCGAAAATCCTGGGTTCCCCACACTTATCACACATTTGACTAGGAGAGTGCACAACTGGAATGTAGGCCATTTTACTAGATTCCATAAATTTTACGCAATGTGGTAGACATGGCCAAAAGCTATAGATGTGGTCACCTTAACGAGGTTTGTTAGCTTGGTCTTAAGTTGTTATCACAGCCCATCTTCTTGGAAGGCAGTGGCCTTTAACATTTGCGGGCTCCTCGTGCACGTGGAGCATATCGAATGGTCTGGTTGTTTACCTGGTCAGCAGTCGCCCTCTGTCATGCACACACATAGTTGGTACACAGGTCGGTGGTGACGTAGACGGTTGTGGTGATCTGGTCCAAGAGGGAATGCAATGTTATGTGGTTCGGATTGATGTTTGGATGTAAATTTTACCAGGGTTGGCGCCAGTCTGCTCAGCGGCGAACATTATGTACTCTCTTAACCTCGGATTGTACGGCCGATCACCCAAAGTGGCTGCACCTCCTGTACCACCGTCTGCTGAATCCACACAGCTGATGTTTATGATGGCGGTGTTTCACTATAATCCTGTTAGGCCGGGTCTAGTAAGGGCTGTCAGCTTCCCTTAACACCACTAATAATCGTAGGGGTTGTTCTGACTACCCAATGCTGTAAATATACTTTTTGCACATTTTGTCAGGTAAACTCAATGAAGTTGTTATGTGGTCAGAGTGACCAATAAACAATGTCGTATGCAGTAATTTCTCATTATGTAACGATTTATTCATTAACATTCGTTTGAGGCATAAATAAAAACACGTCTCCATTTAAGCTCGGAGAGCTCTGATGCTGTGAAAATGTCGCAAAGCCAAAAGAAAAATTATGTTGAGAAAGTACAGTTCGGCCGTGTACAAGACGGACCGAACAGTGGGTATGTGCACACTCCGGGATTATGAAAATATTTAAAAAATTCTGGTAAATTGAAAATATTGCAGCTACTCTAATGATTAAAAGGTGAAGTCCCTGGAGGGGGCCTCATGCACGACCTGCCCCAATGGTTATTATAATGCTACAGGTAAAATGGTCGCGCGCTGTCAGTGCCTGACCACCCGCTTCCTGCAGGACAACAAAATCCCATTATTTAAATATATTTTACCATGTAAGACTAGGATGGCAATAGTGCTGATACACTGATGACAAAATAATTCCTTAAACACTTACAAACATAATATACAAATATTCACTAATAAAATAAAATAAATTGTGAACGGCATTGGCTTTATTACAATAAACTGTCAGACTGTCAGTTTCCTTAAGTGAATTTCGTATTGCACACATGGTTTGTGTCTTTTTAATGCTGACCCTCATGTTGTCTTCATTTGTACGTTCACTTGTTGCACTGGGTTCTATGATGTTATGATGCTACGTGCACAAATACATACAATACTATAAAGAAATTACTTACTCATCAAATATGTCTAGGTGTCGTCTGCGGACACTGTCCGTAAATGTGCTGTTAACATGTGGCCTCTGCCACTTGACAGTGCTGGCCAGTCTCTAGGTTATGACACTTTAGAAAACCAAACTGTGGTCACATGGAATAAAAAAGTAAATAAATATTCACCTTACAACAAATATACATAACACTGCAAATTACACTTTTGTCATTATTATTAGCATACAGCACTTAACTTAAGGACAATGGAAAATTTTTATTACATCTCATCCAACAAAATATGGCATGTCGTATTTCGTAAAATGTAAACCAACCCTGCACGGACTCTTTTAGCTGTGAATAAACTTTCCCAAATTAGTAAGTTAATTGTATATACAAACACAAGCCCTGGAAGACAATAAGACTAAATACAATACCGAAACCTGCACATCATGTAACCCACTTGCTGGTAACGAGATAAATACACACAATGAAACTTTCGAAAATGTAAACAAATAAGACACATGACACTGGAAATCAAAATAAATTTCTCCTATGCTCTTTCTGATGTGCCAAAACATTAACAAACCTGAAGAAGAAAACAAACTTAGCCTAAAATTAAAAAACATGCACTGATGTGATAAACAAATGCACTACATGCTCACGTGCGGAACATGGGCTACGGCATATGTATTGCTCATATGGTGGTGGAGGGTTGTGGAAACTGACATGAAGGATGTGTGAAACGACCTTATATGACAACACGTGGAACACAACAATGTCAGAGTCTATTTTCCCATGTGGTCCTGACATATGACACAAAAGATCCTAACTGTCTTTTCTTCTTCGGATATCATACATATGTAATTCTTATGTTGCTTTTTGCCACACTAGTTAGGCAAACCATTTAACATGGCCTAAGTGGAAGGGGACAAGTAAAAATTAGTGTTCATAATAATGGAAACCTAAAATAGCACAAGTATTCCGATTTTTTATATAATAGGGACCAACTTACTGAGCGACTTCAAGATCTCAGTTCTCAGTCTCGTGGAACAAACGACCATGTAGCTGTTTCCCCTTACACACACAGTACTATGTTATAGGAAGATGCGGGCGTAAATGGATTATTCAGGCTCTCCAGCAAGCCTTGATATTACCAAATGAACAAGTAATGTGACTCCGAGAGGCGGCGAAGAATTCCTGGATACGACCAGGGCCCGAAGTACAATACTATTAAATGAGAACACGAACTTCAGTTAGCTCAATAAACTGTTTTATTGAAGAATTGAGTATACATGGACACATATACGTAGCAACTTAAAGCAGGCCTGGCTCACTACCCCTGCAAATGGCCATAACTGCGAAGATGCCGAAAAATGGTGTGAAAAAATTCGGTGTTGTAAAATTGAGCTGACGAAGGGGTGCTGCAAATGCGGGGGATAATACTGGGTAAATAAAAACAGGGTTCTGGTCACTTACGTTAGTCTATGGCGTTGAAGTGGTTAGTACAAAGTATTAAGGTCCCCTGCGACATGACGCATTTTCAGCACCTATGAACTGTGGAATCAGACTACTGGAAATGACATGGGCGAGCAGCATCCTTGCCGACAGCTCGCACCACTCCACAAGGTAACTTAATTTCATGACTTCATTAAAATAACACTTGAAAATGCACACATAAGAATAATAAAATGTTCTCATTGAATTTTCTATATCTTGGGAGAGTTCATAGTTTTCAATTATTCGTTATTACATAAACACATGACTATATGGATCCTGGCAAATTATGTCAGGAATTTGCATATGTCAAGTTCTGGGGCAATCAGCAACAAGAACAGTCAAGTTAGAATTAGAAACTGAATATGTTTCCCATTTAAGTGTTTGACGTTGAATGCACACATTCACTATTCGAACTTTACGTACAATACAGTAAGTAACACATCCTTTTGACTCCGTGCCTAACTGGAAATGCACGGGGCATTCTTGTTATTCATCTACTATTCTATAATGCCATAAGGGCGAACAAAATAATGGTTTTTGTCGGATGAAATAGGGTTAAGTGGAGTTTGAGGAGTGGTAAAAATCATTTACCAGGAGATTTTGGCGAGGTTTGTTAATGTACCCGGGCGCCAGGAATTGCTTATGGAACAATGCCAATTGTTGCATAGATCTGAATCTGTTAAATCAGGGCCATGTGCTGACGACAATAGGCAGCATCCTTTCGGCATTGCTGTTCTGCTGCTCCTCAGGCTAAGTTTAATTGAATATGCAAACTATGCGGTGGAATTTTAGGGCGAACCATAACCCCATACAGAACACGACGGTAAAACTCTTGAAGATTATAGAAAACACCGTACCCTTGTTAAAGACAGATTACACTTTTGACGGAAAGGTGGGGGCCCGTGCCCCTGAAAAACCGAAGGCTACCCGAATAAATACACAGACACAATCTATCGAAAATCAATGGGTTTATTTAACACCTTTCTAATGAAGACATCTTTATAGAATGTTACCGGGCTTGACCTGCCGATATTGTTACACTGTACATGATTGTTACAAGAAGTTGCTGGCCCGCTGGGTGCATGAAAACACGGCGATGTCAGTCCGCACATCCACTCTCTCGAGACATGAAAAACTGACTACTCGTACCACACAGCATGCCTGCTGGCGAGGTCGGACAGGCAAGCCACGAAATCTACATTCTTACACCAAACAAACAAAACACATGACCCTTGCTCATCTTACCTTGCTGGTTTCAATATGTAATTAAATGCACTCTAACGAAATATCTTTAATGAACATAACAAACACTGTGAAATGAAATGGGGTGAAACATGTGAAAATGGATAACTCAACATTACACGAAATACCCTTTCAAAGGCCCATGGATGCACGAAAACACTTTAGAATGGTATTGCATATTATTCTGTGAAATTGTGTCAATGAGCATTGCTAATATTTGCAATAATAACTGCTTAGCCCTTTTGGGATCTATTTCTCATATCTATGGGTGGGAGTGCATGTGGTTCCTTGGCCATGCTGAACTTGTTGGCACTCACTTAACTCTGCTCTGCACTATACTACATCTGCACTTGACCACTCTGTTCGCATTACTGGGCGGTGCTAGAAATACACATGAAGAGACACACTGCTGGATCCGGTGCGTACGAGCGGCCGGTAGAGTGTGGATGTCTACAGCGATGTTAATATGATGGACTAAGAGGTTAGGGGTATGAACGACGTTTACCGCCAACCCTTTATCACTTTGTAACCATCGCAGGAGACCTTCCTCCACTCCCTACGATGTGGACATAAGCCATAGCCTATTCTATGCGATTGCAGTTGCGACTCCTGTTACTACAGCTTGTGGGTCTGCCGCTTATGGTGTACCATAAATTCGCCGCTGACTACGCAGTTCCCCCGGCTGATATCACTGCCTCGTTGTTCAGCATAGCGGTAGTGATCTGGCTGACTCACTACCCTCACTGTCCCCATCACTGACGACACTACTACTCTTCTACATGCTGAAGATGTGGCAACCTGGGTGAACAACTGCCGTAGGCTGACACTCGTTTTTTGAGGCTCCTACAGGTGGCCGGGCCTGCTCCAAGGCTTCCCAGCTGCTGTCGGTTCCCATGCTTGAAAATGCTTCTTCTACGGCGGGAGTAGTTTCCTCTGATACCGTAGCTTCCACAGCAAGTACCATTGCTGTCTCCAGCTCTCTATATCGAATGGTAGCGCTCCCCGGTGCTGAGCCATCGGACTCCCTGATGCCGGCCGTTGGACTCAACCTCGGTGACACTAGTACGTCGGGTGACGCCGGACCTTCTGCATCTCTTGCTGGTACTCCTAAGTGAGGTGATGACCCACTCTCAGTTGCTCAGACATCACCAGAGAAAATTAAATTATTCCTTGGCTTGTGTACGAAGATCGTCGTACGATCTGCTCTTGGATCGACAACTGTTATTTTGGTGCCTGTAGTTTCCGTTCCTGCTGTCGGCGGAGCTGAGCACTTCGATCGCCTTCACCTGTTGGCAGAGAGGTGTGCTTCCCATCTGAGCAGAAGGCCATTGCATTGGCAGCTTTGGATTTCATTTGCTAATCATTACTTTTGCCCCTCTAGGGTATATTGCTTATCGACTGAGGTTATTGCCTTCTAACAAATGTAACTATCGTAGTTAGAATATTGGTATGTAAATTGTTGTTGGTTCCTGCCTTCGCAAGGCAAATGATTGATTTTTATTGTGGTTTGTAATTGATTCACCCCTCCAGGTAATAATTGCAATATAATAGTTGGTATGTCTTGTCTTATTGCTTGTCCGGGGCCAGACGATTTCGGCCCCAGAGGAGCACTATCTCCATAACAGTTATGTAATTATTCACATTAATTTCTTGGTAGGTTTCACAAGCAAGTAGGTTAGGGCGTCAATTTGATGCCATAACATGGGCTTTTACAATCATTGTTCTTTCAGATAATATATCTGATGATTCTCTACTAAAAAAGAGAATATATATTTTTCTCCTTTCTCCTTAAAGGTAGGGTTTCTATTTGTAAAGCTGTTGCTTTGGTAGTAGGACAAGAGGAGAGGAATGGAACATTATATTTGTTAAAATTGTATTTTGATGGAAGGCGAGTCAAGTCCCTTGGAGTTTTAAGACATTAATTTTGAAATTTGTTGTTGATCTGAAAGTAATTCTCTCTCAAATTTTATGAAAGTTTTTAGAGAATTTTGTCCTGCAAGGCCTATTAAACTATAGGTGATGTAAATACAAGTTTGAACACATTATATTAGGAAAATCCTAATGCAAGTTTATAGAATTGCCGCAGTTATACTCATGCTGTTAAACTCATTCCATAGTTATACACCCAAAGCAGGATAAAATCTCTGGCGATTATAACCTAAACAATCATTGAACATAAATGTATGATATTTAATTATAATAGCCTTTTACATTTATCACTATTGATCTTTTTAACTGTTATGAAACCTACACTATTACTGTTGTGGTATAATACTTGGGTATTAGTACATTCATTCTTAAACTTAAGTTAATTCATCAAGTGCAGGTATTCCCGCCAAATTTTGCAATTTTTTTAAACTACTTGTTTACATTGAGCAGCCAATACCAGCACAGCAGAGAAGAGAAGTCCTTCGAAACGAGTTATGAATACTGTTCACTTTGAACGAGAAACAATTGAGAACGGAACTCGTTCCAAGGTAATGTAACCTCTTCGATAGCTCAACTTGTGGCCTAACACATGTGTTTGGTATTCGTCCAATATAGCCATTAAATTGTTTATAATGAAAATTTTATGTATATTCGTTTATCCTTAGTGGATATATTTTTGATAAGTATAAAGGTTTTCGATTTTAAAGTGCCCTTTTTAAGATGTTTTCAATAATTAAAATGGACTTGTAAATTTATATACACTTGACCATAAATGTATCAGAGTTCCAGTAAGGGGAGAGTATTTTGAGTAACATGTATTATGATAGATTTTGTACTCAGAAATTTTAGTATTTTTAAAGATACAGTACGATTAACAGAGAGTCTTTAAAAGTTATGGGTCATAGTAATGTTTTCTTAGAATAGGTGTAAATTATATATTTTTATACATATTAAATTAGGTTTGAATACGAAAGAAAAAGAAAGAACAGAAACGATTAAAATAATACTTCATGCACACTTCATGTTTTCTGAACTTAATTAAACAAATTATTTTCCAAACCAACTTGAAAAACCACTTGCTTTTTGGCTTTTGCAAGTTGTTTAGAGATGCTTAAACCATTTTAGGTTCGTGGGATTCAGTCTTGCTGTTTCCTTGGATCAAGAAAGCAGCAAGGATTTGACCGGTTTCATGAGATGCATATTTACACTGTCTGACTGATCTTCCCTCGCTGTTACCATTCCGCCATCCTGGGTTGACTTCGTGGCTTGGTTTGAGGCGGTACTGATGTTTTCCCTAACCCTTGGGAAGCACAGTGTTGCTCGGCGACTAAATCTCGCCTGGCCATGTGTACCACCGATGTTTGATGTGTTGGACCACCTCCTCTCTCACTCCTTGATGGATGTTGCTTTGTACACATTACTCCTGTTTACTTTGTACATGTCACTTCTGCTTACTTGCTTTGTACACATTGCTCCTGCTTACTTGCTTTGTACATGTAACTCCTTCTTGCTTGCTTTGTACAAGTAATTCCTGTTCGCTTGTTTTGTACACATTACCTCTGCTTGCTTGCTATGTACATGCTAATTCGATATGAGTAAACATTTGCTGGAGTAAAATGAAAAATTTTTGTAATTAATTAAGGAAATTTATGGTGACTGTTGCACGCTTACGAATTGCACCTCTCTCTCTCTCTCTCTCTCTCTCTCTCTCTCTCTCTCTCTCTCTCTCTCTCTCTCTCTCCTCTCTCTCTCTCTCTCTCTCTCTCTCTCTCTCTTACATTCTGTCGGTGTTGTTGTTTGGATGAAGTGTTGGCATACGTGATCCTGTTGGAAAAATTCGTGTTAGATATGGCAATATTGCTGAATAGTGCGGAGTGAACATCGGAGTGGAGTAATAAACTGGTATTGGAGGAATTAATGGTATCTGTGGTATTGGTGGTGGAGGCATGAGTGGGAGGGTTGGCATTCGAACAGACTGAGGTTCAGGCGCTGAACTCCTGGCTGGTACCACATGTATGCTGTTGACACGTGGTATGGCAGGGTTTTCCTTCTTAATAGCCGTACATACTATGCATGTCAAATGCACTCCCTCTTCAGTTGTTCGCTCTGCTTCCGTTTGAAACTTGATGTACTGTTGTTCCACATGTGTTGCATTGTTGAATTTCCCCGCTTATTCCCCCCTACATCCATTGTGGTTGCATGTGTTTACCTTTTGCAGCTGACTGTAAAACGACTCCCAATTGTATGCTGCTTCATTCCGTGTTTCTGGTTGTCTGCTACACTGCCTACACTGAAAAACAAGGCCGTTCACTGTTTCCTGTTCTTGTGTGTTGATGCACTCTGGTACTGTGTGTTGCACAATGTGCAACTCAAAAGTAGTGTACATTAACCCCTGCACAAAAGGTCATGGCACAAGCTGGGTTGCTGAATATTCAGAGAATTTGTTGTGGGTTCTTGTTCGGAAAAGTTCTGACTGGAATCACCCATGCGGTTGACCACGACACAGTTGTTCGATGGGCTCATCTTGTGGTTACAACTTCAGTAGTTAGTGCCTAACTCATACTTTGCAATTAAGTATTGCAGCAGTAAGCAGAGACAATGGGGGCACGACACCGCAGGCATGCAGTTAATTGTCCGGACTACCATAGTTTCTTTACCAACAAATGCACGTGATCCTAGAAGACCCAATGCAAGAGCACAGCTCATGGCATAATGCGGTGGTTGGCATGATGTGGCTGTCCCCGCTGGGCATGGTGCGGAGTTCAATCACACACTCAGATGTTCGGCAGCGTGCAGGGAGTTTGGGAGGGAGGAACTTCAGTTCTCCTTCCCTTTGTTCCTCCTTCCGTTCATTTCTCCTCCATGCAGCATGGTGTGATGCATCATTTTGGGGAAAGGGGGTTTGACATGCTCACTTCCTTTGTACCCTCTGCTGCATAGTGGTGGCAGGCTCACGTCATGCCACTTCAAAATGGCTGCTTTCCTGCACATTCTCCCTGTTGTTTCCACAATGGTGGCAGCCATCCTTTCTCCACACACTTTTCTCTGCTGACCATGTGTGTCTTTCTCCGGAATGCTGGAGGCGACTGGACTGGACAGCACACAAAACTCTGGTTACACAGTTAAGATGTACTTGTTGCTCCCTCGTTACAGGTAGTAGTCAGAGCAGTGAGGAAAAATTTGGTAAGAATTTGGAAGCCTTTGAAATTTGAAAATTAAAAAAAAAAAAAAAATTTGGAAAATTATTTACTGGTTATTTGAAGCTAGGAAATTTTAGCATAAGATTATCGCCCCACTTTAGGCGCCATTTAAAGGTTTTGTTTAAGACGAAATAGGGTTAGGTAGAGTTTGAGGAGTAATAAAATCTTTAACCAGGAAAATTTGGTGAGGATTGATACTGTATCCAGGCGGCAGGCTTTCCATGTATAACACTGCCAAATTGATGTGGAGACCTGGCTGTTGACTCAGGGCGGTATGCCGATGATTATAGGTGACATCCTTCCAGAGTTGCTGCTTCTGATGCTAAGTTTAATTGAATATGTGTTGACATGAACCACTTCGGTGACCATGTTCACCATGCCATTTCCTGCAGCACCGTCAGGCACCCCGTCATAACAGTGGAGCGTGTGTGCACCACAAGTGCAAGTTAGTGTATAAATGTGTTTTTCAAAGGCCTTCTTATTTTAATAAGTATTTATTTTGTGCAGCTAAGTTCTACTTGTTAACGAGTGTTCCACACCATGCACGGGATGCACTAGTGTAACGTGAGTGTATTCGGGGTTGTGTTATGTATGTTTTTTGAAGGGTAATAGTGTATATGTCAGATTATATTCATTCATAAGCGTTAGTGTCAATTGTGTTATTGGTGCACGTAAGTAATGCCATAATTCCTACTGATAGTTCTAGTGGCCAGATGCCATCATGAAAGGGTTATACGTGAGTGCTATGTATTGTTTATTTATTTCCTCATGTTCTTGTATTCTCACATATAAGTACCAAGGCAAACACTGCCCCATAGTCATGTTAAATCAAGAATATTTGGTTTACTGTTCATGCACATTTGTTTTGCGATCACGGGCTGGCCATGTCACAACAGAGGCCACCTCGCAGGTCCATAGGTGGTATTCACCATACATATGGCAACATTGCTAACCAATTGGCGAGAAGCCACAAGTTTCATTCTAAAAATATTTTAATTGCCTTTTATGTGTAACAGTTCATGGGGTATTATTCTGCCCTGAATATTAAGTGTAGGTCAAGTTGCTGATATGGCAACACCACGCCACAGCAGCCAAGTGCCTGATGATTATTTTTGTAAGAGGTGTATTTTATAATTATCGAATGCTCAGATCATTTAGTATATTTTGTTAACTTGTATCATATAATCCCACTGCATAGTTTTATAAATATGAGTGTCACATAAGTCACGTGACATTCAGCCACAGCATTTACCAAACACAGGGCCTCATGCCTACCGCTATGGGAGTAGCTTCTTGGACATGTAGCGAGACAGCTGCATGTCCACAGTGTTCCAGGCCTTCACCATTTATCAACCACTCATCCTGTAATTCTGTTTGCCGTTAAATTTAGTATATCGAAACATTGTTTCTACTCGCCTGAAGTGAGATCTGTCTTGTAGCCCAGTCCGTTTGTTCACAGCCATGGATTTAACTTTCGCACTTAATAATCATGTAAGCCTCGTGCTGCTTTGCAGTTTCAGTGGTTGCCCACTTCAATGGTAGAATAACAAATGTATGTGCCCTATATGGGGATTAACAGTTGAATAAATTATATATGATGAACATTCACCAGTGTCTTTTTCACTCATGGTCACATCTCGACTGTTCAACTCATAAGTTTCAAAGGTACTATAATTCGTCAATGGTGTGGAGGAAGCCAGAATAGCCAATCGGGAGATAGATGCAGTGCGAGGTAGGGCGGCAGCCCTCGCTAAACAATGCATTCATGGATATACTTTCGTAACTTCATCGGCACTTAACTGGCAAAATGCGTGCCACTGGGGGAAAGCCAACAGGCCATTGGCCAAATGACCCCGAGGATTCCAACAATCTCGTGCTCTACTACTTATTGAGTTCTGGCACCCACTGGAAAACTTCAAATTTAGCATTACCTGTCCAAATAACCTCTATCCTACGTGATCCAGCCCAGGCTAAGGTTCAAATGGCACCGCAACTAGTGGTGATTCATTTCCTGTCAAAACCTAATCCACCATTATCTCACCTAAAACCATTTTCCTGAAAATCGGAATCTGTACAGAGTTCATGAAAACCTGTGCGAGCTACGTGCATGCTGCCATGTGCCCTCACGTGTAATAGATACATTGAGCTTTGGCTCCCCATTTCGCTACTGACAAACTTTCCTGATTCATGAATTTCTATGGCAAATGGTAACATCTCAGGACGAGCAATGTCAAAGTTGGGACAGTACAACAGCAAAAGAATTTTGGAGCCAAAGTAAACTGAGAACCCCCCCATTTTGTGTGCCACCACTGTCCTGGCATCACAAGGCACACCATCATGTACCAGTCCAGTAGTTGGGAGTGTGGCACCTGCCTCCCCCCTCCATAAGCACTGTTCCTTGCAGACAGAACCACCCATACCATGATGTGCGCATGGATGATGGTCATGAGACATGAGACCACATGGCCTGGCGAAGCATAACAACACCACGAAAACCATTGAATCTCCGCATCAACCACGGTGCACTCCACGCTGGAATGACAGACGACTAATGGGAGAAAAGCTTCACTATGTAACAAGTGTCTTCATGTACTAGCCACCCCTGATTCGATATCACTGGACTTTTTGTTAGGGAAAACTGTGTTCGCCATTAGGCTGTCATGGCACACCAGCTACAACAGAACATTGCCAACACCAATGCAGAGATCTGCTGTGGTACGCTAGCTAGAATTACGGCGGGGAAAACTGGGGTGTTGTGTACAAACTGTTTGAAACCAACCATCGTTCAAAGCTTTGTAAATCCGAATGTGCACCAGCAATCTGCATGTGTGTGCGAGCCGAAAATGAACTACCTAACCAACCATAACAATTGTTGTGCACCTTGTGCAAATGCATCTACAGTAAAACATGCAGTGGCCTGGAGACTGCAACGATCGCCAGCGAACTGTGTCATCGCACTTACCATCGGACATGCATTTCGCCTAAGGAGAAATCGACATGGCATGAGCCAAATTATATCCCTGCGCACATTGTCAACCCCACACCAACATGGCACGATGCCATGCGCACATTGCATGTCAAGACAAAACCCATGCTCCTGAACCAACAATTATATGTACCATCACCAGAAGTGAATTTGGTCATTCAGGGAATTTTTTCACCGCCCGGAACATCCTCAGCCATCACCACAACAATTTTGAAATCCGATGGGCATTAGGACATAATCAGACATCCCGACCACAGCACTCTATACACCAAGAGCACCCCTGGTATTCAACCATATGGAATACCTACCGCTTGCTGCCTTGACACACCACGCCATAGATCGACCAATCCTGTGCGAGCATCCTCAGACGACACTAGTACGGTTTTAGTCGTTGCATACCTATGCAGGTGTTGTGGTTTAAGATCCATTTGGAATTTATGCGAGACTGCAACGACAGGCTGCGCAGGTACAGATTAGTCCAGGTTGAATGGCCTAGCTGCATTGGCAACTGCTTGCCTGGCGACGCAGAGAGCAGGTGGTGTGGAATCGACCATTACGGCATGACGTGGGAGGAATTTTACAACACCTTCATCACATGCTTTGCATAAATTTTCACCTCACTACGAGGATGCAGTAAGAGCATACTGTAGAAACAAGGAGAGGAAAGTCTCTATTACTTCGTCACCCAGAAGATAAGCCTCATCTGCACATACCACCCGACACTGTCGATGCAGGAGATCCTGCAGGTGATCGCCAGCACTGCGTGGGCTGAGTACCAGGCCGCCCTTGCCCCGGTTATTCATGTTACCGAGCGAGACATCATTCAGATGGTCATGCTTCTGGACACAACTGTGAAGGCCACACCAACCTGCAATCAGGAAAAGCACCAGCCCCGAAAGGATTACACTGAGAAAACCCAGGGTACTAAGCTAGGCAAAATGATGCGAGAAAACAACCATCACCTAGGCCCGCCTAGTCAACTACGCCCGACGACGACTCGTCCCACTGCTTCCGGGGGTGCAATGACTAACCTGCATCCAGGAGGCAAACCACCCCCTCACCCTTGCCGGTGGTGTGGAGGACCCCACAGGAACGATGACTGTCCCACGGGGGAATACTACAAGCCTGAGGAGGGGCGAGGCTAACCTGGATCGGGAAATGAGACAGCAGGGTAGGGCAGCCAGACCTCACCCGCCCCTGATACGACACGCCCGGAACACAAATTGTCCGAGACAAGGAGTAATGGTAGGACATTCTACCCCCTTCTGCTCCAGAACATGTAACGTGTCAACAATCCACTGCAATAATGTATCTGTGCCAACTGCAATACCCACAGTACCGGAGATACATGATCTCGTCATTCGCAAACAGTTTATGTGCCCGGTAACGCAGAACTGGAAAGAATAGTGTGCAACCAAAACAGTAGAGAAGAAATAGTGTGTGTTAAACGATTGTGTGAAATCACATCCGGGTGTGGACAGTGAGGACTGGTGTATTTACCTACCTGTCGTGGAACGCACAACTGTTCTGAAATACGTGTACGAAAATGAGATCGCGGGATATCCCTGTGCTACAGAAACTAAGTGCAACATTCTAAAACATTTCCATTGGCCAGGAAGTTTTTGTGCAAAGGAGAGCTTTCGTTCGCGCATGCATTCAGTGCAATTGTTAGAAGAGCAGGAGACAAGATGGCACACAACAGCAACATCCACATGAGCCAGTTGAGCCCTTCGAAACTGTAGCTATTGATTTGATTGGTCCGTATCCATAGACACCGAATGGGAAGCACCTCATACTGATTGTCACGGACTTACTCTCCCAGTGGACAGGAGCCTACCACCTGTCGAGCACGTGTGTCAGCACAGTCGGGAAAACATTACGGAATGAGTTTTTCTCATGTTGGGGGTACCCGCATGTACTCCTCAGTGAAAATGGCACACAGTTCACATTAATTATCTGCTGGATTATCGCAGCAAGTGGTGTGTAAAACACCACACGGCTGTGATCTACTATAAAAAGCCAACCCACAGAGTGCCAGAACAAGGAGCTAAAAGCACAGCTGCGCTTACAAGTCAGAGATGACAACGCATCATGAGCCAAGCAACCTCCAGCAGACTAAAATGATTCCGGATAAGTTTAAGCTATTGAAGTTAACATGATTGGTACAAGAAGTTGTTGGTCACCCAGCCGCTTGGAAACGCGACAACGTCTCACGTCCACACTCTCGAGGAGATATGAAAAACTGACTCTACTCATACCTAATGGCTTGCCTGCCGGCGAGGACAGGCAGGCAAGCCGCCGCGGGAACTACATTCTTACACCAAACAAAAATACACTTGACACTTGCTAATCTTACCTTGCTGGTTTCAACATGTAAATAAATGAACCCTAACAAAATATATTTAATGAATATAACAAACACTGTGTGATATGAAATTAGGGCGAATCACTAGAAAATGGAGAACACAACATTACACAAAATACCCTTGCAAAGGCCTGCAGGGGTACATGTTACTGTGTGACGTTGCGCCAATGAGTGTTGCTAATATTTTCAATAATAACTGCAAGCCCTTTTTGGATCTACTTCCCATATTACTGTGTGCGACATATGTGGTTCCTTGGCCATGCTGAACTTGTTGGGACGCACTTTACGCAGCTCTGCACTACACTACTGCTGCTATTGACCTCTCTGTTCGCACTAGTGGGTGGTTTTACACATACACATGAAGCGACGCACCTCTGGTTCCGGTGCGTATGAGCGTCCGGTAGAGTGTGATGGCATGCAAATGGACTAGGGGTACGGAAAGCGTCAAAAAGTAACATTTGCCCGTAGGACACAAACAATATTGCATTTCACATGTTTTGCTACCGGGATCCCGTCCTAATTAAAACAATTGTTCAACATCTGTTGCAAGCACTACACTGTGACAGATGTTGCGTGTATGAGGAATGGTCAAATGTGATTTTGAAAGCCGGTGAATTTCGAGGTGAAAGAAAATTTTCAGAATTATACCCGATAGGTGCCAGACATCGCCTGAGCTGTGTCAAAGTGGAAGTTCTGGTAGAACATGATTATCCTCCGGGAACACCATTCCCGCCGTGCTGTTGATGTTCACCTGTATATTGTGGGGCGTCTCAAGCACCTTGCAGATAATTGCGAAAATGAATGTTGACATTCTAAGACTCCTTATGATGTGGATTTTTAGCTGCCAACCACACGCCCATGCATATACACTTTAAAACTTTGCAGCACACGTTGATGAAATTTATCCTTGGAAATTAAGATATAAATCAAAGTCTCAATTACACATCCCTCATGGGGATATCTTCACACTGGTGCATGCTTTTACCTGCAAAGAATTTTATGCTGATATCAATGCTTTTAAGCTCTCATGAATTAAGTGTGGTGGTTAAATTATCCCTCCCAGGCGATGCAAACCTTGGGTGGCGAAGGGTTGTGTCCCGGGCGGCTAAATGAATAATGATTCCAGATAAATTAAGTCTATTGTAATTACATTACCAGTGCAAACAGTGCTAGCCACCCGGGCTCGGGAAAACATGATGAGATCGCGTACAGACTGCCCCTTGTTGGTGCTATTTGCTGACTGTCATCCCACTGTGGCATGAGGGCAGGTGAGAGCTGGCCCATTAACCATGGAGGGATCTACTTGCACACACACTCAAACACTTCTGCCATAAATTACTGGATACAACTCTGCATAAAAACATCAACATATCTCACTTGCCTTGCAAAAATACAACATGAAATGATGCGAACATATCACTAGTGTGGGTGAACTAAATTACACTTGAATGACACACTACAAATGAGATGGTATTGCAGGAACTGTGGGTTTTGCACACCGTCTTTATTATACATGTGGACATGTGTCTATTTGCATGTACACATTTCCTTGCGTTACTGAATTAATAAAGAAATATCTTTGGTACTCTTTGTGTTTCACTCTGCTGGGGGAGTCTCTTGATATTCGGCTGGTTGACGCTTGCGAGACGCTACACTGCCTGCCACAGCCTATCATCTTTGCACCTGTATTCCCAGCATCGCACTTACACTACACCATACCACGTGATCAATCGTAGAGTGTGCGTCTTTGTTGCCCTGAGGTAAGAGCGGTCGGCCTGATAAACGGGCTAGGGTAGGGGCCGAGCACACATCAGCTGGTTCACTCGGATTCTTGTAATGTTTCATTCATGTGTGAACAATGTTGGATGTGAACATCAGGACTCATGGTGAGAGTGTTCTAGATGCTGCATTGGTGCAGCTGCTGCAGGCCGGGCAGCCCTTCCATGTCACTCACACACATTTGTAATGAAGAAATGTCCTTCATTCATTTCTTGTATTTATTATTTTTATTTGTCTATTTATGGACATGCTAATGGCAACGAAGGGTAGGCAGCACGATTGTTCCATGAAACATTGGCTCAGAAATAATGGAACCTTGTGAAAACTCGGATACCGCATTTGTGGGGCATGACATGACTATAATGTAACATAATACGTTTTATAAATAATGTTAACATATGTACACAATGTCGGCATACGTACGCATTAATGTTTTAATTGGTATTTCGTTTACTTTTTCACAATCATAATCAGTACATAACGTTGTCGGAAAGTACTTGAACTCAATAATTTCAATATTTGCAATTTAAAACTTTCCGCTATTTGGTGTATTTTATCGTATTTGATCCCTATTGAAGCATTACCATCCAAACTGGGAAGTTTAATAATAAATGAAATTAAAATTATGTCTTTGCGCCTAAAATCCTTTCAGGTGTCAATAAATGTTATAACATATCTTCAGGTTAATTTCTGAATTCCATCACATTTCTTGTGTGAAATATTATTATCTTTAGTATTATAAATTAATTTCACAGCGAATCTTGTGACATTTTCGTCACCTTCTAAATTCTTAAATTTGATTTTACGTGATACTGGGAAATACATTATCTTTCTTATTTTTGAAACTTATAATTACACAGTTAGTATTTAGACGCCAGATAGCGATAATTTTTAAAGTTTATTATTTATATAATTTATTATTTTTGTTAAATATAGCTTAAAAAACGAGTTACAAACATTTGTTTTTTTATTGTTGTATATTATGTTTAATATTATTGTTTCATTATAGTACTATTACTGTAAATATTTTTATAAAATGTAGTATTTAAACCAAATTAAAGTTGTATATATTTTTATAAATTCAAATATTCCAAAAAATTCTTACCCTCATCTCATTCACCTAAGTGAATCTCGTTATTTAGAAGGGTGACGATTCCGGCATTGCGCCTAGATTGTCGCCCCTCGTTGTTATGGTTAGAAGAACGGTTATGTTTCAGCACTGTTCCAGTCCTTTATTGGCTAAAATATTTAAAAACTGGTTATAAGGAACAGAAATGTACTTTTAAATTAGCGGAGCTTGTCCAAGTCAGCGTAAATAAATACATTCTCGACGATACCGTTTGCTATAATCGGTATATTCCACATAAAACAACATTTTTGGAACATTTCCGGGATTCATAATTAACGTGTACCTAAAGTATTGGAGTTCCTTAAATGTATGACATAACTATCTTACATATAGTCTGAAATAAAATCTCCCGAATGGAACAAAAACGATCACTAAAATTAAATATTATACTGTGAGATTGGAAACAATATAAAACTATCTAATAAATTAATCTGTGTAAAAAAATTGCACAGGAATGAATAATGAGTACGTACAAATGGAGATGCGCAAATGTCTTGGACCCGCATTAGCGAACGAAGTGCAAAATGATTACAGGTAAAACCAATTCACAACAGAGCCTTCTCGCGGGAAAGATGAGTAGTTATTGTTTGCGTTAGTTCAAGACGTTGACGAATGAGACTGGAAGCTAAACCGGAATAAAAGAAGTGAGCGAAGTAGAGTTACGAACCACGAGCCGACGTTCCGAACCTTCATGAGGAGGGTGCAGAGTAATGGATTTCTTTGTGTTAGAGTGAACCCCGTGTCTTTTTTTCGGGAACAGGCTCTTGCAAGTTCTGTTGTGCGAGTCGGTTCGTTCGATTGGTTTGTGAACCATTCGCCCTTCTCTACCTTAAGAAGCTTACACGAAAAGTAACCAGATTATGTTTGTCAATTAGGCGAACATTTTATTATGGTATCTCTGGTTTTAAGACTGCGGGGAATCAAAAGAATATTTAGTGCAGCTATTAAATACTATGCTAGGTGATTATCAATAAGAATTTTTGTTAAATTATGAATTAACAACGTAAAAAAAATACATTAAGCAGTATTGCAATAATACAATACCTTTGTATTCAGTCTCAGTATAAAATATAATATCCGTGCTACGATGATAGGCCAAAGAAGCTAAACATTTATATTTTTATATATTTTGATCGTTTACAGATTTCAAAACTTATTTTAGTTTACTTGTATGTTTTTGTTGGTGCTAGACCAAGTTTACCCTGCTGTCGAGCAGGATTAACCCAGTTGATCGAGTCGAGGATCGAGTAAACCCGGGTGACTTTCCGAACGCAAGTTAACTTTAACTCGATCGAGATAACCTGCTGACTTTTCGTAAGTGTCTTGTTTTGCACAAGGGAAGGAATGGATCACAGAGCAAGTTTGACTTTAGAAAAAACACGTCAGTAAATGATGCAATGTTCAAACTAACAACTAGCATTCTTAATGCACTTGATAAAAATATGCCATCTAATGAATATTTTGAGACCTCACTAAAGCATTTGACTGTGTAAATCACCACACTTATAGAAAAATTAAAGTTTTATGGAGTCTCAGGTACACCAAATAAACTAATAAGCTCGTACCTATCAAACAGACAACAAGTGCGGCTCAAAGGAAAAAATCCTTCATTCTACTCTGAACCAGGAAAAATCAAGCATGGCCCCCTACTCTTCCTAGTTTATATACATGACCTTCCTTGTGCCCTAACCCCAGAAACTACTCCAGTTTAATTTGCAGATAATACTAGCATCTTAGTCTCTGGAGACTCAGTAAATGATCTTACACAAAAAACAGACACGACATTTACAGAGCAAAATGCATGGTTTACTGCAAACAAATTAAATCTCAACCTAGATAAAACATACCTTATGGATTTCCTCACAAAGAACAGAAAAAAAAACATTAATTTATACGTTAGTAGTAACAGAGCCAAAATTTAATGAAACTGCAGTGATTACGTTTTTTGGTTTAAAAGTAGACAATTTACTTAACTGGAAACTCACATTGCGTATATTTTACCGAAACTAAGTTCAGCATGTTTCGCCCTGCGGAGTGTTGCAGATGTCTTGAACAAAAATACAGAAAAAATGGTATATTTTCCATATTTTCATTCCATCATGTATTATGGTATAACTTTTTGGGGTAGTTCCATTGAAAGCAAAAAAGTGTTTCACATGCAAAAGAAAGCTGTAAGAATAATCAATGGCAAAAGAAAGTCAGACTCATGTAGATCTCTTTTCAAGAGCTCAGTGATTTTAACATTTGTATGTGAGTACGTGTTTTCAGTGCTTACATTCGTGTCCAAAAACAGTCATTTATTTCAGAAAAATGAGTCCCTTCGTAAGCATGACACTAGAATAAAAAAAACACTTGCACGTGGCTTCAGTTAACTTAAAATTTGTCTAGAAAGGGCCATCCTACCTTGGTAGCCAACTTTTCAATAAGTTACCACAATACCTTCAATAAATTTTCTTCTCTAAACAAAAACTCTTTAAAAAACTGCTGGAAGAATTTTTTTCTTAAACTAACATTTTATAGTGAAGATAAATATCTAAATTACAAAAATTAAGAAATTATTGCATAACATATCTTTGTACGCATTTCGTGTTCCTGTTTTTCTCGTTTCCTTTTTCTTCTGTTTCAGCAAAATGGCGACGCCCCACAGCATGTTAGAGGATTGGTCAAATTATGAGGAAAATATGTGATGCGTGTACGTGTTATATATATATATATATATATATATATATATATATATATATATATATATATATATATATATATATATATATATATATATATATATGTGTGTGTGTGTGTGTGTGTGTGTGTGTGCATGTATGTGTGTGCGTGCGTGCGCGTGTGTGTGTGTGTGTGTGTGTGTAAACTTTGTATACTGTAATTTGACTTTTCCAATATCTTTGTACAACTATGTATCGAAAAAAGATCTTACGGATGCAATAAAACAAAACAAAAACAATAAAGAGACAAGAGTTGATTGTCGACACTTCCTTACTGTGATCTTGTTACTTTGGTCGTTTTCAGTGGTGGTGGGTGCCACTACTTGGATTAATACCACAGCATACACGCGTTACGAAAAATAATTACCTAGTGTAATAAAACATAATTATAGTTTTTAATGATTATTTTGTGATAAATGCGCTTCATTGAAGCAGGTAACAATCGCTACAAAAAATTATTTTGCAAAGTTCCAATGGCCTTATCATGAAATTCATGAGCCGTCCCATAAGCATTGATGCATATTTTGTTACCGCAGGAAGGTGTTATTTACGTGATATAGTTTATAATGTGTGCAAATTAACGGTTTTTAATTCAAGAGCCACTAAACATGCAGCGTTATTACAAGTGTGTACAAGGTGAAAATTATCAATTACGTCAACCCCTGTCAAAATTGTCTATAGGCACCCTCCTAACATATGTGCGGACATGTTACGGTTCGTATGCGCAGAATAATCAGTTTCATCTCGGTTGTGACGGAAGTGAGTCGTAGTTACTTTCTTCAGCAGTGGTTTGCAAAAAAAAATTCAAATCTAACTTCACTTCAGTCAATTCACACTGTTTATAACACATTTTGGTTACACATCCACAACTCCCATATTTTATTTGAATGAATTGGTTTTATTAAAGCAATAAGAAATAAATCTTTTGTTATTATGCTTCTTTGGAAGGCCTTAAAAAGTGTTCACTTTACTGTGAATAGCCTGTAGAAAGAAGTTGTGTTAACTTATTTGTAAATTGACTAAGGGTTGTTTTTGTAATTTACCCATAGTTGTTTGCTTACACTGTACCAACAAAATGAAATTATTTGGGTCAAATGTGCAATTTTTCTCTGCATAACGTCATCAATGTTCCTGCTGTTTTCAGTTGTGAGGCGAGTACTTAGTGGTTTTGTTATCGAGGATGGCGATTGTAGTAGGTGTTTGCATTTTGTTTTGTGTATTAGGCCTATGGGTTTGCAAACTGTTAAAGATTTTGTACAAACTGCCAGTTAGCTCTGGAAACGTGAATTCACAAGAATATTTGCCAATCTGCTTCCTACAGTACAAGCAATATAGCAAACATGAAGGACACAAAGATTTACTTGCTTCACACACATTTACATGTTTTGCTTGTAGTAGGATAGGTATGGTAAAACTGTACGAACCTGATAAAACCTAATGGAGCTACTTCGAAATGCAATGTGATACAGATTTTGCATGAATTTACTTTTCTGGGGCCATTTGTGGATTTTTCTCTAACATTTATTAGAGAGTTTAAACATTTCTTATGGTGTTATTTTCCCCATTTTTTTTTTACAACTCTCACTAATTTTCCTAATCTTGGTAGCTCTTAACACTATCATAATTCATACGCAGTGTCCTAATTCGCCAAGAGTACTTTCTCGCCCACTCTTGACGTCACACAGAGTCCTTTCTGCTGTTCCAACGCTGAGAAAAGAGCGCGAGAGGGAAAATGAATAATGATACCCACTCACTGCTCACTCATGAGACTTTTCCTTACTTATATATTTATAAATAACTTGTGCATTACACAAGTTATTTTATTGGCTAAAATAATTGAAACTAATCTCTTAAATGTGGCGTGGTTTTGACCCATAAAACTACTATAACCTAATTCAAACACGGAAATAATGGAAACAAATATGGCACATGGTCAGAGAGTGCGAGAGAGCGACAGTGAGTATACAACTTCGTACTCTCTCTCTCTCTCTGTACTCTCGCTCTTTGAATTGCGGCAGTGTCCCATTTCGCCGAGAAATAAAATACGAATGCACAACTTAATACACTTCAGTAAAAACAAATTATATTAATACAATATTCCGTACAAACCACAAATTGCATTTTTTATAAACCTTTTTTTGTTATGGCACAAAAGAAGATCGCATTGCTATTCTTCGGTTAAACTCGTGTGCGACTGACGCTCCTTCGTACAGCAGCTGTTGCGCTGTCCGTGTAGTTCAGGAACAGCCGTCAGATCGCGCAGCAGCACTATTAGATGGTGCTGCTGCACAGCGAAGGTGGTGAAAAGTTCCTTTTTGTGTTGTTTGATGGCAGTTTGTTGTTGGTCCAGTGGAGTGTGGATTGTGTTGTTGCGTGTGACGATGCTTAGCATGTGAAAGAATAGTTTATGGTGACGACATGACATGGGAGGCATGATTAAAACTAGTTTTGGTGATGATGCGTGAAAACAGTGTAAGATATTTAAGTAGTTGATTTGGGCCTGTCGCTTTTCTACTATCACGTAGTGCCTTGTGTGATCAAGTTACAGTCACTTCTGTTGGAAAACTTGGAAGAGTTTCATCTCAGGAGCACACGTTCGTCAGTTTCGTGGAAAGTAGTGTATTTTGTGAGATCTAAATTCCGTAACTTGCGGTAAAACTGTTTTGTGTCCAACGTCAACGGCGTGCCTCGCAGTCCACGGAGTGTGTAAGTACGGTTTTACTTTTAGCCCAATTTTTATAATACATTTATACATGTGGTTTTCTTTTATGTACGTACAAGTTCTTTGTGGAATATTAGCTACGCATTGTATGTTACAGTAAAACATAAAGTATGATAATCCTCTTACGTCAAACACCAGTCAAGTTTTTTTTTTTTTCCAAGGTGAAGATCACTATCTTCGTAATTTCTCATCGCCACTTATTGTTCAGGGCGCCAGTGAGACGAGCAAACGTGCCGCGCGTACTTAATTGCAGTGACCTTGAAAAGTAGAAACAGTTTCCGGTCCGTGATCTCTGTAAGGGAAGGCGAAGAACTGGAGAGCGGGCCGAGGTTGATGAAAACAATAATTGTGAACAGTAGCATTGTGTTGGCTCACGGACAGCCACTGCACGTGGAGCCTCGGGAGGGAATCGTAGGGGCGGCAGTGAGCTGCCACAATGTGAGCCTTTGTGAGAAACGCGGTGAGCAGCTGGCCCGTCTGCCTTGCATTCCACACATTCCTTCTCGCTTCCCCTCCTATGTACACCGAACCCTCTTCTTCAAAGCGCCTTCACACCTCGCTTGTGTGAAGAAAAAAAAACCCCTTACTTTGCTGATATCGTGTAATGACGCAGTACTTTTCTGGAGTGAAATTTGTTTGAAATTTCAATAGTTTTCACCGAGGAATGAAATGAAGCGGTACATAGCATTATTACACTCGGGTTGTATCATCAGATAAATTGAAATTGGGAAGTTATTTCTCCAACACCAAACTATACGTTACTCATGTTACAAGTAACATTTAACATTTTGTGTACTTGTTAAAGGACTGCAGACTTTTAACAGCACTTTGTTTTCTACTGAAGCAGTCAACTTGGATGAGGAAAGTCGTACAAGTTCCTGGCATATCTGAAGAATGATTTTGATGGGCTAGCCACATCAACGTCGCCATCAGGACTTTAGTGGGATAATAAATGAGAATACCTCCACATCACAGAATTATTTGACATTCCACTCACGGGAATACCAGTCTGTAAAATACTAGGCCCTCTGGAACCTCGTATCGAACCATGGACTCAAGGGCCTGGAGGCTGGCCAGTGTGGGGGATATTTTTTCATTGAGGAAAACGGAAGGGTTTTAAATATCGATTCATATTGGTCATTATTAAATTGGTTAGAAATACCTAAAAATATAGAGATGTTAAAGTACTACAAGATAAGTATATTTTGTGACAATAATATACACAATAAGGTACGCCAGTGTAAAGCTCTACGGAATATTTCTAGGTATAGGCTGTTCACGGTAAAGTGAGCATTTTTAAGGCCCTTATAAATTTCCCCTTTCATTCAGTTTCCACCTTCCTGCTGCTTTTAAATCTAAACATTGCAATGTTGCCAATAAACACAGTGTATACATTTCACCACCATAAAAATTTAATGCCTGAGGCGGCAATAAGATACATTTATTAGTGGTTAGTGCCTGTTGGTAGGGCCTTAAAAAGTGCTCACTTTATTGTGAACAACCTATATATAGTGTCATTTTACTTTTGAGTGGTATCGTCAGTTAATTTGTCTAATATAGTTATAACTGACATTACAGATGTTTACAAGTGGCATTCTTACGATTATGCGCGTGCCGAAAATAACATTCGTAGAAAATTTTTTGCCGTGTCATGCCTCCTATAGGATGTTCACGGTAAAGTTAGCACTTTTGAAAGCACTCTCATTTTGAATGATAGTCCAGAAATATATTATATTTTTGCCTTAGACCTTAACTTCCGAGTGCGGTGGAATATACACACTGTGTTCATTACTTGCAATGCAATATTTATTTTAAAAAGATGGTTAAAGGATAAAAAATGGTTGAATGAAAATATAAACTTAGAACCCCGAAAGTGCTCACTTGATCGTGAACAACCTATACCTTATAGTGATAGCCAAAGTATACGAGAGTTGACGTGAAAAGTGACTCAGCCACTCTACGTATAGGCGAATTCAAGCTGAAAGATGGCTAAATTTATGCAAGTTTGTGTTGCTGTGGTGTCTTTTTATGGCTACTGTTTATCGGCGTTTTTTTTTTTTATATTTTCATTCAGTTGCGGTGAAGCTCGTATGTAAAGGGAAGTGGTGGTTGTGTTTGACAAGTGCATTTATAAAGGCTTCGGCTGCTACCGCGTAGGTGTTGGATCCTTGTGCTGGCCGGACATAAAACAGTGAGTGTGGACACTGCAGCGGAGCGGCCGTGGGGACCAAGAATCCTCGTGGGACCGCGGTGGCTGAGCGGCTAGCCTGTGCCTTCCACCAAGGAGAACCAGGCATATCCCGGATTTTCGCATTTGGGAATCGTGCTGGACAACGCCCCTGGTCGGCAGGTTTCGTCGGGGATCTCCCGTTTCTCTCGCCCTTTCATTCCGGCGCTGCTCCGTACTCACCTCATTCACCCTTTTCGCGAACAGACCTCTAGCTCCCGGCAGGGCCTCGTGGTTCGTCGGTCAGAGAACACCATAGATAAATATGATTTGGGTTAGCGGTTTAAATAAAAACAATAGTTTATACACTGTCTGGATTCGGGGAACTTTAATGAACCAATAGTAAAGTTTTTGTGTGTGTGTATCCATATCCTTGGCCTGGGAGGGATTTAGGGCATAAGTTGAGGTAGGTGTAGGCTATTCACGGTTAAGTGAGCACTTATGAAAGCCTCCTCATTTGGGATAGTAGTCAATAAATATATTTTATTTTAGCCTTAGACGTTGACTTCCGAGTGCGGTGGAATATACACACTGTGTTTATTACTTACGTGGTAATATTTATTTTAAAAGGTGGTTAGAGGATAAAAAATGGCTCAAAGGAAAATGTAACTAGGGCCTCAAAATTGCTCTCTTTACCGTGAAAAGCCTGTAGACTGATTTTCGTCTTGTACGTAGGTATTGCTTGACCAAGCCATGTGTAGCCCCACACGAAAGTATCGACAGGGCGGTGCGAATTTGTTAACACCAGTGCCACAACTTGGTATCCGCGATACCTGACACCCACAGGTCGGACGCTGTATCTTATACTGGAGGAAGAAGGGGTAAATAAAAATAGAGGGAAGGAGGGGACGATGTGACCTTGTGTAGTTAACATTATGTTCCGGATGTACACATAGTTTGGTCGAGTGGCACGATTTCAATATTTACTCACGAATTGGTAAAATATCACGTACGATGTACTTATGTTGCATTTGTATACTAGCCTAATTATTTTGCAACAAACCACCCCTTTGCAGAAAAAAATAGTTTTGTTATGTGACTTTATTATAATTTAGTGGTATTAACACTTGGTTAGAAGTGGCTAATATCTTGCACTTATGTTGATCGAATTCTAACCTTAGTTGAAACAATTCTAATGACAGAGGGATATTTGCTGAGCAGACGATGTGCTCACTCTCTACCCCACATTACCTCTACGATCTAAGGCTTATGGGTTGAGTTGAGAGATTAAGGCGGTTCGTAACAACGATGTCTTGAGAGCCGATGAGGGTGAAATGAGGTGAGAATGGAGTAGCGCCGGAATGCAAGGGCGGGGAAAACTGGAGATCCCTGAGAAAATCCGCCGACCAGCGGCATCGTGCCTAGGGCCTATGAGAAACCTCATTAAATACTACCGGGGTCAGAATGTCTCACTTGCCTCCCCTTTTTTTTCTCTTCCCTGGTCACGGTAATCGGTAATTACCGTGACCAGGGTACCTTGCTTTACCGTACGCCAAATACTGTACATCCCAATACCGAACACCGCGGAGACATGTTGGAAACCACTTCACTTTTATTAGCGGGTCTGGTTTGAAACAGTTGAAATTTGCTTGCATTGTAAAGCGACAAAATTTTTAGAAAAGTATCACAGAATTACTAATGTACCAGGTAAATATGCTGTTAGGAAGGATTGGGTAGGATGTGTGGATTAATTGCCGTGTTACGTTATGAAACAACTAGTACACTTACACTGTAGCACAACTTGTGCAAGGGGTGCGGTGTAGCTGCACCCTCAATTGCATAATGTCGTTAGGAAGATGAAAAATGATCTTCCAAGTATAATACTTTCATTAGACAGTCAGTGTGTTTAAAACTACTGCTAAATTAAAAAAAGTATGTTTAATGTACTTAGTGTTGAATATCTGTGTCAAATATGTGTATGTAAAATATATTTTTACTTTGTATTTTAATCTCCTAGAAGTGGACCCTCATTGTGCGGTGTGCACCCCCATCACCTAACCCTGCGCACGCCTATCTCTAGCGTTTTATGTTTACCGTTTACCAAACAGTCTGTAGCATTAGACTACTCTCTGTTCTGGTGATGCGCGAGAGTCAGGCGTGACGAAGCGGAAGAAGGCCAAGCTGGTCGTGTGGAGGGGCCAGCACTCTAGCGTAACCGACACAGTGCGCGTCGCGCTGCGGGTTCGACCCGAACAGACGGAGTGCAAACTTAGCGGGCCTTGTGGATTTTGTTACAGCATATGTTTTGTAAAACTAAAATATTTTGCTAGGAATTACTTGTAAAAGTGTTTTATAAAAAAAACATAGTAAAATACGGTATATATTTCTCAATCACATTTAGTCATACTTTCGTTATGTATGCATCAGAAAACATATTTGGCCAGAAAACCTTAAGTGAATTCTGGCTAACCATTTTACAATATTACAAAATATATGTAGGCCTATTCAATTTTAGTAGCGTGTGTATTGAGTTTTCATTTTAGTCGGGTGCAGTGCTCCAATGGAGGGCACTTCCCTTCCGCCTTAACAGCTGTGCAAGCGAAGCAACAGGCAAGCAATTTAAATTTATTAGATATAGTTACAAAGGACGCCTGAGGGGCGTATCTGAGTTAGTGAGGGATGGAGGTCTTAATAAAAATAAAAGAACTAAATTCAGTAATTATATTTATTCTCAATGCTACAGTCATGCGTCTGTTATTTACCAGTCTCCGCATCTTATTAATTCTTATTCTTCTTATTGAGAGCAATATTTAATTACTATCTCCATTACAATTAAAGTGTATCACAGTTTTTACTCTTGCTAATGACCCTTAAACTACTCCAATTATTTCCATACGTTTAGTTAAAACTGTCGCTTAAGGTCGTACGAGACGCGCCAAACTCTCTGTTCTTAATCTCACGCACCTTTGGGGTAGGTGCCCTCTAAAACTTTCTCGGTAATTCAAGTTGTTCTGGGAAAGTTAATGGTGATGACAACATTCCTGCGTGATAAATTGAGAAATATTAGCTTTTCAGGTTCAGCGAGGCGTGAGCTGCAATAAGTTTATCGGCGTGTGTGGAGGCGTCCTTTATGAGTGGCCTCTCGTTAACGTATAACTGCTGTCCTTCACTTCCACTCGCTCGCACGGGATGCGAAGCAGCGAGCGCGTAACAGTGTGTACTAAGCACAAAGTTTTTTTATTCTGAGACAGCATTTTATGACCAGTTTGTTGCCTAAACGTGTCAAATGTAATACGACCTGACGGACGAAGACATGGATGCAACTAGCCTATAGTTTTTCGGGTTCGAATGTGGACTGAATATATAAAAGTAATATGTTTTACATTTTTAGAAGAACTAAGGCAGTGTCAAGTGGGAATTAAAACGTATAAGTGTATTCTTTGGACGATGTCCTGAACCGTAGAACAAGTGTTGTCAGGAAATGATATTTCAAATTTCAGTTAAATTGTTCACGTTTCAGATGCTCTCCAGTTCTCGCCTTCGCCAGAGATTCTTTGTACAATTACCAAAGACACGGAATAAATATCTACATGTTGTAACGAACTATCAACATTGATGACTGCTACTTCTTGCTTTGATTTGGGTTCAGTCGAGTGGTTTCTCCTTTACATTCGGATAATTCAGTAGCTACAGTTCACGTCACAACTGTGGGCGGGGTCGGCCGTCAAGGGGCAAACTAGCTACGCGCGCGGATGATGAGCTCAAACATTAGTCTCCATATTATCATTTGCGCATTTGCCGACGCGTGGCCCAATATTTTTGTAACAGTTTGTTCACAGCCGGGTCGTCACTAATACTACGAGATGCCGCTGGCTGCCGAAGCTCAGTGAGTTTTGGAGGCGAGTCGCCAAAACTTGTCAGCCTCTTCAGCGCTGCATGAAGTTGTGGCAACTATATGCTATTCACGATATAGTGAGCCGTCTTGAAAAATAGATTTATTTTATTTTAGCCTTAGACCCTTAACTTCTGAGTGATGTGGAATATGCACGCTGTGTTTATTACTTCCATAGCAATATTATTTTTTAACGTGGTTAAAAGGGAAAAAGTAACCAGGGCCTCGAAAGGGCTCACTTTGCCGTGAACAGTCTATAGCTATAGCAGACGGCTGCTAGACCTGTGAGGAAAGCGAACTTATAACTTTAATTAGCCTAGCTGTTCTGTTCTTTAAGTTATTTCATACTCGTTTGTTAAAAAAATATTGGTTGTTTCAGTTTTTTCGTTGCGTTTTTTGTACTAGGCTCATGTTACACAAGACAATTCATTATTTCAAATACAGATTCTTGTTCTTTTAAACTTTTGTTATACTACTATTCCATACGCAATTATAAAAATTTCAGTTTAACAAAAGATTCCACAAACGAATTTGTCCAATAGGCACATTTTTGTCTATTGCTAGCAGCATGTAGAAATCAAGTTACGGGATGTCTGCGACAGTCAGGTCTGCAGTTTATAGGAATGTGCCCCATGCCATCAGGGTAGTAGACATGGTTCAACTTTAGGACTTAAGATTTTTTTCTCCAGTGTAGCTTCCTTACCAGGCTGACACATGACGTTCGTTGCAGAGGTTTAGTAGAAAATACACGATTTAAAAAAAGGTTGGATATTTTGTAGTGGTGGTTAAAGACGAAAAACATGTAAGAAACGTTTTACAGCCAAAGAAAAGTGTATAGTTTTCATTTCATCTCCAAAGATTTTTTTTGGGCGTGAAAATGGCTAAAACTGGTGTTTTCTGAATCACTTTTAGCTGCTAAATTTTCTATAGAAAAACTTGAGTTGTTTTTATATACACATGATACTTGTATATTTATTAGCGTGCCATAAAAATATAGAGTTATCGTTTAAAGTCACGTTCAGGCGAGCGGCTGACGGAAAGACTGCACGCTAATTTTGCGTCTTGCGCGTAGAGGCGATATCGCTTTACATGAATCTGCTGGCGTCGGCCGTAGCGCTTCATCAGTCTTTGTCTCGCACACACATACTCCTCACTAGGCGGCAGCCTTAAACAACGATCCCAGTAAATTGTGCCTCCCTGTTTGTCACAATACACTTTGAGAAACCGAGGATGGGATGTACAGACGAGTCGACGAACCATTTCGGCTATGAAGCGTGCCGGATGCTAATTACAGCCTTTGTGAAAGTGACCAACAGATAAGACAATATATTCCCACCCTTTCTATAGTTCATTTAATACTACGAAAAAGTCTGCCCTCTCTAGTCGTTAACTTGGGGTGGGCAATATCCTCCCCCTTCCCCCTCCCCCGTGACACTGGCGTAAGCATCTTCGCAAATAATATTTAAAAAAACGTTTTTAAGACATTAACTTTGCACACTGAGTTGTTTGGCTGTGGCATGATTCACGTCCAGGTTGTGGATTTGATCCTAATTCACTGCACGGTTGCTGAGTTTGAGAGGGGTAGGGGAGTTTCGTTTTCATTCAACGCAATTGTATATGTTTAGGGACATCTGATATAAAGAAAAGAGTTCATATCTAGTTGTAACTGCTAGACGTCGTAGGCGCGTTCATTGTCACCTAATTCTGTATGGCATAGTCAAATATCTTCTCACAAAGACACGCTGCAACATAACCGATAGAAAACTTCCAGGTGTGCACAACGGATATTTAAGTCTATGCGTGGAGCTCAATTTTGCGCAAATCCGGTGTCCCTATAACTAGGCCTATTATTTTTTCATGACAGTTTTTATTAATCCTGCGGTGCTTCGCACCACGTTGTGGGTTAACATACAGTGTGAAAATCATTGTGATTATCAGTTATCTGCGAACTTTATCAAAGTGTTCTTAAGTTCTGCCATTCCCGTTGCCCTCGTAGTAAGTCTTGGAAATGTATTCGTCGTGAGCATAATGCTGTTTTTCCGAGGGTCAGCACTCCCACCAACTTCTGTTTGCAATACATGTTGCCTTTCCCTTGCATGAGGCTAGCTAACCGTGCAGCATTTATTTCCTTCCTTCACCGCGATGCGGAGCGGACACTAAGCAATTTCAGATCTCTGCAGCTGTGGCAGCCGGCAAGTAGCTCCCTGCTGCTGAAGGAGAGGACGAGCCGCTTTGCATACTGGCGTTTCAGGAAGCGATGCTGGTGCTTGGCAGTCGCTCAGGCAGACGGTCCACCTTGGCGCCAGAGCCGAGTGAAGGAACCCAGACTCCGGCCCGGGGAAGTTACAACGTTTTGTGGGACGTTCTGTCTCGAGTGTGTGTCGCTGTCAAGTGCAGGAGGTACAAGCAACAAGTACCGGTCGTACCAGTCAGGGCAGCTGGCGCCTGCCACAAAAAAAAATAGTAGTTCTGCGTTGCCATCTCTCCGCATCATTTCCGAGGAAAACTTTAAACTGTCGCCATTATACGAAGGATTATAATTTCGGATGTAATCTCCGATCCTTGGAAAATTTGCTGATTTCATTTCAACCTAACTTGTTTTTACCAGTTGTGCATTCATAAATGATGGAAAATAAATAAAAATAATAAATAACACATGTTTTGTGTAGCTGGGTCACGGTTTACAAAATACTGTTCGAAACCTTGCTTAATTAGGGATGGTGCTACCGCTTGTAAACATTAACATTGCCGTTGACCTACTGACCAGCGTCCAGCATCCATGCGTCAGCGGCACTGTAAAGTTGTTAAGGAACTTAAACACACTCCTGATAGTAAGTTATTACTCTAGTTTGTAGAAGTAAAGTAAAATTTTTTTTAGCAGAGATTAAAAATATTTGCTTTAAATATAAGGCCTTGAGACACGCCTATTTCTTCCTGATCAGCTGCGAACGCTAAATAGCTGTATTGTAGTAAATTCGTTTAGTTAAATTACATGCAATTGGCAGGGATTCCTCCCCTCACCGCCAGGGGTTGATAGTAGAAGTGTTGAATTTACCTTAATGCAGCTGTATTGCTTTCGCATCCGCTCGGGGCAGAGATTGACGACTGGGTCTTCAGTGTCCTTGAGGGCGAAATGAGACGGAGATGGAGTATCAACAGGCTACAATAGGGCCCGGATGGTGAAGGGTGTTGTGGGGGATGGCAGTATTCTGGGAGAACCCCTTCTTCAACGACAACGTCCGTCATGTTTCTCCACATGCGAAACTCTGGTTTGACTTCGCCGGGAATCGAAGCCAGATCACCTTGAAGTCCAGGGTGTGCTGGTCGCGGCATGTCCGCGGTCCCTGACGTAGTCTAAAGTAGTGATGAACGTAACTAAAGGCTGTTCACGATATAGTGAGCACTTTTGAAATCAACCTTAGAAAAATGTCACTGCCCCTGCATGCATGTATTTTAACGGGCGCACAGAGTGGCATGCGTCCAGTAAAGTCGGTAACGGTGGATGGCAGTAGTTCCATATCTTAACGTCGAATAAAAAGTGTTAGGTAACTGTCCATGATAATTTAAATTATTATTTTTTGCTTTCTGTTTTTTTAACGCCTTAGTGTGTAAAAATTGTAAACTATTTACTTTTGTAATAATTTCACAGTTTCATTTGACCTACGCATGAATAAAGTGATGAGGCTCATGGCAATATTAATATACACAACGTGCATACAAGTAGATCTTAAGCAGGGCTTTCAAAAGTGATCATTTTACCCGTGAACAGCCTATACTCGTGGTAGAGACGTGCAAACCGGATCGGATTAACAGCCGTGTGAATTATAAAAAATTTCAATGTGTTTTTTATCTTGGGGAACGAGAGAGAGAGAGAGAGAGAGAGAGAGAGAGAGGAGAGAGAGAGAGAGAGAGAGAGAGAGAGAGAGGCACACATAGGTGAAACAGTGTTCTTTGTCCAAACATCCAGTTGCACACCCCAGTAAAATGGCTTCACTGTACAGCAATATATACGGGAACGCCTTTGTCAATTGAGCAACTCGTATCTTATTCGTCAGCAGGCAGTCCAGCCAATAGGCAACCTTGCGCAGCATGCAGTAGCCAATCACACACAAGCCCCGTTCTCAGAGCCTCACACAGCAGCTAATCAAAGAACGAGTGTGTTACCAAGCATCAGAGGAGTAGATGTAAAAGGCTGGTTCTGGCGCAGCGCACGCTTTCGTCAAAAACCACGATTTTGGGGCAAAAAGGAGCAAAAAATCCTTTATTTTTCAAGTTTCCCAGCATAGTCGTGCAGGATTTGACACAAGGTAAAACAAGCAAAATTATGCAAAAGTCAAGGTAATTTAAGCTGACCTCAAGTGAAATATTGAAAAGATTCAAATCAATAGAAGTTATATATTGTAACAAAATTTAAGCCTTTATACATTATGAAAACTTGTTTATCATTTATTGATTTTAAAGCATTTTTATCAAGAAGCTGTACATATCGATCAGGTAATGTAATTTTATACCTACAATCTAGAATCCAATTATTATTATTTACCAAACTTAGATTCATGAATTTGAAAATCTGTAGCAGTAAATCATTTAATTTTTTCTAGATCCTGTAGTTTAGTCAGTTCATACGAGTTGTCTAACTTCTTGAGAAGTGATTCCATTTTTGTGTTATTTACAAAGAAACAAATTATTAAAGAAAAAAATTTTTGAATCTCTTAATAAATTAATTGTCTTAATAGATACAATGAAAACTAATACCATATCTAAGCAATGCAAAAAATGTGAAGTATTAAACATAGAAAGTTTTGCACCACATAAACATACAAAAGATAAACATTTTAATATCTGTAAAAATGTTATAGTAAATATACTAGCAGTCGTTATGGATTTAAAAAAAAAAGAGAAAGTAATGTGCGAATGTGGAAAATATGTTTATAAAACTTCTCTCAAAAAACATAAAAATAGTAAATTACACAAGCCAGCATTAGATATTCTAAACGAAAATCAATATGATGACTATCCAACAAAAACATTTAAAGTATGTAATGAGAATAAATCTATTAAATTATTTTCTCGAAATAAAAATAGTAAGGAAAAATATTCAATCATATGTAAAAAAATGTTTAGTGATTATATGAAGAATTATCGTCATAACAAGACGTTAAATACTGTTTCCCAGTAATTTAAGATTTTTTTTTTATTTATTCAGTTTATCTTTTTTACATTTTATTTATAAATTTGTTTCTTACTAAATATAGCAATCAAAATTCCAGCAAACAATCTTACAGCTGAGTTGAGCGAAATGAGGGTTCGCGAGTTGCGAATTATAAGTAAAAAATTACAAATTAAATATTATTATAATCTAAGGAGAACTGATTTAATTTCATTTATTATACCAAGAGTATTAAATTATCAAAGAAAAAGGAATTTTAGCAATTTATCCTTTTCAAAAGTCAAAAATATATATAAACAAGATAAAAAAGAATTAAAAGAAATATTCTAATTTATTTATAATTTATTAGAAAACCGTATAAATATACAAAATAGAAAATAATTTAAAGAAATAGTCCCATTCTCTAATAATATATCATGTCCCAGATGCTCATAAAATATTTATACAATCTATAAAATAAAAAAGTAGTAGATGAGATTGGTGAACTATATCCACAAATTGAACCAGTGCACCCATTAACAAAAGAAGAAAATAATAATACATAGGAAATCAAAATACGTACTGTATGCAAGTGTGAATATACGGAGGAAAATAAAGTACATCATGAGCACATGAGTGGAAAATTCATTAATCCAACATGCAACAATTTTAATCTACAATTAAAATTATCAAATTTTTGTACCAATTATTTTTTCAAAATTTAGCTGGGTATGATTCACATTTATTTATTTAAGAGTTAGGATATAATGATAAAAATATATAGTTAATAGCAAAGAATGAAGAAAAGTTTATTACTTTTGGGAAAGCAACAGAAAATTTAAAGATGTGATTTATATACATATTTAAATTTAAGGCCAGTAGTTTAGATGAATCATCTAATTTAACTAAAAAACAAAGGAAACAAAAATATTATCCAAAAGAAAAATCAGATTTTGTTATTGAAAAAGGTATTTATCCATATGTTTATATGGATAGTTGGAAGACATTTGATGAAACAGAACTTCCAAAAAAAAGCGAATTTTATAATAAATTATACGAATATGATATAACTGATGGTGATTACGAACATGCAAAACTTGTATGGAATCAACTTAATATTAAAAATCTTGGCAAAAACCATGATTTATATTTAAAAAGTGGTGTATTATTGTTAGCCGATATATTCGAAAATGTTGGGAAAACATGTATAAATTAGTATGATTTAGATCCCTACGTGGTATTTTACAGTACCAGGTTTATCGTGGAACTAAACAGCCATTAGAATTATTACACAATTATGATATGATTTTAATGATAGAAAAAGGTATTAGAGGTGGTATATCACGATACTGTAAGCAATATGTTAAAGTTAATAACAAATATTTAGACATTTTAACTCAAATCAAGAATCAAAATATTTAGCATATCTTGATGCTTATTATTTATATGGTTGGGCAATGTCTCAATATATACCATATGGTGGTTTTGATTGGGTTTATTATACATTGTCTGATTTAGATTACTGGAGTGAAAAAATATTAAATTTGGAGGACAATTATGAGCATGGTTATATATTAGAAGTTGATTTTGAATATCTGTAAGAACTGCATAATCTTCATAAAGATCTACCATTTTGTCCACAAAATAAGGCAGTTCCAGGAACAAAACAATCTAAATTATTAACATTATATAAAAAATAAGTATGTAAGACACTATCACAATTTAAAACAGTGTCTAAAAATGGTTTAAAACTTACTAAAATACGTCGAATATTAACGTTTGATCAATCTGATTGTCTGAAGAAATATATAGATTTGAATACTGAGATGAGAACTAATGCAAAAAACAACTTTGAAAAAGATTTTTACAAACTGATCAATAATTCTGTGTTTTGTAAAACAATGGAAAATATAAGTAACAGAGTTGATATAAAACTAGTATCAGATGCAGAAAAATGTGAAAAATTAGTGGCAAAAACAAATTTCAAAAGAATTACTATTTTTAATTAAAATCATGCAGCTATACATATGTATAACACAAATGTACAATTTAAGAAGCCTATTTATGTTGGTATGTCAATTTAAAAAATATCAAAAGAGTTAATGTACGGTAATCATTATAAAGTTATGAATCCAAAATATGGAGATAAAATCGAATTGTGCTATCAAGATACTGATTCGTACAAATTCAGTTGCGAGTTGAAAAAATATCTAATTGATTGATAAAACATTTGAATTGTTATTTATGCCTTCCCCAGATTTAGGAGAAATTGTAGAAATTTTTCTTTTTGATGAATTTTTTGTATATTCGCGATAAATTGGACTAATAATTTCAGTATACTTCCAACCCCCACTCGAAGCTATTTACATATTAGGATCATACATTTGTTATACTGCATTGTTGTTATAACAATTTCTGCATAATTTTTACAATCATCTTTAGTAAATTTATTTTCACCAGTGATTTCATCTACAAGTTCCAAAGCTTTGTTTTTTGTTAACAAATTAATAAGACCATGTGTTAATTAATATTTTTTTATCTTTGACGAATAAATCATCACCATTTACCTTTACTTTTGTAATACCAATGAAGAAATCTTTACCAACTCCGCGTAAACCAAATGTGTCATTAATAACATTAATATTTTCGGAAAGATATTTTCCTATATTTATAGTAGAAACGTCAGCTGTAGGTGTCAAATTTTTCAGTGATATAATCCCTAATTACTCTTCAGGATCTGCAAATAATTTTATTTCAAACGATGTTTCTTCTGGAGTTAGTGGATAATCTAAATTTTTTACTGCTACTGAAATTAACGTATTTATTAAATTTTTATTTTCCTCACTTTTTTTACCAATATTTCTCAATTCATCAATTAATGATTGTTCTTTCTTTCTATTTTTTCATATTCTTTTTCATGATGGTTTTTTATATTTTTTATAGCTTTCAGTGAGCAATTTAACTCGAGAAACTCCTTTTGATTCTGCCATGTAAATATAATTATTTTTGTCATAAATGAGTTATAAAAGTATTGAGAGTTTCGAGAGACCAACTTTTCCCCCAACTGTTCACACCAAGAATAATTTAAATATTTACAATAACAGAATTGATTTTGATATCACAATAGGCGGTGGATTTTCTTTTCCAAATGAGGCTTATGTTTATGAGCAATTTAGTTTACTAAAAAGAGATAAGGTTTGAGATGAGACAAAGTACGAAAAATTAGATAACATTGATGTTTGTTCTAACTTTTCCTTTTCAGTTTTCTAGCATAGAAATTTCAAAACATTGACAGATTACTGAAGCTGTTGATAATCCTGGAATAAAATCAACAGTAATGAATAATTTAAGATCGCCTGGTGAACAAAATTATTTAGAATTGTCTTGTGTAGATTATTATCGAGTAAAGGCTACTCGTGGTGATAAACTAAATTAAATAATCTATCCTCTAAGATATTTGTTTAGTTTTATTTATGATAACAATGAAATTTATTGGAAAGGTGGCTATAAAGTATCTTTCATTCGTAATTCATCCGACAACAACTGTTTATGTGTTTATCAAAATAAAGAAGATGATAGAGATTATGTTGCTCCAGGCAAAATTGTTATTCAGAAATTAAAAATTATGTGGCCTATTGTTGAATACGATGCAGACAAAGCCATTGCAATTAAAGAAAAAATATACAAAGAACCTAAACTGCCAATTAGTTTTGATTTTTGGCACTTTTTATAAAAAGAAGTTCCCAAGAATACAACCTTTTTTTTAACTTCGATATAAAAGATCAGTTTAATAATTTACAATATGACGTGCCCGATTTTTAATTGTGGGCTTTCAAAATAATAGAAAGAATAATGCTGACCAAACTGTTCATTCTTCTATGTTTGATCACTGTTATGTGAAATTTATTTATGTTAAAAATGGAAGAAATGAAATATTTCCAAAAGGAAATTGGAATCTAGATATTGTTAATCATTTTTGTGATAAAGTGTATCTTATTTTGGGGTCGAAGATTATTGTATATCATTGATTGTACATATAGAAAAACAACGGTAGTTAAAGAAAAAACTAATATAAAAATTTGTGTGGATTTTGATATAAATGTTGAAGATGGTACAATTTGTAATGTTGTTTTAACTAGCCAACGAAATTTAACGTATGATTGCTTGAAAGAACGGATTACTGAAGATATGTAAATTTTTAATTTTATCAAATGGAGGCTGTAAACGATTTTACAGAAACAAGAAAATGAATAGATATTTTAAATACAATGTTTTATATGTATTGTTAAGTTGTTTGATCGAATAAAAAATTATTTTCGCGATTCTTAATAAGTTTTTTCTTTCTCTTACTAAATTTATTTTATTTGTAAATAAAACAAAAATTGATAAAATTGTAGAACTTTTAGAAGATTGGGATATTGAATATAAAATTATAAAAACAGCAACTTCCATTGATAAAGAATTGGACCTTGTTAATTTCAAAATTGTTTTAAAAATCAAATTAAAAATTATCTCAGATCAGATAAATGTTATTTTAAAGGCGATGTTTATGATTTGAATTGCTATGATGGCTGGGTTTATGGATTCAGTTAAGGCTACGATTCAGATTTTCTTTGTTTTTAGATTTTAAAAAATCTTATTGGTGTTTTTGTTTTGTTGAATAAAATTTATAAATTCTGTCAATTATCTTTTTCAATATATCATTTGATTTTTAGTTTAAATTAGCTTGATTTTTGCATAATTTTGCTTACTTTACCTTATGTCAAATCCTGCACGACTATTTTGGGAAACTCGAAAAATTAAGGATTTTGTGCTCCTTTTTGCTTCAAAATCAAGGTTTTTGATGAAAACGTGTGCTGCACCAGAACCCGCCTTTTACATCTACTCAGAGGGACTGTCAAGCTATTTCATGTCTGTGCGGGGCCTACTTATCTATTGTGCTCAAGATTGGATGATTACTTCGTGAATAATTGCGTAGTAGGTCGATGCATCGAATTTAATTTGACATGTTTTCAAAAAAATATTCTAATTTGTTGTATTTGTTTTTACTAGTATCATGAGCGCCTATCAGGATATCCAACGAAACAAGTTCACATTTAAAAAAAAACTTAATTAGGTACGAAAAACATTGTGATATTCAAGTACTTGCAACTTTTTTTGCTACGTATGTCTGGGCGTTGCCAGATTCTTGAATAATGTAGATTTTAATTAAAGAAAATAGCTAAATTAAGTTTCCTAATGTTAAGTTATTGTTCTACAAAAATCTATACAGCTACGTAATTCACGGTGGTTACTATGTAATACTCTTCAATTCAAATAATAAACAGTTACTCAGTATCTCATTATGTTGATCAAATAAATAAAAGTTGTTCACGGTAAAGTGAGCACTTCTGAAATCAGCCTTTCAAAATCGTCACCACCCCTACGTGCGCATATTTTACGGGAGACAGTGACTGTCATGCGTCCAGTAAAGTTAGCAACAACGGATGGAAAGTAGCTCCACGTGTTACCGTTAAATTTCTTTTCTACTTTCTGTTTTTACTACATATAAGTGTAAGAATAAGAAAAGTGGTAAAATATTTGCTTTTCTAATGATTTTACAGTTATCTTTGACTGACGCACGAATAAAGTGAGGCCCATGGCACTGTTAATTTTCCATATAGTGGAAGAATACACAAAATGCATACAAGTATATCTTAAGCAGGGCTTTCAAAAGTGCCCAGCAGTTTACCTTAAAAAGCCTATAATTAAATTTGTCCTATGTGTAAAACCGGCAAATAGTTGAGCGCTGTAAATCAGAGGGCACCAATGATGCGAGTCCCTCGTGAACTCGTCCTACCTCAGTCCCAACGCCTAAGTCGATCACAAACACCGCAGTAGCACTCGTGCTGAAGTTACTGCAGAAAACCTAATCTGATGTCACTTAGAGCCGCTTGCACCAACATCGCCCCGATCCGAGATCGAATGATCCTAGTTCCGAAATAGGATCCAGTTTGATCTTGGTTCCTATGTAAAAGTGTTGCACCAACGAAATTTCATGATTCTAGATCTCCGATTCTTCGACCTTGGTTCCAAAGGGAGAGATCGATATTAAGTATGAGATAAATTTTGCCATTGTTTCGTAATACGTGATGTCATTGAAATAGGCGTATTTTTCACTATAGATAGAATTAGATGTGCGATGTGTGATCTGGTTGAAGTGAATTATTGGTGTACGACTTTTACTAGATAATATTCAAGTGAGTATAATGTTTTAATTTGCCAAGAACACAATCGAACGTAGGTCTATCTGTTGGCGTATTTTCAAATTACATTTTATCGACGATGGCTGCTGATCTCGGATCGAGATTTCGAACCGTCAATTTTTGCGGTTCGTAATGAACTTTAATCTGGATCTCCAGTCCAGATCTTAACTCGAATGGTGCAACAGTTTTCTGTGTCGATCTTAGATACGATCTCAGATCGCGTTTCGAACCACGATGGTGCAACCGGCTCTTAGCTGCTGTAAAATCAATGGATTCGGGCGTTTTAAACCAGCTTAACGTAACCTAATTAACGGATATCGGGAATCACATCAAACTCCATCGCAATTCGGGCAACTTCACTTGTTTCGGAGAGGTAATGACACCAGGGACGTGTATTATATAACATTGCTAGACGTACATATAACATTGGTTGTTGTACCCTCGAGTTGTAGTTGCGGCGCTCCTTGTTGGCATGGCTGCACCCATACCAGGCTGCAGCATTGTCAGGGGATACAGGAAGTTGTGGTCTGTCTCCCTTACCCCTCTCATAAGGCATCCTTCCCTTCTACATCCCTGGCTTGGAGCGTCGCCGTCATACACCGGCTTTTGTTCACATAACAGGCTCGATCTCGGTCTTCTTGATTAAGAGTTTTTGCCATCCTACACAGTTCCTTACGATTAAACCCCTTAGTGCAAACTTTCTAAATATATGACCCTAGGATTTTGATTGGCCACTATCTCCTATCAGTACGGTTATACTTACATTTAAATTAGTACGTACAGAAAGTATCTAGCAACGGAGAACAGAAAAATTTTTCCCAGAAACAACTCGTCAACTGATAACTTTCGCGTTGTATAACTTTTGACTAGGAGAAGCTACGACGCTCGTTTAAGTTTCAGTCGACAGCTCTCGTCAAGATCGATCGATTGCGTGTATAAAAACATTTGTGTGGCGTAATGATGGTGAAATTGTACGAGTTTAATGTAGAACGTTAAGCCGCATTAACATAATGTCTGCCTATACTCGTCAAAAAGCCAAGTTGAAATACAGAAATCGTATACGGTTGGAAAAAGCATCTCAAAAGCAATCTGGTGATACCCATAAAACCCCATATGATCGAGTGAAGCGGTGCCGGGAACGTAAAAAAACATCAAGGCGTCTGAGCGCGTCAACGTAGACTTATTCACGCAAAGCAAATGGCTGTGTCCCCAACATAGCCACATCCCATTTTTTCCTGTTTTTTATCTCTCCAGTTCTCTTGTAATTTCATGCTTATGCCAAAAGTCCCGTTGAACCGTGTTTGATAAGCCATATAATTTCAATTGTGTGGTATTCCTGAGAACTTGTTGCCTGGAGTCCGTTGGAGTCGGTAATGCACTACTGTGGCTACGATCATGCGCAGTAAGCCCGTTGTATGGAATGGTTTACATCACTTTCTCCCGCCACGGTCACATACTGCATGAGAATGAAAGCGGGGCGTACTGAAGTGAGCTGCGATATAGCAATCGGGTCCGAAAACTGGTCTGAATTATTGAAAACTTGGGCAGTAAGCAGTACGCAACAGCGATTTTATGGAAACACATTTTACAAGTTGTTTGAAATGAGTATACAGATAAGTGTTTTATTTAGTCGTACTTTTTACTTTTGGCCTTTTTTAAGCAGGGAAGTTTGCGATTCAATTTCAAAGTAGAAATTTGGGTTATTTTTAAAGTATCCTCCTCTGTAACTGGCTGAACTGTGTAAAACCCGTTATTTATAGTTTTTTTAGTTTTTACAGTGTGAAACTTGAGCATTAGGCAGTCACACAGTGGCTTGAGCCAAGATAACTGGAATAAGTTCTATTGCTTAAGAGTGCGTGGGACATAAATTAGCTCCAACTACACCAATTAAAGTTTACATATTTTTAGAAGCTACCATTGAAAAACTAAGAAAGGGCAAACCTAGATAACGGCTTTTGCCAACATTATGAGCAACTATAGGCCATTCACGGTAAAATGAACACTTGTAAGCCCTGATTAAGATCTACTTGCATGCACGTTGTGTATTCTTCCGTCTTATGTAAGACTAACATTGTCATGGGCCTCATAACTTTATTCATGCGCCGGTCAAGTGATACTATGCCATTATTAGGAAAGTATATTGTACAAATTTGCTCACTTTTACACTTCGAAGCATTAAAAAATAACAGAAAGCGAAATAAATAATTTAAGTTATCAGAACTGGTTACCTAACATTTTTATTCGATGTTAATATACATAACTATTTCCCATCCATTGTTACCAACTTAACTCGGCGCATGTCTCTCCGGGTGCCCGTCAAAATATATGCAGGTATGGGCAATGTTTTTTTTTCCAAGGTTGATTTCAAAAGTGCTCACTTTATCGTGAACAGCCTTTACGTACAATGTTTTGCATAATATCTCGCGCCGCACCAACGTCTACAGTGTCAGAAATATCACATCAGGAACACACAACTCAGGTGAAATATTTGCTCGCAGAGTTAGTAAAAACACTTAGGTAGGATTGCTCTTTCTTCGTTTTTGTTTTACGTTGGCTCTCAAACTTCCGTAATACGATTAACTTACATATTGGTAAAGGCAGTTCACTATTAAGTGAGCAATTTTGAAATCAACCTTAGAAAAATGTCACTGCCCTTGCCTGCATACATTTTAACTGGCGCACTGAGTGACATGCGCCCGGTAAAGTTTGTAACGGTGGATAAAAGTAGTTCCATATGTTAACGTCGAATAAAAAGTGTTAGGTGATCATTTGTAACAATTAAAATTATTTCTTACACTTTGTTTTTATTAACGGCCCAGTGTGTAAAAATTAGCAGATTTATAAAATGTTTACATTTCTAATAATTTTACAGTTTCTCTTGATCGACGCATGAATAAAGTGACGAGGCCCTTGGCAATGTTAATTTTACATAAGGTGGAAGAATACGCAACGTGCATACAAGTAGATCTTAAGCAGGGCTTTCAAAAGTGCTGATTTACCGTGAACAGCCCATAGTTTATGTCGATCGTGTGCTTCAAATTTTAAATGGCATGAACTGCCTGGTGGTAAACAACTGGGTGGGGTGGCGAGGTGCTTGGACAGAACAACGCAGTGTTGCCCAGGAGATAGACGACGGCGGTAGCGGCGCGGCGGTGGCCGGCCGTGCAACAAGGTGTTGTGGGCGGGGCCTCGCCACGTGACATTTAGCCAGCAGCTCGCAGACCGAGCCGCGCCAAGGTGACGGCGGGCGGATCCAGTATTGTCGCGCGCGCGAGGGGCCGTTACCCCCCCTCCTCTCTCCATCTTTTCCCCGTGGGCCGGGTTTGCCTACGTCGCCGCGAGAACGTTGCCCCGACGCGACGCCACCTCCTCCAGGCCAGGGGCGGATTCTTCCATTTGCAAAAAGGCTATTGTTTGGGGGGGGGGGGGTGCTTTTTTGAAGCACAAGACCTTGTGTGTGTGTGGGTACACGTACGGATTCATTTATATTTGTGATACGGTTAACAGAATGGATATACTATCCGATAAAGATATCACAGAGCTATTCTCATAAAACACATTTTCGTATTAATTTTCTTCAGTGGCAGTGACCTAATGCCAACCTGTTGCACTTGCATATGTAACATAATTGCTGGATATTCCTTCCCTCCTGAAGGGTGTTCAAGTGCCGGAAAATACTTTCTTTATTTTTGGGACTTTGAGAATTAATTTACAAAAATTAATTGTGGATTTACGGGATTTTATAATTTATACGTTTTGCAATACAAAATTTAAAATTTCGTATAATTTGTTTTACTTCGGTTCGAGATTTTGTTGACGTCACTGGAATATTATGAAGAAATGTAATGGAAATTCTTTAAGTGGTTCGATCACAATAAAATAAAAGTTTAAAATAGCTACAAATTAAACCTTGTTTGCAGGCGAACAATATGTCAGCCTCTCAATAAATCTCTTCGTGGCATTACAAATACTTAAAGAAACACTTCAGCTCAAATCTAACATCGTGCTCGTATAACTTTCTGAAATTCATTTGGCAGAAAATTTAAGGTAAATTGGCTTACCTATAACGCTATTTCAAAAAGTAGGCCTTAGTTACTTAATTTGTCTTTATCAAGTTTGTATTTATATTAGATCACAAAAAAAAACATGAAATGTTTTAGAAACAAAAAAAAATCGGACAATTAAACAGCCATAAGGTAGCCTTCTATTTGGAGTTGTTTTCCGCATCTGGGAACGAGATACGCGGTTCGATCAGGTCTATACTATTGGGTGTATCAAGTACGTCATAGCCAGTAAGCGCAAGGCTCTGAACTGGCGGACAGTGTTCTCGTCCGTGCTGCGTGTCCCAGTGGGACTTCAAGCAGTGACTTCGTAGCCGTGGTTTTCTACTGTGCGTGGCGTCTTGAAAGCACTCGACACGCCTCCTCTGAAGTGTGTGTTCTTTTCGTAGATCAGCGCGTTGGACGCACGTTTATTAGTTTCGTTAAGTATTTCAAACACTCTTGCAGAGCAATTCAAGTGCCGGGCAAGCGGGCCCTTTAACACAGCGTTCTGTTTTTCTGGACGTTCATTGATGAATTTCGTTGTCGGTACTGTTGATTTGGTTTGTGATGCTCATGAAATCGCTCATTGTCCGAAAACTTACAGCGTATACAGCTACTCTTTTCTTACGATAACCATACTGAAAATATTTAGGCGATGTTAAATTCGGAGATCTCGTCGGCCATAAGTTCTTGGAAATTATCCAGTAGTCAAACTCTGAATCAGCGCCGTGGACTCATTTGATGTGTGGTATGTAAGGGTCGCCTGTTGAAAATATCCCACGATTGCCTCTTTGTCATCCAGTTGCTTAACGAACTCTAAATGCGCAAATACTCTGTGGTGTTCACATCCCTACCGGAAAAAAAAATCGACTCATTATTCTCTGCTAATATAAGCACGAAATTCTTGATTTTCTTTATGGCTGCGTAGATTCTTACTGAATAGCGAGTGAATTTTGTCCGACCAAGATGCGCGTGTTCTGGGTGTGTGAATCATTTAATGGACATTACGTCGGCATTTGGAGCAGTAAACGGTTGAAACCGGCGGCAGTAGTTGATTTTAGGTTATTTTCCGCCACAGCTGGCACAGGTAGTGCGAATACGTAATTATCTACGACACCCACTAAGGATAGGGCTTCTTGAAGGATGAGACGCTGTGCCTTACGATCAAACCACATGCTTACCACTACCCATTACATTTCTAATGCAATGTGTAGTGAAAAAGTCTATCTAAAAGCTTTTTGATTGATGGATTAATAATATTGCACTGATAACAATGCAATTATTCCAAGAATAATATTTTATCGAGTGGAAAATAGAGTTCCTTTAACTCCTCCCTTGGATCTGCCACCTTAACCTAGTTGAGCGCTACAGTTTTGACTATAACTCCACAGCAACTGCAGTCAACACAGGACGATGGATGGTCTTTTCGGCTTTTAATGTACTGTAATTCGCAGAGGTTAATAATCTCCCAGCGTTAGCGTACGGAGTGGCGCATCCTGAGGTGGGAGCACCCGGAGGTAACCCATCCACCACATGACAGTGACCAAGCATCTTCTTTCTATCCATAACATTCACATCCGTATGAATGATAACAATACTTACGAATTTGTCCATCTGCCAACATAATAAATAACCAAGTTAAAACCATCCCACAGGGAACAGAGACAAACTTCTCCCAGTTGTAAGAAATGAAAAGAAAGTAATTTAGTTTTTTTTTTTTTTGCACTATTATTTGGGCTAACTGTTTCCTCATATTTTTTTTTCAAAAAGCCCAACATTTTACCGATTTCAAAAGCATATAAAATGATATAAAATATATATAAACATCTTAAAAATAGTTTTGACAATATACAAAATTACTAGCTTTTTAGAATATTACTGGGCTCAAAATTTACACAATGACAATCAAACTGCCCGTGTAATGCTATTATACTGTTTATCTCATATAATATGGCAAGATTTTGACAGTTCAACGAATGTTTACTTTTAGTTTCTGTATCCTTTGCCTTTCGCCATCAGCTGGTGCGTCTGTTGGAAGCTACACGAAAACAAGGAAATGGGTTTCCGGAAAAAACATGGCGTGTTTAGGACATAGATGGATAATTACTGGCCCATTAGAAATTATTAGTAATCAAAATCGCTGCACACGAAATATGTTACTTTAAAAATTATACAAAGCTCGCGGAAAAATAAAACTATTGGTATCTGTTCGTAAATTTGTTATTTTACATACGAAACATTTTCATTTGAGCTTTATAGCTGGTTAGGTTCGTGAAAGAACACACAGATGGCGCGCACGACATGGTAAAGCGTGTGAGCCGCTCGCAGTACCAACAGATAGCAGCAGGTTCGCTGCCTCTAGATCCTGCTTTTCAAAACTTGACTTTACTCCCATTACTGTCTCGAAACGGCACGAATTTGAAATATATTTCGTCAAATTATTTGAAAAAATAATTCAGTATTATCATGCAATATTTCTGTAGGCTTTTGGAATTAATATCAAGCGCATATGGAAAGCATGGATGGACAGCGGGAATGCAACATGAAAAGATCTAAGGTTTGAAGTCGCGGTTCATTCGGCTATGAATCGTCTTACTTGCATTTCATTTTGAACACCTATACATTACTACTTTAGCACGGAGATTAGTTACACTTACAACCGCTGTTTTGTGACAATGTAAAATAAAATATATTAATTAATCTAGGAACTCTTTGTTATCTCGTATTTTGTACTTGTCTAATGTGCGTCGCCAGTGCACTGAGAATAGTCAACTTAATATTAACTTTTGTTCGTTCGTGCATCAGCTGATACAAGTTTTGTAAACGGCACTTTGTTTCGTATACGTCAAGTTGCCACTCACTGACTGTCAGAATCTTGCCATCCTATATGAGATATAAGTATAATAGGACGATCTCTGTCTGTCCGTCTTTAATACTTCTAAGTCCCTTGAAACTCAACAAAAGTTCTTCAAATTTTGCAGAGCGAATCCCCAGGTTCAAACACAGGTCAAGTTCGAATTTCAGCAACATCAGATTACGCAATCATGACTTTGGACCCTAAAAACTCATTTTTTAATTACTTTTTTCCTATGAAAGTTTTGTATAAATGCTTAGAAATTATTGTACAGCGATAAGAAGGTAATGGAATATCATTTTTGTTTACTTTAAATGTCTTGCTTCAATGTTGAGTTAATTTCCAAGTGGGGTCACAGTGGCTCAGTGGATAGAGCGATTCCAAGTGGGGTCACAGTGGCTCAGTGGATAGAGCGATTCCAAGTGGGGCCACAGTGGCCCAGTGGATAGAGCGATTTCATGTGGGGCCGAAATGGCTCAGTGGATAAAACTATATCAAGTGGGGTCACAGTGGTCAAGTGGATAGATTTAAATCAAATGGGGCCTTAGTGGCTCAGTGGATAGGGAGATTCCAAGTGGGGCCGCAGTGGCTTAGTGGATAGAGCGATGCCAAGTTGGGCCGCAGTGGCTCAGTGGATAGAGCGATGCCAAGTGGGGCCTTAGTGGCTCAGTGGATAGAGCGATTCCAAGTGGGACCTCAGTGGATAGAACTATGTTAATTGGGGCCGCAGTGGCCCATTGGATAGAGAAATATCAAATGGGGCCGCAGTCGCTTCAATGTTGAGTTAATGTCACATATTTTCATTATTACCTACATTTATCTATTCAATAAGTTTTTTTTTTTTTTCATTCTTTGTATGATAACCAAATTTTGCAGTATGGTAACTATTCTAGGCACGTGACAATACTAAAAAAAAAAGGTCGCGGGCTGGGCCCCTAGTAAAATAATAGACAGTAAAAAGGTATATTTTTTTCCTTACTAAGTATTTCCTATGGCTGACCCCATTGTTCTCTCTCGACCAGCAGTCGGCGCCCTCCTTAAGTAGCCTGGCAAAATTCCAGAGTTGGTTGTTCAGGGCGTTTAGGAACCTCCCAGAGAGGTGGCTTCGTTTGTTGCCAGAGAAAATTTAGAATTCGATGACAGCAAGTGAGCATCGCCCCTTCTCCAGGCAACCACAGTTCGTTTTATGAGGAGACGATCAGCAGGGTGGAGGGGGAAAAAGCCTCGCTCGCTAGGCAGTTAGCGTGTCGCTCGCAGCGAGGCTTGACGTCTCGCACCAGCAGAGGTCCAAAAGGCACGCACTCACAACACATACCCCCTGCACCGAAGGTTAAGTGCCAAAAATTATTCAATAGTTCAAACCTCCACTCCGTAATATTGTTTCAAGCTACAGATTTACCACGGGAGGCCTGGTGGTGTGGCGACTAGGGAACCCGCCTCCTACCAAGACGAACTGGGTTTGATTCCCGTCGGGGAACTCCGGATTTTCGAACTTAGAAATAGTGTTGGATGATGGTGGTGCAAAACATAACCACTCACCTCCATGTTTGTTGCATGACTAGCTGGCTGCTTCTGACGAAATAAGTCGCTCGAACTCAACTCATGCTGTTATTTGGGCGGGAAATTTAAACTGCCCACAGTATCGAAAATGTTCCTAAGTCTTTTATATATTCATTTTCACTGTATACACCATCTACACGAGTTATTTATCTGTTCCAAGTCCAAACATTCTGGCCACCTCACACAAAGCTTTACTGCTGGGCGTGTGGAAATCCCTGAATGAGTACGCACTGTGGCCATAAGGAACCCCATCACCACCAGGGTGGAGTTCATTGATGCGCCGAAGTTACCACTGCAGTGGAAGGAGTTGGTCTTCCTTCACTAAGGCCAACTGATGAGCAACAAGGTGTGCTGCTGGTGCAAGCCATTTTGTCCACTGTGCAGTGTGTGGAGATAATCTCTGCTCCAGCTGCGTTATAAATCCTGGTAGACTTGCTGTACTAACAACGAATACTTGACTTGGTGCGTGGGCATGTCATGAAGATCTTGCTATGGAACAAAAAGTACACTGGGGTCAAGGCACTTGAGTTGTTGGGATCGGAGCTCGACTTGAACCAAGACCGTGCGTGTTGCTTGCTTACATTTCTGCGTACAGGTCCACTGCCCCATGCTATCAGCCCACCTAACTTAATCATATTTGCACATTATTTCTTGGCATTTCTGTGTTACTTGCCATTTCATATGCATTATTACCGAATTCCTCTTTGCACGTACTTTTAGATGCTGTTGGAATAAATGTATGTTTCCAGGAGGAAAATCATAGGTGATTTTTATTTTTGTCCATACACGTGTTACGAATAGTCGGTTACGGAAAATTACTTGCCCCCGTACGTTATTTCATTTAGTGAAAACCACATTTCGTGATCTGCAACCGTTCGGAAATTTTGGGGGTGTCCAAGTTAGGTGGCCCATTATGTATATTACGTAAAAATTACTCTCTGTAAATTTGATGTACATTAAGAAAATAGTTTGGTTTTGCCTTAATAATACTCGACACAGCCATTACATAAACGCAATTGAATTGTGTAACTCTTGTGATGCACTCTTAAATATACACTCGTGATCAGTTTAATTAGTGATACCTGCCGAGTAGTGTGTAGCACTCCCTTTTCGCCATAATGACGGTGTTGATGCAACCTGGTATGTACCCCATAAGACACCGAAAGTGGTCGGAAGCCATTCTGATCTATAACAGCTGCACAGCCTCCCACAACTCACGGAGATTGGTCGGAACAGGATCCATGGCGCGAACGCCCTTCTCGACAGATTCCTAGTTGTGTTTGGGAGGATTGAGGTCGGGTGACCTCGCGGGCCAAGCAAACTAAAGTCTGTGGAGTGTTCATTTAAAACTCCGTCACAGTTCGGGATCGGTGGGCCGATGCATTGTCTTGCTGTAGATACAGGTCTCCTGCAAGGTGCTGTAGGTGCATAAATCGGCTCATATGATCTACCAGCAGGTCCCTGTATCGTTCGCGGGTGGGCAATGGCACATGTACAAGGGTACCCATTTCGTCCCACGTAGAGAGTCCCTGTACGAGGATACAACTACTGGCTTGAACTGTATCCTTTCGACAAGATGGATCCATAGCTTCATGTGCTTGGCGATACATTCGTATTGTGCCATCGGCGTGTACCAACACGCGCCTCTACTCATCCGTCCAGGCGACCTTTGTCAAAGCGCCGAGCGTCCAATGGCGGTGTTCCCGCGCCCGTGTTAATCGTTGATCCTCGTGACGTGTGGTGTAGGTACCCCATATCGAGATGGTTTTGGATGGCATGACTATTGAAAGGTCGTTGTGGCCAAGTATTGCAATGGCGAGTGATCTGCTACACTGTAGCCTCGGTCTGTCTGCTCGTTGTGTCTAACCGAGCTAGCAAATGGCGACCCGTGTCACTGGTAAGTTGTACGCCACGGCAGTTGTACCTGGTTTTACCCGACTCCATGAACTTACGGTACTGTCATGACATGTGGCCCTTGGGAATCCCAGTGGCTGCACGTCGTCAGTGATGGAGTACCCCGTACGTCTGGTCCCGACGACCTGGCCTCGATCTAATGGGCTGTTATCTTGTTCCTTCCCTAATCTGTGCTCGACTGTTACTTAGGCGGTCATCATAAGGTCTGACGACATCACAGTCATGCGTGTCTGGGCACTATTCCATTTCGCCTACTCTTCAGATGTTTATAATAGTTCTTATTCAACTGCTTATGAGTTTTAAACACTGGGCACGTAATATTGCAGCATTTGTAAACGTAAGACTTGTTTCAGTTTCAAACTATTGGCGTTTATTTTTTTTCTAATTTGAGTGAGTGATACATAATGTGCAAACTCCATACACATACCGAAGGTTTTGAGGGTAAAATTGTGTTGATTTTACAAACGCTTCTTATAGGAGCGTTTCTTGTTATTTGCTAGTTCAGTGTGCCTACGAAAATACGTACAGTATTACAGCACAGTAAAGTTAAAATACTTTACCCAATATTCTTACACAAAAATGCATTCAAGGATGTGTGTTTAAATCCAATTATTTTATATTAAATCAGGCATAATAAACGTTTAACTAAATATCGTGTATGTGATATGACGTGACAACAGTTGTAAGGTGGTGAATTCTGGTCTCATATGTTAAGGTCTGTCATTGTATCAAAAATATATACGTGGTCGCATTCGTCGAACGACGTAACAATGACGCTGTTTCCTTATAACGGGATCTTGAAACCCCAAGCAGGAGAGTATACAAAACAAAAATAAATAGCCTAGTAATGAGATTAAATGAGCTTTGTTTAGGGCATCATCACTTGTTGAATTTTTCAAGTAGTGATGATCTATTCACAGGAAAATCGAATCATCATTTAAAATTTAGGGGTGCTACCCTCCCCCCCCCCCCCCCCTTCATTTTGCTTGGTGAAGGACCAGATCCCCATCTCCCTCAACTTTCACCGGGCAGTTGGCAGTGGTCGCCCCCCCCCCCTCCCTTTTTTTCCCCATGGGCTAAGTCCCCCCTCCTTTTTTTCCACGTATTGTGGGACCATTGTAGAAGTTTTAACTCCGCTCCCCATTTCACTCTCTCAGAAGTTCTGAAGTTGCAAACCTATTCGCTTCCAGTAATGATTGTTTAGCTGAAATTTCGCGACATTTACCATTCTTCCTTGAGAAAACTCTTCATAATGGGAGTGCTTACCCTTACATGATACATTGGGAAAGACATGGACTTTAATCCACTTGGTTGTTTTTTATTTGAGTAAGTAGCTTTGCACTTTTTTGGCGTAGTTGTGGCCAGCTTTTTTGATGCCCTCTGTAAGTGGTTTCAAGTAGATATCCTCCAAAGACTGGGCGGGTGCACCTGTCTTGAACCTCTTCGATGGAGTACCTATCGATCTCTATCGATTGCTTCTGTATACTGTGTCTCGCAGATAAGATTGTGCTGGTTCTGCAGTGCTCACGTGCTTCCAGCTGGGAGCAACAGTTACCTCAACAAAAAATTGTGGTGCAGTTCGTTGATCGCTGCTTGCAATAGAGTGCAGCGGAAGTGAAAAAGAAGTTGTCCAGGCGTGTTTTTCTTCTAAAGGGCTTTAAAACGACATCCTTCTTCAAATCGCCATGCTATTAAACATTATCAGCGCAACTCCCAAAAGTGGAAAATATTTCTCACTTTGAAATATTTTCGAATGAAGTTGGTAATGATGATCGGTTATCCTTCATTTTTTACCATAACTTACAATGATCAAAGTTCAGAGTATGTCCGAGGTAGGGACGTGACCTAAGTGCGACTAAGGGCATACGTCTAGGGGAAATAATTAACGTTAGTAGACACGCATTGCGGCAGGATTAATATAACTTTATGCATGAGAGAGAGGTGTGCAGGAATCACGCTGTTAGTGGTTGAGTAAAACTAGAAGAGCGGTGGGACGGGACCTTAATTTACACCTGTTTAATGTGTAGACATTCAACACTAATATCTACCTAGTTTTCCCACATGTGGCCATATTAATTGTTGGTTTGTTATCATAATTACGACTTTTTTGTAACTCTGAAAATCTGCAGAATATTTAAAAGATTAACATCTTACGAGTGGGCGGTACAAATGGTTTTACATGTAATACTGTGGTTGTAATGGAATTATCCGGTTTTTTTAAACAGGGGAATACACGAATGTTTGGCTCGCTAACAGCTGCGAAATGTTTTTGTTGCCTGAAATGCAGGGCGCATGAAGAAAAGTCTCACATATGCTGTTTGTGGCACCAGTCGAGTGTGCACGTCTGTCAAGGTAACGTTGTATTCTGTCCGCAGTGGCCTTCAAAACGCGTATGTGAGTGACAGGGCACGAACAGTCACCAATCCGGCCTCCTCGCGTCTTTAGCGTGACATGGTCGCAGACTGGAGATGAGGTAGGGTGTCTCCTGATGATCTGCCCAACATTGACTCGCGTTTTGCGTATGGATCTGTCAGAACTGCACGTTCGAACAGTGGCGTGGATGCTTGTTTATTTAGTATAACTGGCATTCTATACCCTAGTTGCATTAAAACTGTAATGGAAGTGTGTAAACATTTCAGAACATTCATTTATGCAAAAAAAAAAAAAGTTACTTCCACTCGAAGCGACATGGTGTAAGTAGTTCTGCTGGCAAAAAAAAACAGTTCAGTGTCAGACTTGGGTGTTGATTACTCCGCAACTGACGTACGCGCGCCCTCCATATTCCCTCTACTTGTTTTGAGATGTTTGTACATTTCCATTTATAGTTCATTCACGGTTTCTTCGGCCTTTTTTAATCAAACCTGTGAAAAATCTCCCCATTTATGACGTTTTAAGTTATTTCCTAAACACGCCCTGTATCACAAGGGTTTGTAATTGTGTTCATAAAAGATAGTTTTTTTCCTGTTAATTTGAAATGTTATTCATATTTATCTATATATTATAATGCTTGGTTTATAAATAATTTGAATAAGAAACAGGGAGAAAATAGGTGCTTTGGTAGCGCCTAGTAAGAAATAGTCCTTATACAAAATACTGTTGCACTTAGTGCTCACGAATGGGTAGATTTCCTTTGGTGTATCCTGGAAGTAGAACTATAGCAAGGCTTCAGAAAAGGCTGAACTAACCGTGAATGTATTATACCTAGTGTTAATGAGACTAGGAAAGGATGTATTTAAGTTAAGCAAAATATTTTATTGGTATATAGTTAAGGCATATCTGCCTTCTCGTACACTGAACCATTTCTACAATTTACACTTGCTTATTACAGCTTAGGAGAAAAAAATAGTTCTTACAAATTAACGAACACTGCAGAAATATAATAAGTAGAAACCTCCTTTGTGTAAACTCTGCCTGAACATTGTCACGTCAGTAAAGTTTATAAAAGCCAATTTACAGTTCCAAAAGAGCGGGAATAATATTGCTTCACAATACAGCATCACGATGTTTCTCGAGTTGGCAGCATTAGTTTCTTTTCAAAACGGAGAATTTCATTATGAAGTAGAAAATAATAATAATACTAAGTAGGTAGTAAATAAATATATTTGCTGCACATATCCGTGCTTCTGCTGTACGTTCATGCCAATACCTAATCTTCTTTTTTCGTAAACACGTCACAGAAACCATATACAAGATATTGTTTCGTATAGCACCAATGTTATCTGAAACCATCGTTACCTTACCGTTTTTCAATTAAGTTTGTTTTGAGCCGTGCTTTAGTGACCAAGTGCTGTTTTTTTTATTGTTCATTGCCATGTGTGAATACGTAAATTATGTTATGTGAGTCGACTTCGATACATATTGCAAACTAAAATGGGAGTTTTTAGCGCAAGAACCTGCGAGAATGCATCAGCATAACTAGTCGAGTGAAAAACAAGACACATTATCGTAACCGTATCAGAGGCTGACACCGCTACGCCAGCAACCTATCGCCCGAGGCCCGATGTTCGCGGCAGGGGACACACGAAATCGAGCTGGCAACGCTGTGTTTGCTGGCTCGATTTACCGTTACTACTATCAGCCTTGGAGAGAGTGCGGAGGACGGAAAGCGGTTGAGGCGCGGTGTGTTCAACTAGCTGATGATTTAGGGCGCGTTGACACGGCGATAGTAAATCGCGATGGTTCCTATCGCGAGAGCTACTCTCGCAATACTATCGCCGTGTAAACTGCACGATAGTTACTGTCGCACCGTCGTTATGAGCACTATCGCGATATCAGCTGGAGCTAGATAACTGTCGTGACAGAACATGCAACTATCGTAGTGTAGACCTTCTAGTATCACTGTCGTGATAGCATTGCAGAAGTTTTTTGTTTCTTTAATATCTGTCGTGGTTCTTACACTATGTGGCGGTATGACAGGACGTAACTTATATTATCACGTATGTATGACACGACAGTATTGACAGCATATTTGTTGTCATATAATAAACCACGGGAACAATATATGTGTATAGGTCATTAATATCCTGTCACGATATTCAACTACCCCAACAAATATCAATTTCTTGACAAACGGATATAAATGTATGGCCTTATCAAAGTATTTACACGAGTGTTGTCGGACATGTTCTTTTTGAGGTTAACTATCACAGCATGTTTAGATAGTTTGTGTAAACAGGACCTATCGTAGTAGTTACTGTCACACACTTTCATAATAGCTACTATCGACGTGTAAACGCGCCCTTACTTTGTGGTGTATTCGATTACATCTGGAGCACAGTCCTTGTAGTTCCATTGTGTCGTGCAGAGGGCAATAGATAATGGGGTTATCTTTGCGGCAAAATAATATGAATGCAGCAGCTATATCGTTGCCGGTGTAGGGTTTAATTGCTCGGCTAATTTTTCGTTACCGGTCATACAATAGTACCAGCCAAAGGTGTTTTTTTTTTTTTTTTTCTTTCCAGAACGGAACTTGCGTGCTACTGATGTACACAGCTGTTAACCAAAAACCCCAGCGAATTACAAGTGACTAACAAATCCGAAGACTTGGATAGAAACTATATTAATTTTTGCTGAGATGTAACGCATAATATTTCATGGTGGTAATCCTATTATGGGTTTTCTAAGATATTTATTTTCATATCAAGTTATCTCCACTCTATTTGATAATACTGTTGGCATACGTATTTTAATTTTTAACATTACGGGTTGTGTATTAATTATATTTAATAATATGCTAATTGTTTATGTTTATGATATAAGTTAATGAGTAGCTGTTGTTTCGAGTTTTTATTTAAATTGCTGTGTGTTTATCATGTTAAGGAATTGGCAACACTGACACTACGTAGTATTTTAGTGATCCATTTTTGAACGCAGCTCTGAGTTAAGCCATATATTGACCAAATTAATTTAAATTCCTATTGTTTTAATGAATGTATCCAGGGCTGGTATCTACCTCAAGACTCCGAGCTGGTTCGACGTATTCTACAGAGATGTTTCTACAGAGATATTATGTTAATTTTATGTTGTCATGAGAGAATTCCTCTCTAGTTTCGACCTGATTTTGTTAACTATTAAACATTTTATAGTTATTTTGTGGTGATCTCTAACAAGCTATTAAAACTTTTCTCCGTCATTTTCCTATGCATCTCTAAGTGTCAAGAGTAATCATGTTCTACCGATAAGAAACTGAGCTAACCACATTTTCTGTATTATTTCATTTTAATTCAAGTGTGAGAGAACTTTTTTTAAAAGACACTTCAAAGTAAAATTAATTACTACGGAGCCAGTCTACCGTACTCTTCAATTTTTTATATATATGTTCAGATTGCTAATTTATTTTAAAAGCTGCTCTACATAATTTTGGTCATCAGTAAACTTTGCTCCTACAGATGTGTAGTGTTATTATTTTTTGGTAGTTTTCGCTGTAGTTTGAAACTTATGACAAGGGTATTTTTTTAGTGTATTCTTGTTAAGAGCATTTTTTTACATGCAAGTGCGTTGTCAAGTCCGGATCATAGTGCATACAGCTAGCCAGTGTTTAATGTACTAGTTATCTCTCACAATACGCACAAGTTTTCAGTTTCGAGGAACCTAAGTGTTACAAAATTTAACACCCGTAAACGTTACAGTACAATACGAAAGTCTAAAGTGAAGTGATTTGGACGTTTCTTAACATCGACGTCTTGAGAGCCGATGTGGGTGATTGAGGTGAGAATGGAGTAGCGCCGAAATGAGAGAGCGGGGGAAACGGGATTTCCCCGAGAAGACTCGCCGACCAATCGTCCGGCGAGTGACCCGGCCGGGGATTGAACCCGGATCGCCTTGGTGGGAGGCGAGCAGGCTAACCGCTCAGCCACCGTGGCCCCACGAACGTTAAAGTGCAGTCCAAACGTGACATGAAAAAAATAGTAGAGAAACACGCCAAAAGTTTAAAACTTAAGTTTTTTTCTCCCCGTGGACGAAGTTAACTTCTGGGTGGTAACGGTGTTTATTTTGCGCAAGTCTTTGCAGCCCAGGCTTTCTGATGGTGATATTGTGAGGGGTGCAATGGCGTGTAGATCTACTAAGGTATTCCGGTAATTTACAGTTGCACGACACGCTGATTGCATGGACCGCACGTTAAATAAACACAAAGGCACCATTAGTGAGCAAACTCACCATTAGTGAGCAAACTCGTACTACGGATTTTCTAGAACTACAGCATTATTTGGCAATTCATATTCTGCAAAATATCGCTGGTGCGTTCAGCGCCAAACGAAATCGTATGCGGTCTGTTGCACAGTCGCGGTTGATAGCAGTCGGGTGATCAACGGTAGCTTAATTTCAAGGCCGTCTGAGCTTTACTTTCACCAAGTCTCGGTCGACTGTGAACCAGTTCTCGCGCTGCAGCGCAGACGGACTCACGGACAGACTTGCCGTCGCGTCGGTCAGGTACAAGGCGGTGTGTACAGCTCCGTGGCACTAGTGAGCTGCAGGCATGCTTGCTTATTGTCATGCTCGCTGCCTGCATGTCATACTTCCCGCTGATCGATGCATGTAGGACTCAGCGCAGAAACACATTCCATGTCCTACCGTTACCCCGGACACCTCGCAAACAGAGAGAAAAAGTGTGTAGGGACAGCAATATAACGGGTTTTTGGTTTAATCGAAATATTTTTAATGTAGGTAATACCATCAGAACTGTATGCCTTGTTCCTGTCTGCGATTGTATTCGCATCTGTAAATGCACATGATTCCTAGACTAAAGTTTCTATTACAGAAATGATGTCGCCCTCTACAGAACGTCGTCAATATTAGGGCTGTTCCTGCAAAAACATGAACTGTAATAAGTACTTTGTCATTCCGTTTGTAGTGGTGAAGTTGGATCGCAGCCTTCCTGACACACCTTTTGTGGAATTGTTCTCTGAACATTCTTCAACAAACTTTTTCCGTGCGGTTCCAACTTAGAGCTGTCACGTGCGCTTCGAGAATCACTCATTGGTGGTTGGGACTCAGTTACGATCTTTGTATATTCCTTAAGAGTGGGATGGACCCTCGTGTTCTTTGTGAAATAGTTGTTTGCGTAAGTATGCGTACCTCAGTAAATAAATGTTCCGCAAATACGACGTTTTGTCAGAAAAGATAAAAAATAATTATCTATGCCCCTATTTTTTTCATTTTGTCTTATTAAGTGTATTCTTGAGGAGTAAAATTCGTGAAAATGGTCAAATATCGCATTTTTAAAGCTTGTATATGCAGTTTTGTTAAGCGGCAAGAGAAAAGTACATATATACGGGCGTAGTTAAACATGTGGGCTTTTATCGCTGTAATAAAACCTCTATGTTAAATTTGCACAGTACAGCGTTACGACGAAAACACTGCACACCTTGCGCGTAGGAGCGACGCGCAGGTTCATCCCACTGTCAACTCTGTCGCCGCACAACCAGAAATGCAAGGCTGAGCAATTGCTGTAGTTTTCCATGCGGTTAAACTTTCACTAGAATGGCAATATTTTTCCTATTTTGATTGGAAGCTGTGGGCGTGGACGATGATTTCACTGACGTGAAATGTAGTGAAACAGCTACGAAATGATCACCAGGGGAGATAAAGAAGTCCATCAGTCGTTCATTTGTAAGAGCCTGAGATTACAGTTTGTGGAGAATGAGAGAATTATTGGAGCCTTGTTCCTGCCATAGTATGTTACTTTTCCCTTTATTGACGAGGTCACTTGGATCTGTCATGGCGAAGGTTATATATAGTCAATTACCGTGAGGTGCTGAGTGTAGGCCCGTCAGCAGTATAGCTGATTGTCAGCATTTTACGTTTTTACGAATGTATGTACTGTGTGTATGTGTGTGTGTGTCGCGAAGGAATATCAGATTTATTATACGCATTTTGATACTAAATTAAGGCAGACTCAAAGGCTACGCCCCACTCGATCGCTAGTATCATTCATGGTTCCTAACTCCGACCCTAGAGCGCTATATTCTTGCTCGTCTGGAATACTAATAATGTAAAGGTTGTTCACGATAAAGTGAGCACTTTCGAAATCAACCTTAGAAAAAGTCACTGCCCTCACCTGCATATATTTTTACGGTTGCACTGAGTGGTATGCACCTGTATAAAACGTGTTAGTAAACCATATGTGATAACTTAAATTATTTCATTCTCTTTCTGTTTTTTTTTAATACATCGAAGTATAAAAATGAGTAGATCTGTAAAATATTTATTGTTCTAATAATTTCAAACTTTCACTTGACCTACGCACGAATAAAGTGATTAGACCTATGTCAGGTAATTTTACATACGGCGGAATAATACACAACGTGCAAACAAGTAGATCTTAAGCAGGGCTTTCAAAATTGCTCATTTTACCGTGAATAGCCTATACATAATCTAACTACATTTTACTTCCTCCCTCACTTTCACTTAACATTACACTGTCCAGCGTATCTACAGCGAGTTAAGAAGTATTTGGACACGTCCAACAAAGAGAGAAACATGCCTCTATGTTATGTAAAATGTGTCCCTTATATGAAACGTTCCCCATATTTGGATTATGTTGCTATGCTCTTCAAGTGTCATCTTTATGGTTTCCTTTCATTACACTTTTAGCTTTAAACAGAATTAAACATTACATGTTAGCGGAAGTTACTCACAAAATAAGTATTTGGACAGCCGTGTTCGAACCTGTTAACGGATGCGATATGTTGTCTTGGCCCATTGTATTGAGTCATTTGCGACTAAAAACTAATAAAACAATTAGTTAATATTTACACGGTTATATATAATTTAAACAAAGTAATCAAATTATTATGAATGTAAAATATATGTTCAGATATGACCTATGCCTTGACAGTCATCGTTTTCACAAATATTTGTGGGGAAAAGTAAGCTGCGGCGAAACAAAAATTAATCCAATATGGAAGGGATACTGTAGTCAATTCACTGTTACTTCCAATTGTTCTGCAGCCCTGCTAAAGTTCTACTTTCAGACTATCCCTCCGCCTTATGCAAACAAAGCTTAACCGAGGGGCAGTGTAGTAATATTTTGCAAAAGTTCTATTTCTTACTAGTCATTACCAACACACCTACTTTCTCTCTGTTTTATTCGTATTAATTATAAATGAAATATTATAATTTACAGATAAAGTATACTTAAGTAAAAGTTAAATTTCACAAAAAATAAGGCAATTTTATGTTAACATAATAATAAAACGCTTGTGATACATCGCGTATTTAGTAAACAACCAAACAAGTCCTCGGTTTACATCGGGTAATTTTTAAATGTTCTATTCAAAAAGTGTGAAGAAACCGCGAATACACATGTCCTTTAAGTTTACGTGTCTTAAGATTTTTAAATCTAGAGGTTTTATGGGAGCAATGTAGTAACCGTGGCTATTAATTATTTTTGTTAATAAAGTAAGGATTATAAGCCCAGGATTGCTTACCATTGTCGCTGTATTCGTGCAGCTGTGTAATTTAAGAAGTAGCATTTCATTACTACAAATAAACATATCATTAATACAATGTTTGAATGTTATTAAAATATTATACCAGTTAATACACGAAATAACTTGTTAAAAAATGTGGATAATACTGTGGATAATAAAACATTAAGTGTGTTCCACGTGAACTCTGCATGAATGCTTAGTGAACTACATTCCTGCCTGCGCTCCTGCACATAAAAATTGGTGCAGATTTATATAGGGTAAGCTGTAGAGATTATATTGGTTTGTTGGAGTCGTTGATATAATCTGAAACCTCAGGGTCCAGTGGAGAAGTGAATTCGAATGTCGTGGCATATTTTTATGTGGTGCTGTGCTTTATGCTAGTATACTAAAAACTGTCAGATTAGAATTATTTTTTTATTTTTTTATTATTTCCGTTCATTTTCTGTAAAAGTTACCAGAACGAATGGCAGACCATAATTTGCACTCTTACAACTTACTACAAAGAGGTCCTTCCGTTAATAAACTTCGTTTGTGGTATGGGAGGTTAGCAAGTTTGTCAAATGATCGTGGGTTTCTGGCGGACACAATTCGGTAACTCTTGACATAGCTACATGGCAAGAGGATCAGACTGGCCACATTTAGAGCCCAAAATATGGCGTGGCTCTGATTAATTTATTAGAATCGAGTGGTTCGGAGTCAGCTGATACAATGGACGTCCTATCGCAAGTTTGTGCATTAGCTTGCGACGTTAAACCCTTCCTTTATACCTTTAATAATAACCCACAGATAGGCCCGAACCCCATACCTGTATAACGGTTTAAAATGTATCAAAACTTCATCCAACGTTGTCCATTTCAAGTTCATATATGTACTAACTGTTAGCAAATAACTTTGGCTGAGTGTAGTAAACACTAGCCCACAGTATCGCCATACTGTATAAGTTTTTGCATCACGTTATCTTTTTAGTAACAATATAGTGTTAATACCGGAAAGGGAATCACCGGGATGAGAAATGAGTGTCCCTTCCTCGATGTGCAGTTTATAGAAAAATCAAGTAACTTAGTAGAACCTGTCATCAAAATAAACATAAAATGTGTATAACTTGACATTAATTATTTTTTTCCTTTTATTGTTCGGATTATGATAATGAGAAATGATAAAACTACTTACACTATAAACAAATTTATTTTCGTTGCGTGACTAAAGAAACGTAAAGTGTGCGTAACCTTCTACGACACACTCTAGTGCAATCTCTGCTCTTTCTGGAAACGCAGTTAGAAGCTCTCATTACAACCTGTTGTCACAAAGTGAGTGTACACACATTCATGGTGTTACGGGGATGACAAGAGGTGTCACCACTCCGTCCAGCTGTACGTGCAATTCAAACTATTATTAATGTTTATTCTTTAACCTCGCCGTTCTACAAAACTGATTCAAAATCTTCGTTTCATAAATTACTTACTCATTCAGACTCAGTGTACACAATTGTGTAAATAGCCGACAGGAAATATTTTCCTGGCCATGCACTGTGAAGTTCAGTGCCCAGTGATCTTCCGTGTAGCTGATTCGTCAACCGTTCCATACTATCTTAGGTTGTGAGGTTTGCCTTTCTATTTCTCACTGGGTCCTAGTTTCCAGTGAGGCATGCACATCTACGTTGTCACCTTAATGATTAATTAAAAATTGCACGGCTTCTACGAGAGGTGAAATTGAAACACGCCGATTTTGCTCCACGTTTGCTGAGCAGTAGAAAGTCTGTTCACTATGTTCATGTCACCTTTATTAGTGTTCGGACGACGTGCAAAAACCCTATCTATCCGGCCAAGTTCTCGGGTGCGAGATTACAGCTCCGACCTCTCAGGGTACCTAATCAACCAGCAGCTTATGCAGAATTTATTGGTTTTGTTGTCGTGATTTCAGTTTTAAAATTTAAATATTGAGAATGTGACTATAGAAAATTTACATTTGACGAGCTATTTTGTTATTCGTTAGTTGTAAAAAGGCAGGCACGCATTAATATTTTTACATTTTTCTATTTATGATAAAATTATATGTTGATAGTTATGAATTTACGTCTGTACAGCAAGGCAAGGCAATTAGTTAAACTTAAATAATCAAATTGTTTAAGTTTTACTTCACAGTAACTTAAAATTCCCGAGACGCCGCCGGCATCGCAGTGTGACTCGGACAGCAAGTGTGAGAAAAACAACAGAATTCCCAAGGCGCGACAAAATGGCCTGACTAATGCGACATTCCCAATAAAAGCAATAGCGAACATACCTGTCGGTTTCGTGTGCCCCGTTTACTTTTCATCAGTTAAACTCTAATTTGTTTACATTAATATAATTCTATATATATATATATATATATATATATATATATATATATATGTTAAACAGTTTTATTACAATATCAATAATAGCATATTAATTTGTAATCTCTGTGCACGGGTTCTAGTTTACACCGCCTTCCAGGCGTGTAGATTCTCTTCCCCAAGCGTATCTACGAAATCTTACCTTTTTCTCTGTCCCCGAGAATGTAAAAAAATAACCCTTCAAAAAGAGAAGCAGGTTGCCACCCATGACGCTATTACGATCCGTTCCTGCCTTTCTTATCCTCTCTAATAAAACATATTAAAATTGAAACTACCTACTAACATTTTTCCCCCAAGACATTCATCACACTATAATAGTCACTATAATCAAATGAAAATTTGAACCAAGTTTGTACGACAGTTTTAAAAAAAATATATTTAAGTGGTATATTTTATGTCCTGAGATACAACCATGACTCAAAATGGCCCTTTTATAGGTTACAAATGGTTCATATCAATATAGTCTAACACGAAGAGTCTACAAATCAGTGACTGTGATAAAACTAGTACATCAAGATTTTTATCGTCTTGTAACACCGGAAACCATACATTTATGTGGGTCTGAGAGGGTTAAAACTGAGCACAGTATTATTTTCTGTGATACTTCAGTGAAGGCTGTGGAGTCTATCGCTTACGCAGAAAAACTTGGTTGTTTCACGAAGTGTTGAATGAAATGGCAGAGTTTTGGTAAATTTCATTTCTACAGACATCCTCCCTCGGTTGGAATGGAAGACAGTTTGGAGAAGGGAGGCCCCTCGTACCGACAAAAGAGCTCTTGGAACTGCCCGATGTTTGGCGAGCATTACGTCGTTCCTGTCGTCATATTCGGAGCGTCTGCAAGGCGTTGTGGCGTGGAAAAACTCCAGTCTTGTTGGGCGGACTTGTCTTGGGGCGAACGTCGGCCTGGAGCTGCTGCGCACTTACGTCCACGGAGATGAAAGAGGGCGACCAAGCTAGGCTGACTTTGTGCGAACCGGTAATGGACGCACGCTGTAAAGAGTTTCCTGTCCGGGGTGGTTTGGCCGCGGACACGCCTTTTACGACTTCTACTTCTGTCGTATGAGGCCGGGGGGGGGGGGGGGGGCTCATCTCCGTACGCCTCTGGAGGGACAGAGGGAATCAACCGTCTTTTCAATGTACCTTGTCATTATTCCTACGTTCTGTTGCGAAAAAGTATTCAGTGCATGGAGTTGATGAAGAATTGATTAAGGAACAGGATAAAACTCTGTGCTTGTGCGCGCGTGCGTGTGTGCGTGCGTGTGTGTGTATATATATATATATATATATATATATATATATATATATATATATGGCAGTTCTTAGTATGACCACAGTTGCTTGTAACGGGATACAGAAACGATTGCCAGAATATATCCATGATACCTTTGTACCTTTAGTGATATGAGAAGATACAAGTACGCATCGTAACGCTATAGTACTGTTACGCGTCGCAGCTGGCGCCGGGAGACTGTCCGGCGCTGTGGGGGTGACTCACCTCGACTTTCCCCTCCGCTCGGAACTACGCGCTCGCTGCTCCCACTGAATTTAGAGAGAGAGGAAATTGTAAATGCTATTCACGATAAAGTGACCACTTTTGAAATCAACCTGAGAAAAAAGTCAGTACTCCTGCCTGCATATATCTAAACGTATACAATGAGTGGTATGCACCCAGTAAAGTTCGTGACGATGGCTGGAAAGTAGTTCCATATCTTAACGTCAAGTAAGAAGTGTTAGGTAACCATTTGTGATAACTTAAATCATTTCTTTCATTTCCTGATTTTTTAATGCATGGAAGTGTAAAAATGAATAGTTTTGTAAGATGTTTACTTTTCTAATAATTCCACATTTTCACTGGACCGATGCATGAATAAAGTGATGAGGTATGGACCTCATGGCATTGTTAATTTTACATAAGGCGGAAGAATACACAAGTGCATACAAATAGATCTTAAGCAGGGCTTTCAAAAGTGCTAATTTTACCGTGAACAGCCTATAACACTGGCGTCAGAAGTGGCCTCCAATTTATAAATAAATAATACATAAAAAAGTGTTATAGGATATTACAAAATTAATCCTGTCAGTTAATATCACAAATTTTTGTAGAATTAGGCCAAGGGATTGTTTTGAAATCTTGCATGTAAACTAGGAAAATGTTGGCAGACATGGAAGCACTCCGCGCTTTGATTATTCGAGAGTTTAAGTGGTCAGATAAATAGCAAAATAGATACTGTAAATAATCAGATTAGTTTACTAGGATTCTCAAGTATTCCGTAATATTCAAATGTTGGTTGCCCAGACCTTCGGCGATTTCCTGCGGTATTAAAACAAATAAATGCTTTCTCGATAATGTGAGCACTTTTGAAATTAACCTTAGAAAAATGTTACTGCTCATACCTGCATATACATATTTTAATAGGCAAACAGAATGACATGCATCCAGTAAAGCTGGTAACAATGAATGGAAAGTAGTTCCGTATCTTAATGTGGAATAAAAAGTGTCTTGTAACCATTGTGATAATTTTAGTTATTCCTTTCACTTTTTTTTATTTTAATGTATCGAAGTGTAAAAATGAGATTTGCTAAATATTTACTTTGTAATAGCACCGAATTTTCACTTGACCGACGCATGAATAAAGTAATAAGGCCCATGGTAACGTTAATTTTACATAAAGCAGAAGAAGATACAACGTGCATGCAAGTAGATCTTGAGAAGGGCTTTCAGAAGTGCTCAATTTACCGTGAACAGTCTATAAAAAGAACGTAAACTTACGCTCTGTTTGTTTCACCCCAGTGTCCTCGTATACTTTGATTTCTTGTTTGATCCTTAGGCGTAAGTCCCAAGTACGTTCAAACAACATTGCACAATCAGTAGCGCGCGAAACACTGCTTTGTTTCGCAAGCTAGGACGTGTTCAAGCGTGCACAATAAGTAGTAGTACAGCATGCGTCTATACGTTATTGGACTACAGTCTCCTCGTTGGCCTTCTTATTAAATCGTTTGATTGTAAAATACGTACACGTTTGCAGCACGGTTATAAGTATTTTCTTTTAATTCTTTATGATTCCTCAGGCTACAGTAAATATGAGAGACTCTTAGTTATGATTCTGTTGTTACCCACAGTGTTATTAGCCGAGCTGTTTTAGGCGTGGATGTTTTTAAGTGATCTAACCTTCGTATTATACAAATTCTACATAAAGTTACGTGTTGAGAATACACGTAAACTTTTTTTTTTTCGTAGAATTCCGAATGTATGCGACATTGTGGCGTCTGAATAATTCCGTATATCTACATTCTACAGTGAAAATTGCTCCAAGGAAGTGAAAAATGACTACAAGATATTGAAAGCTGTTTCACTTGAGTCGTCGACATCGTAATGACTTTATATATTACATTTGCAGTATTCCAATGCTCCGGGTACTAAGCCCCAAAGCCGTCTATTGATTTAGCAGCTTAGGTTAATTTTCAGAGTAACAATTCAGATATTTTGTTTTACAGCTTCAGTTTTAGTCTACAGAATCATGTAACGAAAATTCTTCTTCTTGTGCGTGTGTGTGTGTGTGTGTGCGCGCGCGTCACTAAATTGTTTTGGACACGTACACCGATTTTCACCAAGGGAGTCACGTATTGTACTTCGTTAAGGACATGTGACCAAGCAGGATTATTATATTCAAAATAGTGGCAATTTTTCAGTTTTCGGGAATACGTCATATCGTAGAAACCGTTTAACCGATTTGAACTAAAAATGGTATATTGACAGTTAACACTGTTAGTATTAAATCCAGAAATTCGTGTCTTAGATAGCCCGCCATTTTGAAAGATAGAGCCACCTAAATGATAAGGCACTTACTTTCAAAATGGCGGCTTTATATATATTTTAGGTTGGTTCCGTGTTCACCTAACTATTAGGCTAATTGGAATGAAACCTTGCGTACTGGGAGTCCATATATATCATATTCAAGAAATCTCAAAACATTTGACATGTTATAATACTACAATACACACAGCAAGTTTTAAAATTTGCTATTGGATAAGGTAATTTTTTTAAAAGTCTGCCTCTTTATACTTCAGTGTTATGTCCGCGAAACACAACTTGACATGCTGCTAGTTATTATTGTGTGAACTAAATGCACTAATTAATAACATCTTTAGCTCGCAATGTAAACTTTTCATACTTTAGACTTTATTTATATATTTGAATTAAAAATAGTCAAATTCTCAAACTCAAACTCGTCTGTGATTTTCACGAACTGTAAAACAAATATGCATATGCAGTAATGCAGATAGTGATTTTATAAAGTAAACCGTATTGACAAGGTGCGTGGTCACCTTATTGAATTTTAAACAATTTTTAAAACTACTGATAATTTTGTCTCATTTCGTGGGTATTTTATGTTTCCCACGCATTTAGCCCCGAGTGTTGAGATAAGATAGTAGTGACTGTTCCTAACAGTCACATTCTGTCGACTCTTTCTTGCTTGTGTGATCGAACTGAATGCATTCATAAACCAGTGCTCACACAACGCAAGACGTACATATATATATATATATATATATATATATATATATATATATATATATATATATATATATATATATATATATATATATATATATATAATTCAATATTCCGTAAACTTGGGGGGGAAAAAATTCACAGCTGCTCGTGCGGAAAAAAAAATAATTTTCTACAAAGTTGGTTCTGATGGGTTGTTCACGGTAAACTGAGTACTTTTGAAAGCCCTGCTCGAAGATCCACTTTTATGCACATTGCGTATTCTTCCGCCTTATGTAACATTAACAGTGGCAAGGGCCTCATCACTTTATCCATGCGTCGGTCCAATAAAACTGGGAAATTATAAGAAAAGTAAATATTTCACAATCGTGCTCATTTTTATACTTCGATACATTAAAAAAATCAGAAAGCGAAAGAAATTACTTAAGGTATCACAAATGGTCACCTAACTCCTTTTATTCGACGTTAAGGCATGTAACTGTTTTCCATCAATCGTTATCAACTTTACTCTGTGCGTCCGTCAGAAAAAAATGCATATGCACACATATATACATATATATGCATATGCATATCTATCTATGCATATATATGCATATCTATCCATCTCTCTATCTATCTATCACATTTACAGAAAGTACCCGTAAAAAAGAATCCAGAAATTTTCGTAAAAATTCGAGCACTCCGTAATCAATGCAAGTATACGAATTCTTCGTATATTTCACGGAAACGTCCGTATTAATACTTTTACTTCGTAACGTAAATATACGAATTCTTCGTATATTTTACGGAAGTATTAGAATTATATTAAAAAATACAATGTGTATTAGTACTGCTAACTTTTTTATTACCTATATCCTTTGATGAATGGTATCCGAAATCTTAACTCTAAAATCCACGATTCTTGCCGGAGGGTGGGGCGCGAACCACGGACGTCTATCACAGTAGGCCGATGCGCTCTCCATTACACCACGAAGACTACATGATTATAGAAGTGAATCTTAATGTGTTGCAGAATTGCTTCTGGGCGCTGATATTTCGGAACACACCTCGGAAACATAATAAAAGTTGCATTACTTTAAATCTAGTTTATGTTTATAACAAGGGCAGTATAGCACGAACGTTTTGAAACACTATGAAATGTCACTGGAATTAATCCATATTGACAATAGGGACGCAAAAAATATAAATAAAACTTCTACATACCTTCAGAAACAGGTAAAAACTGTTAAAAATTTATCCAGAAGTGTCCGTAAACTCTCCGTATAATTACGGACACTTTGGTTTTCAGAAACGGACTTTGCGTAAATTTCACGGAACATCGCCGTTAATTTCCAAGTTAGTTTTATGCACTTTCCGTTTAAAATAAAAAGAGATAATGAAAATGTCTAATTTTCGTTATGTGGGTGTTCTACCGTGTATAAATATGATATTAATAAAGTTAAAATATTTTGTACTTAAGCGAGGTTTGAACTCGAGTCAATAAATGAACAGTCCACGACTCTAACCATTTTCTTTTTTTATTACAAAAATAGATTTATTATCACACACGATATACAGAGGCGTTTACCCTTAACCTATTATATACAGTACACATTCAACCCACAATATAAACAATAACAAAATACTCAATAAAATATCTACACAATTCTTACATAGAGGCACAAAACGATATGAACATTTGGTGAACTGGTTTTACTGACAAAGTCGATGAACACAAAAAATTATTTAACGTGAGGAGCAGCGCACGGCGTACACCCCGACACGTGACACTGACTTATAACACTACCACCTATCGACGATTACTACTGGAACATTAAATTGTACACTTGTAAGGACCGAGGGGTGGGCAGCGCACGGCGTACACCCAACCTCGGTACCCAACCAACACGCACTTCCTGTAGGCGTGAACGTCAGAATGAAAATAAAAAATTGCCGTACCACTGACGCAATGTGCCACGCCGCGCCATGTTCCACCTATCTTGACGAAGAAGCTGGACAAAGTCTTGAACTGTCACCGGTTTCGAATGGTCCACCAAAAAACCGATCGCATGAAGTATATACCAGGCCGCAGCTCTTCGTCGAACAGAGGGGAAGGTGAAGAAATCGCAATGAAGCATGTGCGTGTCGCTGACATCTCCACGTTCATCGCGAATTATTTTTCGTACTCGTACGCGACACCACTGCCAGATGGGAGCTGCATAAACACAGGAAATTACCCTATGAAGGGCCGTGTCGGTGTTGCCACACAGCGGGCATATAGGGTCAGCTGTCAGGTGAATGCTGTATTTACGCTGCTGAGTTGCCACGATATTATTGTATAAGCCGAATGCTGCAGCTCGAAGATCCGAGGAAAGGTTAGGATCGGCAAGTATTTCCCATGGGCGCCTCCAACGGATGGTTGGGGTGCGATTCACAACATATGGTATGACAGCCGAGGTTTTGAAGCCCGAATGTACAAATATCTCGCTGATGCGACTGTCCCTTCCGGTAAGTGTTCTACTAGAGTTGCGAGTGCTTTCTTTGCCTGACGGTATTGAAGTGGCATGCGTCTAACTTCAGACCACATCATTTTCTGTATTGCTGCGTAAATGTCCTCTGGGCGCATAATTGTTGCAATTGCTGAAGACTAATATAAGGCCTCACACTTTAAAACGTGATTAATTAGACTCAGGCCTCCGTCTTGCAAGGAAAGATAAAGTTGCGGCCTAGATAATTTAAATATATAAGATTTCCACAACATGCGGCCAACAATCTGTAGTATTTGTGCACTTTGTTGACGAGGTAGTGGGAATATATGTCACACGTACCACAGCTTCGCAAGTAAGAATACATTTATTAAAGTAACCCTCTGTATAATATTTGTACGACGATAATTCATTTCTATTTGACGAGCACGGAGTTGATTTATTGCCATGTTCCAATTATAATGCAACATAAGAGTGGCGTCTGCGTGGAAGTATATGCCCAATATTTTCACAGTTTAGGCCCTCCGAAAGGGAAAAACGTCGTCAAATGGCTCGCTGGTCGCTCTGAGCTCCAGTACGGCAGTTTTATTAACATTCGCTCGCAGATTAGAGACACTGCGAAAAAGGTCCAGACATTCTGCCGTCTCTGCAATTTCCCGCTCTGAACGAACGACACATGTGATGTCATCAGCATAGGCATTTAATTTAAAGGACAGGTTCGCTACGGGGAATCCTTGCAAGCGGGTACTGAGCATTCTGCACAGAGGTTCAATGGTGATAGTAAATAAAATCATGGATAGCGGGCATCCTTGTCGAACTGAACTCTCGATGTTAATTGGTGGGGTAAGGAATCCATTAACCAACAGCCGTGCCCAAATTCCGATACACACCATCCGCACCCACTGTACTGCATTGGCTGGAAAATCGAAATGATGCATAACATGAAGTAAAAATTTATGATCGACTTTATTGAATGCCTTATCTATATCAATACTCAAGATGGCCATTTTACTGTGTTGTATTGACGAAAGTAATTGAATGTCCCTTAGGGCAAGCACGCCTTGTAAAATGGAACGTCCTGGAACAGTACATGTCTGGCCGGGACCAATAATATGTGACAATTCCTTGGTTAATCTGGTCGCACAAAACCGAGCAATTATTTTTTAATCGGCACGTAAAAGTGTAATTGGCCTATAATCTGCGGGTTTAAGTGGACAGGATATTTTGGGTATAAGAACAATTATCCCTTCTTTATGAGACTTGCATAACTCCCCTCTTTCAAGCACATCACTAACAACTTCGCAGAAGTCGGTGCCAATAATATCCCAATAAGTTTTGTAAAATTCGTATGGAATACCGTCAATACCAGGAGATTTTTTTTGATGGCAATTGCTGTATTATTGTATTAACTTCCGCATCTAAACATGGCGCCTCCATGCCCGTCTTGCTGTCAAAGCTAACTTTGTTTTCACAACCCTGCAAAACCGACGGAAGCATAGCGTCGTCCGTGTCTTGTTTCGAGTATAAATTTGCAAAGTAACTGCAAAGCGTTTGCACTATTTCCGGCCGGTTCCGAACAATATCGCCATCACTGTCAGTAAGCTGGTTGATAACCTTGCGTCGTATTTGCTGTTTTTCCTTAATGATACTAAACATGCTAAATTTCTCTTCTGCGAATAGACTTTTATCATTATATGACGATTTTTAAACTGTTCACTCATTAAGTGCATAAGCTTCTGTTTCGTGTCTCTAATACGTGGAGTTACGTGTGCACCATTGTTTGCCTGCAGGTGAAGTTCGTGTAGCATACGTTCGTAGAATGCACGTGTTCCCCTACGTTCTTCTCCCAGTCGGTACGCATGCCTTTTAAAAATCCTCATGACGTTCGGTTTTACACACATATCCCACCACATCGCCACAGAGGGGGAACTGGTATTGTTTGCTATGCCAACGTTCCCAATTAGCTAGGAAGTCCTCTTTTACTTCTGAGCTGTCTAATAAAGACGTATTTAGACGCCATGTTCCTCTGCCAAACCGTGTTACATTCGCAAACTTTTCGTACGTAAATATCACTGGAGAGTGATCGCTACCGGAAGAACGTCATATCGATGCACCTTATGTATATGCTGTTTTTTTCATGTAGAATCGGTCAATCCTAGACCGACTCTGTGAAGTCACATAGGTGTAATGAATTCCTTGGATGTTAGATGCAACATCACTCAAGTCTAAGCGAGTTATTAAAGTAGATAGGGCAGCATTAGTAGGATAGATGCCACCCTGATGATCATGGGGGTGAACTATGCAGTTGAAATATCCACCGAGTATGAACTGATTACAGGGTGGATGGAAAAACGTAATAAAATCCACGGAGAAAAACTGATTTCTTTCATATCTCGCTTGGGAGTCGGAGGGAGCATAAACATTGACTAGCGACACATCGTTTATTCGGCCTAACATCACTCGGCCTGACGGGTGGTAGCGCAGGTCTTCAAGTTCCAGCCCCGCACGTGTAATAATCGCCGTCCCCGGACACCAACGTTTGTATACACATTGAAGGTATGAAACCCTATAAAATCTTGAATCGCTACTTCTTGCAAGAATGCAATGTCAACTGCCTGTGTTCGAATCAATGTCTCTAGCGCCGCCAATCGCGCACTGGCCGAGACTGCACAAATATTTAAAGTTAAAATTGTCAATAACTCTATCATGTGTGCCTAAAAAATGTAGTGATAGTATCAGAGAGAAGGAAATGGAAAGGTGGACAAAGAAAAATGGGGGCCGGTAATAGGGCATACAGGTGGGGATGCACACATGTGCCGGTCGTATTGTTAGTTAGTTGGGTTATCAGGACGTTCTTGGTTAGAGTTACCCATTTTATTTATAACGGCCTTTGCTAGTTCGAAAGATTCCTTCCTGTCTTGTAGCTGTGATCGTTCACTCTGCGATAACACCTTCGCTTTGCGAACAGGACTCGCTCTTGTGGCGCGGGCGTCACGTTCGTAAGGTCTCTTTTCTCTTACGGACATATTTTCATCCGCAGTTGTTACATGCTCCCGTCGTGTGGTTGCATTGTTTACGCGCTCCGCGTCCATGCTGTCCACCCATGAAGCAGAGGACACTGGAATGTGTAGCGGCGAGACATCCTGTGTGTGTGGTGGTAGCCCTGCGCGAGCAGTAACAGTATTTTGAGCCGCCTCCACGTGTATCTGGCGTTGTGCGGTCACTAAGATGAGTCACTGACAGGTGTTTGTACTGGACCTTGCTGCTTGCGTCTGCGAAGTGGTGGGTAATCCGCTCGGGGTGAGTGGAGGGCAGGGGTGGACAGTATAGGCGTGTCAGCTGCGAGATTTTCCGTTGCTCTATTCATCCCCCAGCGGCGTATTGCACGTGCGTCCTTTTTTTTGCAAACTAGGACACGCAATTCGTTCAGTTCGTGGTTGTCCGGGATATATCATTACAGCCCGAAAGCTGTCAACTGAAACGTAAGATGGAATGTATTTTTATTTCCATCTTTGCCATGCGTACTCCCGTTTTTACTTCGAATTTGTATTTATGATTCCATACTTCATCTTGGTATGTAAGAAGTCGACCATACTTCACTAACTCCGCCTGAATTTTTTGGTTGTCTATTTATATAGGTAAATTTAGAATTCTTACCAGTTTTAAGTTGTCGAAAGCTTGTTCGATGGTGACGTTGATCCTTTCCTGGTCTGCGGTGGCTGAAGTTGACTGGCCGTTGGTGCGACGCAGTATCGCTTCACAACGTCTAGAGGAAACAAGTTTTAAAAACAAACAGTTTCTGGTGCCCATCCAGTTGAATAGCTTCAATTAGATCTTCTGTTACAGTTAAAACCGTATCAATCCATTCATGTATTTTCATGGCCGAAAGTCGTTTGGCAAACACGATATGCAAGGTATTCACGCGCACATTAGACATGTTGGACAAACCTAGACGTGACTGACACTAATATAGAACTATTACTACGCGCGTCGGAACAGAGCCCGGTTTAAGAGCGCGGGGCGACAGAACTCCGCACATCGGACGCGATGTTTACTCCGCCGCTGCTCGACCACGACTGCCCATTCACCTACAACTCTCACTTGAAAATTGTGGTATAACTTTTATGTTTGAGTACAGACGCCTGATGTTATTTTTTTATGTTTGAAAGAATAGGTCATGACAGGCGCGTGGATAACCTTAACTGCCGCAGAAACGATAATTTTCTTGTTACAGTGGCGAAGAAAGCTTCGTGTAGAATCGGCATTGTTCGTCCCCTTAACTCGAAGCCAAAGGGAATATGCACACTCCGTATTTTGTATTTACGGACTTAACTCCGTGTCTCGTCATTACGGATTGCCTTTCCGTATATACACTGCACATTTCCGTAAAACATTCCGTAAATATACGGAAATTTTTAAGTGAGGTAGGAGAAATGACTTCTAAGGTTTATTTCAAAAGTGCTCACTTTATCGTGAACAGCCTTCACATTTTACGCTTTCCTAACCTGTAAGGAGATGGGAAGCCGTTTAGGCTTATAATGCAGATAGAATCCTGTTTTGAAGTGCATTCCTAGAAAATTGTGTAAAATGGTTTAAACAAATTGTTATAACGGTTTCCCATGATGTTTTGCTTATGAAATCTTTGAGGGAAGGGGCCCAGGCCCGTGCACAGGATTTGAAAATGACAGCTGGTATTCTGATAGCGATAAAGATATATTAACTTTGCCTTCAGTTTTCAAAATGGACATAATTTTCTGATATTGCCAAGTTATATAAACATTCGGACCACCAAATATCATCACTGCTAGAGGATAATTTAAACTGAGACTGGCTCAGTTTATAATTTTTAAAATGCTCTTCTGTTTGATTTCTTGCAATTGCGTGGGAGGAATTTAACCCCCAAAAAGCACCCCCTTTCCGTGCGCACGGTTCTGATGGGGATCCTACACCAACAACTGTAACCGAATGGCTTGCTTTTGTGACCAAATTCATGGTATGGGCGAATTTTTTCCAATTGTAATTACACTACATTCGTTTCACGTTCATCAGCAATGCGATAAAACAACATACTGATACGCGTTCGCTGCATTGCATCGCCTGAGAGAGCGGACATGTGTAAAGGTCAAGCATGTAACCTGAGAGCGGGGGGCGAAGACAAAGATCGGCTTACACAGGCTTACCACCATGATAAGCCTTTTGCAGCTCGCGCGCTCCTAGCCTTCAGCATATTGAATTTCTGCATTTATCGGAAGAATGTTCTGGTTAATGAACTAGTCGTTTCTCTCAGCGTGACTCGGGTTGCGGTGAACCTTCCAGATAAGGGCCCAGGTATAAGTGCGACGAGCCTCCGAGTGGAGAGTTTTTATGAGAGTCCGGAGTTTGGGTGGTTGTACCACCTTAAGCGAGGGAATACGAGCCAGAAGAACGACTGGCGCCGGAAGTAACCAGCGGGAGGGAAATCTGTGACTGCGGGCATCGGTGCAGTGAAGGGTGCGACTGGCAGACTGGACTATTGGACTGAATGCATGAGTGAAACACATTTAAAATGATGGCAACAAACAAACTGCACGTTTTCTAATGATAAGTGTGAGTTAATTGACTAATCAAACAGAGACATTGAGAAAAACTTCTATTGTAGTTGTGATAGACATTAAATATTGCGCTCACTGAGAATTAAAAAGAGGAATGGTGGATATAGGTAATTTTATGTTGTAAATAATACCTGTGTGAATAAATTAAAAATCAAATTTAGTAATTTTATATTTATTAAGACGTCCATCCCTCACGAACATCAGAATCTGACCTTAACTTTCGGAGGAAATATAACCGGGCGTTAATTAGAAGTAGCTTACCTCAACTCTGTTACTTATAAGATAGCTATTGTACATCATCAACAATTACAGGGGACTTATCTTCGTCAAGGTTAACTTTTTCTAGGTAACTTTCCTTTTATTGTTTTTTTCTTCCCTGCTCTTCATCGAGTGGAAAGTTGCTATGTATTATTTCAGGGGTTGACTTTGAAGTCCTTTTTATAGTTAGACTTTGAAGATAGTCTCACAAATCAGTTTTAAGATCGATCCTGGTAAACGTAGCGGTAGGCTTGGTATAGGCCGTTCATGATAAAGTGAGCACTTTTGAAAGCCCTGCTAAAATTCTACTTTCTCGCCCATTATGTATCCTTCCACCACGTGTAAACAAACGTTGGCATGTGATTGCCACATGTTAATAAACTGAATGTTTATATTTTAGGACTGCTAAATGTAACATGTATATTATATATGAAACATGTAACATATATTATGTATATAACACATGATATGTATAATGTATATGTATAGTCCATTCCCCATCGGAAGCAACTTTCTCGGGCCTGCAAATAGATATTTATCTATTTGCAGGCCCGTTTTGTATCCTTCCGCCAAATGTAAACAAACATTGCCATGTGACTGCCATGTAGCATCTTTCAAAATCAATGTTTACATGCCATTGTGTGTGTACATGTGTTCGTATACTTTCGCTACACCAAAAATAAACATTGAAATGTGACTTCTACTTTTATACCTGTCAAATGTGTTGTTTATTGTTTACAGCTTTTCAAAGAATTCTGTCATATTTCAAAAACCATTTCGTACGAATATTCACAGTTTAGGCCTATAACATTATTTAGGTCAGCTTTATGAAGTTTTAAAAATGCGCGAATTAATGATAGTTCTTACGGTTACGTTACATTAACATATTTGTTTTCCACGACATAGCACATTACACGTAATGCACGTTAATATTTTGCCGCGACTGTGTTAAACACTGTTACAACTGCGGGGTAATGAACTGTAGTATTTAACTTTTTGTTATTGATATGTGTTGGGTTATGTCTTTAACAGGGCGGCCTCAGTTCGAATAACGAAGGAAAGAGAGTCCAACGAAAAAGCGACATTAAAATCAAGCATGCTACTCGTGTCGCTCATTTTTGTTATAGAAACTTAAAATATAGCAGTGAAAATGCACTCAAATAAGCCTGCCGTAACTTTTATTCCACTCATATTTATATGTATTGCTACTTACTGTGTATTAGGTATGTTGACATTTATTGGGGCTGGGGTTGGTTATTTTGTTGGGATTGGTGGTAAATCACGTTACACGACTGTGTTTCAAACACCCAGGTCAAAGGTACAACGTTGTGACAAATAAATATACGTGGATGTAAATAAATAACTTCGTTATAAAAACAGTTCACATTTAAAACGTATAAATAGATTACATCAAATATTTAAAATCACGCACACACAGATCAAGTGTAACTATCACTAAACAGCCACTCCACGCTATTTCACATGCAGCGGTTAACGACACATACCTTAACAGTATATTTATTACTGCCGTGGAAACACAGATTTATCACAACATCGTAACTTGCTTAGGTAGGTTTAAAAACCGCAACGTCTACAAATGTGGTGTGATAATTTGAAGTATTTTTCGGAGTAAGTATAATTTATGCTTCGTTTTGGAAAACAACAATACGCCATGTTATGGCTCGCCACGTCTGCCAACTTCACTTTATTTCTGCCCCACCCTCATATCTAAATATATTAAAATATGTATTCAAACATTAAAATCTCTTTTCAGTTGTAAATTACAAATTCAAAAATCATTGTTTTGCTGTAGTAAGTATGAAATATGCTACAATTGAAAACAGGTACACTTTTTACCGCGTACTAGCGAAGTGAAATTTCCCGAGTGTTAAAGAAACAATGACAGAGAGAGAGAGCGACATAGTTCGCTCAGCAGACAGTTTCTTCAAAATAGCTCTCGCTCGATAAAGAACACCTTACCATTACGGCCTACTCACAATATTTTCCGCTGTTAATTTAAACTGTAAAAATGATTTATGTTGCCATCCGGCCGGCCTAAATATTTAAATATTACAGTAGGCACCGTTTAATTTACAAATAGTATACTAAAAAACTAGGTTAAAATAATATTTTAACTGTGAACTATTTCTTATCGGCCGTTGCTAACACGTTGCTGCCCTCGCTGTTGTTAATTCATATTTAAAAAGAAATAAATATTACAAGTTATACAAGTATTAAGGTAAAGATTCATTTATTCAATAATACAGTACTCTACAGTTAATAACCATAGTGTTATATATTTGTGAAATACAGGTTATTCAAAAACAGGTTGATATGTTTTGCCTAGAGTGTTTTTTCATAGGTTGATTTTCATAAGTCTCTCTCTCTCTCTCTCTCTCTCTCTCTCTCTCTCTCTCTCTCTCTCTCTCTCTCTCTCTCCTCTCTCTCTCTCTCTCTATATATATATATATATATATATATATATATATATATATATATATATATATGCCGAGCAAAGAGTACACCACTGCACAGAAGTAGATGGTGCTAATAAACTTAACGTGACGGCACAAATGTGGCAGTATATAAAAATATGTAATATATAAAACTAACATACAAAATATGTGCATGTATATTTACATTTTAAGGATAGTTTTACGTGCACTTTTATAAGAGACAAATATGTTTCAACATAGGCCTATTGCGTATATATATAAAATTAACATAATTTACACTAAAAATATAAACATATCAACAAATGCAATTTCGTATATGTACATAAAGTTTTTTTGACACCGTTACTCTGTGTTCGTACCCTTCTGAGACACTCCAAAAAAAGAACAACATTTATACTGCGAATTGAAGTGGTAAAAGAAGAGAATACCAGGCTTGCAACTGACACCACATTCATTTGTACAAAATAATTCAAAAAAATAATGTATATTATTTATAGTTAAGTGAAATGCCAATCCGGCGATGGCCACATTTCCTGTGTCTCTTGTGGCCCAAATGGGTGTGACATTTCCTTTTTGTCAAACCCACACAGACCTCAAGAAAAAAAATTTACAGATAAAGTGCATGGACTTTCATCATTGTTGTGGTTCCTTCATTACAGTGACTGCAGCAAAACTGAAAACTTAAATTGAGAAAAGTATTTCAAGAAAATTAATATACATACAAAAAATGGTTCATGCGTGCACACACAAAGCTGAAAGGAATGTCTGTTTAATGTAAAACCAATACATATCCACAAGTGAAAGCAAAATGATAACGTAAAGGACAGATTATAAAAGTAATACTTACAGGTAAGTTACTGTTCATAGCGATAAGCACTTGGTTTAACTTACCTTGTTACTATAGCTGTGCATCAATAAACAGCCAATCAGAAACCCCGACACTTACACTATGTTATCAATTGAAAAACTTATTTACAAATCAAGAAAGTGTGTATTTCGACTTCATTCCCCGAGAAGATATTTTCTTTTGTTAATTAATGGATAATCACAACCACGGAAGTATTGTAACGCTTTTAGGTCCTGTTTATAGTAAAAATTTAAATGTAAATAATTCACCATTTAAAAAATGTCTCAGGTCAATAGAAAAAATTTGTTTTTGAAAAAACCCATTACCAACTCTATGTACAGACCTTAATTTCTTCTGTTTAAATGTAGCAACATAAACAAACTAATATTACTATCGTTATATCAATTATAGCCAGGCCACTGTGCTTTTGTGTTTTGTGTGTGCTTATCGCTATAACTGTGAATGTGTTTGGTATGTCAGTTGTAGCTCGGCCCTTATTGAAAGCTAGCTCATACAGCTTCTTTAGAAATACTTAATGTAACACATACACTGCGTAATGTAATCTAACCTTTACAAAACATGCACTCGCAAGTATACAGGAGGTCTGGGAGTCTGGGGTGTTGACTACGACGTGTAATTTACAGTTATATTAAATTTTAATAACTAAAATATTTTTGCGGCCAAAGTGGCAGATATTGCAAACAATTATGCCTACTCAATAAGGCATACTATCTTTGTTCATATTTCTCAAAATGTAGCATGTTGTCTTGTCGAACATCCACTTCGAAATTTAAACGTGGAATTGTTCTATATGCCTAACTGTTGACAATTATTCGTAAATATTTTCTAATTCTTATTACAGCAAGCATTACCAAATAAAACAATTAGGCCTACACTTGCATCACGAAAGAATGTCGGCAGCAAGCACAGCTATAGGTCTATAGTTAACAAAACCAGCTTCAAGATTTTATAGTTTAATTGTTGGAACACCTTTGGTTTAGCATCAAACTGCGACGTTTATGTTGCGTTAACAACAGTAAAATTTAACATTGTAACTTGGAATGAATAACTACATGAACACTAGTTTGAGGTTAGGCCTACATTACAAAATAACACAGTGATTTCAAAACGTGTCAAATTAATGTATAATTATTGACAGGCACATTTGCACTTGTTATCAAGACAGATTTAAAAGAAAGGTTAAACAGATGTGCGTAGGTAGATAGGTACAGATAACTTTTAATATTATCTGTCAAACTTAGGTTATAACATGTACTTCGTAAACTCACATGAATATATTAATGTTGTGTTTCTGCTGTCGTTCATTTACTTTTATTATTGTTATTGAACTTTCCGTTTATAATATCACGTTTCTAACTGTCGATTTATACTTGTTCTTTTTCAACGATTTGCTTCAATAATGCAGCGGCGAAAACACGTAGTAAGAACTGTTCCTGAAAACACATCGTAAAAAAACACATTTACATTTACCTCCGGACAGCAGTTGAAATTTTCATCATTTCTCACCTTGCACGGCTTCATCTCTCCTCGACAAATTAAAGAATAAATACTTTCGGCGAGATTTATATTGTCCTGACGCTGAATATTTGTACGTAGTTTGCTGGAACTCATAACTGTACACGAAATCACCACAACACAATTTAACACTATACAACTTATAATAAAGCAATGCTGATCGCAGGTAAGCTGAAAAATAAATGAGAAATATTAACACACAACTACTTCCAGTTTCCAAATTTGTAGCTTGCCTTGCAACCACTCCACACAAGAAAAGCCAAGCAACAAGCGTGAAGGAACCACAACAACGGACCGTTGGTTTTGACCATTGCGCCGATCACGTGACACTATATAATTATGAGTTGCAGTAAATGCATTATATTTACGCCAATAATTACTTTAAAGTGTATGAAATAAACTTCAAACAACTTAAGTAGCCATAAATTTAAAGATTACATTTGCTTTATCGCGTTATTTCGTAGAACTACGTTTCACATTTCACTGCCAACATAACTGGGTGTGTGGTGACACACATGTTTATACATACGCAGTTGCGGCCGGTGTTTTTTTCTTTCAAATGTCGATTTCTAGAGTGCTCACTTTAATGTGAACGGCCTTTAACAAAACATCACGTGGAATAGGGCAGCAGCTGTGTAACAATCGCGTGTAGTCACAAAATTGTCGTGTGCGTGAAATTATTGTTTTTGCCACGTAACAGTACGTTGAGCAAAGGTATTTTGGTTGTTAATAAGTTTACGAGTTTCAAACATGAATTAAGTTTTTTTTTTTTTTTTAATGCGACTGTGACCCGAGAAAATTTTGTCTCACGCCAGGACCAGGACCCGTAGCGTGTTATGCCTCTGGCGCAAGTGTGCCGCAGTTTGCTAGGGGCGGGAGGGTGCGAGGGAATTACCCCTCTCAACATTTTCCCTCAGGTACATCTAAAAAAATTATTTCCCTGCTATTGAAAGTGATCTACCATCCTGAAGAGTAATACTGTATGATTGAGGGAACGAATATTTCCCACGCACAAATTATAACGATACTTGATATGCCTCTTTCAGATGGAAAATACTGGCAGGATAACACAGAGCCCACAGACGACTAGATATATGTAATGTCAAGAAACAGGTTTTCAATGTAGAGCGACATCTCTAGTCGCCCTCGGTGTACTTAATTCCACATCAGGCGCAGATTGGATACATACTAACACTGCATTTTGTTTACATCTTGTAAGCTAATGCACATTTCCGCCACCATATATCAGCCACTTTGCTGGGAAACATGAATCTCCCGATGTCGTCTTGGGTTCTCTAAAAAGTTGTATTCGTTTCTTGCTATGTAAATATAATGTGCTTAATATCTTCAGGCTGTGTTCAAATCGGCGCTTTTAGTATGTAACGAAACTTACTAAAATACTAAATTACCAAATCGCAGCCATCTTTGAACATGTGAATATCGACGGCGTCAGAATGAACGCTACTAAATACTAATATACTAAATTCAGTGGTGGATCCATGAGGAAGGGGGGTGGGGTGGCTAAGGGAGCATGAGCCTCTCCCTTGTAGCTTGATTTTATACTGGGTAAATTACCGTATTCCAGAAGAAAGTAGAAGTTAATAATTAAGTACTTAAAACACACAGTATTGTAAGAGGACACTCTAAACTAAAGAGTATGTATATAGCCTATCCACTAATTACTGGCATTTATATATTATCATTAAAACTTCTAATTACTGCAAACACGTATTGCACAGAGCCCAACCATCCAGTAGCCCCCCCCCCCTTTTACAATGAGTTTCTATATACGCCACTGACTAAATGGTCAGTACGAACACGGCCTCAGTGTGGATCGGCATCTCAGCCGCGTGGTGGAGGTCCCCCCTATTCCATTCGGGCGGGCCGGAACGCGCTGCTCCCATCTCCTCTCTGCGTTGTGTGTGTGACCTTGACAGTGGGGGCGCGGCGTGGCGTCGGGCGACACGCTCGCTCGCTACACAGACACGCCTTGCCTGCCTCTCATCTTCACTTATACTACTGACCGACGCGACGATGCTCTTCTGTATCCGCCGTCACGTCGGTAAAGGTTTGGATTTGTGGCCGTGGGCATCGGTGGTGCGATGTCGTTAGAGCCCCCCCCCCCCCCCTTTTTAACAACGTTTTTGTGTGTGTGTGTTTGTGCGCGCGCGCCTCCTGAACGTTTGACGAGTTTTCTGGACATTCCATTTTTTTTATTTTTCGTATTATTGACGACCTTTCCTCCGTCGTGATTGCTCACGACTTACTCGTTATTTTTCGAAATGTACCATATTACTGGCTACACGGGCTTCGTTCCTAAGGCCAGGCGCATTTTGTCCCGCACTAGATTCGAGAGACAATTGACCGACGGAGAATGTGAGAAAAGTGTTGCAGCTCAGCACTCCAGGTGGCGTTGATCTTCCTTACTGTAGATTAGACTAAACAAAGTACAAAATAATTCTGACTGTGCAACAGTGTTCTTAGTGACCATCAGACCACACTGTCACATGTAGTATAAAACTCGCCCCCCAACTCCACAACCATGTCATCCATAATCCACAAAAATGGTAGGCGAATAAAAATGATGGCAAAAACTGAATCACTAGCATCATGGTGATAGTACAAGAGGATGACTGTAGAAAGTAATAAAAAAAAAAATCGTTTTTGCTTTTAATTTCTGGGCACTTCTTTTTTGTTTTCATCCACAGCAAGAAAAATACAAACAGGTTTCAAGATACTTAACTGTACAAAATCTATGCAAATATTACATTAAAACATTTACATATTATAATTCCCCAACCTACTAGAAAACCGTATAAAATTTAGGAGTTACAATAAAAATATGCCATTACAAAGAATACATATCTTAGTTACAGAAATATGCACCATTACTTAACTGGCACAATTTTCCTCAATAAATCCTATATTGCGACCAAGACCCCTAGGTGTGACCTCACCCCGAGTGTCAGTTTGCTAGGGTATGTATAGCGAAGTTTTTGCAACCGCCGTCCACCCCAAAACTGTGGAGAACATCCTCGAAATGGAAGCCGTTCTTCGTCCAATTCAATTCAAAGGCGGTGCTGACGTCACAAGGCGATTCCCTCTCAGTCGCCCTAACCGCCGCTAGGTGGAAGGAAACGCCGCGCGCTCAGTATAGTTCCGACCTTCGTCGAAACCACCAAGCACTTGTGCCGTGGAGTCATAACGCCTCCTCTGCTGCCGTCAACGGGCAACATCTTCGAAAACGTAAGTACCTCTGATGGACCTCACTTACATCCTCCCCTCCGAAAGGAACACCAGTGACCCACAACTGCAGGCGAAGAAGTCCCACAGTAAAGGGTGGCCAGCCCTCCTGCAGAACCCAGGGTCCATCCTTGAAGATCAAGGCCTCAACACAACAAAAGAGAAGATACGAGATCAACCCAAAACACCCTATGCAAACTGACACTCGCGTGGGGTTACCTCACAAATCCCTTTTCGCAAAATTCTGAGATTATTAAATCTTACGCACATAGTAATTTAACCCTTCATACATCTTAAACATAATTAAAAAATTAACATGGGACACTAAGATAAAAAAACACACTACGAGATCACACAATAAGACATCATGAGGTATAACACATCCTGTAAGTAATGAAGCTCCAGCATTAATTAGTGGATGCAATAACATCCTTCCCAAGAACATTTCAGCGGGAGTATGCTTGGTGGTGTTACTAACAACATTATTAAAACATAGCATAGGGTTATAAATAATGTCGTCCCAGCATGCGTGGGTATCCATCTGAAAACTTCTCAGGACAATCTTTATGTTACGGTTGAAACATTCCACCAGGTTAGCTTGTGGGTAATATGACGAGGTCTGAACCATCTTAAAATCCAGGAGCAGTGGCAGGGGGGGGGGGGTGCAAAACATGTGTTTTGCCCCTCCACTTTTTGTGTACTCAAGTTTCGAAAAATTAACCCCGTAACATTCCTTCGATTCTACGCCTTCATTAAATCATAAAAAACCAAGCAGTCATGCAAGTTTTTATTTTAGCATGTTGGCCCTCGCAACAATGTGCGCTGCCGACAGAATAGTCCAGTCGTCGAATGCGAGGAAGGGAGCGAGATGGCGATTGACTGGACACAAGTCGCGAGCAGTGCCGTGACTAATCCCCTCCCCTTTGTGCACGCCGTCACACTGGCGCCTCCGCATTATCTACATCCCGTGTATCCAACCAACCTTTTCTTCCAGGTTCTCGCCATTCCGTTTTACAACTTACCCCCAAAACGACCAAAAGTACAAGATTTAGAAATTAGATTTAACAGAACAGATAAATGAGCATAAATTCACTACCAGTCAAGCTCAATTTAACTAGAAATTGCTACAAAATACTGCTCTTCATACCCATTTCATTATCACCCCACACACTCATTTTCTTTTCCAGGACCACACAATTTCAGTCACAATCCACCCCCAAGATGCCACAGCAATCAGAAGAAACCGGGATTTCGTCCAATTAAAATAAACTGCTGCAAAATTAAAATTAGAAGGCAGGCGCACTTGCGAGCAGTTGAGAACCCTGGCGGGGGAAAGCCTGGAGTAGAGAGCAGCAGCCCTAACCCCGGGAGCTTGAGCACGCTTCGCGGGTGCAAGTGTTAGGTGAAGTCTACTGGACAACCCGCACGTGGGTGTGTACAAACGGCACCGGGGTGAAAAACTTTAACGGTGTCGGGGGAGCACCAAGCACTTGTCAGGTACTTGACACCACAGAACTTCACGTCGACTTGTGAGAGCGGGATGCTCGTGCATGCTGCCTCCTGGGTCCGCCGTGGACTAGGGCCAACCTCAACACGTCAAAGCCGCCAAAAAAGTGCCGTTACCGAACCGGGAAGGGTCTGAACGGAAGATACCGGAAAGGCTATGCTGAGTACGGATCGACTGAAATCCCCCCCCCCCCCAGCCTACCCGTCAAGAGGGAGTAAAGGGAGGCTCGAACGGCATCCTGGAATCCCAATAACAGTGTAGGGCTTGGGTGACCCTGGAAAGTCACCCCTCCCCCCCTCGCTGAGGGATCACTGTTATTTTATTACTGTCCAGTTTCTAACCTTTATGAACGTAATGCAATTTTAATTTAATTTATTACAGGTTTTTATGGCGCAGAAAACGTTGAGAGATTTTTTTGTAGCTCGTCGTCCAAAGAGAAGTCGACTAGACGAGACACACGAAAGTGCCGATCCAGATAGCGATCTGTTGATAGAAAAGGAAGGTACGTGCCAAGATCATTTTCAATTTGTTGTTCTCAGAGTCAGACCTCAGTCAACAATCAAGCAGTCAGCTGTGTTAAATGTGAAAAAAAAAATTATTTAATTTATCGAACGATACTACATACATTTCTGTTCAGTTGTATATGTATATCTTAATATCCTCGTTGGCTGAAAAAGATATACCGGAAACTTAGGTTCAGAATTAGCGTAATCAGCTCAACATTCTTATTTTCAAAGGCAGGATCATTAATTAATTAATCACACGATTTGACATAGTTCTAAAAAAAAAAGAGAGCTGCTCCTGAATCTCATAAATGCATGGCTTTACTTAATATTGCTGTATAGTACATCTGACACACTGCTGATTCGTGTCACCATTGGCATTATGTGAATGGAGAATAGTGGGTAACTTTCAAAAATAAAAGCTTTAATGTAAAAACCGTAAAAATAATTTGGAAGTTGTATATATTTCAACTGAAACATATCATACACACGTAGGATAGGTTGGTTTAGGTATTTCGCATTTCTAAAAAAATAAATAAAATGGGTATTGCGTATGTAAATAATGTTCAACCATAAAGTATTACATTTGTAAGAAAAACAACAGTAGGCTTATACTGTGAATAAGTTTTACCGAAACGCTACTTATTAGGTTTTCACAACTGCAGCACATTGACATCCTGCGAAAACTACAATACGAACGCAATACAAACAGTAAATTTTATTTCAAATGAAACTGTAGGAATTGAATATTGCGCACAGGGAACAGCAGCAGCCAGCGTGCCTGAGAGAGGAATAAATGTCGTTGGGAAGGGAACTGAGATGCGTGTGATCAGATAAGCACTTTTAACAGGAGCGCAAAGCTCTCGGACACGCAGACAGTTTAAACAGATAAACAACAGCTCATGTCACACAGCGATAGCCGTACTTGGTACCAGCTCGTTAATCACATGCAAAACAAAACTGCCTCAACGGTGCAAGTTGAAGAAAACTTTGAGAAAAGCCCCACTCTTAAGCCGAAAACCGGTTAAATGAAGCAGTGATAAACAGGAGTTTGCTCTACTTTAATACATTACTTTTTTGATTATTGAAAGTGACATAATTAAAAATTATATTAATTCTACATTTTGTCATACGATTTGAATATTGCTATGCTAAAAACATATTCCCAATTTCAACAGAACATACACAGAACATATTTAGGACGAAATTAGCACTTCACCATTTTACTTCACAGATTATTTACTTTATACATTATACACTAACTACTGTATGATAAAACTTGAAAACAAAGCCTTGATTGTTTTGAATTACGTGTGTATTTGACAGTTGTGTCTGAGCTGTTTATTAATAATAAACTTTATTGGTTTGTTGTAGGTGCATTGCAGCTGAGCAAAACCAATTTAATGAAGGAATGATCAAATCCGATAAACTCCAAGGTGACATCCCAAACAGCGAGGAACTGTCCAGTTGCTGCAATTGTAATGAAGAATCAGCCATCACAGACCTTTTCGTCTCCGGTGACAGCTGGCAGAAAGTGTAATAGCAAGTGGTTTGCCAACCACCAATGGCTTCATTACAATCCATAAAAAGACTGTATCCTCTGCTACACGTGCATCACAGCCTCCCACGTGGTAAGTGAACAAAATACATCATGGTTCCATAGTCTGGAACAAACTTTTATTACGCATGGCTTTAAAAATGGAAAAAGCTACAGAAAAATTTAGAGATTACGAGAAAAGCAGTTTCCACCAGAAAAATGTGCACCTTATATTCAATAGAACTTATGCCACGCCCGTGAATGCCCAGTTGGAAATCGGAATGTCAAAAGAACAGAAATGCACGCAAGTGCTTGCTGACAATTATTAACTCCCTTAGGTATTTGATGTGTACTGGAAATTCTGTTCGTAGCCTTCACCACAGCGAAGGAAACATTATGGGACTTTTGGAGGAGAGGTGTCTAGCTGTACCAGAGCTAAATCAGTGTCTTAAACGACACAACAAATATCTTAGTTCTGACATTTGGAATGAGCTACTTGAAATCATGGCGCACAAATGTGCTTCGCGAAATTGTGAAAAAAATCAAAACTTCTCCATATTTTGGAGTGATTGTTGATAGCACTACCGATGTTCATGGGATGGAACACTTTTCTTTGTGTTTGAGATTTGTTCATCCAGGGTCTTTAGAAGTGAATGAAGTTTTGGTTGGTTTGTATAACCCAGTGGATTCAAGAGGTAAAGCCTTGGCTTCTGCTATACAAGATGCACTGCGCAGGTTGAACCTATCACTAGATAATCTACGAGGGCACTATTTTGATGGTGCTGCGAATATGTCGGGACGAGAAACAGGTGTATAGAAAATACTTATTGATGAACAGGCTAAATCTCTGTATGTGCAAACCACACAGCTGACTTGGCTCTACAGGAAGTAGCAAGAAAGATGGGTGGAATGTGTGACACTCTTTGTCTTGTTAAAGACTCCAGTAAAGTAATACTTGACTCTCTGAAAAGAAGAAATATCTATGCTGACATTGTGCTGCAGCCATGTAATGATAGTGAGGAAGTAGTGTTGGGTCCATATCAACAACTCATTCCTCTTTGTCCAACTCGGTGGTGTGTAAGGATGAAATCTCTGAAAAGATACAAACAACCGTACTCAAATATTCAGAAAACTCTTCAGGCCATCCTTGATGATCCAGGCGCTATTCCTCCACATAAGAAAGCCGCCATCACCAGTATATAGGAAAGCTGAACACATTTGGGTCGATGTTTTACTTGGTTGTCAGTATATAAATATTTAGTCCTTGTGAAAAACTAGTCAGAGCTCTCCAAAGTCCTCAAATAACCGCAACAGGTGCAAAGCAGGCAGCTTGTTTATTAGTCAGCCGAATCGCAACACTTCGTTCTGGCGAAGAATTCGACAGGTTGCTCTATGAAGTGTTTGTGGCAGCACACACACTTGCCCTAGACCATCCCACTGAACCGAAGAATAGAAAGCCACCACGACTCCTGGAACAAATTAACAATACTGCACTCCCAACAAAATTGTCTGCAAAGGATAAGTTTAGGAAGGATTATTTTGAAATATTAGATCTCCTGCCAACGAAGCTTAAAGAGAGATTTGATCAAAAAGGACTCGACACACTTGAAATGTTAGAGGATATTTTACTCTCTGAATTTAAGGGAAATGAACTCTCTGAAGATGACCGTGTAAAAAGACTTTGGTTTCATGCAGATGATTTTGAAATCAATGATCCCCATGCTCAGCTCAAGTTGCTGAAGAATATACCAGGTGATCCACCTTCGTCCTGTGCCTCAGTTGTTGAACAACTAAGTGAAGTCTCTGATACCACAAAAAAATGTCATCTTAAGTGGTGTGGACAATGACTGTGCCAGCCTCAGCTGTTTCATCAGAGCGATCATTTAGTGCGCTCCACCGTTTGAAGACTTATCTGCGGGCCACCATGAAGCAGAAACGTCTAACGCGTGTGATGCTACTTCATGTCCACAAAGAGAGAACTAGTGTAATAAATCTTAATAATGTAATGAGAGAATTTATTTCCCGCAAGGACGAAAGAAAGGCCGTATTTGGGAAAGTAGTGGAGTAAATATTCAGTGTATTTATTGAACACTCGTCGTATGTATTTAGGTTGATACCATGTGATGTTTTAAGTAGCATGTCACTGATCTATGTAATAATGCTATAAACAGATATATATATATTTTTTGCAATTTAAAATTATAAAAATCTATTAACGAAACAATGAACAATGTACATTTAGGTACGCATGCTCAACATGACTTTACATATTACAAATATGGTTTTATTCTTAATACCATTATTGTATGTAAATATATTATTTCATAAGAAATTACGTGTAAATTTTGTTAATTGTTATAATATTTCTCACAGTGTTCTTGACAAAAAATCATATGTCAAACATGTTGCAGTTCGTTTTTAGTGAAACGAACTGTAGACATCGTGCTTATAAATTATGTAAAATCTACTTCAGTCTTCAATGTACTCACGGCTATGGGGTGTTTCAGTTATTAACAATCTGAGAGACGAAAAAAATGTTTAAAATCACTGTGTACATTAACATACCATGAAGTAACACAGATAATAATGCGCGACATGTAATTCGTGGAGAAAAAAAAAGGTATATATAGTCGTGTTCAGAAAAAAATATATTAGTTTCTTGGGTTTGCTCCCCCCCCCCCCCCCCCCGCCCCCCCACCCCCCCACTCAAAAGTTTGCTCCGGTGCACCTGCCCAGGAGAATGTTAGTTCTCTGGATTCATTGGAAAGAAAATAACTGGCATTGTCTGTAGCAGCTACTATAGGAGATCCAAACAAAGAAAATAATTATTGGAAAATTACCTTACACATTTCTACAGATTTATGGTATGGAGGGGAAAGAAAAAACAAAATTTTCTAAAATTATCTACTGCAACTAAAACATGCATGTAACCAGAGGAACTGCAGGGCAGAGAACCCATCATATCGAAATGTACACCCTTTCTCAAGGGTAAGTGGACACTGAACTAGAATATTTTCCTTTTACTGGTTGATTTTTAGGTTTCGCCTGCTGACAGGCCGAACAGCTTCTTAACCGATTTTCAACTTCTTTACGAAAACCAGGCCACGGAAACACATCATAAATACGTGTAATGGTCTTGTCTCTCACTACATGTCCACCAAAGAAGGATTCGTGGTAGTGTGAAAAAATCATGGGCCGCAACTCCATGGGAACAAAAAATTTTAATTTATCTTTCCTGGACCATTCTTCTAAATATCCTTTACACATGGTATACACAGAAACCCCATTTTGATTTTCTGCCATCATGTTTTGAAATTCCCGATCATTCGCCTGTTGCTCTTTGACTGACAAATATTTTAGGGAAATTTTGTAAGGTGTTTGTCCATTCCTCGCTTTCCATTACCTATCCGTTCCTTATTCTGTATACTATTCCCAGACCCAGTTTCTACTAAAATACATGCTGATTCCGTCTGCACCATGTCAAGTTCCTCATCACAAAATATACGTGACAACGCATCTGCCACGACGTGCTCATTACCCTTAATATGACGAATCTCATAATAAAATGAGTCAAACTAATAAACCATCTGGCTAACCGTCCTGCAGGTTTGTTTTTTCATAACAAAAGCCACTTAGAGCCTGATTGTCCTTATACAGATCGAATGAGCTGTGTTCTAAATAATTGGAGAAACATTTCATTCTCCAAACACTCCTTTTCACAGTTCGTTTACCTTCGTTCAGCAGAGGTTAAAAGTTTACTTGCAAAAGCTACCGGCCCCAAGGACTCATTTTTTCTTACTTAATACAACCCCAGTTGTTAGCGTACTAGCATCGTAATGTAAAAAAAAATCTCGTTAAAATCATTAAGTGTAGCACGGGAAGATTAGTAATTTTTTCTTTAAGACTCTGGACAGGAGGGAGACACTAGATAGGGCTTACAATCGCGTTATTTGAAGTAAGTGCCTGTGAAAACACCAACATAGACATTTTACTACTAGAATGAATGATTTTATGGAATATATCTGTTTTTAGTCAAAACTATGAGTGTTTTGTATCTCAAACACACTGATTTAACCATACATTTCAGGTGCTGATTTAGTTACTTAAACGATTAGAAATATTTAATCCGTTTTTTTGCACTGCTTGTACAAGATTGATTGTATTCTGTTGGTCACAATTGGAGGTAACGTGAATATTTAAAAGACAGAGTTAACACAAACAGCACGGTATATATTTAATTATTGCCGAAAAAAAGCATTCGGCAACTCAATGTTGTTAGTCAAGTAGGTTCTACTTAAGCAATTTTAAAACGTCGTTCTAGAACCACTTAAGAATAATGCAAGCTGTAAACATACTGTAAATGCTACCCTGTAAGCCTTTAAAAATTATAAATAAGCTATTTTATTAAACATTGAGTACAACGTGATTATTAACTACTTCAATGAATCGTGTTAATCGCAAAATAATCATTAAAAATTATTATTTTTGTTTTATCATACTAGGTGATTATTTTTCGTGATGCATGTCTGCTGTTGGTATTAATCCAGGCACCTACCACCCACCCACCACCCCTGAAAAAGTCTTCAAAATATGAAAATCGTTACAAAATGGAAGCGTCCGTTCTTGTCTCCTTACTTGCTCTGTGACTCCAGAAAGCAGCCTGTTGCTCAGATCCCCACTTGAACTACACGGTTTTACGTTTCAACATATTTATTGGTTCAGAAATCCTGGAAAAATTTGGAATGAATGTACCATACAGTCCCTAATAGTTAATTCCACCTAAATGATTAACTGCAGAAGTTCAGGTTGTGTGGCAGGTTTGGTAATAAATGCAAAATATTTGTAATTCTCTGGTAAAAAAAATGAAAAGGATGATTTGTACTAAATACATCTTATCACAGGGCAACCCTAAAATGTCTACCCAGCGAATTACTTCGTGTACAAACTCTTGCGTGGATTCGCCAACCAACTGACTACGCTCTAAAATTTTCATTTTATACTTTACAATCGCTACTGGTGACCCTACCAATTTACTTTTGCGAAATGGCCTGGCGGACTACACTGTGAAAACTAGCAGATATTCTTAAGCAAAACTACAGAATACACTACAGTGGCACATATATTCAAGGCTGAAATAGGCCTACTACTTACACTCATCAACAAATTAACTATGTTATACAATGATATAACTCTTAACTGCTGGGATTTTCTGAGCCAAAATAGGTGGAAAATTTTTGAGGATTTAAAAAAAGTAAAAGGACTCGCCCACATCGTCAGCACCGACGCCATATTCACGCAGACGCCCTCTAACTTGTTGCCTCAAAATTTCGATGCCGTCCTTCGACGAAAACGCAACGCCTGCATCTCTAAGTAGAGCCTGTAACGACTCCTTTGACGATTGTTGCGCCCAAGCGCAGAGTGGCGCAGAGAATATATACATGCAACAGAGGGTTCTTAGTGACCATCAAGCTACTCTGTCATATGTATAAAACTCGCCTCCTACTCCACAGCCATGTCATTTATAATGCACGTAAATCGGAGGTGAATAAAAATGATGGCAAAAAGTGAATCAGTAGCAATATGATGATAGTTAAAGAGGATGACTGTAGAAAGTAAAGAAGTTAATATCCATTTTTATTTTTATTTTCGGGCACTTCTCTCTTTTTGTTTCACTCCGCCCCAAGAAAAATGCAAACAGTTTTCAAGCTAATTAACTTTAGAAAATTTATGCAAATATTACGTTAAAACATTTACATATTATAATTCCCTAAATTACTTAAAATCTGTATAAAATTTAGGGGTTACAACAAAAATTTGCCATTACAAAAAATTTAATTACTTAAATGGCACAATTTTCCCCAATAAATCCTGTATTGAGACTATAGTGAGAAAACCCCCCCCCCCCCCCAAGGTATGACCCCCCCCCCCCTCCTCGAGTGTCAGTTTGCCAGGGCATTTATATCGAAAATTCTTGCAACTGCTGTCGACCCCAAAGCTGTGAAGAATATCCTCGAAACGGAGGTCGATCTTCGTCCAATCCAATTCAAAGGCGGTGCTGGCATCACAAGGGGACTCCCTCTCAGTCGCCCCAGCCGCCGCTAGGTGGATGGAAACGCTGCATAACACAACACGCTCAGTATAGTTCCGGCGCCACCAAGCGCCCGCGTCGTGGAGTCTAACGCCTCCTCGGCTGCCGTCAACTGGCAACGTCTTCGAAAACATAAGTACCCACGATCGACGTGAGGCAGCGTAACTCCGTTACAACTGTTGGAATTAATGTTTATAATAAACTACCTCTATATAAAACAACTATCCAAGTTTGAAATTTAAGAATAATTTCAGGAATTGACTTTTTTTCCTCATCCGTGTTTAACACACACACGCACATAGGATGGATATGAACTCTATCGACAAACTTCGACAGGTGATTTTTCATCAAAAAAGAGGCCAAAAAATAAGTTGCATTTAGTCGTTTAGTAATGCATTATCCAGAAACGGAGAGTTTTGTCTCTCATTCTGGCTTGTTACGAGCGATAAATGTCAGCTTCAGTTACACTTACAAGGGTGGCAACACCCTTCCGAAATAGACCTAGGCTATAGGTTGTATTAATATTTTCGACCTATGTTTGATGAGGTATCACCTCCCGAAGTTTTCGGTAGAGTTCATATCCGCCGTGTATATTAGAATCCAGGTAGGCCATAGCTATTTGTAATAATACCAAGATTTTATTTCAAGTTCATGTAATATTTAAGTCGTTTCGCGAGGGGTAACTCATTCTTGTAGACCGTAGGCTTAGGAAGAAATCATGCGTGTTCATTTTGCTTTGCTGTAACTAGCAGAAAACACGGTATCGGGATTTCTAATTCCGTTGGCGTTAATTCGGTTATAAAGCTTTGGCGGTCGACGAAATTTTGTATTACTTACTCCCTCGCCCCTGCCTCCTTGTGTGATAAATCAGAGTATATTTGTGGTCGAGTGAGTTTCTAGCACACCATTTACATTGTGTTTCAGTGGCAAAGTAAAACTATTACTCGGCGTGGAAAGCATGCCGTATAAAATTCGTATATCGCTTAATGAGTTCAAATTCAGTTTTTTGTACCTTATCCACATGGGCTATTTATACACCTTACGTTATGCTTTTCTAGCACAACATGGCATTTAACCGTTGAATAGATCACCGAGAATTTAGTTAACTTCACCAAGTAACCTGTATCGCAGTTTTATAGGGTTTGCCTTGGATTTTCTCCAGGTATTTATAGCCCACCAGCTATCACGGTATCGTGCCCTATTTATTCTTAAACCAACTTCACACGAACGCCTGCTTTTGCGTGAACGGCTGATAGCTTTATCGTCTGGCCCTGCTTTTAAACTGAGTCGAGAATAACATCCCAGATGCTTATAGAACACAGCTGCCAGTATAAAATAATACAGTGCCAGAGTGTAGCATCTGGTCATGAGTTCTGCTCGTAAACTCGATTACTGAATTCTGTGTGAATCTCGCACACACAGCCGAAAATTTTCTTGGCATTCTAAACATTACAAGTATAAGTTAAAATTTTTCCTGCCACGCTTGATGGAATTAATAGTAACAAGTATGAACTAACGAAGTAAGTGAGCACGATGAATAAGCAGAAAACATACTCGTGGGAATTCAAGACATTGTCATGGCTATAGTATATTTGCAATTTCTTCACATTTTTTGAAAATAAAACCTTTGAAAAATCACATAAATTGATCTATAAATGTGCCTTCTTTTTGTAATGTCGAGACGTTGAGTTTATAACTGGCAACCGTACATTTTGCATATCAGTAGAGGCAAAAATCTTTGTAGTTGTTCATTCACAAAAAAAAATGTCATGATAACAACTGATGTTGGGTAAATTGCATGTGGTGGGAACTGATATTAATTTTGTTTACGTTAAACATATAAAGACTAAAACGACGAAACCACGTGATTGTGTGCTCCGAACTGCCGAGTTATTGACTGTAACAGTGTCTTTATTTCCTTTTATGAATCCAAGCGAATCAGGAACTTATTCTAAAGAGCGAGGAATCAATAATGTTAGTGTCAAGAAACCCAGCATTCCCCTGGAATTTGGGTGTAAAACCACAAGTATGTTGGGCTCGATAATGGCGGCAGCGAAAGTATGTTCGTAGACGACTTACACGATGGGAAGCAGAAAGGCGTGCTGGACAGCAGGCACATAGTAGGCGCAGAAATAGCATCAGCTCGTGCGCGATTATCATGGCTCTTTAAAGCTCTATTAATTGCGTAGTGGCTGGATTTTTCCTTGGGTTGCTCGTTACCCTTTTCCCGGTTCCAGAGTAAGCACGAAGCTTGGGGGAGGAAAGTAAACGAAACGAACAAACAGCTTGTAACGACGGAGTCTGCCGGAACATCACCCGACTTTTTTCTCTCGATATCATTACTGGTAATGAAACATTATCATCGCAACATTAATGGAAGTGGTAATGTTACACATTTATTCTACGTAGACAGATACGTAACGTGATGGGGTTAATTGTTAACAAGATGGAATGTGTAATTTACTTGCAGTGCTGAAATACCTTCACAATAGAAGTGTCAACTACTAGCCATTACGACACTACAAAATGCCTTCACAGCTGGAATTACCCCAGTAAAACACTTAATTACAATAATGAATTACGATTCACTCGTGATTATGATTCGCTCATGATTCACGTGGTGTGGTTCATATGCGCGCGTTCTGGGACATTCTGTATAGGTTATATACTGCGTGCAATAGTCTAACATCAAAATATTTATCATAATTTTCTGTAGTAACATGTACAGGAATTAAATAAGTATCATTAGCTAACTTTACACAGAAAATATCTGATACTAGATATTAATGTGTATTTAAGTTAATCACTCATCCCTCTCTAAATGCTCCCCATCACCACAGTATTCTGTAAGTACATTATAGGCTTTGTTGTGCGCGTACACTTATTGCCATAGCAGTGTCGCCCAGAACACTGCGTCTGCCTAGCGATGTCCGGTCCTCGGTCTGGACTCAGCACGCTCGCTTCGAAACGCGCTCGTTCACTCGCTGGCTCGGGAACAACTGGCCACAACTAGGGTTACCAGAAATCCTAATCTTAATAACATTAAAAATGCTAAAGTTTGTATGTTTATCTGTTACTCAATCACGCCACAACGGCTCAACGGATTTTGATGAAATGTGGTACAGGGGTACATTATATTCTGTATTAGCACATATGGTACTTTTCATCCCGGAAAAACGAACAGTTTCGTAGGGAATATATAAAATATGCCACCAAGCATGAATTTCTGTACACGAGCGTAGCCGCGCGTAACAGCTAGTTCACAATAAAAAAAACGGAGGAAATTTTCAAAAGACGATAATACCATTTCCTTGGCGCCGCACATTATATATATATATATATATGTGTGTGTGTGTGTGTGTGTGTGTGTACACACACGCGCGCGCGCACACGCCCACATACACATACACTGGCAAGTATAAGGCCTGTATTTTTTTTCGCTTATATCTACTCTTAAAAAAGTTAAAAAATAATAGTTCAATCAGTAGACAGCATTCCAAGCAAACTATTTTCAAACTTTTAATTATTAACACAATGACCCTGCGTACCAGGAGAATAAATATTTGCTTACATTACAAAAAAAATAGTTAACACAAAATATGAAATCGAAGTACCAGGAGAATAAAGTTTACATTTGTTTTACCCAACAAAACATTCTTGCACTAACTGCAGTATGAAAAATGAATCTGAATGAGGCATTAAAAAATTCTCATTCGTGATTTACAGGGATTGTCAAAAAACCTATATGCAGTAAACCAAGTAAATTTTGACAATACAGATAAACAAAATTTTTGGCGCACAAAATTGTGAAGGATGGAGATCTTGATAAAAATCCAGTACTTATATTTATTCTCAATAGCAAACGGTCAACCATATGTTATTTACCTGTCTAACCGTCCTATTAACTCTTATTATTTTGCCGTCTAGAACGTTTTCGGCAATCCAAGTTGTTCTGGGTAAAGTAATTGCGACGATGACTACATTCCTGCGTGATAAATGGAGAAATGTGGACTTCGGCTGCGATAAGTTTATCGGCGTTTGCAGCAGCGTCCTTTATGATATGCCGCTCGCTTTCTGTAACAGATACGTGGCTATCAGCCTATCGCTCGCCCGTTCATTCCAAACAAACCATTGACCTGCTGCCGCCGCTATCATATAACTGCTGTCCTTCACTTCCACTCGCTCCCGCGGGATGCGAACCAGCGAGCGCGTAACACTACCCCCTCTTCAAGTCTGTTCGTCCGGAACAGATACTGCAACTTTTGGACCATCGTTAAGAGTGCCAGTCGGTCAATGTGGACAACCTCCGGCTTCGCCCGAGAACCTTGACGAAAAATCCGAAAGACCACATCATTGATCTTCAGAATCCTGTAGGGGCCTTTCCAACATTTCTGTAGCTTCGGGTAGTACTGTTTTCTCCTCTGTGGGTTGTACAGCCACACCAGTTGTACTTCTTGAAATACCTCTCCCAACATTCTTCTATCATACCGCGTCTTCATCCTGTCGCTATTTATTCTGGGATGCTGTCGAATAATATCATGAATGCCAACAAGTCTGTTACGTAATTCGCTGTCATCAGGAGCTGCAGCTTCCTCTTCTGTCGGTCGACCAAACAGTAGGTCACTGGGGAGGCGTAGCTCTATTCCAAACAGCATCCTTGATGGTGTTACCCTTGTCGACTCATGAACTGCTGAGTGGTAAGCAAGAAGAAACAATGGCACCTTTGAATTCCAGTAATTTTGGTTGTTCAAGAGTGTGATTATGCCTCTCGACCATTCTATCCGACTGAGGGTGTAAGGCTGTAGTCCTAGTCTTTTTCATCCCCAGAATTCTCGTCACCTCCTGGAAGACCGCAGCTTCAAAGTTTCTTCCCTGACCCGAATAAAGTTCTAGTGGCACGCCGGCCATGAGTTTATTTTTCTCAATTTGTCATGCAAGAATGTTATCACCATTAACTTTCCCAGAACAACTTCGATTGCCGAGAACGTTCTAGACGACAACCTACTTCTAGTATAAATACCACGTGCGGGTCTCTGCGAAGATAATGATTAAGAGCCGAGAATTTATCGTCTTGTGCGACGTTAAGAGACATTTGAAGATTCCGGAGCAGCGAGGGACGAACTTCAGCGATGTGCGAGAGCGCGTCGGCGAGTTTGTGTGCTGTTTAAGACTGCGGGACTGAGAACTGGTTGCGTGAGTGAAAATATATTCTGGACGATGGAAATATACAGTTTTAACTAAACATGTGGAAATAATTGGAGCAGTTTAAAGGACATTAGCGAAATTAGAGGCTGTGATAAAGACTTTAATTGAAATGGATATTGTAGTTAGTTAAATATTGCGCTTAATAAAAATAATAAGGGTTAATAGAACGTTCGGATTGGTAGATAACAGATGTTCGACTGTTTGTAGGAATGAGAATAAATAAAATTATTGAATTTAGTTATTTTATTTGTGTTACAACCTCCACCCCTCACGAACTCGGATCCATCCCTCAGGCATTCTTGTAACAACACCCATGGCTTCTGGACAGACAATCTGATTCACATCCCCACAAGGAAATATTCTCGGCGGACGAATAAGAAGCGGCAGCTACTGTAAGTCATAACCATGAATAACTGAATGAGACTATTTCAAAAGTGTTTCGATCACCTACGTTAGGCTGCCAAATTTCTGTTACCTTTATTCAAAGAAATCTTCGTATAGCTACTTGTTTGCTGTCTTTAGTTACGCATTATACCGCGGTGTACAAGTCGTGATTTGGGCTAATTTATGCGTAGCGTGAATTAAGTTTTTCATAAAAAAGAAAAAATGGGTTGGTTGGGGAAGAGAAGCGGCATTTAGGCAGTGTTCCTCACCTTCTCTGTTTATGCCGTTGATGCCCCCACTTGATGGCGATTTAGGTATTCCCTAGAAGTTAATTTGAACGAGTCACTTTCTCTATTTTGGTCTCAAGGTGAGCAAAATTGATGCGATTGCAGTTTGAGATAAAGATGAATAACTGGCACATGCGGGCCGATTTTAATTAACTTTATGAGGGAAAGCCCTGTGAGGGTTGACTAATTTTTGAAAACTTATCAGACTGTCACGTGCGCAGCGAACTGATGTTGCCTAACAGTTGATTAATTCAGCAGATGTCTCATTTCTTCATTTCAGATTTTATCTCCGGAGATAATTAAACTAGGGCATATCTAGTGACATTATGAATTATGAAGAAACTTAGGCTTAAAAATTAAACATTCTGGCGTAATTTATGACACCTTTGCTTGTGTGTCGTCTACTTCACTTTTTCAGTCGTAGGTGACGGTAATAGATGACAAGTGCTCGTGTAACGGGGTTTAATAAATATTACTGATGAACTTTGTGTCGAGGAGTGTCCATGAAACTACAATTTTTACTTCCGGTTTTGCTTTGAAATTGATTTGCGTTCTAAAATATTTTAGTAACAGAGTATGTAGTTAAAACGTAAACTCTTTCGTATGTCGTTAATGAAGGTAAGCTGTATCTGAATATTTTGTAATTACAGTTACTACATACGTATTAACCGACATCCAGTCTACTGCAAGCAAAAAAAGTTTATAATGAGGGATGAAATTAAAAATAACTGTAACTGTGTTGACTGACATTCTATTCTCAGTTCTAGGGAATTTAAAATATAGACATGCCTGTATAACACTTTGCTCGCTACATCTCCTTTGTGTGTTTCATGCGTCGAAATCTCATGACAGCCAACACAGACTGTGTGCGTATGTGGAAGAAGAGAAGTTCCTATCTTTAAGAGTGGGATGCACCCCCGCATTTTTTGTGAAATAGTTGTTTGCGTGAGTGAAATAGTTATTTACGCGTATATCGGTAAATAAATGTTCTGCAGATACGACTTTTTGTCAGAAAAGATAAGAAACATCTATGCCCGCATCTTTTTACTTTTGTTATAAGTGTATTCTCGGAGAAAAATATTCGTGAAAATGGTCAGATATCGCATTTTTAAAGTTTTCCTATGCCGTTTAAGAGTCAAGAAAAAAGTACATAGATACGAGCGTTGTTTAATCCGTGGGATTTATTCGCGTGTAATAAATCCCCACAGTTACAGATCTAATTTGCACAGTACAGCGTAACGACGAAACACTGCCCGCCTTGCGCGTGCGTAGGAACGATGAGGTACTAGGCGTGCGTGTTAGTGTCGCCCGTATCGCGCCCTCGCTTCTTGACCCTGGCCTCGGGGTTCCATCCCACTCTTAAATGTTTCCGTGAGGAGGGAATGGCTAGGATGTCGAGAAGTGTCGCTCCACAGGAGAGTGTCGCCACGTGTCTTCAGAACTCCTGCAACGCCACGGGCCACAGTCGGTAGTTTGCTTCCTGCAGCAGGTGTTCTGCATTTTGTGCGCAAAGAACGATTCATGCTTAGGGGGTCACTCTCCTGGTGTTGCATTTATGTTAGATGCAAATCAAAGTGATTGACAGCTAGTGGCTTTTTTGTTTCGGAACCCACGGAATGGCGATAAACCACTCTGCTTTACCTCCCACGTTGTTCAGCGGCGGCAGGCTTTTTTACCTGTAAAATAAATACGAGGTGGTATTTCTCAGTTTCCATACAAAACGCCTAAATATTTTATTTCGATAAATCCATATATATCCGAAAAGAATAGTATCAGGAAGCATACAATTGTGATATGTTATGAACATGCGCCTGTACGCCGAAACGTCTTTCTAAACTTACTGTAGGGTACTCGCACATAACTAATAATAAAACAACTCAACTTTACCCAAATATAAGACGTATTTATTCAACATTCCAAAATCCATTAACTTATTATCACAAATTGTAACAATCAGTTGTCGTTGCAGTAACAAACCATTAAAAATGAAGATCAGGTTAGGTCGAAGGTTAGTGTGAGTACGAATGTTAAGAACTGGTATAAATTTTTATTCTAAACGAAATTTTATCCTAGACACGACACCATTGTCACATAGATTTTTAAACTATTTATATAAGCGTCTGTGGCATCTTAAAATGGTTTTCACATGTCCCAGTTCCATCCGGTAGCTTCCATAAGAATTTCTTAGAAAGTATGTTCGTAGAAAATAAAATAAGTTGACATCAATGCACAAAAATTGCAGTACGTTAGCTATGTAATCTATTCATGGTTTCTTCATACTTGTTGAATCAAACTTTGCGGTGCATTTTTGGTGTAATTTTGTAGACTTAGTTGCGCTTTGTTTGCTTGAGGCGCAGGAATATCCTGGAAATAGAACTTTAGCAGAGCTTCAGAAAAGTTGGAAATATCCGCTAATGAAGTATAGAATAACATCATAATGAACTGACTGGAACTTAATTTTGGGAATTCTGAACAGTTAAAATGTAAAGTTGTATTTTAATGTTAAAAGAAGAAAAAAGTATCTTCTCTTTGTACGTTTTAATAATGTATTAGAAAAAAAGTGTTTAATTGCCAGGTGTGTTTAGATTTAGTGTACTACGTTATGGGGACTTTGCGATTCATTTAAAAACTCTTTGGTCATACCATACACAACAAGCACAAAATTTCTATCTTACAGTATAAAACCTAGTATAAACGAAAATCGTATAAAAATTAAATAACTATTTATTTGGTTGATGAAATTATGTTTTGGCATAATTCAGCTGATTTCGGGAGATATTTTTAGGAAATCGGTACTATCGTGCTTACAGTTTCTTGACGGCCAATTTTGCTTTGTGCACATTATAATAAATTATGTATAGTGTACTAATAAATTATTTTATAAAAATAAAATTTTATTGTGATACCATTTATAATTTTTGACACAATCGCATCTCGCGACATCTTCAATCGAATAGTCTACCACAGACACACAAAATATGGACTTTTATGGCCGCTTTTGCCGTAAATTGACTAAGTATTCTGCGTTATTATCAAACTGTTTCTTCTTTTTTTTTTTTTTTTTTTTTAAAAAAAAAGGATGATTCACGAGGAGTTACCGTTACTCACAGGGTTTAGTCCTTACGTCATTTGGAACAAAATATCTAATATAAATGTGGGTCCTACTTCCAATATTTACACAGAGTACTCAAGACAAATTGGAAGTGCCTATATTATTGCGTATGGGGTTGGATGATGGCTATTGTTTACCAAAGAATTACACAAACACATGAGGAACTACTTGCGCGTATCATGCATGCCGCTACATCACTGTATTTACTTCTGAAAGGGATATTATTTTATTCATACCCATAAGTTACGTGCAGAATAAAATCCGACAGTTACTCAAAACAAAACTAAGCAATTATTTTTTATTGCGTAACAGGTGGAAGGAACGCTACAAAGTAAGCAAGTAAACGTATATTATTTTATCAACATTCCGGCCGTTTGCTAGACGCGACGGTGCTGCCACTAGCGTCACTTTGCATCTCCCATACTATCGCAGTTTCGCAAGTAAAAAAAATGTTTACTTGATCTGACGTACAAATGTTGTCACTGGCACGATGGCGTAGTCTATTCGCGGTTCCTTAACCCTTTTTGAATCAAACCTTTGAAAAATTTCCCAATGTATGACGTGTTTAGTTATTTACGACGTATCCCACATAGCCTATCACAAGCATTTTACTTGTGTTCATAAAAGTTGGGCCTACTTTTTTTTATGTTCAATTGAAATGTGATTCATATTTTATCTATAAATTATAATGCTTAATTTATAAATAATTAGAATGAGAAAACCTGTGTGTTGGTAACGCGTAGTAAGAAATAGTTCTTATACAAAATACTGTTACAACTGAGTGCGCACGAATTCGGTGCTTTGTCCCTTGGGTGTAATTTTCCAGGCCTAATTAATTTAGTTTGCACGAGGCGGAGGAATATCCTGGAAGTAGAACTTTAGCAGGGCTTCAGGAATGTCGGAAGTAACCGTGGGATTATAGTGTTATTTTGGACGGGGTGGAATTATACAAAGTTAACACAGGTGTAAATCCTAAGCAGGGATTTAATTTCTAAAGTGCTCGAACCGCGAGCAGCCTGTACTGGGTGTAACTATAGGCTGTTCATAGTAAAGTGAGCACTTTTTAAGGCCCTTCTAAATTTTTACTTTCGCCCATTTTCTATCATCCTGCCGCTTTTTAATATAAACATTTCAATGTGACCAATAAACACAGTGTATACATTTCACCACTCTCAAAAGGTAACGTCTAAGGCAGCAATAATATATATTTATTAGCGGTTAATGCCTGTTGGGAGGGCCTTAAAAAGTGCTCACTTTATCGTGAACAGCCTGTAACTAGTCGAAGGGAAGGGCGGAGGAGACTGGGAGAGTGTAGACGTGGCGACAGTGCATCGAGCAGGCGCAGCGCTGTGAAGGATGGGGAGGCTGAAACAGGAGCCGTTACTGGTATGCGCGGGCACGCACCGCCGCCAGCACGGAGGAATGCCCCGGCTGCTAATCTTTTGTCTGCGCAGCTGTGGGCAGTACAACCCCCGTCTGCCTGCGAGTGTATAGTAGCCGCCGTCGAAGGAGTAGTGCGACGTCGTTTCTATCGTAGTTGCGCTCCCGTACCAGCTGGTGTTTTATCATGCGAATAGATACGGACTGTAAAAACAATAGAATATACGTTACGATTACAAGTAATAGTGCCGATTGCCCGAACGAGTGCTCGATTGAACCACTTACCGCCATGGCCATCCACGAACAACTGACTGCACAGGAAATGCAGTCTGGCCAAAACCAACAGCAGCCAAGATGGTGCTACTGAAGGAACACTTTTCTCACACATACACACGCCAGGTTACTATATACACGATTGAACAGCTGGCTTACCGTTTTGAATTACATTTGTGTTCAGTTGGTGTATGTATGTGTTTGATTACGTAGAGAGGTTTTTTGAAAAATAAAATTTACAGTCAAGGAAAACCAGAAGTTACAGTCGCGTGACTCAAACTGAAAACGTGTTTCATTCCAAGAAACATTTCGACGCCGCCTTGTGTTACTCGGAAAGAGAAGTTGTGGACGATCCAGGGAGGGGCGCATGTCTGGCGAGTGGTCCATTGACACTGAGCAGCACCGAGCGCCACGGCGGCGGGCGCAGTGGTAACTTCCGGACCCGCATTCGATTCCTGGTCCGACCTTCCTGTGGTTTTGTCGACATTTCTATAGACGAATTCTAGGATGGCTCCCTGATACCATAGACTAAAGATGAGGTAGACCGATCTCGCTGGCTGCACACAACCAATTTCCATGTCCTAACACTGAACTGCTTTTCTGCCTACACGTCTAGCAAAAATGGCATGGATTGAGTTTGAGGTTAGAAAACTGTTTAGTAAACAAGTGCTTTTGAGATGTTTTTGTACTGCCTCTAATCAGTTGGTAATGCTTTTTAATTACATTTAAACTGGTAAAAATACTTTATTAATGTAACAGTGCTGGTCATTTAAAAATTAAGATATAAACAATCACGTTCATCTCTGTTGACCATGTGACTTTGACAGTTGTGTTCCTTTGGGGTAGATCAATGTTGGGTACACGCGCAGAAGACGAATAAGCGGTCTACCTCATATTTAGTCTATGCTTGATACAGGCCATGGTGGGTTCCTTCGTCGTTCATACTTCTGTGAGCAACTAACTTCCCTGTCGACGAGACGTTACAGTCCGTACACCTACATTGCGCAGCACATCAACGCAGTTCTCATATCACGAAGAGAACACTCGAGAGATAACCAGTTTCTTCAGAGGCGAGGGAATGTGCCGACAAATCAGGAGATCAGGTGAGTACATTATCAGCAGTACCGCCGTTCTCACCAGCCAGCTAGTGGCTGAGCGAGTGTGTCGGGTTCAGAGTGCAGTGTCGTGCGAGATTGTAGGTTGCTGGGAGACGTGTCGGAGTGCTGCTAGAGGAACACCAGGGAAACTGATACACCCACGGAACTATGCGATGGCGGAGAGAGCATAGCGACGGACATTAATTATGGTATTTTGAAATCTCGAATACCAGATATTGATTGCATATTTTCTAATGAGAATTTCAATCATATACGATTATGATTCTACGGCTCGGTATCACTCCTTTTGGAGAAATTCTTCGTTTTTGCGTTATAATTTCGAATTCATATTAATTATTGACAATGTACGGTTATATGAAATGTACATTTTACGAGTTGTTTAATGTACATAGTTTTAGCTGTGTGTTATCTGCGCGTTATAAAAAGTTGAGAACATATATATATATATAAAATCAATAAGTTCCTGCCTTTCTGCAAGCAGGAAATAACACACAGTGAAAATTAGATACAAACGTATAAACAACTAGTAAATCGTAAATTTTTTATAATGAAACATTTCAATAATGCCTCTGAAACTGAAATAATGACACGAAAACGACGAATTTCTGCAAGCCGAGCTTTAAATATATTGGGGAGGCTTACTTAGTTTCATTTTCCTGTCAGCATAAAGTTCCACCACGGCCGCAAATCACTATAGCAATCAAGTGAATCTATGGCATTTTTACAAATGCAAATATGTGCACATGACAATCTAATTTTCATAAAAACCCTGTTTTATTTACCAACAGCCATAAAAAATTGGTAGTGCGTTAAATCATCGAACTACATTTCATAATTTGTTGTCAACTATGTTTGTAGACGCCAGTCAGTTTACATTAAACTATCTTCAGTTATACACAAACGGTATTGAAAGGCTTATTTCAAAGGATTCAACCACGAGTCAGCCATGTACCTTGTTTCCACTCGCAGAAGGTAATTAAGTAGGATAAGTAGATGACTGACGTACACGTAAAAATTGAGTGGAACTACAGACTTACATCAGGCATTATAAATCAGACCGGGTTTACATGAGCAAATTAACCAATTATAGTCTGAAAAACAGATACAGTGTGTTGTCGCTTTGCATAAGCGGAAATGGAATATAGTTACGAAAAGCAGGACGAATGTGAACTAGAGTGATACTGATACGTCTTCGATTTGAGGTTTGATTAAGGCCCGTTTAAAATTTGAAAATGTCTGTCCTGATTTGTATACGAAATGATGACGTATTTCGTTATTTAAGCAGTCGCGTCTGTGTCTTTTGTAGCATGACAAATTTATCACATGATGCGAAACTACCAAATCTCTACTGAATGGGCTTAGTAGGGCCTATATAATTCTGAAATTAAAGCTTCCCAGTATATAAGCTCTAGTAGCATTGAACTATTTCGGAAATGGTATTCAAAATCACACCCACATTGTCGAGGCTAGTTATGAAGAAAGTCGCATAAGTCTAAACAAAATCTGTAATTGCAGACGTACACAACATAAAAAATTCATTACTTGTACAAATTCCCCCTTTCTATTACAAATAAATAAAGTGTAACAAACAAGAATATTTTCTGAGCCCCAAAAATTATTAGCACAGATATATTTTTATGTTATGTTATGTAAGTACGTCAGCAATTAAAAGTGTTGTTTTCTGAAATAGTGTATGTGGATTTCTTCATAACAATCCTCAATACTTTTCGGAGCGACTGTAGCTTAAAAAAATAGTGATGGCCGCATCAACAATTTGTGTTATGTGTGGAATGATTATCATCTATAATTGAATCGAAACGTGACATATCACACATTAATAAATGACGAATAAGTATATTCGGACACTGTCATTTATGGCGGCAGGTAAGTCAGGAACAAGTTCTCGAAGAGAAATGCTGTCGTGTGTACTACGTCGCGTGGAAGAGGAAATGAACTGGGACGTGTCGGCCGGTTCCAGCTGCGGCCTCAAGTAGTTACTTATGGTCGCGCGCGGCGCGTGGCCGGAAGAGGAAGAAGGCAACGGGAAGGCGCGTTATGGCGCCAAGGTCGCAGGGGTCAGCAGGGGCGGGGCGGCCGATAACACTCCGCCGCTCAGTTACACCGCCCCGCCGCAAGCCGGTGATCAAAACCCAGGCCCCGCGACCAACCGTCGTCGATCCGGCGGCCTACTGAACTATAGAGCACTGCACCTTACTGTACAATGTGAAGAACTCATAACAAGCACTACAGACACTATAAAAATTGTCAGAAAAGTGCGATTTAACCTGTATATGAAAGGAGGTATATATTTTGCAACATTATAAAATACTTTAATGAAATATACTTTTTAAACTAAACAAAATAATCTATTAAAATAGTCTATATTTAACAAAATTTTAGCATATTTCCATTCTGGATGCTTCAGAAAGCAGAATTTACAAGAAAATCTTTAAGAAAGATCGTTAATATATTTACTGTGATTGTGTGTTCAATATATTTACTGTGATTGTGTGTAAAAACATTGTAATAATATTGTAGGAAATAATTTTTATAATTGATTTTATGTGCGTCAATTTGTCACAAACATTTACAGCTGAAACTGTCGTAAATCAATTTAATTATGAAATTGATGTGATACATTACTACTTTGATTTTCTTACACACAATCACAGTAAATATTACGACGAACCTTTTTTTCAGTAGATGTTCTTGTAAATTCTGCTTTCTGAAGCATCCAGAATGGAAATATGCTTTAATTTTGTTAAGAATACAGACTATTTTAATATATTATTTCTTTACAGTTAGAAAGTATATTAAGATAAAAAAAAATTGCAATGTTGCAAAATATATATATTCTTATTTTATATACAGGACAAATAGCACTTTTCTGACAATTTTTATGATGTTTGTAACCTACTACTTTTTTACGAGATCTTCACATTGCACAATCAGGTGCAGTGCTTCATAGGCAGTTGTTGCTTTACTTCAACCTTAACTATCAGTATATAATTTTTGGCGAAATGTTAGGAAATCAAGGGCTTCGCCTGACTGAAGCATAAAGTATCCCTATTGCTAAGTCTGGTAGAAAATATACGTGATTTAAAAAAACGGTTGGATATTTCTTAGTGGTGTCTAAACACGTAAAGCGTATACGAAACGATCCGTGCCCAAAGACAAGTTTCTAGTTCTGATTTCAACTCCATAGATTACTTTTTGGCCTTGAAAATGCCGAAAACGGGTGTTTTCATAATCAGTTTTAGCTGCCATATTTTCAGCGGGACTTCAGATATGTCTTTAGACATGCATCGTACTTTGAAATGTATTATCATGCCATTAACTTACTCATAGAGATCGCTTAAAGTCCCGTTCAGGCGATTCGCCGACGGAGAGTGAATGCACGTCAGTTGAGCAGCTTGCGCGTAGAGGCGACGAGTAAGTGCTGGGAGGACAAGAGTTGGCCTTATAGCTCACGTGTTTCGAGGCCTCTAACGCGGAAAATAGCCGCAGACAGGCGGGACCTTTAAAAAGAAATACGGGTTAATTAATAACCTCTGTTTTTATCTATTAGAGACGACCTCAATAAAACATGACCACGTAATTGTATAGTTAGCGAAGACAACCACAGTTCCTTTATTGATGATAAATATGTATAATATTCGCTGCGAGAAATTCTTTTAAGCCTCTGTGTTTGTAGGCGTGCAGACCTTTCAACACAGTTTAATGTGTTCTGAAAATCGCAAACTGCGATCTAAATTATTCGGCCCCTCCCACTACATTGTGCGCGCTATCATGGCTTTCGACATACGGATGAGCTATCAAGCAGATGATGTTTGTTTCCATGTCGAAAAATTGTGACGATCTGCTGTGGGGAGAAGTCAGCTGATCTTGGGCATCATAATATGCTGGTCAAGTTTCGTCGTTGTATTGTACTTGCTTTTGATGCCTATGAAAAACAGTTTTTATTACAAATGTATCCAGATACTCTTCCATACTTTTGGGAGATTGAATAAACTGTTCGATAAATGAATTACATATATTTTAAGCATTCCGTCTACAATTCAAATTTGTTCAGCAATTCAGTATTACCAACCACGAAATTTCTTAGCAGAATGTTGCAAAGTTTTCCTTGAAACACAACTCCCCCCCCCCCCACATTAATTTTCTTTTTGTGCTTCTACATACTTATTTGTTGCATGTGATGTTACAACGTGTATACTATGTATATAAAATACTGTGAAGTGCTGTAAAAATTATATTCATGGTGTTAAGCATTTCCCGATGATGGGTTTATTCACATACGTATAAATTCTGATTTTCAGATACATTTTAAGACTGGATACGTAGGGTTGTTTGTTATGTCAGTATATATCACTTATAGCCGTCACGTAGCAACAAGTTTTGGAAAATTCAGATGAAGTGCAAATAAGAAAGTCTGTTGGGAAAGCACATTGCATTGTTTGCTTATTCCTGTCAATTTTTAGGTGAAGGAAACTGGCAGCGCTCGTCAAAGGCTGACGTCAGCATAAATACTGGCTGGTCTGTCATGCATTCGTATGGAAAGTTCCTGAGTAAACCACTCGTAGGTAAACGCCACGCATGTGGGAATAAAAACAATCTTAAATAAGTTCAATATGCGCTGAATGGTTTCTTTTGCCAGGAAACAGTGTCGTGTGTTTGAAAGTTGAGTAAACCGACTGTGGAAGTCAGATGCCCGCCGGTCGTATAACCAAGAATAAAACAAAATGGGCTGTGGGCGGGTGTGTCCAGGAATTATTGTCCAGTGCCTTGTTTAAATTGATCGTTTCTTAGTTTTTAATTTTGGGCTTGATCGAATACATGTATATCGGGCACTTCTTTCGTGCATGCAAAGTCGGAGTTAGATTGTGCCGCGCACAAATAATCTTGACATGGTATACAGTTAAACATCTTTAATTTCTGTAATGCTGTGTTCAATACAAATCTGGGTGAACAATTAATACCACACAATTGAACAATAATTCTCAAAAAGCCTAAGTTTCTTCACCTTCAAACATTACTTAACCTTTTCCGTTAAAAACACAAATAAAACAAAAGTAGTGAGGGGCGATCGTAAAAGTAAAAAAATAGGGGCATAGATAATAGTTTTTTTTATCTTTTCTGACGAAAAGTCGTATTTGCTGTCTATTGGTTGTAGTTGGCGAAACCGCCGTTTTTTCTCTCCCAGAAGTGCGCAAACCGCGCTCTCTAGAGCGCTTCGTATTATGCAGCAGGGATCGAGTGCCGTGCAGCTGCTCGGACAGGAGTCATAAAACGTGATTCCCTTGTGTGTTCACGTTGTTTCAACTGAGCGTTTCGGTACGGTTGTTTTGTTTCGTGGACGTGCCGCACCGCTGCGCTTGTCCCTGGCGCGCCTCGAGGCCGGATGGATTCGGGAGTGTGTATTTCCGTCCAGCCAGTGTCGGTTCAGTCGGGTTGTATCAGCGGCCGGCAATCTCGTGTCTCCGCAGTGGAACAGACCAGCGTTTTGTTGGCCAGTCGCTTCCGCCCCAGATCTCCCTTCCTTCCCCGCACTTTGACTTGTACTCTCGCTTCATGTTCACCTACCAGTCAATTCATGCACATTGACTTATTTATAAGATTTCGTAACTTAGCTTCAGGAAATTGTACTGGAGATCAGAATAACTTGGCAAAAAAAAAACGAGATGCCATTATATTAAAATTATAGCAACATGACGTAGAGTAGGCTTGAAAAAGTTTTTCCGACAGACGAGCTTTGAAAATAATACACACATTTCACCCAGGATCGAGCACGTGGGGAAATTCAACCTAAAGAGGTTTTAAAGTAGCAGACGATATATTTCTTCACTGCTCAGATAATCGCAGATGTGTTCACATGGGTTTGCCAACTTCATTACATTCTGTAATCCACAAATATAATTCTGTAATTTACTCATCTTTGTGATGCATAATTTACTCATCTTTGTGATGCATAATTTACGCATCTTTGTGATGCATCACAAAGGAAAACACCTCTTGCATTAATTGAGCAAACTACGCAATGCTGTTTACGTCAAATATATGTTTGAAATATTTAGTATTAGCTAGATAAACAATGGCATCGTGGTCCGATACACTACGCCCAGCCACATGTTTTCTGAGTGAGTCGTCGTGACGACTGCAAACAGGCGAGTCCAGTACGGAATGTCGTTCTGAGGAGCGCGCACCGTGATTGACAGCTCACATCTCCTTCTGACTAACGCCATAGAAAAGGACCGGGATTGAACTCAGGGTTCGCCAAAGTGGGCCCACCCAAAAAAAAAAATCCACTTGAAGCACCAAATGGGGTTTTTCAAAAAATGTATAAACTTTTGCTGTTGTATAAACTTTTGCTGTTGTATAAAATATTCAGACATGTTGTAAATTTTATAGCGAGTCAAAATATTTACTATGGATAAAATAAAAGTCCGCTGTACTGAGGAGCAGGCAGAAAGAGATTCCCCCTGCTACATTGCTGAATGGGAAATTCCTCCTCATATATTGCTGAAGGGGATTCCCCGGCTAAAGAACCAGACTGACTCAGGAGTAGTATATATTGACGAGTGCTTCCTTTCGTGGATAAGTGGTTAGGGTGCTTACTACCTCTTCTGACCCTCGGAGGTAATGGGGAGTCGAATCCCAAAGTAATTCGGAGGGTCAGGCTATCCCTTCCGGGCAGCCTAACTCTCCGTACCACAAGAGACGTCAATAGTCGGGACGCCAGCTGTCCCGATAGGGGAGAGTGATCTGGCTTGTATTGGCAGGATTAATCTGCCGTGGCCTCGTGGGTTGGCGAGCGGGGATAAATTGGCTTCGGATTGTTCCAGTTGATTACGGGGAACTGCCTTAGGAGGGATTCGACCCTGATCGTGCGTCCGGAAGCCAGCGTGATGGTGCAAGAGTTGGGAAGCACTTCTGTTCTCGGGTGTCGAACCCGAAGTATCCTGCCAGATGTTAGTCTCACTAGGCTATATCGACTGGAGGGGCTCTGCGTGTTGGTATTCGTGGGTGATTCTGATAAGGTGTGCTGAACCGGGGTTTCCTCGGAATCTGATTCCTAGTCGGGTTCGCACCAACGTAACAAATGCTTTAAGGGTGTTTCGTGATCTGGCGGTAACATTATGTTGTAATCAATCTGATGGCTCTCGGATTCACAAGTATAGTACTGGATTAAGAGTTTGAAATTATTTGATTTAGTAAAGCTAGCTGTGAGGAAGGCACGCCTCTCGCGTCGCCTCTGACGGTTCCCAAAACCACCGTGTTGCTTGCGCATGGATAAATGAAATAAAAAAAAAAATAGAGAGAGGTCGTTAACAGGGGTTGCGTACAGCAGTCCAGGGCAGGGTGAAATCTAGTCACTTTGGTTGATGTGCCGTTCACAATGGTAACCCCAGTAACAGAAGCTGGTGTCAGTTATCGGTAGCGGGTGCACTGGAATCTCAGGAATTAAGTCCAATTTCTGTCCTTGCCTCCTGAGGGATTCAGCACACTACGCTACCAGATAAAGACGTGAACTAAGTTATAATTTAAATACGCACTTATTGGAACACAACACTGAAATAAAGCAACGATAATAAAAGTGGTACAGGTTCTAAAAGTAAAAAAAACAGTAAGCGACGCACAAGAAATTAAGTTTGTTACGTAATATTTTATTACGTTAAAAAAAAAAAGAGTTCGCAATGACCCGGCTAAATAATTACAAACTATCAGCTAGGTAAGATATTATAGAAAATATCAAATCAACAGGCGAAGGCGAGCCTGGTAAAATCAATTTAAAAAAAATTAACTCCTACGAAGATTCGTAATTAAATTACCAAATTAAGAAAATGCACTATTTACAGCGTGATCGTTACAAAGGGGCTCCATCCAGGAGGACGTAAATCGCGCAACGAACTGTTACCGTGTAGTCAAGGGAAGTTGACTGAGGTAAGGGTAAGTGGGTACAGTTGTGGGATTTACCAGACGTGGAAAGCTGTCCCTGGCGGTCAGCTGAAGGAAGCTGTGCTGGCGGCCTTATGCAAGCTGCCGACTGGAGGTGGTGGTTAGATCCCTGCCTCGGGCTGCTGTGGTGAAGGAGGCTGAACCCTGGGCTGGCTGCAGAGGAGAGAGAGTCTTCCGCAGACTGTAGGAGAGCTCGCGAACCTTGCGGCGGGCGAGCTCCGGCGTCTCTGCTGGACCACGGGCCTGGACTTTTATTTATACGAAAATTGCTCTGTGTCAGCGATTCTCCGGGGATGGAGGGTAGCGTAGCCTTCGAACACAGGGGCTGGTTTATCTGCTGCTAGAGCGCCGCTCAAATTCTTATCTCCCCTGGTAGAGGCGATATTTTCTTGCACCCCGGACTGAGGCAGGCGGGCCGTGATATCAGAAGGTCACGGGGGTGCTGATATCTTGAGGGTTGAGTGGAACTTCTTGGCCAGGCATGGTAAGCGTAATATAATTAGAATAAATTATATTATATCTGTGTAGTGGTGTCTCTGGCGCGTTCCTTATCAATTGGACGTGGAAGAATATAAATTAAAATGTGAAGTTCAGTTGCTTAATTGACTCATTAAAGCCTGGCTTAATTTCAATATTTAATTTCTAAGTTTCAGCGGCTAATGAATTTGAATTCGCCCCGCGATTAGCGCGCTCAGATGGGGCGAAGTCGGCCGTAGAGTGCGCATCTCTGTAGCGCAAAACTGGCATGCTTCAATACTAATGAGTTCCCCTTTCTATTTACACAAATATCTGGTTAGATACACAGTAATGTGGCAGCTACCTACAAACCATTTTCTACTGAAGTGTCAAAAAAGTTGATAAAGGTATTGAAAGTTTTGTTGTTGCTATATAATAAATAATTCAGTTTATTAAAACGAATTATCATAACCTGGGAAGTGTAGTGTTACCTTGTAACTGAAAAAGTGTACAATCATTTAAGTAAATTAAAACTCATACTCTGTTTGCAATCAGTGTATCAAGTGTGGTGTACAAGTGAATAGCAACATTTTGAAACTTGTAGTAAAATACATTAAAAAATATCTGAGAGTCCAGGAACACATCAAATAAAAAATGCCAAGAGTGCATGGGAGTGGACGTAAGTTATCAAATGAGTAGAGAGAAGTAATAAAAATTGATGGTGATTCAAAATGTAGATGTAAACATTGTGAATTGACTTAAAATTGCATAAGAATTCTCTTACAGACTTGTTCAGCTAGAAAGGCACAGGAGAGCGAAACTGAAGAAAATCTGGATCATCAACTGCTAGCAGTAGCACAGCTTTCCTTAACTGAATCGAGTAGATCCTCTTCCACAAGCGTTTGCGCACCAGCCTGTCCAAGTCCAGTACCTAGTACTTCGTCATCCACTAACAGAAAGCAACATTTAATCAGTGATTATGTGCTTAAGGCAACCGAAGAGCAAAAATGAAACCTTGACAAATCAATGTCAATGTTTTACTATACTGCTAATGTACCTTTTAATGTTGCTGAACTTGATCACTTCAAGGAGATGATCCAGATATTAAGAAGTGGATACAGAGCACCATCAGCAAAATATATCGGTGGGACGCTTTTGGATGATGCTGCTCAACAATAGAGCTACATCTGGTAGAAAAAGTACAAAATTGCAGTTCAGTAAAAATTGCAGTTCAGTAACATAGGATGGATACTTAGTCATGTGTTATGAATGACTCAATTCAAGCAGTCACGATCCATACAGGGACAAAAAGTTACCTTTATCAAGTGTATGATACAGCGTTACAGAGAAAAACATCCTAGCAGAGTGCAGCAATTATAGAGGCAGCAATGAAAGAATGCCAAGAAAACTTACACAGCAGCATATTTGCAGTAGCTACTGATAATGAGAATAAAATGGGCAAAATGTGGGAAATTTTGAAAGAGAAACATCCAGATCTAATTACCTATGGCTGTTCAGGACTTCTTTTGAATTTAGTTAAGAAAAATGTATCCCCTAAAACAGTTATGGGTCATATTGTGGAAGTGTAAAAGTATTTTCGAAATGTTCATCAACATATGGGTGACTTTTGGAGTAAGATTTTGTGATGCCATAGTTGCCAAATGAAACGCAATGGCACTCTCACTCTGTGTAAAATCATTTGTGACAAATTATCATAGGTACAGGGAAATCGTCTTTGAACATACCCAAGATTTTCATCCAAATGTAGCAAAGATAGTAAAAACCTGGGAATTTACCACGAAGCAGTATATCTGGAGAAACAGTTACATGTAGTTTCAGATGCTCTGTACAAGCTTCAGAAAGAGACTACATGTATTTCAGAGGCAGTTGAAATAAGGCTCTACATACTATCTTCTGATGTTCTGAAGCCTGACCATCACCACTTTAAGAAAAGATGTCAACAAACAATCCAACCACCACATATCCTTGAAAACTTTATGGATCCAAAAATCAGAGGACAAAATTGTAAGTGACAAGAACACTCTGCAGAAATGTGGTTAGCTGAACACCATCCTGAATTCCTGCTTGACGTTATGGCCTTCAAGATAAGTGATTTTGGCTATTGTCCTGCTTCTATGATACATGCAAATTGTTATAATTGCGACACTAGCCACCCGGTGTGCCCAGGCGAAAGGCGGTCACCGCCAGCCAACTCAGAGGCTGGATCAGCATGAGCTGCACTGCGGAAGCGGAATCGTTCGACATAAACCTGTAAGTTGGATCATTGTAATTAGGTCTGACCGACACATAAGTAAGGGGCATCGGCCGGCAACTTTAACTCCGTCCACGCCAAGCTACCGGCAAATAGGGTAGAAGTTACAACACACCGAGAAGGGGGGGGGGGGGGGGCGAGAAGTGTGGTCGAGGGATCCGAACCTGGAAATGGCGTCTTCCTGGTGCGTCGGCAATGCGAGGTGGACGCAGAGCGTGAGGGCACCGATCTCCGGCCATCTTCAGGGGTGAGCTAGCGAGGGGAAAAGAGTAATTCCCTCATCTGTACTTCCCCCGTCCTACTCACATTTAATTGTAATTGTTTTCATTGTTTTAAGTATCATTAAAGGGAACAGTATCTTTAGTACTTCTTTTATTTCACATTCTCTCCTATCAACTTCTAAGCTGCGGTGTCGCCATAAATGACAACCACAATAAAATTTTGTACAAGAGTTTTTCTCGCAAAAAAAATTATGGCAGATTTTGGAAGAAAAGAATGAGAGAAACTCTAAGTTTCCTTTTGTGTTTTGTCACTTTTTCTTCTGCTTGCTTTCAGCACACGTTTCTTCTGCTTCAATTGAGAGATATTCTCTACATTTGTACTTGTTTGGAGAAAATTATGCAATTGTTTAGGAGTTGATAAAGCAACAAAACTAGTTAAAGTGTCGTCATTTACGAGTAAATCTTCCACAGTCAGAAGTTTAGATTGACTGAATTATTGTGTAATTTTCATTTTGTCTTCCTATTGCGTGCAACTGACTACTGTGTAGTGTGTAACTCGACTACCATTAAAAAATAACAAAGTAAAAAAGTAGACTCTACATAATTTTTTTTTGCTGATGAGTGTTTCAGTGATGAGGAATAAATGTTTGTTTATATTGGAAAAACTTACATTCTCTCACTATCTCTTTAGCATGTTCATAATGATTTATACTTGTGATACTCAGAAAAAATATTATCTATATATACATACATACATACATACATACATACTCAATGTTTGGCAGAATTTAAAAAGAAAAACGTTTTCCATTATTACAATCATATTCTGAGTACAGGCCTTTGATTAAATAAAGTAAAATACAATTGTCCAGGTAAACATAACCTAAACATATATTTAGAATATGTATACATGTTTATATTTAGACTGACTTATTTCGAGAAAAAAACTGAAAAAACACGAAAAAAACTTTGGCCCGTGAGTAAAACCAAAGTGGGTTGGGCTTTTAAAAAAAATTCCGGGTTTTTTAAACCCTTGTGGGCTATGCTACATCTAGATCATCACCATCAATGCAGAATCTGCATGGCGTTTCATCTCTACATCAGCTCACAACAGGTACAATGCATCAAGGTCACTGCTATGACAATTGACTCTGAATGCATTGAAACGTTCAATGTTATTTTAGCTATGGGAAGGTGAAAACCTTATTGAGTCTAGAGTGTTCCCAACTGCGAATATTGCCGAAAGAATTTATAATTTCTTTTGCGGCCCACGAAATAAAATTAGTGTATCCGTTCCCGGCTGAACATTTACAAACTGATGAGGGTATCATATCCTATTTACCTTGTGATGACTGTCTTTACGGCATGCCTGCCTTTACTAATGATGGGAACTTGCAACATATGTGGAGGTATTGTACGTCGTGCAGGCTAGAATAGCTACTTGAAGCTAGAATCATTCCAGATATAGCAATGGACTCATCCGGAGTCGATGAAGTAGATTCTGAGGCGAGCACTGTCATCTTATAAAATTTATGTGAGAGAGACTTTTTTTGTAAATAGTGTATAAAGAAATATTGCAAAAATGATGTGCTACGCTCAGGATTTCGAAAACTACCAAGACAACTCCTTTGTAATTAAGGAGCTTGCTATTTCTTATGCAACCGACGCTAATTACGCTAAAGTATTATGCTTTAAATCTCCCAGATCTTAATACAGTTTAAAACCTGAAGTTAAAATGATGTTTAAGGAACAGATTTACAAGATACATAACCTGAAATGGGATTCTGGTGACATAGCTTATGCAAAACGTTATCAATATGTAAATGATGTGTTATTCGAAGACTATCCCATATAAGTGCTTGGAAAAATGCAGAAGGTAATTTTAAAAACTTGAACCAATGCAGAAGTAATAAATATCAGAAGATACCACGACTGTTCGAGTAATAATTCAATAATCAAATGCTATAATACAAATCACTGTAGGGAAAAAAAAACATTCTTCTCACAATGTAAAAGCGAAGCTTTAAGCGAATATTTGTATCAACATCCTACCTATGTGTAGAGTTATTAATTTTTCCAATAAATGGTTTGTTCCAGGTAGCGTAAGATTTCGAAAAATGGGAGAAATTCGACCCAGAGAAGACGTACTCCACTATTTTTCGAGGATACGAGAAAGTATGGTTCCAGTCTCTAGGCAACATATACTTTCAAACACAGATGTGTAACGGAGATGAACATTGGAGTTTTTCAATAATCAGTCCTGAATGTATGTACGTAGAAGTTGGAGATTGCATTGGACACAAGTGTGTAGTCAATAATTTAAGACATGACAGCGATTTACCGATTAGTTTGACCGAATTAGTATGGGACATGGAAGGTGAAGAAATCACTAAAATATTCATCATTTATTAAAATTAAATATAAGTTGCAAAGGGAGTATTACTCTGAACGTGTTGTTTGGACAGAAGAATGCAACAACAACCAACATTATACGTACATCGGTGACCAAGAATTTACTTCTCCCTGTGGTATGTGGCAATGTAACATTTTTCCAACTAAGAATGTCAGGCAGACTATATTAAGGAGCGCGTTCAGTATAAAATCTTCAGTCGTGGCTAGAATCTTCAACCCTACAGACGTATACGAGGTCCTACAAATTGGATACAGAAGAGTTTTCTTTAAACCGTTTGACGATATGGTACAAGTTCATGGCGGCAACAATATAGAACATTGGTTCTACACTTTCGACAACAGTCTCGGCATTTGCTTTGGTGAAGGAATAGCATGCAACGAGTGTGCTGTGAGATATCTTCGCCCCGACAGTGACTTGCCATCATCAGAAGACTTGATGATTATCAGTCTTAGCGAGGAGATTGAAGATAGTGGGTTTTGTTATTGGCTGATTTTAAGGTCCTGTGTGCAATTTTATGTAGAAATGCCATGAGTAGTGTCATTTTGTTCGTATTTTAATGGAGTACAAGAAAAGTGTTGTGGCCATCTGAGTTTTACGATCGGTTGGAATGGGGAGGGGGTGAATTGAAATATACATAAAATATGTAAATTGTAATGTTGTTGTGAGTAAAAGTGTGCTAGGTCATTGGGAGTAGTTTCAGTTTGTTCACTTTAAAATAAACATCTGAAAAAAATACAATTTAAATATAAAATTTCCTGAATTGGGGGAGGACGAGAAAAAACGGGGAGGGGGTTTATTAATTTGTTAAATTTTTGTGTAAATTTTTTAAAAATATTTAATAAGCTGATGTGATAGAAGGGCTATATTTCCACATGATACTAGGTTTCGTACGCCCAGGTCCTTGCCATAAAAAGCATGCCTTTAACAAATTGGAAGAGGAAATCATGATACAGAAAGCACATGTGCGATGTTATCATCAATATTAAAATATCGATATATCTTAGTTTAAGTATAATAGATATTATATGAAAGAAAATAATCTAACTTACGAAATTTATGGCACACACAACTCTGAATCCTCGTATTCATGGTCGTAAAACATAAAAATATTATATGTATTGTGCACAGAAACATATGCTGTCTTTGAAATTCATGACTCACATTACTCTGAATCATCAACAACATCCAGAATATCATAATCTTGTAAATAATTATGCTTATTACTGCACTTTGCTTCATATGCCGTGCAGCGACACATTTCGGAACATGGTAGAACGTTGGTAATACAGTTGCAGGGAAATGTGCATCTGGATGGGCCACAAGAGCACTGTACCAAATGTAAAAGTTCTGGAGGACCACAAGGAAGGTCACACATCACAGGTTTGAATGTTCCCTTATCCTCCTCCCACCCATAATCTGTGATAGGTGGAATTGTTGGGTTGGCAATATTTGTTTGGTGTCACACCATTGCTTGGTAGTGTGCTTGCTCTTCATATCGCTGGACGAATAGAACCTTGAGTGTGTGGCAGACCTGATCCATCAATTTCTTTTTTTGGGAAAAACCACCAATGCAGTTCTTCCAATCGTCTAATTAATGGCGATTTTAAGTAGACAGAACATATATATTCTTCAAGGTGGTGGTAAGTTGTCTCTTTCTAAGCTTTCTGTCTGTTCAAGTGAGGCAAGTGTGTCAAGTACATCTGTATTTGCTTCAATGAATCTGTTCCAAAGAATTGTTTTAGATTTTCCTGTCAAGCGCCTGTTATATCAGCTCCAGATATTGCATACATACCTGGTAGTGCTGCTGCAAGCTGAGGCCCTATAGCATTATAAACCTTCCCAACACAGATTTCTTGTGGTGTCAAACCTGTTTTGGTGAAAGTCGTATATGTTGAAAGATTTGGGTATTGGTGAACGACCAATACGATGACATCAGTATCTGGACTGAAAATTCTCAATGCAGTAGCGCCTCTTTCCACTGCATCAAGTGAGTGGAGAATAATTTTGATGTCTGCTTCTTCCTGGCTACTCATGGCAGTATTTCGGTACGCCACTATGAAATCTTTATCCATCTCAGTTGCCATGCTAATAAATTTGTTACTCAAACATTCAGTTAATGCATCTTTGGTCTTACTGTAGGACAGAAGTTTCTTCAATGGTACAGATTTAATTGTAGTGCTTGGTTCAATCTTATATTGACCAGCTTCATTTCCTCTTAGTCTTATGTCTCTTGTTGCATTTTTAAGAAAAGTATTGAGGCACATATAAAAAACAATGTGGATCTGTGTATGTAGAATACTTTGAAAATATTCTCTTAATAAATTGTTCCACCAAATCTGTCACAGTCCTTAATCAGTCACAGTCCTTGCATCTTTTGATAGCTTCATTGAGTTAACTTCAGCCATGCCATCCACTATAGCAACAGTCATTTCAGTAGGTTCAATTGCTAGTGGGAAAATCTCATTTCTATCAGTTTGTCCTTGACCTACATCTACTAATTGATGCATAAGCTTGCTCTTTGTATGGCAGTGATACATAGTCCCATTACTGTTAATCATAGATCGCGGAACAGCAGTCTGTTCGTATAGGCGTATGCATTTCCTTAAGTCTAGCTGTGGGCGGGACAATACAAAAAGGTGATTAAATAGTTTTTTTTAAATCTTCTTTTATGACCAACGAATCTTCCTTTGTGTTTACTTTCACTTTCTTTGCAGTCGACTTGCAGAGCTTTAGTTTGTTCTGGGGTACTGGATTCCACAAATTTATAGTCCCTTCAATAATATGTTCACGAACAAATTTGTGGTACTACTTCAAACCAAGCTGTGGCATTGCACCATCATCATGAGCTACTTCACTTGGTGCCACTGTTTTTGTAACCAAGTTTACCAAGTCATTTCCGATGTAAGTGAATGGATTAGTAAAGATCCGCAGACAATTCACAACAGATTCAACATTTTTCTGGTGCCTAGTAGACATTGATTTTAATAGTTCATGGTGGACCTTTCCCTCTAACTTCTCATTCCCTAATATACAATTTCCTACAGCATGTAGTTTTGCCATTGCTGGTACAATTAAAAAAGAACTTCGTCAATATTTTGGCATTCTGTGTAATGCCGATACCTCCAAAAACTTTCATTCGGCAGTTCTCTTGTGCCAGTGCTTCATCAGCACCAAGGGAACAAAATGGAACAGAGGTTTTGTTAAGAGCCCATGCACCATTCTCAAGATCCTTCCATGTTATGTGGTCTTCTTCGTATAAAACGTTCATCTCAGCAATATGCCAAGCACACAAGGCACTGTAGTTTCGTAAATCCATAGAAAATAAATATTTGTTGAACTCGTCCAAAGACAACAGCCTCAACTCCCAATCAGCACTATGGACAGTACGGATGAATGTTAGTAGTGTTAAAACCATTTCCATGTAATTCCTAACCATTGTAAATGTTGGACAACCTTTTTTTTTCCTTTCACAGAATTCATTCAGTTCTTGGGGTAGCTGTATCAATTCAGTAGTTGCGAATGTGATGGCTTTAGAATTTGTTTGCCAAGTTTTCCACAATTTAACTATAGCAGTGCTGGGATGTTCGTGCAAACAATGTTTCTCACTAAAATGCAATTCCAAAAGAAGACTGTACAATGCATGGAGTGTAACTATATGAGCCTTACATGAACGATGAACAGGTTTTCCTTCCAGCAATTTCCTAGTGGTTGTTTCTCCGAATAGTTCACTTTCAACCCATACGTCTGGAATTTCAGTTGGTTCTATACAGTTCCCAATAGCCCTTACCATGGCCATGATTATGTGCAAATCTCCAGGAAGTAATACCCAATTTTGTACAGATTAATCATTTGTAGGTACTTCAAAGGTCTGTACAATCAGAGGTCTGCAATTACGACGACTTTTTGATCAGGGTCTCTGATTTTGTTGTTTATGTTTTCATAGCTGTGTACTGTGCCGAGGGGTCTGCTGCGGGTAATGGTATTACAGGCATAACACACATTCTAGTTTTATGTTTTACCTTATTTATTATGTAGTTATGGGCAGACCATGTTAACAATTCGTCATGTTGGCCTTGTTCATGATTTTTCAATTTCAAACTTCCAGTCATCATCCAAACTAAGTCGGGTTGCTGCGGACATTGTAACTGTAGATGCCCATGCTGACTCACCAATATTCATTTTAGGGCTTTTTGGCATACAACTTTTTGAAATACTACAATAAGTAATTGAGTAGATTGTTTCTGGAATGTCTAGCATAAGTTGACAGATTTTCGGAAATACCGCTTTCCTCAATCGATTGATAAACGACAATAACTGTACCATACAGAGTATTTCATCCATCTGGAGTGTTTTCTTTGAAATCTATGTTGTCTACAGCAAAGTGGACAAATCTTCCGGGTACTAAATCAGGTGGTATATGCAGCACTCCAGAACCACTAACCTTGTCTAGTACTGTTTTGGGTACTTGTTGGTTGATTTCCCAAACACGAGAGTAATGTACAGACATTGCAGTTTTATGCAAAAAATTCACAAGGTTTGTGCTACGAGTTAAATGATGGACTTTCAGTCCTGCACAAACTCGTAAGTTAAGTTCACGCATATGTCTGATGGTTTTATCTGCAAGATGTTTCTGATTATTCGATACACATTCGTACATCAATGACTGAGTCAGTCTGTTTGCTTGTTTGTCTACCTGCTTGGTGTGTTTGGATTCAGAGGATATAATACCCATTCCTATCAAACACCACTTAAAGAACAATGATATTTCCTTAGGGATCTGTTCACTGTTCCACTCAAGACTTCCACAGAAGGTCCATTTTTCCGATCCTAATATTAGTTTTGTCAAAATCTTTGATGCGGCTAAAATAATTCTGAAATCTGCTTGTGCATCATCTTCAAGATTACTAACTGCAGCATTCTTAGTAGATGTTAGACATACTCGTCCTGATTCGTTTTTCCACTTTGGTGGTGTATATTCAATACCAGGTAGTTCGTCCTTAATGTACTGCTTGAGCTCCCTTCGTGATAGAATTTTGATGGTGTCATCGACCCCGTTGGAGATAGAAATTTTTGTAAGTATCGTGGAGGTCTGCCAGACAAGTTATATTTTCCTATAACAAGAATTCTTCAAGCAAGCTAATGAATTCATTATCTGAAGTTGTAAGGGCTGTGGAAAGTTGATATTTATTATTTTCGGTTTTGTTACAGAGAAAATTTTCAAAATTTCTCGACCAGCATACTTGGTGATATAGAACATCTATTGCATGAGCATCTGCTGGGTCAATGCACTAACTTAGTATCACATGACATGTTATATTTTCACTAATGTTGACAGCTTTTAATTTACTAGCAGCTGTAAGACTAGATACATGGTGCAGTGTATGTCTTCTTGTTTCTTTTCCATCACAGAAAAAAACAAGGATTTGTCGTATCTTGACGACTGCTGGCTTCTGGTGAAAGGGGTCGAAGACATTATTTGGTTGGCATACGTTATCATCCTGTTGTTTCTGAAACTTTTTCTCGGCACTTTGCCTTCTTTTCTTGTGCGTTAACTTTTTGTAGCAACTAAGATGCCAGCATACATTTAAATCCATAAAGTTTTTGAATTGATGCATCATCTTGTAAACACTTCGAAATGCTTCCACGTTGTTCGTCTTTCAATGCAGCTAAGTCTGTTATTGCTTCAAAAAGACACTTGTATAACTCTTCATCTGCATTTAACACAAAACACTCTTTGTTTGTTTCTTCACACACTATACAGGCATCACTGTTAATTCTTCTCCTATTGCCTCTGCATGTTGGTTTTCGCGATCAACTTCATCTTCTAAACTTCATATCATGGAAATCTGTGAACAGCTGGTAAGTAATGAAATATCATTCATGCATCACTATCGCATGTCATATATATCCCTCTCTTTCTCTCTCTCTCTCTTTCTCTCTCTCTCTCTCTCTATATATATATATATATATATATATATATATATATATATATATATATATATATATACACACACACACATGTAAAGTTACTCTTACACAATATTTCGATCACATAACACATTAATTTATTAATTACATTGAATTTGTTACTCCGTTCATCCCACCTATTAAATCTGCCCCCCACCTCCTTGCTTCCCGGTCTAAAACCATATATTTATACAAGAGGTATGCAACTGCCATTTTTAACTATGTATGTATTGCTTCAGTTTAGGTTCTTCAGTGACATTTTTGTAGTTAAAAAAATCCAAATTTTGTTACATATACAAATCTTTTTTCAAATTTCCCTTATCCCTGTCCAAAAAGGACATATTTAACAGGTCTTCATTTTGTTTTGATTAAGCACTTAACTGTTAAGGAAATACAACTGTATTAAATGGCTTAGCACACTTTTACCCACAACAACACTAAAATTTAAATATTTAATTTTTTTAAATTCACCCCTTCCCCTCCCCTCCAGTCCGAAACTGAGATGGCCACCATCACTTTTCTTGTTCTCCATTAAAAGACGAACAAAATGATACCACTCACGACATTTCTTCACGAAATTGCACACAGAATTTATTTAGGAAACCCAATAAGAGGAACGGGAAAACTTTGTGTAAGCTACCAGCTCACCAGGCCTCATCAGGGAATCACCGTTCGTTGGAAGGAAACCTGCGATGCGGACATCCACAACTTTACTTTCGAACAAGAAGGATTAGTTTTTCTGTCGATGCGTAATTTATATGCGTGTGAAGTGGCTAATTCAGAATAATGGTTCCAATATTCCCACTGTTTCCAATAACATACGAGTATGCTTTTCTTACTAAAGGTTTGCATTCTGTAGCTTATAGTTTATTATATTCACATTTGGTTTAAAGGAAATGTCTGAGCCAGACATTAATTTCCAATGTACGTATTTCTCTCAAGCTTTTACAGCATGTAGTAAACCAATTAGTTATAATTCCACTTTAACAGTTCTGAAAGTGTTGTAAACTAGTACAGACCGCACAGAGTAGATCGTTAGCGTAAACTTAAGAGCGAACACATTGTAACTTACTATTGTGAGGAAGAAAAATGTTTGACACATCATGTTTATAATACACACTCTTTTGCCCTATCAGTATTCGAAGAATGTGATAATAATTTTCACATACTTTATATCATTATAGCAAAAACAAGTTTGGTTACATGTCTCATATTGGGTATGATTCATTAAAATGTGTTGTGCATCGAGCAATAAAATTAGCAAAAAAAAAATTTAGCCCTAAAATGTGTTTCAATTTACAAATTTAGAGAGAGAAGAGGGGAGAGAGAAAGAGAGAATTAATGCATCAATATACATACATTGTTCCTTGCTTATTCTTCTCAGTCAAGTGTTGGCTATCATAGTAGCAACATGATGTATTTTCATCCTGCTAATCGGTACGTTAGTGTCAAACAAGGAAAGTCCAATATAACTTATGCCCTATGGTGCACCAGGCTTTTGCGAGAATTTATGGAGACTTGCAACAATATTTCTCATTTTAAAGTAATTTATTTTCCTCTAGGAGACGAAAAGTCACAAACTCATACAGTGCAGTGACAATAAGAAACGTCCGGTGTTTCATGAGACTGCATACACAGCTCTTCCATCTGGTATTGAAGATGTTTACTCTCATTATGTTGAATGATATCCTGATAGGGTTGAAAGCATCATTTTACACACCCCTACTTGTAAAGACATTTGTGTGCAGACAGACAGTTTAAAACCAGGGTGTACGAAATGCTCACTCCTTGAAAGCAGAGGTCAAGAAAATGCATGAAAAACTTTGTTCACGGAAGTTACTAACAGTTAATAAAAATATTCGTTTTAAAGAAAAATTATGTATTTATTTTGCCAGTTTAAAGTTGTTTTGTGTTACCTTGTAGTTGGAGCGGTGCAAGGTGTAATTTGTACATAATGTTTTTGATCTACCCGCATTTTTGAAATAATTTGTGTGACATCCTGTATTTGTTTATGGGTTTATAATTTGTCTCTTGAAACTGTCATGAAAATATTTGGAGCAGAATTTCTATTTGCTTAATTATGGTTTTGAATATAGTATATTTCTTTTGTCGAAATAATAATAAATAAACTTATTTGTATATATTTGTAAATAAATGTTATGTAAAATGAATCCCTTTCGTATGTTTATGCAACCAATTTCTTTTTAAAAGTGAACTTGTTTTGGTAAGAAAAATATTTTTTCTGCAGAGACATTTGAGAGAAAAGTACTTTATGTTTCTGACAGAGAGAGAGAGAGAGTTTCTTAAATTTTCTATTTAAAAAAATGTATATTGCATTTACAAGAAAGAGTCTTATAAAGAAAAAAATAAAACCCGATAACAAATAGACTATTAGTTCTTCAAAAATACTATTCAACTAAAGATATATTTGAATCTGAAAAAAAAAGGTCTGCTGGAAAAAAAATTACAAATGCATAAAATGACTTGTTAAATGTCGCCTGCCTACATGGAGTAATTAGATTATACAAGGAGCCTCTGGGTTCGAATCCCGGATAAGGCATGGTAAATTGTAATATATACTTTGCGGGTTCGATTCCCGGCTAAGACATGGTTGATATAAGTTGGGTTTAAATCTCACTTAGATCATGTACGAATGTAATCTAGTTTCTCACATTCAGTACCTGGTAGATATGATTGTAATATATAGATTCAGGGTTCAATTCCCGGATAGGTCTTGTATGATATTAGCTAGTTTGTGAGTCGGTAATTTTTAACCAAATTAACTGAAAGGATTAATCAATTAAATATAAAAATGATAGTAAAAAATGGAATTTGTTTGTATATGTTTTAAAAAAAAAGTGTTTCATCGTAGCATTAAATCGATTTCACCTCGTAATGCAAAAAGTTCGTATTGTAATGACAATTGCTTGTGTAAGAACGTAATTCAGACCTAATGGCTTAAAACCGTACAATGATACGTTAAATTCAGATATAAACACTAACATTCTACATATCTACGCTAAAAATCCTACAATGTGTTAAATTCTTTTAGTTTGTGTTGAAATAGTTTAAAATTGATATAAATGTCTTGAAATGTGTTATTTGTCTATTTGATACCCATTTCAGGTGAATAGAGTTATTTTAATTTTTGTGACAAGGGAGGCTGGTGAGGGTTAAAATAGGGGTACGCATCCACTTGAGCTCATTTGCTGCTGCGACTTCATGGGGGTCAAGTCCTCCTCTCTCCTCCCGTGCGTGAAAGTATACCGACCTTCAGCCGGTCTGCGGTGCTAGGGTGTCTAGTTCAAATCCATCGACCGCCCTCCTCGCCATTTACCTCTGCCTGTCTGTTCCGCAACCGGGGTATGCGACCAGGGGACCCGCTCGTCCATCGCTTTTGCAGCGACGGTGAAAACAACCCTCCTCGCCTGCCAGAGAAATCACCTGCGGAGCTCGCTCGGAACTGTGATCGCCCGACTGCTTGCTAGCCTGCCGGGGTAGGCTTCCACAGAGCTCTGGAGGGGATTGCGAGCACCCCCTGCTAACCTGTTGGATTAGGAGCTCCGATGCTCACCTGGCGCAGCAGCGTACCTTTCAGCTCGAGTGGCCTGGGTTCGGGTCTTGTTCCACACCTACCGTCTTTGCTACAAGAGTATAAGTAAGTTAATAATTTTAAATTTAAAATAATTGAAATGCAAAACATGAGTCTAAATTTCATTGTTATATTCTAAATGAAAGCCACGTACCTGGGCCGAAAAGTAAATCTTGTGAAAGATGAGGGCAAGACAGGTTGCAAAGTATGGTCAATTGTATACTGGAGACGGGCTGCAGACTGAAAGTAGTCGTAGGGATGGGGCTGGAAGGGAAGTTCCAAGATCCTCTCTTTTCCTCCCCGGTTCATCGCAGAGATGGCTGCAGCATCTACGCAATGTGTCGCTGGAGTAGGAAAGGGAGAATGTCGAATGGCCGGTGGTTGTCGAGCAGTTGCAGGAGGGGGAAAGTGGCTGGATGGTGGCGCACATAGGTGCTAGCCGTAGGTTACTGAACTATTTTTCTCATTCTCTTGTGTAGTCAGCACCATACGGACTGACCTGGCTTGTTCCACGCTCGCATCTTACACTGCTCAACCTCACCGTGTGCGCACGGTCCGTCGGGCGGGCAAGACCTTGGTTTGTCTATTCCCTATTGTGTTTTGTTTCTCCTCAACTTCTAGGTACCTGCCTCTCATCCATGTTTTAAAGTATTTTTGAACTCGCCCACCTCTTTTGTCACAGCTGTCGCCCGTCTCTTTGCCCAACAATCATAAAATTTAAAATTTTTAAAATTAACATTTTACCCTTTTGTCTAGAATGTTATTAATAAAATTATGTTTTCAGTTATATTATGTGTGTGTTATTAAGGGTGTTTTTTTTTCTCAGAAGTATGAGACACCTACATATATTAATTTATTGTAGTGTTGTAAGTTTTATATCGGGGAAACTACAGGAAAATTTACTTAGTTAAAATGGGTGAGCGTAAGCAATCCAGTATTGACATCTTGCTTGAAGATCTTTACGTAAGCGATTCCGATTCGGAATCGCAGGCGGAAAGACAAGCTGTCGAGACAGTGTCCCTTTGCCTAAGGGGACAAGAGTTAATTTTTTGGAGGATGATCTCTATTTAAGCAAATCGAGTACAGATTCGCTTACAGAAAGATTGTTTACAGCCAAAGATCAAAACGAGTCCTCTTCCACCAAACATGAGAAGGTTGGTCTTTTGAATGACGACTTACTTGTATCAGAGTCTGAAGATTCTTGTGATTTGGAGAGTTCTCCAACCATTTCACAACTGACTTTCGAGTCAGTTAGAGATATTTCGCCAAGGGAGTCGTCAGAACATATTTCCTTCTCCGATTCCCAGGCCTCAGTGGAAGCTTTGCCAGACCTGACATACCAGTTATTGGCTACGATGTTCGTGGGAAGACTAAATGACATGCGAATACATAATGAACAATCAGAGTCTGATGCGGATTTCTCTCATTTTTTCCCGAGATGTAAAGTCCCTTTATTAAGCTTATTAATGGCATCACCACGGCCAGTTAGACTATCCATTTCTGTAGCGGGTAAGTACTTGAAATCCCTCATGGCAGGGGAAGGTGCTACAGAGACTTTTTATTTTCAAAGCAAAGCACTCCCTGTCCTCCAACTGATGTGGGTTTAATCTATGATAATGATATCGTTAACAATATTATGTACCTCCGAAAGGCTCGCATGAGAAACTTCTTTTAACACTTGTGCTGCAGAAGAAATATGGTATACATGGGGAAACACTGAGGCCGTACTTGATGTATGGGGCCGAATTTGACTCTATTCATCGCATTTTACGCTTTGAGCAGAAGGCTTGGATGGCTCCGTACATCGAGTTTAACATTGAGAAATGTTCCCAGGCTGCAAACAAACTCGAAAAATCGTTTTTCAAGTTAATGAATAATTCCATTTATGAAAAAACCTTGCAGAATGTCCACCAGGAAAGTCGTTTGAGTAATTTCGAGGTATGACATGATCTATGGGGATGCAGAGATGATAGGACATCCAACATTCCAGGCATGGCAGATTATCGATGAAAGCTTGGTCCTTATCGAAATGTCAAAGAGTTATGTTGTGTTCAACAAACCTTTGTACACTGGTGTTGCCAATTCGACCTTTCAAAATTAACTATGCTCATTTCACTATCAGTTTATGTGTAAAAAATTTCTTCTGCTGGCTTTGCACCTCCTCTATTGTGACACAGATTCCCTAATGTATTCCGTTGCTTGTGAGGATATCTATCAAGTAATTACCCCAGATTTAAACATGCGGTTTGTAACATCCAATTATGCGCTCTATAATCAGCAAGGATTCCCTGACGAGAACAAGGCAGTACTGGGGTGATGAAAGATGAATGTACTGGGTGTATAATCACACACTTTGTGGGTTTATGTCCTAAGCTTTACGCATACATTGTTGTGAATGAGCAATGTATACATAAGGCAAAGGGTGTAAAACCCAATGTGGTACAATCACTCAGGTATGAGGATTATCGAGATTGTCTCGAAAATTGCACAAGGTTTCAGTGGACCCAATATCAGTTCCGTTCGCGTTCTCATCAAGTCTACAATGAACGGTTAACAAAGGTAGTGTTGTCAGGTATGGATGATAAGCGGTACATTGAGGCAGATGGGATATCAACCTTACCTTAGGGGCACTACAGAATACGTGAGTATATTTTTTTCCTCGTTATGTTAGTTTCAGCACCACATAAATTGATAGACTTCCCAGCACCGCAGCGCCAATGACATCTATCTGCCGCCACCACATGCACCTCCTGTTCCACACTCATCGTAGCTGTCTGCAACTGTTTGTGACACCTTTTGCATAACCATTAAAACTGCTGCTACCTGTTTGCCTAACTGTAAGGCAAAATGTAAGGTAATTTCAGTATCAACTCTCTTGATACAAGTGTCTTCGATCCAATTTCCCTTGCCATTTTACAAATAGGGAGAAGAAATTAATGTCTTCATCATTGAAATTTGGTATATACATACATGTGTGTGTGTTGTAAGCAGTCATTTGGCATGTGTGTGTGTGTGTGTGTAAATATATTCCCAGATGTAACACCTTAAAAGAATGCCTTCAGTGCATTTCTTTATAACCACCTCAAGAGATTTTAAATATTGTATATAGTTAGGAAAGAGATGACCTCCACATCTATATAGTTTGTAAATTTATTTTTTTGATAATTTAGAAGATTGTTTGTTGATATGTGTGTTTTTTGTATATAAATCTCTTAAATTGTGTATTAGTGTATGTAAATATTAACTTGATTTGTAAAGAAGCTAAAGTCTTATTTGAAAAAAATTTTTTAGTAAGTAATAACCTGTTTTGTTTCATAATGTCAGAAAATAATGATTTTTGTTGTTAATAGTTGTTCCTTTTTGTGTATAAAATCTGTTACATTGTGTTTTAATGTATGTAAATATTAACTTGATTTGTAAAGAAGCTAGTCTTTTTGAAAAATGGTATTTAGTAAGTAATAGTTTTATTTCATAATGTCAGAAAATAATGATATTTGTAAAGTAATCTTGTTTTTACCCTAAAGTCTTTTATTTGGCAAAACAATATTTGTGATTGAACAAATGTTTGTTGTAAATTGAATATTTTAAAATAAAATTTTTCATGTTAAAAATGAATAGTGTTTGTTTTGTTATTTATTTGTTTAATACCTTATGTCACTAACTTTTTTAAATAATAACTAAACATTGATGGTGACAGGCTAAGTATATATCATAAAAGAAACCTGCACTGGAATGAATAAGTTTTTGCAATGAAACAAGGCAGCAGGTTAAAACCTTCCATTGCGGCTGCTTAAATCGAAGTGATTGTAGGAGACGCAACGCCCTGCTGGCCAACTTTTGTGACATCCCAGGGGAACATATTGAAAGTGAGTCCCGATTACCTTTACCTTTACAGAGGCAGGTACAAAAATACCTCTGACCATCCTTGCCTATAAGAAAGTTTCTCCAGCTAAAACTTTTACTTCTGCATCGAAAAGAGTCCAGCAAACATTTTAAATACAAAAAAAATTATTTTACATACACGCAGATTACAGGTCTTTAAGATCCAACACGATGATGCCTGGTGAAGAAAACAAACACACAAATTAATATATTTAAAAAGTTTTTTTTAACAAAAAATAAAATTCAAATCTGTCAACAAACACGACATGAATTCTTCTACTTGTAAGAGTCTGACCTACACTTCGACGCAAGTTGATTATTTTCAAACAAATTATTTGGGGTAAGATTTTCTATTGTTAATTACTTTCTTGTATATCATTATATATTTAACTTATCAGAATAGACATACACTATTATGTTAGTTAAAAGATGTTGGAAAATGGGAATAAAGTTCAAAATGTCTTGTAAGATTGCTGGAAACGGGAATAAAGATTGCTGGAAACAAGGAAAAAAGTTTGGTTCTAAATTGTTTATATTTTGAATGGAATTTATTGTGTATAAGAAATAGACTTGAAATGTATTTCTTAGTGATTGGGAAAATAAATTTTTATTGGTGGTATTTGTGAAATTTTATTTACCTAGGAATACGTCAACCTCTTACGTCTTGAAAAATAGGAGGAAGATTCAGTGTCCAAGCGAAAATAACAGTTTGTAGGGAGGAGGGGAAATAGCTCTGGTCAGATTAAAATACACTCTTGTCTCCCTAGGCGAACTGTCGCTTTGACCTTGAAGCAAGTCTCTGTTCATAGCCTAGGCAATGGTCTTGGGAGAAGGGAGGGGGAATGGCCAGTTCTCTAGATATCCCAAAATTGCATCACTTGAGTGCTGTAATGGAGGGGGTAGTGCGTGGCTTTGAATCGATAATGCCCCTGTCAACCAAAAAATAGGTTTCTGACCTTGAGGAGGACGGGTATGAGCACCTCGTTGGAAGGGATAGTTCTTGGATGGTGTGGGTCTAGGGGATGTTGGCCACTAAACAGTTGGATCGACACCAGGGTGCGTATCCCAGAGCTTTGAAAACAAACTCAGTGTTCGAAAGAGGAGGGGAGCACACAGATCACTGAAGATGTGGTCATTGACAAGGGCTGGAGTGCGTGGACTAAGCATTTTATCTGCAAACATGCTTTGGCGAGGGCCAGAGGTGGGGATGTAGGGAGAATTGGAGCAGTTGGCCTTGGGCAGTGCGACGCTGATGTTTCTAGACGGCTTCTGCCTTCTTGGTACTTCGCCAATCCTCGTGCTGCATAATCGCAACACTGGATCTCTCGATTTCATCAGGCTTCGGAGTGTGGTAGCCACGATTAACGTTTTATAGTATATGCTTTTTAATATAAAAATATTATATTTTATCAGAATAAAAATATAAATTTTTGCTTGGTAGTGCATTTATCGTATAAACCCCATTTCTGTGTTCGGTAGACTAAACTTGGTATGATTTTCAACTCGCATTTGTGTTAACAAGTGTGCTTTATTTACCAGACTTAATGGAAAAAAATTGTAATATGTACATTATTTTAAGAATAATTCACTTTTATACATTTACGTACTTGTAGGACAAATCAATTCGTTAATAGTAGCTTGGTAGATTTTCTGTCAGTCGTAAATTTCTACTCGGTTGCCTTTAAGATGCCGGCCATGCTACACGTATATAAGCAGGCATACCTCATAGGTACACTCATCCATCAAGTGACCTCGGAGGTGGATGGATTTGTTGTTGGGGAGCTCCTGATGCCATTTCATTATGTGTTTTTTTCTATTGTGCCTGTTTAAAATTCAACTAGTCTAATTTATATATTAGTATGTGCATCATTTACATATATCCATTTGTTATGTAAATCGTATTCACGTCTATTTCCGAGTAGCTACAACCTTAGTCGCTTGTCAGCACCCGAACGCGCTCCATGTATATATTGTCAGGCTCCCGACGTAAGATCGACTCGGTGCTTCACTGAGCTCGCATCCGGACAGACATGTTTTGGGAGAGGTGTAATTTTATTATGTGTGTTAATCAATTTGTTTCTTTTTATGTGTTGATTACGTTACTCCTCGCCAGTCTCACAGGCAGACTGACATGTAAGGTATGTGCGAGAGGCATCATATGTATCTTGTTTGTTTAATTTATAGGGAAATTTTGCTGTAGATTGTAAATTATATACGCACGTAATTGTGTTACACTTCTCTCTCGTGTAAATTATATTTCTAAGCTCGAGGTAGTAAAATCACATTATGTTTAATTCTATACTGGAATAATTGCACTTATTCACGTAGTTGTTTAAAATTTGCGACTTGATGCATGAAATTTATTCATATGAATAATCTCTGAAATTCTCGAACGTTTTATTGCATTCGGAAACAGTCGTCAATAGGTTGTCATTACTAACACGTAAATCACATGTATTAAAGTCGCCTATCTGCCACCATCTATGTGCAATATCCCCCAAAAACATAACATTTACACTTGGCCACTCTTAGAAATAGTTTAAACACTCTGAAATGCTCTAGTGTGTTAAATATATTCGTAAAAATCCCCTATTTACCACCAATATCCCTACAAACAGATCAAAATTATGAAATATAAGAAAAATGACCCTTAGCACACTCTTGCACTTAACTCAAGACTTATACAACACATTGTAACCCACCACTTTGGTCAGTCACCTCTAGTACACCACAGTGTAAACATGGTACAGAGCTCCCGCTACCCCCTCCAAAAATAAAGAAAGAAGTACAAAATCAAGAAAGAAATAATCCTTTCAATACATTTAACCCTTTCGATTTTTCATCGGATTAATGATTAACCCTTTCAATCAAATCGATAATCCATCAATTAATCCTATTAATCCTAGGTGTCCTAGGACCGGCCCGCCCCTACTACTGTCTGCCTGTTAAAATACACGCAGGTATTGACATTGACAGTTTTAGTGCTCAGTCGACCGTCAACAGCCTTGAGGTGTCTGGTACTTGGGTAAAATACTTTCACTTTCTTGGATGTTGACTTGACATCGCGATATATCGTCATTAATTATGTTAATAGCTCTCTTTTTTACATCGTGTACTGAGAAAAAAAATGGCTATTTTTCCCAGTGTTCGGAGAGTGTTGATGGTTCATCGTCAAGTGTCAACACCATGACACGGAGGGTTGCTGGAAGAGTAGAGTAGAAATGAATGGGAATTGTATATAAGATATAAAACAGACAATTCTCTAGATTTCTTACATCATGAATTCACATTCCTCAGATACTTGCATGAGATGTGTTCTTCATTCACTCTTATGTAGCTGAAATGTAATCGCAGCATCGACACTATGGGTGAAATGACGAATGCGCTAGCTTTGGCTCCATGTTCCTCACAGTCAGCTTCACGCCTTCGTTTGTACAATTAATATTTATTACAAGGCGAGAGGGTGCTTCCAAATCGATGTTTACACCTAAATGGCTAAAGGAGAACTATGCTAATGGTGTCTATCACACTTCTAGGGTCGTTTAAAGTCGACTGAGTCTAGTGTGATGTCTGATAACGGTTTGCAACCTTATTTTGAGGCAAGTTTTTTGAGATTTTGTTTTGAGGCATGTTTTACAGGTAGGCATGTTTCTTTTGAGTGGAAAGGGGGGGGGGGGATGATAAAAAAGAGAAAAACGTGCGTGAAAAATGGCAGCTGTACGAAATGTCCCAATGTCGTTTAGAAAAAGGCATGACGTCATGCAACTCGATCCAGTCAACAGTTGATTTTCTATTGTTGACTCATCTTTAGTGTCCCATTAGGTTATTAGCAGACCCGCTCCAGATTGTTTTCCATTAACAACGCGGGTCCGTCTGGCTCCTGCCCGTGCATTCCCCTCCCCCAACTCCTTTCTTTCTTCCTCGTCTCCCCTTTACATGCGGATATATACATACAAGCACGCACCCACATTGAGGCATGAAGCGCAAGCCATAACTCCAGTATCGAGTTTTAAGCATTGTGGATCATAATGAACGACAAAGTCACGTGTATAAGGCACGTGTTACGAATTCGTTTCCGGAACCAAAATTAGTTGCAAATTTGATTGATATGCGTCCATCGCAACAGTATCTAAAATACAAGCCAGTTAATGTAGGCTGCTTCTACGCTTTAAAAAAAGTCGGGGACAAGCTGTTCCCGGATCCCACCGTGCGTTTCAGACACAATACTAAGGGCGATATTGTCACGGTTATCAAATTCTTATCGCCTCTATGCATACTACGCGTAAATTTTAACATTATCAAGGTATGTCCTTCGCATTCATATGTCGATCTAGAGACCTTGTCGTGTTAGAAAAACAATATTTTACTGATTCCACCAGGGCAGAACAATAAGGATCTGAGTTTCACCAAGAAATTAGACTTATGTGTTTTTGTTACTCAACTGAGAATAAGACCTGCGCCCTTTCGCAAACCTAACTACGCTTAGAGAATTGTAGCACTACGGAAGCTGGCTTTAATAAGCATTACAAAATCAAAATTAAGTAAACAACTATGTAACAACTTCTAAAATATATTGCTCCTGTAGGGAAGAATAGCTAATAACTTTTATGAAATAAAAAAATCAAACAAACTAAAATGTTGTGTATTGATTGGTAGAACTCTCCTTAAAAGCCAGTCGTAACACGCCTCTTAGCTAGCAGAATGTTACGTATAGTTAATTCATAGTTACAGCCAACTTTTCTGAAGCCCTGGTGAAGTTCTATTTCCAGAATATTCCACCGGCAAATGCAAACTAAGATTAACACAGTCTAGAAAATTACACCGTCTAGAAAATTACACCAAACGCGCATTCAGTTTAATAATGTATTACATAAGAACTATTTCGTACAGGGCATGACCAACACCCCTACTTTCTCCCTGTTTTTATTGGTATAAATTATAATGAAATATTCTAATGTAAAGATAAAATCTAAGTAAAAAATTCAATGTAACCAAAAGTAAGGTAATTTTATATTAACACACGTATAAGACGCTTGTGATACACAGAATATTTAGAAAACTACCAAACACGCCATACATGGGGTGATTTTTTAAAACTTTGATTCAAAAAGTGTTAAGAAACCATTCAATTATTTTTATCTTTGCGTGAATGGTTTTTTTTTCTACTATAGGTAGGCTGGATCCTTTGTTTACATTTCGAGGTGGGTAATGCTGATGCCACGTGTCAGTGTCCACGTGCCGCCGATGCGGAGACGTGGCGCACGTGGCACTGCGTGGACTTGGACGCCCCGGGTTGCAGGCCGGAACACTCCAGTTAGCCGGCTGTGGAGAGCGCGTGGGTTTGATCGCTAATTGGCGGCCCAATTAACAGCAATCGCGGAGGCTGCCTCGCGACCACCACGGTTCCAGTCCTGCGCATCCACGGACTGGCTGGTGATTAAGAACACGACACTGTACTGTATGAGGAGCAACCGAACGATGTGAAGCCATTTTAAACCTGCGGACACGCAGTCGGGAGAGACCCGGCTTCGAAACCCGTTGCATCCATCCTGGTTTCGATTTCCCATGGTTTCGCGAGATCACTTCAGGCGAAGCCTGGGATTGTTATGCAAGTTATGGTTGATCTCTTCCCCGCTCTTTCTTCTTTGAGCAACTTGCTCCTTCTCTAATGACTTTTGTTGTACGTCTGCCTGGAGCTTGCGCTGTAGTGCGTTTGAAATGATCTACGAAAAGAAAATACACGTGAGACTAGGCGCGAAGACTACTTTAACCCTTTCAGTCAGCATTAATTTATGTTTTAAAGTGTAGCAAACAAGTGATATTTTGGTTCGTACTGTACTCACACTGATACAACACTTGCTTCATTCACGTAACCAATGAAATATGTGCTTCGAAATTTGAGAGACATTGGGAAAACCATACACGAACCAGAGTTGTATAAACGTCCACAAATCACATTACCCGCAAGGAAGAAGCTGACTGCACTGGACCAGCTGTGTTCATGTGTTTCCTTCCTCTCCAGCGTGTTCACTGTATTGGTCTCGAGGGAGGAGTTGGGGGGGGGGGGGGTGAAAAGGTTAAAGACATCACGCACACTGTGACCAGCTGTCATTGCGACCAGCCTTATTATCGCAAAATGTACCGAGAGGAAACACTCCAAACTAGTACAGTATGTTATAAATAAATTGGCTTACGGCCATTTATTAATAAACTAAGGGGGTTTAGGGGTCGTAGCTATAGATGGTAGAGCTTATCTGTAAATGAGGGGTTTTATTCACGATATATGACACAAACAATACAACACTGTAAGAGTTACTGTAACGGGGAACTACTCTAATTAAAATTAAGTTATTATTACATTTTAAGTTATGAAAACCGCACGCCTTATTTCTTTATCTATGTTGGATAGTCCTCACTTGAAACATGATGCCGTAGTCTGTATCTAGTTGTACGGATGACGTTGGACGGACACCCCCATGGCTGCGATCTTCTCTGTAGTCTGGCCTGTCGTGGAAAGATGCGGCGGCGCGCCTCGTGTCGGCCTATATCGGTGCGTTGTTCAGCGTTCTGACATAGCTGGCCTCTTTCCCTGGTTGGTGGAGGGGGTTATAACTGCTGGCCCCTGTCGTACTGCTTTGACTCAATCCCTGGCGTCCTGGTTTTACCCTAAAGTTGTGCTGGCGGGCCCATGTGTGGATTCCCAGTTAGGGCTCTTCTATACGATCATAGCAAGGAGCATGTATTGAGCATTGCTACAGACTTTGCTCTAATAAAATGATCAGATCGTCGCTTTAAGTTCCATAGTTGCAGCAGTATCTACAAGAGGAACGTTGCACACCAGTTCAGAAACTTGCGTGTCGGTGTCGCCATTATCGATCCCTCGATTCTGTGCCTCGAATGGCCATGACAACTGCAGGTAAAGGCACCACTTTATGAAATCAACCTTAGAAAAAAGTCACTGTCCCGGTCTGCATATATTTTAACTGGTGCACGGAGTGACATGTGCCCAGTAAAGTTGGTAACGAAGTAGGGAAAGAATTTCTATATTTCAACGTCGAATAGAAAGTGTTACGCAACCATTACTTAAATCATTTATTTTTCTTCCTCTTTTTATACTGCGCCGAAGCGTAAAAATGAGCAGATTTGTGAGATTTTTCCTGTTCTAATAATTTCACAGTTTCGCTTGACCGACGCATGAATAAAGTGATGAGGCCCATAGCAACGTTAATTTTACATAAGGTGAAGAATACACAACGTGCATACAAGTAGATCTTACGCAGGGCTTTCAAAAGTACTCATTTTGACGTGAACAGCCTAGGACTACGTACCTGCACGAGGAGAAACTGTGAACTGCGATGTCTGATCACACATCACAGAGCGCAGTGACACTGCGATTGTGGTCGTATAAGAGAGGAGTTCATCCCCTCAGTTTTCTCGTGACGTACTTGGCGTTCAGTGTGATCACAAACTGTTAATCTGCTGCCCTACATATTGTATTTACGTTGCGATGCCCTTCACCGGCTCATGATGTTAACTACGATCGGTTACCAGCTTGAGCAGTTGCGTGTTAACTTAAATTAAACTTGTCGCTGTTAGCAACAAAGCACTCCATGCGATAATTTTGGGGTTGGTTTCTGAAAGTATATATCATCAGATAAACATTTATCTGACAGTTTGTCTTCGTTACTTATCTGTCAAAATTGAAAAGTGTTACGAAATTCTGTGTTTAAATTTGTGCAGTCTATTTTACGACATACGAGGAACTTCCTTCCTAATTAGTATGTAGTAGAGAGGTAGTGTAAGCCTACAGAATGTACATAAGGGTTAAAATTTAACTTTCGTGTTCTGTTTAACGACATCTAGCGTTTTCTCAAGTTCGGCTTTTATGTTTATGTGTACAATACTAAATAATACTTAAAAAGCTACATCTGAAAAATAGTATTGTTGTAATAAGTAACTACTTTACAGTTTAAGTATAAAATTAAGCATAATATGTTATAAATCATAAATAAGTCTATTTTATCCAGGTAAACAAAAATAATATGCCAAAGTTTGCCGTATTTCTCATAGAAAATTGTATTTCTTTGTAGACGAAGAAGCATATTATGTGTAAGGTGCGAGTTGTAGCATGTTCTTAATGATTTAATTATTACAGTATTCTTTGAAATGGAGAAAGATGACCGTAATTCCAACCTAGACAATGTGGTTTGTGTTCTCACTTTCCGAGGATAATTATTATTCATATTGATCCACAGAACTTTCGAAATATTTCGTTTTTATATGCTAAGTGCTTTTATCAGCAGTAGTATTATTATAAGCCTACCGTTTAGCTAGTACATTATTATTCCAGTTATTTACAAACTTCGCAACAATATCGCTTTCTTTTCATTTATCGCTGAACTTTCCCTTCCCCTTTACGTCTTTTCATGACAAAACTCCCATAATTTTTCATGAATGATTTGCCCTTTCTCTGTCAACAAACAGCCTACTGAACCAGTCCAAGTAGCAAGCAATATAAACACATTGCTAGCATTGTCTCTCTTAGATTAGATTTACAGTTGTAATTATGAGTTAATAATTATGCAGTATCCCCGAACCCGCTCACGAAACCACATATTTGTAAACTGGTAACATGGTAATTTATAATTGTAGACAGTGAACTCTCGCAATAAGCTTTCCATCTTCACATGTTGTTCATAGCTAACACCCTCATCTCACAACCCCAAAGGTCAGCTAGCCCAGTGGCTACAGCATCTTCAAGAATATGACTTTGAAGTATAGCGGAGAGTTGGACACCTTCACAGTAATGCAGATACTCTTTCTCTTTTTCTCTCGCTCTAGGTGGCCACGCGAACCACACTTATTGTGAACGCTGGGAAAAATGGCGGTAGATAGCTCAATGTGCGGCAGACAAGAATTGAAGATTCTATAGCTTGTGATGGGTCACCTACAAGAGTGATGAAGGTATTGGGGAAGATCAGATAAATGACTCCACTTTGCATCCAGTACTAGAGTGGAAAGAAGCTGGCTGTCTGCCAAAATGGGAAGAGATGACCAGTCTGAGCACATCAGTAAAAGCATACTGGCCACAATGGAATTCCCTCGTACTGAAGAATGGCGCGCTTTACAGGAACTGGGAAAATAAAGAAAAGCAAGCACTTACAATTGGTCCTTTCAGAATGTAGGGTTTTCTAAGTCGTCAACGAACTGCATAATATTGTAGCCAGTGGTCACTTTGGTATTAGTAAAACTCTCGACAGAGTTCGAATGAGATTATAGTGTCTCCATTTGTCAGAAGGATGTTGAATAGTGATGTCGAATTTGCGACACCTGCACCGCGAGAAGGGTCAAGGTCACGTCTAGAAATACAATGTAAGAGCCCCATTCGAGAAGATGGCATTATATATTCTGGGTCCCTGGCCTGTCACATAGAGGGGTAATCGGTATTTATTGGTGGTCCATGATTACTTCACTGTGTGGTCTAAGGTCATTCTTCTCAAATTAAAAAACACATACTATGGCCAACACACTCGTACAGCATTTCTTCTCAAGATTTGGGGTCGCGCTATGTAACTGTTAGGATCAGGGACGAAACTTTGAAGCTGTTGTGATCCAGGATGTAACAAAGATTCCGAGGATGAATACTAGGACTACAGAATTCCATCTTCATTCCGATGGAATGGTCGAGAGGTTTAACCGCACTCTTGTGCAGCCTGTCGATCTTCGTGACAGACAACCAAAAGGACTAGGGTTCAAATGTGCCATTCTTTATTCTTGCTTACCACTCGGAAGTTCACGAGTCTTAAATGGCAACACCATCAAGAATGCTGTTTGGGAGAGAGGTACTCCTCCCTAGTGACCTGCAGTTTGACTGAATGCACGAGTGGCAGACATTTGTAATAGAGGTAATGCATGGCATCAGTGGAAATTTTTGGGTGTGTGTGTGTAAATAATAAGTGACGACTACTTGACTTTAGCATAAAGGCTTATTTACAATTGAGATTGGCGTTAAATATTGAGCTCACTGATTGGATAAGTGAATTAGTAAATATAGGTGTTTTAATGTTGTGAGTAATAGCTGTTTGTAACTGAACAACGTTGTAAATAAATTAAGAAATGCAATTTATCTTTTTTTATTTTGTTTCGGCCTCCATCGCTTACGAACTAGGAAAGGCACCTGCGCGATATCTCGATATGTCTGTGAATATTATGATCGTAAAGAATACAGCAGTCTACTGAAATTGTAGCTTCTTGAAGCACATAAATGCGCGAGACATTTCCTTATATTTTTTGACAGTGGTTTAAAACGTGACTGCTGTACGAATGAGTAAATACACCATAGTGTGTCGTATTTACGATGCCGACGTCTGGCGAAAATCCGAACCATGCACATATTTAGAGAGGAAGTACATAACATACGTGTATAAACGGCGAAGTGGTGTGTATATTACGGGAGAAAATGAGATCCATGATTGGCCCTTCTATGACGAAGTCGGTTGACATGAATTTATTATGACTTCGGAAGGGTAAAAAACAGTTAATGGGCTTCAGTGGAAGTGTATAAATAGGAAAAAAAATTATAAACATATACTAGTGCGTACATACCGCTATAATCGTTCAGCGAAATCGTGTGCGTGTTTGTATACGGTAGTTCGCCACAGTAAAAACTTGTTGCTGGTTATGAAAGTGCTCACTAGCGTGAGCCAACTCTGGTCAAGTTTCAGAGCGAGGTGGCGGTGTGACAACATGCTAGACTCTCATTAGAGAAGATCAGGGTTCGATTCCTGGCCATTTGTTTAGCATTTATTTTAACAGGCACGCTGTTTGGCTTGCCCTCATTAAAGTTGTTAACTACGAGCGTCGAATTAAAAGTTTGTGTTGTTTTGTTGCGTCCGTGAGATCTTTCAATACATAGCTGTACAAAGGTATTGAATAAGTAAAATTACAGTATTCAGAGTTTATACACTTGATGCAGTAAACACACACAAATATATGTCAGATTGCTCGTACACGCACCATATCTGTCTTCGTAATGAGACTAATCTTCTTCCAATATGGTGTGGGGCGTCATCGTTTTACTGAAACAGAAGAAAAAAAGGAACGAGAAAAACCAGAAAAAAGAAATGCATACAAAGAAATGTTATACAGTATTTCGTCATTTTTGTAGTTTAGATATTTATCAAAGCTATAAAATTCTCGTTCAATAAAGAATTCTTTCAGTTGTTTTTGTTAAAGAATTTTTGTTTAGAGAAGTAAATTCCTTGAAGGTTTTGTGGTAATTTATTGTAAAGTTGGCTACCAAAATAGGACGGCCCTTTCTGGACTAACTGAAACCATGTGCAAGTGTTTTTTTTTTATATGCTAGTGTTAGCTACACATTCGTTAGTATTGAAATTATTTTCCTCTCTGTTTTTTATAATGCATATAAATGTGAGTAATGGCATATTGGTGAAACATGTACTTTTTAAAAATAATTTCACGATTTCACATGGCTGACGCGAGAATAAAGCAATCGCGTTCATGACAGTGTTAATGTTGTGTGTGGTGGAAGAGTACACAATGTGCGTACAAGGAGATCTGAAACAGAAGCGCCAACAGCGCATACCCTCCTCCAGCCAGCCGCGAGAGGCGGCCTGGGCCGGGCTGTTGTGGCAGCGGAGCGGCGTGGCCTTGAACCTGTTGCGGGAAGCGCGCGCCGAGCGACGACCCGCCTCTCGACGTCACTTGGCCGCGGTGTTCCCCTGCAGCGCAGCACTGCGCTCCGCTCACGTCCTCGCCGAATTAGGTCACACAGTAGATACAGGCTGTTCACGGTCAAGTGAGCACTTTTGAAAGCCCTGCTTAAGATCTACTTGTAGACACGTTGTGTATTCCTTCGTCTTAACGTAAAATTAACATTGCTATGGAACTCATCACTTAATTCATCTGTCGGTCAAATTAAACTGTGAAATTATTAAGAAAATAAATACTGTACAAATCTGTTTGTTTTTACACTTCGAAGCCTATAAAAAAATTCACAGCGAAAGAAATAATATAATTTACAAATGGTTACCTAACACTTTTTATTCAACATTAAGATATGGATCTACTTTCCATCCATCGTTACCAACTTTACTGGACGAATGTCACTCAGTGCGCCCGTTAAATTATCTGCATACAGGGGCAGTGACTTGGGTTCATTTCTGAAGTGCTCACTTTATCGTAAACAGCCTCTAAGCATATAGAGGTAAAACGGCGCGGCGAATATTTTGACCTGGGAATACTCATTCGCTGTCAAGCCGCCAGATAAGTTACCTGCAAGCCGACATCCCGGCCAACAGACTCTGATACGTGCCTTTGGCCAACTGCATTCCGACATGATGTTGGACAGTGTCGCCATATTGCTCGCGCCATATTGCTCGCATGTGCCGTTGGAGTTCGTGCATTATATAAGAGGCTATTTCATGTCTGTGTTCTTAATAGTATCCATAGTAAACAGTATAAAAGGCTGTTCACTATGAAGTGAGCACTTCTGAAATCGACCTTAAGAAAATAGTCACTGCCCCTGCCTGCTTATATTTTAATGGGCGCATTTTTTTTCGCCCAGTAAAGTTGGTAACGTTGGATGGAAAGTCCAATCGAATACAATTAATTCTACCACTAACGAAACATATATATGGTTACTTCACGAAACTGTTTGATTCTGAGAAATTAGTTACAGCATTGCTGCTATAGTTAAAACACTGTTTTACAATTACGGAAAGAATAAGAAACAAAACCCCGGTGGAGGTTTTGTGAAAATTATGATAGTCATTATGTTAGTTATTTTTCGGCGTATAATGGTGACTGATTGAAAAAGACAAGTCTTAAATAGGCAGTAAATAAATGTAGAAGGGCGGCGGCGGTCGAGACCTTGAACCCAAGCCGGAGACTCGCCCCGCTTTTGATTGAGAGCGTTGACCGTCACGCGGAAACGGCCGTGGCGAATTAAATTCCCTCTGGGTTGTTTTCATTTTGTGGTAGCGCCAGTTTTCGCCCGGAAACCATACATCCCGAGAAGAGCGCGGCGGTTCATTGCCACATGGGGAGTGCCGCCGTGTATACGCGCAGTCTCTGCTCGTTATAAATATCCCTCCGCCCCTCCCTGGGTGGGGGGTAGGGCAGATGCGAGGTCTGTCTGTCGGCGGACTGCTGGGTACACACACGTGGTGCCACGTGCCGCTCCCCTACTGTTGCCGAATTGGGGGGGGGGGGGGGGCGCACTGACACATCACATTTCCGAGTACACGGAAACGGAACACAGCCTAGTTCACCCTTCTCTCTCTCTCTCTCTTTCCCTCGGTGACGCCGTAGCAGCGTAGCGTCGTGAGATCGTACGCTATTCTGTTCTTCCCGGTCCCCTTGCACTCCCAACGCCGTCATGCGGTCTTTAAGGAGAACTACACTGAGGAAATATTTGGCCGGGAATACAAACTTTCGTATAGGCTGTACACGGCAAACTGATCACATTTAAAATCCCTGCTTGGGGAGGCGCGGTAGCTGAGTGATTAGACTGATTTTTTTTTTTTCACTGCCAGTTACAAGCCAGACACATCCTTTTTTTTCTTTTCACTACTGCGACGACGCCCTTTCTGGGTAATGCAGGGGTGTAAGTATTTCTTTTAGCATATCATTGTGTTTTCTATCTTATAACGTTCCTTCCGTCGGCCCTCTCGGGCCACGTAATTTTTTGTTTTTTTCTTACTTTACATACCATCACCCTTTGATTGGTTATTGTTGTATATGATTACAAACTATATTTTATTTTAATGCCAAGTTGCTCGGAGGGTGAGTGTGACGCGGTTGATCCTGCCATCCTCCCTGACTCTCCCAGCAACCTGGGGGTTATTCTCTTTATTCTAATGTATAATATAATTAAATTCTACTCTACGACATTGTATAGCGGCCCTACAATATATTAACTATATCTATCCCTTCTTTAGGCAGCATCGGGAGGGAGACCTTTTTACCCCTTTTCAATCCCCCTCCCTCCGCAAATACCATTCTTCAGTCTGGATTCTCGTCATTAATTCTCCTGTTCATGTTCCATTACCAAGTCCGTATATTTCCATTCTCCATTATCCAGGTTCCTCGCTTAGGTCATTGCTCCTCCGTTGTTCATTTTCCTTGCACCTTGAAAAGAGGTGGACGAAGCACCCCAAACTCATCAGTTGCCTTCTGACAAATCCTTTGAAAGTTCTAAGTATTTGCACTGGGATTACCCAGACTGTGTAGTGGGTCCGCTCCCACTACAACATTTATATAGCGGTTTTATGTTTGTCCACTTTAGTTGAGCTGGTCCGCTCCCAGCATCGAAGTTTATATATTGGTTTTCTTTGTAAGTGTTAGGGTGTGGCATCATTTATCTTCCTTTTCTTGCGGTTAGACTGCTCGCCTCCCACCAAGGCGAACCGGGTTGAATCCCCGATCGGGTCACTCCCGATTTTCGCGCAAGTGCAAATCGTGCCGGACGATGCCGCTGGTCGGCGGGTTTTCTCGGGGATTTCCCGTTCCCCTCGACCCTGCATTCTGACGCTGCGCCATTCCCACCTTATTTCTCCCTCATCGGCTCAAGACCTCGTTTGTTAAGAGGCCCAAATATTTCAACTCTCAAAACCTTGCTTACTTGCATGCACATTGTGTATTCTTCCGCCATATGTAAAATTAACATTGTAATGGGCCTCGTCACTTTTTTTCATGCTGCGGTCGAGTAAAACTGTGAAATTATTTTTAAAAATAAATTATTTACATATTTGCTTACTTTTACACTCGTGCTCTTTAAAAAAAGAAAGCAAAGTAAATCATTTCAGTATTCACAAATGTTTGCCTAGCACTTTCAATTCGATGTTTAGATACGGGAACTACTTTCTCTCTGGTGTCACCAACTTTATCGGACGTTTGCCAGTCGGCGTGTCCGTTCAAACACGTGCGGTTAGTTGGCAGTAGCGTTTTTCGAAGGTTGATTTCGAAAGAGCTCAAATAACAGTGAACAGTCTATATTTTAATTTTTCCATGGCTGTTAATATGCGGGCAACCACCACGGTGGGCGGTTGTACCACGTAAAGTACCGACATTGACAGAAATTTTGGTTTTAGTTATGCATCTGATTGATTGCAACCATAAATGTGAATTTAATCTTGCAAACTGAGCATTAAATTTGTCCCGATGAGATGTTCTTGCATCTTAACAGCTTCAGCAGTATTCAGGTATTTTTCTGCAAAAAATTATGACTTTGATGAATATGGAACATTCCGCCACTAGTGCCGTAGTGCAATTGTTTCTGCTTGCTACCTTTGTAACTATGTATATGACTTTTCCGCAGATTCTTGTGCCGAATTTTCGCAATGTAGTTGACTTGCTTCCCGTCGGCCGTATTGCCTTAGCGTAGATAACCGTTCCAGACAGGATTGTTATTTATCGTCAGTGTACTCTCAGTATTAATTAAAAACATCAGTTAAAAACTTTTAATGTATGAGCGCATGTGAGTTTCTTCAGTAAAATTGTGTACATAATCTATTCACTGTTTCTTCACACTTTTCTGAAGCTCTGCTAAAGTTTTACTTCCAGGATATTCCTCCGCCTTGTGCAAATTAAGTTTAACCAAGACTAGAAAATAACACCTGAGGACATCGCACAGAATTCGTGCGCACTTAATTGTAATAGTATTTTGCATGATAACCATTTCTTACTAGGCGCTACGAACACAAATATTTCCTCGCTGTTTTTATTCATATTTACTACAAATTAAATACTATAATATATAATTAAAATATAGGTAAAACTTCTATTTAACTAAAAATAGGATACTTTTATGTTAACAGAAGTATAAAGCGCTTCTGTACATGTCATATTTGGTAAATAACTCAACACTTCATACATGGGATGATTTTTCAAAGGTTTTATTCAAAAAGTTTGAAGAAACCCCGAATAGACTATAGTGGCCGAATCACGACATTTTATTCAAGTATGTACTTGTGACTGGCGCTCCTAAATAGTTCGCAGATTCATTCCTGTGAATAGTGCTTAGCCTAACTACAGTCTCTTTGCGGTATCTTTACCCTTTTTTAATCAAACCATTGAAGAAAAATCATCCCAAAGAGGCCTGTTTCCTAAATGCTTCGTGTATCACAAGCGTTCTATACTTCTGTTAAGGTAAAAGTATCTCTTCTTTTTTTTTTTTTTTTTTGTTAAATTGAACTTGTACTTATATTTTATTCACGAATTATAATATTTAACATACAATTGATTCGAATAAAAACAGATATAATGGTGTGCTGGCAATGTCATGTAAGAAATAATAATAATGCAAAAATATTATTGAAACAGAGTGCGCACGAGTGCAGTGCGTTGCGTTTTTTGTGTATTTTTCTAGACTTGTGTTTGCACGAGGTGTAGGAATATCCTAGAAGTAGAATTTTAGCTAGTTTTCAGAAAAGTTGGAAGTAACCGCGAATGGGCTATAGCATTCATTGCTTAGTAACGGAAGAGTCGCTGGGGATCCTACAATTATTTTGGTTTCGTTATGTTCAGTTGCATCTGTGTTAAAATACAGCTTTGATGTCCATTGCCCGTACATGCGCAACGGGACGAAGTCCCTTCTTCTGTCGAGCCCACTTTTGGCATGCTCTTGTCAGTTCTCGTTCGCAAAATGGAATCATTTCATTGAGGTCTTCAGTAATACATTAACAGTGGAAAAACGAAACTGGATAATTGGGGCAGGAATGACGTCGCATCTATAAATTTTAACAGTATGTTTACACTGCCAGTGCGCATGCTCAAGGAAGTGATATAAGGACAACGCTAGAAAGTCGTCGCCTATATGTGCAAGGCATGACCATTCATCCTTCGATAAAGTGGTGAGAGAGTGTAATGTTTCTATTACGCCAATCATGGCTGTGATGCGAATACACACAGAGATGATGATGATGATAATAAATCGTCTTTCTTTGGCGCTGTTAGGTATATCTGCATTCTATTACACTGAACCATTTCTACAATTTACACTTGCTTGCTACAGTTTAGAAGAAAAAATAATCTTACAAATCAACAAACGCCGCAGAAAATCAATACTCGTCACTAGACACTAATGAAACAGGTAATTAATACTAAATATAATTAATACTAAATAGTGACATGCAAGTACCTACCGAAAAATGTTGAAATGTAAGTGGTGATTAATAATCTTAAACATGTCCATAAAACACTGACGAATTTCAGTTGGGGGGAGGGGGGTAAGCGGGGTTCAGATCACCTGGGATTAATTGATGGATTATCGATTTGATTAATTGGATTAATCCTTAATCCGATCAAATTTTTGATCAGAAATGATTCAGTTTAATGAAAGGGTTTTAAATTGATTGAAAGGGTAAATTTTTAATCGGATAAAAATTTTTTTATATTTCTTCTTGATTGATTTTCTTTCTTTATTTTTGGGTGGGGGTAGCAGGAGCTCTGTACGATGTTGACTGTGTGGTATCCTGAAGGCGAATGACCATAGTGGCGGGTTGCAATATCTTACATAGGTGTAGAGATGAGTGCAAGAGTGGACTAAGGTTAATTTTTCTAATTTTGAGGTGTTTGGAGAGATGTTGGTGGTAGATAGGCGACTTTTACGAATATATTTTAACACACGAGAGAAATTCGGAGTGTTGAACAACTTCTAAGAGTGGCCTAAGTGTAAATTTTATGGTTTTTTTTTTTTGTGGGATATTGCTCGTAGACGGTAGATAGGCGACTTTGAAAGATGCGATTTACTTGTTTAAACATACTTAATGGTATAACAACTTTGTATTTTTCACCTGGGTTCATTTGTAATAAGTAATCGCTAGCATTGTTCCACCCAGCCATAAGCCCTGTATAAATATCGTTTACAGTTCTTGAGAGATAAGTTCTTTATTGTGGATGTAATTCCAGCATCTTGTGTTTGATCGATTTCCACTCCATGTAGCAGATATGCAATTTTGTCGATAAAATGAAGTAGTCCATTTATTATTATTATTGTAGTTGCTGGATTAATGGCATCTGCTGTCTTTTTAATTGTTTCTCTAAACCTTAAACTTGATTTCGACGGTAACTTGTAAATATAGTGATTTTTTTTATTGAAATCCTTATTTCTGAAGGAAATTTGTGTGGGCCTGCTCGGAATGGTTCATACACATGTATTTCTGTGTTGATGATTGCATTTTAATAAGTGATCGGTTCTTCAACATTAAGTATGTCTTCCATTTCTATTAACAGTATATCCTAATTCTTTTAAATACAATTCGTTGCCTCGTGTTAACTTCAAAGGTATTATTTGAAGTGAGCGTTTTATGTTTGCGCTTACGTCTTTTTGTACTTTCTTTCTTCGAAATATGTTCCTTAGTGTCATACTTCTTATAATAACCGCCTACTTTACATCCGAGTTTTCTATTATACACAATACCCATTATAATTATAATGCGCAATGGAATGCAGGTGTTTAAATACCATTTTTTTAAAATGAAAATGAACTGTAATCTCTTCGTTTCTATAATTAATCAATTTACCATCTTGATCGACAATTGTAACAACTATTTCATCAACATTATTAACTAATACTGGAAGATATATCAATGTATTCGGTTTTTCAATTATTTTATATCCTGGAGCCAGAGCACACGTGAATTCATGTATTGTATTTGTCGGCATCAACATTTATCCGACATACATTTACCGACAATATATTAACTTGTCTTTATGATTCGTACACTCTCTGTTCGTAACCTAACATATTTGCAATTAAATTGTCTTCCAAGAAATCGATATCAACGTTACTATACATTGCACTGGTTAATGTATTTGGATTTCTACGTAATCGGAAATGTATATCTTCAGGTAATGCCGCTTTAATGAATGTTTCATTGTCATCCAATTCATAAGATCCCCTCGGTATCACAATCTTGTATGTTTTTCCACCAATATTAGTTGTAAATGATTGGTTATGCATATCAGTGTTTGGTATGCTGTTGTAAGTAACGAATTCTATTAGACGTATTTGCCATTCTCCATCTAACTTTAATGGAGTAAAATGTACCGCACGCAATTGCGACAATTTCCCACTTAATATCAATCTAATTGACATATTACTAATATGTTTTATAATTACAATTACTTATATGGCTTATTTATAGCCAAAAAATATAAACATAATTGTCTGCAGTTGATCGTATTTGGTAATTGTTTCATTTCCTAATTGTATCATAATTCCATGTTTTTTAAATAATTAATAAAATCACCAAAACTGACGTTATACAGTGATTGATTTACGTTTTTAATTAATGCAACCCAATGTGTTCCTTCATTTTGTCTCGAATCTAAATTAACAATCGTACATTCTCGAAGATTTGGTTTCTTTGGCAAATCATCTCTCATATACACACCTTGGAAATAGGGACTATCCAGTTTCTTTACAAATACATTAATATCTTTGTTTTTTAATGCACTATTTGGAAGACTGTTTAGGACTTTCTGAATTTTATTATATGTTTGGAGTTTTTTCGTCCTTGTCCAACTTTATAGGATTTCAAATACATTCCTTTGCCCTCTGATTTAACTGCTCTACTAATTGCCGAAATCCCTCCGAGAATTGATCCAAGAATCGTTAATGCTAGAAATAGGAATGGAATGATTCTTCCTTTCTTTATTTTTCGTTTGGTTTTGCATTTTAAGCCGATGCCGCTCTTCACCTTCGAGCACATAACGTTATCAACAACCCAAGCTCCAAGCTTTTCACCTGTAGATGTAGATGGATTCTTCCTTATATTCGCTGCTTTATCGGCTAGAATTATATCCGTTGTATATCTTTCTTTGAAATTGTTTGTTCGATCATAAACCATATCATGTTCTTTACACTCATTATCCAAAGAGTTTATTCCTTGATCGTTACGTGCCAAACTTTTGCAAATTGAGTACCTGGTCCGCAATACTTGTATTCAATGCACTGTGTCCTTTTTTGATACGTTTAGTACAAGGCATTGTTTTCAACTGATCACTATCCTTTATATAGACCTACAGTTATAGTTTTAAATTTGTACGGTATGTAATACTGGGTAATTGTGTAGAAATGAAAGTTATAAAACAAAATGTACATTTGCTGGGAATTGTAAATACAAAAGAAAACTTAATTGAAAAGAAACATGGTATTCATTTACCATGAAATATACGTTGTATAATAAGCGGTGCTTATTCATGTAGCAAAACATGTGTTATTATTTCACTGTTGTTACATGCGACGGATTTAAATTTGAAAACGTATACATGTTTTCTAAAACATTACAAGAGAAATATCAACGGTTAGTGACCATTTTATCGTTAATTGAAGGAATGCGATATTTTCCTTTTACAAATAAAGAAGATATAGTGGCTCCAAATGAAGCATTACCCAATTCCGTATTTTTTTTTGACGATGTTTGGTGTTAGCTGCAGGGTGAAATACAGCAGTACTTTAGTTTTGGCCGGCATTCAAACGTTGATTGTTTTTATCTATCACAAAGTTATGCACGTATACCGGAACATTTTACACGGTAATGAATATATGTTAATTTTGTTAAAACGGATAATATGAATCTGCAACATATTTACAATGATAATATTTTTTGTGATATGACATTTTCAAAGTTTAAAGATATGTGTTTTTTCTGTTGTAAAGAAAAATACGGTTTTTTGGTGATTGTACCATCACTTCCCCTATATAAAGGTCTGGTTTTGACCGTTTTTTACTTCCAGGAGAACAATGAGTATGTCAAAGTTTGGACATAGCGGTATTAAATGCAATCACTACAATACCCGTTTAACCAGAAATCGCTATGGGAATTGTGATTTGAATGGACATATATTACGTAGTATGTTTTATGGCTATGAAAGATAACAATGCGGTAATTAAACATTATGTGGAAGACACTATTGCGCTAAATGTATTTAAACCGCAATCAAACAATATTCAAAAGAAATAAAAAAGTTAGTTGGTTTGAATGATAATGTTTATAAAACACGATTGTAATTGCAAACATTTTAAGCAATATTAGCACTGATTTGCAGAGTAATGAATTTAGAATAGAAGAATGTTTAAATGGATTTAGTAAAGATTTTAACAATATGACAAACATAGTTTTTACAACACAACTTACTGAAGGGGAAGAAAATTTAAGAGTTGTAATTAATGAAGTGGTAAACGGTACTATTGCAAGACAATTTGAAACACGAATGGAACAAATAACGCAATATATAAGATATGAATTTGTTAAGAAAAGATTTGGTGTAGTTACACAAACAGATTTGAGAATACAAAATAATGATTTGGAAACACGAATCAATGATTTTATTAATGATTTGAAAGCTAAACGTTTAACAAAAATAGATGTTGTTTTAAGTAAAGTCGATAAGGTTGAAAAAGTTCAAAGTAATCGACCTACTACATCAGTTAGAAAAGCAACGACTTAATTCGTATATAAATAGATTTAATTTAATGTAATATATTAAAAACGTGCCTGACTCTGCGTTGGAATTACATAACATTATATCTTTTGCGAAATAGAAATATTTACAAGTCAAACAAGCTCGTGTGGAACGGGATGTTTTAAAGGAAGAAATATTTAAACCTGTTACCAGTAGAATGGATACATTGAATCCTGTGCTGAATAAACCTAAAGAAGCAACTTTGGAAATTAAAACGGAAAATGAAGGTTTAACAAATAAAAAGCAAACACTTTCTCGATTAACATGACGTTTTTTACCTTTAAAACTATCTACGTCTATGCATGATAGGACATTTGGTGTTTATCGACATGAAAACAATTGGTTCCTGGGAGATTCCTTGATTAAATTTTTGCCTGAGAATAAAATTAAAATAGATGATTACATAACTGATGTTATTGAAGGATTATTTGAATTATTGTTTAAAACTTTCCAAATGGTTATTCCGACACCGATTTGCAAAAAATATAAAGAACATCAACTCTCGAGACCTAAGTTTCGTCCGCTCCGGCATACACTCAATTCTCGACTATCAACTATCTGGTATCATCCATGAGGTTTTAGAAAGACTCGCCCCCATATCTTTTGTAAATACACTTCGCTGTAGTTGACTTCCTTTTCCAAATAAATTTTGGAACTGATTTGTACTCAACATAAAATAAACTTTAACGAGATTATATTTTCCTATATCATAGTACTCTCTACAAATTCTGGTCTAGGAAAAACTATACGTGAAATACGCATTTTTGTTTGCTAGACGAATAAATATATGTTGGATTGAAACTAAAACAACTTTTCCAAGATGTTTGTTTAATGTATGTTTCTAATGGTTCAAAATAAAGTTTTAACTTTAGTATTTGCTTACAACGTAATAGTTAAAACTTGAATAAAAATACATGTTTGAAAAACGGTGTCCTTTCAATGTTTTAAAATATTAGCGAGTTAAAATTATGTCTTATAGGTGTGTTGGTATGAAAATTAAACAGTGATCAATTTAAATTTAAATAAGATTACTGGAAACTGGATGAAAGATTACTGGAAAACGGGGAAAAAATAGTTTGGTGGAAAACTGTTTATATTTTTATTATGTGTTAAAAACATTTGAAATGTATTTCTTAGTGATGAGGAAAAATCGAGTTTTATCGGCGGGAGATGTGAAATTTTTTTTAAAATTCCTTGAGAATGCATTAGCCTCTTGCCTTCCGAAATATAGGAGAGAGCTTCAGTTTCCGAGCGAAAACAACAGTTGGTGGAGGAGAGGGGAAATAGCCCAGGTCAGTTCATAATTCACTGCTACCTCCCTAGGGAAACCGCCGCTTTGGCCCTGAAGCAAGCTCATAATGCAGGAAGCGCTCTGGGGGTGAAGTGCCGGCAAGCCGAAGCAGGGGAGCCAACACTAGAAAATATGCTTTCTGAATAGTGTAGTGGAGGAGGGGTGCGTAGCCTTGTTCGTGGAGAAGGACTCGCTTTTTGCACTAAGACAGCTCGGGTGTAGGTGGGAGTGGGTAACTGTTAGGAGTCGGAGCATCTCTGATGACGAGGGGTGGCTGGCAGGGAGGGAGGGGGTGGCTTCGAGCACCCTGCTCCCGATGTGCACTCAAGTAGGCAGTTGTCGCCATCTTGAATCAGTTGCGAAAAATGAGAATCGAGGACATACGGGTGATTGACCCCCAGTACCTCGCACTTTTGCGAAGGGTTGTAGGGGTCGTAGGGGTGGTTGGCATCGTGGAGTCGGGTTCTGAGGAGTGCAGTGTAGTGTGGGTGGGTGGAGTGTGAGGGGGCGGCAGGCAGGTCTCCTCCGATGTGCACGCAACTAATCAGATGATGCCATCTTGAGAAATTACCGAAAACATTTGACGATTGCGGGCAGCACGTACTGGCTGGAGGGGGGGGGGGAGGAGTGGGTGCAAGCTGGTTTCTTGACCTCAGGGTCCAGCAGACGCGGTCTGGTGTGGAATGGAAAGGGGGTGCAGGGAGCGAAGTGACCTCAGCTATCCCAGTAGACTCTATATTCAGTCGCAAGTAGTCGCAGGTTGTTGCAAGTTGTCGCGGGTAGTCGCAAGTTGTCACATGTAGTCGCAAGTAGTCGACAAGAGCTCGATGCGAGTTTCTCCTCCTCTCTTCTTCACTTGCTCTGTGCATGCTACAGTACACACTGGCTCGCAGGCTCCGCTCCCGGGTGAGTTGGCAGCGAAACAAGTATACAATAGTGTGGGATGTTTAAATTTATAGCTAATGAAATTGTCGCATTTTTTTCTTCGTACATATTTAGAGTACGAATTGGCACGCAGTAGAAAACGTCACTACTTGTTACAAACAATTCTTTGGAAACATTTTCTTCTAACTTCACAACTGAACTATTGTATATTTACAAAACATTTCATTTTAAAAACATACTAATTTATTTACGTAGATAAATGTTTATAATAGACTCGGAATTTTCAACACTTGGTTTGACAAAATTTAACATTAGTTCGAACACATCCCACACTTACGGTTTTTGAACGTTGCTCTTATTTATTTGTAGTATGGAAATTGTTTTTGGGCGATTAGTTTCGAAAGAATTCCTTGTGCAGATACAAAAGAAGTAGACAGTGGATATCAGTTTTGTGTTACATTTCACTTGACTGACGCATGAGTAAAGTGCTCAGGCTCGTAGCAATGCAAATTTTACATAGGCCTACGTATGTATAGTCATTTGGAATAACTTTGTATCATCGGGACAACTTTGTATCACCTGCCTAATTTTATTTTAAAAGAAGGCTCGAAGAACACCTTCACACTACCGTGTTCCTTACAAGTGAAATATTTAACAGTGAAGTATACATTAAGGTGGAGGCTGTAAATTCTTCCTTACAAACAAAAATGGGATGTGGCTGTGTTCGAGACATGGCCGTTTGTTTTGCATGAATACGTCTACGTTGACGCACTCGGACGACTTGACGGTTTTTTTTTTTGCGTTCCCGGCACCGCTTCACTCGATAATAGGGAGTTTTATGGGTATCACTGGATTGCTTTTGAGATGCTATTCCCAAACGTATATGATTTCTGTATTTCGACTTGGCTTTTTGACGAGTATAGTCCGAAATCGTGTTAAGTTTTCTTAATTTTTTTATATTAAACTCGTACAATTACACTATTGCCACGCCACACAAGTGTTTTTATACATGAAATCGATTGATCTTGACGACAGCTGTCGATTGAAACTCAAACGAGCGTCGTAGCTTCTCCTAGTCAAAAATTATACTATGCAGAAGTTATCAGACGAGGCGAAACGAACTCAAAACTCCGCCGCCCCCCCCCCCCTTTTTTTTCAGCGCTTGAATGTAGACGATAGATTCTGAGCTGCAATGCCAAACTGTATCCCCCGATTTTATCATCGGATTTTCTGGATTGCCTCCCACTATGGTCGTAAATTTAAAGACGTATTCACGTCAAAATTTGTGGCGCAATGTTACCCCTAATTATTTCAAAGATACCCCGAATGACTAACAAAAGAATACAAAATGAGGAAAGTAGACCTTGAGCAGGGCTTTAAAAATGCTCCATTAACAGTGAACAGCGTATACTTGTAGAGCGGCGTTGATATCCGCGTAAAACAGAAATGATGGCGAACGGAGTGTATACTTTATGTACATATGACGGGGGCACGGGGGCAGTGGTCGCGATTGCGCAAGGCCGGGCGGGTCCTGCCCACGACTGGCGCTGAAGGCAAGTCAGCTGCACTGCTGTGGGCCGACCACACTGCTGTGCGTACGCAGGGGAAATAACTGTTCGCGCCAACAAATTAATTGTTCCTACTTGTCGAAACAAATACGTAGTGATTTCTGATTCGTTGGCTGAACAGAACGTGAAGCTTGACAACATTTTATACATTCTACAGAATTTATACTAGGGTTTGACATAATTATTTTGTTGCGTAAGGAAAATCTGCTACGAAACAAAATAAATGCTTGAGTCAATTATAGACCTACGCACCGATTGGATGCATGTAAACGTTTAAGTTGAGACAAAAAATTCTCTATCGTAGTTTAGGTACGTTTGTGCGACATATGCGTGATTTAGAAAAAGTACGAGCATATTGTGTAACATTTTAGCCTACAAGTAATTGAAACATGACCTGTGTATGCTTTCCTTTCCACGCATGAACTCGTTTTTCCTATATATACAGTGCCCGCCACCTTAGTTGGAGGATGGCGGTTGTGATTAGAGTAAAAGAATTTGAGCAACTGCACAAAATATTGGTATACCCTTAAATTAAAACATCAATCACAAGTTCAATAGTCATTCTAACTGGAAATATTTATATTACTACAAAAACGTAATAAGGCACCTTGCTCGCTCGCCGCACGCCAACTAAACTGGCGGGCACAGTAACTCTGTCAGTACTGTATGAAAAATACAGACACAAAACCCCTGTCTTTTCCCGACGTATTAATTTTGTGATCGCTTGCGCCTGCGCTGCTTGTAACGTTTATGGCCTGAATATAAAGAGGTCATGATGTTGGCAAGCAGAATATTTGCTTTTAAAATTATTTATATGGCTGTTTACAATCAGGCAACACATATTTCTGGTGGAATATAAGTAGTAGGAAATGGCGCCGATTCGGGCCACAACTGGTGGTATGTAAGGATTCGGGGGATTCATTCGCCTTTCTTGATTTGCGTCACCTCCTACTCTGACATTCCGGTCGGCCATCTTTGATGTCCTTGACCTTTGGTCGCCTTGTTGGATTGTGTTACATGCTCTGTCAATCCACTAGACCATCTCGTTTCCGTCCGCCATTTTGTTTCTTGAATTTTATACCTCATGCTCTGCCATTCTACCTTTTATGCTCTATCATTCCATCTTGCTACTTCATACTCTATCATTCTTTCCTACCTGAGTCATCACCGTTGGATGCCATCTTGTTTCGTCTGCTGTAGGCAGCCATCTTGCTTTGTGTGCTATTTCTCTTGTCGCCAGCTATAGTGCGCTAGTAGCATCCTCCATCTTGGTTGTCATTTCCTGATGTCACTGCCTGCTGTGGGCGTGCACACGCGATTAATCGAACATCATATTGGTTCTGACTTTGGCTGCCAAGAGTGCTCATATTAATTTTATTTTGATAGCTCAAATATTCTCTGGAGTAGCGCATGAAGGAACAGTTGGTCCTTGATCTTGGGTCATCGTGCAGACATCTTGGACTGCTCGGCTATCGGAGCAGTCCGGAGAGTAGGGTTTTAAATATGCTGTGCACATTACACCACCACCAATACCTCTTCCATCATCATTTGGACAAGACTTGTAATAAAATTAAATATATAAGTAATATTATTGACCACCATATTGGCTTAGTCGATGAACGACATGCTAGGTGGATTGATTATGATTTATTCAAGATTCATTTTACAAGTGTTATTATTGACTGCTGTCTTGGCTTAAGAATATAAACCACATGCTAGACAGATTATGTTTTATTTAACATTTATTATATTCAAAAATGATTTTTAAGTTATGTATGAGGAGGGGAAAATGTGTTTAAGTCTGAATAAGAGTATTAGCATCAAATAGCTTGTGATTGAATCATTTGCTGCATGTAAATAAGTAGTTTGCATGTTCATAACCCCACATTTACCATGAAACGTATACAAGTTTACAATTAAAACACAATCGTGGAACAGTGTTTACGAACATGAACCAAGAAATTCAACAACACTATATGATGATTATGAAATTTGTACTCGCGGTTAAAGGAAGCGACAGCAGCGACAATGCAATAATGTTTCACAAAAACAGATGTTAATTAAATTTTAAGAAAATAAATATATTGTTACTATATACAATAATAATAAAAAAGATAAACAAAAAATATGCAGAATCACTTATCAGGCGACAGCAGGATATCACACAGATGCCATGCCAAGGTAAACAGGTCCCTTAACTCCGCGAGAAGGAGAGCATAGTTCCTTTCACACAAGACGATGACTGGTGTGTGTAGCTGCTGCAGCCTCCTCCCAGGAGAGGCGAACTCCTGTGTGCATGGCAGACAGAGGTTCACCATCTCATCCAAGTTGTCGAGATGTCCTACCAATGTCCATGTCGAGTCTGGTATGTACTCACTCCAGGGCACCATATTCAGTACACATTCATGAGGTGGTAGGAAATCCTCTGCCATCGATAGTATGGGAGAGGTGGTGGTAGATGCTGGAGTTGGCAGCATCCATGCAATGTTATATCTTGGAGACAACTATGGGTGAGGTGTAGATGTCCGTCGTTGTCGAACTGGTGACCTGCTGCGGTCATGGTGCCTGTCTGCTGGAACAAGTGGTGGAGCAGGGGGTACATGTCTCCTCGATGTTGTCTGGTCGTCGTATACCCTGCTGGAGACTGGCAGCTGTCCCAGGTATTCCTCGAAGGTGCAGTTGTCCTCCTCCAGATGGCACAGAACACATTCACCACGTTCAACATCTGGAGCAAGAATGATATTTTGTTTCCTGGTAGGGTGGAGGGGGATTTGTGCACAGTCTGCAACAAGAGCAGGTCACAACATAAGGAACATTCTGTGCATCACAAGGCCAGGTGGTCATTTGATGGTATAGGAAGCATGTAGGTCTCAGCAAAGTGAGGGATGACACATCGGGAGGGATAAGCATTAGGCACCATTTGGTCAGTTGATGATGTAGACAGTGTGAAGGCCTCTGCAAGCTGTGGGGATGACATGTTGAGCAAGAGAGGCATCAGGTGCCATGGTGGTGGGCCAGCCCCAAAGCACGTTGTGGCAGACCCAGTCGAATGACGTGCACTCAGCTTCCTTGTAAAAAATCATAAAAGCAAATAAATTTCAAGTTCAAAAATGTTATGTATTTATGCATCACTTTATAGTCATATAGGAAAAATAACATTCAGTTCTTCAGTCTTGTTAATGTTCATAATACAAGTGCGCAGTATTATTTATTGGTAGTGGATAATTTTGGAATCCAAGCATCATGACTAGAATCGAATCCAAGCCATCACACCAAGTTATTTCCTTTGCGCTTCAATACTTTCTCGACCAAATATATGTGAGGATACTTAGAAACACATTAATTCACCGTAGAAAAGTCCTATGATAGTTGTGCCTTCATATCCTCGAGAAAGTAGGCCCTTGGTTTGTAATGGTAAATCTTGACAACCTTGTATATTTCCTTGCTCCAGTTTGCTGTGCATGATTTATGCAAATGTTCCCTTCACTCGTGATATTCTGATGTAGTCTCCAACCTTTGCCTTAGGCTTGCAAGTGTCCAATTTCTTATTCTTGAATACTGTTATGGGGTTTTTCTTAATGTCCACATGTCTCATTCGTATAGTTCGATGCACTTTACGGTTGTAGCTCGATACCCGGCGCGGTAAGATGCCCAACCACTTGTAACTTCCTTGTGATGAAAATTTCTCCCATATATCATTCTTCAAAGTGCGGTTAAAACATTTTGCCATGTTAGTCTTCATACCATTGTATGTTGCGTAGTGGTTTATGCTATGTTTAAATATCAAGGCACAAGCTGTAGGCTTGTAGAATTCTTCTGAGGTCTGTATGTAAATTCTTGGGAAGTCCTCTGTCTTGCAAAAGAGAGTTCATTGTATTTGACATATATTTCACATTTTTAGTATTTACACGGCACTGCCCAATCATACATATTGTAACAGTCAATACATGTTAACATATATTTTAATCCTTCGCACACATTTGTGTAAGGTATTCCAACCAGATCTACGTGATACACGTCTTGCAAACCAAACACTAGCACTCTTTGCAGCAAGGATAAAATAATCTTGTAGTCTTGTGTAACTCACTGGCAATATCTGCTAGATTCATTCTATGTATCCATCTTCATGCAGTTCTTAGACAATACTTAATATTTAATTAGCATTAAAATTATTTCCTGCTTCCTGAGAAGTAATTAGCAGATGCAGTCTGTCGACAATTTCATTAACTTAATTCCAGTAAATATATTCTGGTCTTGTGAAGGGTAAGTCATGTGAGGAGTTAGTTGTGTGAGTGGTCAGTCGTGTGAGTGGTCAGTCGTGGGAGGGCATCAGTCGTGTGAGGCGTCAGTCGTGTGAGGATCTGGCAGCAGTCAGTTTGAAGAATGCTGGCTGGGTTTATTTGTCACTTGTCTGCTTTAATTGTGACCAAAAGTTCAAAGTTCAAGATGAGCTAAGAACTTGTCTGAAAGAAACTGTTGAAAATGTAACCTCATGGTAACATGATTAAAGAACTAGATAAAATGTCTGGCTGAATAGGTGCATGAAATGCTTGAATTATACTGATGATATATATATGTGTGTGTGTGTGTGTGTGTGTGTCTTAGGTCGAGTTGCACCACAAAAGGGCACAAATCGCACACTAGATACAAAATAATCCTAGAATGTAAAGGGAATTAACACCAAAAAAATAAGAATTAAGAAGTTTTATTTTTAATAATGTGAGTTCAGATCACTACATCAACCCACCTGGTGGGCATTCTACAACCAGAACAAGACACTATCAAGTTTGGCAATTGAAAAAGTCAATTCTCAGTGTAATTAAGTTAAGGACAGATTAATAAAGTCACCTAAGGCCTCTATCAACCCGTGACAAGAACAATTTTCGAGTGAATGCAGTCATTCACTTTTCAATAACCACTCGCAGTGACAAGAATTCAGGCTGCTGTCTCAAAGCTTCATGTCAAACAAGCATGACGGAAACAAGAATACTATTAGGTCTAAAATTATGCAAAATAACAAAAGTTCATAATGAAGGCAACAAATTGTCGCGGAACAGTACTAAGAATCGAACGATAAACACAAAAATATATAAGCTCACAAGGGGATAATACTTCTGGTAAGACCCAATATTAAAAACATTAAACGCCTTAACAATCTACAAAGAAGGCATTGCACCAATATGTTAATTAAAAGCCTTCCCAGCGACACAACAAAAATTAAAGGGACGAACCGAAAGGCGGGAACTTGCAGCCCATCAAAGCTCCGAACGGAAATACAAATTATAACTTTAAATTAAAAAGGGATATTCCCTTACAGACTGGTTAGGGCACCTGAAAGTAATTAAAGTGGAACAGTAGGCCATTACAGCCCTAACCAGTAAATGAAGACACACAACACGACAAGTAATGAGTTGAAGCCACAGTTTACAACTAAGGCGTTGATAGCCAAATGGGGCGATGAGCTTGACTAGAATAAGTGCTTTAACAACCGAAATATCTAATAGTAATAATGCTGTCCGGACAAACATACTTAAAATTCAAATCAAGTTCACGAAGTATACTAGAAAAATATCAAGCACAAAATAAATACACGACCAGCTAAAAAGGCTACACTAGCATTAAATAATTTGAAAAGGGGCCAAAAAAAACACACTATGGCTCCCAACTCACTACTTCAAATCATCAACTTCTCATTAAATCCCAATATGCAACTAGTAACATATTAAAAATCCTTAAAAAGAATTCACCACGGAATCGATATTATATTTTGGCGAAACTCAGACGAAAACACTGGTAGCTACAAAATGCTAGTCCACAGGCCTATTGGAGTATCATGTCATCGCAGCACTTCATTGAGGCAAGACTGCATACACTAGAGGTAGATCGAGAAGTGCCTTCAGTGGGAAAAAAATATTAATACCAAAGCCGACAGAGTGGTACACACAATCGGGAGGGGAAAGGGGTAGGGGAAGCCATGGATTAAGGAAGGGGAAAGAGACATCACATAGAGGTCAGCGTGAGTACAGTGATCAAGGCGACGGCCAAACTAGAACAAATCGACGCTAGTGTCGCTGAGGAATATCGCGACTGTCACAGTCCTGTATAGAGGGCGCCTCATAACCTTAAGAAAGCAAGGTAGATCAATGGAAAGTTCAGATCTTCGGCCGTGCGCAATGATCATGTTGCAACGTAGATACTTGTGTTGATACTGTGGAAAGAACTTCAGTGTGCTTGTGAGAAGACTGTGCTTGTGATGAGATTGGGCTTGTGAGGAATCGGTCTTGTGTACGAGTTCTTTTTTTTTTTTTTGCATGAATATGACCCAACAAATGATTGAACAAAATGTACTGTGGAGCTTACCTATATGGCTGTATCTTCCCCCACTGCTGAACAATTACTTGGAAAACAGTGTTGCCACTGTGGAAATATCTTGTTTAAAAGGACCGACCTTAAAATCACTATCATGTACCATCTGTAGAACATTTGGTAGAAGTGATAATTTAGAGAGATGCACTAGTACATTTAAAGGTAATGCACCTTTGCTTGACTCGAGGTAGCGTGCATTGAACTTGTCACAAAACAAGGATGTTGGTAACCTTCCTGCTGATTCGTAGTGTAAACTAACTCTGATTCGAGCACCTAAAACATTAACCAAGCCTACATCATGTTTGGAACATTAGGTGTTGAAACAGAGCCAAGTTAAGGAAATATGTATGTGGAAGAAATTTACTATGAAAAATGTGAGCTGTACTATTGGATGCTGCCCTAGTTTTTCATATTTGTACTAGATTGTAGGTATGACATACTTTACATATGATATAAACATTAAAAAATAATAAAATATTTCTTCCAAAAATATAAGATTTACCACTAGAAATTATCAATACAGTATAACAAAATTCCAAGTTGCTTACTACTTGCATTAGTTTAAGAATACTTTTTCAATAAGCTTAGTTGAGTGTTGGGGACAATATGATTAATTAGCATGTGTATCTGTATTACCACCATATTCGAATCCTGTTTGTTGTTTAAACTCTTGTTTAAAAGTACATGCAACTCACTGTCCCTCCTCACCAGCTTTTCTCTGCAGGGACTGCAGGAACAAAAAGGCTTGCCATGATTTCATCAGCAGATTGTGTGTAACTAGTTCCAGTTATATCCTAAACCTTGAGGTCTTATAATGTGGGCGATACTTAAAAACATACATATAACACAGAAATTTTAATTATGTATCATGTAATATTTTTTTCCCCCTTGAGATGATTGGGTTCTCTAGGGGATTGAATCCACGATGTCTCATTCTCAAGGTTGGTAAACTATCTCCAACACCAGGGTACATGAGATATATTTAATTTGAAAGTAGAATAATAGTCAGTAGGGTACATGAACGAAAATATTTGTGGTCTGAACTTCTGTTGAGTTCATATCGATAGCTAGGATATATCTTCATTATTTACAGGTCTTCTCTATGCATGATGCACTGACACCAGTCTTTTTAATTAAGGTAAACCTCGTCACGTTATGTTTTGGGATAACTAATATCTGAGTATGTATATAGTTGAAATGTATGTGTTGCAAAGCTTTCTTACTCGACATTACAGAGTTTACACATTCAATTTTTTATATAAATAAAATTTTGGAGCGAGCAATACCTAAATGTTAATTAGCATAGCTGATTCCTTGGTAATTTGTTTCATAAGGAACTTTCAGTTCTATACCTATAAATGGTAAATGTGTGTACATGTATATAATATCTAAAAACGAACTACGTTATTACTTTGCACTGTATAACTGAATTCTTCTTGTAAAAGGAAGTGTGTGTGACTCGGATGGGTCTGTCACAATATGCTTGGGGGTTGGCGTGCCATCCTGGTGCCTGATGCATCTCTCGCCCAATGTGCCATCTCTCGACTCGCCGAGACCTGTACGCCGACTACATCATCGGCTGACCACCTGGCTGCCTTACAGATTCTCGAGACTTCAGTTGATCAATAACAAAATATCAGGGCGAGATGGTCGCATCCCCCTGCCAGTGTTGGAGGTGAAGTATCATATTTTTTAAACACTATTGTCCAGGGATTCATCCTTACTCTTCTGGAGGGCTATTTGGTAGCTCAATTTTGTGGTTCTGTCCACTTAAGCTGTGCGACAAGAACTGCAGCATCCTGCTGGACTTGGTGTGAAGAAAAAAGAAAGAAAAAAATATATATTCCGAATGGTGATGGAAGAGATATTGCTGGTGTTGTAATGAGTATAGAATATTTAAATCCCTACTCTCGAGAATGCTCAGATATCAAAGCAGTCTAAGGAGTCTGCACGACGACCCAAGGAGTCTAAGGAGTCTGCACGACTCCTCCAGAGAATTTTTTGAGCTGTCAAAATAAAACTAATAACAGCACCTCGGGCAGCCAATGCCAGAACCAATATGATGTTCAATTAATCATGTGCATGCATCCCTAGCACTCAGACACATCAGCAAACAACAACCAAGATGATGGATGACATGTGCACTATAGCTGGCGATGAGAGAACTAGCACACGAAATAGGATGGCGTCTAGAGGTGATTACATAGGTGGGAAGGAATGGTAGCGCATGAAGTAGCAAGATGGAATGACAGAGCATGAAGTGACAAATTCTAGAAACAAAATGGTGGACGGAAACAAGATGACCGACTGGAATGATAGAGCAGGTGGTGACGCAATCCAAGACGGCGGATGAATCCTCCCAATCCCCCACACACCACCAGTTGTCTCAGAATCAGTCAGTTCATACTACTAATATAACATCGTTATACAATACAAGATTACGTTTACGAACTGGAAACGACAACTCACAATGGTGGGTTCTGCACCGAACTGTGCAAACAGCACAGCTGCGGGTTTCCGAATTTTAAAATTCCATCAGATTCGAACAGACCATATTCATATGAACTAGTTGCACGGGCCTAGTGCAAGTTTTACTACACGTAAGCTATTTCAAGAATTAATCGATAGGCAAAGAATTAAGGGAGATTTGGAGACCTATGATGGTGAAGTGAGCTGGAGATTGGGCAACGACGTAGTAGTACCCCGAGAAAACCCGCAGAGCAACGAAAACATTCGCCACGTTCCCATATGTAAAAATCTTGGTTCAACCACGCCGGAAATAGTCACCTCATTGAAACTAATGAATTCCCCAATACTTAAAACCAGTATTTATAAACAATTTAAAACATATTTAGTTATAATTAAAATTTTATATTTGAAAGTTCAAGTTTTTACATCCAAGTCTGTATCGCTCGTCCATTCAGTACCACCTTGTTTCAATCCAGTTATAGGCTGTTCACGGTAAAATGCGCACTTTTGAATGCCCTGCTTAAGATCTACTTGTATCCTCGGTGTGTATTCTTCCGCCTTGTGTTAAATTAACATTGCCAAGGAGCCTCGTCACTTTATTCATGCGTGGGTCATGTTAAACTAAAATTCTTACGAAAGTAAATATTTAACAAATCTGCTCACTTTTCCACTTCGATGCATTAAAAAAACAACATAAAACGAAAGAAATAATTTTGAGTTATCGGAAATGGTTACCTAACACGTTTTCTTCGACGTTAAGGTAATGAACTTTTTTCCCTGCATAATTACCAACTTTACTGGGTGCGTATAACTCAATACGCCCGTTAAAATACATGCAGGTAGGAGCAGTGACCTTTCTCTAAGCTTGATTTCAAAAGTGCTCACTTTATTGTGAACAGCCTTTATCACCAGTATTTCCTGTCCGCATCGTTGTGGAGCGCTCTCCGTTTCATACCGCCGCCGCACTTCGCCAGAAGGCTATCTGTGTGCTACCGACCCACCGGATGCGGCACTATTTAAAGGGGCAGGCGCCCGAACCGAGAACACACTTCGCATGTAGGCTTGCTTAAAGACAGTCAACGTGATCGCCTGTATCTTAGGGAGGGCGATAACAATGGCTGCTCATAAGCATCTTTATGTGGTATTCTGTAAGCAATATCTTTATTGATATCTTTGTGCAAAGAAAGTTTGGCAACGCAGCTGGCTATGTTATGAAATCAGCGATCTTCTTGTTGAATTATATATTTTTCCTTTATTACAGAGTGCGTTGTGACAAATTTTGGTTTTATAGCGAATTCGTAACCAAAAAATGAGATTTATTTCTTAATACATTTTCGAATAATACTTATAAAATAAATTTCTTTCTTTCTACGGATACAAAATTTTAGGTGGTACTAGTTCATTTTTGAGCATCACGGGATAGCAGCACTGACCCGTGGCCGAATCCATTACTTCGCAGTTTAGTAAAAGCGAGAGTATCACTAGCGAATTATAAATTTTACTCCTTAAATATATTCCAGACACCGTTTATTTCTGCGTAAATATAACAGAATATGATATTTCTCTTGTTTAGGGCATTTAAAAATGTTTTCTTCTATGTAAGACGTATTTTTAGAATAAACTTCGATGTATCGGCCATTTTCTTTCCACTTTCGTTCGTGGATACACCTTGTAGACCTGTCTTTATACAAAAACAGTCACGAGGCATTCGAAAACCAATGTGTCTCACATTGAGTTACAGATTACCATTTCGCCTCTTAAAGATAGGAAGCGGCAAGTGTCCTAATACAAAGACAGTAAAAAGTTAGAGGATAGGGCTCCAGAAAATGTGTGCAATAGCCAACAGCCGCCGTCCCATTCCTCCAGTAGGAGGGAGTGGTGATGCCAGTTCTGGTCAGCTGTCAATCATCCCCCCCCCCTCCAGCCACGCGGCGTAGCGTGTCCTTCGGAGTCAGCACGTAACAGTATTTTTGTCAGTAGGCCACTCATTTTGCCTCTAATTGTTTGCATCTTAATTTTCATAAGACAGCCTCCTTTATAATAATAAAATACTTATACCAATTTTAATTTAATCTAATTGCATTAAAATTGGCCAAAGTAAGTATAAAAACATGTCCAAGCATTAAACAGATATTATTTACGTGAATAGTGTTCTAGCCTCCAATCCTATTCACGTCGTTTATGATAGCCGTATTGGCAGAAAAGCAAGCCAATGTTGGAATAGGTGGCTAGTTCTGCGCGGTCAGCGAGATCGCTCTACCCAATACTCGCTCTACGGGTCAAACAGGTTAGGTTCCTCAGGCCAGGCGCATTTCGCGCCGCATTGTAAGTAACGCGAAGTTACGGCTTCCTCTTAGCCTGTTTGCGTTTACAAAGTGAAGTTCATAAATAATAGTAAATCTTAAAGAACTTACAGAAAATTTTCCATTAAAAGAGTTTGGCGATAAGTTCACGTTACAGAAAATTTTCCATTAAAAGAGTTTGGCGATAAGTTCACGTTATTGAGTATATATAGTAGTATCTTGGTACGTTGCATAAAGGGTACATGTGTTTCTTCATTTAATGCGTTGAACCACGTGATAAGTATTTGCAGTTTAGACTTCTTAACAATTTTTAATTTCCATTTGACATTTCGTGAGATAGTTTTCCATACCAAAGTGTGATTCACTTTCTTCCGACAGCTGTGGTAGAGATCAAAGACTCTTACCCTTGCAGTTAAACGTTGAACAACCGTCGTATATTGGGCACAGATAACGCACCGTGATTCTTAGGAATCATATGTCACGGCGCATGATAGTATTGAAGCTAACCCTTTGTTGCCAAAATTTGCGTAGTTAGAAAACGTGACATTTCGACAGTCTTGTGTATCTCGTCGGTGCGGTGGTATCACCGGGCCATTGAACCCAGGAGAAATATGCGAGAACATAGTTACATGATCCAAATATTTACCGAGGCTCTTTCACGTGCACCCGTCTTGAACAAGTTTACAAGAGCCAGGTTTGAGCTAGAACGATACGTACAGTTTCTCCAGTTTACTTACTAAATTTGTAGAGGTGGTTTTGCGTAGTCCGGTTATTGCAGAGGCGTAGAACACCGCCCACTGTGACGCCCACCCGGCAAGTTAAAAAAATCTGGACGTTTCCGCAGCTTGTTTTCACGACTCGCACTTCAGACCACCGTGGAATGTTATTTCCAGGGCGCTTTGGGCATCGCAAACACAGTTTTAAAACCCATCTGTTTTTTAAAAGCAAATTTTACATTGTTCCATTTTTTTTAAATATAGTTGATTACATGCAGAATAAGGACTTATGGCATCGTTGAACAGTATTAGGAAATGATGGGAGCTGGCGCACCTGGCTGCTAGCTGCGGAGCTGCGGCGGCCATATTGGATTTCCCTACTTTCCCTCCCCCAGAAATTCTCTGTATCCCTCAAAAACGTCTTAAATTCCCTTTTCACCTAAAAAAAAATTCTTAAATATCCCTCAACTGGCAACATTTCCCGCAAAAAGTGCACTTTGCACAACCCAGCTGGTAGTTACACACTCCGGCGGAATCTGGCGGAAATTGTGTAAATGCCCGCCCGAGTATGCAATCATTAATAAGCAAACTCTGTCATTCCATGCCAGCACCATCCATCTTGTCTGAAGAATGTTCAAGTGCATTGCCCCCGTCATGCAAATTCTCTCATTCCTTCCAGGCTCACTCACCCACGCCCGTTCTCTCTCGTCTTCTGTAATCCTTGGGGTTTTCTCATATTCCTTCTGGTATCCTTTATTTTCTCTCTTTTGCTTTTTACGTCACCCATTTTTTATTTCCACGCCTGCCGCCAGTCGGCAACTGTAGGCGGCCATATTTGATTCCCGCGCCTACCACCAGAGTATTTGAAGTTCCACTGTTCGCAGCTAGGTGTGCTGGTATTGGTGCGGCCATTTTGTATGCATGTTGGTTCACTCTCTGCTTGTAGGGGCGCGCTAGCATCGGGAGTGTAGCTCAAACAGTGGCCGTCAGGAGCGCTGAGAATTATTTTTTTAGTTGGTAGCATTTTGGAACTCAAAAATGCCAGAGGCATGCGGTATCGTTCTAGCACCTCGGGGTCGGCAGCTGCGCGTCTTGCCCACAAGACCACTGCGACATCTAGGAATATCTTGCCGATGACCGAATATTAAATGGCATTTTATTCTTACGTTAAATTGCCAATATATAAAGTGATTTTAGAGTAAAGAGTGGAATTTTGTCAATCACGTGGCCGCCCTAGGCCGGCGAGAGCGACCCCTGGCTGTGACGTCATCCAAGATGGCGGACGAATCTTGAATCTTACTCCTGAACCCTGAACCAAAATCTACCACACATAACTGCTCATGCTCCACTGTGTCAAGTGAGTGAGCCTTGAGTTCATGGATTGGGATAAAACCGCCGCCAGGGACAACTGCAATGGCCTACAAATAACCGATGACACGGGTCGCCGACGGTTAGCTCTTTTGATATAGTCTATTCGCGGTTTCTGCACACTTTTTGAATCATACCTTCGAAAAATCACCCCATGTATGACGTGTTTGGTTGTTTCCTTAATATACCGTGCATCACAAGCGTTTTATACTTGTATTAACATAAAAGCATCTTATTTTTGGTTATATTGACATTTATATGTTTTATTTATAAATTACATTTAATTTATAATCAACATGAATTTAAAAAGTGAGAAAATATGTGTTTTGGTAATGCCTAGTAAGAAGTAGTTTTTATGAAAAATATTATTACACTGAGTGCGCACGGACGTGGTGCGTTGTCCCTCTGGTGCAATTTTCCATACTCGGTTAAGCTTTGTTTGTACGAGGCGGAGGAATATCCTGGAAGTAGAACTTTAACAGGACTTCAGAAAAGTGTGAACTTGCCGTGAATGGACACCTAGATATGTCGCAGTGCAGAAGTTATACAATCCAGAACCATCTCCCCGCTACCGAGTACAGAAGCCGCCACCACACTTAGATTCATGTCAATGAAAATTTATACTGTTTTAAATGTTTTAACAAACTATTTATAATTATTTATTCAAAAACGTTTAATGTTGCTTTATTGGTGTCCTTGTGAAAGGTGCCTATGCTGAATGTCCGTTCAATGTGCCGCAAGTAGTGAATTTCAATTGTTTACAGTTTTGCAGTAAGTAGCATCTAAATTGCAGGTGGTTAATTAATTGGCTATGTTTTGCTTGATGTCTGTCCTGATTTCTGTAATTCTTTCATTTCGTTGGCGATAGTTGCACAATTTGGTCGTGTCTGAGATTCCAGTGAAATTCTGTGTGAGAATTTGCAAAGTATAAAAGATGGTATTTTTTGTGGAGAGTACGTTATAAAACAGATTCCTTACATGCAAGTAGTAGGCTATGTCCTGTAATGCATATAAATGATACATTAAGGTCGTGACAAAGTAAGGCACATGTTCTGTTACACGTTGTTTTGGTCCTATTTTTTTTGCCACACTGCATTCAGTAGTCTTGACCGTTGGCCTTTGGCTGGTGTTTTGGAGTGTGCGCGTTTGCAGCATTTCAAACCAGTCTTTGAAGAAAGGGCTCCTCGTAGAGTATGAAGACAATGATGATTTACAAAACATGGAAATTTTTATGGTCGGTAGTAGTAGGTATGGTTGTATTTTTACAATATTTTTCTCGTGTATTTCAGCCATATGTTACTAGTACCACACAAATTCCAATTTGTATAACAAAAGTCAAACATTTATGCATATATTCCGTGACTTAAAATTCCTTTAAATAGATCGTCATTAAAATATAAATTCGTTGAAACACTTCTTAATCAACGTGCAAGGCTTCGACTAAATAAAATGCCTACAAAATACTAATTTTATTGCATTAATACAGGTGAGGAATAAAAGTGTGACTGGTTAGGAAAAATTGGGAAAAGTCAGAGATTGTAGTTTCTTGTTGATTGTAGCCATCCTGTAGACTGTTAACGTACGGCGAATCCGTTTTATTACTAAGCAATACGAAACCTCGTCATAAATGGAAGTAGGGACCTAAAACATGTTAACAGTTTTTCCAATGCATACCTAGTTTATTCCGTGTACCATCTTCAAATGTAAATACAAACACATGACACAAAAGTATGTCGCTTGTGTTGCGCTCAAAATTTTTTGCGGATATTACACACTAATTGTCAGATGGGCTTTGATATCCTCATTAATTTGTGGTTTATGGCGATGAACTGAAGCATTGCACTAGTCATCATCACTAGAAAATCACGCACCAAAAACAAATGTTTTGCGGCAGCCACGAAATGTGAGCTTTGAATGAATAGTGCAATTGGGGGTGAATGGCAAAATTGAGATTTTTGGGACATTCGCCATTGCAATTCAGATGTCTATCATGACAGACATTTGCATCGCAATGACGAATGTCCAAAAGTCTCCATCTTGTCAGCCACGAAATATTTTGTTGGTGAACACAAAATTATTTATTTAGTTGTTGCCATTAAACTTTTGTGGCCATCATAAATAAATAATTTTGTGATTAGGTACTACAAAAATTTGCAAGGTAATTTGCCCACAAAATATTTTTCTCCGTGAAAGTATTCAGTTTTTTTTATGTAAGAAAAAAAAATTACTCCCATATTCAACACAGTATGTGGATTTTTTTCGTAAATATCTCCAGCAAAATATTCCTAGTTTAGGAAGAGGCACAAAAAGTCATTGCTCTAGAACTTTGCTTAGCTTGCATGAGTCGTCTGTCACTTCAAGCTTTAATATATCACTGTGTGATGCAGTGGTTGCTCCGTCCCAAGCTTGCAAAAATACACGATAAAACATTCGGCGACATCAAATATTATTTAGGTTCCGTATGTGCTGCATATGTTGCAACTTATTATTTTTAATGGGGATAATACAAATGTTTGCTATATAGTTGCAGCGGATATTATTTGCACGCTTTAGATCTAAATGACGGCACGTAAATACATTTCATTTGCTTTAAAAAACTCCATTAAGTAAATTGCTGTAGTTTTTAAACATGTCTTCCCCTTACTATCACGCTACAGCATTACTCCAGTTATCGCTATTCTGTTTTCAGAAATTTCGCGTCCTCACACGTTATCCGTAATGATAAAAAAACAACTGAAGATATGATAGTGCCGCTAATTTCTAACATAAGTTTTTTAATCACGCGCAGCTGTATAAAAACTTTTTGTATAATTGCCTACAAACACCGAAATTGTTCTTGTTCAGACGTATGAAATGAAACACTTTTAAATACTGTTTAATAATACTCCGGTACAGTAGTTAAACAGTTTTGTAAATGCCACATGACGTATAGATCCTTGCGTGCAAACTTTAAGACAATTCTTAGTAACGAGCACAGTTAATACGCGCCTAATTTTTGTTGTAATATTAAAAAAGGTCCGTAACTGGTAATGGCGTATATTTTTACCTTTGCATTGACTGAGACGAGGACCTATAGTAATGATGGCTTTGTACATGAAAGTAGCTGTCTTATGCGAACTTTCGTTAAAATTTGGCTTAGTATATTTAATTTTGTAGCCACTGAGTTGGTATATTTTTGCTCTACACGCGAATAAGTACTGGCGTACTAACAACATAGTATTGTTACAAGACGCCAGAGGGGCGTATCAGGGCTCTTGAGGGATCGAGGTCTTAATAAATATTAAAAAACGAAATTTGGTTTTTGACTTGTTCACACAGCTATTATTTACATCTTCAGACTATCTCTCTACACTATTACTCTCCTTATTCTTAATGAGCGCAATATTTAATGTCCATCTCAATTGTAATTCAATGCCTCTGTATTGGTCACAGTCACGTAATTCATACTCATTATTTGTACATACTCATTCTGTCTGTCGCCATCGTTCCAAACTCAAATGTGTGTCGCTCGTGCATTCAGTTCAGTAGTGTCCCGCCCGTCAGTCGCACCCTTCACTGTACCGAGGCTCGCAGTCCGCAAACTCCACTCCGGCTGTTTATCTCGCCGCCACTCGTCTCTGCTGGCTCGTCGCTTCGCTGTCTTCGCACACCTGGTGCCGTAAGGTCCCGCAGTCTTCCACACTCTGAACTGTCGGTTCGGAGGCCCGTCGTTTAGTAGTCTCGCCAGCCCAATCTAGAAGGTTCCTCTATGCTTCTTCCACACACATGGCGGTTCGCCTTTGTAACTAGCCGCTCGTTTCTCGTATTAATACTGCATCCTTAGCACGCTGTTTCGCTGGATCGAGTGGGACAGGGCAAGAGAAACGATGCAGAGAAGCAAGCGTGTAATAGTATCGATGTTTCAACCATAGTCACACATACGTGACAGAACAAATACTACTTCTTATCACAGTATCGTCACTAAGGCTCGACTTCGCTTCCTTAGCAGAAATCCGTCGTTTTCGCGGCATAATTTAAGTTTCAGAGGTATAATTGGAAATGCCTGATTTTAGAAAATTTTTAATTTACTAGTTGTTTAATACGTCTGTATGTAATTTTCACTGTGCGTTATACCCTGCTTGCAAAAAGGCAGAAACTTACTGATAAAATATAAATATGTTCTCGACTTTTACAGATAATACACAATTAAAATTACGCACAAAACAATTCAACAAGTCGTAAAATGTAAGTTTTCTATAATAGTACATTGTCTTTAATTACTATGAATACGAAATTATGACGCGAAAACGAAGAATTTCTGCAAACGGGCTGAAGTCAAGCCTAAAGCAGGCACACAGAATGCTGGAGAGTTGTTAAATAACAAACATGACTGATGGCCGCAGTGTATAAATATACACAGCTTATTTATAAAACGGAATGAAGTAGTGTAATTGTTTCCCCTCTTATAAATTTGTACAGTTGTACAGTTCGAGTCTTTCGCCGGATATTTTCTTTGCCGTATAAATTTTTTTCTATATTTTTTTTGCCGAAAATAGTATATTTAGTGATAGCGTCGTAGTTTTGTCGCACAATCTTGACGGTGGCTTCCTAGTTACATTTTTTAAGCTCTTAAGATCACGCCAGTCTGTTAGGATGCAGCATGCCATGATCTTATTTTTAACACGCTTTCACTGTAATTGAATTCCTGCAAATTAGATTTTCAGAAATGGTATATTATTACAAGCGATGGAAACCAGCTGAACACATGTCATTTCATATTCATCTCCATCAGGTAACTGTGTAGGCAAGCTCTAAGTGAAGAGTTTTTTTAGCGGTTTGCATTAACCCCCCCCCCCCCCCTGGAATTCGCGTAGAACAGAATAAAAGGTGATAACCCCCAGGTAAATGATTTTAATTTTTTCCGAGAAAATCTTATCTGTGATTTAGATACTCCCTTTATTTATCTACTGCAATATGCAACTACGCACAAAAAATGAGTTCACAGATTTTTTTTATTAGTAAGCCTTCCTGAAGTTTCATTGTAGCTCGAATACTTAATTACGTAGGGAATTTTGTGGCGAATCGGAAGTTTTATGTTTGTAACATTGCACAGTTCTGCGTATGAAGGCTAAAGACAACGGCATCTACTCAAAACAGTGGGCTCCGAACCACGTGACAAGTCACCCGGTACTCGTTAATTTTGAGTAATGCCGGGATACTTGTGCAGAGGGCTCGATTACTAGTCGCGTTTATACATTGGTTATTTTGTTTGAACCTTCCGCTGACGTAATTGGCTGGTAACTGTCGAAAAATACTCTCTCAAATTGTTCTGTCAAGGGGCATCTGAACAACAGACACTGCAGGCGCGGTGACACATGTATTTGTTCAAGATTGTATGATTCAGAGATAGAATATCACGCTGTTTTTTGTACAAATATTTAACAACCGTTCAAATCGAGCATCTTGTAAACACATATAACGCTTGTGAATGGGCTTGAGTGTATTCATCCGCGGACGTGTAGTGAAGTCAGAAGTCCTTGAAAAGACGTGAATGAAGGTCAAATTTTACGGCGATCGGGGCCGAGCACAATAGCAGCTGCAGTAATGACTTTGCCAGTCTGTTGTCGCAATTTTTTTTATAATAAGAAAACAAGTATCGCCTGTTATATTTGCAGCATTTCTAATTTTATTATCTTTTCAAAGATTGTGATCATTTTACTGTTAACACATGCGTGTAGTGTTTCTCTGCAGTAACCAAGAAATTCGCCAGATTTTTCGTACAAAACGAATTCAATTCAAGGGTGCTATCCTATTGTTATATTAACATACCTTTTTGTTTTTCAGCTAACGAAAAATATTAAGGGGTTCTCGATTTTTCGTCAGTGTTTCTTCCAACGTAATTCAAAATATAATACCACAATTGAAAAGAAGCTAGGTTTTCTTAAATCTAAGATTAAATCGTTTGGATACCTGTAGTGATCCCTTTACGAAAACTACTTTCTTATTCTGGACGGGACTAGATGCCACACTCGGTGAAGAATACATGCAAAGTGGATATGAATTTGTGTGTGTATGTACTGTATATATGTGTAAAGACTGTTTACGATAAAGTGAGCACTTTAGAAATGAACCTTAGGGAAAAGTCACGGCCCCTGACTGCATATATTTTAACGGGCGCACCGAGTGACATTCGCCCAGTTAAGTTGGTAACGATGACTGAAAAGTAGTTCCACATTTCAACGTCGAATAAAAACTTACAATTATTTATTTCTGTTTCTCTTTTTTTAAATGCAGTAAAGTGTAAAAATAAGCAATTTTTTAAAGTATTTACTTTCTTAATAATTTCACAGTTTCACTTGACCGACGCGTGAATAAAGTAACGAGGCCCATGGCAATGTTAACTTTACATAATGCGGAGGAAAACATAACGTGCATACAAGTAAATCATATGCAGCATTTTCAAAAGTGCTAATTTTACCGTGAAAGGCTTCTAATATACATGTAGTTAGTTACATAACAAAAAATTAGTGTAGTCTGGTATATTTGCAGCAGTCAAATAGTATAATATTTTTCAAACATTTTTATTATTTAATGTTAACACGTGTACACTGCATCTTTATAATAATGAAACAAAATAAAATGCATGCCGCTTGCATGCGCGCTTCATTGTGTGTGATACAAAGTCCCGTCCAGAATGAGAGGCTGGTTTTCTTATAACGATCATTGAAGATATCAAATCGATATGTATGTCACAGAATTAAGAAAACATTTTCTCTTTAGTCTGTTTTTTATATTTCGAATGAAGTTGTAAAAAATATTGGTGAAAATTCGGAAACTCCCTATTTTAGCAATAATTTTAGTTGGCTAAAAAATTCGCAAATATTACTGCAGTACAGTGCTGCATCATTGAATTTAATTCTTTTTGTATGAAATTACTGATAAATATCTAGTTTTATCTCGGTAAATCTTATCAGTTTAAAATACACAGTAAAAATAATAAAACTCAATCGAAAACATTTATTTCTTTGTTTATTTTTACTTTTATTTTTATTATTATTTTTTAAGTTGCCATTGGTTCGACTTCTGACCAAAGGTTGCGGGTTTGGAAGCAGGACACTGGCCACTAGCGAGGCGACACCGTCGTAGTTGCAAGCACCTCATGTAGGCCGGGGGTTATCGACCAGACTTTCACGTGAGTCGAATCGTGTTCTGACCGTGTATTTCGATTAGCTGCCATCACGTTTATCGCTCGGCTACTTCACTGGCTCACGGCGTTACGGCGGATCTGCGTGAGAGTCCCAGATGAACCATGTGTGTGTGGCAATGTTTTTGTGTGTTCAAGCTTAGTTTAGTGTGTAAGCCTGTCCACCACTCTCTTCGCAGTTCAGTCCCAGGTTGCCTGCCCTTTTGCCATAAAGCTGTAACATCATTGAATAACGGTTCTTAATCACGCACATTTTATATACTTGTACAGTAGTTCAGGAAACACGTGCGGTATATTGTATGAATTAATCTGTTCAAAGGTCGTTCACGATAAAGTGAGCAGTTTTGAAAGCCCTGCTAAAATTCTACTTTCTTGCCCATTATGTATCCTTCCACCACATGTAAACAAACATTGCCATGTGACTGCCATATGTTAATAAACTCAATTTTTACATTTTAGGACTGCTAAATGTAACACGTATATTATATAAAACATGTAACATATATGATGTATATAACACATGATATATAATGTATATGTGCATATTTGTATATATGTATGTATATATATGTCATGTAAAATATACAATATATATATATATAAAATACGGAACATATATAATTGTTTGGGTCATCTCACATCTCCGATAGACAAAAACTTTACACAACAAATAGACAAAAACTTTACGCAACAAACAATTGAAAAATGAACGACCAAGCGATGAAGTCATGGAAACTGTGAAAAAGCAAAAATTAAACTTTGGTGGTGAGCAAGGACCAACACGACACGCTAAAAAAGGACACACATTAGTTAAGCCGAAAAATAATTTGGAAGGGCAGACAAATCCAGATTTTGAAATAGACTAGCACTACTGCACACCCAAGGTACAACATCACTTGTCACACAAATTACCAAACATTTAAAAACTGTACCGCAAACTTAACGTTTCCAATGACTCGCCGTTTTCTAAGTGCCCTATCGCTCTGTAGCGTGACAAGTAAAACGTCGGCTCTACAACACGGTAGCTGTGTTTGGCCTCAGCTGACTGAAGTTATGTGCAACTAAGCCATCAGGAAAAAAACATTCATCCTGCAGGCATAAGGTAGCGGCGTAACGTAGCAGATGTATGAAGCGTATAAAGTAGACAAAGCGAGGCCGTGCAAGGACTTAAATAAAAAATGACAAATAAAAAAATAATGACGTACGAAGGGGAAAGGGGAAGGAAGGAAGGCAAGGAAAAACGAGGGGATCTGAGCCAAGCAAAGAGTAGACCACTGCACAAAAGTAGATGGTGCTAATAAACTTAACGTGATGGTGCAAACGTGGCAGTATATAAAAATATGTATTACATAAAAAAGGAAAATATATAAAATATGTGCATGTATATGTACATTTTAAGGATAGTTTTATATACACCTTTAGAAATGGAGATAAATATAGTTCAACATAGGCCTATAATATATATACATAATAAAAATAATTTACACTAAAAATATAAACATATCAACAAAAGCAATTTTGTGTGTATATATATATCTATATATATATATATAAACACACACAAAATTTTATATATATATATATATATATATATATATATATATATATATATATATATATATATATATAGTTTTTTTTGACACCATTACTCTGTGTTCGTACCCTTCTGAGACCCTCCAAAAAAAGAACTGAACATTTATACTGCGAATTGAAGTGGTAAAAGAAGGGTATACCAGGCTTGCAACTGAGACCACATTCATTTGTACAAAATAATTCAAAAAAATATACTTATAGTTAAGTGAAATGCCAATCCGGCGATGGCCACATTTCCTGTGTCTCTTGTGGCCCAAATGGGTGCGACATTTCCTTTTTATCAAACCCACACAGACCTCAAGAAAAAAGTTTTACAGATAAAGTGCATGGACTCTCATCATTGTTGTGGTTCCTTCATTACAGTGACTGCAGCAAAACTGAAAACTTAAATTGAGAAAAGTATTTCAAGAAAATTAATATACATACAAAAAATGGTTCATGCGTGCACACACAAAGCTGAAAGGAATGTCTGTTTAATGTAAAACCAATACATATCCACAAGTGAAAGCAAAATGATAACGTAAAGGACAGATTATAAAAGTAATACTTACAGGTAAGTTACTGTTCATAGCGATAAGCACTTGGTTTAACTTACCTTGTTACTATAGCTGTGCATCAATAAACAGCCAATCAGAAACCCCGACACTTACACTATGTTATCAATTGAAAAACTTATTTACAAATCAAGAAAGTGTGTATTTCGACTTCATTCCCCGAGAAGATATTTTCTTTTGTTAATTAATGGATAATCACAACCACGGAAGTATTGTAACGCTTTTAGGTCCTGTTTATAGTAAAAATTTAAATGTAAATAATTCACCATTTAAAAAATGTCTCAGGTCAATAGAAAAAATTTGTTTTTGAAAAAACCCATTACCAACTCTATGTACAGACCTTAATTTCTTCTGTTTAAATGTAGCAACATAAACAAACTAATATTACTATCGTTATATCAATTATAGCCAGGCCACTGTGCTTTTGTGTTTTGTGTGTGCTTATCGCTATAACTGTGAATGTGTTTGGTATGTCAGTTGTAGCTCGGCCCTTATTGAAAGCTAGCTCATACAGCTTCTTTAGAAATACTTAATGTAACACATACACTGCGTAATGTAATCTAACCTTTACAAAACATGCACTCGCAAGTATACAGGAGCTCTGGGAGTCTGGGGTGTTGACTACGACGTGTAATTTACAGTTATATTAAATTTTAATAACTAAAATATTTTTGCGGCCAAAGTGGCAGATATTGCAAACAATTATGCCTACTCAATAAGGCATACTATCTTTGTTCATATTTCTCAAAATGTAGCATGTTGTCTTGTCGAACATCCACTTCGAAATTTGAACGTGGAATTGTTCTATATGCCTAACTGTTGACAATTATTCGTAAATATTTTCTAATTCTTATTACAGCAAGCATTACCAAATAAAACAATTAGGCCTACACTTGCATCACGAAAGAATGTCGGCAGCAAGCACAGCTATAGGTCTATAGTTAACAAAACCAGCTTCAAGATTTTATAGTTTAATTGTTGGAACACCTTTGGTTTAGCATCAAACTGCGACGTTTATGTTGCGTTAACAACAGTAAAATTTAACATTGTAACTTGGAATGAATAACTACATGAACACTAGTTTGAGGTTAGGCCTACATTACAAAATAACACAGTGATTTCAAAACGTGTCAAATTAATGTATAATTATTGACAGGCACATTTGCACTTGTTATCAAGACAGATTTAAAAGAAAGGTTAAACAGATGTGCGTAGGTAGATAGGTACAGATAACTTTTAATATTATCTGTCAAACTTAGGTTATAACATGTACTTCGTAAACTCACATGAATATATTAATGTTGTGTTTCTGCTGTCGTTCATTTACTTTTATTATTGTTATTGAACTTTCCGTTTATAATATCACGTTTCTAACTGTCGATTTATACTTGTTCTTTTTCAACGATTTGCTTCAATAATGCAGCGGCGAAAACACGTAGTAAGAACTGTTCCTGAAAACACATCGTAAAAAAACACATTTACATTTACCTCCGGACAGCAGTTGAAATTTTCATCATTTCTCACCTTGCACGGCTTCATCTCTCCTCGACAAATTAAAGAATAAATACTTTCGGCGAGATTTATATTGTCCTGACGCTGAATATTTGTACGTAGTTTGCTGGAACTCATAACTGTACACAAAATCACTACAACACAATTAAACACTATACGACCTATAATGAAACAATGCTGATTGCAGATAAGCTGAAAAATAAATGAGAAATATTAAAATACAACAACTTCCAGTTTCCAAATTTGTAGTTTGCCTCACAAGCAAAGCCAAGCAACAATCATGAAGGAACCACAAAGGACCGGTGGTTTTGACCGTTGCGCCGATCACGTGACACAATATAGTTATGAGTTACATTAAATACATTATCTTTACGCCAATAATTACTTTAAAGTGTATAAAATAAACTTCAAACAGCTTAAGTAGCCATAAATTTAAACATTACACTTGCAATACCGCGTTATTTCGTAGAACTACTTTTCACATTTCACTGCCAACATAACTGGGTGTGTTCATCCCCAGCCTGTGTGGTGACACACATGGTTATACATACGCAGTTGCGGCCTGTGGTTTTTTTTTCAAAGGTTGATTTCTAGAGTGCTCACTTTAACGTGAACGGCCTTTATATGCAATCATTCAGTTCTATAGGCTGTTCACGGTAAAGTGAACACATTTTAAGGCCCTTCTAAATGTTTCCTTTCATCCAATTTCCATCTTCGTGCTGCATTTTAGTATAAACATTGCAGTGTGACCAATAAACACAGTGTGTTCATTTCACCACTCTCAAAATGTAATGCCCGAGGCTGCAATAAGATATATTTATTAGTTGTTAATGCTTGTTGGGAGGGCCTTAAAAAGTGCTTATTTTCCCGTGAACAGCTTACATATCCCAGTACTCTCCTCTGTATCATGGACTTAAGATGAGCTAGACTTATTTTTTTGTCTTCTAAACGTGCCGCCAACATTTCCTCTCGAATTGTCTACAGAAATGTTATAAGCACGTGTTCACACAATGACATGGACGCTTATTTACGGTATTTTAACCGAATCATTCTTTAGTAAATTATTTTGAGTATTTTAAGTTTATTCCAATTACGTTAAAACTAGTGTCCAGTTTAGAAACTGTCTTATTGAATGTTTCGATGTTTCTTTGTCACTGTGGCAACGAGGGGAAAAGACTACGATTTGTAATTTACAAGTACAGAAAATTATAAAACAGTGTTACGAGACGCCAAGGGGCGTATCTGAGTTCGTGAAGGATGGAGGTCTCAATAAAAATAAAATAAAATTTAATTATAATCCGTATCACTGTCTCAATATTTGTTACTTACTTAATTAACACTTATAATTTACACACGTTCAATCAAACTGTCTATTGCCGTCATGCCAAATCTCTTTTTCACCATCCAGTTCAGTCACACACTCCACTGTACCGGTGCTCGCAGTCCCGCTGGTCGCTGTCCTCGCACACCTGGAGCTCAAGACTTTTTTTTTCTAAACTACCTTATTCTAAGTGCTATGTGAAATGAAGGCCCGATGGTAGGGCGGGATTTTATTGCGTCTCAGGGCTAACCCGTTACGCCTACAAGGAAGGAAAATCATGCAAGGAGACATGCATTGCGGCAAAGAGGGATTGGGCAGCCACGACCTGCACTTTGGGGCCATGATTACCTCCCTAAGTGAACTTAGAGTTAGTATTAACTTTGAAGAGCAAGGGAAAAACCGTCAAGAGAGACGGAAAAACCCTTGCGAAAGAGAAGTAAATATTAAAAAAATTATTGCATGCATTAAATTAAATTAAATAGAATGCTACAGGAGTCAAAGAGTTCTTGGAAAACATGCTCTTAGTTAATAGAGTGGGAAAGACTAGAAGAAGGGTGGGGGGGGGGGGGGCGCTCGAAACCGTACAATGCTCCAAATTCTGGACTGTCAACTCGCAGGCCTGTCGTAAATAATAGCAGACTTTTTGCAGAGGTATATGGCGATTTATTGTGTTATTCCGGTTCAGTAAATCTCGACCCTAAATCCCATATTAGCTAGGGCTTGAACTTCGTCACGTGGCCAATGTAGTAACGTAAATAGCGGTCTCGTAGCTGTTTCGGACGCGGTTGTAGATGTGCATACTTCATAATATTGCGTGTACGTCGTGCGTTGTTTGTTAATTATTATGGCTTGGCTGGAGAAAAAAACGGATTGGAATTCGGAACATAATGTAACCAGCCAGACCAAACTGATTTTAATAAAAAATAATTTGCGTGACTTTCACGTGTTTGACTAGAATTTAGAATCTACAGTGGATCACAGGGGTACAGCAAGAGTTACAAGTTTTACGAACGGATCACAAGGGTCTGTGGACTGTACTTCCTGGGTGTTTGCACGTCGTCTAGTCTGCTTCGGGCGGTCGTAACTCTCAGTTTGAACCTGTCGTCTCCAAGTATAAAATCTGACAGTCATGTGAATTGGGTATATTATTTTCCCCTCTACCATACACACTATGTTGTGTACACATTTATTACATCTCATAAAGTCACTGGCTGAACGAAGTAAGTTATTTTAGTGTAAAATTTGGCGGGTCACGTTTTCCAACTTGTATGTCACAATACCTCATAATAATAATAATAATAATTATTATTATTATAAAACGTTTGTCGAAATCTCAGTTACACAAAAAAAATGAGAGGCCTTTCTTAATTCTACGCCCGAGGTGAATAATTGTTCTATTGCTATTGCATAGCTTTTAATTTTGTTGTACTGAAATTTTGCTCGCCCTGTCCGAAGATCTCTTTCCGAAGGGGATTCGTTTCGCATAGGTAAAAGCATTGTAAAGCAGAAACAAAATTTTCATAGAGGCAATTATGTCTACTTTTAAATTTCATCCAAACAAACGTTTAGCCAAAGAGAAATATTGGTAGAATTACAGACCAAACGCATTAGTAACTGGTCTTACAAAATATTCAAAGTAATTGTTCGGATTCTTTATTGGTCTTGCTTGCGGAGACCTGCGGCACATGTGATGTATTGCATGCGACTGGTTTCACACACATGCGGTGCGGAATTGCTCCGAAGCCACCCAGTAGTCTCGCCATAAAAAACATAAATTAAAAAAAAGTCGTATAAAATGTGTTAATACGCCACAAACAGTGGCGTATAGAGAGTTTTTTTTTTTTTTAACAGGGCATGCAGTATAATAGCTCCATATATTTGAGTGTTTTGGATAACATTTACTAGTGCCGAGCTGTGGTTCCATTCTAAATTTCTACTAAAAAACGCAACTTCCAACTTTGCTTACCCTCCACATGTATTTACCGTTTTATAATACCTAACATTAGTTATAAATACGGAAACGAAATGAATGCAACAATAATTAAACGGAATATTATTTAGAGAGCATATTATAAATTATAAGAAAACTCCTGTTCTCCCGAACACTTTCATCCACTTTCCAAGGAAAAATATAGGACTGGAGAACGCAAACAGAACGATGCTTACCCTGCCGAAGGAACGTGGCAGGGTAACTCGCTGGCGAATTCGATTCATCGCTAGTCGCTCCTGTTTGTGGAAATAAATACTAGATAGCAGCGCTATGCGTGTGCAATACGGGTGTTACGAAAACTCTTTTTCTCGAATCGGAAACGGGAAACTAAGAATTAAATGTGTTTAAATTTAAAGTTAAGCAAACATTTCCAATATGTATAGGGTAAGCATTGCTTACCTTGCGTCTATGGAATAAACGCCACTGGCCGCAAACCAAATTTCTAATACTGCAATGCCGATTTCGGATATGTGCGTTCTGTAATTTACCAGTTTTGGAGGCAGGTTACGCTTAAACTGAATTGTAGTTCTTCGATGAACTGAAATTGATCACGGCACTATAGAAAGCAAGCCTGCAATACAAAAAAAAATGCAAGAATAAGAACGTGTACGTGACCCAATCGTAGACAAAAGTAAATTAGGTAGGTAATAATACTAAAAAACCAAGAATTTATACGCGTAAGAATCTAATAACACTAATGTTTTGAGAATCCTAACAGTGCAGCTGAGATTGCAATGGATACGTACTCATTAAATAATAACTTTATGTAGTCTTACAGAATTCCTGATATAGGTTGTTCACGGTAAAATGAGCACTTTTGAAAGCTCTGCTTAAGATCTACTTGTATACACGTTGTGTATTCTTCCGTCTTATGTAAAATTAACATTGTCATGGGCCTCATCACTTTATTCATGCGTCGTTCAAATGGAACTGTGAAATTATTAAGAAAGTAAATAACAAATCTGCTCATTGTTACACACCGATGCATCAAAAATAACAGGAAGCGAAATAAATAATTTATGTTATCACAAATGGTTATCTAACACTTTTTATTCGACGTTAATATATGGAACTACTTTCCAGCCATCGTTACCAACTTCACTGGGCAAATGCGAATGTCACTCGGTGCGCTCATTAAAATATATGCTTGCAGGCGCAGTGACTTCTTTCTAAGGTTCATTTTCTGAAGCGCTCACTCTATCGTGAACTGCCTCTACCTGGGTATTTCGATAAACATGATGAATAAAAATATAAAAAAAGCATGTAAAAATCGTAAAACCTCAGAGGAAATGGCCTGCTTTTCCTACTGCATTGAAATAATCGATGGGCCTTCCGACAAAACGCAAAAGGAGGAAGTGGCAGCGTTGCCGTCCAGTGTCCACTCCATAGAACAAGGAGCAGAGTCGACTAGACACACAACTAAATAGCACAGCCTCGTCCTTGACGCAGGAGTTGTGCTCTCAGAGGCGTGGCGCGGCGCCTCTCCCACCCTGACTGAAGTACAGTGTTCCGTCATTAGGCGGCGTGTCGCCAGCTCTCGCCTCGCGGCGGGAGTCCGTCTGCGCGTGTCTCTCTCTCCTCGGCGAGGCGGCCGTGCCGTGCTCGCCAAGACGTCAATCACGTGCGATCATAGACTAAAAATGAGGTAGATCGATCTCACTGACTGCGCACAACCAATCGCCGTGTCCCAACATGGAATTCTTTGTTTTGCCAACATGTCTAGCGAAAACAGCATGGTTTGGATTTTAGGTTAGAAAACTGATTTGAAAACAAATGCTTTCAGAAGTATGTATACTTCCTGTAACCAATTTGTAATGCAGTTTGATTAAATTAAAATTGTTAAAAGTATATTATGCATATAATGGTGCTTGTCATTTAAAAAATTAAAATATAAATAAACACTTTCATCACTGTTGACCATGTGAATTTGATAGTTGTGATCCTTTGCGGTAGGTCAATGTTGTGTACCTGCACAGAAGACGAATAAGCGGTCTACCTCATCTTTAGTCCATGATTGCGATATCAATATTGAATATAAGTATCGGCATTCAGATATTATCGGAACAAAATGTCGATATCCCAGAATATTGAATGATATGTCTACATTTCCATTAATACACAGGCCTGTTTCAGTATCGTAAAATATCGATATTTCATAAGATATTAAAATGAATAAAATTGATAATACTGATACAGAATATCGATATTAACAAACATAAAAAATATTTACATTTGTGAGAAAATGTACTAATAAAAATCAAGATATGCAATTAAAATACTGAATTTTTGCATAGTAGAAGTTATTAGAATACGTCATATCATAAATCATATTACATATGTGGCAAAATATCGGAAGAAATATACCGATAACAGTATAAATCTCGAAACAATATCAATACCAAAATATCGGATATCGAAAGAAAAGTATCGAAATTTACTCATATCAGTAATATTGCAACGTCCCTAGTCACGTCGTGAAGCCCGGGCTGGCCCGCTCTAGCTGATTCTCATTTGATTGCAAACATTAGTTGTCCTTCCGCATAAATGCAGGCTGTCGTGCGTCCAGCTGCAACGTACATGCTCGAAGTATAGACGCACGCAGTCCTTGCACAGTGTACCTTTACGGTTATCACGTCCTTGCCGAGCGTCACTTCTGATTTATTTTTGCTCCCTGCTCCACTCTCCTCTACGTCTTGTGGTCCACACACGCACACGGACAGTGAGGTCAGCATTGCGCGTCTTGGCGTTGAAGTGCGGGATGTAGTGATCACACCAGTTGCACAGTAAGGTCGCTCTGCACCGACGTTGAACTGTTTCTCTTCCATTAGCATATCGTTGTCAATAACAACTTTGATAGCATTCGAGGTTATAACTTTGTTTATGTACTGTGAGTTCTCTGCAACGTTTCTATTTACACATTTTGTGATAATGCTACTAGAATATACTCGAGTCAGTGGTTTATTTATATACACTATCGACCAAAAAGTAATTAGGCACCTGTCCACAATGTTTGCTCGGTCGTTGTCACCCCGTTAGAATCTCGTAGGGCCACCTCTTGCGGCTATAACAGCAGCCACTCTATCGGGCATACTCTCTACGAGTGTTTGCAGGACATCCACGGGGATTCGTCGCCATTACTCCTGCAACCATTCCATGAGTTGAGCAATGGATTTTGGCCGCGCCTGACGAGCCCTCACCCGGCGATCCAATTCGTCCCAAAGATGTTCTATAGGGTTGAGGTGGGGGCTCTGGGCGGGCCAATTCAATCAGCGAACATTGTTGTCGGCGAACCACTGCATTTCAGCCCTTGAAACATGGCACCTAGAATTGTCATCCTGGAAGTAACACGGGTCCATTCCGTTAAAAAGTCACAATGTTGGGAGCATTTCATTATCCAGAATGTTACAATAGGCTTCTGTGTTCATGCTATTACGGACAAGCACCAGCGTTCCTACGCCGAAGGCTGTGAAACAGCCCCACGCCATCACTCCACCCCACAACCGAATTTCCTAGTTGGCACTTTACATTCCGGCAGAAGCCATTCCCTGAGTAGACGCCACACCCACACACGTCCATCGGACCGGAATAATGTAAACCTCGACTCATAATTCCACAGAACCTATTTACATTTCTCCAGTGTCCAGTTGCGACGGTCGAAGCACTACTTGAGTCGCCGAGCTTTATTGCTTGTGATATGGGGCTTACGTGCAGGTGCTCTTCCAAAATATCCAAGTCGGTGGGCCTCTGTACGCAATGTTCCAATGGAAACCGATAAGCCTGTTGCTGCATGTCGAATGGTAGCCATGGGTTGTGCCCTATTTTTGAGAATTTCTCGTCGTTTCAGGGTTCTGCGATTTCTGTTGGTCAAGATTGGAGGTCGCCCAGAACGTGCAGCATTGGCACAATGCCCCTCAATCTTCCACTTACGCAGGACGAATGTGACCGTTGATTTGGGTCAGTTTACCTTCCGTGCAATCTCCCGGCTAGACAGCCCACTGAGATGGCCGCCCACAATCACGCCCTTATCGAAGTCCGATAGCTCTGTTCCTCGTGCCATCTTCTTGTCAACTGGTTTTACACCGGCCTGCATCGAATGGCGGCCACACAAGTCAACTGACGTACTGAATTACGTATCTTCACGAGTACCCAATTACTTTTTGGTCGATAGTGTACATACATAGAAGGGCGAGTGCCTTGAAAAAACTAACATAAACACGTTTAAAGGCTGTTCACGATAAAGTGAGCACTTGTGAAATGAACAGTAGAAAAAAGTCACTGCCCCTGCTTGCACATATTTTAATGCGCCCATCGAGTGAAATTCGAACAGCAAAGTCGGTAACGATGGATGGAAAGTATTTCCAATATTTCAACGTCAAACAAAAAGTGTTAGGTGAACATTTGTGATAACTTAAATAATTGCTTTGGCTTTCGGGGGTGGGTTTTTTTTTTTAAGTGTAAAAATTAGCAGATTTGTAAAATATTTAGTTTCCTAATAATTGCACAATTTTACTTGGCCGACATATGAATAAAGTGATGAGACTCATGACAATGTCAATTTTACATAAGGCGGAAGAATACACATAGTTTAGACAAGTGTATCGAAAGCATTGTACCGTGAACAGTCTTTATCACTTTTCACCGTGTGATTTTGACAGTTCTATTGGCGATGGGCAATTCAATGTTTGGAACATGCACATATGACGAACATGTATGTAGGTCACCTGATATGTAGTGTGTGCGTGTTTGTCTTGCCGGCGCGGCGGGAGGAGCGTGAATCGCTGCTAGCCAGTCCAAGTCGCGCTGCGAACACGTCCAAACAGGTTCGGTGGACTTGTGTAGTTGGTTCACAGTCAATTGAACTCTTTTGGAATTGACCTCTCGGGGAAAAAATCCTACCGGTAAATGTGTAATTTGAACTGAACCACTGATTGCGATGCTTAGTGTTGGAAATGTAGTTCCGTGTCTTAACGCCTTGTTAAAATTATTTTTATAATGGTAGTCATTCAAATGTATCTTTCTTCGTTTTATTTACTCTAGAGTAAGAATTGGCGCCACCGTACCATGTTGTCGTTCGATTACTTCTAACTTTTATGAAACTGTTAGGCTGGGTGCGAATTAGATTTTTGCTGAGGGCGATGTTTTGTCAACTCGAGACATGGATTTTTGGTATAAACTTTGATATGGCTTATGATCAAAGCTAAAATATCGTGCACGTCATTAGTAAATATTTAAGTTTTTTGTAAGTCATATATGATAGATAAATTTTACATATGTACGTTGTAAAGTTATAATGCTATGAATATATTAGGTTAATATATTAGAAACCATCATTACAAATAAAATTGGTATGAACCATTTGAATAATAGATTTTTAGTTAGCACAATGTAATGTAAGGTAAACTAACAAAGATAGCTGCACGAACTTAGGCCTATCCAGGATAGGAAAAATTTAAGGAAATCCCATTATTCAGTTGTTTTTTCTGCCGAGCCCCTTGTCGTTATCATGTCGGTAATATATTATAATGCTGGAGTATTTCAACTGGTTTCATTAAAATCCATTCTATGCGGAAATTTAATCAAAAATCGGTTTAATAGTTTTTTGATGATGCAGAAACAACGCAACAATCTATATATATATATATATATAATTACAATTTATTTATATAGAAATTAAGTGCGCTATACCAAGTTCGTTAAGGAATGGAGGTCTTAATCAAATAAAATAATTAATTATAATTTCCTTATTTTATTTACAATAACTACAACAAAATCCTCTAAACTCAAATTCTCACAATAAATTGAAACCACTTACTGTTCACAAGTGACACCAATTAATAAAATGTATAATTGCCACAAAGAAATCAATGAAATTAAATAGTTGAAGATCAGTTCCAATAGACAGTATAACAACCTATTCAATTATTTTATATTTTGTGCGTCCATATTTGACAGTTTGAATATTTACAGTAAAATCAATATTACACTTCCATTGAGTCCCACCTCAGTTCAGTCCATGTCCTGCCAGTCGCAATGTTCTAGAGTCCTCCAATCGCCCTCACGCACAGTAGGCTTCATTCGTCGGTTTCACACTGTCTCGTCCATTCAAGCCACGAACACCTCACTTGCCTTCGTCCCGCAATCCTCAATCGACATCCACACTTCACTCCACTCAGGCGGCGTCCATCAAAGACTGCCGGCCGTCGCCGCCGAACCCTCATACGCCACCGAATGGCCTATGTATCGCGAAACCGGGAGCCTAGACTCCCATAACTCACATGGTGTTTGTAAAGACAAAATGCACCCCGACACGTACTCAAATCATTGGGTAAGGTGGCTGGGCGTCGTGTAGCTGTGGTTTCTTGGGCACCGGACCCGTGTTAAGGCTGTTTAAGTTGTTTCCTATTTTTAAATTCAGTTACGTGTGGTTGTATTCGGTGGAGGAGTGAGGCTCCCCTCCAGCCTCAACGGCTGGAGTGAATGTTAGTGTCGTGATGTCTGTCTAATATGTTGGTCTGTTGTTTGCAAATGTGCTAACTAAACTCGCATTTTTTTGTATAGGTGCATCCCTAGTCTCCCGGGGGCAGCCCTCAGAGTACGTTTCATCGTTTCAATGTGTAGTGTAGGAGAGAATTAAAAAATTCATAGTCAAATGTGTTTGCGCTGATGGCTCTTATTCAAAGATATGATATAATTATTAACATTTACTTTTACTTTTGGCACACTTTTGTTTTGGTGCTGATAGCACTTTAATTTTTTTTTTCGGGACGAAATATGGCTCAAAGTGGGTATGTTATAAACGCTTATTGCAATGTTAATTGTGTGCCACATTTCCTTCATTCTGCTACCTGAGAAGGAAAAATATATTTTTTGATATAATTAAGTAAGAAAATGGGGGAGGGGGAGGGGGATCAAAGTTTGATGTTTTTTTCTGCAAACCTGAAAGAAAAGTAGTCTTTATTAGTGCATATCCTAGGGGCCCCTTGGTACCATAGTCCAGTCGGATTTGTGGTAAAAGCAGGGCTCCCCCCTTGTGCCTTCTTGGTAGTGAGCTTCTCCCCGACCTGAAACAGACTATCAAGTCGGTGCGTCATTGTGCGTACATGATAATATAAGTATTTTATGGTGTTTTTAAATATTTTTTTGTGAATTTTTTTAAAAATATTTTTGTAATTTTTTGTTGTATAAATATGGTTTGTCATTTTTTTTTTAAATTTTGTGTGTGTGTGTGTGTGTGTGTGTGTGTGTATATATATATATATATATATATATATATATACACACACACACATTAAAAAAATGATTTTCTATCATTTTAGTTATTAATTACCTATCCCGGTATGTCCAGTGTTGATATATACAGTGATATATACAGTGGTGGTAGTGATTATTGTGAAGTTACCCCATATGAACACTATTCCCTGGGCCAGTGCGGCTGCCACTAGGCCTGATTCCCGAGTGGAGGTGGGGCAGGTCTCCTTGACCGAGAATCCACGCATTTGACACCTGTAACGGCGCACCTCTAATTCCTTTTCGTTGTGTTTGTGTGTGTAAGAAGTAATGGTGCGGTGTGCTTCGGTGAGTGTAGTGGATATATCATACACAGCTTGGGTGGTGCGGTCGGCTTGCGCGCTCTACCAACGCATGCTTCCCGCTTATGGTTGGGGGGGGGGGGGTCGGCTACCCAGACGCAGGCGCCGGGCTGTCTTTCCCACACTTGTTTACCTTTCTTTGCACGAGCAGCTCTGAGAAGAGATACTTGGCCGTGTGTGCTAAGTTTTGCGCTTTGCAGCTGTCGCCTCGCGGCTCACTGCTCTCCGAATGCCGGATTTTTTGGTAGCGCGGTCATATTTGTAGCCTCGCGGGACCGGCTTTACCGGCCAACCAGCGGGCGGGCCCATTCCGACTTTCTCAGTGTTCAGATAAGTTTAGGTTTTTTTAATTTTCTTATTCCTGCGGAATCATAGTTACCCAAGTTTTTAATAATTTTATTGTTATGCCCTTCTAAATTATTATACAGATTTTTATTTTTGTCTACAATTATTTCTTTAATGTATTTGGCGGAAAGCAGCTCCTGGATAGTTTGATTGGGCGTGAATCTGTCTTAGTTATTACTCTCAAATATTTATTTTGTACAATTTGCAAATCTTTTAATATTAATTTTGCGGCATGTCCCCATACCTCACATCCATATAGCATAGCTGGGAGTATTCTTGTTTACATATTAAAATTTTTTTGCTTAGTGGGAAGTTATCTGCATTTAGAATGGGGTATAGCAGTTTAAGTTTGCCTAGTGCTGCATTTCTTGCGTTATTTATGTGTGGCTGCCAAATTAATCTATGGTCCAATGTTTTGCGTAAATATTTTGCAGTTTTGACGAACGGGATATTTTGATTAAACAGTATTAGTTCTTTAGGCGATCTTGGTAATATTTTAGTGGTTATTATTGTTTCGGATTTTCCAGGGTTTATTTTAATTCTCCATTTGGTGTACCATTTTTCCAGAGTTGTTCAGTTGTCTTTGTAGGGCTGCTAAGGCATATTTTACATTACAGTGTTGTTTTATTACTGCAGTGTCATCTGCGTACATTTGAATATTAGCGTTAGTTCTGGCATCTGTTATAGGGATGTCAGCCGTGTAAATACTGTATAAGACAGGGGAGAGTGCTGATCCCTGTGGAACTCCTGCTGTTGCAAATTTAGTATTAGAGTCTGCTCCGTCTAGTGTTACGTAAAATCGTCTGTTATGTAAGTAGTGTGCTAGTAGATTTACGTATGTGGCTGGGAAATTATAGTTTATCAGTTTATATATTAATCCTGGTTGCCAGACTTTGTCAAAAGCTTTTTCTGCGCCTAATGTTATTATCGTGTATCTGTCTTCTTTATTATTAAATCCATATGTAATATCTTCTACTATTTTAATTAGTGGGTGGATGGTGCCGTGGTGAGCTCTAAATCCATACTGATTATCTGAAATTATTTTGTTTACGTCTGCATGAAAATGTAATCTGTATAAAAGGGCTTTTTCAAAAATTTTGCTCATGCTATTTAGTAAGCTTATAGGCCATCTGTTTACTGGGATCCTTTTCAAGGTTTGGTATTGTAATTACTTAAGCTTTCTTCCAGGCCTGTGGGAATCGACATTGTTTAAACATAGAATTATATATTTTTAATAAGAATTCTAGGGCGTTTACAGGTAATTTCTTTAATGCTTCGTATTTTATTCCGTCTGGTCCTCCGGATCTACTATTGAGGCGCTTTTATTATTATTTTTAAAAGTTCCTTTAAAGTGATAGGCTCGTATTTAGATGTTTCTTTTATTTTTAGGTAGTCATTTATGTCATTATTTACTGATTGTGTGAATTGCTTATCTTGTATATCTTTATTGGGGGAAAATTGATTCTCTAAGCTTTCTGCAATTATGTTTGCTTTATCTCTCTCATTGTAAACAAATCCTTGGGGAGTTTCTATTGCTGGTGTGTTTAATTTTTTACGTTTCCGTGTTAGTGCTTTAGTTAATCGCCACATTTCTCTAGGATATTTAGCTGCGTTTTTGGTGGCCTCGCTCCAGTCTTTAATTTTTAATTCTTCGAGCTTACTTTTAATTTGTGTTTTAAGCCTATTGTACTCGGTTTTATTTGCGGGATTTCTATTTCATTGCCAGTTATTTCGCACCTGTCTTTTAAGGGCTATTAAGAAGTCTAATTCTGGGTAATTTACTCTTGTGTACTGACGATTTTCCAAATATTTAGTATTTTGTTTTAATGTTTCTTCTATCGTATCGGTGAATAGCTTTACTTGCACATTTAGTTCCAATTCATCATTAATTTCAGGTGGGGTTTCCATTTTATCTATCAGGTCTTTCTGAAATTCTTCCCAGTCTGTTACTGGACGTTTTATAGTATGTTTATTATTAGATCTATTTGTGTTTAGGGTTAATTTTACAAAGACTGGGAGGTGGTCTGAATCTAATTTGTCTAGTACTTCTGATTCTATGTTTGAGTTGGGAATGTTAGTTAATACTCTGTCTAATTTATCCGGTCTCTGGCCATTATTCGATATGTGTGTCGGTTTAGGTGGTGGAAAGATTACATAATTATTATTATCTGCATGTCTGCTTAATTTTCTGCCGTTTGTATTATTATTTAAACAGTCCCATTCTTTATTTTTACTGTTAAGATCTCCTGCGATTAAGAAGTGTTCTGTTTCGCCCATAATTTTATGTCTTCATAATTTATTTTTGATTTCGGGGGACAATATACTGCGGCCATTTGGATGTGAGTATGGTTGTTTTTAATTTTTATAGCTGTGGCTTCAATCTGCTGTAAGTCTGTAATGTTTACTGGGTGGTAATGGATATTATTTTTAATTATTATAGCGGTCCCGCCCCCTTTCAGGTTCCTGCCTGATCTATGTACATTATATACCGCAAATTTAAGTTTAACTTGGTTATCCAGTCTAGTTTCTGTAATAAATGCTATATCATTTCCATATATTATCAGTTGTTGTTCTGGTTCATATATTTGCGATCTGATCCCGCAGGCATTCCAGTTTAATAGGTTTAGTGTGTGTTCTACTCTAGTGTTAGCCATTACTGTGGGAGAGATGCCAGTGCTGTTAGCAACAGTAATTGCTTGTCCGCAAGGGTTTTCGCTGCCCTGATGGGCGAAATATGGTCGTAGGTGTGTTGTCAGTTCGGTGAAGTGCGTGTCGCGCAGTATGTTCGTGAGTTCCCGGATGTCGTTCATAGTGGCACCTAGACCTCCATCCAGTGTGGGAGCCTGGTCTGGAGTTGGTAGTAGAGGTGGTCGTCTTGTCTGGCTGCTGTGCTGGCCTGTTGACTTCCGCTCTCGTTGCTCAAGGGCCGGTCCCAGCCAGTACAGCGCCCGGAGCACCCCGAGAAGGCACCGTCGGCGCAGCCTGGCTGCTCTCAGTTACGCCCTTCCCGGCCACAACCAGCACCGGCAGAGCCTGAACCGTTACCTCAGGCCATGTTTGTGTGCGCGGGTGTGTTCGCAGTTCTGGGAACTGAGCTGTGTTCGTGATTTGTGGCGCCTGTTGTTGAGTGTACTGCGGACGAGTGTTTTTGTACATGTTTGCTCGGCGAGCGTTTACTATTGTCTTGTATACTCTACAAGACTTGTCCGCAGCGTTATGACCTTCTTGCAGCTATTACACCAGGGCCTTGTCTTTCTGTTGTTCACTGCATCCTCCGTGCGAGTGCGGGCCTGCACAGTTCACGCACACAGTCGGCAAAGTGCAGTGTTTTTTTGTGTGGCCCCACTGACTGCAGTTGCGGCAGTGTGGCACATCTCCGGGACGCGGTTTGTATGGCTCTATCCGGACAGTAGTCCAGTAGAGTCGCTTGACCCTGAGAAAGTCTTGCTTTGTGTTCTTTATTGTAACTGACCAAGTGCCAGTGGAGATGTATTTAGGTTCCTTAGGGGTGTGCGCAGGGGATTTCCGTGTGAAATTGCAGAGGTCGATAATTTCGAACCCACAAGCTCCGATATCGTCCCTGAGGTCTTCAATTTTGACATCGCTCTCAGGCAAGCCGTTAATGATTAACCTCTGGGCCTTCTCATCACTGTGGGCGTGTGTGTAGTAGTGTATTTCTTTGAGAAGCAATCGGGCTTTCTCGTAATCTGTCCGTGTGCTGAACGTAAGTTTCAGTTCTCGCCTCCGTGTGAGAGTATTACGAAAGCTAATATTGCTTTGGCAGAGCAGCTTAGCCACTGTTTTCAGTGACCTGCTGTCTGGAATTATTATAGGCACAGGCCTGTATCTTTGTGTGTTTGGTGGGTTTTGGGAAGAGGGGCGGCTCTCTTCCCTTACCTCCGCGCCCTCCTCTACAATGAATTCGAACCTGTTTTTTTAAGACAGATTTTTCCTTCCTCCGTCATTTTTGGGTGTTTTGCTGTCTTTCTGGGGAAAAGGAACTCCTCGTCAAGGCCCCGAGGAGAAGAAGCCCGACTTCCAATGTCATAGTTGTGAGAGTGTTGGGACGATACACTGTTTCGTCTGCTTCCCCCACCATCGGTTGACCCGCTGGTGACGTTCACAGACCCCACAGTGCTGTCGTCGCCTTCAGACAGGGACTGGCTGGCCTCGCTTACACTCGTGTTTGGGCTAGCGATGTCCTCCAGTCGCCTGTCTTCCGTTGTATTTGTGTGGTTCGGTTCCCCGATGTACGGATGTGTGTCCGCGGCACTTCCTTCCGGGTTCGTACTTGATTTACTGGCTACATGTAGCTTAGACTGTGCTCGTGTGATTACTGTGTTCTCTTGTGTGTTGTGCGACATTTTGTCTGTGATGTACCTTCAGTTTGTCGGCCGACTTTAGTCATGTCTTCAGAAAGACAGAGTAAGGCTAGTGTTGCTTCTACGATGTCGAGCCGCTAGCCGACTCGCCCACAACCTTACATCTCGATGGCTGACCAGCTCCTTTGAGGAGTATATATAGTGTCTTAGGCCGCCATTTAGAATATTCCCCAACTCGCGTGATGCGTCGTGGAGGGCTGAGGTGCCAGACAGACTCACCAGAACATTCTTGCGTCGTCTCTAAACGTATCGGAAACTCTAGAAGGCGAGAGGAGGTCTGTGACGCCAGCAAGTCTCGCCGCTGTCGGCATTCACGGGATTCCCAGAAGGGGACCAGACAGCCACGAACGCATCGTTCTAGTAAGAGGGGAGGGCGAGGCAGGTCTCCGATTACGGCGCGGGGCAGCGGAGTCGGCGCTAGCTGCAGCACGTAACAGTGCTCCCTCCTTAAGTCTGTTCGTCCCGAACAGACTCTACAGAATCAGGACCGTCGTACAGCGCCAGTTGGTCGATGTGCACAACTTTAGGATTTTCTTTCCAGGAGTCCCGGTGACAGATCTGGAAGGAATTGTCACTTACTGGCTTCAACATTTGATAAGGGTCTTCCCAACATCCTTGGCATTGAGATGTATTCACCCGAAGGCGTTTTCTTACATACAGCCACACTAACCATCCTTCCCTGAATGCATCATCTGCAACTCTTGGACAACATCGAGCATTCCTCTTAATGCCACTAGACACTGATATATGTTCGTACCCTGCCCCCTTGCTGTCATCCTTCTTCTGAAGACCCATATGTGCAGCTCCATCTGAAAACCGGACCCCTCTCGTTTCCTCGCTTGCATTAACTGCTTGGTGACTTCTTATATGGTTCGACTGCAATATCCTTGTTCTTACCACCATATGGCGATCCTTCTTCGTTTCCTCAGATAGGATGTTACCAGTTGTTCCGATGGGCCCGTGGTTTTGATGATTATTACTGCGGCTGTCAGTTCCATTTGTTCGTGCAGCTGTCCTTGACCGGTTCCTCGATGCCTAGTCTCGTTTGGGACCTCTGGACAGCAGGCTCGTAAGTGTCCCTCCATTCCACAGTTCCAACATTCTCGGCGCCTTCGTCGACGACGGACAGGTGTCGCCGCTTCTACGGATTTCAAAAGTCCCTCTCCCGCCGTCTCTAGTCTTCTCAACAAGCTGTCAGTTGTACTTACGTTTGGCTGCTGGGTCCTGCATTTCCTTTGCGGGCATTGGGTACTCAAGTGTTCTGTCTGTCTATATACCCAACATTCACGATCATGGGTGGATAAAAACTGGGTTTCCTAGCACAGACTCTGGCATAGCGCCCCTCATGGTCGTCTACAAGTCCTTCAACATCCCCTTGACGCTTTCGTCCTCCCCTTCATCAAGCATCACTGCCCGTACTGGACGTCGGAGCACTGATAACTGCCGTTCTGACTTCCAGTGCTCGGGCCAAGGTATCCTGCATGGTGTGAGGCGCAGCTAACCGCACAGCTTGCCGCACGTCGGTGTCAGCGTTAGCGTCGACGAAGAAGCCAACGGCGATGACATCTCGTGCCTCTTCCGAGCATCCCTCCAGAGACAGACAGGTGCGACAGCCTTACGATGTCCTGCCACAGCTCCTGCAATGGGTCGCTGGATGCGGCTTCGCAATTGGGCATGGTGAGCGTGCCGCAGGTACCGGACGCCGAATCGAAGCTCCAAAGCCGACACCAGTGTGGAATATTCTAGACGATGCCGTTCTGGAAGCGACTGCAGTGTGCTCAACGCTGATCCCCTCAGTACAGCCGCCAGGTAGTACGCCCGCTACTCTTCAGTCCAGCCATTCAGGGTAGCAACGATCTCGAATTGGTGCCGGTATTCGCACCAAGGTGTCTGTCCATCGTAGGGGGTGGGTAATTATTGTGACTCTTTTACTCACCCTTGAATGGGGCGTTCCCAAACTGCAGAACTGCTGCGCCTCCCCTGCAATAGCTGCACTGGCAACGACCTCTACCTTCTTCTCGCTGCCGGCACTCGTCGTCTCGGTGCTCACCAATCTCGGCTCCTCTTCCGACCCTGCATGTCGTCCACCCTGCTGCTGGAAGAATTCCTGCCATTCCTTCTTGAGGGCGCTCACTTCCGGTTTCATTTCTTGTTCAACACTGTCTGTCCTATCATTCACACTGTCCACCCTATCATTCACACGGTCGATCTTCTTGTCACACAGTCTATTTTATTGTTCACCAAACCGCTTAGACCTTTTATCTTTCTGTCCACATTCTCATTCACACTGTCTATTTTCCTATCTACATTGTCTATTTTTCTTTCTACATTTTCTTTTACACTGTCTATTTTCCTATCAACTAGCTCACTAACACTATCTATTTTACTATTTACATTTTCATTAACACCACTAATTTGACTATTTACACTACCAATTTGACTATTTACAGATTCTCTGACACTAATTATTTGGCTATTTAATCCTTCGATCAAGGCACGAAGTGCTTCCATGACTGCCGACATTTTTCTGGTTAGCATTTACAAATTTCTCCTGCAAGCTAATAACCTACTGTAATACTAATTAAAACTATTTTATTTTTATTAAATGCCTCCATCCCACTTCTGACACCAGTGTTACAATTTATTTCTCTAGAAATTAAGTGGGCTGTACCAAGTTCGTTAAGGGATGGAGGTCTTAATTAAATGAAGGAGTTATTTATAATTTCCTAATTTTATTTTCAATAACTACAAATAAAATTCTCTCAACATCTCACAATAAATTGATATCACTTACTGTTTACATTTAATGACTCCAATTAATTCAATTTATAATTACCACAAAGAAACCAATTAAATTTAATAATTAAAAATCAGTCCCAATAGACAGTGTATCAAAACCTATTCAATTATTTTATAAATTATGTGTCCATATTTGATAGTTCTAATATTTACAATAAAATTCGTATTCCATCTCCACTCAGTCCCACCTCAGTTTAGTCCATATCCCACCAATGCGCAATGTTCTAGAGTTCTCCAAGCGCCCTCACGCACAGTAAGCTTCATTGGCCGGGTTTCACACTCTCTTGTCCGTGCACACCAAGAAGGCACTTCCGCCGCCGTCGTCTCGCATGTAACGTCGCTCGCGCACTGACCAGATGTCCTTCGCCAAAGACTGCCCACAGCACCGCTGTGGCTTGTATTTATAGGTCGTAGGCCGTCGTCCAAAATTTTCGCTAATTCTCGAGTTGTGCCGAGTGTCCTAACGCCACCTGTCGGCCTCTCCAGCGGGGAAAGGAGGGGCTGTGACGCAAGCAAGTCTCACCGTTGTTAGTTATTCACGGGCTTCCCAGAATCGGGACAACCAGGCAGCAAGCGCGTCGTACCTGGAAGAGGGGGGGGAGGGTAGAGGTATCACCCCCCACAGCGCCGGACAGCCTCCCGGCGCCAGCTGCAGCGCGTAACTCTCTCTCTATCTCGCTATGTGTGTGTGTGTGTGTGTATGTATGTATGTATATATATATATATATATATATATATATATATATATATATGAATGAATGAATGAATGAAGTATTTCCACAAACAACTTGCATCATAAACTGTACTGCGTAACATCTGCTATATCTTTTTACGTATCACTTCGCGGTAACAAAATTTTACAGCATTAAAATAACAGTAACTTTCCTCTATTTCCGTCTTTGAAAGACTCACACACGAACACGTTATGTGTCAGTCTAGTGTGGGCGTGTGCGTACAAATTTCAAGGTAAAGAAATCACATGTTAAAATTAATAAGGATGATATTTCCTGTGATTTTTTTTTTCAGCACAATCTTATCAGAGTGTTTAGTATTTTCATAAATGTAACAGTCACTGACTCGCTACATAATGGCTGCCCGAAGGATAACTTACTGGAGGAAAAAAAAACTGCCCCTTCCTCTCCCTTTTTTCCATAACAAAATATTTCGCCACTACCCAAGTTTATGGAACTTTGTTTAGATGCACGTGGCATAGTTTACATGAGGAATGCGAACAAACAGGTTGGAGGGCCGCAGCGGAATGTACACGGCAAATGATACGAAAAGCCACTGGAACTGCGTCGTTATCTAAGCAGCGTTACATCTCGGTGAACCTTGTCAGCGAAACACTTCTCAAAATTTCCAACATTACACTAAGAACACGTTTCAGCACGACACGAGCAAACACATGTGGAGTGGAATCGCGGCTGAAGGAAATACAATCCTTCCGAAATATGTTGCATATCTTCCAATGAACACGACACGCTGCAGAGATGCTAGATTTTTATGAAGATTATACATAATGGCAATTATAAGTTTATATACTGATAAATACGCATAGAGTGTTACGACTTACCCGTATAGTTGCTTCATCATATAACAGGATTTAAAGAGCCTGCCTGTTCGGTTTCATATTTTTTGCCATGCGTGCTTTTCTTCAGAATGCGAAAAACTAACGTGCTGCGGACCTATGGACGCGATGACTAATATCAGTTGATAAATCAGGTTACACTGTGAGACTGTAGGAAACAAATGAATTTATATTTTGACAATTTTATACCTAAATGTCTGGAAAACAAAAGGAAACCAATTTGACTGGCCATATCTAAAAATATTACACTTTTAATTAGACTTCAATACATAGGCCTATTACTGCTTTTCGCAATTCCCTACCACTGTAAACGATTTAGCGAATGTGTACCTTAACATATATGCAGATACGGGAAAGATATTTTCACAATGTTGATTCAGATGTGTTCAGTTATGTGGGAGTCACATACCCCCCGACAAACACACCACGTCACGACAGAAACCGCAACCACGACACAACATTTATGTTTTTAATGTGACAGCTCGAATTTTACAGCCCGACAGTTCACTTACGTGACACGACGAGTAGAATTTTTCGAAACCATTTAGAAGGCGCTGATTGACTACGCTAGTTTCAAAGGCTGTGGGCAGACGGGAAATTAGGAATACATGATGGTGACAAAGTGTTATCGCTGAAGTATACAAAGGTAAAATTATTATTAAGGGTTAAATACAGTAATTTTCAAAACATTTTTTCTTTTAAACTGAGCACTTATCATTGTACCGAAAGCTTGCCATACAATTTCATTTTACAAGGTTGTACACCCTGTTCGTCTTGCTGCAGGACACGACGAAAATATAAATTATTTCTAATCCGAAATTGCTGGTTGGACGACAGCTTTGTCGGGCTTACGTCAGATCTATTTTGTATTTCAATGGCTGTTTAGTTTTAAGTGTCGTGTCGGGGCTGTCTTGTCGTGGTTGTCTGGGCTATGTGATTCCTACATTACCCGTGAGGTATCTACGTTCTGTATATTGTGTGCGTCAGCCCGCAAAAGTGTAATTTTCGGAGTAGTTTTCACACTCGCATGCGCGGTAGCCACAGCCGCGGCTGTCTTAAGACGCTTTTTGCAACTCTGATAAGGAAAATGAATACTTACCGAAGAAACCGAGGTCTCGACGTCCTACGATCTAACAAATTCGGCAGTTAAAAAAATAGACATTGTTTATGTAAACAAAAACTAGCTACACATCGCGTAAGTATACATTAAACAGTCGCGTAGTTTTTCTACTCAGAAATTTTAGAAAAGCATGCTTGATTTTAATGGTTGTTTGCACAGCCTTATTGTCTTGTTTTGTGTGTTGTCGCGCCGGTTTGTTCGTGCCACGTGTGTGCGCATGAATATTCACATGAAATCAGTTATGAAGTGTTTTAAATTTATAATTATTTTTATTATTCCATATGTATTTATGGTGTGAAATAACTGCGAATAAATGAAACAGCCTCTAAAACTGTCAAGAAAACTGAAGCCAGTCCTAAAATAAAAACAAAACCTAGGTAGTTACGTCACGCGCATTGTTTGCCAATATGACAAATTGAAAATGCGTGTACTCTAACGGTGGCGCCGATCTCCTGTGGCGCAGTCCGTTGGTGCGCCGCCAGTCTGCTGTGCGGAAGGTTCTGGGTTCGAATCCTAGGTAAGTCATGGGTGTTAGTTTAAGTTAGCTTATTAGCCGTCCCCTGATAAACCTTCATGCACAAAACCGGGGGACGTTAATAAGCCCTTTAAATCAATCAATCAGTCTAACGTTGGCAATACCATAGAACCTACTTCGGCCAACAATTTAATAAAATCAGGTTCTTTCGTTGCTCCTGTATACTAAAGGCTGTTAACGATAAAGTGAGCACTTTAGAAATGCACCTTGGAAAAAAGTCACTGCTCCGGGATGCATATATTTTAATGGGCACACTGAGTGACATTCGCCCAGTAAAGCTGGTGACGGTGGATGGGAAGTAGTGCCATATCTCTAAAGTCGAATAAAAAACTATTTGTGACAACTTACATTTATTTCTTTCGCTTTCTGTTTTTTAACGAATCGAAGTGTAAAAATAAGCATATTTGTAAAGTATTTACTTTCGTAATAACTCCGCAGTTTCATTTGACCGACTCATAAATGAAGTGATGAGGCCCATGGCAATGTTGATTTACATAAGGCGAAGGAGTATACAACGTCGGGGCTATGTGATCTTAAGCGGGGCTATGAAAAATTCTCATTTTACCGTGAACAGCCTATAAGTATTGTGAAGTTGGCGAAGTCTACAGGAACATACGCAACTGCAGGTAGCGTTATAGGAAACGAGCCCACGAGCAGCAGGTACGAACTGGAGCGAGTCTCTGTGACAGACTGTACCTGGCTTCGATAAGATAAGCGTTCCCCTTGTGTCAGTGCGGGCGAGATATGACGACACCGACCTTGGCTGTAGTGTTGATCCTCGTCCAGAGACAGCTAACGCGAGTTCGCGGTCTTGACGGTAGCGGCATGGACGTGAGCAAGTGCCTTCCGCCGCGCCAAGTCCTCGGTCTCGCCGCACAGCGCTAATTACGCCAGTCCATTCACTCGTGAGGTTTTGTATTCCGTCATGACTGCGCCGGCGAAATGTGCAAATAAAAAATTAGGTTTGGCTGTGTTCGGGACACGGCCGTTTGTTTTGCGTGAATACGTCTACGTTGACGCACTCGGACGCCTCGATGTTTATTTTGCGTTTGAGATGCCATTTCCAACCGTATACGATTTCTGTATTTCGATTTGGCTTTTTGACGAGTATAGGCCGACATTGTGCTAAGTTTTCTTAATTTTTTACATTAAACTCATACAATTACACCATTGCCACGCCACACAAGTGTTTTTATACATGCGATCGATTGATCTTGATGATAGTTGTGGATTTAAACTCAAACGAGCGTCGTAGCTTCTCCTAGTCAAAAGTTATACTACGCGGAAGTTACGAGATGCGACGAAACAAACTCAAAATTGCCCCCCCCCCCCCCCCCCCCCTTTAATCTTCATCATCCTTCTCGATGTTTCACAATCCTCACTCTACGTAACATATAATTTGATCCTTTGACAACCGGGTGGTGTAATTGAATTTTGAATGTAGAAGATATATTCGGAGCTGCAATGCCAAACTGTATCCCCGATTTTATTATCGGATTTTCTGGATTGCCTCCCACTATTGTTGCAAATTTAAAGACGTATTCACCTCAAAATGTGGCAGTTATGCTATGTCTACACTGCGCAGTTTCCAACACAATTTCCCCCACCAGTCTTGTGGAAACTGCCATGGAGGATGTGCTGTTGTGGTCATTTTTTTTGCGATATATATCAGAAAAAAGAATGAAACGGCTCAGATGCACCCGTTATCCCATTATTCACGTTAGTCCGGGAACACAAGGTAGTCTCCACGGGTCGGCTTCAGCCCGCGTCCAATTTTGATGATACGTGGAGAGGCATTGGGCAGCACACACGGGCGCGCCGGTGTTTTCCGGTGCCGTGTGTTCCCGACCGTAGTCCAGGTCCCTTTTACAAATTGTAGGTGTTATTTGAACTTTTGTCTTCGTTTCTCTCTTATTAAAATCTCCTCTGTACAAGTCTAAAACAAAATTCTTTAAGTTGCCGCAGTTTGTGTACAAATAAACTTACCCAACACGTAGCGAGCAGAAGATTAAGAAATGCTAAGCGTTGTTAGAACTAGCTTGTTTCCTCGAGTTAGGTGAAAGATGTGACCTCGTGTATGATAGTTAACACGGGACAAGAGGCGGTAAATGCTGATGCAACAAATGTTAGAGATAATTTCAAATAATATTTAAACATGAGATATTTATTCAATGGCAAGATAAGTTTCTAAGAAAGTAATTCTCTTCGATTTTATCGTTATGAATCTTGATATTCTTAACATGTGAAATTGCAATTTGTGAATTTACTCTCACCTGCTGTTCTATTTCTTCTGTGAATGTTGCGGACCCATCGTCCATCGTGTTCGTAGGCTACCTGGGAGTTTCTGAGTACCCGAAAAATGAAATAAATCGAACTATTATGGTTTTTGTACACATTGTCCGCGGCCCCTGGCCGGATTAAATGTCTTACTCTTGCTGGTTATGTCATATAAAGGTGTCCCAAAGATTTTTTGTTATAGTTTTTCTGTTCCCGTTCTCCTCGGGCGTGTGATGCGTGGTGCCCAAGGGCATATCCGCAATTACAAATATTCCGACGCATCACACGAACGCTTGACGCTATAAGCCTGTCGAGACTCGTGCCGCTTCCTGTCCCTAGATATTGAATGTCTTGAGTTATCGTTGCGTCTTGAACTGTATATGCAAAATGTACATAGCGTGTGGATCGGGCTGAACACAACGCACAGTTTTACTAGAGTGGTATGGTTGTCCATTAACCTCGTGCTGTCACGTCGACTTCGTCTGCTCCCCGGTTTTGCCGTGAAGGGAGTATAGAGCGGAGTTCCGAACTTAAGACTTTTTATGCCAATAGCAGTATCAAAAACGACATGTATAGGATCTGAAGTTGGTGCATTGAAATATTTGTATACTTCTTCTAACCCAGCTTTGATGCAACTAGAATATATTTTACTTTGCCAAAGTATGTTATTCGTATGAAACGGCGTGTCTTTCGAAAATTAAAATGTAAACAAAACATGTTTATCTCTGTTGACCATGTTACTTAAAACAAGCAAATTAGATTTTGTCACCGAAACACAAGTCTGATTTTTTACAAATAAATAAGACAAAAACAACAAAGTGTAACCAAACGAACAAAAACGAAGGTGGTATGTAGAGATAGAAAGAAAGAAAGAAAGAAAGGAAAAAAACTTTCCTGAACGACTCACTGAAGAAAACGCAGACGAACACTGAGGCGGTAACAAAATATGTGTATAATACATATCTAATACATAAATATAAAAATTGTTGTCCAGGAAATTTCTTGCTATGATCTGTATACACTGTCATCTTTGTTGGCTTACTCCTCCTGTCGTATTCCTTTTGTAAAATCTGACTTAATTCTTCTGTGGGAATATTGTAATATTCTTGTAACTTATACACTAAAACAGCTTTTTTTTTTTTTTTTTTTTTTTTTTTTTTTTTTTTTTTTTTTTTTTTTTTTTTTTTTTTTTTTTTTGAACGCTACAGTAACAAAATTCACAAAAAAAAAGTTCCTCGATTTTAAAAGTTTTCCATCTTTCTGAAAACTCATATTGTATAAAATTGCACGTTTATAGAGTTGTCGATAGTATTATTTTGTTAATTTTGAGACAATTATTTAGGCAAATTTACAGATTTTGTTTTTTACATCCCTATTTTGTTTCTGCTTTAAGTTGGCAATTTTTAAATGGAGAACTGTAGGCTTTATTAACTGTTGGTTATATGATAGTTACCAGCATTAAAATATTTTATCAATAAATATAACTATATCAAAATATATTACAAGATATATTAAGCAGTTAAAACTGTGGTCTTAATTTTATCTTTCCAGAATTCGCGCATTGTGAGATCTTTCCAAAGCCCTTAAAGTTGTAAAACCCATGTGCAGTAACGTAACTAAGCAAACCGTTATGCCGCGATGAATTCCGGGAATATCCTATTCCAGAAAACGCGATACTCCGACCAGCTGGTATACAATATTCCATTCTTGTATCTACAGTAAGCAGCAAACTTTTTTGCTATGAAGGAAATGTGGAAGTAATATCTGCTGGACATAGATATCGCTATAACCTCTTTCCTCGAGTGAAACTTTATTAAACCCTCACAGTCTTACAGATGATAGTACAAATGAGTAACATTAAAATAAATCCCTTTTCCATGTTTCGTAATTTTATGGCGAACAAACCTAACGTGCTTATGAGCTCGGCTTTTCTATTTTTTCGTTGTCACTGCGCCTACCTGCATGTATTTTAACGGGCGCACTGAGTGACATGCGCCCAGTAAAGTTGGTAACGATGGAGGGGAAAGTAGTTCCATGACTTAATGTGGAATGAAAAGTGTTAGGTAACCATTTGTGATAACTTAAATTATTTCTATCGCTTTCTGTTTTTTTTTAATGCGTCGAAGTCTAAAAATTAGAAAAAAAAATTAATATTAACTTTTTTAATAATTCCACAGCTTCACTTGACCAATGCCTGAAGAAAGTGATGCGGCACATGGCAATGGTAATTTTACATGAGGCGGAAGAACACACAACGTGCATACAAGTAGATCTTAAGCAGGGCTTTCAAAAGTGCTTAGTTTACCGCAAATTTTCCACAATTCGTAAGATGAGTGGCAAATGTTGTCCTCTTCAAATAGCGCCCGGTGCACTAGCCATACCTGTCATACCCTAGATTCGCCTCTGGTTTTGAGTTAACAGTAAATCTCCGCACGCTTGTTGACGCCAGAAGTAGACGCAAGTGTTAGGCAATTCTGCAGGCGGCGGCGGCCCTGCGAGACCAAGTGGCGACGATGACGACGAGGAAACCGGAGTCGACGAAGCTTGGTACCGAGACAGCCGGCACTAATGGCTGTGTGAAAGTGTGGCCGGTGGCCCGGGTCTTGGTGAGAGCCGTCACAATCACCATTGTTTACACGCTGTGGGAAGCGAGTCAGTGTACTGTGCCGCTGCGCCCTACTTGTCGTTCCACACACGCGCTTGCGCTCGTCCCGTCCGTCTGTCGGTGGCTCTTCACCTGTCAGCACGCTCTCATGTCACGAGGCCAGGAACCCAAGTACCCATAACTCGTCAAGTGGTTTTGCAGCCCGACACACTTGGTTCAAATCATTGAGCCGGCGCGGCGGCGAGCTGCCGTGTTTATGCCTGAGCTGGGTTCCGGGCTTGTATTTATAGCTGTTAACTACTCTTGCTATAGGCTGTCACGGTAAAATGAACAATTTTGGAAGCCCTGCTTAAGATCTACTTGTATGCACGTTGTGTATTCCTCCGCCTTATGTAAAATTAACATTGCCATGGGCCTCATCACTTTGTTCATGCGTCGGTCAAATGAAACTGTGAAATTATTAAGAAAGTAAATACTTTACACTTCCATGAATTAAAAAATAACAGAAAGTGAAACAAATAATGTTAAGTTATCACAAATGGTTACCTAACACTTTTTATTCGACGTAAAGATATGGAACTACTTCCCATCCATCATTACCAACTTTACTGGGCGAATGTCACTCAGTACGCCCATTAAAATATATGCATGCAAGGGCAGCATTTTTTTCTAAGGTTCATTTCTAAAGTGTTCACTTTATCGTGAACAGCCTTTACCTTAGTATATTTACGTGTACGTGCATCGTCAACCCTGTTTGTCACATCAGTCCTTATGTGCCGGCATGTGGTAGGTTGTTCGCTGTTATTTGAGCGCTTTTGAAAGCAACCTTCCAAAAACTTCTCTGATCCTATTTACATGTATTTTAACGGGCACGCTGACTGCGCGTGTCCAGTAGTTAACGATGGAAGGAAAGTAGTTCACTGTGTCCGCCTACCGGAGTTACGTATTTTCCGCCTCAAGGGCAGAGAAACACGGGGGCGATAAGGGCTACTTTGCCACGTGCATCAAGGTGAACTGGCTTGCGGTGTTTCCTTCGTGCTGCGTGTAAATAAGAGGAGACATCTTCTGTTCTATTGTATTGCTCGCGTACATGACGCCGCCGCTGAATGTGATGAATCCTTGCGCCTGCTTCTTACATTGATCAAACCAAAAGTAAGCTGTTCTCTCTCGATAATACTCTTTGGTTTACAGGCAAAAAAAAGTTAGCCAGTCATCCATTCCATCTGTTTAAGTGGCTGATGGCGTTCAATGAAATAGTTGATATCAGTAATAGTGCAGGCAAAACTAGTTTACTTAAAGGGACCACTTGGATATCTATTGTACTATTGTTGAATTTTCTATTGTATGGGAAGACTACGAACGAAATTTAATAGTAGTTAGAAGCTTGTACTTAAGCATGTCGTCCAAGTGAGATGTATTTTCTGAACGAATGAGAAAGTGGCAGAAAATGTGCGCTTTGGAGATGATATTTCGGTATTAAAACTGCAGTAGACAAAATTTTATAGCTGCATGGGCACGTGGAACGTACCTTTCTTTATCTTCATTGTCATGCCTGCTCTTAGTTGCAGCGAGGTATTCACTGCGTCTGTCAATGTCGTTTTGCTCTTCATAGCGGAAGCGTGTCGCACACACTTAACAATAATAACTCCAGGCAGGCGGGGCGATTGATAAAATCAGATTACGTGCTCTATAAAATTGTAGTCTATGCGAGGTTTGGATTTGTGCGGTGATGTTTGAAACTCCCCGTGTTGAACGTAGAAGACGCTGTCAACAATTGTTACACGGCTTCACTTGAAATGGCGCATGAATACAGCGATCAGATCTAGTGCTAGTTTCACATATGACAGAACGAGAGGAACACTATATCCCAATCAGTCTTTAAGTCAGCTACGCGTGTTGGCCTGATGGGTACCTATAACGTGTGGTATTCGCGATAAGGCTCGTTCGAAAATGACACGGATATGTATTACGGAAGCGGATTACGCAAAACAATGTTTATTCTGTATTGGAACGCTCGTCCACTGGTACGTACGGAAGGTAAGAAGGCTGTTCAACTCTCAACTCTTCCGTGCCCACGCGAATCAGTGTAGCCAAAACGAACCTAGCATTTCGCTCGATGGGATTTGTTTTCGTGGCCATTGTTTATAAGAATGAAATCATGGACTTGTTTGAGGTGGCTGTTATTTTTGTTTTAGTAAACACACGTAGTACTTTCCATAAAGTATGGAATATTAAACGTGAAGTATTTTTTTTAGTCAACATATGGCAATGTATTTTTAAGATAAGTTTTTTAAATTTCATAGGTTGCATATCGTTAAGTTTCATTGCATTGTAGTATAGCTCAAATTTATCCAAATTAGTTTGTGTGTTCCGTTTACATGTTCCGTGTCCGTTTACTTACATATTCGTGCATTGAACGGGCCTAATGGTAAGTGTTACGTTGAGAAATAGATAGATAGATTGGTTGATTATATTTATTGACAGGAATAAGATATTACAATGAAGTAGACATAACACAGAAACACTGTACAATAATTGGCCAGCCAGTGATACAAACACTCTTCAAGATAAACAACATGAAAACTGTTAGAGAGAAAGTTGAGATAAATATGAAACTTAGGGAAAATAACTAAAACCCTATATAGGATAGAAATTAAACCTAAACTTAACCTAACGTAAACCTAAAATTAATCATAAACCCCAGGAAAGAAAATGAATAGTTTACTAATCCGAAATCCCGGTCCGGGACGGTTCCACGCCGCGATTGGCCAGAGAAGCGAGCCAATCACGGCAGGACAGAGATACGGCATTAAAATGGCACACGATAGCGAATGAATAATAAAATGCAAGTAAACGACTCCGTCAGGCAGTAAATGAAATACTAATTAAAATTTAAAAATTGAAAGAAAAAAAAAGTAAGTTCCGATGAGATATCCATGAAGAACCAATAGGACGGTAAGGTAAAGGGCAGGAAAACAAATAAAGAGGAAAGGACCTAACAGGAAAGTGTGGCCCCTGAAAGCTGTTATGTGGAGAGAGTGTCGCCCCATCACATGGCCACGCGCGGTCCACCCGCGGTGGCGGGCGGAAGTTAGGTTGGGCGGGGGGAGGCAATCTGTGACGCGGACTGGGTCGGGGACTCGCGCTCAAGGCCCACAGCCTTTTTTCGGCGGGAAGCTGATGGCGAGGGAAACTGGTTTGTGGGCAGAACTGGTCGAGCCACAATGGGAACACTCCCACACTACGACACACTGGCCCCTCCTCGTCAACTCCTCCATGCTCCACGCCATTTGTTATTGTTTTCGCGAGGGAGGAGCGGTCTTCCAGCTGCGCCCTGCAGCTGCGTCGTGACCCGTCTGCATTTCCGATTCCGAACGCATTTTTAGCGCGTTGTCTCGTGGTTCAAAGATCCAAACACTGATTTAGCGATTTTAAGTGCTGTCAAACTCCGGTGCAAAATTTCGCTGACAGTTGGCGTTGGCAGAGTTTCTATGTAATAAATACCACTTTCTTCAAGTAAAACCAAGAAAGTTATTATTGCTGCGCTAATTGTAGTGGCGCTGGGATGACGGAGGGAAGGGCGGGCTTGCAAACTAAACAAACTTTGTGACTTATTCGGGATTCGAACACACGACCCCGTGGTCTGTAGGTAATGCCTTTGCTGTCGTAGCAATGGAGGCCCCATAACATTACTGAACACTCTTTATCTGACGAATATGTATACGAACACTATAGGCTGTTCACGGTGAACTGCTTAAGATCTGCTTGTAGGTACATTGTGTATTATTCCGTCGTATATGTAATTATTATTGTCACGAGCCTGCTCACTTCATCCACTTTATCCATGCGTCCATCATTCGAAACTGTAAAATTATTAGAGAGATAAATATTTTGTAATTTTGCTAATTTTTACGCTTAAGGTGCGTTAAAAAAAACAAAGAGAAATAAACCATTTTAATATTCACGAATGTTACCAAAACTTTTAAATTCAACATTAAGGCATGGGACTGTTTCCCCCAAATCGCGTCGCTACCAACTTCTTTGGGCGTGTGCCAGTTAGTATGCAGGTAGAGGCAGTGACATTTTCAAAGGTTTGATTTCAAAAGTACTCGATCAAGGTTCTGCACGTAGATTCGTGTTAAAATGGCACAGTAACGGTTATTGAACGAGCGGGATTAAATTTTTAACGTAACTTCACTACCTACGATTTTATGAATTACTAGGCCTAATACATGACCTTTCTGATCGCTGATGTTATTTGCGGACTGGTAAGTTCCCGTTTAGAATTCCGGCCAAGTAATATTATGCGTGTGCTGCTTTTAATGTTTAGTTAGGGAACGAGCTTACAAACTAAACCCTGTCTCCCACGTAGGTAATCAAAGTTACAAAATGTAACCAAATCAAAGGAAAGAGCTGTCATTTGTGCATGCCAGTGAAATCGCTCTTCAAGACTTGTTTTTCGTAATGGAAAGTAGTTATAATTTGGGGGGGGGGGGATAAACACTACATCGCGTCGTGAGTGTTATTATTATTATTATTATTATTAAGCAGTTGTGTTGGCGTGTAAATGGAACATCATACTCTTCGAAAAATCCTGTGGCGACCAATACAATTTCGACGAGACATATAGAATGTGGTATCAGTCTCTTATTGCACGCCTCAAGTGCACCTTATTTGTGTATTAGGCTTCGATCCCACCGGATCCTGCCTGTGAATGTAATTAGTCTATACGGAATGTTAACAAACACAAATAATGTCATTTAACATGTAGTTAACCTAGTGTTATGACTGAAAATAAAAAAAATTGGCGTACATTTGTACATCGTGTACATGCAGATAACGTATCGTTAGGGGCATCCGATTTTTGCAAAAAGTGATTAGTGCATGCTAGATTTAAATACACTGCCGCCCTACTAGCAGCATTCCTTTACCTATTGGCTGCACCTCTTTGTGAGGAGACATTTATTTGACTAGACAATTAAATTACTACTATTACAAACATCCCTGATTCACGAATGGACACGTAAGACGCATAATATGTAAGTTATCCAATTGCAATAATGGAAATGAATTAAATTGTTTCGAAATGCAACCAGTCCCGAAATATTTCGCAAAAACCAAGTGTTCCTACGCATCACCGTCGGAGTCTCTTCACGAGACCAGTGTTTCTCAAAATCTTAAGTATGTATGCGGCAACGTAACTTGTTTTGAAGATACATGCAGGTTGTCTTGTGTGGATTGTGTATGAAGAGACGCGATAACTGTGCCTTGAAGCCAGATGGCAGGTGGAGACTAGGAAGTCAGTACCGTACCTCAAGGCACGCGCAGGGCTTCCATAATGGCATTTAGCACAGCTGTCAGCCCCGGCACGAGAGAAGGTGGAGTGCAGAGTACGATTCTGGTTTCAAGGAGTTCTGGGCTTTGAAGAGGTGCATACTTAGGTCTGCTCACCCTTAGAAATGTACTTTACTGAGTAAAATTTCAGCCAGGGCCGAACTTGGACTCGGCGCAAAATTGTTGGGCCCGAATTGGACTAGTCATGAAATTATTCCACCCAGTTACGTTACAATTTCGAGCGTAGACGGAAATATAAACATTAACGAGTGCAGAGTGAGATTAGTGAACAGAGGGTTGAGAGCTATCTTTGGTTGATTGCGTGACTGCTATGCTTTGCTGAATCTAGTGTTAATACTTTAGATACACCATGGTAAATATTTATCAAGTGGATCATTATCAACACTACGAAACTATTTCGTCTTTAAAACATCAGCATGTTTTGAACAGTTGAAGATTCAGGATGGCGACGGCTTCTTCGTGTATGTTTTGATTTCATCCCAGTAGGATGTTTAGAGTAAACCTTTATTCCGGATTCTACACTCCAGTCCACTTTATCTTCTAGACTGGGATGCTTTAGTCAGTCGTTTTCTGTTGCAGACTGCTCAAGTTTCTAAATAATTTTTTTTGTGCAATCAGTAAAAAGTCTTTGTATCCCGTACAAACAATTATTCCGGAACTAGTCGCCAAAAGTTTTCTTGTAATATACAAGTAAAATGTTGTAACTTCACAAAATATTGTTTTATGAAACATACCTAATTCTTTACTTATCTCAGTTTTTGTAATAATTTTGAAGTCAATAGTACTTAATATATTTACATTCAACGATGGCTACACACATTTCCACAGAGACACGTTGTAAATTCTTTTCTTATTTACTTGTCTTACGGAAACTTCTTGGCAACTACTTGTATCCAAAGAATTGTTTCTAACAAATACAAAAAAAATATATATCAGTGTAGCATATTTGTTGTGTTGATTTAAATGCAGTTTTGGCAGTTTGATGACAAAGTAGAGCTTGGTCCGGCCACAGAGCATCACGGAACTGCTAGTGACCTTGCCAGCGGGTCAGGTGGCCAATCGATTGTATTGGCAGCCCCTCACGACGGCTCAATTCGATTCCCGGATAGTAAACACCCATATGTCGTTTCTCCGTTCTAAAGATCCGTGGGCGAACCGTTAAGTTGATAGCACACGAAGCATGTTTCACTATAAATATTGACCGCGTTTGTGAGATGGAAGACAGAAGTATTTATATCGTAGAAAATACGCATATCTTAATATTCCTTAATTGCCGATGAAAACTAGAACAGTACGGTTTGTGTATTTCGAACAACCAAAGCTATAATGTGAGTACCCACATTTATATTATGTTTAATATTGGGGGCTATGTCATAGTTAATGTTAGATTCTATTAAAATGTCGTTCAGTTTTAAAAAAATACATCGCCTTCTTCTTTCATAAGCAGCTGAAATCGTTCTTTCGTGACCATTTTGGTAGCGTGTATACTATTTTGTAATGAACTCTGCGTGTTGTACAATCGGGTAATGTGAAGCCACTCTACTTCTACAGTGAAGTGTTCTCTCTTCAGAATTCTGTCTTTCCCCCCTCAGAACCGGCTTTGCTGTATTACTAGCCCATTTTGGAATAGCCGCCGCTTCGTAATAGCCTATCCTCTACGTACATCACGACATGTGCTATAATGTATTCTCCTGCAGTGCAAGTACTGTGTTCAGCCTTCCAGTTAGTGAGTATGGCACAGACTCATTTCCATTGATTCTTTCCGACATTTTTCTCTGCGGGCTGGGGAGGGGGACGACAAAGAAAATTAATATTGTCGGTAAATTCAAGATATTAATAGCATAATAAACATTGATTTCAAATACACAAAATGATAGTATTTTAAAAAGATAAATGAACACTAACAATAAAACAAAATAGTTAAATGATAGGCATTATTATTATTTAGAGGACGATTTTTCATTTTTCATCGCATACATATCCACTTTATTTTCTAGAAAGTCTACAGTTAAAATTTTACATGCCTCAATATTTACCATCATACAATGCATCAAGTCTTCCAGTATTGTCGTAGTCAGTATTCTGTCCATTGCACTGAATTATTTTCCACCGTGGATTTTGCCACAGGCAGTCAGTCGAGCTCGGAGATGGGCGAAGTCGGTCGCGCGCCCTCGCGTTGTCCCCTGAGGGCCAGTGCACCGCCACGTCCCGCCCATGATCCAGGCCGTGCTGCTTCTCGGCAGCATCATTCCTGCACTTTCTATACTGCTGTCTTCCTCGTCACTGCACTCCTAAAGTAGTTTAAAAAAAGTTCTTTCGACAGAGTTTTGAACTTAACTCAAGTTTCATCGCCGAGATATCGCCATAAGAGTCCTATCTACCTCCTCTTGAAGCTTGGAAAACATGTACCTAGTTTTATGCATTTTTAAAAAAAGCTATGCAAGTAACATCGTCTAATTTTTCTAATCAGACAAGAAAAATGATGTATTTTTACATTTACATCTTGCTGTTTGAAATACTAAATATCGTAACGTAAAGTGGCAAAAAAAATTACTCAAAACAAGCAAATCGATGCACGAATTTTAATTCACACGTCAAAAGTGTCTGAAATCTGAAAAGCTACAAATATCTGCATCATTGTGAACAAAATACCATAAAAATGTAGGGTCACCGCTTTAAATTTTGAGAAATTCAGTAAAGAAAATGGGAAAATTTGGCGCGCCGAGGGTTTGCTTTGTGCTGCAAGACGGAGGGACAATTTAGCTCCCGGCTTGGTCGTTTAAAAGGTGGGGGGGGGGGGGGGGAGAAGTGGCGTGCGTGGAGTGACCGGCGTGTGGGGGAGAGAGAGAGATAGCGGTCGCGGACAGTGACACCCTCACAGCTACTTGTACTTCCTGCCCCTGGATTGTCCCTTGGGGTAGGTAGCTCATTCCATTTAGCACTCCAGAGCGAAAGTTTCTCGAGAGGCTAACACTTCTTTATATTACATAGGTCTTTACTCCACTGAACAGTCATATGACAAAAGAGTATTGATTATCATGTACATTCATGTATTAATCATCAGTGCTCCTACCAATTTTTCTGGAAACTTCAGGTAGAATAGGCGTGGAAATCGGTGAAAGGCGCCGGTAATAGGTAAATGTTAACTTCAGTCTACAAGTGCATAAATGGAAGTGAGGCGGGATAAAATATAATAAAAATCAGGCCACTTGTTTTTGAGTGCAAGACGAAAAAAAAGAAGAAAAAAAAGAGAAAAGCAACGACATGGACTGAAAACCACAAGTTTTCTCCATAAAGTATGGGCAACAATGAGTGTGTTTCCCAGGAAATATAGAATACTTGATGCGGGAAATTCAATGATTCCAGATGATATTCTACCGCAAGTCAGTAATACACTGCACAGCGATACTCGTGATTCGCAATTCGATCTCGGTGTAGTGAACGATACGGCTCATTGTTCAGTGCCTGGAACACGCTATATAGAAAACGCAAGTCATGGCTTGAGAACCGGTAAAGAGTAAGTAGGTATACTGTGTTTTCTTCAGGCGTAAAATTATTTCTCCTAAAGGTATTAACACAAGGAAAAAAATTAAGCAGTAAGAAGTAAGCAGTAGGCTACAAAAATTTTATTAACACAAAAACGATCCTGCTAAGTTCGACCATTAGAAATACATTTTACCATGCGTTAAAGTCAATAATATATATATTGTTTTTATTTAAAAATAATTTTGCAGTCCACAATGAATTTTAGCAGTAGGCCAACAAAAATTAATTTTGAATGTTCGTTCTTTCGAAATAAAAATTGAATTATGTTTTCATTTAAATGTTTCCTCCTATGTCATTGGCTAAACTTAAGACTTGGGAATTCATTATTTTGGTTTCCGACTTTTTGCTACTGTTAAACTTAATCAGTAAGAAGTTGCAACTTCATTGTGCATTCTTAGATTTAAACCAAAGCTATTGAAAACTTTTTTAGCTCTGCAGCTTACTTAATGCTTAAGGGTTTCATTGTGTAAACGCATTAATTATCTCACTTCTGCTTGATGCATAACACCACCAGTAACTGAAAATTGTTTTCATTTGCAGTGAGACTTTTTTCCACGTTCAAGGGTATTTATCTCATATCTTTAAAAAAATTTTATCTTGCTTGCAAGTGAATAGTGATTTTGATCAACTTGATGCGCATTTGGATTATATGGCAAAGCACACCATGTACATACAGTACACGTGTTTCTGCATTTTAAATTACTTCGCGACGTATCTTCTCGGTACTTTGTTTTGAGTTGGATAGTCTTTATTATAATTAGCTGTTTGTTTAGTTATTTGTCTGTTTATTACAATAACTTGCTTAAAAATAGTTCTCGCTAATTTTAATTGTTTCGTGTGATCACTGTCAGGTTATTAAATTATTTCTTACAAGCAACTTACTTAGAAAGATTTTTAAACTGTATAAATGGTTTCACGTGTTACACTTCTTAAATGCTACCGCGCATTGTTCTAAGCTTATGCTATACTACTAAATAAAATAGAAGTGTCTATTTGTGATTTACGAATGTTTCAATTTAATTATTTTTTTCATCTATACTACTAAATATAATATAAGTGTCTGTCTGTGATTTTTCGCATTTTCAACTTTTAATTATTTTTCCATATAGTATAACTGATAACTAAGCCATATCTAATGCTAATTTTTTTCGTGTCTGTCTGTCCGACCGATTTTAACTCAAACACCACTGAACGTATTGACATCAAATTTTCATAGTCTATACATAATAACCCCAGGACTTTAGTCTTTGTTTCATCGAGATATCTCAAACGGTCCCGGAAAATATTATGATCAGGTATGTAAATATGTACTGGATCAAGTTTTTCTTGGGATTGATTAATGCATAAAAAAAGCATTGTTCAAAAAAAACATTTCCGCCATTTCTCCTTTCTTTTTTGTCTATGGGCTGTCCTCCTTTCCTTCCAAAAAGCCGTGGTGGCTCAGTGGCTAGAGTTATTCCAAGTGGGGCCGTAGTTGTTTAATGGATAGAACTATATCAAATGGGACTGCAGTGACTAGAGCGATATGATTATCAGGGATGTAAATAGGTACTGGATTGAGTTTTTCTTACGATTACTGCATAATAAAAAAAATTGTTAAAAAAAGGTTCCTTCGTTTCTTCTTTTTTTTTATTTGTCTGTGGGCTGTCCTCCTTTCCTTCCGAAGAGAAGTGGCTAGAACGATTAAACGTCCTAAATATCATGCTAACGAAGTAGCACTGGTCTGATAGTTTCAAATGAAACACTCGTAGATGTTCGTTGCCTTAGCCTATAGTACCTACAAAGTTAATTTCAAGCTAAAATGGAATGGGAATCAATCTTTATGTGACTATGCCACTAATTCAATTAAAACCAATCACTATTTTCTCTTCCCTTACGGTTATTGGCCATTCGCACAAGGGAGGGAAAAAATCGCCAAAATAGCTGGTGTCGGTAATGTTTTCGCTCACTTGGCGAACTTGAACGGCCGGCATCTTTGAGTAAATGTTCGTGTTTTTGAGTAAATGTTCGTGTTTTTTTTTTGTTTGTGGCGGTGGCGGAAAAAAAAAGGGGGGGGGGGGGGCTAGACTCCTTCACGGTATAGGCCTTGCCCAGTCCAAACAAAAGTATTGCTTGTCTATTGTCACTCCTGAATATGCAGGGGGTATGCTCGCAGTCCTCAACTTTTATCCCTTCGTAGTTGCTATATTATATTTATTTACTAGCCGACCTACCCGGCGTTGTCCGGGTATCAATACATGAGGTAGAATTTTGGGGAGTTGGGGGGGGGGGGGCAATGAGGGACTGGAACCTATTTTGTACTACTTAGTATTAAGGTTTGGTACTGAAGGGCATCCCTGCCAAATTTGGGTCCAGATCAATTTAGCGGTGTAGAATTGATATACACAACCCCGTTTTAGGGATTTTGGGGCCAATGTGGGGCCGGAGTACAATTTGACCGGCATAGTATTTTAAGTTGAGTGGTGAAGGGCATCCCTGCTAAACTTGGTTAAGATCCATGTCATTCCCGTAGCTTGATCCATGATGTAGACAGCAACACAGTAGAACAGCTCAATGCAGCTGTAGTTAAATTTTCAGGTGGAAAAAGAGTAAACTACTCTAAAAAACGATCATATCAGGGTAGACGTGCAGGTGCTGTTATAGCACACAATTCCGAAACTCCCCATTATGTGTTCCATAAATCCATGTTTAAAGGTATAAGTTCCAATGGAATGACAAAGCATTTAGAATTTAGACGTCGAAGAACTAGAGATCGTGAGTCCAAGAGGAAAAAATCTGTCAGATTCCAAAGAAAAAATGCCAAAAATTCACTCATCTCATCTTTCGGAGACAAGAATTATGGAACAAATTGTCACGGCCTGTCATGGATCCAGATATGTATAAAGAGGAAGAGAACAACTTTTTGAGAGTCTAGAGCTGTCAGAAGAAGATCGTTGTCAAATTGAAAGAAATATATTTCTTCAGTCAGGAAGTGGGCAGTGGCTTGAAATGAGGGGGAAAATGCTCACAGCTTGTAGCTTTGGAAAAGTGTGTCGAAGGAGACCAACAACAAGCTGTGTCAGGCTGGTCCAGAACGTAATTTATTCTTCCGACATTCTGAATGCCCCTTCAGTAAACTATGGCAGGAAATCGGAGCAAGGTGCCATTGATCAACTTGAACAACAAAGAAATAAAAGTTGAGAAGTGTGGTTTGTTCAAAGACAAAGAATTTTCCTTTTTGTGTGCTACACCAGATGGTTTGATAGGAAATACAGGAATCGTGGAGATTAAATGTTCGTCATCAACTAGTGGCAAGAATGTTGCTTTGGAAGTGCAAGAAGGGAAAATACGATATCTTAAGTGGCAAGGAAATAAACCTGAACTGAAAAAAAATCATGAATATTATTAAAAGGTGCAAGGACAGTTACATATTGCAGAAAGAGATTAATACATATCCGCTGTCTGGACATCTGAAGAAAAAATAAATTTGTGTCATTATAACTGAAAGAGACCAATTTTGGAAGGAAGAAATGGAACCCAAACTTTTACAATTTTACTATCACTGTATGCTGCCCGAGTTAGCAGATCCCAGATACCCTAAAAAACACGGACATTCATAATCCGTTTTACATTTCAGAGGCTCGGGAAAAGACTGAAAACAAAAAGAAAGAAATTTGAACAGTACAGAATTGATTGCAATACGTTCTAAGTTTCACGCGTTTGTAAATTCTGCAGTAACAAAGAAAATCCAGAGTGCATTTAAAAAGTTACGTAACTGACTAAAATCAGTATTTTACATTCTTTCTATACGCGTGCATGATAGTTTGTTTAGTAGCTTAAAATATTCTAAAAATACAGCGTTAGAACATTGTATTCCAAGTGCAGCCTCATTTTCTTGGAAGGTCTTCATAAAAAGATTAACCTTTTGATATGTAAGTAAAGAATTTTTGTCTGTTTTACAAAAAAAAATCCTATTTACAATATTTGCCAAAAATTTCTTGAGTATATTTCCAAGCAAAATATTGTATGATCACAACATGTCATTATGTAAAATATACGTTTTCTAATATGTGTCTCAATGTTTATAAAAACACGAAGTCTACAGAACTTACTACCTAAAATACGACCTTAGCTTTTCATGTTCCACAAAAGCGCGTTGTAAATTTCACTGCACTTTACTTGTAGTGTTATGCAAGTATAATAGCTACAACTAGTTTCTAAAGAATTTTTTTTTTTTTTGTAAATATTAAGTCTTCGTTGAGCCTGGTGAATGCAGTGGGTAGTTAATCACATGAACTGATTTTTTAAAAATCGAATACTGATATTCAATCAGCAAGGAATGAAGTGGTAATATGTAAATTACTGAAAGCACTGAAATCACTCACTAATTGTCACATTTCATGCATATACTTTCCGTATTCTCTTCGACATATCATAGAAAAAGCGTAGGCTCTTATATTCAGGTCAATAATCTTTACGGAGGGGCGCCCTTTTCTGTAATCGTATTATAACTACGATTTCAACATTATTTCTAAACGAGCATTTTATCAGCAACAGTTAAACTCTGTTCAACCATTGTCAACTTATGTGACTTCCATCGTATAAAATGTTAGTTACAGTTTAACAGCATTATTAACAATATTTGTTTACAGGGCGTTACTCTGGTTTTTAAAATGGCAGCTTCAAAATTCACGCTAAGTTCAAGCACTTAGCAAAGAATAACCAGTTAATTTATCGACCTACATCCAGTTGTGACAGCTCAAGGAAGAATGAAACCAAGTTGCCCCGTTGGTCTTGGAAACAAAGTCTCTATTTTCCCGTTTCATATGCTGTAACATTTTCGGAACTTTTTGAGTGTACTGTGTAAGCTTTAAAGGCAGACAGAAATTGTTCCTTTGAGTTGCAAATTGCGGGAAAAAAAAATTTTCTGTACTGTTTGCAATGACTTTTGTTCGTAAAAAATGTGTTCAACAAGCATATTGCTTTTATTTTGTCCACTGATTATCTTAAATGTGTAGAAGGTGTTATGTGAAATAATATTTTTAAATTTTATTTTGGCAGTGTTACAAAATTCAGTGTATAAATTATAAAATAAAGTGTATCGGTGTTCAACAAGGACAAATTCTGTTCTGTAATTCATTTTTGGAATATGCCTCGGGTATTGAAAATGACTTAAATACTATTTGAAACCAGTTAAGTTTACATATAATTGGGCTGCAGTTTATTGGAATTGTGAAAGATAATGGTACTACATACAGTAGACATTAAGATGTTGGCTAACGTGTGTGAAAATATAAATAATAACTTATTTTCTGTAATGTATTTACATTTTTTGTGGGTATTGATACGTAGATAAATGATAATGATTGTATGTACTAATTTAATTTTGATAATGTATTTAAGATAATTTTGGTTTGGTATTATTTTACGTACCTATGTTTTAATCTTTGATAAATGTTTTCGAAATGAGTGATTCCGGTACTGAATTGGTGCAAACGAGCTAGAAGTGCAAATTGTTTTAACGCAATAATATTGTATAACCTTATGTAACATTTCCTGTCTCTTAGTTGTTTGAGATTGTGATATGCATATGTTGGTCCAGTACCCATAATATTATTTTTGTGCATTTTGTACACGTAAGTTTTTAAAATGAACCACTGTGCAAAATATAAATAAGAAACCTTATTATGTTGTATTGTATGTTAGACATAGTCATTCATTCTGTAAAGAAAACATGCAACAACAAAATTTAGTAATTTATTTTTGTATATTTATTTGATTATCTTATAAACCTAACAATCATAGGGGCAGCATCGTTATGTGCTCAGGGAGGGCCAAGTCATATAGAGCCCACCCCTCTTGACCTGACTTGTGGTAATAAATATAATGCAACCTGTAATAGCCATTAAGTTTATTAATGTGAATTATGGCGTCACACTATCAAACCAAAATAATAGTGTTAATTGCTAGGGTCAGTAATCGCACCGTAAATAATATTAATTTTTTTAAAATAAATTTATTAGAGGCTATCCAGACACCGATAATTTCCTAATTTAAAAAATAATAGTTTCAGAGCTATGAAAAATAAAATTTTAATCCATTCACGGTAGACCCTATTAGTTTTTGTTCAGTAGCATGTACAAAATGTGCGATAGTGTGTTTATAAAAAATGTTACCATATTTCCTGCATTATGTAATGAGTCTGTTACTTTTCCTCTGTATCTGCACTAGTTCACCCACTTTCGATGGATGGCGTTTTAATCCATTCAGACCCAGTGTACACATGTGTGTACATTACGACTTGTAGGTAATGTTTGGTCTGTACTGCACACTGGTCTTATGGTCTAGGGCACGATTGGTTCATATAACTGCAGGCCAACATTTATACTGCAGCTCATTGGCTGTGACAATGAAACAACACGTGTTGTGACGAGTTAAGTACAGCACACATCATAAAAAAATTTTGTTTGCTATACCCGAAATCGTAAATTAAAGTTGGTCTGAAAGGGTTAAAACATGAACCCGCAAACGTGTTCGTCTTTGTTACTTGTTATTACACTCTGAGCTTTTAAAAAAAATTTCGGCTATGCAAGTTTACATAAACTTAATCCATTTTGTCTTAGTGTGATTATAAACGTAACTATTCTTGTGTGATATTGCAATTTAAGATATAGCTGTAGGCAGACTTTCGGTCACATAAGGATGTTTCATGTTTCTTAACATCGTTATGTATCTGAAGCATAATTTTTCGTGTTTAAATGTGAAGTATGGGACACACCAGTCCCCACCCCCCTGTGTTTAAGATAATACTTATTAATGTAACGTAACATTTAAGAATTTTTCTGGCATAATCTGAAAACAAATTACATTTTTGTAAAAATTTGTAACATTATTTAATATTACCGTACGGTACAAATCTGGGCGGAAACTTGTAGGCCCTATACAATAAATGCAAGTACCTGCATTTCTTTTAATTTGCATGGGTTCGTGGACTTCGGCATTGTAAAAATAAAATAAAATTATAAAGTATAGAGCAGTTCAAGAAACATTATATGGAGCAAATCAGGTAAAACAGGATAGGAAAATTATGATTACCACTAGGAACCGGATGAAACCAAAATAATTTTAATTCGATAAAATATAATTATAAAGTATAGAGCAGTTCAAGAAACATTATATGGAGCAAATCAGGTAAAACAGGATAGGAAAATTATGATTACCACTAGGAACCGGCTGAAACCAAAATAATTTTAATTCGATAAAATTTTTTGAAACATTGAATTCTTTTAGAATTAGACGTATTACTACGCAAATAAACTAAAAAAAGTAAACTGTTCTTTAAAAAAAGTATCAAAGTGAATGTAAATATTCTTCTTTGTGATGAAAATGTTTTTCGTGAGTTCGTTTCAATCATTTTCAAATAGAAAACGTCACTGGGGGTAATTTTTGAACTAAGTCCCACTGGTCTGCAATCAATCATAAAGTTACACTTACAAATATTTTTCGTTCAATTTACCTCAGTTGTTAATCACAGTAAAGACATTTCAATTACATATGAAACTCATTACTTCCAGTTACATGTTTCTGTTGCCCATGACGGCACCTCCCACACCACACTCACGCACCGTGATTGTATTGCTTTTGGCTTGGTGGACGTCATGTGGCAGTTGTCAAGCCTTCTCATCTGGGTGGTAACGACTGAGCTGAGTGACCAGATCTGTAACTTATGGATGAAGGGTTACATTACCCACAGAAGTTTCACTCATTCTTCAGAAGCGAATGAGTTGAATTAGTTTGCATAAACTTATCACAATGCAGATAACTCAAAACATAATTTCAATTTCAAATATTTATGTGATTAAATATTGTATATACATATATGTTATTTCAGATATTTTTTAAAAAGAAATTATTATTATGTAAGTTGATTTATTAAATTACTTACAGTTTGTTTACTGTAAAGTTAATCGAATGGCAGCAAACATGGTCAATGAAAATATGCTGTTCCTAATTGATTGTTTAATTTGTATATAATACTAACATTAAAAAAAATTAAAGCTTGAATAATATTTGTTTCAGAAAGAGCAATGACTGAATAATTTGAGCCTGTTATCTCTATTAACAGATTATAACCAACAAAATTCGAAGGACCTGTGTCTGTCTATGACTTTGTTCCAACCCACAGATTACAGTATCATTGTTTTGTTCTTACAAGATTTACTAAAACCTTGAAACTGTTTCCGATCTGTTTTTAATTTGTTTAGTTTTTATCAAAACTAGAATAAATGCGGAGATGTAAGTTAATAAACTAATATTAATTCTTCTTAACAATCCCTGAGAAATTGCTCGAATTTTGATGGTAGGTTAAGATTTGTTGTAGCTTGTCACCAATAAAAGGTTAGTTTTAATTAAAAATAAATTTGATATTTTCATATTGTACATCTTTTACTTTGTGGGTATTTACAACTCATGTGAGAAACACGCGCCAGCATTGTTTCCTGTTCCTGGTATGCACTCTTCATGGAAAAGTTTGCATTTTTGAAGTCCTGCTAATATTTTTTTCTTTCAGCCCATTTGTACCATTGTCACGTTTGAGCATAAACATTGCAGTATTATTGAATGATTAAACATTTTTAACGCTAACGTATATCTTGTTTACGTCCCTTGCGATTTATTTAATGTATAAAGTAAAGTTTACATGTGATAAAAACTGCAATAATTAGACACATTGGCAATTAAAAAAACACAATGTTATACACACTTGAAGTGGACTGGATAAAAAAGAATGTGTACTGTAAACCAAATTTAAAGTGTTTTAATATTGTATAAAACGCACGTAAGGAATCTAAGACATAAAAAAACTGGTTTATCAGAAATATGTTCAAATAATTTGGTATAATTGTTTTCGAAGAACGAAGAGCCCAACTTGAGAGTACATATTGACAGCGCGAAGCGACAGCAGGGTCGTCGCGCCGCTCCAGCCGGGTAAAGCAGGTAGTCAGTGTCTGTCTGTCGAGCTATTACGAAGGAGCTGTTTCCTCTATCCCCGTACAGTTCCTTTCTTTCGTGGCTTCAGCCTACTCCAGACACGCGACACTCGACGGGCGGCGAAACCAAAATGAGGGGCGGCGGAGGGGAAGGTCCACGGGCCCGCTCCCCTCCATCGGACTCTACAGCGGACACGTCAGCACCTCGCCAGTGCCACTAGTCCTACCCCCGAATCTAAGCCACGCCTTCTGGGCTGCTCAAACACGTGCCTTGGAGAGCTCACCACAGGCAAACTCTGGCTGCATATGACTCATAACGCTACGTCAGACAATAGCCGCGTGGTACAGTGCAGAAGATACACGGTCATTTGAAATATCGACCGTATTAAATTGTCGTGTGTGATTTATACAGTGTATTTTTTCAATGCAAATGTTTCCAACGGGAATTTTTCATCATCGTTCATGGAATGGAAACTCCAGTGATGGAATTTTATATAGTACAGGACGTGCACCTCAGCATTTATTTTTGATAGGTTCACCACAGAAAACTGCACAGAGGTGGGATTCGAACGGAAATGTGACATGCCAGTCCATTTCCTTGCACGGAGAGGCGATTCCTAACTTTCCTGCGTGTTTGAGGTCTCGGACACACACAATACACTGGAAATCGCTACACCCATCAGTTGCCATCCATTTGTAATAAAATGAAGACCATATACAGTACCAATTGCGCAATGCAAATGGTTAGTCATGTCGCAACACGTGATATAGGCTGGGGAGGTAGAAGTCTCCGTGTGTCACGGTGTCATGCTCGCGAAGAATATTATCACCCATATCCGTTTGAACGGGGTCGTGTGGTCGGACTGCACGAATCCGGATGGTCTGTTCGTCGAATAGCCATTCTTCTTGGCCGTGCAATCACCACTGTGAAACGGTGTGTGCATGCGTGAATACATACAGGTCGTACTGTACGTCACACAGAGATGGTACTGGTCCTGCCAGACGCACTACAGATAGAGGACATCGTCGTGTATCCGCCGGCATTCAGCAGCTGAACGTGGCACCACATCCATAGAGACCATCCTGCAGTCTGTGGGTTCAGCACTGCATTTACCGGTCTCGAAAAGAACTGTTCGTCGTTGCATGAATGAGGCTGGCCTACAGGCATGGGTTTTTCTGTGATGTTTGCCTTTGACCCCTCGTGCTGCAAGCCGTCAGTCGTGCCAGTAAGTTAGCATTGGACAGAGAAAAGGCAACGCATTGTGTTCTCCGACTAGCCATGCTTCAATATTAATGCAGATGATTGTCGAACTAGGGTTTGGTGCCACAGTGGGCAACGCAGCAATCCTGCACTGATTCGTGAACGCCATTACGTCCCGGACATGAGGTGTTATGGTACGGGTCCGTGGCAATTACTCGTTGAGAATGAGCAGTACGTTAACTGTAAATGTGCGATAGTATAGGTCCGTCTTTTGGCTTCACGCTTCACACACAAAACTATTGTTCAGACGTCATCAGGTCACGGTGGGAGCCGCGCTGCGGACCTCCAATTTCGAGTGGTTTAGTGTAGCGACCAATCGGCTCATCCGATCGGAGAAATTCTGGTGTCAATTTGTGCGTAAAAAAATATTAACTTAAACATAATCAAGAATCATAAATAATACATACACATAGTGACTTTTTAACCAATAATCATTTTCTTGCAGATTACAAACCAAATTGTTAAAAATTAGGAGTTAGGCGAAAAGGACACTAATGATACTAACAGCATTAGTGCTCGACAAGACAAATCTAATACTGAAAGGATGACTAGGCTACCTCAATCCATTCCGGAGTTGCATGAAGAAGAAGTTGATAATTTTACGCAGCAGCGAAATGCGGAAGTGGCAATTGCGTTATTTTCACATGTCACGTCACGTGACGAGACTAAGACTAAATAACGACACATTCGGCGCAAACGCAAAAAGAACCAAAATAGATTGAAACAACTCGGAAGAATTAAATGCAAAATGAAGGAAGAAGTCAATAGACACGTCTCCAGCAAATACAGTAATGACGTTTCATTTTATTTCCTCTCAGCACCCATAGACGTTGACACGTAAAAATACGTACGTACGGCCGTGTAGACGACACAGCCCACCAAAATTTTTTCAACGCAGCTTCAGTAGTCTCCATGTTGACCTCGTCGCCTCACGACTGAGGAAGACCCTACCTAAACCGCAGCGAGCCAGTAGCGGTGTCGCGGAAACTATTTTCCTCGTGACTGCGCGAGTAGACGCGTGACGTACTTCGCGCCGTCGTCCCTTTGCTCGTGCCAGCGACACAGTCAGCCCGCGGGTGTTGACCTTGCGGGACCGCTCGGGCCACGAGACTGGCCTCTCGCCTCCTCATGTACCGTCGTCGCTGGTGCTGCCCAAACTAGCGCCAATGTTTACTTTCTACTTATGTGCCCGTGTGCCATCAGCTGACGGCTTAAGTAGTAGCGTTTTTTTTTTGCTGCGTTTGAGGCCGAGATCAGCATGTGGACAAGAGCGGACTGCAGTCCACAATGTATTACGTATATCAACAGTTATAGGCTGTTCACGGTAAAATGAACACTTTTGAAAGCCCTGCTTGAAATCTACTTGTATGCACGTTGTGTATTCTTCCGCCTTTTACAAAATTAACATTGCCATGGGTCTCGTCACTTTATTCATGCATCGGTCAAGAGCAACGTGAAATTATTACAAAAGAAAATGTTTTGCTAATTTGCTCATTTTTACTCTTTGGCGCATTAAAAAAAAAACAGAAAGAGAGAGAGAAATAATTTAAGTTATTACAAATGGTTACCTAACAACTTTTATTCAACGTTAACATATGGAACTACTTTCCATTCATCGTTACCAACTTAACTGGGCGCATGTTACTAAGTTCGCCTGTTAAGATAATATGCAGGTAGGGGTATTGACTTTTTTCTAAGGTTGATTTCAAATGTGCTCACTTTATCTTTAACAGCCTTTACATATATTTTCAGTGTGTATACAATATAACAGCCTAAAGGTAATATGTTTCAGGGGCGTCGTAGCGGTAAAAGAAAAAAGAGGGAGGGGGATGCATCCCTTCCTCGTTGCTCCTATGGAACTCTGATACATTGTATTATATTGCGGAGTAAATTTATAATTTGCCCTAATTAATAGGTGTGTCGCACCGCCTCACACCCTTGAGGACTCTCTGCCTGGCTACGCCACTAATGTGTTTGCAGTAAAAATTGGAAATGTTATATTTTATTATGCAAACCTGTTTTAAAATATGCTGATAGGTAGTGCGAAACTATAGATGTAGTTTGGAAATATAAAACAGAATCCAAAAACTTTTTCTGAATTTAATGTAGAATATGGGCTGATCATGAACGTCCTTATTACGCTCGGTTCAAAGTGATTCAAACGCATTCATTCGTATTTCGCGCAATGAAAAGATATTTGCGTACGAACCACGCGTTTAGCCGCGTCACCGCTTCCCCTCTTACGAAGTCTGATGACGTCATAGCGGCAGCGATCGTAACTCTTGGAATACTAAACGCCTGTTCCGTATGGCAGACATAGGCCGCACGCATCTGCCGCGTGCCGTCTGACCACAGGAGAGAAATGGCTGGCGGTGAGAAATCATTTCGAGCAAAGTGCCTTGAAAATTGCGAATGTTTGATCTCAGAAAAAATAGAGGAACTCGTGGAGTTCGAAATAAATCACACAGGATATTGTTATAGGTTGTTAACGATCAAATTACCACTTTTAAAATCAACCCTTGAAGAAAATCACTGCCGCTATCTACATACACTATGTACGTGTTACATGACACGTTCTCATGCAGGCTCTGAGTTAAGTTGGCAATGATTTAATAAAAAATAGTTCGTAAAGACTTGGTGTTTTTTTAAAGAATGCGATATTTAAATGTTTGGGTACTGTATTTGGTTTTCTTGTTTTACTGTCTTTAGAGTGAGAATCTGCGTGTTGGTTGTATATTTGCATTCTTAACAATCCCACGGTTTCTCTTGGATGACTTGTGAACAGAGTAATCAGGCCCATAGCAGTGTTTCATTTACACAATGTGGAGGGCTACAAGATGAGAAGTAATAGAAAATTGTAAGCAGGGTTTCCAAAAGTGCTCGGTTAAACCGCGAACAGCGTATGGCTTGTTTCGTGGTGCTGTGTTTTATCTGTTTGGTGTTAAAATTTAGGATACGTGTCGAGGCATGTACAGTGCAATCAAACAGTCGATACGAGGCATACTCAGTTGCTCGCAATCAGTTCAAATCCAAGAGGAGAAAGTGGGCAAGCCCATAAAACGAAATCGTGTATAATCCTTGAGCATCAGCATGGAAAACTGGAGTTGGCAAGTTCATTTCTTTTGTGAAAGTATTCATAGAAAAGTTACCTGGTTACGATTATTTTTACGTTGGTAGGTTTATATTTATGTACAGTTTTTGTATTTGTAAAGACAACATTGACTGACCTGCAGTGTTCTGTTTAACCTAGGAGTGCCCACCGTATATATATATATGTATATATATATATATATATTATATATATATATTATATATATGATAACTCAAGGACCATTTACCCATTCTTTCAGGCGCACATACGGAATTCCGTTCTCCATATTTTATACACACGCACATTACAGACGGCGAAAAAATTAATAAGGAATCGTATTAGTTATGGCATACCCAAAATATGTATCTCTCTGCGCGTGTGTTTGTAAAGTTCAAATTCGTGCATGAAACAGCCTTCTGTTCTAATCTGTGTTTATAAAATTAGTGCTAGTGTGTCTCGTATTTTGTATCGCTACGAGAAAGAATGATTAATTTTGTGCTCCTCTTTTTAAGTTCTAATTAATATTTTTTTTCTTTTAACAAGTTGGTGTAATTGTTTACACATGATGTCTAGACCGATCTAAAAATATTCTGAATTTCCGTTATATTCATACAAATAATAGACTAGTGAAACATCCTTCTAATATGTGGAGTGGAGAGTAAAACGTATTCCAGCACAACAGTTGGTTGCGCGAATGAACTCCAGTCACTTGTAGCGGCAAGAAGTCGGTCTGTGAGTCAGCATTTCCGGAGTGACGTACCTGGCGTGGCGTGAAGGTATTTGCCCCCCCCCCCCCTTTCTAGCCCGTACCCCCTTCGTTGTCATTTGTTTTGAGCGGTTCCTCTGCTAGTAGCACTCAGTCTTGGCACTGCACCGATTACTTTCACACAACTATGCGTTTTATGTTATATTGCGATAAGAGTATGCTATCTATATGTAACTTACACAGCAAAATAATATTCGCAGCGTGCGTTCAGTGTTTGGCAATAGACTCGACGTAGAGCGTATTTCCAGTTGTGTTTCAAAATGTTTTTAAAACCTTAAAAAATATTCCATGTTAGAATTGGTGAACTTTTTGGTGATGTAAGTTTTGTTTCTACGTGCGTGTGTGTGGGTGTGTCTCTCTCGCTCTCGAACGTATTTCTGTATCTATGTTCGCTGGATGCCAAACTAGGCAACAACATATCTGTATTTGATGTTTCGAACTGTACAGTATTTCATTTCATTCACAGTCTTTAATTTTTCGTACCAAAATATTTCTGTTTACATTTTTCAAATTGTAAACATCTTGTTTCTTAGTCCATACCCCGTCATTTCAGAATAGCTAACATTATGCGACAGCAATATTTGTCTGTGCCTTGTAATTTTTTTTTTTCGCTGTAGCTTTTTCATGTCTTTACCATTTCAAATAAAGTGATGTGTGATGTAAATTTTCAATTTGTCTTATTTCCCTGCTTTAGGCTCATGCATATAATTCTCCTTATAAGTTTAGTCTTAACTCGTAGGACCAGAGAAACAGGATAGCAGCTTCATACACACGCGAAAATTAGTAATGAAATATTATTTTGTGACACGTGCACTGTACGTTGAAACATAGTTAACAGCCAGCTTATACCGCCATAGTGCCCAGTCTATAATGAAGTGGATGCGGATATGCATAGGCTGTTCACGATAAAGTGAGCACTTTTTAAGGCCCTCCCAATAGGCATTAATCACTAATAAATATGTTTTATTGCGATCTCAGACATTAATTTTTCAAAGTGGTGAAAGTATACACCGTATTTATTAGTTACATGACAATACTGATATTAAAAAGTGGCTTAAACATATAAAATAACTTGAAAGAAAAATTTGGAAGGGCCTTAAAAAGTGCTCACTTTACCGTGAACGGCCTATATCACGGAAACGGAACACTCAACACACTCCGCGTTCAATCTACAATGGGAGGTAAGCGTGTGCGGATAACGTACGGATACACGTAAGAAAACTAGATCACATTTCTTCCGTGTCCGTAAATACGTGTAGGAGTTTTTGGTTTGTTGATATTTGTTTTCGTGGCTGTTGTGGTACACACGGCAAGTGCATACATTTGCTGTGGCCAATATTTTCGTTTTAATAAACACATGCGCATAGTCTGTCTGTAGTATTTACATAGTACTAAACATTGTAAAAATATACAAAATTAGGTGAGTACATTATTAAACTTACGTCAGTAATTTGCAACATCTGAGCATTTTTTATTTCGTCAGTTGCAGAACCATAAGTTTATTTATATTATAAAACAGTTCAAAGTCAATCCGATTCGCCCGTTCATTCCGTTTACGTGTCCCGTGTCCGTTTCTTACGTATATTTCATTCATGGTTTCTTCAGACTTTTTGAAACAAACCTATGAAAAATCGCCCTATGAATAACATGTCCACCTGTTTTTTTTTAAAACAACTTTTATACCACTCATATTTAACACTGTGATTAATTTTAAAATATTATGTTTTGACTGCATGAAACTTAAACGTACCGTCTTCTATAACTTGTAATATTTTTTTTCGTATTCAATACGAATTAAAAACAGAGCAGCGATGTGTTAACAGCGGGTTGTAAGAAAGAGTTCACATTAAAAATATTGTTTTAACCAATTTTTTTGGTATGTTATTTGTAAATTAAACGTTGCCTATTTAAATATTTTAATTTTTCGGTAACACTGATGTAAATATTTTTCATTGTTACTGTTAAAAATATCAGCGTAAAATACTGTGCGTAGGCATCAGTGACGTGGTGTTTTTTTCCCCTGTTCGAGGAAGAAATTTTAATTTGTGGAGAGGAGCTTGTCGCTCTCGCTCTCTCTCTCTCTCTGTGTGTGTGTGTGTGTGTGTGTATATATATATATATATATATATATATATATATATATATATATATATATATATATATATATATATAATAATATGTATGTGTATGTGTGTGTGTAAGTTTCACAGCGCTAGTAGTGGCAGGAAAATTATACGTTTTAAATTTTATCATATTTCATATTTGTTTTAAATTTTATCATATTTCATATACAGCAAAATGAATGATTTTTCAATTTGTAATCAAACAAACGAGATTTTATTGTTTGAATGCTTATTTAAATATATTTGTGTGTTGGCGGGACGGTTACAAATCGGAAGTTGGCAGAAGTGGCGACTTGACATGGCTGTGTTGCTTTTTGCTAAACGAAATGTTTGTCTTCCTGCGAAAAACACTTAAAATTGCCACATCAAGTTTGTTACAAGTTGTGTTTTTAAACCTACCTAGACAATTTGCGATGTTGTGATAAGTCTGTGTTGTTTCCACGGGAGGAATAAATACACTGCAATGTGTGATGTATCCGCTGCGAGTAAAAGGGCATTGTTGCATCTCCGTCATGGCCGTTTGGAGGGCAGTGTTTGTTTACATGTAGCGGGAGGATAATATAGAACTTTGGCAGAGCTTCAGAAAAGTTTGAAGTAACGGTGAATGTCTTATATCCGTGTATTGTAGAACGGTTCTTCACCACACACAGATTCTACGTATTCGAATGCTCACATCTGAAAGTGTGGGTCGCGGCATCTGCGGGCTTACGGCGTCGCCTGCTGCGGAAGGCACTGCAGCCCGCAAAGCTTACTCTTCACTGTTAGGTGGACCGCTCGCGCTTTTCTAGCACACGCCCACTATATTCGCGGCAAATCTGCGGCCTGTTGACGTAATCTGGTGAGCAGGCGCACGTGCGTGAGGATATACTGAGAAAGGAAGAATGGGGTGCGGGAACTATACACCTTGCCGGATCGAAATTTTGAGTTGAAAAAGGAATAAAAGAGTGAAAAAGGGGGTGAGTTACTGACGGTAGAAGTTATTGTGACCTGAAGACATCTCGATAGTTTCTGGTTTGTTTCTTGTGATTAAGGGTGTTGTATTTCGTAACTAAATATTAAAAAAATTGTAAGAATTGCTTAGGATATAAATGCCGACACTTTCTTTGGTCATAATCACAAGCACAAGTGATCATATTTAGCTATACTTGACATTTAAAAAAATCAGTATTTAATATAACACACTAAGTCGTAAGGAATATACTAGAAAGTTCGCATATTCTGCAGATTTTAAGGTCGCTACATGGACGATATGTTCGCAGTTCCGCTTTTGAATGAGCACACAGTAAGGTAGATTTTCCAGTGGTAAATATTAGTTTTACATTACAGATTTTTTGAAACGCGTGTGAACTCGTGACAAATATCCGGACAAAACATTTTCTGCGAAACAGTTATTATTTTTCACGTCTTTCTAATGACATTGACATGAATGTTGTTTGGTCAAGTGGCTACACTAGTTTCCTACCGTCTGTAAAAACGTCACGTCACTGAGACGATTACTTTTGTCACCATCATGATATTCTTAGCGTGGTGTCCAAAAATCGAAAAAAAAAAATCTTAACTTTAGAGGGTTCAGAAAATTACAACGCATGTATTAGAATTTTTTTTTTTCGATGTTGGGCTTCCATGTTATCTTCTTCAGTTTCGACGTTTATGTTTGGAACTGCCTGTATACCTGCCGGATGCGCGCTTCATAATTTTTTCTCAAACCAGTCGACACGTCACTATAGTTTTACTGCTCGAGCGTAGTCACAAAAATGCCATTACTCATTCACAGATTCTAACAATTTTAGACCTCTTTCTGTTATTTACAAATAAAAACTTACAGCCATAAATACAATCCACATATTAATGGAAAAAGCAAAATATGAATTACGTAGTGGCCTCAAGAAAAAGTTGGTTCTTACCCCCTTAGATGCATTCTACTCCATTTAATTGCTGAAGACAATTATTTACAATTTTAACATTTTGGATATTAATACTGGTTTACTCAGTTTTGTGTAACTTCAATAAAATTTGTCAGACGTGACCAACCTACACAGCATATAAACAGTAAACGCCCCGTTTTCCAAAGTACTGTGCCACCTGGTGGTTGTTGCAGGATGCGTGTTATTATGTTGGCGCTCTTGGCAATGCTTGTAAAAGAAAATAGTACTCGGAATTAAAAATTATAATGTGGAAAATTAATGGTAATTTAATTACAATATTTGTGGTTAAAATTACGCTCATAGACTAATTCGCAATTTTTCTGAGTTATAGAGCAAGGGTTTTAAAAATATTTAGAAATATTATGGTAGAGCATGTGAACATCACGGTTATGTGAAAGGTTTCCACCAATCTCCGCTGAGTCTGTTGTCTATGGCCTCCACCCGCCCGGTGAAAAGCCGTTGCCATTGTGCTCTCTTCCTTAATAATTTATCAATATGCGGGAATTCCTTGCTGGCGATGTTGGACTATTATATATGCAGTTAATTAATTTTGTATTTACGTATTTCATTAAGTGTAGTTCGTCGTAGGTGCCTTTTTAGTAGTCTCCTCAGTGAAATGAATTATCGGCACGTGTCTGCCGCTTTGTAAAATGGGTTGTTGTGTGCTGTGGTCCGCCATTTTTTGTGACCATCGCGAAAATTAATTTTCGTTTTGAAGTGTGAATTTGTTGGTTTCAAGAAATAGTTTGTGTCTTGTTAATTGCATAATTCAGCAAATAAATTATTTCGTATCAGTAGCCGATACGTGATTAATCATCCAAAGTTTGATACGTGTTAAGGAATTACGAAGTGAACAGTAAGTTTGTGTGTTTTGTAAATAATTTTTTCTTAAACTGTTGTTAGATTATCTGAAATGTATTGGGATTTTTATTTGATTGAAACTCTTAACGATTTTTACGTAGAAGTTAAATTTGCTTAACATGTTTACAGTGTGCATTCCGCTTATCGGTATTAACGGTGACGTATTTATTACGTTTTGTTCTTGCGGGAGGTTTTCAAATGTACGTGGCCTAAATAAGCGCCCTTTTAGTGTAGTTCATTATATAAAAAGTGCAATGATATTTATATGTTGAGCATTTCTCGCATCGGTACGAACAGCGACACATCTATCGCATTTAGTTCTTTCAATGAAGTTAAAACTTTTTGAGTTATAGTAAATCGATTGCTATTTCCGTACGAACAAAATTTCTCAATACTCTCTTATAAGAAGAACCACAAAAAATCGTCTCCCGAAAGACGTAAAACTATAGTTCCCCACCCTACCAATAAAATAAAACAGTTGGGAATGGCAACCAGCTATAGTAGCGTAATTCCTGGACAGAAGTTGTCAGTATTTAAATGCTTGCCATTAGATTCGTAGTTTGTTTACAAAGATCTGTTTCTGCACCGACAGAATGATTGTGGCGGAGGGCTACATCGGGGCCGCACTTCTTTTTGAGAACTGTTAAAATTTATTGAAGTTACATGAAACAGAGTATAGGAACAATCCACCAGCTTTGTACAATTGTGGACATGAAATGAGATTTTAATTTAAGTTTGTCGTCTACACGATTTCTTGAACTTATAGTTGTGCATATATTAATTTTGAATAGTCGAGTATTTTTTAGTCATATCATTTATGAGATAAATAATGTAAGTATTTTAAATTCCTGATAAATAGTTTCAATAGAAATAGGCCTATGATCGATTCGCTGGATCTGTATGAATTTCATCAGAATACATGTTTCTAGTAAATACAATCTGTGAAATAATTTTAGATCTCAGTTATATAACTGCTACAAAATAATGCAAGATGAGCACACCTATCAAGTCTGCCACCACTCTCCCTTCTTGTAATTGCTGTAAATTCTACACCAACCTCTTCCCATAATTTAAAATTCTCAGGCTACAACACCTTTGAAGCCAGCCAGCGCTTTTTCTCATAAAAATATGTTTTTTGATTAAATACTAATGCAGAAACAACATAAGGCTCTGCATATTTTTAACACCAACAAAAGTTACGGAGGTCTTCTCAGTATCGAAACAATGCGACGTGTGTATGACTGTCTTAATTAATACAAACGCATTTTACATTGAAACAATGCAGTGCGCAAAACTAGCGAATCGATTTACGCTTAGTATTTTTTTAAAATAGGATTTTAAACCCGTGCTAACGGAATGGAGGTAGACACTATAGTCCGTTCACGACTAGGACAGACTTTCTCGGAATTTTTCCTACTCCCATTTTTAAGCAATATATTAAAAAAATATGTTAAAACATTCAAATTATATTCTCTCTCCGTGCTGCCAAACTAACTGTATCCGCGCCATTAACTGTTTGTAGTAACGATGCATTCAGCTGAGACTTAAGGTGTTGTTCAAAAATCTGTTCCAGTCGTGAACCGATTATAGTTACCAAGCGTATTCCAGAACACTCAACGCAGCAACGCAGTTTACTCACTAGCTGGGTATAGAGAAGGTACTAACTACAATGGAGAGGCCATTTTGAGGAGTGTGAAGTAGGCGAGACGGTAGTGGTGAAGGAACTTATGCAAGAAAGCATGCGAACAGAGTGAAGTTGGTTCAGAAGTTCGGTGAGAACAACGGGAGAAGAGGTTTGTGAAATTCGGGAGAAAGAATGCGGATAGTCTAGTGCAGAGGAATTTGGAGTAATGAATGGAAGCCGCTGTGAGATACGAGAAGGGTGGAGAGGAAGAAGAATTAGTTTGAGGCCGTGACTACGGCGAAATGAAATGAACTGAAAAGGGGCCTTTGTTTCACTGAAAGGGCCGCACAGTTTGGCCGAAGACAAAAAAGGAAGCGTAGTAGTTCAGCAGATGTGGACTGTCCTTACTTTTAATTTCTTCAACACTTTCGTCATTGTGCGAATTTTGGAATGAACTGCAAAAAAGTTCCACAGACAATATAGAAATTCTCCTGCGTTATTGATTTCTTAAGTAGTTTTCTGTTGTACAAAGAAAAAAACTATATAATGAAATAAGAAATCGAAATGTCCGACGGACAATAATGATAGATGAGAAAATCAGACGACTAAACAGAGAAATATACCGTAATAAATTGACGCCTCACAAGTGAACATGTTATTGTTCCGCGATAAGATGCATTTGATCTGCTTATTCGAATTCGACGAGCAACAAATTGGCATCATTGCTTCAGTCTTTTTCGGCTAGCCGTAGCAAGTCGACTATATTTTAGCCGTTTCAAACATAGCAGTTGTGTGGTGTGCTTAAAAGTTTTTTTTGTATCGTTGGTTAAAATAAGGGGAACAGTTGTGGCTACAGTGTGGTATCTTAAAAAAAAAAATGTAATTTTATTTTTGTCAATGAACGGTACCAAAAGCACTGGTAAAGAATTATCTGTGAAGCTTTAAAAATTTTCGGACCAACAGTGGGAAAAAACGAATCATTCCGTCATTTGCACGCATCTCTGGAACTCCTGTACATTTACAGAAGTTCCATAAATATTGTGTTAATGTTTTTTCTCCTTATTTTTGAATCGTGTTTTTTTTCTGGATTTTTTATTTAATTATGTATGGGCGAAGTGGTTTATTATTTTATGGTGCAGGTACAAATTTCGTGAATGGTGTAATTGCCGTAGGAATTAGTGTTTTCCTCTGTATCGGAAAAGAACGTTTCGTGTGTCTTTGGCAGTCTTCGTTCTCGACGCCGAAAGCTGCAGGAACTACGGAGAGGGTTCGCATTTTTTCTTTTTTTGCAATTCGAAGAGAAGTACCATGTTTCACCATAACGCACCGCGTTTGCGTATGTTAACTGTACGTGCCTATAAAATTGAAATGACGAAAGTTATTTCAAGTGTGCAGCCAACGAACTTTCCGACTACCTGATGACAGTCAACATGCACGAAGCATAGGCAAATAGAATTAACTTAGTTTTGTTAATACACGCTAGGAATAGTTCTATTGGATTTGAAAGGTAGCGATTCATGCGCCACCAGAATTTCTGCGTTATCTGCGTACCTGTAATTCACAGGATTATTTATTTCTGGTCATAACCAGCATCATGAGAGTTTTCGTTCCTTAAGTTACTTGCCCAACTATAATGTGCTTACTTTGCATAGTTTTTTTCCTGGATGCTTCTCGAGAGTTTTGTATACCACAAAGATCGTCTTCCCTCGCATGGTATAAAAGTGTTAGCTAACTTGAAAACATAATGTTTGTTCCTAACCAGTATAGTCCATGCACACAATTCCAGGATGCTGAATTAGGGGTAATATCGCTATTTTATGCGCAGGAAAAGTTGAGGTCGACAGTAGTGGGGGCGCACGGGTTAGCCCTTTGATATCAAATTGATTGAAAGGGTTTACCATTAATCCGATTTAAATCCGATCAACCCTTTAAATCCGATTGCATTAATTCTTAATCCGATATTAATCCGGTAAAATGTAACCAAACTAATTTGATCAAATTTCTTTGATGGATTTTTTGTACGTGTGTAGTTCTTGCTTTTCTTTCTTTCCTTTTTTGGGGTGGGGAGCAGCTCTGGCGTCGTACTGATGTGTGGTGTGTTGGGGAAGGGGTATATATGTGTTGAGTTTTGTGCAAGAGTGGCATATGTGTTTTTTTAAGGTTTGGAGGTGGATATTGCTCGTAGATGGTGTTGAGAGTTAGGCGACTCTGAAAGGTACGATTTACATCTTGTATGTTAGTAGTAACATACGATTAAATAGACGACCAATGCAATTAAACCACTGATGTTACACACGAGATAAACTAATGAAAATACAAATTTCAAACGAATACACATATGTGAGTCTCCAGGTGTCATAAAGAAAATTAACTAACGAGCTACAACGAAGCAAAAATTTCCCTAGGAATATATAAATTAAACTGCAGTCTTCCTAAACTAATAACAACGTAAAATTACATTATTTGATGCCTCAAGAGTTGTACATATACATTATATGGTTTTGAAACACGTCCATTTGGTTCGGGAGATCGCAGAATGAATGACTTTAGCATGTATTTCTTGGAAATGAAATCTACCCCATCTGATTAGATATGCATTTAAAAATTAATTAATTAAACGGCTAATGAACACAAGTATGTGACTATCACGAAACAAATTATGGAACCCAGCCATTCTGTTTTTTAAACAAATGAAAAAGCAAAAGGACGTCTCCCAAAACACGTCTGTCTGGCTGCGAGCTCAGTGAAGACATGAGACGTGGAGCTTGCGGCCAAGTTGAAACTACGGCAAAAACTCTGAACACGACTCACATACTTGAATTTTCAAACTAATTAATATTTCCCTAGAAAACTGGTATACCACCCATTCGGAAAACTTAAAGATGGAATAAAGCACACGTTCAAAATACACAAACTAACTAAGAACTGATTTGAATACACAAAAACAGACAACTAAAGACTTCCAAGCTCACATTTTAAATTATGCCTAAAACATATTCTTTTCTCCCTACGAATTAAGTTTTAACCAGACACAATAACATAATAGACATACCTTGTACATCTCCCTCTCGTTTGTACACATGCCTTAAATGATTTTAAAACAGATTTGTTCGATGTGGAGTCTGGTGTATGAATGAGTTGAGCGTAGAACTTACATTGTCATATAAGCTCTGTGTCGAGAGCCTGACTATAGACATGGAGTGTGGTCGGCATCTGACATACAAATGAGTTGAAATTATGGGAAAAACTCTTAAATGAAGGAAACATTTTAAATGTTTATGAAATAGCAATTAAACGAAAATAGAGTTGAACACACACAACTATGTGAATGGATAAAAATTATTTTTACGTCACATGTTCTAATATATAAATTTCACAGCTTGAATTAAAATAAATAATTCAATCACATTATTTAACGATGTATCCAGAGAACTGGTTTACAGCTTTGAATAAATGTTCCTATCGTAAGAAGAACATTAATTCACTTTTAACAAGCAATCAAACTTCTCGACGAAAAATTATTAAAAATAACGGATGTACTAGATCGACCCGAATAATGTTCACACAAATTTTCATGAAGTCTGGGAAATTCACAGCACTAGTTAGCGAAACTATAGTTGCAAATACTATGAACTTTCATAGACCGAGCTCAGAAATGTACTTGAGACGATAAACACCTATAAAATTATTTAAAATAATGAACATACTATATCGGCTTAACACACGAAAATTTTTTCCCAATGAATTAAAACTTATAAAAATGCTTATATTAAAATGATAGCTGAACCCCTGATAAAAGAATATTCTATTGAAATGTTTATAAGAGTGGTGAAGCCTGCTGACCGACTGTCCCTCAAACATCAGATGGGTCCATGCCAGAGTGCCAATCTCAGATGGTGAAGAGGGATGTTCACTACTACGTGTATCCAGAACAAGTGTTTATGACGAACTAAAATGGCAATTCTGAGCTGCGGGTGGAAAGACTTCTGCCCTGGCCACAGAGAGTGCAATGCACCTTCTCCCCCACTATCGATCCAACTCCGCAGTCTGCAAAACCTATCTAGCGACATGCACACCTGTCCCCTTCCAACCACTAGCCCAGAACGCATCTTTGGCTCACTCAAGAGCTGCCTTACACCCACTACGAGTTTTTTTTTCTCCCTCCCTGAACCCCCAGCTCAGAAAGCATCTTTTGTGCACGTTGGGGACTGTCTACCTGCCAAACACCCCTCTGGCCAGCAAATTTTGAACTGATCCTGCCTAGCTCCCCTCTCCCCTTCAAAATTTTACTTTTGCCTGGACACTGAAGCATTGTGAAAACTGTTTCTCCAACCTATAGCTAGTCTTATTTCCAGCGATATAAAATATTACTATGCAAGTCCTGATGATCAAATTGATATTGTCCTGATGATGAAAATTATATCCCTGAAGTTAAAATGAAGTTTCATTAATTTAAAAGATAATCCCCAAATAAAATCCCAAGAAATTTTATATTTCATTCCAAGCAATGAGTTTTTTAATCATGTATACTTTAAGTCTATCCCATTTTTCAGCAATCCTATTAAAGTATTTCCAGGACACTATGATTAACTATAAGGGATAATAACCCCATTTTTCAAACACACATAATTAGATTTAAACAAACTTGTTCGAAAAGACAATGTTTTTATTCTCAACCTTTTTTTAAAATATGTCTGTGTATAGCAGAGAAAACATACATATTCAATCTCTTAATTATTTGTGTGTATTTTACGTGTTGATTTCTTCGTAAGTTTCCAAGTCTAGAATTTCTACTACACTATCTACCATAAAATGTATATATTTGAACTAATTTTATAAAAAAATTCAAAATTTCGACTAATATTAATGAAATAGCACTAATCCAGCTTAAAACGACTTCTATTGGAATTGGAATCTGTCGAATTCCATGATATTTCAACATATTTTCTAAAAATTCCAAATTTAAGCAAGTTTAAAGGAAAATGGCAGCAATTTTAACATAAGTTTATATATTTAAAAAAACCTTCAATTATGTTTTCTGAGTTTGTATAACGTATGAGTGTTTAATCAACAGGCATCATCGTGGTGATTCCTAAGCGGAAGTAGTAGTAATCTGCTTTTGTATGATAATAAATTTTTGTTTAAAGGTCGCTGGACTCTGCCACTTGCTGTTATAGAGTTGAAGGTCAGCTGGAAACATTCTTATAGACAGGGTGTTAGAGATTTCTCTACCTGCCTCTGAAAATGTATTTTTGTCAATCTACTCTCCATTTCTTGTGTCCCCCAGGAACCTAAGTTGAACTGTGGGCCGACTGATTTGAAAGATTTTAAATCTTATTTGATGTTTTTTTTATTTCATACACCTATGGATAGGGACTGGATGTGCTATTTATTCTGCAATCGATCCACTTGTTGATTGGATAATCGTTTCATTGGATTAACGTTTGAGCGATAATCCAGTGAGCTAAAATACTTTAAATAATTTTTTTTTCGAGAAATGTATGATTAAAAGTATTCCCAACTTATTTATTTCTTATATTAGATTTTTTTCTAAAACAAGTCATTGGAGGCAGTGTGTAAAGTTTTCCATAACCAATGCCTATTACAAAGGAAAGAGAATATTCATCCTGCATTAACAATTGGATTCAAGGCTGTAGAGAGAGGACAGAAGAACGAGTGAGATAGGACTAAATCTGGGTTGATGATCATTATGTGTTCCTAACAACACTTTCATCTAGTTCCTCTTAAACATCTGAAATGGGTTTAAACAATCTACAGACGGATTAGGTTCCGGTGTTAGAAAAGAAATGTTATACTTCCGTTTCCTTCATAGCATTAAATTTGCTAATAATAACAAAGGAAGAAATTTAATTACTTTTCAGAAAATTTCATCAAAGATTTATATAAGTTTTCACTTCGCTATGTGGGATTTGGTAGAAGAGGTGTAAAAATAATTTATCGTTTTTGCGAAAGTTATATGGAAACAATAAATAGCATTTCTGTAAATACAGTTACATATCTACAGCTATTATTTTCAATCTCGTTATTATTGTTATGGGAATAATTTTCCAGTAAAATTATTTAAATTTTATTCAATGGAAATAAACGTCCAGACACTTGAGACTAGTAATGCGAGAATTTTTCAAACATCCCCTGGCACAAATGTTTGAAGGCTACTGACCTGCTCGAGGTATGACGAGTCTGGAGAAGGGGCAGGCGGGGGAATAGCTTTTCCTCTCACAGAACTGGATTGGGCTGAGTTTCGGGAGAGTCCACAATTCATGGATAGATTGTAGTTTTGCAAACAGGTGACCACTTTGGAAGAGTATAAAATTCGTTCTTCGAAGGTAGGGAGTAAGTCAGGCAAACAAGCAGACAATTCTTCTTCTCGGGAAAAGACACACACTCTGGGCTATTGGCTAGAGGGGTGCGGGTGGTGTCGAGGCAGGCAGTGATCCAGATAACCAAAAACACATTCTAGGCTGGAGGGGGTCGTGTGATGTGGTTGGAGGAGGGGGTTTTGCAAACAGGTAAACACTTTGGGGTTAGTGGCTGGAGGGGGGGAGGGGGACAGGGGGTGCAGGCAGGAGTGATGCGATCACTTCTCGCTGGCCGGCGGCATCTTTAGTTTGACGAACCAGCTCTTCCTGTATCACCGGGCGTGGAGCTCTGGCAGGGACACATCCGACGATCGAGGGACAGGCAGTCAGCGAACTTCGGTCAGCGGACTTCACCACTGTTATAAACATTTCAATAGATTATTCCTTAATCTGGGGTTCAGCTATATTTTTAATATGAGCATTTTTGTAAGTTTTAGTTTATTGGGAAAAAATTTTTTGTGTGTTAAGCCAATATAGTGCGTATTAACATTATTTTGCGTGATGTAGTATGTCCGTATTTTTAATAATTTTTTCTTTGCGGTATTTTGATTGTTTGTTAAAAGTACATTAATCTTTTTCTTATGATAGGAACATTTATTCAAAGCTTTAAACCATTTCTCTGGATACATCATTAAATAATGTGATTGAATTATTTATTTTAATTCAAGTTGTGTAATTTAGATATTAGTACATGAGTGGTAAAAATAATTTTTATCCATTCACATAGTTGTGTGTGTTCAACTCTCTTTTCGTTTAATTGCTGTTTCATAAACATTTAAAATGTTTCCTTCATTTAAGAGTTTTTCCCATAATTTCAACTCAGTTGTATGTCTGACAACGACCGCGCTCTGCATCTATAGTCAGGCTCTCGACACAGAGCTTATAAGACGATGCAAGTGCTGCACTCAACTCATTCATACATCAGACTCCACATCAAATGGATCTGTTTTAAAATCACTAAAGATATGTTTTCAAGGGAGATGTACAAGGTATGTCTATTATGCTATTGTGTCTGGTTAGAACTTAATTTGCAAGGAAAAAAGAATATGTTTTAGGCATAACACAAAATGTGAGTTTGGAAATCTTTAATTGTTTGTTGTTGTGTATTAAAATAATTTCTTAAGTAATTTGGCATATTTTGAATTTGTGCTTTATTCCATCTTTAATTTACCAGAAATGGTAATAAATCAGTTTTCTAGGGAAATACTAATTAGTTTGAAAATTTAAGTACATGAGTCATGTTCAGAGTTTTTGCCATTGTTTCAACTTGGCCATAAGCTCCACGCCTCATTCCTTCACTGAGGTCACAGCCGGACAGACGTCTTTTGGGAGAGGGGCTTGTGCGATTTCATTTGTTTAAAAAACAGGATAGCTGGGTTCTGTAATTCGTTATTGATAATCACATACTTGTGTTCGTTTGCCATTTAATAATTTAATTTTTAAATGCATATCTAATCATACATTTTTTTGATTTCATTTCCCCGAAATATGTGCTATAAGTAATTCATTCTGCGATCTGCCTAACCCATTTGACATGTTTTAAAATCATTTAAGGTACGTGTACAACTCCGAGGCATCAAGTAGTAGTTTTTACATTGTTATTGTGTTCAGGAAGCCTGCCGTTTAATTTATATTGTCATAAGAACATTTTTGCTTTGTTGTAGCTCGTTACTTAAATTTATTTTTTACACCTGGAAACTCATGTAGTTGTGTTCGTTTGAAATTTGCATTTCCATTAATTTCTCTCATGTGTAACATCAGCGGTTTAAATGCATTCGTCTATTTAATCGCTTGTCATTACTAACATATGGGACGTAAGTCGTATCTTTCAGAGTCGCATATCTCCCAACACCGTTTACAAGCAATATCCCCATCCAAACCCAAACAAAACTTATGCCACTCTTGAACAAAACTCAACACATATATATATATACCCCTTCCCCAGCACACCACACCTCAGTACAATGCCAGAGCTCCAAGGGTGAGGACGTACCAGAGCTGCTCCCCACCCAAAAACGAAAGAAAATAAAGAACTACACACACACAAAAAATTCCAACAAAGAAATTTGGTCAAATTTCTTTGATCACATTTTATCGGATTAAGATAGGATTATAACTTTTTGCTCGGATTAAAAACTGATTAGTGATTAACCCTTTCAATCAATTTGATATCAAAGGGTTAATCCGATTAATCAAAAGTGGATTAGGACCCGTGCACCCATGCTACTATTGACCAAACTTTCTTTTAGACAACACAGATGACGCAAAAGTGGCGTGAAGAGCTGCGTGGTCTGCGACCGTGTGAATGCACGTTAAGTGTTAATTGTTATGCTTGGTTTGTGGATAGGTGCGCAGTGGGACGAAGGAACTAAGCAAGCAAGGCCTTGAAAAGTGTAGGATCTATGACTGTGAACCGACTATAATATTCTCATGTGTGAAGCTTTTCGCCGCAGGGAGGCGGTGGGCCGTTGATTTGTCGGCAACAGGATGTGCGCGGCATGGACACGCGCGCTGTGTTATGCACTATGGGCCATGCATGGCAGCATCCGCCATTCCCCATAATCTTGTTTCATCATCTCCGGAGGTAATTGGCTGCGCGCGCCGCCGCCGGAACGTCCTTTATATTCCCGGAAGATGACCCTGACAATACCGGGCTTTTGGCTCTTCCCTCCTGCATCTTAGTACGACTTCCAGTGCAAATTTCCTCGGTAAGCCTCTTAATGGCAGTCACACCGATAGTGTTCACTTTTTTTTATTACAAACGTATTGGGTCCTCAGTAGCCGAGATTGGTAATTAATAACCATATTACGTGATACCAGATTCCGTGATATCGTATGCGAGGTCTGCTATAATAACTGTTATACCAGCTGATAAGACAGCTATCATGAGATTTTCTCTCTGGTATGGCCGTATTTCATAACAGGTTTTGTAATAGGACCTATTACCATAATAGATTGAAAAGAGGCATTCACCGTCACCAGGCTGCAGGCTGCGGACGAGCTGGCAACCATCTTGGATGACATCATGCCGAAACCACCTGCTCTGTCATTCCTCACCAATGGCGACCATCTTGGATTTCCCTTTGTCCCTCAGAATTTAATTTTTTCCCTCCTGTGCTATCATTTCTTCTAATCTCTTTATGCTGTTGCATGCCTATTCTTTTTTCTCGCGCTCTTGCATTCTTCTCCTTTTTTCTCATGACCTTGCATTCCGATGCTATTTTTCTCATGCTCTTGTATTCCTCTTCTTTTTCTCAAGCTCTCTCATTCCTCCTATCTCTCACCTGTCATTGGTGTCTGTACCTGAGACCTGTTCGATATAGAGCCCCATTAGGGAGAGGGCTAGACGTACATGATGTGGGGAACTGTGCATTACATTAAAACCACATGCTTATCAGTAAGCTTTAAGTTGTAAAGCTACATATAAATGCCAGTGCTCAATGGATAAGCTATGTAAATAGGTTTTCAAATTTCCTTTTCCTATATTGTGTGTTATAACATTAAATAATTACACATTTACTCTATTTCAAGAATAATCTCATTTTTATACACTGTAAAATCAAGCTCCAAAGACAAAGGGGGCATTGACTCAAGCTCTCTTAGTCCTCCTTGGATCCGCTCCTGGTTCGCACAACATGCTTTAGAGTTCACTGGTCCTGATTACTTAGTTTCTTGGGCCTACCAGAGTGATACTGTGGGCCACTGCTTCCAGTATATTGACGATTGACAATGATGTCTCTAACAATGGACCGAGGCACTTTAAGCATGCTAACGAATACATATGATGAAATGCCCTAATTTAGGGGTCCCTACAGTCATGCCCATTTCGAACACAAAGAACACTCTCCGTTGACTATTATGACACGTTTATATACTCAAAGCAGATGTGAAGAATGAATGTAACAGGCATACCTACTCAGTAATAAAAATACTCACCTTAACACAAAATTAGTTATCATTTATTGTTCTGGTCAATACAATTTTAACACATAGGGAAACAGAAACAACCCTGAATGTTTGAGCATACTGAGGATATGTTATGATATAATTATATGGAAAAGGCTAATTTTCTGAGAAAATGTGGTATTCTATTACTTACTACGAAGTATGGAAACTACAAGAAAACACATACAGGATAATATGACAATCATACAGGAAGTAAGAATAGCGTAGAAGCAACCCATGAGAAAGTTACCTCAGTGTACAAAGTGCGGATTAATCTGATAATATTTGTAGGGCGGTCATTATTTAGTTTTGTTCCAAAGGCATGCTTACAAAATAAACCGGAAGAGTGCAACGTAAATTTTTCTAAGGAGTGATATAAAACTTTGGCAATCAGTGTTAAAACTATTAAAGGTGGGGGTTGTTTCAAATTTTTATCTGATGTCCGATGTTAACTGTGATATTACCGTATACGGAAAGTCTCTTATCCCACTTGTCAGGAGTTGGGTTAAATACATTTAAATGGTAAGCAAGGTCGTCATACCTATTCAAAGAATTCCCTTGTGCATGTATTCTCCTTTGTAACCATGCTCGCGTAGACATCAGGCTCGTGGTTCGATGATTCTCAGTCCTTGATGGTCTTACTTTATCCCTGTGTATATAATCTAATCAAAATAAAACCTGACACTTCAGTTACTCTTGTATTTTCCGCTGCCACATGCTATGAAAATTTTAGAGTATCTTTGTATAGTAAAACAAAAAAAAACATACAATCTGTTCTTCACAATTGTTCCCGGTTATGCATGGTGCTTCTGCATGAATATTCATTTTGATTATTTAATGAGGACTAGTCTCGCTTCCCGACTACGTTAAAGAGTGTTCAGGCGAGTAACTTTTTTTTTTGAGATCTTTTGTATTTATATAATCACACACACAGTAGTAGTACTTTTAACGTTGGAATTCTCACGACATGTTCAACAGTTTGTAATGTGTGAAACACATGTTTTGCTTCGAAAATTTGTAAAATCTTAATCTAAAAAATGTGACTCCATCTTTAAATAGTATTTTTAATAATATGAAAATAATACAGATACTTCTTCTTGACGAGCAGCATCTGTTTTTGCTAAAAGTTTTCTGTATGTGTGTCTTTTTGTAAAAGCCAGACTGAATTTGAGCCATTTGGACAGTGAAGCGAATATGGAATGACAAGCTCTGTTTTTCAAGATTTAAACATCACGTTTTCCGTTAGAATATTAAAACCACGTGACTTCCACTAAGAGTAATTTTTTTTTTGCATAAATAATTGCTTTGAATTATTAGTAGACATATTCTGATTGAGTTATAATGCAAGTACGATGTAAACAAGTTACGCACAATATTTTTTTATTGCCTGTTTGTTGTAAAACTAATGTTGTTGTAAAACAAATGACCCATTATGGTATGGCAGTTCGTGAGCCAGTGTTGAGGAAATGTACAGAAGATGAAACTCTATCAATACTAAGTGTTAAGCATCTTTTTTTTTTAAAGGCACTAAGAAAAATATTTATTAAAAATGTTACTTTATATCAGAAGGTTGGACTCGTGAACTATTTTAGATTGTGCATCCACTTAACTTGAGTTTACGAATTCACTATGATGACGTACAGTCATTCCGAAAAATACATATGATTAAAAGGTTTTTTAAAGAAAACATTTGCAACCTGCAAATCTGGATAAATATAACTTTTATTTTTTATTTTTAAGACAGCAGTTGTGTCTTGCTGCCTGTTTAAGTGGAAGGTAATCGTAACAACAATATTCGTCGTACAAATTGGGTCCAGAAGGTACTCATAAAATGCTTCTCGCGACATTGCTGCAGATAGAAATCACGGATCAGTTCCGTGACAGGTTTTCAGGATAGCAGCCAGCACTAGTATCGGAACATTTTACACTGTATGATTCATTTACAGAGATGATCGTGTAGATAAAATTATGGTCGATCTGTTCTTCGAAAAGGCATACGAATTGTATGCCATTATCTTCTAAATCGAATTGCATGGCTACTTGACTAGCGATATGGGATGAATGTCTGTAGTATTGCGTGTAGTGCAAAGAAAAAATGTTAGTTTCCTAAAATCAAACGGTTTTCGTTTACAAACGATATATCGCAACATGTTCTTATAACATTGTTTTCAAGAGATTTCGTCTTCAGTTTCTGAATGCTATTGTTTTGAACAAATTTAGAATCAAAATCCGTTTTCGTGAAAATGGAAGTGCGGGGAATTGGAAGAAAGAAGACAAGTTGCTGGAAGTAGCCATCTCGTTGCTACGTTATTTTACAAACTTTTATGGAAGCTTAAAATACAGGAGGAATGTTGTATAGTAAAGCCCGAAGGGTGACAAAGAAATCAAAACTTCTTGCTTGTAGAGTTCTTATTTGTTGTCGGATACTTTTGAAATAACAACTAAGTAATTGTAGCAGAAAATCATGGAATGTATTTTTCTGTTTTATAAACTGTTTTAACCTGGTTAACCATTGAGTTTCCTTGCTTTTTCATCCATTATGTCGAATAATGACAAGCCTTGGACAGGCATAACTGGCATTGTAGTCATGTTTGCTGCAGTCATCACCCAAACAATGAATATTCATCCATCTTGTGGAAGAAAGTTCCGAAAGTACCTACATTATAAGCTCAGTCAAATATCGATTGCTGCCGAAACACAAAACCCTCAAATAATTAGTAACAAAACATTAATTATTTTTAAACTAATTTTTTGTTCCGAAGCATACATTTGCTTACACTTTTGGTGTGTAACAAGAATGTGTTCAACCTACAGTCTGAAATAAAGAACTCTACAATGAAGCATTCAAGAGAAAACAGAGAAAACACAAATACGTTAGAAATTTTGAAAGCAAGTTAAACAAATTAAACAGTATGAAAATCGGGTTGTGAACTGAGAAATCACATGTACCCCTTCACTCGGGCAGATTCCAGGGACTTGGTATTCGCAGCACTACAGCCAGGGAACCTGCCCCCGACCTTGTCAAATCATACTACTTAAGTACGCCATATATTGTTACATGAACTGCATAGTGCGAGATCGATATACATATACTGTTTTCATTGTCAACACCACCACCATAATCACCACCACGATAATCATCACCACCACTATAATCATCACCACCACTATAATCATCACCATCAGTATAATCACCACCACCACTATAATCACCACCACCATAATTATCACCACCACCACCTGCGCCACCACCATAATCACTATTATCATCACCATCATCAACAGTGGTAGTAGTTTCTTTCGTGAACAGTTCATCTACGAAAGGGGACAGAAATAGTTGAATTCTCCCCAGTGTATCTACTACAATCACAAATAGAAATGTAAGAATATTTTGTTGGAACTACTATATGCACTTCTAAAAGAGAATTGGTTCATGGTCAGCAGAGCACTTTTGAAATAAAAGTTTGGAAAATATATTCCTTATAGTAAAAGGATGTAATTTACCTTGCATGTGGCCTGCTATACATTCACTCAAGTTGGCAGCAGGTTAGAAAAAGTAATTCTGTGGCTAAACATATATTTAAAGGACCATTGAAATCTACACTTCGTTTATCCCATGGGGCGGAAGAATACACAGTAGTCATAAAATATGATCTAAGCAGGGTTTTCAAAATTGTTCGGTTAACCATGAAGCAAACATGGGCGTAGCCAGGGTAAGGCACAGGCAGAGGATGGGCATTTGACTCACCAGCTTGCTATAGAAGTAATTAAATTGTGTAAAACATTAAAAATCCCAATAATTTTGTGTTTGAATAATCCAATTAATACTGTAAGTTTTTCAATAGCAATAAGTTGTCTGTGGCGATGAGATGTTGCCCTGCCTAAGAAAGTCCCTGGCTGCGCGTGTGAGAGTGGCATGTGATGGGGAGAGTGAGTGAGGGTACGTGTGGTGTCCACAGCGTGATGGGATGATCGGGGCTGCGATGCATGCCGCGACGGAGGCGCCGTACCGCGGGTCTCGGCTGCGGCCCCAGGAGGAGGTGCTGTACCGGAGCAACTCGAGCCTGGAGCTGGTGGCTGGCCAACACCACCACCACCATCACCACCACCAGCTCGCTGCTCAGCACCAGCAGCCCGAGCCGCGGCGCGAGTACGGCAGCCACGGCTCGCTCGACGTGCTCTCGTCCTCCTCCTCCGACAGCTTCTTCGCCATGCTGCAAGACTACCGCCCCGCTGTGCTGGGTCAGCTCGGCTCTGACCAGCGCAGCCCCGGCCCCGCCGAGTTCCTCAAGGGCAAGGTCAGTACAGTACTTTCCTATCTGGCTTCACTGCGGCCGCTGCTTGGCCGTCTCTGTTGTGGCTCACGCCCAGTTAGTTCCCGCCGTTGCTTATACTTACTGCGCGCTGGATATCTGGAAGTTTGGGTCACGTCACAAGGCTACGAGATGGGAGTCGAGGGAGACTAAGAGCTATCCACAGCAGTCTACAACAGTTACTTCTAGCTCACCAGTTGCACACTACTTATCTTTCCCCATGTTCAAGGACAATTCCAACGGTCGCCAAGCTTTTAGATATCCTGCGCGCAGTGTACCATGTAGTTCGAAACCCACTGAAAAAATATTCTAACAGTTCACTTCGATTTATTTCATTTAGTGATGTGTGTTATTATAGTTAAGGAACCTGCCTAACTGGTACAAAGCGGTGATGATAGCTTCAGAAATACCTAGTAAAGGCTGTTTACAATAAAGTGAGTACTTTTGAGATCAACTTGAGAAAAAAGTCACTGCTCCTACCTACATATATGTTAACGGGCACCTTGAGTGGCATGCACCCAGTAAAGTTGGTAATGATGAATGGGGAGAAGTTCCGTAAATTAATGTTGAATAAGAAGTGTTTAGGTAACTATATGTAATAACTTAAATTATTTATTTCGCTTTATGTTTTTTTTTATAATGCATCAAAGTGTAAAAAATGGGCAGATTTGTGAAATATTTACTTTTCTTATAATTTCCAGTTTTACTTGACAGACGCATGGATAAAGTGATGTGTGAGGCTCATGACAATGTTAATTTTACGTAAGGCGGAAGAATACGCAATGTGCATACGAGTAGATCTTAAATGCTCATTTTAGCACGAACAGCCTATAAGAAACAGTTCTTATGCAAAATATTATTACGCCGGGTGTGTATGAATACGATGCACTGTACTGTTGGTGTAATTTTCTAGACTAGGTTAAGAATTGTTTATACGCTGTGGAGGAATATACTAAAGGAAGAACTTTAGCAGGGCTTCAGAAAAGTTGAAAGTAGGCCTAACCATGAATGGACTGTAACTTTTGCAGAGTAGTAAATGTTGAAACTTCCCCTGACCCAGGTGAAACTTTTCTTGGCATTTTCCTTATGGGTTGACACCCTGTTTTTAATTTATTTCTGCGACAAGTAGTATGTTACATCCCCCATATTTGCTTCTAGTACAGGAGTGCCTCAAAACATTTCCATTTCCTTTGAATTGGTAGGCCTGTATCAACTCTGTAAGGCCGGGATTATGACGACTTCACATTTCATGTAACAAGCAACATGCTACACCTTGACTAACGTGTTCCAAGGAGATCTATTACTATCATTTCACGTAACGTTCACATTATGGGAAAGCTTGTCAATGTCAAGCTTTCGCGTGATACGTGACTCTGCACTATGTAATATCGCTGGCCAATCACAATGGGGAAATTGTTATGTTATCTTTGCTTTTCATGGGTTTGTTTATATTTTGGCAAAGTCGTCTGCTCATGTTTGTGATTCATGTACCACATAGGCCTATTTAACATTCTCCCAGAAATGAGGACGAAAGTGCAATAGACGTTAGGGCAAAATAATTTATTTATCAGTGAAAATTGAGGGGGCTTTACATTGCCAGCCTGTTTCTCAGCGGTGTAAAAATGTATGCATGAAAACACAGTGTTTACAGTTAAATTTGAAATATTTAGTAAGGCATATTTCATTAAATAAAATTTTAACTTTCTCTGCAGATCAAGTTCATTAACATACAATTTGTTCCATACAGCTACACAACAAACGTGTCTACATCTTACAGACACATTTCATTCCTGAGGTTATGATTATGTCCCAACTGTCTTCAAAGTATGTGTAGATCGCAAACGCCACACTTTCGTAACCTGTGTATGCCACATCAATATTAAAATACAAACACGCCCATATATGAAGAATTTTAAGAGGTTTCGATCTGAAAAGCTACAAAACTTATCTCCTATTTTTTTGTCAGTACACATAAGTTAGTGCTTACGTGATGCATCATAATGTACTAACCAAAATGACCACGTTTTACAGACACGTTAACGTGTACCATGATGTGTTATATGTAACATTGGGTCATAGTAATCCCATACTTCAGTTCTAAGGCCCCGAACTCAATTGACATGGTGCACATAACATACATAGCATAAAGAAAAAACCCACTTTATTTGAGATGTTAACATCCACAACTAGTATTTGGCTTGACTTACTTGGTGTTATTTGTGCGACTTGGTGTTAAGGTGGTCGTCATTGAGTATCTTATGCCAAGTTTTTAACGCTGGTGAATGAGAATGTGCAAAGTTATAAAAACTGCTGTAGCCAACTTACGGATATAAAAATTCTTGTGCGGTAAAAATTATTTCCTATTCATTTGCTCTTTCTAACTGGTTTGAAAAGGGATTTTTTTTTCTTTCACCTTAATGCAGATTGTAAAAATATTCTAACAGTTCACTTCGATTTATTTCATTTAGTGATGTGTGTTATTATAGTTAAGGAACCTGCCTAACTGGTACAAAGCGGTGATGATAGCTTCAGAAATCCGTTATCTATTGCAATACTCACGAAATTTTTTTAACGTCTAGCTATAAATATAGCGAGAGCTGGCTTTTCTGTTGTTCTCCGACGTGTACTTTTTCTAGCGTGAATATGTCTGAAATGTGTGTATTCAAAACAATATTTAAGTATGAAAACTTCGGTAGAGAGATTTTGTCATATAGAATGTGGACATCTCTGCATACTATCTTTAGAGTTCTAATATTATGCAATACTTTATTGAATGTCTGAAGTTGGTTTACATTTGCTTGTCCTTGGTAGAAAGAAAAAACACTATTACAAACGCGACGACAGCGACAGCACCTATAAACAAATGAATATGGAATGTGAATAATGATCATATACTTGCTTCATTATTGTGTGCTTCCCCCGAAGGAACCTCCTTTCTTTGGACGGAGGTGCTCCATTCTGCTTCATCATCGTAGGCTCCAAAGACTTTAGAAGATGTCAGCCAGTTATACACATGCGTCAGAAGTGTCAAGATATGCCCGGGTATTCTTCCCATGCCCTTAGATATGTGGAGACAGGATGTGAAGAACACAATTCGCGTCATCACGAAGAGGGTAGTGGGACATGCATAGCTGCCTCTGTACTCACTGCAAGCACCATGCAACAGTGATGAGTGGTCGGTTAATTTAAGTTGTAAACCATCTATAATGTGCTTCAACGTCATGCTGTATTTTGTTGCTCTCCCGTAAGACGGCCTTTGGGAAGGCCACCGAGTGGATAATCTGTGTCTAGCTGCTGACGTAGACGGCTTTGCTTTTATCACTCGAATGGTCGACATCCATGTAAAATAGGCATAACAGAAGCAGCGCGACAAAGACTAACGGAGACGTCCACTGCCGTATCAGCCGAGCAGCACGTGTCGGCATTAAGTTTGTGCCTGCCTTCTTTGCCCCAAGTCAGTAACAGTTATTGTCCAGTGAAATATATTCGACTGTAAATATAGAAAATGTTGTGATTTTCGTGAAAACCACATAAAAAAAAAATCTCTATTCCCACACTCCGAGAAACCAGTCTCTTCGAAAGCTACTCATATCAGTAAGAATTATCGCCCCAAGAAAAATAAGCTGGATTCAAACGACTTTTTATTGGTCTGGTGGTAGAGATATATGAAAGGAAAGTGATTACAATACCATAAAAGAAGGGCACTTTAGTATTTCGTCGGACCGGATCGTGCCTAGACACATGCTTCGATACAACCAGGCATGAAATTAAATGGCTTATTACATTATCCTACTGAATATTATTACATTATCCTGCAGAATATTTGCCCAGAACCTTTACAGACTGTTTAAAATCACAAACATTTCACTGTGTTAGGAAGGTGGCATTTTGGTTGCGATAATGTGTTTGATGACTGAAAAATCTGGTGAGCTGGCAGGCCATGGAAGTGTTGAAACTATGAAACACTTCTGAGAAACCAGAGGTTTTGTGCGAGCGAGCGTTATCTTGCCGGGTACTGTCGGAAAAAGTAGTGCATGAACACGACGCCGCAGGATCTCTTCATTGTGCATTCAGTAACCCTAATATCACTATCAGTGGCGAACGACGATAAGGTGCGATGGCTCCGTAGACCATCCTACCAGTAGTGTCAAAGTCAGCTAGGGTTTGTAGAACTCGCATGCGGCCCTCCAAATGCTGACATGGTAGTCGCATATTCCCAGAGAAAGGCATGATTCATCGCTAAAGGTAGCACGTCGCCAGTCCATGGCATTCCATATTTATTTCTGCTTACAACATGCAAACGAAGACGACGTTGATAAGTAATTGATGACAGAATATGTAAATGTTGGGATCGCAGATTTGCCTGTACTAAGCATCTAGAAATGCTTCTATAGCGTATTCGCAGTCTCTTTATCCTTTTCAAATCAAATCTTCGAAAACTCACCCCATATATGACATATTTGATAAAGCTAAGAATGAAATAGTTCTTAAGTAAAATATTATTGCACTGAGTGCGCGAGAATACGGTGTGCTGTCCCTTTGGTGAAATTTTCTAGACTTTGTTACAGCATTGTTTCAATGAGACGGAAGAATATCCTGGAAGTAGAACTTTAGCTCGGCTTCAGAAAAGTTGGAAGTAACTGAGAATGGGCAAGTAGATATATTGTTTTTCAGTTTAACTGCCATGTACCGCTAAATGGTGGACAATTAAATAGTAGACTCTGTTCGTGTCTGTCTGGCCATCAAATGTTCCTCCCTCATTGTATGTCGGGATCATACAGAACAGTTACCACATGTGTAGGTACCTTAATGTTTTTTTTACTCCCAACAGGATCTAACTGTGAAATCCGAAAGGGCCGAAATGTATGCGGGCGGTGCGCTGCCTACTCTACTTTTCGCAGCCCTACTGTCGGCTTCTCTGAAACTCTTTGTCAGTAGTAGGCACAGCTGTCTCATACACCTTCGTGGTATGCCTCTATAGTTCTTTAATTGTACCTGGGAAGTGTTGCACATGTCGCGTTGCATGGGGCTGTTCTGAAAATTGTTAAAATACGTCACACGAAGAGTGATTATTTCGCCATCGTACGTCGCATGTGCAAGCCCTATCGCATAAAACTTAGAATCGATGTGTCGATTTTCCAACTTTCGCGGATATCATATGATTTCTAATGGTTGCTCAATTTTTGTATGGCAGTGAGTATTTATGTAACAGGTTTCAAAATAACCATTTCTTCTAGTGAAACATACTGTAACAGTAGAAAAAACACCGCACATGTTTTGGTTCACTGTAAGTTTTACTTCAAAGTTGTTTTTATAAAGTGCCAATTTGGTTTATGGTTTAACTTATTATTTGCCTTCTGCATTACATTGAGTGAGGTTAGTGTATGTGTGTGTCTAATATGAAAGCAACTGAAAAGCGGATGATGTTCTGTTCTCTTGAAATCGGATGTCTTGGTTGACCTGGGTCACAACAAATAAAGCTCGTTTTGTAGTCCGTAGTCAGTTATTCATTCTCGATAGATTTGTGTCAATTTTTGAGAAAATATTGGCCGTTTTTGCAGGTGGATTGTCTAGGCGACACTTAAGTTTCTCCCTACCATTTCATTTTGTTGCTGCTTCATCACTACCTCACTTCACCTACAATCGATATATAAGACACCAGTTGTGTGAGTCCCGCTCAAATCTCGCTCTCTGTGTTTTTATTTCTCAAGAAGTGTGGCCAACACCTTGATTCTGGAGCCTGGTTTCATACCTTCTATATATCTGCTTCGACCTGCACCCTCAACTCTGTTAATAATGTAAACTAGTTGGCAGAGTTATATTTTTATCACTGCCGACCCCATGTTGAGTGGTTTGGAAAGTGGTTGCATGATGACCAGCTCTCGTCAGCGCTAGACACAGCTTGTGTCGCGTCAGTCAACTAAACATACGCCAACCGAGCCAGTGAGGACTGTTACCACCTGACGTCATTTAAACAAATTGTTGTCAAGTTACACTGTGCTTTTGCGCGTGAATGAGTGTGTGTATGTGTAAAGCGGAAGAGGTAGGGAAGACTTGCGACTCCCAACTGATTGTCGCATATGGCCGGGTGTTGTTGTCTCCGTGGGGGAAGAAAGTGCTAACATTTTAAAATTCTGGTGTATTTTAGAATGTATTTCATAAATGTAGCAAAAAAGTATTGTGCGCACCAAGAAAACTGCTAGATAAGCACAGCATTTTTTTTTTTTTTGTTAAACTTAGACTGCCTACTCATTGGTCGAAACAATTTGTTTGGAGCAAATTGTTTCAGACTACTTAGGTGAACAAGTGTTCGGTGTTGTGGGATGTTATCTTCAGACAAAACAAGAAAGTCATGAAACAAAACAGAAATATCTCCAGCAGCCAACATGGCGTTGAGAGAGGAAAGCTATGAATTTAGTTATATCGTCAAGCCTCTGTCTTCTTTTATTAGTGTCTTCTTTTATTCGAACAAGAAGATATGAATAAATGCGAGTTTTGATCTCATCCAATTTGTGAAACAGGAGGACCATCTGTGGTTCTGTGGAAAATTTAAAAGTTGACTAGAAGTTCTTTATTTATACTCGGATGAAACCAACCAAGTTTGATTATCTACTAAGCTTGATAGAATACAAGATCAGAAATAAGAATTCTAACTGGAGGAAAAGTATTTCCTTAGTGGAACAACTTTTAATTACTTTTAGGCAAGTAAAATAATGAAGCATACAATGTGTAAAATAATTTGTGTCAAGCAGAGTTCCAGTGCACTCCAACTACATTTTACATAGCAGGCAATAAAGACTATGCAATGACAAGGTTTTACTGGCTTAATGTCAGACATGAGCAGATTATATGTAAAAATATGAATTTGTAAGTAATGATAAGTATGGTATTTGAGAGATGTATGACTAATGTTGAAAATAAGCACTGGCTTTCCATTTTACACTCTAGTAGAAACCATGCTATTCTTCGAAAATAAAAACATGTATAAATGCAATAGAATGAACGTTAAAGTAGTTTCCAAAAGTTCCTATTTTGGTGATTAGAATTTGATGGCTATTGTTAGTAAGTGTTTGACACAAAAAAAAATTACCTCCACATGCAGGGTAATGGGTAGCCGAGATCATGAAATTATAGCCTGATGCCTTTCGATGATCTGGCACATTCATTTCAGATGGTAAGATGGCTTCACAAGATATTGAGGAAAAATATTGTTGGCAGTCGATTGAGGACGAGAAAGATGGAGACCACGAGCTTCTTATTCTTCATGCTTTTCATCATTCACTTTATTAAAAATGTTGACAACCTTTGATTTTAAGCACTTTCGACTCTTCGCTGAAAGCCTTGGCATATCAGGAAGCAATCCTTGAAAGAAATGCATTATTTATGGCTGCTCCTTTACATTGAAGGTAGCATTCTGACGAATGTGAAGAAATCCAAATAACTGCGATACTAATACCTGCCCCGGGGTAATTTTTTTTCTACTTTCCAACTTTGATTTTTCTGCGAGCTGAAGAGGTGGAACTTGGGCCTGATACCAAAGTAGCTTCAGCACACGACAGATTACCATCTTCTCACTCTTGCTCTTCATCAACATCAATATCAGTGTCATCTGCACCACCATCAACTTGAATGTTGCCTGGCGCTTTCCTGTGCTGCCACATGAAGTCTTTCAAAAACGAGAGAAAATCGGCAAAAACTCACTTTTCTTTACCCCCAGCAGAGCCTCTTGAGTTTCTCTTTGTATCCCTCGTGTATCTTGCATACTGGTTATGCATGTTTTGGCATTTCACTTTGTATACTGTACTCGGAAATAAAGTGAAAAACCAACTCACAATACATCCGAACCAGGCTTTTATATTTTGTGTCACTTATGATAAAATTGTTTAATGTAATGTGTTATTTGATAATAATGTGTTTCAAGTGATTGCCATTCATCCGAATGCACAGCTCTGCATGTCGCATCATGGGCACGCAATGCAGCACATCTAGCTACTTTCTAAACTCTGCGCTAGCTACCACGATCCTTGGTATGAGCTCTGCGTCTATGTTCATTGGAATCTGAGGACCTTGGCGACCATGGCGTTTAGACAATCACAATCTATCTCGGAGTGAAGTGTGGTGCATCGGAGTGCTCGCAAAGGCATCACCTCGCATCCACTGGATGAGCTGCACTATATATATATATATATATATATATATATATATATATATATATATATATATATATAATCAAATTGCTCGAGTCTAAATACATGAAATGACAAGTATAGTCAATTCACGGTTACTTCATACTTTTCTGAAGCCCTGCTAGAGTTCTACTTCCTGAATATTCTTTTGACTCATGCAAACAAAGCTTAACCTAGTCTAGAAAATTACACCAACGGGACAACGCACTGTATTCGTATGCACTCAGTGAATACAATTGTGCTTAGGAAGTATTTATTACTAGGCTTAACGAGCACACCTATTTTTTTCCGTTTTATTTCGTATTGATTATAAATTATATAATATAAATTATAGATAAAATATAACGAAAAGTTCAGTGTCACCAAAAAAGAATGTACTGTAATGCACTGACGCTCGCAATAGATGCGAGCTCCATGCATGGTTTGGCTCTGTGGAGGGTTGCCTACCTCGAACCTCCCCTCCATCTAGGCAGATCTGCTCGCTGCCCCATCGCTCGCCTGGCAGCAGGGGGAATGTTTGATAGCCGTGACCTGGTTGGCATCGCTGCCCCTCCTTCCTCCTGCTGGAGAAGACAATGAGTTTAGATGATGCACAAGAATATTCTGGGAACTAGGACCCTCGATTCAATGTAGCATTTAGAGAAATTTCTGGGCGATGGTCTACGACCCTATAAATATTGTAGTGGTCCAAGGGTCAGCAGTCTTTTGGTAGAAGTCTTTTGCTGAGCGCGATAGCCGTGCATGGTCGAGTGTGGCGAGGAACATCGATGAGGAGGGTGAACGATACGACGATGGGAAACTGCGAGATGGCAGACGAGGTGTTTGTGGTGTGAATGGACGAGAGGCCCAGCAGTTTTACATTGTGGCTATGCCTCAACCAAGGGTGGGTAAATGGGACAACACAGTAAAGCCCGACTCTTACGATGGACAGACACCTTGATGCGAATACTGGCACCAGTTCGAAATCTTTGCCATCCTGAATGACTTGACTGAAGAGCAGCGGGCATACTACCTGATGGCTGTACCGATGGGACCTACACCGAGCATACTGCAGTTGCTGCGAGATGTGGTTCGGTGACCAATACCTGCGAAACGTCTACCATACCCAACTACAAAGCCAAATCCAGCGACCAAGGGAACCACTGCAGGCGCTGTGGCAGGACATTGTGAGGCTGTCACACCTGTCTCTAGAGGGGTGCTCTGAGGAGGCACGAGATGTTACCGCATTTGGCTTCTTCGTCGACACAATCTGACACCGAAATGTGGCAAGCTGTACGTCTGGCTGTGCCTCATACAATGCAGGATGCCCTGGCCTGAGCACTGGAGGTGGAATCAGCAAGGAAGGCATCAGTGCCCCGACGTCCAGTGCGGGCAGTGATGCTCAATGAAGAGGAGGACGACAGCATCGAGAGTACTCTGAAAAAAATGCAGACAAATGTGAGGGACATCGCTTCCAGGGTCCATACTACGGAGATTCGCTGTCCCCCATTCAAAATGCCTGAATGTTGGTTGTGTACATAGTTGGGGCACCTGAGAGCCAACTGTCTCCAGCAGCAACAGCAGCAGCAACCAGGAAGTAGGCAGGGAAGAGCAGGTGAGAGTGCAACATCCTCGGGAAACTTGTAAGCACCGATATTGAGGGGCAAAGGTCGGTGATAACTGGAAGGAATGCCCCAGTGTTCTTGCAGGTATATTTTGTGAAACAGAACTTGTATGCCATATTGGTGGAGGGAAGCCTAGATGATGTTTCTAGTCAGATGATTGTTGACACAGGGGCGACTATAACATCGGTAAGACCAGACATTCTCAGGTTTTCTCCCCAGCGATCGTCCGATAAGAACATGGAACACTGCTATTTAACTACAGTAATGGGCGAGACCACACCAGTCAGAGGCAAGAGAAGGGTACTCTTACAGCTTGGTAACCTTAACATAGAGCATGATATTTACATAGCAAAAATAAAGGACGAATGTATTTTGTGTCTTGATATGTTACATAAGCTGGGTTGTTGTATCGATACTCGACTGGGGGAGTTATGTGTAGGTAATACTCATTCAGTAGAGTCAACACAAGATTTATCTTCGACAGTGAGCCGCCCAGTAGTGTGTAATCAGTCGACTGTGCTCCCTGCTTCTAGCGAAGTTGCTATTCAAGGTAGATGCCAGGGAAAATTGGTCAGGCTATTGCACATAATCGAACTATATCAGAAAGGTATCATATTACCAGATGATTTTGTTGTAGCAAGGACTTTGATTTCTTCAAAATCGGACAGTTTACCAGTATGGATGGTTAAGTTAGCTGACTGCGCTATCTGCTTTGAGCAGGTGGTCACTATAGGGGTTTGCAAGCAGGTCTCACAGGTTATTCCAAATGTTCCAGATGCTTCGATGACACAAAATACCGAATGTCCTCTACCAGATGCTTTGGGGGAACTGCTAATAAGAACAAGAGAAAACCTGAACTGGCGACAAGACAAGGCTGTATCAGAATTACTGCAGAGAAATATAGGCGCTTTCTCTTGTGGGCCCCAAGACCGCTGCAAAACTAATGTTGCATGCCCTCACACCGACAAAGGGATGCCAGACTCACAAAGCAGCTATCAAGGTTACTACTGCTAGCTTCACATGAGGTGGTTGATTGTATTCTGAAAGAGATCAAGGATTTATATGTGATAGAGCCATCAGTTAGTCCATGGTCTTCTCCCATTGTGCTTGTTAAAAACAAGGGTGGCTTTATTAGATTTTGTGTTGTTCACCACCAACTTAATAATTCGACCAAGAAAGATTCTTTCCCACTCCCTAGGATAGACGACACACTGAATAGCCTAGCAGGTTCACAGTAGTTCTCTGCTTTATACATGAAGGGAGAGTATTGGCAGTGCGAAGTGGTCCCCGAAGACAAAGAAAATACTGCCTATGTGTCCAAGGGAAATGGACCTGGCAATTCAAGGTTAAGTCCTTTCGGATATCCAATGCTCATGACACCTTCGAATGACTGATGGAGAATGTTTTGCTGTTAGACATTTGCCAGGTGTACCTGGACTGCATTCATGGGAAGAACATTTGAAGAGCACTTGACATGCCTAGATTCTGTGTTTTAGAATGTAGCTGCAGCAAACCTGAAATTAGTTCCTAAGAAATGCTCGAAGTAATGTCACCTTTTCCAAAAGGTAATTAATTTCTTGGGCCAGTTTGTGTTGGCTAATGGGATTGAAACAGACCCTGAAAATATTAGAGGAATAAGAGATTGGCCTCTACCATATGATAAAACTGAAATACAAAGTTTGCGGGTTATGTGTTTACTACTGTCGATTTGTGCCCGGATTCACCACGATCACCAAGCCTCTGCATGAATTGACTCAACCAAAAATACAATTTTATTGGACCCTGAAGTGTAAAATTCCTTTTAATAGACTAAAGGAAATTTTGATATCTCTTACAGTATTGGGCTTCCTGAGTAGAGAGGATGAGTTCATTCTGGATACTGTTGCTAGTGAGGTAGGAATCAGGACTGTGTTATCTCAGATTCAGAGTGGAAAGGAGAGGTCATTGGAAGAATTCAGTAAGATGCTACACAAGCAGAGGAATTACTGTGTGACATGCAGGGAGCTTCTTGCAGTGGTGAAGGCAATTGCACATTTTCACCCGTATCTTTATTGCAGAAACCTCACTCTAAGAACTGATCATGCATCATTATACTGGCTGCTAAATTTCAAGAACCCCGAAGGTCAAATAGCTCGGTGGATACAGCACCTGCAAGAATATGATACTGAAATAACCCACAGGTCTGTACGCCTTTACAGCAATGCAGATACACTTTACAGGAGACCATGCGAACCATTCTGTCGTCATTGTGAACACCAGGAGGAAAAGGTTGGTGTATCATGAAAACCGAGGAAGACAGGAATTTAAGGGTCTGTGTGTTGCGATGGGTCGCCTACATGGGACATTAAGAATATACGAAGTTATCAGCTAAGTGACCTCACCTTACATCCAATATTGGAGTGGAAGGAAGCTGGGTATCGACCACAATGGGAGGGAATATCCAGCCTAAGTATGACAGTGAAGGCATACTGGGCACAGTAGAATTCCCTTGTTCTAGAGAATGGTGTGCTTTACAAGAACTGGGAAAATAAATTATGGGTAATAATGTCGCTTATAACTGGTCCTGCCAGAGTGCCGAATCCAGAAGTTGTAAGAGAACTGCACAACACAGCAGCATGCGGTCACCTCGGTGCAAATAAGGCCTTCGACAGAGTTCGAATAAGATTCTATTGGCTGTATAGTCGGGATAATGTTGAGAAGTGATGTTGTTTGTGTGAAGCATGCACCGCGAGGAAGGGTCCAAGGGATAAGGGACGAGGTCCCCTTCAGAAATACAATGTTGGGGCCCCATTTGAGAGGATGATGGACATTCTCGGTCCACTACCAGTCACTTAGGGAGGAGTCGGTACCTTCTGAACGCACAAGACTATTTCAAAAAGTGGCACGAAGTCATACTGGTGCCAAACCAAGAATCTGGTACGATAGCTGATTCACACTTGTAGAGCATTTTTTCTCCAGGTTTAGAGTGCCACATGAGCTTAATTCTGATCAAGGACGAAATTTTGAAGCAACTCTTTCCCAAGAGTTAAAAAGAATTTTAGGTATGAATAAAACCCATACCACAGGATTACATCCTCAGTCGGATGGAATGGTCGAGAGGCTAAATTGTACCCTGGAATAGTATCTGGCTATCTTCATAGAAGACAACCAGAAAGATTGGGACTCCAAGGTACCCTTATTTCTCCTGGCATATCGTTCGGCAGTCCACGAGTCTATTAGGATGCTGTTTGGGAGAGAGCTCCGCATCCCTAGGGACCTGCTGTTCGGATGTCCAGTGGAAAAAGAAGCAGGCACACCAGAATGTGCCATTTACTACATCAGAAGTTAGTAGATATTCATGAGTTTGCCTGGAGGAACCTTGAAGTTAATAGTGATAGAATCAAAACACCATATGAACAGGGAATGCCTGAATAGACTTTTCAAGCTGGACAGCTGGTGTGGTTGAATAACCCTCAGAGGTGAAATAAATATTGCCCAAAGCTATGGGAATGTTGGGAAGCCCTGTATAGGATCCTGAAACAAATAAATGATGTCTACTGGCTTTGTCGACAGGGCTTTCGGGCGAACTCTAAAGTTATCTACGTCGACTGACTGGCACTATATGAAGGTCCTGATATTGGAGAATCTGTTCAGAACGTACAAACTTATGGAGTGGCAGTGTTATGCACTGACACTCGCACTTCACACTAGACGCAATCGCCATGTGCAGTCGGGCTCTGTGGGGGTAACTCACCTCGAACCCCTCACCCTAGGCAGACCTGATCGCTGCCTCATCGCCCACCTGGCAGCTGGGGAATGATTGACAGTGGCAACCGGGCTAGCGTTACAGCCCCCCTCCCTCCTGCGGGTCAAACCGACGAGTTTAGATCATGAGCAAGAATATTCTGGGAACTAGGACCCTTGGTGAAAGATGGCATTAAGAGAAAAATTTCTGGGCGTTGGCCTACAACTCTAAATATTTCAGCAGTCAAAGGTTCGGCAGTCTTTCGGTAGAAGTCTTTTGCCGAGTGCGGTAACCGGGCATGGTCAAGTGCGGCCAGGGACATCGGTGAGGGGGACGAACGATGACGGGAAACTGCGAGACAGCAGACGAGGTGTTTGTTGTGTGAATGGACGAGAGAGCACTTGGAGAACACTATAACATTCAGCCCACTGACTTTGAGAAATTGTAACAGTACTTGATGTGTAACATTAGAATAAATCTTATGATACACAACATATATAGGAAACAACCAAACCCATCATAAATTGGGCGATTTTCAAACGTGTGATTAAAAAAGTTTAAAGCAACTGTGAATAGACTATATCCCTCAGTTCAGTAAAATGAAAAATTAATCACAATTAACACATAAAAAATCGCTGTCGATATGATTTTATTCTGAGTGAATCATCAGGACAATCATTTTTAAGTCTTTAGTAGTAGTCAGCTATCATATGTGTGTCCTACTTTCCTTGGTATATTTCTTCCATCACCTTTACACCTTGGTTGAACCTCTCCTCCTGTTCTTCACTATAAGCACCAATATTATCTGGAAACTGGTCTGTATGACTGTGAAGAAAGTGAACTTTTATACTCATATTAGCACCCACAGTTTTGAAGCCTAAAAGCATGTGTCGTACCAGTTCTTCATAGTTAGCTTAATGGATACCCACAAAGTTCGTAACAACCAAGACAAAACTTTTCCAGGCAGATGCTTCAATAACATTCATGGAATTTATGAAAATTTTATTCTGGATGAGTTGGCGAATTTGAGGGCCATTAAAGATACCCTATTTTAGTTTTTCCATACTCAATCCAAGAAAAAATCTGCAAATATGTTTAAAGCAATCACCATATTTGTCTAGGGCCCTAACAAATTGCTTCATAAGTCCATGCTTTATATGGAGCGGTGGGAGAATAATTTTTTCCCTCTCAACCAGTGGTTCTTTAGACATTTGATGATGTATCTACAGTAGTATTTTTCCCTTGCAGTCCATTCTACCTTTTTCCAATGGTCTTGTTTTGCTGCCTGCTATCCCACATGCAGATGGGACAAGGGCACTTAATGTATCCACTTTGCTGGCCAAGTAAGAAGTTCACCATCTTTAAATCAACACACACAGAACATTAGTGCTCATGGTATCTAAGCTTCTGCAAGAGAATTTTTATATTTTCGTATTCCTCTTTAAGTTGTTTGAGTGGCCTATTGGAATATGCATAGTAATTTCCATTGTGCAGTAAAACTCATGTCATGCATCTGCTGGAGCTGTCTATAAAAAGTCGCCATTCTTCAGGTCGGTACTCGGGGTATCTAGATGAAGTCCAGGGATGGTACTACAGTATATTAGTTCAACTTGAATAAAATATGGAAAAAGTGCGGCCTCTCTTGTCCGAAAAAAATATACTTTATTTTATATTCAGGCTTTAGACAGTTCTTTTCTTTTATCCTGGATGCTAAAAGTTCAGAATCTTGCTTTGGCCGACTTAGATCTCGTACTAAATCACATTGATTTCTTCCTGGGAGAACTGTAACTGTGTAGAAGTACTTCCTTCATATTTCCTGCCACTACTAACACATGAACTACACTCCATATCCTTCATATCTTCAACATGAGACACTGGGAAGTCAGGGAGTGTAGTGAGCACTGGTATGGGAACATCTTCGCTGTGTGGAACATGTCACCTTGCTGATTCCATACCAGGATACTCCCATGTATGTTTCTTCTAACGATTGAAGCCTTCAACGTCCACAACACAAAAATAACAGGCTTTGTGATTTATCGACTCTCTCCACACCATAGGTACACCACATTTGACCCTCCTGTTCTTCCTTAATTTTTCCACTGACATAGATTTTCTACGTGTGTTTTACAAACCACACGGGGAGCCCAAGACTTATCTTGGTCTCAGAGTTCCATTCCATAATATGCCAGATATGCTTGCTTCACAAAGTCTGTAATATTTTTTTTTTTTGTTGACAATATTCGCCACAAATGTAGCAGAATGCATTAGGGTCATTTAAGCAGCCTTTTCGTGAATAACTTATACTGATCTGAAAAAAAAATTGATAAAATTAAGTAAGGTACTTAAAATGAAATAAAACATAATAATATTCAAAGTGATACATAACTATTTAAACCAAATAATTAAATATCTTCGTAAACGGATATATACGACGTGAGAAAGGAACTCAGGTGTCCGCCATCTTGTCTGTCCCAGCATGTGGGTATATCAGACATTCAGAACACTTTCTGCTGATGCGTCGTTGGGACTGTGTTGGCGGAAAGGGGGGGGGGGGGGCAGATATAGAGTATGAGTGAGAGAGAGGTTAGATGTCAATGTTGTCAATGTGGCATTCCCCACTCTCACGCCACGAAAATTGACTAGTGTGACGTGGTGTTCATCCCTCGAACTACAGCTGGAGTGGTCAGAAAATTTAACCTGGGAAGTCCACTCTAGGTATATCTTTACTCAATGGTTTTGCCAACTACAAAGGCGTGCTGATATTCTGTAATTACGTTTTTAGTAGCAAAAGCTCGGTGTTTGTTAACTACTGTTTCAAAAATTTTGGAAAAACCACATAATAGCGAAATAAAACGGTAAGTGTTAACTTGATGTTTATTGCCGCTTTTAAAAATGGAACGATAACTGCACGTTTCCAATTATTAGGATATAACCCAATAGCTAAGCTTTTATTGAAAATGTGTGTTAGAATTGGCGTCAGTGTATCGGCGCATTCCTTAATTATAAAGTTGGGGATATTATACCACCCAGTGGCCTTGCTATTGCTGAGTTCCTTAATGGTCCAGAGGACTACGCCGTGAGAGATTTTATGTGTTTTATTAATTGGATTGTTTTTATGTTTATTTAATTGTCCATAAAAAATACTGGGGTTTTGTACGTAACTTTTGCCAAAGTGCGTTGCAGAAATATTTACCAGGTGATTGGGATCTCCAATCATAATACCGTCATCTGTTAACGTAAGGGGTTCTTTATGACCTCTTTTCATGAGTTTGACGTACTTCCAAAATCGATTTAGGTCGCTTTTTAGATTATTCTTTATTTTGGATTCCCAAAATTTTTTGGCACATTTAAGTTTATCTTTAATAATTTTACGTAACTCTGAGAAACGTGCATAATTGACATCGTTTTTGTGTTTCTTAAATAATTGTGTTAGTGATCTTTCCTTTTAATTAATTAAATCAATTCTTGACTAAACCACACTGGAAATATGTTTTTGCTCACCTTAGATTTTGGTATAAACCTATTAATTAATACTTGCAGATTGTTAATTAGAAATTCTACCATTTCGTTAATGTTTTCTGTCATAAATATTGAGCACCAATCAAAATTGTTAATAGCAAAATATAATGAGAGATAAACGCCCTTCTGGTAATTCCTATAGGAGATGTGGTTGATCATATTATATTTTCCATGATCCATTGTAATTTGACAGCCAAATGTTGGACGATACTTATCTTCCTCCACCAATAAATGTTTAGCTTTGTCAACATTAATATGAAAATTAGAAAATATTTGACCTAATAATTCTGAGCATGATTTGATTGCATTATATAGTTCAAGATTGAGTAAACTAATTGGTCGTTACAGAGACTGCCCTTTTTATTTTATATAATAATGAGTAATGTTTTGAGTATGAGACGTGTTACAATAAATACCCGGAATATTAAAATCACCTACGATTATTATTTGATAGCTATTATTATTTTATATGGATTCCAAAAATGTAAAAATATTGTTTAAAAACCTCGATTGATAGTTGGGCGAAGATAAATATTTTTAATTAACAATTTGTTTTGATTATTAGTGATTTAAACCCAAATAGATAGTATATTATCATAGTCTTAAGTCAAATTTTTGTTCAAAATGTGAAAAATATAGTTGGTTTATTGCTATTAAAACATCTCCACCTCTATTGAGGTTTGTTAACATAGAATCGCGATCTTTACGAAAAATAGTGTAATGTTCCGGGAAATAATGTGAATTTAGGCTCAAGTTATTGAACCACGTTTTAGTTAGACAAATAAGTGAATAATAATATAATAATAATAATAATAATCCTGAAGTAAACGTTTGTTGGGATGTATAAATTATGTTTGATAATGACACAATTGCAAAATAAAACGTCTTGTTTTAACTTTTTCTTTTATGAAGTGTTCTCCTTATTTTCATATTTTTAATTAATTCGCACTTTTATCCAGCTGATGAAAAAAATATTTGTTGTCGCTTTATAAATTCAAATAAGAAATCAATCTGGCTGTGAATAAAATATAATACAGTTTTTTTTTTTTAAATTCAACTCCACCATAGTAAATATTGTCACTGCCCAACCATATAAATTATATGCATCTAAATATTAAATAATTAGAATGTTTATTTGTATAATTATTATTTACATATTAATAATAACTTTACCAAATATTTTACAACATTGTATTATTCCAAAATATAGTGTTTTTTTTTTTAAAACAAGTATTAATCATGATCACTTATAAAATATAATTAAATTTGAATAATTTTTAACATTTAATCTCAAGATAAACTCTGAGCTATATAATACCACGATATATCGAATTTATTAGTTTTTAAATAAACATTTATAAAATTTTAAAATGTCATTCAAAGAGTTTCTGCATCAGCATAATCTTCATCAGAAATACTAGTTCAATTTAATTTTGAATAAAATTTTTTTTTTTTATGGTAAATTCTGTTTCATAAAGCTTTTCTTCTGAATCCATACACCCATATGGATAAACACCCTTATTATTATTATTATTATTATTATTATTATTAGATATATTTGTTCATTTCAAAGTAATTTTGCTAATTCTATTGTTTTTTTCTAAGAATTTTAGATTGTTTAACTATACTTGTATTCATACATTCAAATGTGTCTAAACATCTTAATTATAAACTATCTTTAACTTTTTACCACAAGAAATATATTTTTCGCCATTAATGTTTATTAAATCAATATTTTCAACATCATTTCCTAATTATTGAATTAATAAACAAGTTTCATAACCTGATAAAATATGAAGATATGTTGGTAAAAATGATAAATTCTGAAAATTTATATTATAATAAAAATGAGCAGCTCTTCGATATTTAACAGTTAAGTAATCACGATATTCCGCTTTTTGTATATTTTTAATATTTTCATTAGAATTGTTTACGTTTTTAATAGTCTGTGATAAACCGTTACCTTTTTCATTTATTTACACTATCAAGTTTTAAAAACATTTTATTTGCTAAATATTTTCCAAGTCAAATGGGCGAGTAATAAATAGTTTGGCGGAAATGAATTGTGGACTAGACACATGAAAATCTCACAGCTACAACGAAACATGGCGGAGGTTCCGTGCTTGTTTGATAGTGTCCGAGTACCAATGATATAAGCTGGTTGTTACATTGATGGTACCATGGACCGCAAACTTAACATTAACGTTGTGATGTCACACCTTCTCAAAAGTGTCAATTTCACAATCGCCGGAAATCAGTTCATTTGAGAATTTGTTGCATATTCTAGAGGAAAAAATTTGAAAGCAGAACATCTGAAATAAAAATAATCTCAAGAAGGCATTATTAGACGAATGGAGGAAGATACCTGCAGAAACAACCGGAAACTTAGTCATATCAATTCACGATGGTTACAGAAATTCAATGAATAAGGGAAGGTCTACCAGGTATTAAGGTTATAAAAGAAGATCCGTACATATGATTTTATGTATTGCAGACTATTACTTGTTTGGTGCGAAATGATGTGTGTACTTTCTTTCTGATTATTAATTATTGTTCCTACCAGATAAAAATGTATTTATGTTATGTATGTTTTGTATCTGCATCACAATAAATAACTGAGCGTTAATCTGCAGTATTTCACTTTCTTATTCATACTCTTCGATTTTATGACAATATATTTATTTTTCTGGCAGTTAAATTAATTTTGTGTCGTACGTTTGACAGACATTTCTCTGTCATTTATTTAATGTTTTGCAAACAAGTAAATCGTTTCTACAAACACACAACACAGAATTAAAAAGAAAACTATAGATGTTGCAATGTTCTATGCCACATTGTTATTCATACAGTTGACACAATAAGTGAAACCCACGAAATAGAAGTTCTAACATCTTTAAAAATAGCCTTTGGATTTGATACCTGCTTGACATCAATGATGCATAACATTTACTGCTCTCTCACACTCTTCACAACTGATGCTGTACCATTCTTCAGTCTTTTTAGCTCCTCCCTGGATGAACTACTTCTACTGTGTACTCGAGACTTCAGTTATGCCCATGGATGTTCAATGGAGTTATGGTCGGGTGACTAAGGAGGAGTTTTCAATTGTTTTGTAATGTTCCAAGTAACCATTTTTATTAAGACTAGCTGTATTCTTCGAGTTGTTGTCTTGTTGTAAAATGTTGGTAAGTAACATTCCAAATTTTTTTGCATTTGCTTGAAGATACAAAATTTAGAATGTCATTTTCTACAAACTTGTCTATTGGAATATCAATAAATTGAATATTCCCGGCCCCCTTTCGTAAACGTACACCCCCAAACCATAACTGAACCTTCTCCATGTTGAACTGTGGTAAGTGTATTTGTAACGTAATCGGCTGTATTAGCTTTTCTCTATATCCTGTGGACACCATCCGTGCAAAAAATGGTTGGTTTTTGTCTCAGCTGAGTAGACGGCATTGTTCTAAAGCTCTTGGTAACTTATTTAGGTTCTCTGTAGCGAAGAGCAGGGTTGCAGCACGGTTATTTTTACTGTGTATGGGCCTCTTCCGTGTAACCCTGCTATTATAACAGTTCTTACGTAATACTTTTTGCTACCGGTCTTAGAAGACATTTTGTTACCGTTACCGTTAGCAGTGTCCAGTTGGGAGCGTAGTTTAGGAGCGCTTGTACAGGGACTGGATTTTATTTGCCCGAAAATTAGTCTTTCTTGCTGATAATCTGAGAACTTGGAAGTTTCTGTTTAGGTTTTATTTGTATGTTACTGACTTATCCTTGATATTTAAATATATTTACGGCATACCGAACAGTTGTGTGACTCTTATTCTCGATTTATCCTATTTTTCTTAAGGAGGGTCCTTTAAACTCTGAACTTACAATTGTTTCTTTCAGCTTGGAGCTAAGTTCCTGACCCACACTCATTTTCTACTGCAGGTTTTATGTAAAACAGGAAGAACGAACTATAAACACACTTGTCTCACATCTGTTTACGTTAAACTCAAAGCCATGAAACGACCAAATGTGTACTAATGTACGGAAACCAAAGTGACCGTTTGAGGTTACAAACAGCGTTTCTTTTTCTCTTGGGGAGTGCTTTTAAATGGAGATATTTTGTGTACTAGGTTTGTACATTTTGCTTTTACCTGTAATATAAATAAAACTGTCATACAATAATTCCAGTAACCCAATGAAATGAAACTATTTTCTAATGTCTAAGGCTATGTATGAATAAAAACGTGACGTACTGTATGTCCTTTTCTGCCATACATATATCCATACACTTTAAAACTGTGGAAAGATGAATACTGTTTTGAGCCACTGTAATCGGGAGTTGCCTTTATTTGCATAATTTTAGTAGCATATAACTGTCGCAGCTCGCAGTTTATAAGAGCTGTAGCTTTTGTTGGGAATCGAGGCCGCAGGTTTCAAACAGAAGTAGCATCCGTGAACGGTACTCGTGCCAACTAGAGCGTATTGGGAGTGTGCTCGGATATTGCTGTGTTGTCTGGCGTGGAGGATACCCGTTGGCCTTACTAATGCCCGGTTGCACCAACATCTTTCCCGATCTGAGATCGAATGATCCTAGTTCTGAACCAGGGTCCAGTTTGATCTTGGTTCCAATGTAAAAGTGTTGCACCAACGAAATTTCATGATTCTGGATCTCCGATTCGTTGATATTGGTTCAAAAGTGAGAGATCGAGATTAAGTATGGGACAAATTTTGCTATTGGTTCGTAATATATTGACGTCATGGAAGTAGGCGTATTTTTCACTATAGATATAAGTAGATATGCTATGTTTTATCTGTTTTAAATAACTTATTATTGTACGAATTTTACTGAATAATATTCAAGTGCGTATAAAGTTGTTTAATTTCCGAAGCAAACAATCAAACATAGTTCTATCTGTTGGCGTATTTTCAAACTACATTTGTCGACGATGGCGGCCGCGATGTATCCTTCCGACAAAGCTGTTCTGCCAGTGAAGAAAACAACGCTTTTGAACAGATGTCACGAATGAGTTCAATGCGCACTTGAATTTTCCTCTTGTTTCCTGTCATGGCAGTCAGTGAAAGACTACGTTAGCTAACTTCCATCGCGTAATTGATTAAGGGTATTATAGCTAGGTTGACATTCCTATCAGTTGTATCTTTGTAATCGCGAAATAAGTTTAAGGCTATTGTTTATTTTATTTCGAGAATAAAATACAAATTTTGGTGGGGGGGGGGGGCGGTGCTCGAGTTTGATGTCTTTCGTCAGACGGCATTGTTTTATGTTTCTTACGAGAGGGTGTCATTTTGAATTGCATATTGTTTAGATGGAGCAGTGGAAAATTTTTCTCGTACGGAAATAACATTCAACTTATTATAACTTCGAAGTTTTAACTTCATTGAAAGAAGAAAACGCGATACATAGTAGCTGTTCGTACAAATGCAGCAATAAATACACACACTTTTACTGAAGTTAATCTTACACTCGTTGGATTTACAATGTAGGCCAAATAAACAAATATTATTTTTACACTATACTGCGCGTTTCCTATGCCACATGTGTATATTACATTTCACTCATGAAAATGAACTAACGGCTCCTGCAACAGACTAAGCTTAATAAAGCAAATACAAAAAATAAATAACTACCGATAAAATACTCCAACAACACCAGCAAGGTACTTGCATAAACATGATGAAACGGAGAAAATGCACAGTGCGTTCACCGGGCTGGAAATGTTCCACTGATCGTGTCTGTATTTTCCGCCATAATTGCTAAACATGTTTTTAAAGTCAATTAGCCAAAAGCTAAAAACTAAAAGCCGACCTCCTGTGGCGAAGTCGGTTGGTGCGCCGCCAGTCTGGGGTTCCGGGAGGTTCAGGGTTTGAATCCTAGGTAGAATAGGTGTTAGTTTAAGTTAGGTTGTAAGTTATTTTATAAGCCCTCCTCTGATAAGCCTTCGGGATAACACAGGGGGACGTTAATAAGTCCTATCCAACAGTGGCGGCTTGTGAATTTTGAAACTGGGAGGGCTGTAGCGATCCTAACTCATGCCATTACAAATATCATTTTTTAAATAGGCACAGTGATAAATATATTGCATACGGCAGGCTTAAGTAAGTGAAGCTTATGTAGCTAAATACAAAAAAATAAGTGTGGTTGTTTGAAGAAAAATGTATCATTGTCCGATTTGTAATGGTCAACATACTGTTGCCACTGGTTCAGATCTAATCACTACCACAGGTATGTATTTGTTTTAAGTTTGTTTAGGTCATATACCTTCCAACCTGTACCTACACGGTGTGGTACATTACACGAGACGACGAGAGATACCATAATAATACCAATTCTACCATACTAATGATTTTAATAATATAAATATACTAACACAAATATTTTTAAAACCAAATGCTAATTTACATAGCCTACAGTACATACAAAATTTATGTCAAATTTAATTAAAGGATGAAAGTGGCATATCTTAATTAATATATTTGTAAAAAAAAAAAATCCATTCGTCAACCTGTACACGCTAACTGGCAATGTATATTCACCTTACCAAGCAATGAATATGTTATGGCATTTTTTATATGTTGCAATTTTACCTCAAAACCAAACAATTTTATCAGTTTTTCATAAATCGGCATGCAGGATTTGTGTCAAGGTAAAAAACATCAAATTTAAGCTAAAATCAAGCAAATTTCTTGCTTTCAAACACCTTTTTTTTTTTTTTTTTTTTTTTTTTACGTTTTCTATAAATGTCAATTTTACTAGCGAGTTGTCTAAATCGAGCAAACTTAAGACAAAAACAAGGAAATCAAGTTAAAAATCAAAATAAAAAGATACAAAATAATAGAATTTAAATATTTTAACGGAATTCAATATCATGTACAAATGTTCCATTTTTCACTTCTTTTAAACCTTTACACTTTATACAAATTTTTTCTCATTTATTAATTTTTAGTCATTTATATCAATTATCTTTTCATATCGGTCTGGTAAAGAGATTTGTCAGTATCTAGATCCTGTAGTTTTGCGAATTCAAATTAATTGTTTAACTTTCTGAGCAGTAATTCCATTTTTGTTTTATGTATAAGAAAAAAAATTATATGAAGAAAAGAGAAAACAAAAATGTCTATTTAATATTTAAAATAAAAAAAAATTCTCTTAATAGTTTTGCGATTTAGTCTCATTACACAATTTACATGTTTTTGTTGGATAATTATCGTGTTGGGTTTCATTAAAAATGTCTAGTGCCGTATTGTGTAATTTTGAATTTTTGTGCTATTTGAGAGACTTACAAGTAAAAAAAAATTATTTTTTGTGTTTTTTATAAATTAAAAAACATAAGCGACACCCGCTAACGTAATGGAAAACAATAAAATTTGTAAAAGGTGTAATGAATTATTAAATAAAAAAGTTTTTACTTTACTAAATACTCATAAAAGGTAAGCTTTATAACATATGTAAAAAATGTTGTATTGAAAAAGGTACAAATCATCATTATGAATTAAATAAAGAGAAGGTATTATGCGAATGTGGAAAATATATTTATAATGTATCCCTTAAAAAGCATAAAAATTCGAAATTACACAATACGGCACTAGATATTTTAAATGAAACCCAATATTTTTGTTCTGATAAATGTCGATTTATCAAAACAAAAACATGTAAAGTGTGTATTGAGACTAAATCATTAAAAAATATTTTATCATAATATTATTAAGGACAAAAATATAACAATATGTAAAACTTGTTATAATGAATATATGAAGAAATATAAGCATAGTAAGAAGTTAAATAATTAATCAATATTGCCTTCGATATTAACATTAACTAAAACTTTGTGTTATTTGATAAAAAAAGAAAGGTACCAAATATTTCATAAATATTAAAATATAATTTTTTTTCTATATACATATAACTACAAAAATGGAGGCTTCTAATATAACTAGTGAATTGAGTAAAACGAGAGTTCGCGAGTTGAGAGCTGTTGCTAAACAACTTAAAATTAAATATTGGAACAATTTAAGGAAAGATTATTTAATTACATATATTATTAAACAGTGCAATGTTATTATAGCAGGAGAAATATAATTTAAAAAAATGGTTAATTTAAATGATTTAAAAGTTACAGAATTAATAGCAAAAGCTAAAAGTTTAAAAATAAACAATTTATACAACCTACAAAAAACTGAATTAATTACAGCTATTACAAATGAAGAAGAAAAGAATAATTTTACAAATTTACCTCTATCAGATGCCAATATCATTAATTATATCCCAAATATAAAAAAAATTAAAGAAAATATTTACATTCTCTAATAACATATTTGTAAAGCCTAGAGATAAAAGTAAGAGGATATCTGAATGAATAACAAGGAACAACTTTAAAAATTCACCTTTATCAGATGCCAATATCAATGAATTATATAAGCAAGATAGAAAATAATTAAAAATAAATATTCCACTATTCTACTAATGTATCCGTAAGCAGAAGAAATAAAAGAACCAATAGAAATTACTTAGTTAATAAAGCTTTTCAAGATAAGATATCAACACATAACATTGAAAATAACTTAAATTTAGTAAAGCCAGATCATTTTTTTAATTCAGAAAAAATTAGGTTTTTGAAACAATGCGCAATAATCTTAGAACATTTAGGGGGCTAAAAACGAACATTAATATATATATATCAATTGTCATAAACAAGAAATTAATCAATTCTAATTATATAAATTTGTCATTTAATCACACAATATTGAATGACTGAGAAATTAAAAGTATTTATAAAATTATAAAACAGGAAATAATTACACAGTTATGTGAATTTCAAAGAAGAGGCTCAGGATGAACTTAAGATAGAATAATTGGAATACAATTAGCTATAAATAAGTATAATCCATTAAATGGTGCATCATATAAAAAATTAAGAATAAAAAAACATGCACAAATGTAAAGAATAATTATCAAAAATGCTTTCTTTGGACAGTAAAATTGGCACTATTTCCAGCAGAAAAAGATTCTCAAAGAGTAACTAAATTTTAAAATGTGGCCCCTAATACCGACAAAGAAGTAGATAAATATGAATATTCCACTAAAATTGACCATATACCAAAAATAGAAAATCAAATTGACAACTCTTTAAACGTATACTCGATGACCAGTTCAAAGTATATCCATTAAAGCTTGCACAAAAAATAATCGCAAAATTAAAACATATATGTGATATGTCTCTTCAATTTTTTACATTGCAAGAGAGATTAAATATGCACACAGAAGACTGTTATAAAAATGAATTGCTAAGAAGAAATTTACCTTTTCAAGGCCAACAAATAAAATTTAATAATATTAAACATACAAAAAAGTGCCTTTCACAATATATGCAGATTTTGAATCAATTCTAAAGAAAATATCAACAACTAAACCAAATCCAAAGGAAATAAACAAATTTAACTTAATAAAAAAATATCGAATTTTAAACCGAAGACGATATAGTTAATGGTCTTTATAAGGAGGTACTTGAAGACAAATCTTACTAATGATCAAAGTGAATGATGGATCATAGACAATGAAATATCAATTACACAAAGCTTCTGGTTTTTGCTATTATATTGTATCTAGTTATGGTGATCATAAGCCACCAGTAGTATATCGAGGCCCAAATGCACATAAGATGTTTATACGATCAATAAAAAGGGAAGTAGAAGAAATTGGGGATGTATATTCACAAATTGAACCAATGCGTCCACTAACAAAAAAGAAAAAAAATTATATAGGAAATCAAAAAGCTGTACTGTGTGCAAACGTGAATATATGGAGGAAAACAAAAGTAAGTCATCATGATCATATAACTGGAAAATTCATTAATCCAGTATGTAATAATCGTAATCTACAATTAAAAGTACCCAATTTCGAACCAATTTATTTTCATAATTTGGTTGGATATGATGCACATTTATTTATTAAAGAGTTGGGATATGATGAAAAAGTATATATATTTAATCGCGAATAATGAAGAAAAGTATATTACTTTTGGGAAAGCAACAGAAACACATTTAAATTTATGACCAGTAGTTTAGATAAATTGCCATCTAATTTAACCAAAAATCGAATGAAAAACACACAAAAACATTTTCCAAAAGAACAAGTATATTTAGTTATTAGGAAAGAAGTTTACCCTTATGACTATATGGAAAGTTGGAAGAAATTTAAAGAAACAGAACTTCCACCAAAAAGTGAATTTTACAATAAATTAAATGAATATGATCATACAAAACTTGTATGGACTCAATTTAATATAAAAAACCTTGGTGAATAGCACGACTTATATTTAAAAAGTGATGTGTTACTATTAGCAGATATATTTGAAAATTTTCTAAATACGTGTATAAATGCATATGATTTAGACCCCTCATGGTATTTTACAGCACCAGGATTATCTTGGGATGCAATTTTATAAATAACTAAACAACCACTAGAAATATTACATAATTATGATATGATTTTAATAGTAGAAGAGGGAATTAGAGGTGGAATTTCACAATGTTGTTAGTGACATGTTAAAGCCAATAACAAATATTTAGAAAATTTTAACTCTAATCAAGAATTAAATTATTTAGCATATCTCGGTTCAAATAATCTTTATGGATGGGCGATGTCTTAATATTTACCATATGGTGGTTTTGACTGGGTTTAGTATACATTAAATGATTTAGTTTACTGGAGGAAAAAAGTATTAGATTTGGAGGACGATTGTGAGTATGGTTATATATTAGAAATTGATTTAGAATATCCACAAGAATTTCATAAATTACATAAAGAATTTCCATTTTGTCCAGAAAGGAAGGTAGTTCCCGTAACAATTCGTTCTAAATTATTAATAACTTTATATAACATACAGAAGTATGTAATTCACTATTGTAATTTAAAACAATGTTTAAAAAATTGATTAAAACTTACTAAAATACACAGAATATTAGCATTTAATCAATCTGATTGGCTTAAAAAGTATATAGATTTGAATACAGAGTCGAGAACTGATATCAAAAGCAACTTCGTAAAAGATTTTTACAAACTGATGAATAATTCTGTGTTTGGTAAAACAATGGAAAATATAAGAAACAGAGAAGATACAAGAATAATATCAAAGGCAGAAAAATTTGAAAAATTAATACCAAGACCAAATTTTAAGAAAAGTGCTATTAATGAGAATTTGCGGCCTTGCATATGAACAAGACGAATGCAAAATTTAACAAGCCTGTTTATATTGGCATATCAATTTTAAATACAGTAAAAACCTGATATAAGGCATGCTGTTTGGGGGACATAACTCATACCCGCGTTTTAGCTTCCCGCTCTATTTCGGGAGTGGCACCTATCTGTCAAACACGGGGCAAGTGTTGCTATTGGGGTGTGGCACCTATCTGTCAAACACGGGGCAAGTGTTGCTATTTACTGCTGTAACTTGTGAAATGTTTAACCCCTTGCTATTCGAACTTTATTTTCTTTATCTGCATCACCGGACTTGACAGCACCCAAGGGAGGGAAATAGAAGAGAAACGTGTTGTGATGAAGGAGGTCACATGTATTCAAGCAAGAATAAATAAAAAATACGTCTTCCAGGCAAAGGATGCACTTGTTCCACCAAGGTCGGTATTCGCTGCGAGTTGTTTGTAATGCAGGTTGGCGAAGGGAGCTCATCCACTACCCCCTCCCTTCCCCGCGACTTGTTTACACCACCTACTGGGTCTGGTTGGGAGGGACTGAGAATGAGAAAGGAAGCTCGCATCCATAGGTCGAATGCATGCTTGCACTGTAGATGGGATCTATTAGTGCCTCACGTGATGTGAAACATGTCGTTTGTTCGTCTGATTTGCATTTTCAAAAGGAAAACTAAAACAAAAAAAAAGCGAATGATTTGTGGCATGCAATGAAAGGTCGCTTTTCTGCATTAAGCCTCGTCCACAATAGCTTGTTCGCTTGGAAATTGTTTTCGAAAATGGTAAGACATGCCGAACAGCCACTATTTACACATTACAAGCTAAGTGTCTACATCATAATTATAATGATTATGTAGAGCTATACCCTGTAGGAGATTAATGATATGCATGAATTTCGAGATCCGCATCAAATTTGGAAATTTTTTTTCCCGAAAATGGGAAGACCTACTGTTATAGCTGCTATATATACATTACAATTAAAGTGTCTGCAGCATTATTATAATGATTACGTATTACGGTGTACAACACACATTCATGTTAACTTGTAAGTGCCAGTAAATGTGTGAAAGCAGGACACTTGCAAGTATGATACACAGTTTGGTATATGTCTGTGCCATCCCCCTATACTGATCCAATGCCCAGATAAGTTGGAAAGGTTGCCACAGTATATATTTTTTGTCTGTTTACAACCAATTGGCAGAACAGGTATAATAGGGTCACATAAAAAAGGACCACTAGGAATTCTTATGCCAAAGCTTCTCACCACGCCAACGAAACTGAATATGGAAAAACATACAATATTGGCTGTAAAGAATCAGTAAAATAGATCTCTGTGCTGAAAGGAGGGGGAACGCACAGCCACTCCCTCTGCCTCACACATCAACGTCCCCGACTCACGACAATCTGCCGACAGACCACACACCTACGTGACTGCTAGCTTTCCACTTATTTATTTATTCTGGCCGGGGGACATAAATTTCCCTGCGGTATAACCGAATCCTCAGTATACTGGGTTTCCATTGTATATCAAAAGAATTAATGTATGGTTTCCATTATAAAGTAATGAAACCAAAATATGGTGATAAATTTGAACTATGCTACCAAGATACTGACTCTTTTATAACATAAAAACAGACGAGTTTTATGAAGATATGAAGTCTATGTTGGATAAATTTGATACAAGTGATTATCCAAATGATTATATGTATATATAACATGCCTCAAATAAATAAAGTTTTAGGGAAAATAAAAGATGAATGTAATGGCAAGATACTAAAAGAATTTGTTGGTTTTCGATAAAAAAATGTATGCATATTGAGTTGGGGATAAAGAAAACAAATAATCGAAAGGTGTAAAGAAATGTGTAGTTAATAAGGGAATAACATTTGACTACTATAAGAATTGTTTGTTTGAAGAGAAAATAGAATATAGAACAATGAATTCGATAAGGAGTGAGAAACATGAAATATATACAGTGGAAGTTAACAAAATAGCATCAAGTCCATGCGATAATATAATGATTCTTCTAGAAAATAAAATAGATACAATATGTTATGGGTATCAAATGTATAATTTTATATAATCATATTCTACATTTTGGAGATATTAAAGGCATCCCTTCAAGACCTGACCTTTAAACTTCTTTAGTTTCTCAAACAATATCGATATCAGCATCATAAAAAAATTAATTATTTTACCATTTTCATCTTTAATTTCGAAAACAATATGATTCAATCGCTTAATATATATTTTATTAGAAATTGGGTATGCTGGTTCATAGCTAATATAATATCTAAAGCCAAACATAGTTTTTGGTGGAAAACTAGCAATTATATCAGTTTTAAATTATAAGATTCGCCATATTTTATAAATATTCCATAGGCTAAATTACTCTATTTTTCACATTGTCTGATGTCAGTGCAATGTTTTTTTTTGTTGAAAATGGGTCAATTGTATTTATAGTTTCCTTTAAAAATTCAATATTGTATTTTCCTGTAGGAATAGTGATAACTTTATTTTTATCAGTGACAGCACTAATTTTTTCAATTTTTATAGTATTGTTGTCTGTATTAGGATCCACAAATTTTGCATGAAAACTAATCAGAGGAATAGATTTTTTACTATGGAATATATAGTGAAGCCTATTCGTTAGAATGGAATTATTATTTGTCAATTTAAATACTTTATTATCTATTTAATAAAAAAATTTTTATTAAATGAAAAAAGTAAATTGGGGTATCAGTGTTTTAATTTCTGAAGAAAACTCTAGAAATAAAAAGAATGGAGAACTATTACCTGGTGATATTAGTAGCTTAATTATTGGGCCTATTAATAGTGAAAAAACCAACTTGATGATTAATTTTATTTATAAACCAGGATTGCTAAATTTTAATAAATTGTGTATTTGCAGGGAAAATTTTAACCAACATAAATATATTAAGGCAGAAAATGATTTTGATAAGGTATTTAAAAAATTAATACTAAAAAAAAATTGCATTCTTTTTTTAATAATAAAATTTTGCCAACCTCATGTAAGCCAAATTTTTCATCAATAACATTTCTTCTTTTTACAATTTCTTTTCCGAGATTCATAGTAGAATCAGACATGGAACTTCTTATGTGTAAAATCTCCTTTCGCTCTTCCAAATTAGGAGATTTTTGTTCTGAGAATAATTCTCTTTCGAAAGATGTTTCTTCAGAAGTAGGTGGATATTCTAAATTTTTTGCTGCAACAGGAACTAAGATTGTTATTAAATTTTTATTTTTCTCACTTTGCAATTTTTTTCACCTATATTTCGCAATTGATCGATTAATGGTTTCTCTTTCTTTTTATTTTTTCATGTTCTTTTTATTAATGTTTGATATATTTTTGGTATCTTTCAATGAGTAATTTAACTCGAGATACTCCCTTTTATTTAGTCATTTATATATAAATTTTTTCTCATAAATGAGTTATAAAAGTGTTTACAGTTTCGAGAGACAAACTTTTCCCCCATCTGCCCAAACTAGGGGGAATTAAGGTTGGAGATGAGGCAAACTATGGTGAATCAGATAATATTGATGTTTTTTCTAATTGTTTACCTTTTCAGTTTTCTAGAGTAGAAACTTCAAAACATGGAAATATTCTTGAAGCTGTTGATAATCCATATATAACATCAACAATAATGGGTGCTTTATTATTATGATCACCAAATGAACAAAATTATTTAGAATTTACTGGTGTTGATAATCTATATAGAGATAAATCTGCTTCTAGTAATATAAGAAATGAGGGTAAAACAGTTTCTAAAGATAAAACAAATAAAATAGTGTATGCGCTGAGATATTTGTTTGGTTTTGTTCGTGATACCGATGAGGTTTATTGGAAAGGTGTTTATAAAATTACTTTTTTTTCGTAATTCATCTGATAACAACTGTTTATTTCTTTATGAAACTTTATATAAAGACTAGCGGACCCAACAGACGTCCTGTACATATATTTCAAACTTTTTTTAATAAGTTGTAACAATCTGTTATGAAATCAATTAACTACACAAATAAATTTGTAGGTTAGGATGATTGTTAATCAACACATGTGTAAATTTGATAGGAATTTATGTAAAATACTCACTTCAATACCGCACCGAATTTGCACAATGTATATTTTTTATCTACACTTCAAAACCCTTCACACACTAATTACATCTGAATGTAATATTTCAATTAGCACGCGATTAATTTTAACACAATAACAACACAAAGTTACGAAATTCTCCTGAATCTGATCGCAGCGGTACTATCGGGACAAACTGGCAGTAAAATGAAATATTTCTGGATATTCGACACCGCGATCGCAGCGTTGTCTGCCGGATACAATGTAAAACATTCCAAGCTCAACAATAACTTATAAATAAAAAATTTATTAAAAAAACATTTTGTAGTGGACCGAATTGTAAATCTAAACCATTCTCGAGTCCACTTGAACACACACAAAAAATTTCATCAAAATCGGTCCAGCCGTTTAGGAGGAGTTCAGTGACATACACACGCACAGAAGAATTATATATATAAAGATATTAAAGTTACGATACATTGTCCTGATTTTGGTAAAATTGTTATTCAAATATGAGAAATTATGTGGCCTATTGTTGAATTTGACTCTAACAATGCCATTGCAATTAAAGAAAAATATACAAAGTTCTAAAAATTCCTATTAGTTTTGATTATTGGCAATTTTTAGAAAAATAAGTCCCTGTTAAAACAACTGTTTTTAACTTTGATGTAAAATATCAGTTTAATAGTTTAAAAATTTATATGCCGGATTTTCTAATTGTAGGTTTTCAACTTAATAGAAGAAATCATGCTGAACAGCATAAACACGCTACTGTGTTTGATCATTGTAATGTGAGAAGTATTTATGTTAAAAACTGTAGAAATGAAATTTTTCCTAAAGAAAACTGGTATTTAGACAATGAAAACTGTGTTTGTCTTAAACAATGTCTTGCTTATAATGATTTCACAAATTCAAAAAGCAAACTAGATACCAACTATAGAAGTAATGAACTTTATTATAAACCAACTGTAAACTTTGATGGTGATATTCATTACTATTAATTTTGGGGGGTGAATACAATTATATGTTATAGATTGTTTATATAGATAAACTACTGTAGTTAAAGAAAAAAAACCATTAGTGTTGATTTCAATAAAGAGGTTGAAGCAGGTACCATTTATAATGTTGTTTTAATTAGTAAACGAAATCTTACTTATGATTATTTGAAAGAAAGAATTACTGAAGATTTATAAAATTTTAATAACATTAAATGGAAGAAATATCAAAATGTTTTAATATTTGAATACAATATTTTAGACTTATAGTTGGGTGATTACATTTACAAGTTTAACGAGTTTTTTTAGAAATATAAAAGAATTATGTGATCAAATAAAAAATAGTTTTCATAATTCTGATTAAAATTTTCTCATAGTATCACTTTTTATAAAACATATATAAATTATAAATATTATAAGAGGATCAAATTAAAGAACTTTTAGGACCTTGGGATATTTGATATGAAATTATAAAAACAGCAACTACGACTGATAAGGAATTGGACATTGTTCATGTAGTAATTGTTTTAAAAATCAATAAAAATGATTTAAGATCAGATAAATTTTCTAATTTTGAAGAAGATGTTTATGATTTGGAATGTTCTGATGGTTAGGATTATGGAATCAGTAATGGTTGTGTTCCAGATTTTTATTTATTTTTAGACTTTTAGAAAGTCTTATTGGTGTTTTACTTTTGTTGAATAAAATTTCTAAATTTTAGCAATTATCTTTCTAATATTTCATTTGATGTTAGCTTAAATTATCTTGATTTTGGCTTAAATTTACTTGATTTAGATTACTCGCTTGCAAAATTGATATTTCTAGAAAACGTAAAAAAGTTGCTTGAAAGCGAGAAATTTGCTTGATTTTAGCATTTTTTCTTACCTTGACAGATGACTATTTTTGAAAAATAGATAAAATTTCTTGATTTTAAGGTAAAATTGCTTGATTTTCGATGAAAATTGCCTGTTTTTTAAATATGAAAATGGCCATTTCTAGAAACATAAAAACGTAGCTTGAAAACTAGAAATTTGCTTTATTTTAGTGTAAATTTGCATGATTTTGATCGTTTTTCATCGAATTTCAGATTTTTGAGTTTTTCATTTTTTCCTGTACTTTCGTTAAAAATAACGGGTAATAGTTATGTTAGTTTATATTTGTACTTTTGGCGGAAATTGCCGGAAAAAAGTGGCTGTACTAGAGCCCGCGTTTACCATCCACGCGAAATGGCATAAAATTAGACAGTTATGACGTCATCGAAACGTCATAACCGCTGCCTTATTTGTCTGAAAAAGTTTAATGGCTTCAATTTGTATCAAACATTTGAAGATTGGCCCGGTTCTAAAATTAATTTGATATTTGACGGTCTCAGCCAATCAGAATCGTGCACGACAAAAATGAACGCTAAGAAGCTTTAAAATAACGGACAATTGCTGGAAACGAAGCATGTTATGAATATAATTAATTTGTGTAGAAGCTGTCTGGGCATGAATGCTATTTTTAATTAATATTTCACATAATATAACGAATACAGAGGCATTACATTTCATTGTGCAGCAAATATCTTCGATAAATAAAATTTGAATTTAGTAAAGAAGCGAAAATAAATTACATCGTTTCTTACATTTATTACTGTAACGGTCTCCATGGGAAAACAAAAGCAATATCTCACTACGAAAATAAGTTTTAAATATTAATTCAAATTTGACTATCCCATTAAAAAAATTTGACAGTGTGACACATTTTCAAACATGTTAAAGAAAATTTAATGAAATTTGTTGGAAGGAAAAATTTGATGGCTGTATTTTGTCTTCTAATTTTATTGTCATATATAGTAGAAGGAGAAAATTTGACAGTGTGACATGGGCATATCATTATTTGATATTTGACAGAGATGCGATAGGTGCTACCATTACAACCGTAAAATTAAAATACTTAATACAATAAATATCACAATAACTATCGAGTAATATTCTTAACTATATAACACGATAAAAAATAATACAGAACAGACTATACTCTCAGAATTTTAAACTGACACGAACACCAGAAGAAAGTAATTTGTTTTTGGATGATAAAATATACACAAATGTTAAAATTGTTATTAAAATTTTTTTTTTTTATGAGAATGTAAGCATTTCTTCATTGCGCGATTTTGAAGTTTGCGGCCTACGTTACCGAAGGCCGTTTTGGACGATGAGGTTTCGGGTTCGAATTCAGGACAAGTGATGGCAATGTTCTAAATCAGTATATAAGTCGCCCTGGAAATACAATTATACTTCCATTACTTCATTGGGTAGCGTTTTGTAAAGAGTTGTGCCACTATGCGTTTATAAACTATGAAAAAAAAATGAAACTTGGAAGTTGGCCAACTAATTAGTTTATTCTGGTTAGCGTCGTGATTTGTAGCAATTTCGCACGGAAAACAAACGTTTTGCCCACGAAAATATTAGCGCAGCGTAAGAAAAGTCTGGTCTGCGGATTAGGTAGTATTTTGTATTTCACGCGCACTTGTTAATGCACACACTGCGTGGCATGACCATGGGCGATGTGACTTCTACCGGAATAAGTGACCACAAAGGTTGGTCAACAAATTGTAGGTGGGATGACATTGAGATTAACACACATAGTGAGACGCGACGAAAAACGTAAGTGTAAGAAAAAGTGGATTCGCGTGCAGTGCATTTTTAATTGATTCTGGATCGAGGAGTGATGAACTAATTGATCAGTTGTCTATCCTTTGTTATTTAAATTGGACATTAGCCATCATGGTATTAAGTGACATTAATTGATGGTGATCTTTACATTGATTTTTCTGTGACTTTGACCTCTTGGTTACCTTGACATTAAATAGAAACTTTTCAAATAAAAGACATGACTTACAAAAGATTTGAAAGAAATCCAGAAAAAAACCATAAAGTGTTAAATGTTTTGTAGCCTTGGCTCTACGCTCACTTATTTTGACGAGCCTACACAATACCCAACGACGACGTTTCTAGTCACCATAAACTCCTGACTGTCATTATAGTATTACGACGTTCTCAAAACTAATCAATTTAAACCTATTTTCTTTAATTTTTTAAAATTTTTTAATTGTTAACTCTTATGTTATTTTCACTTTTTTTTTTTTTAATGATAATTTCAAATTTTATGTTCTTACCTCCTTTCTGGATTTTATTCATAAACCAGAGTAACGACAGTGAATGCCTATGCTCAAGAAGTAAGGACACGGTCACGCACCTTCGCTAATTAACACGTCATTGTAATTAACCATGTAGCACACAAGTCGCGTAGCTGTTTGCCGTACTGCCGCCTCACAGCATGGAGCGCCAGACAAGCATGACCACGCACACGCGTAACTGTATCTTACACCTGACATATCACAACGGGCTGTACAGTGCCTGATATATACCTACTCGTCATTCAAAAACTGGTGCTGTGCGAGATATTTCACTAGCATACTATTCGCTTACTTCGTACAGAAATGTGTTCGGCATGTCCACAGACACTATTGACACCTATCACCCCGGCAATCCACAGTTTTCGTGCAACTCAAACATAGTCCGGTTGCCTGCCTCCAGGCGTATCACAGTCGAGCAGTGTAGTCGGAGGCTGACTATATCAGCCACGCTGACAACTAGTGATGTTCTTCCCACAGCAGATGTATATGATGGTGTAGCCGGAGACACAGATTGTAGTGTATCTCGAGGAGGGTGCTGGTGGTGTCATACTCTGGCGTAGATGGCATGTCATTCATATACGACGGTTTAAAATTCGGAGAAATGGTGAAAAAGTTTTCAAGCAATTGGCGTTCACTTCTCAACGTCCAAAACGCGCACAGTTTTAATATACACACTATAAATGCATACAATCAACATGCTGCATTTGTGTGTGTGTGGGTTTTTTTTTTTTTTTTGAGAAAGCTGAGACATCCAAATAGTTTTGCATCTTCCCATACCAAATACATCAGTGTGCATAATTTACGATAGATGAAAACATGAACCTCTTGCTTTCGCTGTGTAATGAGCCTTTTCACCTGAAAAATTAACGATGTGTCCATTTATCGAGATATTGCTACTAAATTCCATTCTGATTTTGCTTGAAAACTCGCACTAGTTTTCTTTGTAATTCGTAAGTAAAAGTCGTTTGCTTCGATGAAATTTCGGGTAGAAGACTTCACGATGGGATGAATCAAGACTACAATGCAACCGGCAGCGAAGAAACTGCAAATTGTTTTTTGTGAGCCATTCTAAAACATTAGGGGATATACCTTGTTAGTCAACATCCCAACTCCATGCTATTGTATTGTTGCAATTTCTCACACAAAATTCAGTGGGCTAATCCAAGTTCGTTAAGGGATGGATATCTTAATAAAATAAAATAATTAATTATAGTTTCCTAATTTCATTTGCAATAACCACAAACAACATTTTATGAACTCACAATCACATAATAAGATGATATCACTTACTGTTAAAAATTAGTAACTTCAATTAATACAATTAAATTAAATAACTAAAATTCATTCCCATTGGACAGTGTATCAAAACCTATTAAATTGTTTGATAAATTATGTGTTTATATTAGACAGTTCTAGTATATACAATAAAAACCGTATTACATGTCAATTCAGTTCCACCTCAGTTTAGTACATGTCCCGCCAATCCGCAATATTCTAGAGTTAGCCTTCACTCGTCGGGTTTCACGCCCTCTCGTTCATTCACACCACGGACACCTCTTCTGCAGTCGTACCGCACTCCACTTCGTGCTCGCACTTACCTAGATGGCCTTCGTAGGCTATCGCCCAAAAATTTCGCTAAATCCCTCGTTGCGCCGAAGCCCTAATTCCCAGAATATCCTTGCGCCTCCGTTACATTGGTCGGAATGTTCAACAGGGAGAAGGGGCTGTGACGCCAGCCAGGAGCCGAGCGGTGTGATGGACTGACCGCCGCTGTTAATCATTCCCGCTGCCCCGATGTTCGGAGGGGGGAGGGGCGAGGAGACAGTGCCAGTTGCAGCGCGTAACAGTATGTTACATAAATATACATACAGAATATTCCATTTTATTGTCGCTTAGCGACTTCTATGGTGGAAAAAATAAAATAAAGAACCACCACCATTAATGTTAGTCTGCACCATCACCACGGCGTCGACCACCCGCCACGAAATCTCGAGCGTCGCGGCCTCACAGTCGATCCAAGGTAACATTTTCAAAGCACAGAACACTATCCAATACAGATGCAAAATTCCTCTACGGGATACCGCCATTTCTAATCACTGCCGAAGCTCAGAGCGGGGGTAGCCCGGGCCCTTGTGAGGGCCCTTTACCACCCAGGCGGTCTCATGTGAAATGCAGGAGAAAGGAGAAGCTAACCCTCTCCCCCTCCCACACCCATCAAAATATTTTAGGCCAGTGCTATAGTTCTTATAGGGTAGCCGAGTACTCCCAGCAAACCCTGGTTCCCAATGCTGATAACCCCCCACTCCCCTGCCTGCACAGGTTCGTGGGAAGAGGTAACAGTGAGGCTGTTACCTATTGTTGTCCCTTGAATTTCGTTAATTTTGAAAAATGCAGGTTAAGTTATAGACTGGACGAGAGTTTGTTAGACTCCCGGCCAGTCTTTCCTTGTAAAAGCTGAAGCTAAGCCTGAACATCCCGTGAATTTATTCGCGAAGGGTCTGGGTAAAGGCGTTGCCTGCAGTGAAGTGAGGTGAGGTGATTGTGTAATGAATTGTGATTTAATATTAATTATTCTTTAATTACTTGTTCTGTTAATTAGTTATATTTTAATCAATCAGTCTCATTCCCTGAGGCGCTGTAAGTACCCGAGTCCTAAGACAGGCTGGAAACGTACGGTGGTCGTATATTTTAGGACTGGGCGGGAAGTTTCTTCCTACACATCCTTCTCAAGAAAAGGAGTGGTTTTGAGTAGTATGATTGGAATGGCTTGTCGTAGTTTGGGATGATCAAGGTAAAGAATTTTGCCCTGTCATTGTGCGTTTGTGCAGTATTTGGTATTAAGTTAAATATTAGTTTGTTTGAAACAGCAGTGAAACAATTTGTGAAGAGAGTTTGATTTTACGTAATTAGTTTCGTTTGCTGGCAGCTAACTTCATTAGCTCTTGACCACACCAGGAATGTCGACGTTGCTTCAATTTCTTTAACCTATAAGTCTTATAGTTTTTTGTTACTCTTGTGAACTATTGATGTGACGAAATTAAACTAGTACAGAATGCACAAGTATAGGCGATTCAGGGTAAAGTGAGCACTTTTTAACACAGTGTTTACATTTCACCACTATCAAAAGTTAACGTCTGGGGCTGTAATAAAATATATTTATTAGTGGTTATTGCCTGTTTAAAGGGCCTTAAAAAGTGCTCACTTTACCGTGAACAGCGTATATAAGTAAGAAGTTAACTATTTTAATTTAATGGAAATATTTTTGAGAGATCCTAGTTCAGTTGGCACACTTATTAGAAAATAGGAAATTTTAAACGGAAAGCTGCCCCTGGTAGGATTTTTTTTTGTTTAAAACAATGCTAAAAAAAGATTACCTCATTTTTAAATTCATTCCTACCATATAAATGATGATTTTTTTTTGCATGTGACAACATTTTATTACATATGTTGGAACTCTACAGAAAATGCTCTAGTCACCTCAATTTGAGCTTGCTGTAGCTACTTGTGGATATTCCTTTAAGCATCCTATGTATCTACGCGTTCAAGGTCAAGAAGCGAGGGAGCGAGACGGGCGACACTAACACGCACGCCTAGTGCCTCATCGCTCCTACGCGCAAGGCGTGCAGTGTTTCCGTCCTAACGCTTTACTTTGTAAACTAGATCTGTAATTGTGGGGTTTTATTACACGCGATGAAAGTACGCAGATCAAACTACCTGCGTATAATCGTATTTTCTCTTACCTCTTAAAGAAACTTCATAGGCAAGCTTTAAAAATGCGATATTTACCCATCTTCACGAATTTTCTTCTCCAAGAATGTACTGAATATGACAAAAGTAAAATAATAGGGTCATATATAATTTATTATTATTTTTTTTTTTTTTTATCTTTTCTGACAAAAAGTCGTATTTGCAGAACGTCTATTTACCGAGATACGCGTATTCGCGCAAACAACTATTATATGCAGGTCCATATAACTCTATAGTCTCAGAATGAGTCTAACCTCTTACATAGCCAAACTAACGAGTCAATATGGCGGCCACTTCTTCTTTGTTTATATTAACATTTCAATTTGAATCCTTCAGTCTATTTCAGGTTGTATCCGTATTAAAATGTAACTGCAAAACGTAATAACTGAGTAGTTACGCATGGACTCAAATTAGACCGTTACTGTATTCTCTTTCAATGGTGAAAAATACGCTGCTTCATCACCGTAACTCTGCAAACTGTATTCGCGTGTGTGACTGAAAGGGAGGTTTATTGACAGGAGTACTGATGGCTAGCGCTGATTGTCTTGTCAGTAAAGCCGCGCGACTTCAGACTGCAGCTGCGGCAATACCAGAGAGAAGCCTGCCGTTTCATGCTGAGTGGCGACGTGTTGTTAGAAAGTAGTGAGGCGAACTTGTTCCCGTGCACTACTATCTGTGTGGTATGTTTTCAATACGTATAGTGGCGGTTGCAGCGCGCTTAGAGGGCTCGTTACAGCTGCCGAAACCGGATTGCGTGCACAACGTTTTACGCACAAAATTTTCGTAACAACCGTACAGTCATTACAAAATATCCCCGTTAACGATTCTAATGAAATGATTATCGTAATTTCGTAAGTGGCCATTATCTCTGCCCGTAAGGCAAAATATCGTGTCTTTAAATTTCTGGGTACCGAGCGATGTAACGCAGTATCAAGCGAGGAGGTCCAGTGGACACAAACACCGGACTCGTATTTGGGAGGAGCAGGGTTTGATTTCCGGTCAAGTCATCATGATTTTGGTTTTCCAGAGTTAACCGAAATCACCCCAGGTGAATGCTGGGATCGTTCCATGATACAAGCCCTGGCTGATTCTTTCTCTGTTCGTGAGAGGCCAGTGTTCCCCTACTAAATCTGGTTCCACAATACAGCGATGCGTTGCGATGAACTGTAGCCAATCAGGATGAAGCAGATTCTGTCTCAGCGCGTCGGCGTCGAGTACTTTGGGCTTAATTTTTACGTTGCGATTGTCGGCGATAGCCTGTGTTGGAGAAGAAGAAGAATTGTTTAAGAGAATAAAAACATCTATTGGTTTACGTGTTTTGAAAACGACGATTGTGTTTACTCCACCGCTCCGTCTTTGTATTTTTTCTTGTTGCTGCATCGATATACAAAATAGAAGACAAGACTTCTTATACATATAGACAATGTCATAAAAATCGTTTATCAACAAAAAATAATAGTTCTTCATCGTCTTATTATGTCTCTCGTTTTCGCTGGTTTTCATCTCATTACGCGTTCAAACTGCCTTATTTATTTTCTATCCACCTAAAACACAGTTACATGTTTTTCGCGCGCCTTTTGTTACATACGTGGGATCTGAAAATGTAATTTTCACTCTTGAATAGATAGCAGCGCCATTTCAGGCGACATCCATCGCCGACAGAACATCGCTCAATTGTGAAACAGCAAGTATAGATCGTCGCAGCGCATTGCATCGCAACGCATCGCATCACATCGTTGTATTGTGGAACCAGTTTAAGGCTTTGTCACTATTCGGGGGCACTCAGTGCAACTAAAAATAGTTCTTTAATTGCTTTCCAACGTTCTCTCGTGGGTGTCGTCATCAGAGTATTTTAGTTGACTTTTGTTCCGTATGCGCTGCACGCCTGGCTGATGAGCAATGGGACGTGTTTCTGATGCAGGGAAAACAATGATGCGAACCAGAGAAGAATGAAAAATAGACATACAGCTTGAATATAACCGTGGAGGGGATTCTAGTCGTTTGTGGTTCATGGCGAAGCCGAAGTGGAAAATGTACAATTTAGTAATGCCATACTGAAATTTAAGTAATGTATCATAGCAGATGCAAAGGCAAACTTTTTATTACTACGCAAACAATGGAGTTTTTATCGTACTACGTGGTGACGTAAATGTGGTTTTATTTTTATCAGCAAAATGTCCCTCGGTCTGTTGAGGAGCATAGCACAAAACTAAGAGGAATGCAGAAGCTTGGGAATCCGTGAAACCTCGCTCTCTGCTGTAGGCTCTGGAAGCCTATGGCGTTTATGAAAATTACGCTTCAATATCTCAGAGTCTTGCTGTTTGGTTAAGCGTAATTTTCTCGGAAGTGAAAATAAACAAAAGGGTGTTTTAAGGACTATATTTAAATATAAAAATACCGGATAAGTTTTATTATTATGAAGACAATAGATAAATCTTTTTATGAGTGTGTATTAGTTCCTCGATTGCAAGGTTGCACGTAATTTCAGCGCTTTGTGGAAAGAGTCGGCGAGGTTTTGATGCGTTTTCCAATATATTCCTTGGCGCTTGCTTGTCTCGGCGTCTGAAACACGCCGGGTATAGGTGTGGGTCCCTTCTACTCGAGTTTATTTATTTCTTTACCAAGTGATTAAGTTCTTGAGTTGACTATCTTTATTATTTATTGTGACTTATAAGGAATTCATAATTATTTACTTTCGCTATTGCTTGCAGCAGATTCCAAAGTACCTGTTAAGTTAGGCCGTGTGTCATAACGGGCCCGGTTTTTCAAACTTCTGGATCCGATCTGATAATAAGTATGAGGGGAAGTACAAATGCATACAAGTTGGCGACAGGAAGGGGGGATACTTTGTGTGGGATGCTAAAGGCTGTTCACGAAAAGTGAGCACTTTAGAAATCAACCTTAGAAAAATGTCACTGCTCCTGCTTGCATATATTTCAACTGGCGCACTGAGTGACATTCGCCCAGTAAAGTTGGCAACGATGGATGGAAAGTAGTTCCATATCTTAACGTCGATTAAAAAGTGTTATGTAAGCGTTTGTGATAGCTTAAAATTATATATTTCGCTTTCTGTTTGTTTAATATATCAGTGTGTAAAAATTATCGGATTTATAAAATAATTAATTTTCTAATAATTTCACAGTTTCACTTGACCGACGCATGAATAAAGTGAAGAGGCCCATGGCAATGTTAATGTTACATAAGGCGGAAGAATACACAACGTGTATACAAGTAGATCTTAAGCAAGGCTTTCATAAGTGCTCATTTTACCGTGAACAGCCTATGAGTGGTGGCGCTGTGCTGTGTACAGGTGGAGCCGCAGCCGGCGACGGAGAACGCCTCGAACGCGCTGGTGGAGGAAGGCCCCGTCGCCGCCGCCAGCACCAGCCCCAAGCTGCGTCTGAAGCTGCACCGCTTCTGGGCGGGCGGCGGAGGCGGCAGCGGGGGCGGAGGCGGCGGCGGAGCGGGCGCGGGTGCCAAGCCGCCTCGGCAGGCGGCGGACGACAGCGCGGTGGGTGGCGGCGGCGCGGGGGCGGGCCTGGACGCGGCGGAGGAACGCCAGAGGCGGCGCTGCTTCGCGCACTACGACTGCCAGTCGATGACGGCGAGCCTGGGGTACGCGGCGCGCCTGCGAGGCCTGCTGCTGGCCCGGCGTCGCAACACGACGACGGGCGCCTCGGCCGCCTCCATGCTGGGCGCGCGGGCCGCCACCCCCGAGGGCGCCGGCGACGGCGACGAGGACGGCGGCGATGGCCGCGGCAACTACCTGCTCGAGAGGTGCGTGTCGCTTCCTCAAGCCATCTTGCGAAACAATGTCCACCCCACCTCAATCACAGTGTAATACTAGGATACCACACAGTTGTTAAGTGTATCGAGTTAGTAAATAATTTAAACTAAATATGAAACGTATTCAGTATTAGTTTATTTTTAAATAAGGGTTTATAATCACATATGTAAATAATAAAGTAAAGTTACCCAAAGTTGATCTACGACATAGTTTTGTTGAGATGTATTGGATAGGGTGTTTAGAGGAGGGGGGGGGGGGGGGTGTGTGGTAGGAGTGCAAATTACTTGCATGCCGAAACATTTTTTGGTGGACAGTATTTTAGTTTGTTTTATGCTTTGAATCCAAAAAGCGCATGTATATTGTAAATGTAAGCAGTTTACACAATTTTTTTTTATTTGCCAAATGTACTGTTATAAAGTTGGTTCACGGTCGATGAAATTGACTTTTGAAACAACACCTACTCAGTTTCTTTCTGTCCATTATGTATCCTTATGACACTTTAAATATCCGTGCATTGATAGGGACTGTGAAATTGATAGAAATATAAATGTAATGTTAGTACAGAGGTTTTGACTGCCTTCCATCTTAAACATTACGTTTTCCTTTTGCTGCTTATTCAACTCGGTGCTTAAAATGTATACGTCTACGGTCAGAGGATTTTTTTCGGAAGTTGATTTCAAAAGTGTTTACATTACCGTGAACCATACATTACCGTGAACCTGCTATTCAAAAGCGACCTTGTGGGTGAACACGAGGGGCTCTGTCGTCCAACTTGCTCTGCAGCTGCCCGTTTTTCCGGAACGAGCTGGGCGGCGAGGGTGAGCGGGTGGTGAGCCTGACGCGGGGCCAGGCACCCGTCACGAAGCGCCGCCCCCTGCACCGCCCCCACATGGCGGACGGCGTCTCGGTGCTGGAGTTCCCTCCGGGGGACACGCACTGGAGGCACGGCACCTGTCCCTACGAGAGGCAGCCGCGGGCCGTCGAGAACGTCGACCAGGGGGCGCTCTACTACCGCAACTACTTCCACGGCCAGGGTGAGTACCGTAGCCTGCATACACTAGAGCTGAGCTGAACTGGACCGAGTTCCATTGCCAGTACAACTGTCCAAGTCGCATGGGTGACAGTCTATTGTTTATATTTACCTCGAACGGTCCTGTAGAATGACACAGATACTTAGGATATCAGGCATGTCCATACATACACTTAAATCATAAATAATTCATATAAATAAAATCAGAATTCAATAGAAAATTCGACGTGCCATTCAACACAAGCACGTTATACTTAGTAGTGATAACTAACTACTTGGAATGACTAAAATATTCATTTACAGAATAAAATACATTAGATATTAAAAAACAATTTAACCTTGTGTTTAACTTCAGTGTTATTACTCCAGCGCAGTAGTTGATACTCATATGGCAGAGAATTAACAATTTCATAACAGTGAAGTGTAATACTTTTATACTTTTTTTATAAATTGAAAGGGAAAGCAGATAGGATATGCTTATGTATATTTTTGTTGTATTAAAACTAGGCTGTAATAAGTGGCGGAAAAGCAGTCCGATATTGTAACTCAGAGTGGTTACTTTGCAGCTCGCATGAGCATTGTACCACACATTCCTTGGGCAATGAAATGTTTTGTTGGCTGAAACCAAATTATTTTTTTGTTCTCATTTGGCTACACGTACGTTAAACAGTTTGGATCGATAAAAAAAAAATTTACAAGTTCGACCGAGTTTCGAACCTAGATCACTTGCGTCCGAGTGCTACACCTTAGTAATCTCAGCTAATGTGACAACTGATGACGCCGGAAAGCTTTTAAATAGATAGTTTGCAAATATTGGGCAATGTGTGCAAACAAATATTTCAATTTTTACAGCTTTACTTGTCAGTTTCTTGTTGCATTGTTTTATTAATGTGTTTGTACGATTGTTAAGTATCAGAAGATGCACTAACAAACACGGTTACTATCCTAATTTTCACAAAAAATACAAATAAAACTCTCGAGCTGTATTTTCGAACGAAGACAATCAAATGAGTGGCTAAATAAATATATACAGTTGATTCAACAAAATATTTAGTTGACAGTCTAATTTTTTTTTGGCCCAACATGATTATTCAAACATATATTTTGCTAGACTAACAGAAGTAGTTTTGTTGCTTTTCAAAATTTGTTTGCTCAACAGTATATTTTGTTAGGGCAACTAAATATATATTTGGCCCTATACAAACAAATATTTTGTTCGATTTTCTCTCAGTGTGGACTTATACTGCTCCTTGTTCTCTGTCTCTTCTGGCGGACAGCACGCCAGCACCTTGCCATGGTGATGGACCCCAGGTGGATCATAGTTCGGTTTACTGCCAGAGGCCGGTTTTTTGGGGCCGGGTTATACTCTTAACCAACACGAATGACTTCAGTCGGCTGCTGCATTCGTGAGATCTCGTTTGTCACACTAAAGCTGGGCTCATAACCTTCCTTCGCACCCGTCAGTCGGCCGTCCGTCCGTCAGTTTTTTCGTCCGTCAATTGAAAGCGACTCACAATAATCCGTTTATCTGTCGGGCCAGAAAGTTTCCGGCGTTACCACCCAACAACACTGAACTTTCTCGCGCAGAGAGAAATGTTTTTAATGAATGTAATAAATATATTATTATTCCCTAACATAATTTACCGGCATTTCCTCTGAAAATCTACATGTCATCTTCAGTTTAATTCGAAGGTGAAACGTAAAAAAGTAAACAACTTCACTGCATTGTGTATTTAAAAAAATATATATTTAGACAAATAAACATGTGACTGTTTTCCGACAGCCATATTCAAGGAACGATATTACAGGGCGGTGGACCGCCCGTCCGTTATAAAGTTTGAGATATATGTGATGGATGGAAAAAGAGTTGCCCTGCGATTCGTTGAAGATTACGTGACCGCCGGAGGGACGGGCGACTGACGTGTGAAACGGATGGTTGCGAGTCCACCTTTAGTGATGACGTGTCTCTTCAGAAGCCTGCTGTAAGCTGGAATGCTAACCCCTCCGTAGGGGACATTCTTCTGCCCCCCCCCCCCCAAATTGCAGTTTCCTGCGCACACAATGCACGGTTGTTGTCCCGCTAACCCACCGCCTTATTTGTATTTACAAACAATCCCCCTCCCCCCCCCCCTGTTTTGTGGTTATTTTTTCTGTCGCTAGGGGCACTGTTCTCTGATGCATCCCATGGGTAGGCGGGCATAGGTGTGCCGTCATGACTTATTCCCTGACAGTCACAGCCACGGAAAACCTGGACTTCGCCGATCACACCTGGAAATTGTCAGTTTCCACGCATCTACGCATCGCATACATGAGGCTACAGATATTGGCCAATCAGAAACCACACTGAAAAAATGTTTTGTTGTTTCGAACAAAGTTTGGCCTAACCAAATTAATTGTTTATAAAGGAGTAGTCAAATATTTGCTTGTTGTAACCAATTTATTTTGTTCTTATTTGGTGCCCCAAACAAACATTTGGTTGGTGCAACTAAAGATGTGTTTGACTGTACGTGCATTAAGCAGTTTCGGTTAGTGTAAAAAAATACTTGGAAACCCGATAGAGGTTCCAACCGAGATAATTTGCGCCTGAGCTGAAGTAACTTCTGATGAAATCGGAATGTTATAAATGCATACATTTCAACTACTGGACAGCATGCGCAAATAAATATTTCAAGTTTTACAGCTTTACTTTTGTTTCCTTTTGAGAACTTTTTTTATTAGTATGTTTACACCATTATTAAGCATCGATAAATGTACTAACACTATTATTATCCTAATTGTCACAAAAAATACGAACAATCCCTGGAGCTGTATTTTCGAACGCAAGCAATTAAATGATTTGCCAAATAAATATACAGAATGTCACAGGATCATGGCAACAAACTTCTCGGGATGATAAGTAATGTAAAGAGGAACAACTTTTGTCGGAGAGCGGACGTCTGAAGACGCCAAGCGTTGTTGTAAAGTAGTTCCACGAGTTTGGGAGGTAGACATTCCGCGGTCCGCGTGTGTGTATATATATATCTCACACGCACAGAGAGATATATATATCGTGTATAGGCTGTTAACGGTAAAGTGAGTACTTTTTAAGGCCATTTCAACAGATATTAACCAATAAGAAATGTATTTTATTGCAACCTCAGGCGTATACTTTTGATGTAGTAAAATGTACACACTGTGTGTATAAGTCAGAAGGCAACGTTTATATAAAAAAGTGCTGGAAAGATAGAAATTAGCGGAAAGTAAAAATGTAGCAGGGCCTTAAATAGTGCTCACTTTACCGTGAATAGCCTATAGTCATGTGTAACTAGTGAACGTGAGGGCCGGTGACAGCCTCGCCTCTGTGCTGAACAGATATGCAGTATCAAAAACACTGAGAGCCGCATTGGACAGCACGTGTAGTGCGCAGTTCGTCACGTCCTTCCCTCCCCACATTCGACTACACAGACCTACGACATTGTCGCTGCCTGAGTCGAAACAGTTGTGTGTTCACCGTGGCTGTGCTTCGTGCACCAGTCTAGCCATGGACACTTATTCATCTTCAGAACTGGCTGAAATGCATATGCTGTACGATGAAGCTAGAGACTGTAGGCGCGCAGCAGCACGTCTTTTTATCAGGAACGCTTCCCCAGCGACAGCAGCCACGTCACATACTTTTCCAGAGACTACATCAGGGAATACGCGAGCATGGGACCTTCCATCCACCGCATGAGGGTATCAGGGAAAGAGGTATTCGTACGTCGCAATTTGAAGAGGAAGTACTGGACAGAATTGAGGCGAACCTGTCCACAAACACACCACTCACGATATGGACGTCAGCCACACCTGCGTGTGGAGGGTGCTCCGTCAGCACAGACTATAATCCATTCCACGTGCAAAAGGTACAGGCACTTCGACCAGCTTGCTTCGAGCTCCGTATGCGGCTCGCACAGTGGTTTATGCAGCGGTCTATTGCCGAGGGAGAGTTTGCATCGTGTTTGGTGTTTACAGGCGAAGAGTGTTTTACGAGCGATGATTATGTCAATACCAATTTCAGCCACGTTTGGGCGGAAGAAAATCCTCGTGAAATTGTAGCCACACATCACCAACAGTAGTTTGCGGTGAACGTGTGGACTGACATCGTCCACAAACAAGTTATTGGATCCATTATCGTTTCAGCTCGTTTGGACGGGCAGGCGTATCAGAACTTTCTGGCAAATGAGCTTCCCCCGCTGTTAGAAGATGTGCAGCTGAACGTTACGAGTCAGCATGTGGTTTCAACATAATGGCGCCCCACGGCATTTCAACCGTAGTGTTGACTTACACCTCGTCGACAAGTTTGATGTTAAGTGTATTGGGAGATGCCATGGCCACCACAGTCACCCGGCCTCACGCCATTTGACTTCTTCCTGTGGGGCCATATCAAGTGTAGCGTACTCTACGCCTGTGGAGAACCGTGACGTTCTCGTAGAACTAATACAGACGGCATGCAACGCTGTTCATACCACTCTTCGCATCTTCTTGAGGGTTATCCAGGCAATGTATCGGTGTTGCAATATCTGCGGTCAAGCGGAGGGCCGCCGTTTTGAGCACCTGCTTTAGGTTAACGTATAGAAATGCGTAGCAGGCAGTCAATAAAATATTGCAACCTACAAACGTCTACCTACTTATTATCACCAGTACTACATCAAATATCACAGTGTTCTGGGTGGTAGGTTAGCTTGTGCCTGTTGTGTGCCGCCGCTAACTGCCAACGTGCCAGGCGTTAAAACGTGTTACACGAAGGCGACTAGCGTCTAAATGGATCGTCTCCGGACATCCGTTCTGTGACAAAAGTTGTTCCTAATTACATTTATCACCCCTAGAAGTTTGTCGTAATGATCTTGCGACATACTGTATACAGTTGATTGAACCAAATATTTTGTTTTCTTTCTAATTTCTTTTGGCCCAACACACAGGTTTTGTTAATTCAAGAGTGTATTTTGTTAGATCAACAAAATTGATTTTGTTGTTTTTCAAGTTTTGTTTCTTCAACAAAAAAAATGTAGTAGTTCTCTCAGTGCACCGATAGACGTATGACGAAGACAAACGAACGTCGAAAATACCATGCGTTTTGTAGAAGGAAGTGTTTACGAGGATGAACCTTTCTTTGAGCACTAGATTATATACTGTCAAATGTTTACAGTATTCATGTGTAATATTGTAACAATAGTAAATTAGATGAAGCGTACATTATATTTATTGAATATTTTAAATTTTTGTCCAGCTTTATTTTACGGAGATGAAATACACAAATGTGAGGCGACATATACAAACAAGCATATTTTGGTGTGGTTAGGAACCCCCCCCCCCCCCCCTTCCAAGTCGAACACATGTTTTCGTTGATAACTTTAACAATAATGACGATACTGTAACGACAATTTTAACATAATTATTTGTTTTGCTTTGTTGTAAATGTGATGACATGTCCAAACAACTCGACGTTCCTTATTGAAGATGTTGCAATGAAATAGAATTGTTAAATGCGCGCGGAATTGTGTCATTGCATTTTGCAATGTGATGCGATGTGAATTGTTTGCCTCGTAACTGCCAGGGTGTCGCCAGACCGTTCGCTGTGGCGCAGATGTCGGTAGGAAGCTGTTGTGCCACGTCGCCGCCTTCGGTAAGCAGCTATTCTTGTTCCCTGTGACCGGAAATAGGTGTTTAATTGCGCTCGGCGACAGTGTAATTGTAACTGATAATTAAAAAAAGGGAACAAATGTCTCTGTATACTGTGGAGCAGCGTGTCTTCTTTGCTCGGATATACCTACTTGAAAACGTACTCGATTAATGCATGTCAACAAATGTTGCAGGGAATGTTTGGTTGGCAGACATGCACTGAGTAAGTCAGTCGCTTGGACCCTGGCGAAGAAACTCGAAACCAAGGGGATTTTACTGGACACTTTCTCAAGAAACTGGATGGTTAAAATCGTGCAACAAAAAAAAGCCAAGCTCCATTTGTACCGTATTTCCGCCGCCCACGAATTCAAGGAGCCTGACAAAGTGAAACGTGTGGAATACTGTAACTGGTTGCACTCACTCTTCCATTAAAATCAGAGTATTCCTTTCTTTTCCTGACGAAGCTTGGTTTCATTTTTCAAGTTTTGTACATTCACAAAACTCCCTTCTTTTGGCTATTCAAAATCCCCCCGTTTGGTTCATCAATAACCTCTCGGAAAAGTATGGTGTTCAGTGCGCAATCCCGCCGGCGCATAATTGGTCCAATTTTATTTGAGACAACCCACCACTACTGCTGTATACGTTGACACCTTCAAAATTTTAGTTTACCTTTTAGACGACTTGTAGCTAACCAATTAGACGACTTGTAGTTAATAAATTAGACGACTTGCTATGGTGTCATTACATTTCGCACAAAGCATAATACATCTGTTGAAAATTTCTTTACAGTATCTTCGTTATAACCTTACTAATCAAAACCTGGGTTTGACATGGAGTGAGACATATTGTATAAATCTAAATATGTATTGCATAAACGTGATACAAATGAGACAAGTGGAAATAAATTACCAATGGTATGACGTAGGTAGGTCGCGGTAATGGAAACAAATTAAGTGCAGCCAGTGTTTTATACTTAATGAGCGAAGAAGAAAACAGCACATCGTAAAAATATTTTGTGATAAAGCCTTACTGTCCTTTATTATTGGAATAATTTTATTCATGCGAATTCTACTTTTTTTTTCACGTTTTGTTTGCTTTTTGTGTGTTATCTCATGGCTAGACAGCAGTATTTGCCACAAACACACAGTAATGAACAGAACAAAAATATATGTTTAAGAAAGTAATATTTACTTTTTTATACTTGTACTTACAATACTAGCAATAAAAATAAATGTAAGAAATATGGATAAAAGATTTTCGCATGTGGGAATCGTGTCGGACGATGCCGTTGGTCGGCGAGTTTTCTCGGGGATCTCCTGTTTCCCCGCCATTTCATTCCGACGCCACTCCCTACTCAACTCAATCATCCACTTCGGCTCTCAACACCTCGCTGTTGAGCCATCCAAATCTATTCACTCACTTGTGTGTGTGTGTGTGTCTCTCTCTCTCTCTCTCTTTTTTTTTTTGTGACACTTGGGTTGGTAAACATACTTTCTCGCTCCTTGATTTACCGCTCATTCTAGTAGTGTGCCTGTAACGATTGTATTTTATTTCTTAGAAACGCTCTTAGTGTGTTTGGTATAAATGACCTCTTGGAAAGGGGCGGATCCAGAAGAGGCGTTACAAGGGGACATGGCCCCTCCCACCACGCAAACCCTCACAAATGACATAAAACTGTCCTGTGAATGTTTTAAAACTGAAATTAAATAATGTTAAATCTGTTTAGTAAAATACGAATTAATTAAATACTGATTAGTATACATTATTTCCTAAATTTGTGAGAAGAAAGTGCCCCCATCACGTGCCAGGAATTGCATCTGCATGATTGGAAAATTACCCTCCCCAAACAGAAAGTCTAGATCCGCTCCTGTTCTCCGAGCTCATCACATGTCACGCGTACATATTTGCGTTGCGCTGTTATGTTTATCGTTTTATAAGAAACCAAATGGCTCGTTGGCTTATAAATGAAATAGACGGAACGGAACCAGTATTAATATTCAGTTTTTTTGGTGACTCACAAAATTTTGACACAAACGTATGATTTTTTAGTGGATAACGTGATTCATAGACGAGCAGCGTTCGTCTGCGGTGCTTCCTGAGTTAGAGTGCACGGCAATTTCGAAAAATGAAAAATGTCAACTCATGGTAGACGCTCTTCCATCCCGACTGTATTGTTAGAAAGTTCAGTCTGTTTGTTTATTTGTTTTGTATTTACTTTTTACAATCTCTGTAGCATAACTTTGTTGTGTCCGGTTAACACATTAACCCTGGACCTGTTTGAATCCTACCCTGTTGCCACTGAAATCGCACTTCAATTTAATTTAGTTCACAATCGCAGCTCCAAATCATTTAAATTTTCTCAGATTAACTTGTATTATCGAAAGCTTCCTCATTCCTATCACCTGTCATTGAGTTTTGTCTTGTCTTTGCTACTCTAAACTAATTCACGCGATCACAGTCACACAACTATTACGTTCAAATTTGTACAAGTGTTATTGATTGATTTCGTCAATTGCCTGATCTACTCTATACTTTGTCACAGAGTCACTTCTTCACGTTAATGCTGGGAAAGGCCTAATGCATTTACTTCCTCATCCTTTGACATCTGCTGTAACCGTTTCCAATTTCAGTTTTTGTTAATTATCTAACCTTTCAAAGTAATTTTCACGGTCATTCTAAACTGTCGGTACTTTTTGCGATTGTGGTGTTCTCCTTCTCCGTATTATTATTATCCTACCTTGGCTTCCTTATGTTTTTTCCTCTGCAAAGTATAATTATTTGGTTGGGAACAATGACACATGCTTCTTTTGTACATTCCCTCGACTGGAACATGTTACGCTACCAGCGAGACATGACGTAATAGACTTTCAATTACAATCAACTGTACACTATTTTAACAAAAAAAATTCCTGAAAGTTAAACCCCGTCAAATTCTCTATTCCTCAGATGTGTAGACAAAAAAAATGGCCGCCAAATTGTAGTTACCTACTTCGCTAGTTCCATTCTACTACATTTCTTTCCCCTATTGTCACATGGATTAAATTTATCTAACATGCTTACTGAAACTAATCTAAATAACGCATGTATCAACATATGTGTAAACATTATTTCTTAAGTATCACAGATCACCTACCAGCCTGGAAAGGAGTTATTGTTGTAGCGATTGATATAGTTCCCCATTTTATTTAATTGGAATAGTTATTTCTGTCCATCAATTAATCGCAAACAGTTGAATATTCCAAGAAGTTAGGTGACTTAGAGTTTGTGTACTGTCACAGGAAAAGTGGGCTGCTTCTTAGGTTTCAGTGTTCTGTGTATGCCAGAAAGTTTTCTTTTGTTACTGGCTTTCGTGTGCGTACGAAACCACAGTCACATTTGGCTGTACCAATGGGAAACTAATAGTTTAATATTGAACGTTTATAACTTTTAAACAGGACCAGAAATGCATCATCCAATAATAGAAGTATCAAGACGCTACCATATTTTCGAAGTTTGTGGGCGCAGAATATTTTCGCGATTTTCCAGCGTCGGAATGATGATACTCATTAAGAGAAAATTACCGAAATAACACAATATGGGTTGAAAACAGAATCACCAGCAGTTGTGCTTTCGTAACAAATATTCAAGGGGAGGGACGTCAAGTAATCACCTACACTTGTCTTCCTGAACTGTCAAATCGGCACTTAAGATTCCTCGTTAAGAGGAATAACGTGAACTTAAGGCTATCTTAGGCTATGCAGTTGCGAAACATCTCTCACTATAGGCTGTTCACAGTAAAGTGGGCCCTTTTTAAAGCCTTCTTAACAGATATTAACCACTAATAAATGTATATTATTGCAACCCCTGGCGTTTACTTTAGACAGTGGTAAACTGTACACTGTGTTTATTAGGCACAAAGCAATGTTTATACCAAAATGTGCAGGGAAGATAAAATTAGCTGAAAGTAAAAATTTAGCAGGGCCTTAAAAAGTGCTCACTTTACTGTGAATAGCCTATGCTGTCCACATACAATTCTCTTTGCCTCCGAGTGCTACCAGAGCGGTGATTACTCGAAGATCGCAATAACAGGAAGGTGTAACGCCATTTGCAGTGTATAATCCATTTACGGTTACTTTCAACTTTTCTGAAGCCCTGCTAAAGTTCTACTTCCAGGATATTGCTTCGCCTCATACAAACAATGCTTAGAAAATCACACCAGATTAACAACACACCGCATTCGTGCGCATTTAGTTTAATGATATTTTGCATAAGAACTATTTCTTACTATGCATTACTAACACACCTACTTTCTCTCTGTCTTTATTCATGTAAGTTATAAATAAAATTAAACAAAAAATAATGCACTTTTTTGTTAACACAAGTCTAAAACGCTTGTAATGCATGGCATATTTAGAAAACAACCAGTCACCTCATACGTGGGGTGTTTTTTTCAAAGGTTTGATTGAAAAAGTGTGAACAAACCGCGAACAGACTATAGTTGCAGGTGTCGTAGGACATATTAGTGCTTTGCGTAACATGCTGGAACAGCATGATTTAACGGTAGTTTTGTTGTCAAAAACATATCTTACTGTGTTGAGCGCAAGGGGCATAGACGCAACTTCATGATGGGCGGTGGTTTGAAGAAATAAAATTTCGTGCCGATGACCACTCTCTCCAAGATGAGAGTAGTAGAGGACGCAGCTCATTTGTGGATTGAGACACTTAAAACCATGTTTGTAGGCAAATCCACAGACCACCGCCAGGGAACTTGCTCGACAGTTAAAACATTTCGATAATGTACAGCAAATAAGGAAATTGATTTGAGGGCTGGAAAAAAAGAGGGGGGGGGGTACTAATAGGCATAGCGTAAACTGATGGAGCGTCTGAAATAACTTCTTGTTTCGCCAAGAAAATGAGCAGCCTTCGCTCGATCGTATCTTGTCGAACAGTAAGTGAATGCCGTACGATAATCGCAAGCGAAGTGAGCAGTGGTTGGACGATGGCGAAATCTTCAAATCTTTCCAAAACTAAGGTTGACGCCTCTTAATGTTTTGCTGTTAGTGTAGTGGACATCAATGGGTGTTGGCTAAAACAATTCTCTCCGTCTGGCGAAACCCGAAATGCATCGGAAATTGTGTAAAAAGTAGTCATCGTTGAATGGGGATAGTTATATGCTTTTGGCAAACAACGATAAATCCCTGTAGGTAAAATAATGCCAATCAGAAAGTGAATGGTCGGAAGTCGCAGCATCCTCTATATTCCCCAAACTTGACGCCATCAGACAGTCGCATGTTAATGCGTCAAATACAGGTAGTGCAGAAATTGCCTTCCTCATAGAAACCACATTTCTTCAGGGACGGGTTTGAGAGCCTTATGAATTGTTGGCAGAGATAAATATGTTCATACAGTATGTATGTCGCTGCAGGTGAGACGGTTTTGAACAGTGCAAATAGGCCTAGGCTTACTTAGTTTTAAAGCTCAGTAGTAGTGTGGGGTACACATCGGTCGGAACTGGTATCTCACTTGTAGTGTGTAACTCCAAAGTAGTCTACATACTGTAAGAATATAAAAGTGAAACTGCCGGCTGTACATGATACCAAAATGGCGTCACTATCCAGAAAACCGCTGGGACGCCGTCGTTCGGAAATCAGCGCGAACCTGGTAACCTACCCACCAACCGGCGGCCCAGCTACGTAATACGGAACCTTTCGAAGCTTGCAGCAAGTAGCCAATCAGACGCTAGGACCGTTCGGAGAGCCTCGCGCAGCCGCTTAGCGAATGGGTACGCCCATATATAACAAACAAACCGCCACGCCAGTTCGTCTCTTTGTGTATTTACTCTGTGACGTAACCAGGCCACGTAGATCTGGGTCAAAAGTATGGTCTAGATTGACTGATCTTTGACTTCTGCGCATGTCTTCAACAATGATTCACTAACTGCCTACAGAACTGTCAAAATTATGTGTTCCGACAGTGGCGTGAACGTTTGTTAATGCTCAGTTTTTGACATACTCAAAGGCCTACTTTTAACATGCATATAGTAGAGCGTAGTTTGAATATCTATATCCCAGTTGCATTAGAACTTAGGGACAGAATGCCATTTTTTTTTTCGAAACGTATAACTATGCGAAGTATGTCTCACCCTTTGTCGAAGCTGTGTAGTATAGAGTTCTATAAGGAAAATAATGTTCGAAGATGGGACACAAAAGTTTATTATTGCGCATCCGGCATGCGTCATCTACCCAGTGTTCCCTCTTCTTTATGGTTAGCTAACAGGCATGTTTCGTCGCAGCTTGTTTAGCGCGTGGGCGTGCCCTGCATGCCTTTCCCCGTCCGGCGAATTCAATTAGCTGATGGACCGCTCGCTCTTGGCCACCTCAGTCGCGACGAGGCAGCTTGGGCGGGGCGGCACGGAGCGTCTCCACCCCCGAGCTCCTCCACGAGACGCCGCACCTCCATCTCCAGCTGTGTTGCACTTGCGAACCGGGCCAGCTGAGCCTTTTTTACATCCCCTTCTAGGGCACTCTACAGGCACACTGGATGGAAACCACGTGGATTAGAGCCCCTTCCGGTGACACGTGCTGGATAATGCATCTTTTCTATTTTCGAGCAGTGTAAAACGAAGAAGAATCTAGAGAAAATCATCAACTGCCGCAAAGTTATCTATCGGCCAGATAAATATATGCCGTAAGAAACATTAAGACATTCGAGTTAATTTCATGTTGTATTCGGCTCTCAAGATCTTGCTGTTAAGAGCCGCCCAAATCTCTTTACTCACTCATGTTGTAAAAAAGATCGGGGTGTAGCTCTGTCGGGGACATGGCCGTGGGTTTTACGTGAAAATATCTGCATTAGCAGGTAATATTTTCTTTGGATATGAAAATGAAATTTAAATAACTAATTGGATACATGGATTTTTATGGTTTAAATCAACATATCAAATATTTTGCTGTTTACAAGTGATAAATTTATTCAATACAATTCCCAATCACCTCAACGAAATTAATGCAATCAAATATACTAAAATCAGTCTCAATAAACATTGTTTTAAAACGTCTCGAATTATTTTATGAATTATATGTCCATGTTTGACAGTTCCAGTATTTATAATAAAGTACATATTACAAACTCGTACAGTTTGTTACATCTTAATTCAGTCCATATTTCACAAGTCAGGAATGTTCTAGAGTGCTCCGAGCGCCCAGATGCACAGTAGTTCTCTACTCGTAGCTTAGGGTACCATGCCCTCGCATCCGTCCACACTGCTCATCTGCGGTCGTCCCTCGCTGCACCAGACTTCTCCCGATTATCGCACTTCATCCAGATGGCTACCACAAAGACTTCCAGTCCGCTGGCTATGGTGGTATTTATAGACGGCAGTAGTGGGGGCGTGATGGTTCTACCCTACTTTTGATTAATCGGATTAACCCTTTGATATCAAAATAACCGAAAGGATTAATAATTGGTTAAATTTCGATCTGATTAAAATTCCGTAATCCGATCTTAATCCGATCAAAAATTGAAAGGGTTAAATGTATTGAAAGGGTTAATTGTTTTTCTTGATTTTCTTTCTTTTTGGGTAGGGGTAACAGGAGCTCTATACGATGTTGATAGTGTAGGGTCCTCGAGGCGACTGACCAGAGTGGTGGATTGCAATGTCTCATATAAGTGTAGAGTTTAGTGCAAGGGTGGGCTAAGGTTATTTTTCTAATTTTGATGTGTTTGTAGAGATATTAGCAATAAATAGGCGACTTTTACGAATATATTTAACAGACTAGAGAAATTCAGTGTTCAATGTATTAATAAATTACACACATCGAGTCGCAAATTTCAAACTACTACGTGACTAATAAGTGCAATTGCGCGAGTCTCGAGCTTAGAAATATAATTTACACGAGAGAGAATTTTAACATCTGGTGTCGACAAGTGCTAACTCACTAAACGAAATCCAGCTAGCCAGTATGAAATTACACAAGGCAGAGTCTTTAAACGGGTTCTACGTATGAGTGAATAACACGGGAGACAAGTATAACGAACAAGTACTGTCTTTAAACGAAATCCAGCTAGTCAGTGTGAATAAATAGCACGATTCAGCCTGGAGAATGATATCTTATGGCAAAAAACTCTGAATACGATTCGAACCAGACACAATAGCATACGTCTATTCTGATAAGTTTATATATATAATGATAGAAAATCTTACCCCAAATGATTTGTTTCAAAATAACCAACTTGTGTAGAGCGTAATTCCACATCACTACATATACATATATGTAATGGAAAAAATGTACAGACATACTCGAAGATAAAATTATTTTTAAAAAGTAACGGACATACTACAAATTTCCATTAATAGAGCACACTTAATGCAAACAGTATTTTCATCTACTGTACACAGAAACCAATTACTTATCACAAACACAGTATATCGATCTGAAAAGAAAATAAGTTAACACACGAAAATTGATATTTTACTGATAAAATACTTTAATATCAAATCGTGGATATCAGTAGAGATGGTCCATAGTTGAGCTAACCCCCGATCGTAAGCTCGTCGGACGCCAACTGCCTACCCGCCCAATGAAGATGAGAGAGAGAGAGAGAGAGAGAGAGAGAGAGAGAGAGAGAGAGAGAGAGAGAGAGAGAGAGAGAGAGATATATATGCACTCATCTGTCTCCTCTAAGCATTCATGAGCGGCTGAAATTGGCGGCGACTGGGTGGGTCAGGTCACTTCGCTCCAGAGTTCCCTACACCCCTTCCTACCCCTAACCACCCACCGATCACCATAGTGCGACCCCGGGCTGCTCGCGATTTCCAATTTTTTCAGCACTAAGGTAAGATAGCATCAACTGCCTAGTTGCATTCACATCGGAGGAGGCCTGCCTGCCACCCTCTCACATCCCAACCACGCACCCCTACCATGCACCCCTCAGAACCAGGCCGACTCCACGATTCCAACCACCCCCTCCCCACCAAACAGTGTCTGCGAGGTTCTGGGGGTCATTCACCCATAAGCCAGCGATTGTCATTTTTCACAACTGAGTCAAGGTGGCGACAAATGCCTAGTTGTGTTCATATCGGGAGCAGGCTGCTGGTAGCTCCCCTACCCTTCACCCCTCGCTCTCAGAACTGGTCGAGTCCAGGATGCCAGCCACCCCTCCCCAAAGCAGTGTCCAGAGGAATGTGACCCAGTCCACCGGCCCCTATCACCCCTACACCAGAAGTCGTCTGTGCAAAAAGCGAGTTCTTCTCCAAGACCACGGCTACGCAGCCCTCCCCCAGTTTAGTATCCAGAAAGAGTTTTTCTAGTGTTGGTTTCCCTGCTTCGGCTCGTCGGCCCTTCACCTCCAGATCACATCCTCGGCTACGAACGAAGCTTGCTGCAGGGCCTTAGCGATGGTTTCCCTAGGGAGACAGCAGTGGATTTTGAACTGACCTGGATTATTCAACCATCTCCCTACAAACTGTTATTTTCGCTCCGACACTGAAGCTTCCTCGTATATTTCGGAAGGAAAGAGCCTAGTGCATTCTGAGCAAATTAAATTATTTCACATCTCCCGCCGATAAAACTTTATTTTTTCTCATCACTAAGAAATACATTCGAAATGTTTTTAACACAAAATAAATTCAATTTAAAATATTAACCCTTTTCCACCAAACTTCCCCCCCCCCCCCTGGCCCCTCCACCCGGTTCCCAACAATCTTACAAGAAATTTTAAAATTCATTCTGGTTTTCCAACAACTTTTAACAAGTTACTTATTAATTTACATAACACAGCTATAAGACATAATTTTAACTCGCTAAGATTTTAAACATTGAAAGAACACAGTTTTTCGAACAAGTATTTTTATTCAAGTTTGAACTATCACGATGTAAGAAAATACTCAATTTAAACTTTATTTTCAACTATTAAAAACGTACGTTAAACAAACATGTTAGAAAAGTTGTTTTAGTTTCAATCCAACATATATTTATTGATCTAGCAGACAAAATATGTATTTCATATATAGTTTTTTATAGCCCAGAATTTCTAGAGTACTATCGTATAGGAAAATATAATATAATCTCGCTAAAGTTTATGTGGGAAAGATAGTTGACTACAGCGACGTGTTTTTACAAAATATACGGGGACGACTCATTCTAAAACCTCGTGCACAATACCAGATAACGGATAGTCGAGAATTGAGTGTATGCGGGAGCAGGCGAAACTTGGGTCTCGAGATCCGATGAAGGTGAATCGTGCGTGGGAGTTGGAGCAGCGAATGTACTTCGCGAGGCCAGGCCGGAGCGGCTCGCGACCAGGCGGGAAATACGCATGGCGCGAAGCAGGAGAGGGAATGGTTCTGAAAGACATAGCAGTCCGTGCAGCGTGCCACTATCGATACCCGCCCGCTTCCATCCGCCCGACAACTTTACCTTCATGTACAGAGATTAATGCTCGCCATTGCCACCTATACAATATAACTAGGACACAGGTTTCCAGCCTACAGCTATCCTACACGTTACACAATGATTTTCCTTGACCAGGAGTCTCTTGTCTTTCTTTCCGAGGTACACATATGGAGCGTGCAGGCTGTGACTAGTAAAAACAATATTGCATTTCCGTTTAAGTTCACTATTAAAATTTACATTTAAAATATGCATTAAAATAATACTGTGAGTTTCTCAACACCATCAAAAATTACGTCCTAGGGCACACAGTAAAACATCTATGAAATCATGTACACTGTTAAAATCAATAAAGATTTTTGTATAAAAAGTTTTTAGCTTGGGGATTAGTATTTGACTCTCTTAAACTAACCAGTTTTCAAGAACTGTATCGATACAAGCAAAGAAATATAACCTACCACAAACAGTTATGAAATCCAGAAAAGTATTCCGATAAACTAACCATCAAATTTGTCACAATTAAAAGGATTAAAACACACTGGATTATCGTTCCAACGTTAATCCAATGAAACTATAATTCAATCAAAAAGGGGATTGATTACACAATAAATTGTACATCTAATCGCCATCCAGAGGTTTATTAAATGAAAAAAATACTTCAAATATAATTAAAAATCATTTATTTAATATCAGAAATTTTTACAAACATTGTATTACAATCTTTTAAGATTTTGATTCTTTACCCAGGAGTCCTATGCTTTTGAGAATCCTCTCCATCGAATGAAGGACTTATCTTTCTTCCTTTTAATGATTTTATCAAACAAATATTCATTTGGAGAATTTACTTTTTGCAATTCATGTTCGTAAAATCCATGTTTTATTGGTTCTCCATCATATGTTTAACTGCAAAACGTTTTGGGATGTGTTTGTCTATTTGAAATAATTTTAAATATTTCAAAAGATCAATTCACTGTAAATTTTTCTTGCCAAAGATCGCTTTCTGCTTTGAGATACATATAAATTCGTCAACTTTGAACTTTGGTTTCCATTCGTCGATGACTTTAACATTATTATAAACAATTTTCATTAAACTATTACCCATAACTTCTTTAGACGCCATCTTGATAGTTCTATGATATCTAGAATTACAAAATTTAACTATTTCAAGTAAAGCGTCAAACCATTTACAAGTCCCCTTCGATGTGAAATGTTTACATATTAATTGCTTAATCGATTTGTTGTAATGTTTCACAACAGTCGCTTTAAGCTCCGAATACGTTGAGTAGCGATTAATACCATATTTGGTCATTAGTTCCTGGAATGGTGCTGAAAAAAATTCAGTACCTCCTTCGGTTTGGAGCAAATTGGGGTTTTCTTTCTTTTAAAACGATCTTCATTGCATCGGTCTGTTTCCCAGTTTTGTTTTTCAAAGGTATACCCTAACCACATTTCGAATAAATGTCTATTATGGTTAAAATTTATGTACAGCCCTTATTGTTTTTTGAAAGCAATGTCATTTCACATAAATCGGCTTGAAAAAGATAATTTAAACGATGAGTTATGACTCATCATCTAGGATATCTTATCCTTGCAGGAGAGTGAAGTTCTTGCGCAATCTTACTAAACGTCATTTGTGATATAACCATCTTCTGTTGACTCTTCAATAAAAAAAACGATTTCATTCGTATATAAATTATTCCCAGACTCTCGAAGCGATGAGAAGTTTTAATATATCAATCAATTCATTAGGATTGTTCCAATAGACAAGTGAAAAGTGGTTGTCAATTTCATCTTTATATATTCCACTTCCTACTTTATCTTCTATTAAATGTATTTTCGGATGGTTTTTATCTCCTGAACGAAATTTAACTTTCGTTCGGCGAATAAGTTCTTTATATTTCTGCAAATTGGTGTCGGAATAACTATTTGGAAAGTTTTTAAACAATAATTCAAATAATCCTTCACTGACATCAGTTATGTAATCACCTATTTTAATTTTATTCTCAGGCAAAAATTTAATCAAGGAATCTCCCAGGAAACAATTGTTTTCATGTCGATAAACACCAAATGTCCTATCATGCATAGACGTAGATAGTTTTAAAGGTAAATAACATCATGTTAATCGAGAAAGGGTTTGCTTTTTCTTTGTTAAAGCTTTATTTTCCATTTTAAATGCCAAAGCTGCTTCTTTAGGTTTATTCAACACAGAATGCAATGTATCCATTCTACTTGTAACAGGTTTAAATATTTCTTCCTTTAAAACATCCCGTTCCACACGAGCTTGTTTGACTTGTAAATATTTCTATTTCGCAACAGATATAATGTTATGTAATTCTGAAACAGAGTCAGACATGTTTTTATTATATTACAATAAAGTAAATCTATTTATATATGAATTAAGTCGTTGCTTTTTTAACTGATGTAGCAGGTCGATTACTTTGAACTTTTTCAATCTTATCGACTTTACTTAAAACAACATCTATTTTTGTTAAACGTTTAGCTTTCAAATCATTAATAAAATCATTGATTCGTGTTTCCAAATCATTATTTTGTTTTCTCAAATCTGTTTGTGTAACTACACCAAATCTTTTCTTAACAAATTCATATCTTATATATTGCGTTATTTGTTCCATTCGTGTTTCAAATTGTCTTGCAATAGTACCGTTTACCACTTCATTAATTACAACTCTTAAATTTTCTTCCCCTTCAGTAAGTTGTGTTGTAAAAACTATGTTTGTCATATTGTTAAAATCTTTACTAAATCCATTTAAACATTCTTCTATTCTAAATTCATTACTCTGCAAATCAGTGCTAATATTGCTTAAAATGTTTGCAATTACAATCGTGTTTTATAAACATTATCATTCAAACCAACTAACTTTTTTATTTCTTTTGAATATTGTTTGATTGCGGTTTAAATACATTTAGCGCAATAGTGTCTTCCACATAATGTTTAATTACCGCATTGTTATCTTTCATAGCCATAAAACATACTACGTAATATATGTCCATTCAAATCACAATTCCCATAGCGATTTCTGGTTAAACGGGTATTGTAGTGATTGCATTTAATACCGCTATGTCCAAACTTTGACATACTCATTGTTCTCCTGGAAGTAAAAAACGGTCAAAACCAGACCTATATCTACCTTTATATAGGGGAAGTGATGGTACAATCACCAAAAAACCGTATTTTTCTTTACAACAGAAAAAAACACAATTCTTTAAACTTTGAAAATGTCATATCACAAAAAATATTATCATTGTAAATATGTTGCAGATTCATATTATCCGTTTTAATACAATTAACATATATTCATTACAGTGTAACATATTCCGGTATACATCTGTAACTTTGCGAGAGATAAAAACAATCGATGCTTGAATGTCGACCGAAACTAAAGTATTACTGTATTTCACCCTGCAGCTAACACCAAACATCGTCAAAAAAAAATACGGAATTGGGTAATGCTTCATTCGGAGGCACTATATCTTCTTTATTTGTGAATGGAAAATATCGCATTCCTTCAATTAACAATAAAATGGTCGCTTATCGTTGATATTTCTCTTGTTTGATTGCTTTAGAAAGCACATATACGTTTTCAATTTTAAGTCCATTCGGATGCTCCAAGAATTACATAACACAAGTTTTACCATATGAAGAAGGGCCGCTCATTATACGACGTATATTTGATGTTAAAAGAACACCATGTTTGTCTTTAATTACATTTTATTTCGTATTTACAATTACCAGTAGATGTAAATTTAGTTTTATAACCTTCATTTTACAGAAATACACATTATGTAACATATTAATATAAAACCATAAATGCATGTCTATATATAGGTTTGTGTTCAGTTGAAAACAGTGCCTTGTACTAAACATATCAAAAAAGGACGCTGTTATGAATACATTGATTAATAAATTACCATTTGAATTGCATATACCGAAATACAACTATTGTGGAACACGTACTAAACTTGCAAAACGTTTTTAGCATGGAAAGATCAAGGAATCGTGTAAAGAACACTATATAGTTTGCGATTGAACAAAACGATTTTAAAGGAAGACATATAGTGGATACAATTCTAGCCAATAAAGCAGTAAATATAAGGAAGAATCCATTTACATCTACAGGTGAAAAGCTTGGAGCTTGGGTTGTTGATAAAGTTATGCGCTCGAAGGTGAAGAGAGACATGGGCTTAAAATGCAAAACCAAACAAAAAAAAAGAAAGGAGGAACCATTCCATTCCTATTTCCATCATTAACAGCTCTTGGATCAATCTTCGGTGGTGTTTCGGCAATTAGTAGAGTAGTTAAATCGGTAAAGGAATGTATTTGAAACCCTATAAAGTTGGACAAAGCCGAAAATCCTCTAAATGTGGAAAAAAGCAGAAAGTCTTAAGTAGTCTTCCAAAATGTGCTTTAACAAACAAAGATCATTATGTATTTGTAAAAAAACTAGATATTCCCTATTTCCGAGATGTGTATATGTGATATGATTTACTAAAGAAACCAAATCTTCGTGAATGTATAATTGTTGATTTAGATTCGAAACAAAATGAAGGAACGCATTGGGTTGCATTAATTAAAAACGTATATCAATTATTGTAATACGACAGTTTCGGAGATTTATGTCTTCCATTTGAAATACGTAATTATTTAAAAAACACACAATTAAGATATAATTACAAAACGGATCAATCACCAAATACAATCAACTGTGGTCATTTATGTTTACAATTTTTGGTGGGCTATATAAGTAATTGTAATTGTAAAACATAGTAGTAATATGTCAATAATGTTGATAGTAAGTTGAAATTTGTCGCAATTGCATGTGGTTTATTTCCCTGCATTGGGGTTAGATGGAGAATTGCAAATAAGTCTAATAGAATTCGTTACATACCAAACATTTATATGCATGACCAATTATTTACTGCTTTTATTGGTGAAAAAACATAGAAGTTTGTGATATTGGTAAGATCTTATGAGTTGGATGACCTTGAAACATTCATTAAAGCAGCATTACCTGAAGATGTACATTTCCAACTATGTGGAAATTAAAATACGTTAACTAGCTCAATGTATAGTAATGTCGATATCGATTACTCGGAAGACAATTCAATTGCAAATATGTTGGGTTATGAACGGAGAGTATCTCCAGCTAACAATTACATGAATCATCAAAACAGGTTAACATATTGTTGGTAAATGTTTGTTGTATAAATGTTAATATTGTAGGCAGTTCATATTTGAATGGAAAACCGACAAATACATTACGTGAATTCACGTGTGCTGTAGCTCCAGGATATAAAATAATTGAGAAACCTTATACATTGATATATCTTCCAGTAATAGTGAATCGTGTTGATGAAATAGTTGTTACAATTGTCGACCAATACAGTAAACGTCTTAATCTTCGAATAAGAAATTACCGTTCGTTCGCATTTAAAAAAAATGTATATTAACACCTGTATTCCGTTGCGCATTACAATCGTAATGGGTGTTGTGTACAATAGTAAATTCGCACGTAAAGTAGATGGTTCATTTAAGAATAATGTCACTAATTAACATATTACAAAGAAAGTATAAAAAGATGTAAACCCCAATATATTATGCTCACTTCATATAAGATACCTGTGAAATTAACACGAGGCAACAAATTGTATTTAAAAGAATTAGGATATATTGATAATAAAAATGGAAGACATATTTAACGTTGAAGAACCTATCAGCTATGAAAATGCAACCACCAAAACAGAAATACATTTGTATGAACCATTCCAAGCTAGTCCATACATGTTTCCTTTGGAAATAAGGATTTCAAAACAAAATAATGGTACTTACATAGTATCATCGAAATCAAGTTTAAGATTTCGAGGAACAATTAAAAAGACAGCCGATGCAAGTAATTCAGCAACTACAATAATTATAAGAAATGGAATACTTCATTTAATCGACAGAATTGCATATCTTCTAAATGGAGTGGAAATCGATCAAACATGAGATGTTGGAAATACTTCCACGATAAAGAACTATCTCTCAGGAACTGTAAATTATATTTATACCAGGAGTATGGCTGGGTGGAACAATGCTAGTGATTACTGCCTACAAATAAACTCAGGTGGAAAATACAATGTTATACCACTGAGTATGGTTTGGGATTTGCTGAAGACTACAAATACATCATATTAAATGCTAAACAAGAATTAGATATTCTATTTGGCAGTACACTTTTGAATGCTATACACAATACACCTAATAATGAGGGAGGTGTAAAATGTTAATAAGCAGTGTGGAATTGTTGATGCCACATATTGAAATTAACACTCGTGAACATGTAAATTTTTTTAGATTTATCTAAAAAGGGAAGAATCTAGACATTCCATTCAGATCATGGACTTTAGAGGTTTTTCCGACACTGCCAACATCACAAAAAGTCATTTGAAATGTGAAATCAAGTTTTTCGTCGGAAAAACCAAGATATGTTGACATTTGCTTTCAAACAAATCGACAAAACAATTTAAAAGTGGATCGATCAGTATTCGATAATTGTGATATGAATAATATTAAACTGTATGTAACTTACCCCTATGTGGATTTAAATACAAACTTTGGCAATGGGGAATTCCTTATTTCGTATGATATGTACTCAAAATTTCAGGAAACATGTTATAACAAAATCAGTTAACTGATCCTAGAACCCGAATCATTTAAAACCAGAGGAACATTATTTGTGTTTGATGTAAGTAAACAGGTAAACAGAATTACCAATGGTATGATTGAATCACGAATTGAAATTATTGCAAATACACCTATTTCCAGCAAATACGTAAGCTTACACTTATATAATTCATGATAGATTAGCGAGTTACAATGTAAGAGATAAGAGGGTAAAAATAATGAATTGAGTTAGTAGACGTCAAATCATGGCTACGACAAGATGCTTTGCAATGTGCAAGGATTTAAGTCTGCAGAAAAAAATATCATTAAATAATTAGCTATCACTGATATGGAATAACAAACAACTGTATTCATCTTTAAATCACAGTTTGACTATAAATATCTAACTCCTAAAAACAAGAAAACTAATAGATGGGTTACTAACCATCACAATGATGTAAAATTGGGGAGTGGACGTATAGAGTAGGACAACATTGAAGATATTTGCATACATTACCTAAATAATTGTGAAATATATGTAGTTGGAGTCGAGCAACAACGTGTTTTCGAAAGTGTGTATAACAGGAAAGTAATAGATATTCAAAAATAATACAACTGCCCTTTGTTCAAACAATTACGTAAAACTTATGGATCTAATTCAACATTTTTTTCTGCAGAGGAAAACTCAAAATTAATGTTAAGTTGGGTAATGAGGACTGACTGGGGTGAAATAGACTGATGATTCTCCTCCCGAATCACATGTGTATATTGGTTGAGTCATATGCTGTTATTTAGGATGAGAGAAGTAATGAATGCAGCATACTATAAAAAGTATTTGCTTGTATGTAATCCACTACTTCATAAAGATGGATCAACAAGACAACAAAACCACATGCTTTATGTAAACAGAAATCAAAATGTAAATTGAATATCAGCAAGTTATTAGCACGTTGGAGTAAACCTTTTCGTCTTTGTTTCGGAAATAAATAGTTCTAGCTACTCTTTTTTTTTTAAACAGCATGTGTCTGTATATATTTTTGAAATAATTGTGTAATATGTTTCATATCTTCCTGTAGTTACGTGTATATACTTTGGAGTACTCTGTACTTGGTTCTGATAAAATGTTGTGCATAAATTTTGGATCGCCCTGTTTTTGTATTTATTCTGTAAATAAATATGATGTAAAGTTAACGCTTTCTTAAAATTTATTCAACACTTTCCTTATTAAAAGTAAACTTGTTTTAGTAAGAAAAATATTTTCTCCTCAGAGAGGGAAATATTTTGGAAGTGAGCACACTAACCTCTTTTCCATAACTAATAATATAATATACAATATCGGATAAGACTTGGTTGATAAAAACTGGGTTCGAGTCTCGGTTAGATATGCTGTACACACAGGCATGTAAACATAAAAATAATAAAGAACAAATCACTGTTAATTAGACTAATATAAATTCATTCTTCCACATGAAAATAGAAAATATGCTTAGTTTTATAGATGTTTAAACTTAAATGAATCATGTGGAATTTTTCCAGTTAAACGTATTTAACTTAGAAATTGGTATGCTTAGTATTTGCTAATATCTCAAAAAAAAATTACATTTAGAGATCTGAGGTCTCAGCAGTGCGACTGTTCCTTCAAGGTTGAATTTTAATGTTTTTTTCCCGATATTACGAACAACAGAAACTGAGATTTCAGAGGTTGTCAGCCTGAGTCCAACAAATCCCCACAGAACGCATTTTGGTTTTATTATATTCTGGAGACTACCCAGGCGCCTAGCTTTTCATGAAGGAAGCGAACAAGGACAGCCCCGTACCTGCGGGGGAGGGGGGGGGGGAGGGGAGAGCATTTCAGGTCAACAATTTTTTCAACCGGCGAGACTAACAAGGTAAAAATGACTTCCTCCCAACTGTATGAAATATCTCGAGCAAAAATATTTTGTCCTTCTTGATAAAAATTAATATTCACTTTGCAAACTCCATTACGCAGGAAAATATACCGAAATTAAATAAAAAAAACACAAGACATATAAAAATGAACAATAGTTATGAAATAAGTTTTTACTTCCCCATACTAACCTTTACGAAAACTTTCCATAGAAATATCTTAAAAAATGAATTTTACTAAATTGAAAACATGTTAGAACACATTAACTGAAAAAATAACCATATATGTTTAACGTAAATATAATTATCAATATACTAATTAAGAAAATTGTAACATATTTACTAAATTAGATCATATCACATCTCTTGATTTAGATAAGATATATTGTGAATAAGTAAAAAATCCTTTAAAAGATTGAAGTAATCTTAGGGAAGGTAAAAAGGGATTGTAGCAGGATTTTATATGGATAGTATTACTTCTTAATTTTTCTATAAATTATATATTTTAATAAATACGTTGATCTCTATTACATTGCTGCTAATTTTTAATGGGTTATTAAATAAACTTTATTTACTTGTTATGATCAGAAGTTATTTTACTGATAAATAAATGTTATTCATTTCTTCGAGCAAGAAACTTGCCGAAAAGAGGTTTATCTCCGAGGTTGGGGGTGCTGGTTTGAAGATATTTGATAGTCGGAGGTGCGGGAAGAGAGGGGAATGGGTGTTTGGACTTCTGAATTTTGGTTGGAGGGGAAAAATCAGGCTTCTCAAACGTTTTACCTGGGAATTTGACATTTTTATGAATAGGGCTTCTACCTCTATGCTCCTTCCACTTTTTCCAGTTGTTTGTCAGTTCGGTTTGCTTTGTGATGTCACGGTCATATGGCGAATACTTTCTAGGCTTATCTACGCAATATTATAACCAAGAGCTTGATTATATTTATTGGGAGTATTTCAGTTGACTAATCAACAGTTCGGATGATTTAGTAAGCGGATTCTTAACTTCTTTAGAGGAAGAGGAGTTTACATTCATACTGCAACTAGTGATGGCATTATTATCACCATGTAAGAGATTGGCCACAGCGCCATCAGCCACCGCCATCAGCCACCGTGTCCTCATCTTCCAAGTTTGCAGCACTATCATCTACAGTGCTCCCACCTACAGAGTTTGGAGCGTTAGACTTAAGAAGAAGAAAAACAGGTGAGCAACGACTCCCAACACCCAAGATTTGCTTCTGTTGTAAACCGTTAGATTTAACATCTCCTTCTCTAAACGTCTCTCCAAAGCTGTATTTATGAATGATAGATTTGTTACAGGAATTAGACGAATTTTTAAATTTTAATTTTGTTGTATCACCTGCTCCAAGTCAGACATCTATTGAAATATTGTCACCTGAAACATCGCAAGATAAATTAATTTCCCCATCTTCGCTTATATTCAATCCATCGTCGTTGGAAATAATTTATAGCCTAATCTCCTTACCTCCTTCACCAATAGTTGTTATTCTAGTTAAACAACGCAAATTAAGCTTAGGTTTTAACCCTAGACATAAATTGTATAGAAAAACTCACATTTTCAGTAATGAATGATTCCTTCCGTGGTATAATTTCACCAATTTTGTCATTATTAAAATATTGTAATGGTTTTTTTTACTTGTAATAGGGTGAAAATTTTTTACAGTTAAATGATTGAAAATATAAAGTTCTAATGACTAGGAAATTCATTGATTTGTAACGATTTATAAAGAAAATTCATATATTTTAAATGATTTTTAAAGTAAAATAATTTAGTCATAATGATTTTTAATGTAATTTTAATTCCTGTTGAAAAGTTTGTTAAGAAACATTATTATTATTTATTATTATTATTATTATTATTATTATTATTATTATTATTATTATTATTATTATTATTATTATCATTTCAATCATATAATTTTGCAAAAAAAATTTTCAATCTAAACACATTTTAACATTGTAATGGTAAACAGAGGAGTTTTTATGGTTGAAAGGCCTGTTTGGTTAGTTCATGTAAATGTTAACATGGTGAACAAAACAAAATTATGGTATTTATTTTATAATTTGTGATGTAATATACATTAACAATTTTGGTATGTAATGTTTTCAGAAGTTAGTGCTAAACAATGTTTGTATTTAATTTAAAGTTTGTGATGTAATATGTTTAATGACAAGATGTATAATTTATTCTGTCTTGAAAGTGATTATGTATGTTTTAAATAAAACATTTTATTTCAATTTAAAACAAATAGTCTGACTTGTTATTTGTTTTTTTTTTTTTTTTGGCACAGGCCACTAACTTTTTTCAGTAATACCTTGTGTAAAATGAGTGATGAGAAAATAATGCTATTAGTGGGTGTCTTATCAGTATTGGTAATCTGATGACTTGTATTTAAAACAATCAGGATAACTGTTTGCTTGCTTTTATGAAGAAAATGTAATTTTATTGACTTAAAAACATTCAATCATTTAAATTAAAACTTGATTAAAAAACTATCTTTGAAGGGGCGAGGGGAAATTACAAATAATAGTGGAGAAAATCAAACATAGCTGAATGAATGAAGTTTTGCAAAGAAACGATGCAACATGTTAAAAGTCTTTGTCCACTCCAACTATTCAATTTGAAAGTTGGAGTAGGAACAACGTCCTGCTGACCAACTTTTGTGACACCACAGTGTAGCATATTGAAAGCGAAGCCTGAATCCCTTTTACAGAGGCAGGTAACAGCGACCTCTTTTCCTCCTTGGGTTCAATCTACGATTGCACTGCACACACTTCAGCGAACAGAATCCAGCAAACATTTTAAGTATTTAATTTTACATATACACAGATTACAAGAGTTCCTGTTCAAGATACAGCATGATGATGTCTGGAGAAGAAGAAGCTAACCATATTATATTTAAACTGGGTTTTAAATTAAGAAAATTCAACTCAAGTTATGTAAAAATAGCAGCATATTTTCTCTTTGAATTTGCAAGATTTTGGACTTTTTAGTAAAAAAGTAAGAATAATGTTGAAATTGCTGTATTCGAACTCCAAAAAACATGATTTCAGGCTGTATTCATACTGTTTCATTAAACTTATGCTGAAAATGTTAAAATATTAAATAAATTTAAATATATACTTTTTGTGTTTCATGGAATACATTTTGCTGTTGGAAAGTTTTTAGTTAGATGTAAAGGAAGGGAACATGTTGGTTGAGTGGTTAGAATGCTCGCCTCCCCGAATTAGTCACACCCTAAAAACAGATTTTTTCACAATGTGTGGATGTTGTGTTAGACGTTTGTCGATGTGTTTTATCGGAGATCTCTCTCATCATGCGCGCGACCTGGTGCTTCTCGTCTTGCTTCACCCTCATCTGCTCTCGAAATCTCGTTAAGAGATGCGCAATTCTCTCCCAATATTTTTTTTCTCTCATATACATCGATTTGATAGTAAAAAACATTTCTTAACGAAGAATCAAATATGTCTTGTTTGAATACTTGTAAAAAAAAAAAAACGTGTTTCGTATTTCTGTGTGATTTTAAAATCATAGTTTGCTTGATTCAAATATACATTTGTTCTTTTTTGAATTTTAAATCTGGGGTTTATGTTGGGAACTTGATTTCAGGGACTTGTAACATTTTTTTCACTGCTGATATAGTCAACTTATTGCGCAAGGTTGAAGTCACAGAGAGTCAGGTGAAATCTGTTGGGGTACATATTCAGAGGGATACTGGTTGAAGCAGGGGAGCCAACACTAGAAAAACATGTTCTGAATACTCTAGTGGGGGAGGATGCGTTGTCATGAAACAGATACTGCAGGAGCGCCAACTCGCTGGAAAAATACGAAAAAGCATTCTCAGGGCTGACACTGGGGTACATAAAACTGGTTTTTTGCGAACAATAGCCAGGATCGATACTGGAAGTCATCAGACAAGTAAGCTTCGAGAGTAGGGTGGTAGAGGTTTCAAGGACAGGGGAGCACTTTCCTCTGGACTCTGGCTGGTTCTGAAGGCGAGGGGTGGACGGTAGTGCGGCTACGAGCACCCTGCTTCTGATGTGAACATAACTAGGCATTTGTCGCCACCTTGACTGTTGCAAAAAATGACAATCGTGGGCTGATGGGTGAATGACCCCCAGGACCTCGAAGACACTGCTTGGCGGGGAGGGGGTGGTTGTCATCGTGTAGTCGGGCTGGTTCTGAGGGGTGCATGGTAGGGGTGCGTGGTTGGGATGTGAGAGGGTGGCAGGCAGGCCTCCTCCGATGTGAATGCAACTGGGCAGTTGATGCTATCTTACCTTAGTGTTGAAAAAATTGGAAATCGCGAGCAGCCCGGGGTCGCACTCTGGTGATGGGTGGGCGGTTAGGGGTAAGAGGGGGTGTAGGGAACTCTGGAGCGAAGTGACCTGACCCACCCAGTCGCCGCCAATTTCAGCCGCTCATGAACGCTTAGAGGAGACAGATGAGTGCAGCTCTCTCTCTCTCTCTCTCTCTCTCTCTCTCTCTCTCTCTCTCTCTCTCTCTCTCTCTCTCTCTCTCTCTCTCCTCTCTCTCTCTCTCTCTCTCTCTCTCTCTCTCTCTCTCTCTCTCTCTCTCTCTCTCTCTCTCTCTCTCTCTCTCTCTCTCTCTCTCTCTCTCTCTCTCTCTCCTCTCTCTCTCTCTCTCTCTCTCTCTCTCTCTCTCTCTCTCTCTTCATTGGGCGGGTAGGCAGTTGGCGTCCGACGAGCTTACGATCGGGGGTTAGCTCAACTATGGACCATCTCTACTGATATCCACGATTTGATATTAAAGTATTTTATCAGTAAAATATAAATTTTCGTGTGTTAACTTATTTTCTTTTCGAATCGATATACTGCATTTATTATAAGTAATTTATTTCTGTGTTCGGTAGATGAAAATACTGTTTGCATTAAGTGTGCTCTATTAATGGAAATTTGTAGTATGTCCGTTATTTTTTAAAAATAATTTTCTCTTCGAGTATGTCTGTACATTTTTTTCCATTACATATATGTATATGTAGTGATGTGGAATTACGCTCTACACAAGTTGGTTATTTTGAAACAAATCATTTGGGGTAAGATTTTCTATCATTATATATATAAACCTATCAGAATAGACGTATGCTATTGTGTCTGGTTCGAATCGTATTCATAGTTTTTTGCCATAAGATATTCTCCAGGCTGAATCGTGCTATTTATTCACACTGACAAGCTGGATTTCGTTTAAAGACAGCAGTTCGTTATACTTGTCTCTCGTGTTATTCACTCATATGTAGAACTCGTTTAAAGACTCTGCTTTGTGTAACTTCATACTGGCTAGCTGGATTTCGTGTAGTGAGTTAGCACTTGTCGATACCAGATGTTAAAATTCTCTCTCATGTAAATTATATTTCTAAGCTCGAGACTCATGTAATTACACTTATTATTCACGTAGTCGTTTGAAATTTGCGATTCGATGTGTGTAATGTATTCATACATAGAACACTCTGAATCTCTCTCGTCTGTTAAATATATTCATAAAAATCGCGTATCTACCACCAATATCCCTACAAACACATCAAAATTAGAAAAATTACCCTTAGCCCACTCTTTAACCCTTTCAATTCTTGATCGGATTAAGAAATTTTTAATCGTACTAAGATCGGATTAAGAATTTTTTAATCGGATTAAAATCGGTTTAAAATTTAACCGTTTTTATTGACCCATTCTCTTAATTTGATATCAAAGTGTATTCTGATTATTCAAATGTGGGGATGGACCATCATGCTCCTACTACTGACGGCACCGGGCACAGTCCAGAACCTTAACATTCCGCCTACTGCCGGGAACATGGTATTATAAGCTGTTCATGGTTAAATAAGCACTTTTGAAAGCCCTGCTTAAGAGCTACTTGTATGTTCGTTGTGTATTCTTACGCCTTATGGAATATTAACATTGGCATTTGCCTAGTCACTTTATTCATGCGTCGGTCAAGTGAAACTGTGGAATTATTTGGGGGAAAAAATATATAAATCTGCACTCCAGTGCATTAAAAAAAACGGAAAGCGAAAGAAATAATTTAAATTATCAGAGATGGTTTTCTAACACACTATTCGACGTGAAGATACAGAACTAGATTCTCATCCATCGTTACCCAACTGGTCGCATGTCACTCAAGGCGCCCGTTAAAATATATGTATGTAGGGGCAGTGATTATTTTTCTTAGGTTTATCGTGAACAGCCTATACCAGAAAAATCTTGCTCGCCCTCTCAAATCTTCAAATCCTTAGTTGTTTGAGGAGGGGCTGTGACTCCAGCGTGGTCGGCTGCCAGTCATTTCCTCGGCCGCTGGGCGACGGAGCAGCGAGTGGTTCCGGCTGGGGGAAGGAGAAGTTTGAAGCGGGTGACCTACCACACACGGCTTCGGTACCGCGAATATCCCGGTAACACGACGGCCGCGCCCAACAATGCGTTGCATCTTAGTTTCTGTCCTGCTACCTCATACTGCGGTCTAATTTTAAGGACGTATTAATGTCAAAAATTCGTGCTATATATTACTGGCGAGAAGCTTCGTCATGCGGAAGGAGTTATGGCTTCTCGCCGTGCTACAGCCACTGGTGCTAACACTGGACCCCGACAGCGCCGCTAGGTCGGGGTTCGATTCCTGGCGGTGACTGCGGGTTTTTTACAATCATTTCTAGTGATTAAACATGTTTACAAATGCTAATGGTAATGCGTAGTAATGAATTGAATACATAATGCAAGATACTAATGAATAAATATTAAGATGTAAAACAAATGAATGATTACGTCATTACACAGTGACTAATATAACTGTACCAGTAATTACTCTCATGTACAGAATTATAAACCTGCGATGAGATGGACGGCTAAACGGGAATGTAGCAGGCAGATACATGTCCATCATCAGCACCATCATCAGTAATCTGGTAACCGAATTTTTACATGCGGTGAGTCCTGTCTTCAATTCCCGGCGGCGGCAGCTACTCAATATTGTAACACTGCCAATAGGAATACGCCCCATTGTAAATTTGACATTCCGGCTGTTAAAGGTCCTTTGTGCTTTTAATATGTCAATAAGTTTACAATTCATTTTGATTTTAACTTCAGTCTATATATATAATATATATTAATTTGTAAACTTGATGTATTACTGTATTAACGGGACAAATTATGAAAAACTGAAGTTAAAATCAAAATGAATTGTAAACTTATTGACATATTAAAATCACAAAGGACCTTTAACAGTCGGAATGCCAAATTTACAAGGGGACGGATTCCTATTGGCAGTGTTAGAATATTGAGTAGCTGCCGCCGCCGGGAATTGGACAGGACTCGCCGTGTATAAAAATTCGGTTACCAGATTACTGATGATGGTGCTGATGTGCCTTCTTCTCACGAGGTAAAGGACTGCGAAAAGTTAAATTAGGTACTGATTAAAATATGCTGAATGTTACGTAGACTAACATTAAATGACTCGTATGAGGTTCGATCTCACTTCTCGTCTTCCAACGTTACCTTGCGATCGATCAAATCCACACACGGACGCCAAGTGCGTTCGACGGTAAATTACTCTTGAAATTACCTAAACCTTTGCGGTTTCGCCAGCTTGACGTCACCACATCCTACTTGGGCTCTTCAGGGCCGCCGTAATTTTGTTTAGTGCGCACTACAAACATAACATGTCAACATGTATTGTTATTCGTTTTTTTTATTATTATAACATACATACATATAACATAATATATACATAAACGAATTAATTTTTAATTCGTTTATGTATATTAATATTTATTCATTATTATTACTCATTGTGTATTAAATACATTATTACACTTCACCACCGTCATTTGCAAACATGCTTAAGCACTAGAAATGATATTGGTTCTCAAGACCTCGCTGTTAAGAGCCACCCAAATCTCGTCACTCACTCACTAGTAATGATTGCAAAAAATCCTGCTGTCACCGCCGGGTATCGAACCCGGACCTAGCGGCGATGTCGGGGTCCAATGTTTGCGCCATGGGCTGTAGCACGGCAAGATTAAATAACTTTTCAATCTGCAAGCTTATTTGATCACCATATATATACATTATATATAAACATTATGTATATAAACATATAAGTATATATAAACATTATATATAAATTTATTTAGTCGAATCACATTATTATGACAACCTGCTAGTATCAAGAGTAACTCCCCTTCGCAGCACAGACAGCAGCTAGACGAGCTGGCAGTGACTCAGTCATGTGCTGATAGGTCTCCACGTATATCTGGAGCCAAGCTGTCTGCAGTGCGTCTTACAACTGTTGAAAGGTGCGTGATGGAGGAGACAGACGGCGAACACGACGATAGAGGTGGTTCCACAGATGTTCAATTGGATTGAGATAGGGGCTGTCTGGGGGCCAGGGAAGAACTTTGAAGTCTTTATCGTGCTCTTCCAGCCATGTGCGGACACTTCTAGCCATGTGGCAAGGCGCATTATCGTGCTGGAAGATCCCATACTTCCGAGGAAAGACAATCATCATGTACGGGTGGACGTGATCGCCGAGGATGGATTCATAACCAAATCGTTTAAGAGTGCCTTCCACACGGATGATGGGACCTAGAGAATACCACGAGAACATCCCCCAGACCATAACACTGCCCTCGCCGCCTTGTGTGCGTCCATAAATGGACGCAGGGTTTCGGTTCTCCGGCGTTTCTCGCCGGACACACTGACGTACATCCGTTCTATGCAGTTGAAAACGTGACTCGTCGGACAATACTACCCGTCGCCAATTAGCAGCGGTCCAGTGTGTTAGCATGGGTTCAGTCACCCTCCGTTCACTCCGGAGCTCCATTCACAGAATGGTTCTCTGAACTGTTGCGGTAGACACGTGTCTAGATGCCCCCTGGTTCATTTGGACGGTGAGCTGTTTCACTGTAGCCTGTAGGTTGACCTTCACGCACTGTCGTAGTCGACTTCACCTCGGACATCAATGGCGCGTGGAGCTCCGCAGTTTACACGACGGTTATTCCCAATGGTGCCATTCGTACGCTCAAGATACACCTTTACCACAGAAGCGCGTGAACAGTTCACAAACGTCGCTTTTTCCGAAATGCTGTCCCCTTGGCCCGGAATCCGATGATAATCCCTTATTGCAACTCAGTTAAATCGCTTCCCTTACTCATGACAGCAGGAAGCGAACTGCGTACAGCCAGCCTTTTAGTCGCATTATATACCTGCTTCACCAGCCCACGTCATGGGCTACGTGCTAGAGATGGCACTTCTAGCAGGTGGTCATTATAATTTAATTCGACTGGGCGCGTACGCGCGTGCGTGTGTGTGTGTGTGTATATATATATATATATATATATATATATATATATATATATATATATATATATATATATATAATATGTGTGTGTGTGTGTGCGCGTGTGTGCGTGTGTGCGTGCTTGAGTGCGTGAGTGAGTGCGTGAGTGAGTGAGTGAGTGAGTGAGTGCGTGCGTGCGTGTGTGTGTGTGTCGAATATTATTCCATTCGAAATACTCGTGAATTAGTACCAACACATACATGTATTATTTTAATTGGACAAAAATTGAGAAAGGGTTTGTAGTTGGGTAGGACGTTGATCAGTTTACATTGGTGCCGATAAATTCGTGGTGCCGATTGGTGCCGATGCTTTGCAGCCTAGGTCTTTGGCGCCGATGATCCGGAGATGGAGCAGCGATGGAATGAAATGGTGGTAGAAACGGGAGTACCTTAAGAAAACTCAGTATGACAGCATGTGGAAATTCGGGTTTGATCCCCACCGGTAATCGAAATTGGTTCGCCGTGGTACGAACAGAGTGATCTGATCACTACGCCAATCTCCCTTTCGAGGGGTGGGAAAAATTTCGACTCTTATAAATAAAGGTTTGAAACGAAAATTGAAGCTTTGGCGACCCTTAATTTTAGTGTCTCGGGGAAACCTGTGCTGATATTGTAATTGTTCGCTGTTTTCCAAGGAGAATGAGAATTTGTTTTCGTGAGGCCGGCTTGTTAGTTTATGTGTTACGGAAATCGCGGCTATGAGGGTAAACAAGTGCTCAATACGAGTTTGGATGATTTTGGTGTTGTGTCTTCTTAGTTTGCAAGCGGAGGTGCTTGGGGACGAATAATCCCAGGGTCCTCCTATATGTTACAGCATTCTGTATCACAAACTAATAGACCTCTTGGTTGTAGGAGCATTTGGATACAAGTTTCTTTCGCAACCTTCCGTTCGCATTGATAATTTATAAGGATGGCGGGCGGGAGAAGTATTTCTTGGTTCCGTCATTCTTAAAGTCACCAGTTTGTTTGGTGTATTTAAAGGCGCCAGAGGAGCGGTCGTGAGCAAGTGGGCCCGTGAAATTGCTCGCTGTTGCAAAAACTTCTTTGCCACACGACTTTACGGTTTCAATCGGCAGTTTGCGTGAAACGAGGTTGCTGTTTTTGGTCAATTACCAGGAGGCGGGCGAACACAGACTATAAGGTCGCCTTGTCTCGCAACCATCTTTATCATTCCAAAATGGCCCAAAGATTTTTACGAGAATCAGAACTGTTCACCATGAAAACATAATTTTTTGGATGAATCATAAAGGTTCAACATGGTTCCAGCACTCGCGCACAATTGCTCGCGCGAGACATCGCGCAAGAGCCACTCGGCTGCCCTACAACAGCACCTGTTCCTTCTAGAGAGCTGATTTGCGTGATGGGCTAACGACAAAGGAATGATCTGCACTAGATCAGCTCAGACACCTCAAGCTAAAATTACTGTTGACTGGACACAACCTCCAGCGTGAAGTCGTACGCCTTGATGTCCTCCCACTTCTTGACTGATTTCTAATGTGCTAGACGTATTGTATGTACCATATCTGACAATTCTGAAATAGATAAGCATTTCAGAAGCAGGTTTATATATAAAAAAAAAAAAAAAAAAAAAAAAAAAAAAAAAAAAAAAAAAAAAAACGGGATTTCAAACACATTGCGACGCAGTTCAAGGTTTCAAGCACCAGGTGAGCGGTCCACCAGATAAAACATCCTGTGTGGGGTCTATCGTTCCGTGCTCCTGTAAGTTTGTGTCATTTTATGGATACTGGAGTGTCCATTACCTTCGGCAAAATAAGAATTCTTTAAGAATAAAATTATGTCTTTAGGTTTCAAATGGTTTGTGAACTGAGTACCCCGCCTATAAGTGGCTGGCCTAGCCATCTTGTTGCACAAGACAAGAAGGCAAACACCTTCTCCTCCGGTAGCGAGGATTCCAGGTCATAAGGCGGGGGCAGTTAGGCTGTGTCCGAAGTGGCAGATCTTGTTCACAAGAATGATCACGAGACCCGATTTTGTGTACAAAAATGGCGACGTATTTGGTATTTCGTATTTTGTATCCAGCAGATGTTAACAAAAAAAAAAAAAATGCAAAATAAGTGCCAAGTTGGTTTGGATCTTCAACATATATACGCGAATGCGTAATTAAAACTTTTTTTAAAAACAAATAAGTGTTCATAAAATACCCTAGGCATGTTTTAAACAGTAAGCAAGTGTTGTGCTCTGTTTGTATTTTTCGCAATAACATTTTTTTAAAGTCGTTATTGCACAAATCATTATTTTCGTATTTGTTAACATATTCGCAGCAATACAGTGATGATTATATAAATATCACGTCCGTTTGAAGCATTAAATTTAAATAATAATAATAATGTTCTTTTTAAATGTAAAAACGCGTGGCCGCGTGTGCTAAACAATTGACTGTCGACGTCTGAATTGAAACTTACAAAATGACAAATTACAAAATACCGAATTTTTAATTTCAGGCGCGACCTTAGAGAGTTGCCTTGCTGAATAAAGCCTTCCGGAGTCTGATACTAGAGCGCGACACTGTCCCGTCACAAGCACACGCACAGTCCGCATGCCTTCCGCCCAGCTGTAGGAAGTCCGTGATTCCTCTCTACGGCCCCGCACGCTGTGTTGGCTCCGCCCACGTTATTATAGCAGCCCAGTTTCCAAGTGTGCTGCCACGCGGCTAGAAAAGAGGCAAAGCACAGCTCAGCGACGATGCAGTGGCGTGAACCAATTAGTGTCGAACGGACAACCCGTACCCGCTCCTGTTGAAGTAAACGAAACGCCTGCGGTTTTGTTCAGAACACGAACTATCGCCTTCGGCGAGTAGTTTTCAGCACGGAAACCCACGCCAGCATTCGGATGAATGGGTTCACGAGAACAATAAAATATGGTCACCGCCATGGAGTGAATACCGTACAAAAGTTTATAAAATTACTTCCTGCAGTAAAGTTTTGTAGCATTACTCAACCCTAGGAACTTCAAAATAATTAAAGACTGTTCACGATACTGTAAGCACTTTTGAAATCAACCTTAGAAAAAAGTCACTGCCCCTTCCTGCATATATTTTAACGGTTACACCGTGTGACATGCGCCCAGAAAAGTTGGTAACGATGGACGGAAAGTAGTTACATACGTCGAATAAAAAGAGTTAAGTAACCATTTGACATAACGGAAATGATTTCTTTCAGTCGCTGTTTTTTTTAATGCATCGAAGTGTAAAAATGAGCAGATATTTACTTCTGTAATAATTTTACAGTTTTACTTAACCAATGCATAAATAAAGTGATGAGGCCCATATGAAAGATAAATTTACATAAGGCGGAAGAACACATAACGTGTATACAAGTAGATCTTACGCAGTGCTTTCAAAAGTGCTTATTTTACAGCGAACAGCTCTAGTCTCATTTCTAAATTATTGAGAAAATGTAGACAGAAAAGAAAACAACGGGCGTGGAGGAGCTAGTTCAGTATAATTGTTTCGTGAGTGAAGAGATTGGGGCGGCTCTTAACAGCGAGGTCTTGAAAGCCGATGGGGGTGATTGAGACGAGGATGGAGCGGCGTCGGAATGAAAGGGTGGGGAAACGGGAGATACCAAAATAAAAACCGCTGACCAGCGGCATCGTGCGGCACGATTCCCACATGCGAAAATTCGTGTGACCCGGCCAGGGATTACCTTGTTGGGAGGAGTGCAGGCAAACCGCTCAGCCATCGAGCCCCCTCCAGATTGTTTCGTGATACAGCAAACACGCGTATCCTGCACTAACAAATAAGGGTGTGACAAAACATATTAAGAATCCACTCGGATATTTGCGTGGAATGGAACAGAAAACCACGTGGGAAAAAGTATCCCCAGCGCATTCGTCTGGAACCGAACCCTCAACCTTCGAATGCGTACACTTCCGCTTCAAAAATTCACGTTCGATACCTCGTACTACGATGCATAATTGCTGGAGAAATTGTATCTGTGACGCTCTAAAAATATTTCGTATCGTATATTGTACACGAACGTGTTCATAAAATTGTGTTGACCAATGATTGAAATTGCTTGGGGAACTAAAACCGTGACTGAAAAGGTCTTTTTGGAAGCGAAATTCGAGAGGACCTCATGATTATGGCTACGAAATGTTAACAATCAGGTGTAACATTTTGGCTGGAAATAACTCTCATTATGTTTTTAAATGTTCGTCTATGAGTTAACTTTTAGCTTGGATTCGCTCAACTTTACGAGCGGTAAAAACCGTCCACACAATATAATCTTAAAATCATCAATAGAATGATTGTCGCTAGAAAGCTGTGGCCGCACACTTCCGTGCCAGAGGCCGCTAGTTTGACGTGGCTAATGTAGAGCTTAGCTTCTGATTTCTTGTTCAAGTCTCTTTACGCAGTCTGGACAGAGGCCGCGATATGTCAACGTGACGCAGCTCAAGACATGGTGACGTCATCCACACTACTATTTGTGCTTGTTGCCGGCTTCCGAGAAGCAGGCTGGCCACTCCGACTAATGAAAGAACATTTCCTTCTCTCTCATTCTCGGGTCGGGGCTCGTTACAAGCTATTGTCCGTTTTCTGTAACTATCTCTTCTTTCCCCGCACGTCTCTGCTACCAAGACGCTGGGAGAAGACGGGACCGTTACTCCAGCCAGCTCCTCTTTATCTACTGCATATCTGCTGGTTGCTGCGCTCACAGTGCTGTGTGACCCGACGTGTTTTACGTCGTATTGCCGTGTCCCGTGGAGATAGCTCCAACAGCTGTAGTATTTTTTTTTCGCACGTCTTTACATTTTTATATTGGCTTTAGTTTCCTGCAGTCCAGCTGTAATACCTTCAGGATATGGAATGCATGTCAACAAAAAATTTCTAATTATATGACGTGGTTAAAATATACTCAGTAAAATCTTTTCGACAAACGTACACATTTTAACAATAATATACAGAACAAATCTTGTTAGCAAAAGTTTTTAATATGAACTTTATAGCTACATTAGTGTCAGTTATATTTGTAAATAATAAGAAACTCATTGCAGATTAACTGATACATTTTGGTAAGCAGTTGGTTTTTATTGCACATCATAGATTATGGTTGGTAGTATTGTTACAAGATGCCAGAGGGGGCGTATTCGAGTTCACGAGAGATGGAGGTCTTCAAAAAAATTAAATAACATTTGATTTTTAATTTATTCACGTAGCTATTATTTACAACATATGTCCACTATTAACGTTGCTATTCTTAGTGAGCGCAGTATTTTATGCCTATCTCGATTCTAATGAAAGTCGTAGTGACGGCCTCTACATTGGTTACCATCACGTAATTCACACTCATTATTTACTCATATTTATTCTGTCGTATTGTCATAATTCCAAATGTTCGTTCACTCACACATCCAGATCAATAGTCCCGCCCACCAGTCTCACGCTCCGTTGTACTGATGCTCGCGGTCCGCACCGCAGACTCCACTCCCGCTTGTCACTCGACGCTCTGCTGGCTCATCGCTTAACTGTCTCCGCACACCGTTCCTTAAGGTCGCACAACCGTCCAAACTCTTATGGCGCTTACGAAAAGTAACCTCGTAGAGGTAACTGGGTTAGCTCGGTCACGTGACCAGGCTTACCCGAACACTTGCGGTTAACCTGGTTGCTTTGAACGCATATACTAACTGATGTTTTGAGATGGCGGGAACTCAAATTATTATTAAGGCTGAATATTAAGTGTAATTATTAAATACTGTGCTAGATGACGATGATGAAGAGTTTTTGTTAAGTTATGTTATGAACAAACAACGTAAAAAAAAAGACATTGCATTAAGCAGTACTGCGATGGTACAATATCTTTGTATTCAGTGTCAGGTTAGTATGAAATTTCATTTCTGGGCTACAATGACTGGCCAAAGCAGCTAAACATTTATAATTTTACATATTTTCATCGTTTCCAGATTTCAAAACTCATTTTTGATTGGAAAAGAGAACATTTAATGATTTGTTGTTTAGCAAAGCAAAGCAATGTCTCATTTTCTTGGCCCTTGTTTCCTTATTTTACTTGCAGTAAGATTTTACTGAAAACACTGTTGAAAAGTTATTTTACAGTGCCTGTTTGGCAGTGAACTACATCAGTAACAAAAGCATAAAATAATTATTACATATCTCTGTCTACAGTAATAGGTTCATTTTCTGTCATTGCTATTTGAAATATGCCTCCTGTCGTTTCTACCATCAGAAATATAACATTCGGTTCCATTCTCCTTTTCCTTAAATACCACTCATTAATTATAATAGGTTGTCGTTTACTCGTTTGTTTTTGTTGCTGCAATGTTTACATATTTACGTGCCATTTCATGTGTGACGTCTGCTAGAGCCAAGTTACCCTGCTATTGAACAGGGTTAGCTCAGAGTTGATCGCGTTAACTTGGGTGACTTTCCGAACGCGAGTTAACTTTAACTTGATCACTTTTTGAATGCACAGGGTAAAAGTTTTAGCCTGATCAAGTTAACAGGGTGACTTTTTGTAGGCGCCTTTAGACTGTTGGCTTGGAGGCCCATCGCGGCATAAGTAGTCACACTGGCGTAATCTAGAAAATTCCCCACACCCCAAGCCTCGTTGAGAGAGGCTATGACAATGAAAAGAACATTTTGCAAAGATAACCCGAGAAATTGTATTCGCTGAGGCGGCGGTACGCCTTTAAAAAGCTCTGTGCCCTCATAGGGTTACTAGCCTGACCTTCACACACTTTTTCGCTTGCTCGAGCAATAAGCAATGCAGAGAAGCAAGCATGTTACAGTATGATAAAATATATCCCAGTGGTAAGATTTGAGAATAGGCACTGAAACTTAAATGTGTCTAGAAATGGGGTGGTTATGATTGTCCCCTAACATTGCCATAGAAGAGCATGATGATACCTTCAATGCTCCAGAAAGTGGGGAGGAGTGGTGGAAAAAGAACTGGAAATTGTACTTGGGTTTGTTTACAGGTAATATTTCTTAGTAAATATAATTGATTTCAATTACCAATTATCAAATCATTGGCTTAGAAAATGATTTAATGCAGTTACCTAATGTTGTTAAAGTTTGTTATAAAAGTCAAGTTAGTTGAAAATACATTAATGTATGAGTGCAGTATTTAACACGTTAATTATATGCTTTCATAATTGTAATCACATTTATTTGCACGTGTGTCACTAAAAAATCAGCTATTCTCGTAGATAATTTCACGTGCCTTAGTAGTTAATGTACTTGCAAGTTTGACGGCTTGCCTTCAGTTACCTAGGAGCCAAGCAATTGAGAGATAATATTAACTAACAGTCGTAAGTCAGCTGTTTTTTCTAAAGAAATCTCAAATCTCCTGCTGATTATTTGTAGCAGACAAACGTTAACAGTCAGCAATGTGTCTTTGGCTTATTTATAAAGTTTTTTTTGCATGTGTGGTAGAAGGTAGCAGTTACACACCATACATATCATGTTGCACCTTTTTTCAAGCTAAAAAATATTATGGTATGAAACATTTCTTTATGAATATGTTTATACTGTTGTGCACACATTTTATGCCCTGATTAAATTAACTTTTATTTTAATGATGTAAATATATTGAGAACATTTGCAAAAATTTATGGTTAAAAACCATTATTGTGTTAAATTTTTTTCTTGCAGTGTATAAGTATTTAGTGGTTTGACATTGGTATCATTTTATCAGGTTCATGTTTGGCTTGTATTAAGCACATTTTTAAAGGCAGAAATTAATGGAATACGGTACAGTATGTGTATGATTGTGTTTTATTGATTAGTTTAATTATTGATTTTTTCTGTAGGGTATTATTTTTTAGACGTGTGATGAGTCTCATGTTGGATTTTTTTGACAAGTTTTCTCCATTTGTAAGAGTTGAGATTTGTTATAAGTCACAGTGAACCTACTTGCATATAAAGTGTGTACAACAAAACAATGGCGCAAATAAAGATGCCATTTTACTGGATATTTCATCTATTCTAAAGGAAGTTTCTGGAGGTAAAAGACTGTACTGTCTTAACAATGTATACAACACACTAATCAATGTGGTTCATGTACAGTTATTTGTTCCCACTAGTTCTCTAGAGGAATTGTGTGATTTACCTATTAAATTTTTTGTTTATTTCTGTGAATTTAATATTTTATTAGTGGGTTACAAAATTTATTTTTTAAAGGGAAACCAAATTTTTTATGTAAATTAAAAAATTTTAAGGATTCTTGTTAGCTGTACAATTATAATGCTAGTGTCCTACCATACCATTCTGAGTTCAGTTCTTAGCAGATCAAAATCCAGATTTTTGCATAAAGGGAATGTGGTGACATTTGTGGTGAATATTCTTTGAGTACTCCATTCTACTCCAGCACATATTTTCATTGCGTATTCACCCAAACTTCATCTCTTCCCATTCATTTTCCTGGCTGCCTAGGGATGACAGGTCTGTCCCTTGGGTAGGGCAGCTGCATCCAATGAGCACTAACTTCTCTCATCTATTGTCTTATGGCTTTACACTATTGAAAACCTTTTTACACAATCACATATTAACAATACAGGTGTAAAGTTAAAGTTTAGTGTGTTTAAAATTGGTTTTGCAATCTCCTTAAAAATGTTAATATTTTTATGTGAATCATTTTATGTCACCACTGAACATAATTAACATATTTATACATTTGACTCAATATCCAAAAATCAAAATAGACTAAGAGTTAAACAAACATATATTCCTTTCACCTAACCTCTGATTGATTCTTTGCAAAATGGCTGTGACTTTGACTGTCACTTTCAACTTTCAAAAATTATAAAGTCAAGAGGCTTGACTTTAACTTAGGCAGTCCCATTGAGCCATGCTCCATAGGAAACATCATGTTGTCAAAACCTGTCTGGTTAACTGAAAACTTTTTCCCTAATATCGCTGCAATGTTCTGTCACCTAACTTTGCTTGCTTTAGTGGTGATGACTATTATTTGGAAGCAACAGAGTAAACTGAAATAAAGTTGAGGTTTGTTGCATTGTGAAAATCATATTATATGTGTGAGGAACTTGCTGAATACCTCAAGAATTGGAGGATGTGTTTAGAAATAACAGGTGTGTGGTGGGTGGATGTGTGAGAGTCTTGAAATCTGTGGAGTGTAACTTGAGTATCAGCAATAGTGGTGTTGTGTTGCAGAGCACCAGAACTGGTTTGGCATGGATGAGAACCTCGGACCTGTGGCAATCAGCTTACGGCGGGAGCGCGTGGAGAGCTTATCGGAGAACTGCCCCAGTCAGCAGCAATACCAGTATCGGCTGCTGATCAGGACAAGTGAGGTAAGGTATAGTTCGTACTGCTTGCACAATTAGAAAATTTCTACCTTTTACATTTACGTTCTGTTATGTAACTACATGGCATTTCAGTTAAGTGTAAAAGTACTTCATCCAGTTTATTGTGTATAACTACATAATCCAATCAAGAAACACACCTTTCAACCTGGGGTATATTAAAGTAAGAAACACCCACATTGCCTCAATAGTTAACCACTTCTGCTATCCTGAGGATGGTGACTGCGATATCTGCTGTAAAATTGGCATTCTCTTTGACTTATATATGGCTTGATTCAAAATCCAATAATATTATAATATTTAGTATGTACGTATATTATTGACTTGTGATGTGTAATGTAAGGCCATGCACAGCACAGGTGTGCTTATTTAACATTGGAATTGTTCTTGTTTGTACGAGTTAAAATATAAAATAGGTTCAGGCTTGTAGGTCAGGATTTAACTGAGCTAGCTTTATCTATTTTCCAAATGTGTGTAAAAATTCTGTCTAGCCAAAGACTATGCTTGAATTTTCAACTTGAGTAAGCATGTTTTCTGTATTTTCCAACAATATAACAACACAATTCCTAGCTATATAACATTTATAGCAGTTGTTAGCTCTCAGTTATGTGCAGAGTAAAAGTAAATGACACATTTAACAGTGCTGGTTGTCAATATATAGTTGTTAATGGCCATATTTTACATACGAACAAGCAAAATAAAAATAAAATTGTATTGGATAAAATTGTTAAATGTGCATGTTGTCACAAATAAATCTTCCCAAACAGTCAAAGTTGCAGGAAGCATTTTTTCCCAGTGTGGGAGTCCATGTTTAAAAGAGATAAGTCGCTTATTGGAGATGGAGCATGAGTGAAGTCTTGGTGGCTGAGCTGTCATTTAAAAATAAAATTATTCTGATAAGGACAAAATATAACTTTAATGATTCCCAGAAAGATGATTAATAATAGACATCTTAGTATCTGTATTGCATAGATTTTCAGCATTATGTAAGTATATCAATTAATAATTTATTCCCACTGATCGTACATGGCACACACTTGAATGCACTCTCATTACCACTGAGTTACATTTTATAAATTAGTTTATAAAATGTTGCAGTACAAATTAAAATTCATACTATTTTGGCTAGTTAACCATTATAACTGAAATAATTTTTTTAAAAGTAAGTGTTGTACAAATGTAATCAAATATCATATTATTCTTACAAAATCAGACTTAAAGGACATTACTCTTAATTAAAAATATAATCCATGCATTGTGTGGCTACCACTTCTTGTGATTATGTCAACAGGGGGGAAAGTTGTTTTAAGCTTTCCTTAGTAGTGTATTCCTCATAGCCCGCACTGTCTTGGGATACTTGTTTCATCCTGAATGCATACCTTATACTATTGTATGTTCAATGTTGTTGTAGAAATAAAAATATAAAATCAAGTGTACTGCTGTATTAAGAGATGATACGAAAGTTTCAGTAAAAAAGAAATTACAGCGTAAATATGATTTGGGGCTCTAGGGTGGTCACAGCAATTCCAGTGGGGTGGTTATAACCCAGTAGGGCTCCAAACTCCACAAACCCCCATGGCTTCTATGCCCATACAAACAATTTTTTATTGTAGCAATCTCTCTAAGTGATTTTTAATGTGTTGTAAATGGATTGTGTTATTAACGTAATTTAGTGCCACCATTTTCCGAGTTCTTCGTTGTATAACAGTAAAATATTGCTGTATTTGTAGTGGAAGTTAATATTCATCTCTCTGTGAAGTAACTCTGTATGTTCAGTATACAATTATTGTAAACACAAGCTATCTGAATCTTAGGGCTGGTTTCTAGGCAATAATGCAGTGTACTATAGACCAATGCATTAATTGTGCAGAGTCAAGCCAGACAATGCCGTTGGTTGGCTGGCTGGTCTTCTCAGGGATCTCCTGTTTCCCCTGCCCTTGCATTTTGATGCTTCTTCATTTCCATCTTGTTTCACCCTCATTGGTTCTCTAAGACCTTGTTAAGTCAACTAAACCTCTCTACTCCACTAATTGTGGCACTTACACCATGGTTTGGTTAGGGACTAATGTCATAAAACAGACATTTAAATGGAATCACATCGGAGAATGTGATGTATGAGCTTCATTATTGCCAGCTGTATCCATCAATCTCTGCAGGTTGTTTAAAGGCTGTTCACGGTAAAGTGAGCACTTTTGAAATCAACCTTTGAAAAAAAATCTTTGCTTGTAATGACATAACAGTGAACTCTGGCATGCATGCTACTAGTTAAGTGGGCAAAAAATAGTTCAAACTCTTGACGTCATATTAAGAGTGTAATATTTAAATTGAGGGGTACTGAATTGCATATTTTTTGTTTATACACTGAAGAGCAAGAATTTGCATATTTTGAACACATTCTAAAAATGTTATGGTTTCATTTGAATGGTTCATGAATAATGTGAAATGGTCAATGGCCATGTCAGTGTTACATACAGTAGCAGCAAGATGCAAATTGAGAAGGAAACAAGATCCTAAGCGGGGCCTACGAAAGTGCTGAATTAACAGCATATTAACTATATATACATATACTTACATGTATAGTGTGGGGTGCTCCAGATGGAGTGTCGTATGTTGCAGCTGATGACTCTGAGAGGGTCTGTTCTGGAGGAAGCTGTCCCAAACCTGAAGCCTCCAAGCAACAGCAAGACTCTGAATACCAAGGAAGTGTTGGAATATGTGGCCCCCGAGATACAGCTGTCATGGTAAGTTAATGTTCCTTTAATCTTTCACCAACCACAGATTTAACAATTTTTAAGGGGCCTGCGTACTGGTGCTAGAACTGAATTGGAGTGTTTTTATTATTGATCTATGAAGAGAACACACTCTTCAAGACATCACATTTTTGAGCCCTCAAATATTGCTGATAATGGCTTTCCAACAGGTTTATTTCAAAATATTCTATGCAAATATCTATGAAACTTTAATGTGAGCTTGCAATAAACTTCATTACAAATTTTCCGCTGAAAAAATTATAGTTTTACCACTTTGTCCCATGGTTACACATAGTGCAGTGAAAACGCCCTGCAGGCCAGTACATACAATGTGTCACCATTTGATAGCTGCGTGCTTGCGGGGATATAGAGCTGTGGAACTGAGGGGCTGAGAGTTTTGCCAGCAACCACCAGACATTAACTCAGTCTGGGAGGAGGTAGTGCTCAGTAAACATAACATGTGGTTAGTTCAGCATGGCAGGCCTCTCAGTGATGACAGGTGATTGTAGACATAATCAAACTTAGGCGTTACTGTTATTGGGGCTGTGGGACATGTCCATTCTTGCAGCTGCAAGGCAGCGTGTCCTAGCCATCTCGTATACAACTACTTTCAGCGACACAATTTTAATATGCGTTTAAGCACAATACTACAAAATCATTCAATGATTACGAGTGGACACGCGGATGGCATGAAGAATACATACATAACCACACTTGTAGAATAGAAAATTAACTTTCATATGTGTAGGCTTACACATGGGGGCAAAGACACAAAAGCGAAGGGTCCCTGTGACTGTAGACTACTCAATGCAAACAGACTGGAGTCTGCTAGTACTGTAAGCATTATAATAAAGCTCTAGGGAGTTGGACACTTCACGAGAGGGTGTTACACCTCCATGAGAGGGCAGTGGAGGAAACAAATGTGCGGGCGTGAAAAATTAAAAATAGTGTCAGACAAGTTACAACTGCAATATAAGTTACTTAACAAAGGTTAATGTCTTGTATGTGGAGATATGCCCGTCCTCCTCTGAGGCATCGGCAAGACTTTCCGTCATGGGAGACACTGAGAGCTCTTACCCCTCATAAGTGCCAAATATATAGGACACTTTGTACCTAAACTAAATATTAAGGGTGAAATAAGTCCCTGAAAATGGAGATTTTGGAATGAATTTTTGTGAAATATCGGAAACCATGTGAGATGAAAGTACATTTAGCTGAACATTGTTTTATGTTATTGGGATCTTCAACCTAAGAGTAAATGCACAATAATAACACTCCCCGTTACGAAAATAACAGGGGTGGCCACCCTCTTATTGCCGGCAACTTCGTTACCGTTGGAAATTATGAACATTTGAGACTGATTTATTGAGCAGTATGACCTACGAAACAAAAATGGTCCCCTTGATGGTGGAGGACAAGGTTAATACCTACTGGAAACAATGCGTACCATAAATTAATAAGCATACATAACTTTTCGATTATGGTGACAAGTCAGTGTGTGATTCCATACAGGACATAAAGATATTGGTATTGCCTACGCACCTGAAATTGTATCCCTGCTGCTGTTTACTGTGTGTGCGTTTGAATGTTGAAACATTTGATGCAGCACTATAGAGCAATGTCATTAAAATGCATCACATTTAAGTAGTATCAGGTAACACATTGCATTTGACAACAAAAGCTGTGGCATTGCATAGGTTTTATTATAGAATAATGTATCGTAAACACTTTTATTGGAAAAGCTTGATGGTACAGCCACCATGTTCAACACACAGTTCACATTGTTGCACCAACGATTGTCGGACACGTTTGAAAACACCCTCATTGTTCCGAATAATCCCTGCAGCTGCAACGATGCTGGCAACGAGGTCCTCTTTGGATTGCACAGCGGTTTCACATACCAGGCTGCGCATGTAACCCCAGAAGAAATAGTCAAATGGATTCATATCTGCCGATCTCGTGGAGTCCAGGGAACAGGACCCCCATGGCCTATTCATCATCCAGGGAATACAAAATTCAAGTGATGGCACGCACATCGCGAACTGTGGGCTGGGACGCCGTTGTGCTGGAACCACATGGCCACTTGTGTCTGTAACGGGACATCTTCGAGTAATATCGACAGAGTTTCCCGCAGAAATGTAGCATACACATTGGCGGTGAGACAATGTGGTAACAGGTAGGGCCAACCAACATGTTATGTATTAAGCCTACCCAGACATGTGCCCATTTGTGGATATTTCGAAAATTCTGTATGCCTCAAGTATGAATCTGTCAGTCAGGGTGTGTTCTGCATTCTTCCAGAAACAATGCTGCAAAATCCACGTGTCGAGGATAATCTGCAGGACCCATGTCATGCACACAATGTACATGGAACGGATCAAGTAATTGCTCATGAAGCACTTGACCAATGGTGCAGCAATTTCTGTTGAGCTAGGTGTGATTGGTACTGGTGCAGTGTGGTGACGAGCTGAGACCTGAGGCTTAGGTGGAGGTGTGGGGCTCAGTATAGATGGTACTAGATAGTACTGGTGTCGGCGGCTGGTTGGGTTGACTCAGATGCTCAGCGACCCACCAAGGGTATTCTGTCAGGCTGGTCTTCTCTGGAGGGTTGTAGAGATCTCCTGAAACAGCTACTTCCACTGGGTCTTGAAGATGGCGTAGCACTTGCACCTGAGTTTGAGGTGCTAAGCTAGCTATCTGTTTGATCACGGAGGGCTGATACTCATGCGTTCAACCAGATGCTGAGAGGATCTGGTGCACCTTTTCTCTGAGACCCTTCATCTGGGAGTAGGGCATTGGTAATTAGACTTACCCTACTGCTACTGTACCACGTCTGCAGGCTCCTCGTGCAGTTTTACATGGGGCACCTCATGCGGGCAGAGGATGGGCGGACACCCTATTTCCAAGTCGGGCAGAGACTGTGGTCCACGAGGGAAGTCAGACTTCACCGTGTCCAAAGACTCACATGGGTGTGTGGCCCTGTCCCAGTCTTCTCAACCTAGAGGACATCAGACTCTCCCAGCGAAGACCGCTCAAGAGAGGCCAGGGAACACCAGGCTAACAAGCTGTTTCCAGGACACTCTACGTGTGCGGCTCCTTCTTTCCTTTAAACCCAAGGGGTTGGCAGGAAGGGCTGCCAAAGCTAGTGCGTGTGTGGAAAAACTAATGTTTGGCTCGATTGAGTAAAATTTCTCGGGATCGTGTGCAAACCTGTTACGTGAGGTTAACTACTGAAAGGTACTACGTCTACAGGAAAAGTACTCAAATTTAAAGCTGACCCACATTTTATTCCGGTAAAGGAAATAAACACGTGCTGAATGCACCCTAACTCCTGGTCAATGGTGCGAATATCAGCCGGAAAGCTAGAATACAAGTTAGGATGGTCGGTAGATGCGACAGACGTACAACCAAGGGAATGCAGTGTGTGATGTTGAAGTCTAAGCAACCAACTCTTGCATTGTTGTACAATTTACTCGTGTCAAACAATGTACTGTAATGTATTCTCTGATACATCGCCAGCTGAACTAAGCAATGACGTGACAAGATTAGTCTTAAGAAAGACTGTAAGGATGGGTCCACTACAGGTACATCCATAACTGCAGGATGACAAAGGTTTTGCATGTTATGTGGCTGAGAGAGCGCCTAATTATCCTAACCTAACCCTATCACAAGAGTAGCTTAAGTGATGTAAATGGGTTTTAGTGTCCGAGCAACGGGTGCCAGAGACTAACGTAGCTGTGTCAGTTCCTGAGTGGTGAGTGCTAAGGAAGAGCCGAGTTCAATCTGGTCAGAATCTGAGCGCCAAGCGCTAGAAACAAATACTACTGTGGAGATTTGGGCTGTCTCCCCCTTTTAAACTAATTCAGACCGCTGCCTGCTGCTGATTGGCTTATGTCACTAGAGCTGGAGTAGTCGTAGAGCGGGGGGTAGCGAATGCATGGCTTGCCTGTGATGTCACCAGCTGGCTGTAAGGGGATGCGAAACAAAAGACAAGTGATAATTACTCCTAGAGCTATCTAGGGGGAGTAAAAGAACTCGTTGCCTTTAAGCATTGTTACGGTGGGCCAGTGAATAAAGCAATATGCTAGGCAGACAGTACAATCTCAGATTTAACCAGACAAAATTAATTTCCAACTCACAACAAACTGACCTAGGGATGGAGCGGAAGTCGTTAAATCTCCATTGCTAAAAAAAACGTCATGTGTCACAAAATGCACCTTGACGAACAGGAATGTAAATGATACGTTATGGAGTGCTCAGATATTTTATATAATTGATCTCGGGTCTCTGGGTTTAATGGGCCGCATTCATTGTAGCGCTTTTTGTGCCGCAATAACAGTCGTGCCAGGCATAGAATTGAACACATCAAACCATATGGAGCTGCCTAGTGTGGTATTAGTGTTGGGACATGTAGTCTGCTCGCACAGCCTGTACACACATTTTATATTACATGCTGTACCTGTCACCTAGTTAGATGTTTGCTTGCAAACGAATGGCCGGACTGTTTTGCATTATGGGAACATTACTTTCAATTGTCAACATGTTGTTTGTCAAAAGTAACACTTACCTGTATTTACACGCTAATAATATAGTACAGCTTTCTGTATGTGTTTAGTTTTGATGAGTGCCGCTTATATGAGTTATATTAAATGTAACTGCGACTCATCCTAACGTTTTACATCTATGTATCCCGAGGAAGGGTCAAACCCAGCATGTTATTCACGAGTGTGCACAGGATCGCTCCAACCCTAGCGGGCGATCCTAGCATGTCAAACAAGTATTGTTCAAAGTGGCAGTGGAATACGTCAACCTCCCCAAAGCACCTGCTAGACAGTGTGTCTTCAAGCCTTCCCAAGATGGCAGAGCGCCGCCGAGCACCAGAAGATATATAGCCGAGCACAGGGGTAGTTCTCCCACCCAACGCGCTCCAGTTAGACGTCACAGAGCGACGTCATACCTCCCACTCCAGTCCAGGCATGGGCCGGCCGATTGCACAATGTAAAGCAGTATGTGGCCGAAGATGCAGTTAACTTCTCCAGTAGCTTGCCTCAACACTTCGGTGCTGGGTCTCTTTATGACCTTAGACCTTTACTGTTCTCTCCAAAAACTCCAAGAGATCTTCAGCAGCCACCAATGACCAGGAGCTCCAGAGGCTTCTACCACTTCTACCAGAAGCTCCAGAGGCTTAAACTACCACCAGCTTCCAGAAACTCAGCATCTCCAGAAGCCTGCTTGACTTCACTCCACACTTCCGCTGTTGATCCTCCTAGTTCAACAGCCGCCGCTACTTGCTGGTAAGTGGCAACTACACCCACTGCGCTTTTGGTAGTGGTCCTGTTGTAAGGTATCATTTAGACAACCGCTGGTTAGAGTAACTGCATCAGAGTTGTTTTCATATCTGTCGAGTTCATTCTATACTTGTCTAGGAGCAGGTCACCTCCACCTGTTAAAGTGTAGCTTACTTCCGTCCGTAGTCTGCTTAGTAGTAGGTACGAGTTACCAGTATTTATAATTCATAACAAATACCATTTTTAATCCTATCCTGAGAGTAACTTTGTTTAGGGGTAAATCCTGCCAGATACTAGGAACTCTACTTCTAGACGGAGCAAGCAAGCGACCGGGTGTGATATTACAAACCATAGTGTAGTACTACAGATCCCCTTCAGGAATCTTCACATCAGCAACCACACATCACCTTTGATGGCCACCCGTTCTGTGCACCCCGGTGTACAGAATGGTAGAGCCCCAACCACTAGGTACTCATCCAACAGGAGCAGGAGAGCTATCTTAGGTTGTATCGCTGACCGGAGCGCCAAGGGTGCTGGCAGGGTTATTCTGCCTGGGACTGGAGGCCTGACTATTGCTGGACCACATGCTGACACTAGTAGTAAGACTACCCATATGACCTTTTGCTCTAGTTTTGTGCGCCAAGGTGCAGAACCGTAGGAACACAAGGTTCGCACGATCAACTGCTGTTGGGCTCTACATACATTAGGGTTATGTGTATCTGCTTGCCCTAACTGAGAGTACATTAAGTATCAATACTGCCTCTATGCCCTTCAGGAAAAGGCACGGTACTCAAAGGGAGGAGAAAAGTGAGGAGTTCTTTACTGTTAAGCGAGTGTGCACCAATAATCCCTTCACATTTGTTGGAGAAACCCCACGGGAATGTGCTCAGTCTGCCCGTCATCTGGAGAGGCAGTCCTCTTCAGACACCACCCACGTTTATTTCCCCTCACACATTAGGCTTGGCTTCGAGCCACATCCTGCGGTACGAGCACTAGTCACTGGATGTGACACAAGGTTGGGTATTGCTAACTGGTTTTGTTGAAGCAGTGCAGCAGTCACCTGGAGCCATAGATACCTAACCTCTCAGCATGGCACCTTATCAACTAGCACCATCCAGGCAACTGCTGGCCCCAGCCAGTCTACCTCTACACTGGAACCCAGGAGATCGGTGAGCTAGTACCTTGGTAAGTCAGCCCTGCCTCAACAGGCTAATGTGGTAGTAAGAAATATTGCAGTACTGCCCATGGCAGACTTCATACCAAGCCACCAGCCTACTCGACCAGTGCTAGTCTCTAGTAAAAAGCTGACTCAGTTACAGTAATTGACTACCCAAGTGCTCCTGATTTAATGCTCATAAAAAGTAACATTGACTAGTCTAAGCTACACATGTCAGTTTGTGCATTTAATGTCTCATGGCAAGCGAGTTCATTAGACTTAGGAACATACCACTAGGCACTTGAAAAAAACTGAGGAAGAATTTGGCTATGGTCTTTATTAAGGAACCATCCCACCGTTTTCCTGGAGTGTCTTCGGGAAACCATGGTAAACAGAATTCTGAATGGCCTGATCAGGATTCAAACCCGCATCCTCCCGAATGGGAGTCCAACATGTTACTGTTGCTCCACTTCTTTCGATCCCTGATTTATTAATGACGGGAGATATTTATACGTAAAGTCAATACTCCTTCATATTTTGATGCATGTCGCTAAGACTAGTCACAGTTACTTTGGTGAGTACTGATCAGGTGTGCTCTGGTACCCAGTTACTTGGGCTGCGTGGTTTGCTTACTGGAGACTAACACTGGTCAGGTTGGCTGTCAACTAGACACAGTCAGCTACAGTTAGCAATGCAATATGTCTGGGTACCACCTGCACCTGAGGTGGCTGCCTTGCTCCTGATGGAGGTGTACCTAGTGGTTGGGACTCTACCTTTCTGTACACCTGGTGCACAGAACGGGTGGCCGTCGAAAGTGTTGTGTGTGCTGACGTACAGATACCTGATGGGGATCTGTAGTCCTACACTATGGTTCGCACAGTTATTACACCCAGTTTGCTTGCTTGCTCCATCTAGAAGTAGAGTTCCTAGTATCGGACAGGATTTACCTCTAAACAAAGTTACTCTCAGGATAGGATTAAAAATGGTATTTATTATGAATAATAAACAGGTGGAGGTGACCTGCTTCTAGACCAAGTATCGAATGAATTCGACGGTTATGAAAACAAACTGTGACACAGTTACACTAACCTGGGGTGTCTAGAAGAGACCTAATAACGGGGTACCAGAAGGGCAGTGGTTGTAATTGCCACTTACCAGCAAGTAGTGTCGACTGTTGGTCCAGGAGGGTCAACAGCGGAAGTGTGGAGTGTAATTGAGCAGGCATCTGGTGTTGAAGACTTCGGGAGCTTCTGGACGAAGTGATTGAAGCTTCTGGTCATTGGTGGCGGCTGTTGAAGAACTGGAAACTCTTGGATAGGATCGTTAGGATCTATGGTCAGTAGACAGCCCCAGCATAGAAGTGTTAAGGCAAGCTACTGGAGAACACAACTCACATTTTTGGCCGCACACTTCCTTATATTCTGTGCTCGGCTGGCCCATGCCGAGGCTGGTGTGGGAGGCTTTACGTCGCAACACAGAGGGACTGTGGCGACACACTGTCTGCCAGGTGCATCGGGAAGACTGACGTGTTCCGCAGCCGCGTGGATACCATATTTGGTTCATGTGCTAGAACCGCCCACTAGAGTTAGAGCGATCCTGTGCACACTCGTGAATAACGTGCTGGGTTTGACCCTTCCTCGCGATACGTTGATACTACGAGTCGTGTGAGGAAGTTGGGTCTGGTCCATTAGGAAATACCTTGTGTCTGCAACAGTCCCTTCTGCGAGAAACAATCCTGTAGCCATCTATGGTTGAGGTTCCTGGTATAAGTAACACAGTAGGATGGGTCGTAGTCATGTTTGGTATATTTATGTAAGCGGCATGCATCAATTTGATGCTTGTTTATTTAACATTATGACCTAGGTAACACACAGGGCCTCTATTCACAACTGCCTAAGACTACTGCTTTCGTAGAAAATGTGCATACATAAAGCTTTGACTGCAGTGATATATCTCCAGGTGCATAAAAATTAGTCTTTACAGTACACAGCAGTGACAGCAATATTGTTCCAGGCACGTAGGCAATACCAATACTTCATGTCGGGATTGTCTCGGACTGTTGCCTGGAATACATTGTCGGATGTCATATCGTAGACTTCTTAATGCACTGTAATGGTTGTTACAATACGTAATACATGTTCTCTACTATTGTTGGTACTGTGGGTACAGCAGCTTACCATACACGCATGTTAGGCATATTGCCTAAGTACGAGGCACTGTATCGCTGCAGCGGACTCAAGCAGAATCTTCGTGTGCATTTTAAACGAAAATGGCAGTTGCAACAAGGGGACCATTTTTGTTTCATAGGTCATACTGCTTAATAAACTAACATCAAACATTCATAATTCCTGACGGAAACAAAATTACCGGCAATAAGAGGGTGGCCACCTCTGTTATTTTCACAACGGGGAGTATTATTATTATTATTATTATTATTATTATTATTATTATTAATATTATTAATAATAATTTGCTCTTAGGTTGAACATCCTGATAACATAAACAATATTCAACAAATTGCACTTTCATCTTGTTCATCTTGACGCATGCCTAGTTAAGTTTGAATGGCATGTTTGTCTGGGATTTTAACGCTACATCAATAGCGTGGTTTTAATTAGGCTTAACGTTGTTTGGCAAGGGGTGTTGGTTACTGACTTACACCGTCGTCCTGGGTGGCGCTGGTGATGCTGTGTTGGTCTCACTTAGTGGCGGCTGGCTCTCTCGACTCTGAAGCAGTGATTCCAGGCGGACAACTCTCTACTCCAGAAGTGTGGATTGGACCAGCCGTACCTAGCCTCTGTCTGATAAACTAACCCTCTCAACACTGGGTGGAACTCATTGCTGGTACGGCCTTTCCTTCGTAGGAGGTGGTAGTGCAGACCACTGTTTGCCAGCAATGTAAGCTTGGTATTGTTCCCTATGCATAAGGCCATGCCTCACCTTGTAAGACGTAGAGTAATGCGACTTAACAATTTACATAGTGCACCTTGAAAGAACTGTATTTATAGTATTTATCCAATAGCTGCTTGCTGGCACGAGCTCTCTAAAATTCTCCACTGATCCCTCATGCTTGGTGGGCTGATCAGAAACTAAGAGCAGTTTGGACCACTAATGCCTCTACTGGTTGTGCGTTCAGGCAAGGTTAAGCAGCAAGTCTCAGGCCATGGTCACTTCAGAACTAACTTAGTGCTCAAAGCTAGGAAATAACCCGGGCTTGTAGCCCCTCCTTGGATGGTGTTACTAGTGGTTGGGGTTGTGCTGTCTCTCCCCTCCAACACTGAATTAGTGCTCGGGTTACTGGAAAGAAACAGGTGGCCGTCTAATGTGTGTGTTTTTAGACTCACGGACTCCTGAAGGGGGTCTATAGTCAAGTCTAATTCGGTTAACTAACAATCTCCCGGTTCCTGTTGGCAGTGCATGTTGTATCGTGTTTCTAGCTGGTGAAACAGAAAAGTACTGTAAAGAAGAAAAAACTTAAGGATAGAGAACAATAGATGTTTATTGAGAACTCAATAAACATGTCATGTGACCCATGCTACCTCCTACCGAACAGTGGAGTGCTGAAGGTAACTGCGTTATCCAGGTGTGGGCGACCTGGTTCTAGGTTAAAAGGCAAGGAAGGAAGTTCTAGACAAATATAAAATGAATTACTGTTAAACTGTACTAAGTAAACGGGTGTCTAGAAGAGACAAAGTGAATTTAATAAGTATTAGCATGTTCGTTGGGTCGTCAAGATGGGAAGTAGCAGCTGGGGGCATACTTAAAGCTTCTAAGATCTCCGGAGGTCCCAGCACTGATCAGTGCTCTGGGATGTCACAAGAGAGGATGAAGAATGAACTCCCGAGCCCTGCTGCTCACGGACTTATATAGTGCTGAAGTCTAGGCTGACGCAGCAGGGTGCGGGGAAGGCGCATGACATCCTGCCGTGGCATGGTAGTTTAAAATCTCTTGTCAGCAGTAGTCAGCAATACTGTTTCGTTCATCTTTGGTAGAGCTTGGCCTTGCCCGGTGGCAAGAAAAGGGGGGAGGTGGCATTGCCGCTGGCTGCATAACCTTGTGGCCACATGCTTGGCTGCCTTGGAGATTTAAGCGGCCGAGAAAATGTGCAAAGTGTTGCGTGTACAACTGTCTCGTGGGTGGTTGATGTAGACAACTCTTACGTAGGTTGAAGTAAGGGTATACTTCACATAAAGAGCAATGAGTCGTAATCATAGTTGATTAGTTGTAGGAACGGCACGTGTCAATCTCGCCTGGTTTCTGATATTTTGCAAAAATACATTCCAAACTCTCTCTTTTCGGGGACTTATTTGTTTTTAATATTTAGTTTAGGTACAAAGTTTATGTGACACTTGATTTTGCTTAAGGAATCACCTCAAGTTTGTCGATCAAATTCAGCTCCATCCTGTATATTTGTCATACAATTACACTGTGTACTTAATTTTTTAATTTTCTAAAAATCTCCATCGTAATTTAGCAGACACTCGCCTGGCTACTAGGTCCCCCTTTCATTACACATGCAAGCAACTAGGTTTCCAGAAAATTTTGTGAACCTGGTGATGCTGGGTTGAACTACCAATTGCTCTGCTTTGAATTCCTTCCCCCACTTTGTGGTATTAGTTAAAACACTCTCCACACATTGGGGAGTTGCAACTTGATGTACCTTGCCACTTGGTTGGGGGTTGGCAGGTCGGATGATCCTGGCAGTAGGCTGCCAACTTCAGCCCAAGTTGTGGTGTGTTCTGACGGACCGTCTCATGCAGATTTTGGGGGACGATACGTACCGGGAGATAGGTATTACATCAAGATCTTGCATGTAGCTGCAATAGGGTACTTACATCTGTGCCCAAGATGGAAGAAAATAGCTTCAGGTAGGCAGGCACTGTAAAAAGTGTATATAAGGTTTCAGTTGCCATATTGATTGTGTTAATATACTAGGCATCTTGTATGACTGTTCAAACTTACATAGAGGCATTTGTACCTAGACTGAAGTCTGGGAAACTTCTCATACACCAGTGTTTTGGAAGTCAGTTTGTCACATTTAAATATTTCGGCCATGTTCGACAATGGAAAGAATACTTTTGAGGCAAGTAAATATTCTGTATTAGTAGCTAGATAGCAAAATTACCTTTGAATTTCAGGTTTACAAATGTGACAGATAGCCCAGAAATTTTGTTTAAGCAATTATTTATTACAGTGGGCCTGCAAGTATCATCCAAGTAATGTCCGGCATCAACAGCTCGATTGTGATTTTACACTGATATAAAATATAACAACAATTTTGGCATATTGCCTCAAGTTTGAAACTTTTATGTTATTTCTGTTAATTTACTTATAATAAACTCAAGCCAAAGTGTAAATGTGCTTCTACATAACTTTGAGAGTTTTGTTTTACTGCACACCTTTATTTTTTATTTAAACATTTAATCTAATTATTTTTTGAGAATTTTTTTTTTTTATATGGACACTGTTAATCATTGGGGCCTTCAGTTTATGTTCTGGTTACTTGTAAGGGTGAAAGACTAGGTTTGACATTAGCTGAAAGGGAAAAATCATTTTTAATCATCATTTTTTATAATGCATTATTAGTTGGGATTATGTGAGTGGCTCCCGTGCAACCCATATTTGATCAATTTATCATTACTGTCAGCAGCTCACCCCTACCCAAGGACACTGGGTGTGTTATACTTGCTTGTAGAATATTGCAAACCAGAATTGTATTAAGCCTTAATTATTTGAGCTTCTCTTTTAGGTATGTGCCAACCGGTATTGTCTTACATTTTAAGTAATTTATTAAGCTACTTGTTTTCAGATACCTGTGCTATGATTTGTTTGTTTACATTTTTTCCTGAAAGATTTTTGAATGGAAAAAGAGACAATTTTTTAAGTACATATATATTTGATTGTTACCAAGTTTCCACAATGTGTGCAACAAAAAAAGGTTAGGTATTAAAAAAATAATAATAAAGGTTGCATAACTTTGGTGAAATCTGAAAGCAACAGTGTTTGAATGCTAGTCCATATTTTTTGGATACTGGAGGATACGTGGGTCCAAATTTAAGTAGCTTTCATGTGCATAAATCTAACTGCATCCTGATAATCAGGGCTACAGTTGGCATAGAAGCTAGAGTACTTGCCTTACACCAATGCAAACAGAATTTGGTTCTGGGTCACTCCCATATATTCACATGTGGGAATCATGTTGGATGATACTCCTCGTCTGCATTTTTTTCTTGGGGATCTCAGGTTTCTCTGCCTTGTATTTCAGTACTGTTCCATATCCACTTTTTTTTTCACCCTCAAATCTCAAGACCTCGTTGTTAAGAGCTGCCTTTACCTCTCTACTCCTAAAAATCATTATTTGAATATACATACCTTTACATAATAACTGGGCTCAGTGAAGTGATCTAAATGCACTTGATCTAACATGTTTTTCCAGTAGGAATCTCGCCAACCCTTAATAATTTAATTGACTTCTAAAAACAACAATGAATAGATTGTGGTGATGTTGTCATCCACCCAGGTTATCTGAGAGCCTGTGTTTAGCCAAGTGGCTAGGTTGAACATTTACAGATGAACACAATTGCAAGTTGAAAATGCAACTGTTGTTCATTGCAGCATATAACAGTACAAGCCCAAAGTTTGGAGTCACGTTGCTGCCTTTTGCCATATGTATGGTACTTTCGTGGCTGTGAGGCAGTATTGGTCAGAGTTGTAGGCTGTGTAAAAGATGTGCTGCAATATCACAGGTTAAGGTCGGGTTACGATGAAAGACTTGTACATAACAAAATTAAATTAGGTATTCTATATTTCACTGTTCATTATCATTGTGTATGTAAACAGTCCTTATGTACACTGTAACCATGAACCATGCCGTAAAGAATGCCTACGTTCATACCAATACATTTATGTTCTTTATGTACAAGTTTTTATCATAAACCGACCTTTACAACTTTGTGCCCTGTTCTTTCCATCTCGCTAAGGTAAAACATTGTCTTTTTGAGGACATGTTTATTTAATGCTTCCTTAGCATGATTTCAACAAATGTTTAAACCAACTTTCCAGGGTTCAGATATAAATAAACCATTTATCTGTACATGTAGCACATTTAAAGTTTGGTGCCCTGAGCAAGGTTGTAAGTGAGAGTTCGTGCTTGTTCATTGTAGCCTGCGGTTAGCTGTACCTTCCCAACACACGGAGGAGCAGCTGCTCAAGTTGGACGAACAGGGTCTGACCACCCACTACAAGGTGGGCGTGATGTACTGCCGTGCAGGGCAGAGCACGGAGGAGGAGATGTACAACAACGAAGATGCTGGGCCAGCTTTCCACGAGTTCCTGGACATGCTGGGGCAACGCGTACGCCTCAAAGGATTCCACAATTACAAGGCTGGCCTTGACAACAAGAGTGGGTTTCAAAAACTTTTTGTTAATGGGAGGTTGTGTTTCAGCTCTTGACACCTTCAGTCTGTACCTATTCAAGAGTAGATATTCAGCAATGAATGTCACTGTCCAAATGTTAAGTATGGCATGCAGTGACTTTGGCATAGTATTATGTAATTTTATAATTTTTGAAGTAGAGGTTGGTGATTGTTCACTATTAGGCCATGAGTAGGCAATGCTTTAGTTAGCATGTTTGGTACCATTAAGCATGGTGACACCAATCAATGAAAACATTTTTTTTTCACTGCAATTTTACAAAACTAAATGTACGACAAGGCAAGGTTACATCATCACACATGCCCTGCTTTCTTTCTGTCTTTCCTATTACTGCTTTTCAACTGTTGAGAACAAAATGGGAGATCATTCCCTTGCGATGCTGTCAGCTTGTCAACACACTGTGGGTAACAGTGCAATTATTAAATCTACAGCTTCTAGTGTGCAACATCTCAACAGTTGGTAGGGAAGTTATGGGTTTGATTGCCACAATTGTTACTGTACTGTTAAAAGAAAATGTTTGCTACATGTATCATTGAACATCGCCTAGGATATCTACTACTCTAGCAGTACTGTTTTATATATCACACATTTTATATATTATTCCTCTCTCCAAGTGAGGAAGTGAATGGATATTTGGGGACCATATGGGCTGCCAAGGTCAAGCAAATCTCGAAGTTTGAATCTAATTCCGAAGTGGTTTACTTGTGGTAGCGGGAGTTGGCAGAGGCTGAACATCATAAGCTAATTTCAAAGACTCTGATACACCTCGCTGCATTGTTTGCTAATTTAGAAGACTCCCTCACATGCCCAACTGGTCTGTTTGTGACACTGTAGAGGTGTGTGCATCCTAACTCCAGACTGTGGTAAGAGCATAAGTGCGTATTTTCTACGATGATGTCATTGCCCAAGATGCTGACCACATCAGTCACCATTGTAGACCTTCGAACTAGTAAGCAAAGATAGAAAGGTAATCCCCTTGGCCTACATCAGAACTCCTGAAGCTACCACATTAGCCCTTGTGGCAAAAAAAATGGGAGTAGTGGTGTTCCACAGATGATTTATAATTCCCAGGGTAAGCATAAACTGATGCGTGCGAGTACACCATATACAAAATGGCTAGCTTGTGAATTAGCAGTCCACATCAGGTTTAAATACAGATTATTTACTGTGACGTAGATACAAAATATACATAACATAATAATATTTTTCTGCTGTAGGAACAGTATTGCATAATAGAAAGTAAATACACACATCATTTCACCCCAAATAAGTATTTGTCTGCAATACTCAGACATTTCTAAGGGTTTCATTTTAAACCTTATTAGCTGGTGGGCCCTCTTTTCTTCTTTACGATTTCCTGTGATGTTTGTAAAAATCATGGGATTGATTTTACTGAGTTTTTGGTTGTTTCTGCTGATATAGTCTTCCATTCTTCTACTAATGCCTTCTTAAAATCATTTTTCTTTGAAGTGATATGCATTCGTATTCTTTCTTTTAAAATCTGCCACAAATTCTCGATGGGCTTTTTATATCCGGCGACTGCAGGCATTGCCATCCAGTGTGGCGTGTTGTATAGTAACCACAGTTTTGTGTTTAGAGTTTTAAGTTTAGGATCATTATTTGGGTGAAGACGTAGTCTCCAGTAAAGCCCGTATTGCTGACGGTGTGATTTCAGAATTTTAAAGTAGAGTTGTTGGTTCATTGCGCCACTGATGAAACTCAACTTGCCTACACCACTAGCACTAGTACACCCCAAACAAATACGGAACCAAACCATATTTCATTGTATCTGTGAGAATGTTTGTGTCCAGTTCACAGTTTGTTCTCCACCAAACTATTACTTGCCATATTACTTGGAAAGGTTGAATGTAATTTCATTGGTAAATACGACCTTCCTCCAGTATTCATAACTATTGTTCTCTTGTTCTCTAGCATAGATAAGTCACTTTTGCCTGTTCATCTGGATGATATAGGGTTTTATTTTGGCTTTTCGTCTATTATATCCAACTTCATGAAGCACATTTTGTATTGTTTGTGCCATGACATGGTTTCATAATTCCCGTTCAACATCAGTTGTAATCTTTGAAGCTCTCAGTTTCAGATATACTTTAATTTACCGGACTATGTTACGTTTGCTTTGCATTAGACTAGACAGGAGACCACTTCTTGTTTTGTTGTGATATGTTCTAGTTTCATGAAACTTGTGATGTTTATCTTACCTGTACTGCTGGGTGTGTTTATAATTCCCACTATATCTTTCAAGAATTTTTGCATTTGGAATCTCCTTAGTGAAATTTTCCTTTCTTCATATTTTACCCTAGTTTTTCTTCCCATTTCAGATCAAGGCTGCCATAAAATGTTTCACTGATGAAAACAAGCTGCTTTCTTCCCTTGTACATCTCATAAAAGATACCTGCTGAAAGCAAGACATGGCACTATGCTGCCTAGACGAATACATTTTGATGTCGAAAGTCGACATGCCTTACAAAGTTCCTGCTCTGATTGTAAACAACACAACATATTAGCAAATGCTAATATTATTTTAGAATAATAACGTATCAAACAGCCTCGAACAACTCATAGTGGCAGTTGGTTCTGACGCATGACACTTTTTAACAATGATTTTTAGAAAACTTCAGCTCCGTCCTATGCATAGCTGACGCATGGCACTTATTTTAACAATGGTGATTAGACAACATCAGCTCCATCCTACGCAAAGCTTTGCTTGAGAGTTTTGAAATTAGCATTACCGTTTATCCTGACTTGTGATGAGATTGTTTTATCTACTGTGTAGATTGTTTTATTCACCGGCCGTCCAAAACTATGCGCAGAGGCAATGAGTTCTCGTATCCACCGCTAGATAGCACTACTAGTAGGATTTAGTTTCTTTGCTTACTATCCTCCAGCTGGCCGGTGACATAACTTTGTTGGCAATCCATGCTTTCATTATCCCCCCACTTAGCGACCACCTCTCGACCTCGACGCCAGCCAATAAGCATTGGGCAGTGGCCTGAAGGAGTATAAAATTAGGAACAGTTTTCGAATCCTGCACCAGCTCTCTTAACCCCACCACGCTAGCTGCCAAGGAAGGAATAAACTGCCCCGGTCTTCAGTCTTCCAGCACTCGTTGCTTGGAACTGTTAGCCTAGCTAAGCCCTTACTACGAGTATGTGGACCACTCGACCACCACGTTAGACAGTTGTCTCTCTTTGCGATGAACCCTGCTAACCAATCCTTATTCTGCACGGACGTGCCGGAACCAAAGAATTCCTTCCTTACAGTCCTTTTCAGGACACTTCCTGTTTTACCCCAGTTTAGTAATCCCAGTGCCATGTCAGTATTTTAGCGTCACGTCGCCACACAGGAATCCTCAGGCAACAATGGAAAGGGAAATTGCATAGTGATTCACTCAGCGCTACACACCTTTTAACCCAGCTATTTCACGCCGGACACCTCTGCAGGTCCTTAAACGTGCTTTTAGTTTCCCAACAATAGCTCATGCCAGTGCAGGAGTTGCGGTACGTCATCACGTGTATTTCCCTTTGAACAGAAATAAACATGTGCCAGCTCAATCCTTGGGTATCGCATTCCTGTAGACTTAGCACCGTGCTCCCAGTCGACTCCTCACAGGAAGGGAACACAGGTGATCCCGGGAAGGTTACTCATACGAGCTAAAACCCAAAGTTTATACCCACAAGCACCTAGAACGGCCGTCCTATCTGTCTACAGAGTAGATAGAATGGAGGAGCTACATAGGTACACTGAATCTGGTCTAGCTTGTCGGTTCTGTGTTTGTTTGTGTTTTTACTGCACATCCGTGCCAGGAAAGACAGGTGTCTCCTGAGTTGAGAAGATCAGCCAGGGCAACACCCACGTGTGTCACCCGAGATAGTGCGACCTTACGTCCAGTGCGTACTGCGCATCCATGCCAGGTAATGGCACGGTGAGGGTATTTGTGTGTCCTGATGACCTGCTCCAAACGACTGGGTCTGAAGGGGAGAGTGAAGCAGACATACTTGCCTCTGGCCGTCTGCACAAGCTATCCCCTGCTCTTGTCGCATCCATAGTCAAACTCAACCCCAGGGAACAGGCTTAAGTCTTGAGGCACCTGAGATACCGGACGAGTACTCGTGGTGGGTAGAAGGCAACCCCAGCCAGCCAGATCGACCACCCATGCATACTTGGTCCCAGCTGTCCTTCACTCTGCATCTCGGCCTGTACCTCAACCCAGGCCTGCAGCACCTTCACCAACTTCCTCACAACCGATTGTTGCTCCCAAACCCACCGAGCTCCATCGTCAGGTATTACCAGTAAAAGGCAGTTGACTCAAATGCAAGATTGTGTTATCCAAACCCTGCTTGAAAGCAACCATTTCAGTCCTGTATAATGGATGAGCACCAGCATATAGGAGTGCCTAGTGTAGCACCGAGACAAAAAGGACCACGCCTCCAAGACATGTAAGGTTTTACTCCCGAATACATCACGCGTCAGTTTTTTGTTTTGCATATAGGTAGTGTATACAATAATGTAATGTGACTAGGTAATCAAATACTTTTTTTGAGCCACTCTATGTACGTCTTGCTAGTGACATCTTTGGTACGACTCCTTAATTAATTATCTGTCTTCTTCGTGTCATCTTTTTGCTGTTTAGCTGCCAAGCATGTTTCTTGGCTAGCAGTGTTTTGGGACCTAGTTCTTAGATCTTTCTTTAATTAGTGATGATTGTATAGTTAAAAACAGGGAAACTTAAGATAAAACAATTAGTTACTTATTGTAAAATTGTTTTCTGATTTTATTGCAACTTCATGTGGTTACTGTATTTGTAGAACTATTTGGCCGTGCACCATACTTAGGTCCAATGTTAAATACAAACAAATACACAGAACCAATATTTTCCATTGTAACATTTTTATTCAATGCCAAAGCCAACTTATTCCATAGCAAAACAGATTCATTAAAATTTACAATGTATTTGATAAATATGAAGAGTAGCAAAATTCTTTACAGGTACTGTGAACTTGACATCAGTGAGTTCTCATATATTAACCGTAAAACGTACAATAGCTTGACCAGCTGTAATTACTTATGCCTCAGCAAAAACTCATTTAAACAGTTCACTTAAAAATCTCAAGTGGCTTTTAAAATTTCTTTGGTAATTTTAGGCTACACTCGCGATTCACGTGCATAATATTACAACATTTAAAGACAAACATTATACTGTACCCAGAAAGAAATGGGCATGAACAAACCACTTACTCGTTCAGCTCAATCTGGCGGAAATAATCTCTAAAATTAATATTCACTTTCAGTGAATTATACATAATTCTCAGCATTAAGGCTAATGTAAGCCAGCAATAATTTTCAACCATGCAATCTAAAAAAAGTGTAGCAATTTTGAACATATGAAATTAATTACGTAAAAATTTTGGCATGTTACAATAAGAGACCCTCAGGTCAGCAGGGCTAACATAAACTTAGATAAAAAGGTCAATAAATTCCAAACTACGCAAATGTTTACTCTAGCCTTACCTTGAACTAAGGCTGAATGTTGGAAAACTATCCCATACAGCTTGACAAATCCCACTAAAACTTTCACTTGCTGACTAGAAGTTAATGAATATTTGCTAAAATGCTGGCTAAACTTGATCCCAATAGACTTTACCAATGCGAACGTGCGTCGCAGTGCAATGACCCAGTAAAGGATGCACGTCATAAAAAAATACACATTAAAATTGATTTCAATAAAATACTCAATACTTGCACGGTTCACCCCATGCAAAATGTAAAAAATACCAAAATTCATTTATATATATTGGGGTCACCAAAGTGTAGTGCAATAAAATTTAAGGGACGATGACAATTTAAAATGTTAAAAATGCACATTTCTTCATGCGCAGAGCATGGACAGCCGACACATCATCAACAGATCACTGGGCCAAGTAAATGGGATAGTGGCAACCAAACTATGTAACTCTTTATGCAAAAAAATTCAATACATAACTGTTTCATCGCTACCTTTCAATTTCGAATGTGCCAGGCAAAAATACCACTCAAGCAATCCTATGAACATAGCCACAAACCATAATAACTATAGGCACTCAAAAACTGCAAAGCATTAACAAACAACTAGGGCCCAAAAAATATTTAGAACGAACTGTCCAAACTCACCGCCAAGTATTGCCATCTCAGTTACATATTACACTAAATACACAATACCACAAAACCTCGTGTTACCCAGGATTACTAAGGGTCTTAACGATATTACTTTTTTCAGCTCGTTGCTCAGCTGATGGTATTAATCCTGGCTCTCATCACTGTCAATTAGCAAGACGATGTTGACGAGGCCTGCGCTGTGATAGGAGTGACAATCAGGGCGGTCAAGACATTGTGCACAAGGCATAACTGACCCCCTCTCCGTAATTCTAGTGACTTGGGAGAAAGGGATAAGATGGAGAGGGGAGGCACAATAAACTAGGAAGGGGAACCGAGGTGGCCAAGGAAGACTACACTGGGAGCTAGTGTCTGTGGCGGCGGTGGGAACTACCAAAAAGATTGCAGCGCTACTGCGGCCTTTGAATTAATTTTAACTACAAGTGCTGAGTTGTGTTGCCGCACCAGTTGCACGTCCTTCCTTTCATGTTACATTTTAAATTAAAGATGAATCATAATTAATATAAATTATGTTGCACAATAGTGATAATTCTCAATTATAATAAAAATTAAAAATAATATAACATGTGAGAAGTGTATTTTTGAATGTTAAGTTTATTAGGACTATGCATATACAAGTTGTTTTAAGGGAAAACCGACAGTTCTTAAGAGGTGATAGTATGGACCATTCTGAAGGGAAAACATCAATAAGTATATGCTCTATTCGCAATGGTGTCAGTGCTACAGATGTGTGACTTTCACTGCGTCTTTCTTAGTGAACATGTGTTGCGGTATCATTGATATCCAACTCATTGGTCCAGTTATTGTAGATAACTGTCTTAACAGAGAATCTTTTGCCGGAGTACGTGGAGGACGTTTCATTGACAGCAAGGGCTGGAATGTACTTGCAACAGTATGGAGATCCTGTATATTCCACACAACCAGTTGTACAGAACCTCAATGAAACCTATCCTGGCCGTTGGATTGGTCACAGCAGTGCTGTTGCTTGGCCACCGTGGTCACGCAACCTTAGTCCACTAGATTATTGTTTGTTAGGCTGATTGAAGACCAACGCCTACAGGCAAAAAACACAAACAAAGGAGGAATGGCTTGCTCTCGTGTTAAATGCTTGTGTGCATGTTAAAGAAAATGTGGACACCACCTCCGATTAACAACACAGCACCTGACTACATGAGTTAAAGTTGGCGGTGGCATTTTGAGCATATGTTGTAAAGGGAAATTACACAATAAAACTCACCATGAAACAATCTATTCATTTACTGTCACTTGTACCATTCTTATTCCTGTCAGTTTCACATAGCTGTATCTCGGACACCTCTGCAAATAGAGCGTATGTTTATTTGTGTTTTCCTTTCAGATTGGTCTATACTATCTCCTCTTAACATATGTCCATTTTCCCCTGAAACATTCTGTATAATAAGCAAATTAATTTTATACAGTATTTTACTTTGGAAAAGCTTGGGAGTTAAGTTGTTAATTGCTATCTTTAGTTATTATCGTTAGTGTTAATAGTTTAATATGATGCACAACCTGGGTCAGTAGGGTGCTAAGCCTCTCCCCACTCCAGAGCCAGGAAGTTGTTTATTTTTTTTATGGGGTTGTTTAACGACTGTGCCATATCGCCAGTAACTCTATTGGCTTGACTGTCATCCCATGGAGGTATTAGAGGGCAGCGGGGCAAGTAGTAACACAGGTTGGGGTGAAAGCAGTTGCAGTGTTCGCATGCTTAGCAGATGGTAGATGCCCGGGGAATGCCAACTGGTAGTTACGGTGGCTAGAGCAGATAGGGTGGGGTCTGAGTGGTGCTTGAACAGTTGGTGGCAAGGATGATGCTGGCCTCTGTACATGGTCCATGACAGTGTGTGCCCGGTGGAAGTGGTGTTGGTGGTACCAGACCATTAGCTAGTAGTAGTTTCCTCACGCAAGTGAGTGTCAACCTTGTGACAGTTGGCTCTCTGTTCCACATATCATAAAGCTTGAGCAGTGGCTATCTTCTCAGCCTGTATCCTCCCTTTGCATAGTGAGGCATATGGCAAGGTAATAACTTAGAAGTAGGTAAACACTGATACGTAGACACAGTCTCGGGGAGAAGCAGCCCAATATTATAGTAGCCAGACACTCAGTGTAGTCGGATCATGTTTCCGACGGGGGGCGGGGGGGGGGGGGTGGGGGGGGGGTACGGGTGCCCTTTGGAGTGGTGGGATGCCTCGCTATTCCTATTTTCCGGAGAGCCCATAGAAGTGGTTTTATCACTAGTAACCAAGGCTCCTTTGAGTAGGTCTCCTAGTGACAGTTGCTCTCTGCCCAAATGATGCTCAGAGAATCTGCATGATCGCTAGTAACCAGACATCATTATCGATGTAGAGAGTGGATCCTGGTGTGGTTAGTGTTAGCCTTTAGGGCTTTGGAAACTCTGATCTCGCCTGAGCCGGAGATGACGGTAGATCACTGGGTAGGATGCATGTGAAGAGAATGGCGGAGACTGAGGTATGGTTTGTTTGGATTTATTCAAAATAAATTACATGTTAGTCCCAATGTGTGTCCAGGATGCCTGAACGTGGGGTAACCTGAATGCCAAGAAGATCCGTGACTGTGCTGGAATGGCAAGGTGAGTGTGACTGCAGAGAGCAAAGCTTTAGGCGCTGGGCATGGTTGTTCCAGCAAGGTGGTATGGACTCCCTAGTCTTACACTGGGAGGAGGCATCTCGAGAAAGATGGGCTAGTTCATAAATTATGGTGGTCAGTTTTGCAGGAAAGTCTTGAAGATGATTAGTTATGCTGGATGAGGTGAGCAGGTAAATTTGCTAGGCAGACGAAAATGAACTGCGTGAGGGGCCTGTGATAACTATTTATACCTGTTTGGCCAGGGATGAATAGGGGAGGTAGAGCAATGGAGGAGAGTGAGCTTGTTGCTTTGTCGCCTTGTGCACAAGTGGGATGTGCATTTATTACCCTGAGCTAGAAGGCCGCTTCAGAAAGCTGCCAATGAAACCTGAACGACCGTGTTACCAAATTCACATCTTATTGGCTTCTGGGAATGATAGCCAAGGAAGACTTGCAGCCGATAGCATATGGTATATTTAATTCCAGCTGTGATTATTGCCACAGGTGGAGAGTTGTTTTCCATCACACTGTGCTGTGTCTGTGCAAATGTCAGGTTGTCATATTTAATCGGCCCCCAGCTTTACTGAGGTAAAAGTGGAGGCAAACCTATTTCAGGCAGCAGTTTTTATTATGTGTTTTCCTCTGTACCCCATAATTTCATTGCCAATGGAGTAATAGGAGGTTAACATAATCTATTCTAATGGCAATTATGAGGTGATACTATACACAATGATAAGGGACAAGATTTTGACGTGTGTCGCTTAGACTTAGTCAATGTAACTTTGGTGTGCACTAGGCCAGACACACTCTGGTTAATAATTATTTGCTCTGAGTGGACTTTCTGCTAGAGGTTAATACTGATCGGGTTAGTCTACGACTTGGTGCAAAATCAGCTGTGGGTGGTACCACAATATGTGTGACACTAATCTTATCCCATTGAGGTAGGGCTGACTTACCAGAGTACTCAGTTACCTGTTTCTTGGGCTCTGGTGCGGATGCAGGTTGACTGAGGCCAGCAGTTTCCTTGGTAGTGTTGGGTGACGAGTTTCCTTATAGAGAGGTATGGTACTTTTACTTCACTCCAGCTGCACTGCTTCCAAAGTAATTGTTGGAAATGCCCAACCTGGTGTCACTCCCAGTGACCAGGGCACGAGCTGCTGGATGACACACTATGCCATACCTAGTATGTGTAGGGAAGAAAACAAGGATGCTATCTGAAGAGGAAGGCTTCTCCAGGTGTCGGGTGGCTTCAGCTCGTTCCCTTGAGGTGCCTCTGCCAAGTGCAGAGGAGTTATTAGTACATACTTGCTTAGCAGCAAGAAACTTCGCCTTTTGCTCCTCCCTTCGAGCTCTGTCCCTTTTCCCTTTCCCCAAATGGCATAGAGGCAGAAGTAACACTTACTCCTAGGTTGGCGCAAGCAATTGATGGTACCCTAAGTAAGTGTAAAGCCCAACAGCAGTTGACTGTGCGAACCCTGTGCTCTAATCAGTTCTGCACCTTGGCTTACAAACCTGGAGTGGTGGGTCGTGTGGGCCGTCTTCCTACTACTGTTGGGTTGTGGTCCAGCAACAGTCTGGCCTCCAGTCCCAGGCAAATACCCCTGCCAGCACCAGCGGCACTCCGGCAGCAATGAAACCTGAGGTGGCTGTCCTGCTCCTGTTGGATAAGTACCTAGTGGTTGTGACTCTACCTTTCTTTACACCGCAGTGCATAAAACGGGTGGCCATCGAAAGTGGTGTGTGTTTCCGACATACAGTCCTGAAGGGGATCTGCAGTCCTACACTATGGTTCGTACTATTAAAAAACCCGGTCTCCTGCTTGCTCCATACAAGGGTTGAGTTCTTAGCAGTCAGAAAGGATTTATCTGTACAATAGATTTACTCTCAGGATAGGAATAAATTGAATTTACTACTAATAATAAATACTGGTGACACGTACTCTCTTACTACTACTGCTCATAGGCTATCCAAGATATAACTGACTTTGACACTGCTATGAAAAAAAACTCAGATGCAGTTACTCTACCCTGGGGTTGTCGAGACGAGATTTTTTTCAAAAGGTGCTACTACCAAAAGGGTAGTGGGTGTAGTTGCCACTCACCAGCAAGTGGTGGTGGCTTGTTGAACCAGGAGGATCAACAGCGGAAGTGTGGAGTGAAGTTTTACAGGCTTCTGGTGTTGAAGAGCTTCTGGAAGCTGTTGGTGGTAGAAGCCTCTGGTCGTTGGTGGCGGCAATTGAAGATCTAGAAGACCTGGTAGGCAGTAGAGAATTCCAGCACAGAAGTGTTGAGGTGAGCTACTGGAGATGATCACTGGCGTCTTCGGCTGCACATGGCCTTATACAGTGCGCTAGGCCGGCCCATGCTGGGGCTGGAGTGGGAAGTGTGACGTCCCTCTGCTACGCCCCTCTGTGATGCCTGCCTGGAGCGAGCAGGGTTAGAGAAATCCACACTTGCGCTCTGCTATATGACCTTGGGCACTCTGCCCTCTTCCGTAAGCTTCACTGGTGTGGCGACACTGTCAGGTGCACTGGGGAGGCTGATGGTTATTGCGGCCACTTGGAAACAATGCTTATTTCACATGCTAGAACTACCCACTAGGCTGGAAGCGATTCCTTTGCACTCATGAATAATGAATTGGGTTAAACCCTTACTCGGGATACATAGATACTACACGAGTAGTGTGAGAAAGTTGTGTCTGGAACATCAGGAAATACCACGTGTCTGTTACTCTCCCTCCATGGGAAACATTCCTGTAGTCATCTATGGTTGTGGTTCCTGGTTTAGTATAACCTGTTAGGATGAGTCAGTTGTTTCGTCAAACTCATAAGGGGCGTGCCTCAATTTTATGGTTTTATTTTTGCCTTAGTTCCATTTCAATAATTTAAGATTTGTGTGTATTTGTTTTAATTCTTTTAAATACACTATAAAGTTAACAAAAATGCATATTTAAATATGTATTAATGTCAAATTTTTGATAGTAGCATTTAATTAACTATGTAATCAAGAATAAGCCTTTTACTTAAAATAAAATAATAAAGACATGTAATCACATTTAAAGTTTTAAAATATTTTTTGGTACAAACATAATGTTTCTGGACAAGGTGTATTCCCTATGGTACAGTATTTCACAGAAATACATACTATTTAGAATGTACAGTAATTTGTTAATAGAAATAATGAAAGGTTTACTAATAAAATATACTACTTTTGCTCAAGTTTTATTCCATACCTTAACTTAAATTTTGGTGTTATGTGGTGCTTTAACTTACATTTCTGTGTTATGTGGTGCATTAACATACATTTCTGTGTTATTTTGGTTCTATTGCTGTTAATCATATAATCATGTCTGTAACTATGATTTATCACTGTATTTTGGTAATGGATAGTGTTAAATTCTGTTCATGTGATGAAAGTGGAAAATTTTTACATTACTTGCTACATTGAGAAATAATATGTGTTTCAGCTGATTCGACTGGCTTGTATTCCGTGTATGCACAGTATCACCACTGTGAAGTTATGTTCCATGTGTCTACTTTGTTACCCTTCACCCCCAACAACAGACAACAGGTGAGGCCTTAGTAATATTCTACTATAGTGGTTTGTAAAGTAGTGCATATGCAACATATGAATGTAGTATTATTGGTGAATAACAGCATGATTTACATGATGTTATTGAAACAAGTTTAACGAAACTGTCTAACAATCACTAATTGGGTGAAATTTGTCGATTTTGTCATGTATGCATATGTTGTGCGCATGTCAGTACATAAATTTTGCTATGCAGTTTTAAGTAAAATGCAATAGAACTAACAATATAATTAATTTTATTCAATATTCTTGTAACATTTTAAGTCTAGAACTTAGATTTAGTGACAATACAATACATTCAGTTAAAGTGTTACACACACATGCATGCACATGCATGTGTACATGCACACACATGCACATGCACCTGTGTGTGTACACTTATATATGTTGATGCGTGTCCTACTTTCGGATTAATTAATGGAGCACTGTTGCCCTCCTGATTCATCTGGTAACCCTCCCGTGGGGTGTGTTTGCTTGTCTTAGCCTGATGGGTCGTGGTAAGCAAAGTTGGGTGCCGCATAGCGGGAGGATCCCGTCCGAGGGATGGAGAATTAAACCCCAGAGTGAGCTATACCGTGAGGGTCTCCTGGCCGGGGAGTACATTCCTTCTTACTACTAAGGCTGCCAAGATGCGGGACGCCAGTAGTCCCGCGTGAAGAGAAAAAAAAGGGGGTTAACGAAAGTGCCATTTAATCACTGAGTGTGGGTGATTCTAGTGAAGGAGAAGAGGTTACGCGTATGTCGTGTTGGTTGTCGGGGGGGGGGGGGGGGGGGGGACGTAGTTCGGAAGAGGAGCAATTACTGGGGTCTTAGGAGTAGCTTTTGCAGGTAGTCTATCTCAAATGATTTTCTCTGAAGCTAATCGAACTATACACACCTTTTGCTCAATTTTACTTTCAGCTGGTTTAGGCGGTGTTACAGTTACTGTAGGTGGAGGGGTTTCCGGTTGGACGTTGTTCTCGTGTTGCGGAACTAACCATGGCCAGGTGCCTTGGTACGTGTCAAACTCCGATTTGTGGTTGAATGGAATAAATGGTGAAATGGGTCGAGGTCTCAACTCTCTTTCCATCGGAGTGGACGTGTCCTCACACTCAGTTCCTGTCTCTGCCTTTCAGTTAGCAATTTCACTCAATGTTCCTGCCATCAAAGGCGACTCTGCTTTCCACCTCGTTTACTGAGCATTAGATTTAAAGATTACTCACAATAAACAAAAGCACAATAAATGATGAACGGGGAACTAATGTTAAAATGAAGGTAGTCAAAGGCTTCAATTAGATATAATATTTATTATTACGTAATTGGAAATTGAAAATCACTGATTAATACAGACTAGCTAAAAGAAAATGAAATACATTATGGAATATAGGGTAGGTGAAGGTAAGCAGAGTAAAATGAATTCTTAAAATGTATGTAGTTGACACTCTTTACAGCATTACCATGAGAAAGGGGAATTATCCAGAAGGGTTAAATTTGTTGCATAGACCTGCTACCGTGGAGTCAAAAAATGACTATGGTGAAGGGGTGCAGGAGGTGGACATTGTGGATTACCTCTGGAGAGAGTGCCGTTCTTTACTGTCGCCTGGTGTGGACGAGCCTCCGCAAGTTGCTGGGTGGCGCAGCCTTTACAAGTCACCGGGAGGTGATGCCTTAGCAAGCTGCTGGAAGAATGCGGCCCTCGCAGGCTACTGGAAGCATTTACAAGCTGTGGGTTGGTGCTGCCTTCTCAAGCTGCTGGAGCAGTTGAAGCCATGTTGCAGACTGCAGGACAGGAGGGAGGTCTTCGCAGACCAAGGAGTGCTCACTGACCTACGCGGCCGGCGAGCCAGGCATCTCTGGCGAGAGGCATGCTTGCACCTCCTTATACTATAGTCAAATACCCCTTGGATCAACGATCTTCCGGGGGTACGAGGTAGCGTAGCCTTTTATTGCAGGGGTTGGTTTATCAGAGTTGCAGCGGCGCTGCTCATTTCTTATCTCCCTGCATGGAGGTGACGACTGGATGTGACGTCACAGGGAAGGAGAGGTGCTCTGACCCTGCGGTAACACTGGAACTTCTTCCTCAGATAATTTCAGGGTAGTGGTCCGTCAAATAAAATCTTATTTATTCAAAAGAGTGGCGATCACATGCACCGGGTTCTGGGTGGGCCGTACAGTTATTATTCGTGTTAATCATCTTTATGTCCAAGGCTGTCAAACGCGTGGTGTCCCTTTGATCGGTATGTGAAAGTACTCTACCACTGTTCATGACTTGCCCCGAGCTCTTGTCTGCTTGTTGATGGGGTGAAGTCGCCTGTAAAGAGCCCCGGTCATACAAGAGACTTTTGGTTCTGTGCTAGGTCAGTCACACTTACACTAGGAACTCAGTTCCCCGTCTTCCCACGACCAGTGTCTGCCTCGTGGGCTGTCTGCTGGGGACGAAGTCGGGTATAGTTGGCTGAGCAATATGCCTCACAGTGACACTGGCTCTCTGGGGCAAAGTGGACGTACCAGAGCTGGGTTGGGATGTTCTTGGAAGATGCAGAAGTCGTGCTGCAGGCGGAGCGTGTGGAGCCCTGGATCCCGTAGTCTTGTGGTGGGGGTGGAGCTGCTACAGTTCTCAGATGTTGGTGGTTCCAGTCGGTTCCAGCCCAGCTGCCGAAGTGTGGGTTTGCCCGCTCGAGCCTGGTGTTGCTCCTGGTGACCAGGGTCCAGATGTACTTCGTAGCCGGTTCTGATTGGGGCGGAGTGAAATAGGTAACTCCCGATGGGAGATGCTGGTCTCCCCACATGACGAGTGGCTTGTGCCTGCCCCCGAAGAATGTCGACTCCCGGCGCAATGAGATTTGCCGCGCAGACCTGCTTGCGGACACTGAACTCTGCCTTCTTTTCCACTCTCTGAGCTCCGTGCCAGCTGTTGAATGGCATAGACGTATAACACACAAGATTTCCTGAAAGTGGCAAGCAATAGACGTATCCCTAACATAGGTGTGGGTCGTAAACCGCCTTCCTGCCAATGCCGGGTGTAGTCCACAAATGTATGGCCTCCAATCCCAAGCAGATACATCTGCCAGCACCTTAACTAGGCGCTCCTGTTAGCGATACAACTTGAGGTGGCTGTCCCGCCTCTGGGGTGTGTCCTAGTGGTGGGGAGGGGCTCTACCTTTCTGTGCACCGAGGTGTACAGAATGAGTGGCTTTCGAAAGATGAGATGCATGTGTCGACAGACAGGCCTCTGAAGGGGGTCTGATGTCCTACTCTAGGTTTGTAATAACACTTGGTCTCTTGCTTGCCATTTTTGGTCGAATACTGGTGACAGATAGGTTATACCTCTAGAACAAAGAACTCTCGGATACGTTAAGATTAAGTATTTATTGCAGTAATAAATACTTAGGTGACTCGTATGTGCTACCAATATGTCTATGCTGCGGAAATAAATAAACTACGCAGATTATGGGTGAAGGCGACCCGCACCTAAGTCTATTTAAGATGCAAGGGAAAGATAACTTAACTGACATAACTAATACTATCATGGGTGCCTAGAAGAGGCCCTAACTTTAACAAGGGAGCCGCTACTAGAAAGTAGTAGCGGCTGAAGACCCAGGAGAATCGACAACTAAGTGTTAAGTCGATGGTGACGGCGATTACCAGGAGGTGTTGCAAGAGACAGAATGTTATTACAAACCTAGAGTAGGACATCAGACCCCCTTCAGGGGCCTGTCTGTCGACACACTTATCTCATCTTTCGATGGCCACCCATTCTGTACACCTTGGAGCACAGAAAGGTAGAGCCCCCACCACTAGGGGACATCCCAGAGTCGGGTCAGTCACCTCCTGGTAGGTGGTGGCAGCAGCCACTGAAGAACTGGAAGTTCTTTGAGAGGACCATGAGGGCCTAAGACAGTAAAGAGCCCCAGCCCAAGAAGTGTAGAGGCAAGCTACTGGAGACGATAACTCCCGACCTCGGCCGAGCACGGCCTTATATGCGGCTCACTCTGGAGTGTGCTTCAGGCCGGGGTGGGAGGCGTGATGTACCCCTGTGACATCTGTCTGGAGTAAGCGGAGTAGGAGAATTACCCTTGTATGCTCGGAATATGGCCTCGGACGCTCAGCCATCTTTGGCGGTGTGGCGACACACTGTCTGCTGGGTGCGTCAGAGAGGCTGACGTGTTGTGCAGCCTATCAAATACCTTTTGTTTTACGTGTGTACAAGGTGCATTTGAGTTGAAACAACTCTCTGCGCATTTGTAAAACGTTGTGCTTTGTTTACTCATTCCTTGGGTTTAAATACTCTTAGTAGAGAGAGAAGGGCCGATCAGGAACAGTCTGAGAAACCAAGTATATTCCATGTCCCTTCCCAGGAACACATCCTGTTAGACATCTGTGGTAGTTGCTTCCTGTAAAATTGAAGCACTTGGGATGAGCTGTAGTCGTTTATGGTATATAGGTATAAGCAGCACACGTCAGTATATACACATGTACTGTAGATATAATTCTATGATGAAGTTTTGTTATCATCTTTTCTGATATGCCTGCCTGGCTAAGTCTGAATGGCATGTTTGTCTAGGATTTTGATGCTTGACCATTAGCGTGGTTTTAATTAGGCTTAATGGTGTTTGGTGAGGGGTGTTGATTACTGACTTCCACCGTCGTCCTGGGTGGTGTTGGTAATGCTGTGTTGGTTTCGCTCAGTGGCGGGTGGCTCTCCCCACTCTGAAGTGGCAATTCCAGGTGCAATTCCAACTCTCTGCTCCAAAAGTGTGGATAGGACTACCCATACCTAGCCTCGGTCTGATAAGCTAACCCTCTCAGCACCGGGTGGTACTCCTGGCTGGTATGGAAGGACGGTGAAAAGTATACTATTATGACCAGGGCAGCCACAACTGCTTGGCGTCTCAGTGTGGCGGCACGGTCCCATTCCGCCTGCCTTTTCCTGCATAGGAGGTGGTAGTGTAGACCACTGATTGGCAGCAATGTAAGCCTGGTATTGTTCCCTACACTTGAGGTCACACCTGACCTTGTAAGGCATAGAGTAATGCGACTTAACAATATATGTAGTGCACCTTGACAAGAACAGTATCTACAGTGTTCACCCAAGAGCTGCTTGCTGGCACGAGCTCGGTAAAGGTCTTCACTGATCCCCCACCTTTTGCGGGCTGATTAGAGGCGGATAGCCGTGTGGACCGCCAAGCCTCTACTGGTTGTGCATTCAGGCAAGGTTGAGCGGCAGGTCTCAGGCTATGGTCACTTCAGCACTAACTTAGTGCTCAAAGTGAGGAAATAACCCGGGCTTGTAGCCCCTCCGTGGATGAAGGTGTTACTAGTGGTTGGGGCTCTGCTGTCTCTCCCCTCCAACACTGAATTAGTGCTCTGGTTACTGGAAAGAAACAGGTGGCCGTCTAATGTGTGTGTTTTTAGACTTGCGGACTCCTGAAGGGGGTCCGTAGTCAAGACTAATTCGGTTAACTAACAATCTCCCGGTTCCTGTTGGCAGTGCACGTCGTATCTTGTATCGAGCCAGTAAAACAGAAAAATTCTCTAGAGAAGAAAAACTTAAGGATAGAGAACAATAGATGTTTATTGAGAACACAATAAACATGTGACCTGTGCTATCTCTTATTGAACTGTGGAGTGCTGAAGGTAACTGCGTTATCCAGGTGTGGGCGACCTGGTTCTAGGTTACAAGGGAAAGAATATTGTTCTAGACGAATACAAAGTGAATTACTGTTAAACTGTACTAAGTAAATGGGTGTCTAGAAGAGACAAAGTGAATTTAATAAGTATTAGCGTGTTCACTGTTCGTTGGTTGACTGGTCATCATAGTTGGAAGCAGCCACTGGGGGTATGCTTAAGACTTGGAAGATCTATGTAGGTCCCAGTATAGAATAGTGCTCAAGATGTCGCGAGATAAGAAACAAGAGTGACTTCTGGAGCCCTGCTGTGCACTGACTTATAGAGTGCTCAAGTTGACGCATGCTAGTTGAAACTGAGTGGCATGTTGGTCTAGGATTATGTCGCTAGACCAATAGCGGGGTTTTTTAAGTTAGGCTCGACTGGGTTTGGTGAGGGGTGTTGGGTATTGACTTACACCGTCATACTGGTTGTTGCTGGTGATGCTGTCCGGGTTTCACTCAATGGTGGCGGGCTCACCCCACTCTGATTCGGCAATTCCAGACGGTTGACACACTGCTCCAAAAGTGCGTCTTTGACCAACCGTACCTTCCTCAGTCTTGTACACCAACTCTCTCACCACAAGGTGGTACTCTGGACTGGTACGAAGTGACGGGGAAAAATATACAATTACAACCGGAGCAGGTGCAACTGCTTGGTGTCTGAGTTCGGCGGAGCAGTCCTGTTCCGCCTGCTATTACTTTGTGGGAGATGCGAGTGCACTCAACTGCTTGTCACCAAGGAATGCTGTGTTTTGCTCCCTACGCTTTTTCCGTATCCTCACTTGGTAAGGTGTTCCTGTGTGGCAGGATGTTGGAATGGAGCACTCTTGTCGGAGCTCGACGTCCGTGACTGCGGGAGTTTCTCGTCGTTGGGTGCAGTGGCCTACTTCGTGGAAGTAGGCATGTCCTTGACCACTGCCCCTGGCAACTCTCTTCAGTAGAGTTTGTGCTTGTGCTGAGCGCAATTTCCGGTGGTCTAGCGGTGGATAGTACTTTATCGTCGGAGCCAGAGGTCGACTTCGTAGAAGTTGGAACTGCCTTATCTTCTGGTTTCAGAGTTGTACTAGGTGGAGAGGTAGGCACTTGTGTTATTTCTATCCCTCTCACCGATGGTGTGTCCGACTGCTTGCTGATGCGGCTTGATCGGTGGGGTGTCTGACGGGGTTCACAGTCTCGTGGGCTCCGTCATGACACTTCGGAGCAGCTAGGGATTGCTTTATCGCATTTGGCTGCAATATTCCCAGCATAGTTGCATGGCATCTATGCTGCGATTTTCCCAGCATAGTTGCATGGCATCTAGGACATTGATCTAACAGAGAATGCTCCTTGGCGTTGTTCTACATCCGGCTTCCATGGCGCGATGTGGCTAGGTGCCATGTCGATGACGATGGGCACTGATTCAGGCCTCATTGAGGGTCCTGTTTCTGAATCGGTGACTACCCTTCTGGGTGGAGTTTCGTCCTCATCTTCGGATTGACCGAGTGTGTCTCCGTCGGCGTCATTGTCCCCAAGTGTCGGCATGTCCCCCGGGTAGGGTCATATCTGACCTCGGGTGGTGTTTCGGATCCGTCCTCATACGTCTTTGGCCCAGTAGACGTCTCTTTTGCGGACAATATGATACAGACTGTCCCATTTGTCAACGAGGCCAGTGCTGAACGGGTTACTGCCTTTGCTCAGGGGATGTGCCCTGAGTAATAAATGTTTCATCTAGGGAGAATTCATGTACCCCTGTCTTAGGTGTAGGGTACTTCTTTCGAATGTACTCGTCCTAGGCTTTCTGGACAGTAGTTGTACGGGCTAGGGCAGCTAGCCTGATGTCCTAGAGTTGAGGCATATTGGTGGGCTCACTTTCCCATTGTCAGTCGCCTTGTCGGCGGAGTGTTTGGCCCAGAAGGAGCACACTAGGGCTCGTGTTGAACGCTTCATTGGTCCTACGATGAAGGGCAAACAGGATCGTCAGGGTGTGCTTGTTCCAATGTCAGTGATCGTTTCCCACACTGATACGAAGGCACTTCTTGATCTCCTGGTTCCTTCCTTCAGCGAGGTTGGCCTGGGGATGGTACGGTGGGTAGTCCATGTTACTACTCCCCATCTCTGGCAAGCTGACAGCCATTGGCGACTTGTGAATTGAGTGCCGTTGTCAGTTAAAATTACCTTCGAGTATCCCCATCATGCGAATATCTCGGTGTCTATTTTGCGCACAATTGGGGCGGTTTCTTGGCTAGATATAGGGAAGGCCTCTACCCACTTTGAAAACTGGTCAGTTACTACTAGCATGTAAGGGTTCCTCTTGGTACTGTGTGGGTATGGCCTCATGAGGTTGACGGCGATGTGCGTCCACGCTGTCATGGGTCTCCCTGGTTTCGCTGTAGGAGGTGGAACTGGGCATGCCTTGCCACTGCGGCACATAACACAGGTGCTTACATACTGCCGGACGCCACGGCTTATCCCGTCCCAGCTGTATCGAACTTTGATGTCGAGCATGGTCTCCCTTGTGTCTGGGTGCCCAGCTTGAGGGTGGTCGTTGTGGTGCTGGCATATATTGGTGCGTAACTGCTGCAGAACCCAAATCTTCCAAGGCGTATTGGGTTCCTGTAGTAGGAGATGTATGTCGGGATCCTCCTGCTTACTCAGTGTTACCTGATGATGGGTGATTTGTAGCTGGAGAAGGCAGATTTTTTCTTCTGGAATTCTTTTAATCTGAGGGGAGGTGGGGATATCTATATCTTCTCCTCTTCCTCCTTGGCTTTCCCTTCCAGTGTCGGGAGACGAGACAGGGTGTCTGGTAGGTCATTCAGTACTGACTTGGGTTTGTTAACTTTGGTTTCCTTGTTTAATCGTAAATGATCAATGGGCGTGGGTGCAATGTTGTCCTGGCTATGATTCCAGTTTATTATCACTCAGTTTGTCATTTTTCCTACGTGCACACCGTTCTGCCCATGATCAATTATGCATTGGTGTTTATGGAGCCACGGGCATCCCAGTATTATTGATTCTGACAGGGAGGAGGATACTATGAACTCCGTTGGTGTCGAGATGTGATGTAGATTTACCATTAAGGTAATTTGGCAGTCTATGCACAGGGTTGCATTGGGCTGCGCCATTCGGTTTGGGGTTGTATGTCTGATAACTGCCTCGGAGTTAACATTAGTAGATTGCTTCTGATAAAGTTACCAGTCGCCGTGGAGTTCAGTTGGGCGAGGACCCTCCTGCAGTTTATTTCTACCTCTACCTGTGGGGCTACTGAAAGTGATTAATCTTTATTTAGACCTTGGATGACGGGCTTTGGATGGTCCGGTGGTGGCGGTCTGCTTCGCACCCCGGCAGCGGAGTTTCCCATCTTGACATCGGGAGTCGGTTTTGATGGTACAGTTGCAACCATTCAATTACTCTGGTTGGGTGGAATGGCGGACCCCTCTGGTTTCTGGGGGCAGTCCTTATTCTAGTGGTTCTCTGGGCAGAACCAGCACTTTGGTGTGAATGCCATGCGGGTAGTTGGAGTTGGTGCATTTGTAAAAAGTGCATCCGATAAAGCTCGAACTTTAGAGGCCTTGGTCGATACTGGTTTTTCGAGACTAGCTTGCGCTGCAAAGTTTTGTTCTGCTTCTCGGGCTCGGTCAATCAGTTCATCCAAGGTGGTAGATTTAGCCGTAAGGAGGATGTTCCTGAGACTAGATAGTAATATCCGACTGATGGAACGAACGACGGTAGTTTCGTCGACTCTGGGGAACATTCGTCGAAACATCTGTTCCTTCCTTCGTATGAAGATTTCAGCTTTGTCATTGGGTACCTGAGTCTGGCTATACAATTGAGTTGTCAGTCTGGCCAACACCACCTTGTGTGTGAATTCCACTGTGGGCCTGGTACTGAACTGCTTCCAGACCATTAGGAATTCACCATATCGTTTCCACCAGGTGAGGGTGAGGCCTTTCAAATGAAATTGGGTTCGGTCGACCCACTGTTTTGCTTGCAGGTCCGTTTCTCTGAACTCTTATTTGCATGCTTGCATGACTGCTACCGGGTCCTCATGGGATCGGCCTGCAAAATCGGTAGTATGAATGTTGTCGCCTCTACCGGTTGGCATGGCTATACTGTGCGATGGGTATGTCATGCTCATTGTCGTGGTTTTCGCCTGTGGTGGCGTTGACCTCTGAGACCGACATTTTAGTGGTTATGGGCACCACGGGGTGTTTCTTGGACTCCCCGAAGTCCGTTCGGTTTCATGGGCTTGACCTTTAGCTCTCTGGGTCCTTGTTAGTCTAGTTCAGCAGTTCGCTGCGTACAGTTAATAGTCTGACGCCCCACGTTGGGCGCCAGAAAACCACTTGACGTATGTCCGGCTAAGTCAGAATGGCTTGTTTGTCTAGGATTTTAACTCTAGATCAGTAGTGTGGTTTTATTAGGCTTAACGGTGTTTGGCGAGGGTTGCTGGTTACTACCTTACACCGTCGTCCTGGGTGGTGCTGGTGATGCTGTGTTGGTTTCACTCAGTGGCAGCTGGCTCGCCCCACTCTGAAGTGGTGTTTCCTGGTGGATGACTCTCTGCTAGAAAAGTGTGGATTGGACCGGCTGTAACTAGCCTCGGTCTGATAAACTAACCCTCCTAGCACTGGGTGATACTCCTGGCTGGTACGGACGGATGGTGAAAAGCAAACAAATATGACCGTAGCAGCCGCGACTGCTTGACGTCTTGAGTGTGGCGGCACGGTCCCATTCCGCCTGCCTTTTCCTACGTAGGAGGTGTTAGTGCAGACCACTGTTCAACAGCAATGTAAGCTTGGTATTGTTCCCTACACTTGAGGCCACACCTGACCATGTAAGACATAGAGTAATACGATTTAACTATATACGTAGTGCACCTTGACAAGAACAGTATCTACAGTGTTCACCCAATAGCTGCTTGCTGGCACAAGCTCGGTAAAGGTCTCCACTGATTCCTCACGCTTTGCTGGCTAATCAGAAATGGTTAGCAATGTGGACCGCCAAGCCTCTACTGGTTGTGCGTTCAGGCAAGGTTGAGCAGCAAGTCTCAGGCTGTGGTCACTTCAGCACTAACTTAGTGCTCAAAGTGAGGAAATAACCCGGGCTTGTAGCCCCTCCTTGGATGGTGTTACTAGTGGTAGGAGCTCCGCTGTTTCTCCCCATCAGCACTGAAATAGTGCTCGGGTTACTGGAAAGAATCAGGTAATCATCAAATGTGTGTGTTGCTAGATTCACGGACTCCTGAAGGGGGGTCTGTAGTCAAACTAATTCGGTTAAGTAACAATCTTGCGGTTCCTGTCGGCATTGTACATTTTATCTTGTATTGAGCCAGTAAAACAGGAAAATACTCTAGAGAAGGAAAAACTTAAGGATAGAGAACAATAGATGTTTATTGTGAACACAATAAACATGTGACCTGTGCTACCTCCTATTGAACAGTGGAGTGCTGAAGGTTACTGCGTTATCCAGGTGTAGGTGACCTGGTTCTAGGTTACAAGGGAAAGAATATTTTTCTAGACGAATACAAAGTGAATTACTGTTAAACTGTACTAAGTAAATGGGTGTCTAGAAGAGACAAAGTGAATTCAATAAGTATGAGTGTGTTCACTGTTCGTTGGAATACTGGCCGTCATAGTTGTAAGCAGCCACTGGGGGCGTGCTTAAGACTTGGAAGATCTCTGTAGGTTCCAGCACTGAATAGTGCTCGAGATGTCGCGAGAGAAGTTACAAGAATGACTTTTGGAGCCTCGCTGTGCATTGACTTATATAGTGCTCGACTCTAGGCTGCCGTAGCGGGGTGCAGGGAAGGCGTGATATCCTTCTGCCCTGGTGAGTGAGTTAAAAATCTCTGGTCAGCAGTAGTCAGCAATAATACTTCATTCCTCTTTGGTAGCGCTAGGCCTTGCTCGGTGGCGGATGGCTTGTCGTATCTCAGGTGTTGGAGGGGGGGGGGGGGATGCCCGCTGGTTTCGTAACCTTGTGGCCACGTGCTCGGCTGCCCAGCAGATTCTTGGCGGCCGAGAACTCATGTGCAACAAAGTGTTGCGTGTGCACAACTCTCTCATGAGTGGTTGGAGTAGACAACTCTTACATAGGTTGAAGTAATGGTATACTGCACGTAAAGAGCAATGAGTCGTAATTGTAGTTGATTAGTAGTAGGAACGACACGCATCAACATGATTCAGTTGTTACCGGCAATATCTGTAGTAAATGTAATATTTACGCATCACCATTGTGTATAACAATAGACAAAAGAAAGCTTAATTGTGTGCTATAATGGAATTCACTAATTAGTTTTTTCTAAAAAAATTTTTTTAATGTAATGTATTTTCTTTCAAGATAAATAAAAACATATACATAACTATTGTGTTTATATTCATGTACAGCAGAAAGTGTACCATTGTGGTGTATTTTTATACATTAAAATTTGTTGTATGTTTATCATTTGTGAAGTGACAGTAATCTTCAACCACAATAAAGTGGACTTATCTCAGATTTTGTTTTATGATTTAAACAATAATTGTGGTACATCAATGGAATATGGCATACATGTAGGGGTTGCTGACAATGTGTCATGTTTGTTAAAGGCTGTTCACGATAAAGTGAGCACTTTATAAAAGGACCTTAGAAAAATGTCATTTCACCAGCCTGTATATATTTTAACGGGCGTACCGAGTGACAATCGCCCAGAAAAGTTGGTCACGATGTATGGAAAGTAGTTCCATAACTTAACGTTAAATAAAAAGTGTTAAGTAACCATTTGTGATAACTTAAATTATTTGTTTAGCTTTTTTTTTATTTTATTACATCAATGTGCAGATTTGTATAATACTTACTTTTTTAATGATTTCATTTGTTCACTTGACCAAAGCATGAATAAAGTGATGAAGCCCATTGCAATGTTAATTTTGCAAAAGGTGGAAGAATACACAACGTGCATATAAATAGATCTTAAACAGGGCTTTCAACAGTGCTCATTTTACCATGAACAGCCTATAATTACAAATAGTGCACCTAATTGCCTTACTGGATGTGTGTATGATGCATATGGTTGAAATAATGTACACTTCAAATGCTAAAACAGCAGACAGCTATTACAGCCATTAACATGGTTTTGTTTGTAATGTAACGCGTAGCTTTATTTTTATTTCCTGCAGCTGTTGAGGAAGCGGCACATTGGCAACGACATAGTTACAATAGTATTTCAGGAGCCAGGTGCTCTGCCGTTCACACCAAAGAATATTCGCTCACAGTTCCAGCACGTGTTCATTGTGGTGCGTACTATCAACCCTTGCACTGACAACACCCAGTACAGGTAAGTCTACCATGTACTGGTAATTTTGTATGACATGTTGCATGACAGACAAGTTTTCATAGAATTGGAAAACTTGCCCTCAGCTCACTGGCCAGTACTCAAGACTCTCTCGAAGCTGTGGTGTTGTGGTTGGATTACTCGCTTGCCACCTAGGCGAACTGGGTTTGATTCCCAGCATTGTTGCTCCCAGATTTTTGCATCTGGGAATCATGCCGGATGATGCTGCTGGTCGGCGGGTTTTCTCGGGGATCATCCATTTCCCTCTCCTTTTCATTTCGGCATTGATCCATATTCACCTCGCTTCACCCTTATCGGCTGTCAGGACCTTAATTGAGTGGTTTCTGGCTTTGTCCAGTAATAGGGATGTGTCTGTTCTGGTTATCGGCTCTCAGTTCTACCGATTCTTGATGTTGAGTACTGGAACTGAGAACAGATGTCAAAATCTTGATTCTACTGCGACTGAAACAGTAACCACTCTAGTTATATACTGTTACGTGCTTGCCACTTTGCTTTTCTCAGCTGGCTAGTGGAAGAGATGGAAAGATGGTTCTTATGTGATAGTGGCAGGCGAGCTGCCATGTATCAGTTACCTTAAAGCGTGTCGACACTTCAGTCTTTTTTTCATGCATGCTGCTTACCTTGACAGTATTGGTTTCTGCTGATATCTGATGAATGTCTGGATTACTGACCTCATTCTCTCACCCAGTCTCGGGGTGTGCTGAACCTTCGAAAAGGCCACGGCCAAGTCTATGTAAGTGTGACAGGCCTCCGTGCCCTGTGTGGAGTTGGAGTTGATAAATAAATGAGTGGCTGAGTTCTGAGACATAGAAGTACGAGCGAGAAGAACGTGTGGCGTGACCAGCAATGGGTAGGAGGAAGAGTGAAAGACATTATAAACGATGGAAACAGACTGTATATGTGTTAATAATTAGTATGAGTTAATTGACTGTAGCCAACATACACAATTAAGAAGGATGTTAATTATAGTTGAAATAGACATCAAATATTGCGCTCACTGTTAAATAGAAATAGTAAATGTGGAGACAGATAATTTAATGTTGTACATAGTAGCGGCGTGAATTAATTAGAAATTAAATTTAGTTTCTTTTATTTTTTTTTATTAACCGAACTCAGATACGCCCCACAGGCATTCTAACAGGTAACACTGGTGTTAGAAGTAGGACGGAGGTAATTATTAATTATTCATTTGTAAATAAAGTTAGACAATAGGCAAATAGTTAGTAATTTAATATTTAATTAATTAATTGAAATAGTTGTGGGTGAAAATAACTCAGGCCGTTTTGTACCAGTGAAGCAGTGAATGTTAACAATAAAAATGTCTGCAGAACTGGAAGCATTGGTTCGTGTGGCCAAGAACCAATTGTGTGAACTTGGGAAAGGAAGTGAGGCAGTCGACAGGAACTGCTAGCACTTCAGGGTACGTCAGACGAGGATCCAGCCACAACCTGCAGCATCCACTGCAAGTGCCAGCATTTTTCAGTTTGGTAGACATGGTATAAAGGAAGATGCAAGGGTAAATTGTGGAGTTTGCGTCATCTTTTCAAACCAGTAATGAAAGGATTAGTGCTTCTGTAAGGCTCAAATGACCATATAGTGACAGGATGAGGAACTGGCATGAGAAGTGAATGTCGGGCAAAGTATTTCAAGATGGACAACTGGGTTGGCTGTACAATGCACAGAGGAGAAAAATGGTAATACTAGACTCTACAGAAATGTTGGGAAGGCCCCTACAGGTTTCTGTGATCTTTCGGATTTGTTGTTAAGGCTCTGGGCGGAGCCAAAGATTGTCCACGTCGACCTACTGGCACACTATGAAGGTCCTGCCATTGAAGAGTCTGTTCGGGACGAACATACTTGAGGAGGGGGCAGTGTTATGCGCTCGCCTCTTCGCTTTTCTTGGCTGGCAAGTGGAAGATAAGGAAAGAATGTTGTTATGTGATAGCGGCAAGTGAACGGCCACGTATCAGTTACCTTAAAGCGCGCCGAAACATTAATCTCTTTTTCACTCGCACTTCTTATCATGGCAGTATTGGTTTCTGCCGATATCTGAAGAATGCTATGGATTACTGACCTAGTTCTCTCAGTGCGTCTTGGGGTGCGTTGAAAATTCAAGAGTGTCACACCCAAGAGTGTACAAGTGTGACAGGTCTCTGGGCCAAGAGTTACTGTGTTGGAGTTGATGAATGAATGAGTGGCTGAGTTCCAAGTGATAGAAGAATGAGCTATGACCAGCAGTAGGGAAGGAAAGTTGGTGACTGCGAATGTCAATATTTTGAAGGACACGGCTGGCAGGCTGGCGTATTGGACTAAATGCGTGAGTGAAAGGCATTACGTATGATGGAAACAGATAGATTGATGAACACGTGCTAATAATGAATATGAATTAATTGACAGTAACCAACAGAGACAATTAAGAACAGAGTTAATTAGAGTTTAAATAGACATTAAATATTGCGCTCACTGTTAAATAAGAAGAGTAAAAGTGGAGACAGAAAATTTAATATTGTGCTAGTAGCGGAGTGAATAAATTGAAAATCGAGACCTCCATCTCTCCCAAACTCAGATACGCCCCGCAGGTATCCTAACAGGCAACAGTACATAGAAGTACTTGAAGCAGGAAATTTATTATCTACCACCACTTGTATATTAATTATTAATAATTTGTATTTTCACATTTGTTTAAACATTGCTTAATGTCTTGAGATTCTGAGAGTACAACAAAATTGTTAACCATGTGGTATGTATTTTTAATTTGTAAATGAAAATAAAAGTTGTCCATAGGTGTTGTGTACTGCTGTTATATGTGCAACATGCACAAAATGGGCAACGTGTTGGTTGATAATGGAAAATAAAGCGCTCACTGCGGTGAATAGGGGGAACTATTTAATGTTCAGTGCAAATTTGTGGCATGCACAAACGTAACTTATTAAATTATGTGGTTATGTGATGTACGCATCTATTAAAGTTGTTAAGACTTTGCTGAGCTTACATTCAAGTAGCAAAAATATTATTTTAAAAACAATACAGTGCATTTAATTACAAGTATAAAACTGAAAAACTGTGTGGGTGATTTACTCCTGTGCTGTATTACTTGATAAACAATGTGTCCAGGTAGCGGGAAGTGCGGGAAAATCTGGAAACATATGGGATTTGAAATACTCTGGGGAAGGTCAGGTCTATTTATATACTGCAGACATTTTTGTGAATTCACCATTGTGATTCATGAATGGCCACTTCACTTTAGAGGAAGTCTTGTATGCAATAGTATAATAGCATAATTCAGCTGTAGAATTTAAGCTCAGGATTCCGTTGTAATTAATTCTTATTGGGTGTGATGTGTAGGTACATATTTTAAACGTGATTTAAAATGTTTGCCATTAGAATTGCTGACATGCAGGAAAATTTGACATAGTCAGTGGTGACATTTGCCATCAGAATGTAACCATTCCAATTGTGTATCAAGAGGATTGCCACATGGTGACCTGGTCATTTTTTGCGGCGTGCGAAATAGCAAAAATTTCGCAAAATCCATTTATCTCCTTGAAATTGATTAATTTTCGTAAATCTGCTAAATAATCATGAAAATAATTTATAATCGATATATTAATAGAATCGATTACTGCACATTTTGGTGATAAGTATAGTGAGAATCGCGATATGTACTGCAGTTTTAGAGATATATCGCAAATATATGTATAGCAAGTATTCAATATATATCGTGACACATGCAATATAGATTGTATTATTGCCACCGATAAACAAACGTGATGCTAAAGGCTAAACAAGAATGTTGGACGTGTATAGTAACAGTTGTGTTGTAACAGTATTTGACCGTAATAAAGAATTTTCTCACAAAGGGTTTTATGTATTTGCAAAGTTAATAAAATACTGACGTGCAAATTTATGTATAAATAGAATTGTCTAGAAAGGACACTTGCCTAAAGCACATCCAGGGCAGTGCTACTCATAACAAAAACAAAGGTTTAGCAATGGAAGCGGAACAAGTTCAGGGTGCATCGACTTCTGGTGTAAAACGTCAAATTTCGCGTACCGATCTTGTTTCCCTGTCGAAAAATACTAAAGTTGAAAAACAAAAATTTGTTTTGTCAATAACACCCGATTTCATGGACGCTAACATTCCATTGAAAAAAGTTGATCACCCGAAGTTACAGGAGTGAATGAATAAGTGCATTGCAGGTATTAAAAATGTTTCTATAAACCTTTACGTGGAATAAATCCTGACCCACTGATCATTTTTGTATTACTTAACCTCTAACATTGTTTTCATGTAAAAGGCTTTCTTGTAACCAACCTATGCTGGGCCTAGGCCTACAATATTCCCGACTGCCTTATCTGACTTTTCACTTTTATAGACGTGACAAATTAAATAGCTACTGAAAATAAATGTGTACAATTTTTCACAGTTTAACATAATTAATTTCATTCCTGTAATGTAATTTCTTTTTGCATATATTTTTGTCTGAAAAATGGTTACAACCTGCTGAGGAAAGGAATTAATTGCTGACACATATGCTATGACTAGTTCTATTTTTAAATATTTGGTTATAAAATAAAAAATGCTGTAAGCATATATGTTGCTGTCCACTCCACATTCACTTAAATACAGTATGAAAAATAATGCTGAGAATATTATTTTGCTTTGCTACCTGATTATAAAAATTGAATGACAACACAGCAGAAAATATGAAATTGATGACTACATTGGCATTTACTTAAAGCTGAATTTGCCTAATTTATGTGTGTTCAAAAATATTTGAATGTTTATTTTCATTTATTAGAATTGAACAGTGTAGTTGCATGCAAATTTCCAAGCACGAGAATTAGGATACTTATTATTGGTCTACTAACTATAAATACCTACATGAAGTGATATTATGTTGTTTTTAGTCTTTTCAATAGCAGTGTTTCCCACAAAACTTTTTAAAAACTAATTGCAAACATGCAGCTTTTGTTTTTAGAAAATAACAAAAAGTACAAAAATCACTTAAACCAATGACGTAAAGTGTACCTAAATCAAGTAAAAAAAAGATGAAATTTGCAAATTTTTGTCACCGTAAACAGGTGTGACTAATTATACATGTATATAATTTTTTTTAAATACAAGTGCTCTTTTTTAAAATCGATGAAATTTTTGATGAAATAAAAAAAAGTGATGAAAAATATACCAAAATCATCTAATCAAAACTGACGAAATAAAAAAAAAAAAACACCGAAAACATGTGTGTCTACCCATAAGATTAGTGAGATGCAGCAGGTATTGTGAAAATTACTCATCTGCCAACGACAAGGAGTAAGTTGGTGGGTGAATGCTCTTCTTGTCGAGACACTTTCTAACAGAGGATGTGTGGCTGTGATGGTCCATCATTCGTCATTGTGGAAGTTGCAATATGTCTTGACATTTGTCCTGAGATTTGCAAGAAACACAAAGGGTAATAACCAGCAGCGAGATTTAGTGCTGCTGTCATTACAAGAACTCATTGCAGCTTTAATAGTTTGCATCAAACAAATTCAAGCAGAAACTTTCAAGTAAGATTTCCGAAGTCTCCAGAGTAATCTGGAATGCTCAGCTTGTATGAGGTCTGGCTCCCTTGCTTGACAGTGAAAGAGTACTTAGAGTGGGGGAATGTATCAATCATTCGTCTCTACACTATGATGTAAATCACCCTATTCTTTTACCTAAAGATAGTAATTTTTACTAATCTTATTGCAATTAACCATTACTACCATACCATAAGATTTTACATGTTGGGGTCAAAACAACACAAACACTTAGCAGTAATATTGGATATTATCTACCCGCAGAGCAATAAAGAGCAGGATTGGCAAATGCATCCCATGCTTTTGGACAAATCCCAGCATCTCATCAGTCAATAAGAGAATCACCAGCAGTTTGTGTGCAACAAACAGCCATTTACACACAATGGAGTTGACTATGGAAGTCTGTTCACTACGAAAATTCACCAGTTCAGGGGTGCCAGGACTCGCAAGGTATACTTGAGTTTTTTCGTGTGTCTGTCAACAAAGGCAGTGTATCTTTAGGTGGTGCGAGCCTTAGCACCAGTACTTTCCTAACTGCCTTTGACAGATTTATTGCACATTGTGGCCTCAGTTCTGATTTTATAGTGACTGTGGTACCACCTTTGAGGGTGCAGTCAGTCACCTAACAGAACTACACAGTCAAGGGAGGCCACCTACTGAGGGTTTGGCAAAAAAGAGCAAGTGTCATTTCAGTCTACCATCTTCACCTCACTTTGGTGACACATGAGAGGCTGGCATCAAGGCAGCCAAGACTCACTTGAGATGTGTTGTTGTTGGTGACCAGGCAGTCACCTTCGAAGAGTACTTCACGTTGTTTGCCCAGGTGGAGGCAATGGTAAGTTCTTGGAGTAGAAATCCTAACGACTTAGAAGAAATAACTCTAGGTAATTTCCTTATTGGAGTGCTTCATACTGCACAACATAATCAAGACCAGACTGATGTTACAGTGATCCGTTTGAACTGTTCGCGACTCATCAAATGAGCAACACAACATTTCTGGAAAAGATGGAATTTGGAGTATGTCAACACATTGCAACAGTGTTAAAAATTTACCCACAGGTGCAGGGATCTCAAGGAAGAACAGCAGCTTGTGGTGATTAAGGATGACAATGTACCACCCCTCAAGTGGCACGTGGGTAGAATCTGTGGTCTCCACCCAAAGGATGGTGTAGGTCTGAGTTTTCAGTACCTATACTGGCCTAAGAACATTTAAGCGGCTAGTGGTAAAGCTGTGGCCCACTTCCTTTTCAATGAATCGACAAACAGATTGTAAATTTGTATATATGAAAAGGGGGCTACACCCTCTTTTGGTGGGCTGTATGTTGGAAATATTTGACTTTTTAAGGTTGGCACTGGGGTTGTGTGTTTGTATTGAAAGGAAAAAAAAGATATTGGATCATGGACATTGAACAATAAATGATGTGCACGCATACGTGTACCAATTATAAAGTTGGTGAACAATTACATTGATTCTTTGGATCAAGTTTGCAGTGTCATCCACTCAAGTAATAAGCATTTTCTTACTGGTCCTCCGGATTTCCACTTTAACGTGTGAAAAACTTTGTCAAAAAGATGTCGGCCACCTTTTTGTCTTGCAATTCACTGCTGCACTAGTTACTCCCTATGGTTTTCTTGTCATTTTGTTCCTACTATGCAGCATTGTTTGTCATGCTGACCATCTCAAATTCTTTCTGCTTAATGGCCAAGGTGTGACTTTAGTGGGCTTGTGGCTTTAATCTGATCATCATAGTACCTCTAGCCATTTTTCTGTCACACTTAGTACAGTAGTTTTCTAGCTATTTCATCATGCTGCCGTTCATTGATTAATGCAAGTTATTTGTTCTGCATTACTGCCTTTGCAATTTTCTTCGACTGTTCAAGAATTTTCTTGGTGTGGCTCCAGCTTATTTTCCTTCTTTTGCACGAGTGATGCTTGCAGGGTTTTCTCCATCCGGATGTCATTTTCCCACACACTAGTATGACCATTCTTATATAATAACAAAGTGTCACCAGTGTGAATCGTGAAGTTACTTGTGTAATTTCACAACCTTTCTTCTTGGGTGCCCCCAGCTGCCTTTCTTTGTTTATGTTGTCACATAGCTCACTTTTGCAGTGAAGCTGAAAGTAGAACAATGGCTCCATGATAGAGCTTTCAATTGTTTTGGGCTGTATTTCTATGTGTGCATTTTCAGGCTGACACTGCTAATCATACTTATTCTGTCTCCTGCTCAACATGGGCCGCGAAGCTTTCAGTTTTGACCTAGGTAGTATGTATATTTTCATCCACCTTATAGATGGTGTAGAGGGGTTTATGAATCAGGAAGCAGTCTCTGTCTTTAGAGGTTGGTAGTACTTGGGCAGTTTTATATTAGCCCACACTAGGGAACAGGCTCCAACCAAGTGGTATCAAAGTGGCTAGTTTGGATATCAAACATTGTAAGCATCTTCTTGTGAGGTCCTGCAAAGAGCAGAGCGGCCTCAGTCAGATTTTCTGGTTACTCTTTGTTCTGGTACCTTGCTCCTGCAACCAGGTGTGGTTAGGCAAGAGGGTTAGTGCATCAGTTGTGGGATTCCTGGGCCATGATAAAGCATTTCCATGCTGGCATTGTTTGCATTTAGGCTTTCCATAGGTCTGTGTAAGTTTGGGTTAGTATGTGGGGGAACACACCCAGTTCTTCCTACCACTTGTGGATCTAGACTGCTTGGTGTGCCTTTTTTGGCTCAGACCCCAGGTTATTTTACATGCCTTCAGCTACTTCGTTCCCTACAAGACATTCAGGGTAGGCAGGAAATGGCTAAGGGGATAAGTTTTGTGTGCAGATACTTAAGTTATAACAGGACTCTCTACTCTCTCTAGAAATGGAACAGGTTTAGTTTTGTTATTTTTGTGACATGACACCTCATTGAACAGAATGAGTGTTGTAGTGTGTCTCAGTATTCAGATATAATCACACTCCAAAATTAAATTGTTCATACTCTCAATTCCCAAACCCAAGAGAGGGACAGATACAGTAGGTAGCAAGTATAGTGTAAAGGGAAAATCACTTAAAACAGAGTAGTATTTATAAATACAGTAATTAAAATTTTTATGAAAACCTGTGGAGTAAGTGCCGATTTTGACTTCATGAATAAAATACATTTGGTTACTTTCAACATTGGTGCTAGTTTTAATGTATAATGACTAATGAGGAGAGCCAAGATTATACGGTGAATAATGATAAAACCAAAATTGTACTGAAATGCAAGTTAATACACAGCCAAACACCGAAATGCACGTTATACACCACCAACACCGAAATGCAAGTTAAAACACAAAATAAATTAAATTAAGCCCAAATATATAATTTTATTTGTGAAACCATGACCAAAAATCTATATCCAAAAATACGTCAACTGCATTAAGTTTTCAGATGATGGGAAGAAAAAATAAATAAATTTTAAGCTGTTGTCATTAAGGCTGAGTGAATAATAGCAGTAAATATTGAATACCAAGTGGATGAGAAATGATCATTTAATTAGAATAGCAAATTTGTAAATACAAATATAAAAAAATTTTTATTTCCAGTATTGAATGTTTTTTCTCTATAATAATATCCAAGCTATTTGTGTAAGACTGTAACAAAAGATCCACTGTTTAGGAACCTCAACATACAAGTTTAGGAAGAAACAAAACCTTTAACCCATCGTTGGTCGCGCTATGAGCATTTCCCGAACACCTTAATAAAAAATGTGTTTATTTCTTTAAAATGTGATTCCTGAGTTTGGTTTCCTCTCTAGCTGAGTGTTTGACCTTCTTTTACATTTTGGTCCAATATTTAGTGGTACCAAGTGTTTACATGCCCTGTAAGTGCTGTCTTGTTAAGCCCATGCACTAGTTCTGAGGGACCAATGGCGCTTAGATTTTTCCACCACCTGGTAAATTACTTGTGAGGGATTATCTCATTGTGTGACTGATGATGTTGGGTTTTCCCCCATTTTCTTAGAATAACTGTGCTATGGAGTGGCCTGTGGGGAATCTACAACCTTTCTTGCCATACTGTAAAGACTGGTTCAGTTGACAAGAGGTGAATTTTAGCTTGGCACAGTTTTTTCTTCTTGTTATAATTATATGTTTTATGTGATTATTGTGTGATAAAGTGAGTGAAAATGGGCAGAGGGGAAAAACTTGTTGAATTAGCACTCCTACAAATACAGAATCAAGTTACATTTACATATTTTAGAACAAGAGACCTAAAAATTTTGTGGGTTTAGTTTCTAGAGATTTATTTCAAAATTTTTTGTTCATTGCTTATTTTGTTATTGGACCACTATTGTATACACACACCCAGGACGACTCTTGAACTATAAAATCATCAAACCCAGAATCATATCCTTTGTTGCAAGTTAGGCAAAATTGTTAGTATATATCTATGTGACTACACCCACGGAATTCCTGAGTTTCTACACTGTAAAAATTTTCTAGTAAAATTTCTAAACACCACTGAAAGTTTTTTACCTATACAATTTATTTCGAATTACTCCATTCATTCGTCCAGTATGATGTATGGAGAAATTACTTACTGGTGTATTGGTGAAATATCTTCCTATATATAATGTGTTTAGGAATAAAAAAAAAAGAATTTATTACAGTATAGGTTTTATTTGCGTTCATTGTTTACGAAACATTGTATTACAAGTGTGTCCGTTTTGTTATTTATAAAGGTACATGAGTGGCTACAGGAAAGTCGTCACACAGAAACTGCATAACATGCTAATACTGACGAGGTGGTTTCTAATTCTAACGACAGTGACAGAGCTAGTGAGCACAGTGTTCACAAAACAGATACAGAACAATCGTGTGATAGTGACTTTGAGTCTGAAGAAGACAACAATGTGAGCATTTCATATTTAGGAAGAGATAAAGACACATTGGTCGATGCATCCTCCCAGACCAAATGTTCGTTCTAGGTGACATAATATTGTAACTCATCGCCCTGCGGTAAGAGGGGTGGCAATGGAAACAAAAACAATTATTGACTGTTGGAAACTATTTTTTCCTGATAATGTAATTCAAGAAGTTGTGCACAATACTAACATTTATTTAAGAAATATTTGTGGGAATTATAGTCGTGAAAGAGACTGTACCGAGACAGATTTCGAAGAGGTGTATGCGGTATTAGGTTTATTGTACATGGCTGGAATAAAGAATGCTCACCACACCAATTTAGAGGAACTTTGGGTTGATGATGGAACCTCTCCAGACTGTTTCAGAGTTACAATGTCTATGAAAAGATTTTCCCTTATACTTTGTGCTCTGAGATTCGATGACAAAAATGACAGGCATATTCGCAAAGCAACTGACAACCTGGTAGCAATACGAACTGTTTTCAAATATTTGTCTTCCAATATAAATCATATTATCATGTTGCAGAATACAGAACTATAGATGAAATGCTGGAAGCATTCCGAGGCTGGTGCTCATTTTGTGTTTATATTGTGAACAAACCAGCCAAATATGGCATAAAGATTTATGCCCTTGTTGATGCCCGTACATTTTATACATCATATCTAGAAATTTATGCTGGAAAGCAACCAGATGGTCCGTACAAAGTGGAAAATACTGCAAGCAGTGTTGTGAAACGTGTTGCAGCTCTGATATTGAACACAGGTAAAAACATTACAATGGACAATTATTTTATGTCCATCCCCCTAGCCAAGGAACTGTTTGAACAGAAAACTACTATTGTGGGGCATTACGCCAGAACAAGAAAGCAATTCCCCCACTGTTTTTGGACACGAAAATCAGGCCTCCCTGCAGCAGCATGTTTGGATTTTCTAAATCAGGTGTGTTGGCATTGTATATTCTACGATGCAATAAAAACGTGTTAGTATTGTCCACAATGCATTCTGATGACAGAATAGATGAGACAGGAGAAAAAAGAAAACCTGAGATTGTGACTTTGTACAATTTGACCAAAGGATGATTTGATGTAGTAGATGAGTTGAAAGAACAATATTCTGTATCTCACATAAGTTGCAGATGGCCTCTTACAGGTGTTTTTTTCCCTCCTCAACATTGCAGGGATAAATAGTCAGATAATCTTAAGAGAAAATAATAACGAAACAATGGTGCAGCGCACATACTTGAAGAACCTAGCTCTTGTCGTTATGAAACCACATTTGATCAAGCATTCAAGTATACCTAATCTTCCACTAGATTTACGAAGATCTATGACAAAACTGGCAGGAATCCAAATTCAACAAGAAGGGCGAAACCCATCAGCGGAAGGCATTTGTGCTTTTTGCCAAAGAAGGAAAAACAGAAAGACAAAGAGGTTCTGCAAACACTGTGCAAGAGCTATATGCACCAAACATTGCAAGTACTCTTGTTCTGAATGTGATGCAAATGGAAGTGTGTAAAATTTAAAATTACAGCTGGACTTGTATATTAAGCTAATTTTACAATAATTTAATGGTTTCAGTGTAAATAGTTTGATTTCCATTTTTTTTTAAATTTATTTTGATACTATATTGTGCAAACCAAACAAGTTTCAACCTTGCATTTTGAAATGTATTAGATCTATTACGTTTAAATGTTTATATCGTATAATTGTGTTGCTGTGCAAATATCTTATGTAACATAATTAAATATTACACTTGATGCATTTATTTAGCTTTGTTTAACATTTTTCGAAAAATAACCAAGAAAACATAATGTGAGGGAATCCCTCACGTGCAACCAACCGTGTGACTTTCAAGAAAACATAGTGTGAGGGAATCCCTAATGCACAACCAGCCGTGTGACTTGTCTTCTAGCGACCACTGATGGGTTAAAAAGTGAATATTTTTAACTTATGGTAATGCTCTGCCTTACCTTTTTTCAAATAAATTGTTTTCTCTTGTTTAAGCAATTGCATAAACATAAAAAAATTTAATGGAAATATGTATCCTTACTACTATATAAATGCGAATGCATGTTTGTTTATTTGTTTGTCCTTCTTTCACGTCAAAATGGAGCAACGGATCAATTTGATTTTTTGCACAGATATAGTTGGAGGTCCAGAGAGTGACACAGGCTACTTTTTATCCCATGAAAATATCTCAAACGGTTCCAAAAAATTATGATTAAGGATGTACATAGGTACTGGATTAAACTTTTCTTACGATTACTGCATAAAAAAGCATTGTTAAAAATGTCTCCTTTCTTTTTTGTCTATGAGCTGCCTTACGTTCCTTCCCAAGAGCCGTAGAATTTAGTGGGTAGAGAACCTGATACTGGGGCTGCAGTAGCTCAGTGGGTTGAGAACCCTATAGCGGGGCCGCAGTAGCCCAGTGGGTAGAGCACCAGATAGTGGGGCTGCGCACAAAGCAGCAGGTAAAAGCTATTATAAGAATAAATTATCAACAACTTTTATAGTAAAATTTTATATTAAAATAACACATTACAATGTCGGCTCTAATAATGCAGAATTTTTGTTAAGACGTTTCAATTTCTAAGCCTTCATAATAAAACTGTTAACACCGAAATCAGGTATTTTTAAAAACAAAATTTACCTTAAAATAACACCACAAAATCTTGCCCCTACTATTGAGTGAGTATATTCTGTGCTTAAAGGCATTGACAACAAGAATGACTAATGTTGGGAAATGGTTTCTTTTAATCTGTGGAATAATCATCATTACTGTAAGCAATTAACAATTACTTATTCTTTTTATATAATCAGAATCTAAACAGGGAATCAGCAAATGGGCTGGGAATTAAAAAAATGTGAATAAAAAGACTGCCCTGAATTTTGCTAGTTGGGAAAACCACAACCTCTAGAACTTCAATTAAGGTGTATTACCCATTCTCTTAAACAGCTACAGGAAGCTGATGTAAAATAATTTTCACTCTCTTCAATTCTTATTAATGTTCTGAAGTTTGGGCTCAAATTTAACAATTTATTGTTAAGTGTTACAATAAAAAAAGTGTACTGCAGTGTCAATAGATGATGATGATGGTGGTGATGTGTTCTTGTCATTTTTTTTATAATAGGTAATTTATGTAATGATAATTAAATTTCTTTTTGTAGTATTGCAGTAAGCCGCTCAAAGGAGGTACCTGTATTTGGCCCACCAATCCATGAGGCAGCTACTTTTCCCAAGTCCAAAGCCTTCGCAGATTTCCTTTTATCAAAAAGTATGTGTTAATAATTTGCTTTTATTTCAACTAAAATATTTGTATAAAATTAAGAGATGTATTTGTGTTGTTTATATATATTAGTGATGGGACAATTTACGGTTTTTATTGATTCAGATTGATTCAATTCCAAAATTTTTGTTTTGATTCTCGATTCTGGACTTGATTCGATTGTCGACAAATGTTATATACATTGCAACATTTTGTATACAGTTGTACAGTTCTACATTTCACATAACTTACAGCGGGGACTACAATAACGAGAGCAAGAGAAAATAATTTTTCTTTGTTTATTTAGCAAATTTAGTGGCATTAACTATTTAATCTAGTACTCATAATTTTTCAGTGTCACCTTTTTAACTTTTGATTTTGTTGCGGCTAGTGGCATTTTATAATACCACTGAATGTAAACAAAACAAATCAATTGCCGTGCATTGGAGGTTAAATACATACATTAGCATGGACAAAATGTCCAAATGATAAGACATGTTACATTGTTTTACATCAGCTGAAGCATCTTCCATAATTTATGAGATTAGATAATTTATGAAAACAGTCAGTTTAATGTATCAATTTAGATATTGCACTTTTGTTTCACAAAATTTTATGTACAAGTGTTAATGTAAACAAACATTTGATTTTTTGCTCCGGCCATAGATTACTGCACACATTGTAGTTGTCAGTGTTCACTTCGCACCAATGTTACTAGCACTTTGAGGCAGTGTGTTGTCAAACTATTGTAGCTTATTTTGAAGTGCATGTTTTACTGCTTGTGTAATCTTTAGAATGTGTTTGTTTACAGTTTGTTATGCAAGGAAAAAAAATTAAAGTAATTACGTGCATGTGTGCATGTAGAACTATGATTTCCGAGTTTTAAAATTTGTCTTGAGACAAAATAGAGAATTTTTTCATCTCGAGTATTTTTCGATGTAGCCTAAAACTCGCATATCTTTAATTTTTTTATTTTATACTGCCAAAGTAAATTAGTGTACATAACATGGGAGAAGAGTTCATTTTGTGTGGAGAAAGCTAATTTTGTGAGATATCGCACATTTGTCTGTATTTAGTGTTTTAAATTTGATGTGCGCTTTATCTTGGTGATGGTGTTTAAGGCTCTGACCACCCTCTCAAGTTCATCAAGTAGTCCTACCGCGGCGGGTTAGTGATTACATTGGCCCGGTGGGTCGTGATAGGTTCTGTGGGGCAGGGAGGGGGGCGCTTAGTGAGAGGATACCGTCCGAAGAGAGGGGAATCAAACCTCTGGGTGAGGTGAACTGAGATTGTTTCCCTTGCAGGGAGTTCAATCTTCCTCACTACCAGGATTGCCAAGAGGTGGGACGCCAGCTGTCCCGGGGATGTATGAGTGGTGAGAGGATTTTATACGATATTGATGGTGGGGGTGGTTGATCTAGCCGGCAAGATTGGGGCTATCCACAGTGGCCACGCAGGCCGGCATGCAGGAACGTAGTTCGCAGGGGCAGGAACTGCGCGAGGCTTGGGGATGACCTTCAGCGAGAGTCGAACCCGGATAATTTTCCCAGAAGCCAACTTTACGATACACATGTTCTGAATAGGCTGGCTCGGAGTATCTTTTGGCAGGGTGACGACTGTGATAGGCATTGGTGTCTACGGTTGGAGGGGACGTGTCTGTTCTGGTTCGGAGTCTGGCCAACAAGTGCCTAAATAAGCATCTAAGGGTGATCTGTAGTCGAGAGGAATGAACAGTGATATAGGCCTAGGTACCAGCTCGGGTTCCGTAGGTTGGGGGGTGACCTCACTCGTAACTTCAACTTCGACCTGGGGGGTATGATGATCTTTGCAAAGCTTGGTGTTCTCTGCGCCGAGCACAGTATTTAAGTCCACCCTATTTGATCGAACCAGCCTTCTCACCTTTCCGCAGACATGCAGTCCTGTGGGGTGTGTCTTAGTCAGTCAGACCCAAGGCCCTGATGTATAGATTTGCAGTCCCGTATTATGACGCCACCAAGGGCAGGCGAGGGAGCACCGGGAACCCAGGAGCAGCGGCTTGTATTATGCAGACTCTAAGCTTTTTGCAAGCTACGTCTCCTGTGTAGTTTGGCACGCCTCACGAGTATTCCTCAGTGGGGTTTTCTATTGCACCTGACACATGATTTACTACATAAAATATGAAAAAAGATAATGTACCAGGAACTAATATTAAAATTGCTGTAAGCCACAATTCAATTTCATGTAATATTTATTACAGTACTGGGAAAGTTGGGAAATCCTGGTTAGATTATAAATTAGCTAAAAGATCAACAAAATGCATTACGTAAGAAACAGGCGAAGGTGAGTCTGATAATAAAAGTACTATAAAAATATAAGTTATGTAATTTATGCTCTTTATAGCATCTCCTCAGTTAAGGGGGTTTGCCTAGTGCCTGCTACCATGGAGTAGTCAAGGAATCTGATTGGGGTAAAAAGATTGCAGGGTATAGGACGTTGGGTTACCTCTGGAGTCAAGCCATTCTTGTGGTCGACTGGTGCAGTTGTGGATGAGCCTTCTTCAAGTTGCAGGGTTGGTGCAGTGTTCTCAGTGTGCAGAAGTGGTTGGAGCCATAATGCAGGCTGTTGGAGAGGATGAAGCCGTGTCACAGGCTGACGAGAGGAGAGTAGAGAGGTCTTCACAGACCAGTGTGTGCTCACTGACTTATGCGGCCGGTGAGCCTGATGTCTCTGCCTGGGGGTGCTCTCGGACTTCATTATATAGTGAAAAACCTCGTGGCTAGCGATCTTACGGGGTTGTGGTTTAGAGTAGCTTTCCAGCGCAGGGGTAGGTTTATCAGGGTTGCGGCAGTACCGCTTATTTCTTATCTCCCTGCGTGGAGGCGACAACAAATTTAAACACTTCGTCCTGAGGCTGGCAGGATGTGATTTCACCAGGCAGGAGAGGTGCTGCGATCTCGTGTTGTTGCTGGAACTTCTTCCATGGCTAAATTCAGGGTAGTGGTCCGTCAAAGATATTTAATTTTGCTGGGTGTAACCACAAACGTAGGGCCTCCAATCCCCTGCAGCTATCTCTGCTAGCACCTTGGCTAGGTGCTGCGGTCAGTGATACAACTGGGGTTGGCTGTTCCGCCTCTGTGGGGTGTGTCCAAGTGGTGGAGGCTCTACCGTTCCGAACACAGAGGTGAACAGAATGAGTGGCCGTCGAAAGATGTGGTGTTTCTACAACTGACAGACCCCTGAAGGTAAATTGATGTTCTACTCTAGGTTAAACTCTCTGTCGCTTGCTTGCCACTTGTTGGTCGAATACTGGTGATAGGCTATAGTACTACAACAAAGAACTCGTGGTTACGTTTAAGATTAAGTATTAATTCAATAATATATACAGTTTGTCCGCATCCATACCACATGTTACCCGGTTGTCAACGGACGCCTGTCCGGAACTGAAGTGCGCCTAGACTGGGACAATCTCATCTTCTGGTCTAAAGAAGCTCGTCTGTGGAACATCCGTTCTGGCATCGACCAAATTTGTCCTGCCTAAAGCCATACCTACCTCGATTACAACATTTAGGAGCAGGAGTGAGTAAGTTTTAGCCAACACCGCTCATCTCACCGCAGCTATCCAAACCCAGTTAATCCGTTTTTGGTCTAGCGGCCAAAATCCTCGACTAACGTGCCGAGTCAGTTTGATTGGGCACGCGTCAAGAGATTTTCTTGCACTCAACGTGGGGTGCGAATAGCTGTGTGCAGTAAAAGACAAGAATTAGACCAACCATACCCCGAGAACTAAGGGTCAATACGATCAGACAAGCGGACTTCAGAGAGTTCTTGAAACACAGTGACCTTAACCATGACCATGTTGCCGGCGAGAACTCTGACAAAAAATCTGATGTATCTAATGTACAGTGTAGTCATGCCGACTGCCCAGGCCATGGGTAGAATGCACCTACTGCATAAAACTTTTCCATTATGCCTCCAGAGGCTGGCCCAAAGATACCAGAGTTCCAGATGGGTTAGAGTACCGCGGTACAGAGTGCCGTAAACAGCCAACGAGTTTATATAATGAAGTTATGTGCCCTGGGCGAGGCATAAACCACATCAGGTGCACGACGTGCAGTTAACCCTATCGCCACTTACGCATAGGGTGACCCGACGAACGCGTCTCTATGCCCGGGATGGCATACCAGTGTGAGATATGTCGAAGAAAACATATCTCTCACTCCTGCAGGTCCAAGCCTTCCTGGATGTATATCCAACCTGGAACGGCACCTGGCCATCCCGCTACGGGTAGAGACGACAATATACAAATAACTGATTTTGCAGGTCGCCCACACGAAGACTCCGTCGCATTCACGCAGGAATGCGAGAAAGAATTAAAAAAAACAAACCTTCCACTGAAACAATGGGTTTATTGGGTTCAACTACATTTAAAGGGCCTCACCCTCACGTGGTTAACAACACAATTCTATAGCCAGACCCAGGTACCTGACGAAGAAGCAGGAATCTTCATACGAAGAAAAGAACAAATGTTTAGAGGGGTATTCTTAGGAGTCAAAGAAGCTATTGCTGTTTGCTCAATCTGCCAAATGTTACTGCCAAATCTCCGGTACATACTCGACAGCAAGACCCACTACCTTGGATGAATTAGTTGATCGAGCTCTAGAAGCTGAGCAAAACTTTGCCGCCCAGGTGAGCATCGAAAAACCAGTCTCCACCAAGGCCCCTGAGGTGCGAACGCCACCTGCTGCGTCTCCTAAAGGCGTACCAACCTCAACCCCTCGCATGGCCTTTGTACCCAAATGTTGGTTCTGTCTGGGGAATCATTGGAACAAGGACTGTCCGCGGAAACCAGAAGGAGCTGCCATTCCACCAAACCGCTTTGGTAACATGCCGGCAAATAATCCACATCGACCAGCTGGAAAACTAATTCCCGAAACCAAGCCGGGAAACGCTGATGCCGGGGTATGAAGCATGCTACCACCCCTGGTTTACAAGGGCCCATCCTCCAGGGACTAAGTGTGGAAGCACTGGTTCCCATAACCCCACACATAGAAGTGGAGGTGAACAATGGCAGGGTACTAGCCTTACTTGACTCTGTGGCCACTAGGAATTTCATTAGAAGAAATTTGTTAACATCAAACCAGCTTGCCAAATTACGACTACAAAACAAAGTGGTAAGAATGGTGCAACCCGGGGCCACCCTGGAAGTAACCGGCCGAATTACCTTGAATATAAAAATTCAAAATATTGATACCCCAACAGAATTAATTGTTTCACCAACCATGTTCGAATCCGTAATACTAGGATGTCCATGGCTTATCCGCCATCAATGTATTCTCAATCACGGACAATGTAGAGCCTACTTGGGGGAAACCAACCTTATTACTGTAAACTGGGATCAAAACCCAAATGACATACCACAAATGCCCATCGATACAATGAGAATTAATCATGAACTCGAAGAAAAACAGTTCTGCCAGTTAAAAGTCATACTAGATGAGCACGCCCGTGCCTTTGGACAAGAAGGGCTATTACAACAAACACTGTCCATACAACATGAAATATGGCCTACAACTGACGTACCATTATACAACCGTCTGTACAGAGTGCCAGCCTGCTGTCGTGACCTCATCATGGAACAGGTCAATGACATGAAGGACCAGGGAATCATGGAATCATCGAATTCTCCATATAACTCGCACGTGGTACTTGTACCTAAGAAGGATGGGAAATGGTGATTTTGCGTAAATTACAAATTGCTAAATGAAGTCACCCACCCAATTGCTCCCCCAGCTATAGACTTGTCTTGTACACTACGAGATGTTGGCAAGGCTAAAATACTCAGTACTCTTGACATGGAGTCAAGATGCTGGCAGATTGCAGTCCACCCGAACAGTCAACAGCCGTTATGATACCCGAGGGCGAAATCCTACAATTTCGAGTCATGCCTTTCGGCTTGAAAAATGCCCCCACAACATTCAAACAATTAATGAAGCCAGATGTACTAATAGGTTACATCTGCGAGTTCTGCTTCACGTATCTTGACGATGTAATAATATATTCTAATTGCTGGGAGGAACATCGAAGCCATCTGCAACGAGTATTGAAAAGGCTTGAATTACATGGGATGAATTGTAAGCTTTCGAAAAGCTTCTTTGGCAAGATATCAATAGATTATCTGGGACATGTAATATCGTGCGAGGGGAAACTGCCTGCAACACAGTTCAATACGAGCAATTGAAGAGGCAGAAGAACCTTCGAATAAGCGGTAACTACGACGGTACCTGGGTCTGTGTAATTGGCTATGAGACTTCGTTCCAAACATTGCGGACTACATGGCACCACTACACCCACTACTCGAGAAGACACCTGTTGGCAATGGGGCCCAGAACAACAACGAACGTTTTCTGATTTGAAGAACAGCTTCAAGAATATTCATCAACTCCACCAGCCACAAGGAGACAAACCCTTAATACTGCAAATGGATGCGTGTTGAAACGGCCTAGGCGCACTATTATACCAGCAAGACGGAGGAGGACAACCCCATGTGATAGCGTATGCATCAACCCGCTTAAATTAAACAGAGCAGCGCTACCACATTAATGTGCAGGAGTATTTGGCCGTTATCTGGACTGTGAAGAAATATCGGTATTATCACGAAGGGCAACACTTCATTCTGCGACCCGACTCTAAAGCCCTCCAATGGTTACATGAGTCCCAGAATTCGAAGGCCAAGCTTGGCCAGCGGGACATGCTCCTTGCTGAGTTTGACTTTGAGCTTCAACATTGCCCAGGGAAGTTAAACAACCTGCCAGACGCCCTGTCTCGTTCCCCAATGTTGGAGGAAAAAACTGAGGAAGAAGAGGAAGAAAAAATGTCTCCTCCCCCTCAGATCGAAAGAAGTCCGGAGAGCAAATCCGGCTCTTCAGCTACAAATAACCTGTCAACAAATTACGATAAGCCAGCTGGAGGACCCCGATATCTGACGCCTACTACAGGAATAGCTTCAACGATACGCACTATGGGATGACGTCGTATGGACCAGTAGTGGGCAACCCAATACACAGTGGAAGATCTGGGTTCCACTACAACTACGAGCGGATATATGCAGGCACCATCATCACCATCCCCAAGCTGGTCACTCGGGTTAGAGGGAAACCCAATTGGACATTAAAACCAGTTACGATTGGGATGGAATGAGCCGCGATGTCCGGAAATACGTTAACAACTACGTCATGTGCTGCCGCGGCAAAGCCTACCCGGTTCCCTCTCCCACCGCAAAACCATGGAGATCCAAGACGGCCTGGACCCACATTGCCGTCAATCTGATAGGTCCGTATCCACGTAGCACAAAAGGAAATCGCTACCTCCTCGTAGTGATCGATCAATTTTCCAGGGGGTAGAGGCATTTCCTCTACCCAGCCAAGGAACCATCCTAATTGGGCGGAAAATGGAAGCGGAGATTTTCGCACAATGGGGCTATCTGAAATCCATACGGACAGACAGTGGCACCCAGTTTACTAGCCGTCAATGGCAAACCGCCTGTCAAGAGTGGGGAGTAGAAACATGGACTACCCCTCCCTACCACCCACAAGCCAACGCCACTGAATGGAGGACCCAGGAGATCTAGAAGTGCCTCCGTATCAGTGTGGCTAATGACCACAGATATTGGGATAAGCACTTCCCCACTATACTGTTTGCCCTTTGATGCCGTACGAGCAAGGCCTGCGACACCTGGCCAATTGGAGGATGAAGACTAACCCCCACCCAAAAGGGTAGAACCTGATACAGAGCCAGTACTTTCAATGAGACCTGAATCAACGCCCATCGTGGTTGACGAGGCGCTTAGTTACATAGCGCCATGGAAACCTGATGTTGAACGTCAAGGTGCATTCTCCGTGAGATCAATGCCCTCGATGCCATGCAGCTACGCAGATAAGATAGCAGCCAAAACGAGATCTAGCTGCTCAGAGAACCAAGCTAAAGACCCCGCTGATTAAGTCGCATCAGTGAGCGATCGGAAGTACCTTTGGTGAGAGGGGTAGGAATCACACACGCGCCTACCTTTCCACTTGGTATAACTACAGAACCGGAAGTCGAACCTATCCCAACTTCAGTAAGGTCGTCCCCAGCCGAAGAAGTACAGGATACCACCGGAACCCGTGACGTCGAGCTCAAATGAGAGTGCTCTGCCTCAACCACCTGCCATGCAGGTAGACCCGCATATCAGGACATCGAGCTGCTATGCCGGAAGTGCTCTGTCTCATGATCCTGCCATGTAGTAACTCCCGCCAGCTTGGATGTCGAGCTCGGACAAGAGTGCTGTGTCCCAGCCTCCTGTAACTTTGCTACCTGGGGCGTCGAGCTGCAACAGACATGCTCCGTCCCCAGGTCCTGCGACGCAGGAAAATTCGCAGACACGGACATCGAGCTGCCACATTGGAAGTGCTCCGCCCCGCTATCTTGCTACGCGAGAGGCTGCTCCCATCGAGAAAATTGATTCCACCTACTACCCCTCAACAGCCACATCACCCGCAGTGGAGGTCGATGTGAAACTCCCTTCCAATGCCTTGCCCCAGGACCTAGCCACCGAGACCGTCGATGTTGCCCACAACCTGGTACCACGATGAGCTGTACTGCCCACAGTCGGGGTGAAGATTTTTCTCCCCCGCACTGCCTAGTCAGAGAAACATTCTGCCCTACGGGTAGGAACCCGTTCAGTTGGGGTGGAAGGGTTGACCCTCCCCTGCACTGCCTCTATGTTCCTTGAACGAGTGCCTTCCCACTTTGTTGCTGCAGAAGCAGATGCCACGCACCCCAGGCTGCTCCACAACGCCTGATGCCTCCGCTTACAGCCAAGGCCGCCCACATGCCTGGCCGGTACCGGGAATCGCTATGGAGACCCACAACCAGGTATATGTGGCCATAGCCTCTGCACGCTGCCATTCGTGCAAAGGGGAGGTCAGCTGAAAGTGAAAATGAAGATTGTAAATAAGTGTGCATAGTTTTAAAAACAGTGTAGTAGTCGTAAACCACTGCTACATGCATGTGACAAAAGGACTCGTTATAGACCGGTCACATGCACCATGTTTAATTTAGTCGCAAGCCAAAAGACAGTGACATAAGCAGAACAACCACAATTAGGCTAAATTAAAAGTATCCAGTACAGTTCCAGTATAAAGAACCAACAATGTAAATGAACCAGTAATTAGTCACTCGACTGTGTGATAATTGACTTTTTATATACAGCCGTAAAAAGCTGTATGTCAATAACGTTTGACAAACATTTTACACCTCATGGTTCAAGTGTTTCAGTGACCAACAGCCCACTTAAGTAAGTAGCATTACGAATAGACACTCTGCACAGTGACAGTAATGGCTACTATAATTAAATTACGTAAAGACACTCACCATAGTGACAGTGATTAAGCGACTTCATCATTACAGAGATATTTAGCTTTTTATATTTTTATAAGAATGCTGTCTTGTAAGAGTGTGTTTTCAGCACTGACAAAAGTGAACATTCATTGAGGATATACCTTAAACATTCCAACGAAGATACACAGTGTACATACTAGATTTAGACCTACGATATAAGATGGTCTTCCACAAGAGATAGCTAGGCTAGTTTTTTTAATGCTTTTTAGCACTAAATATGAATTGATGTGTAGGTACATTTTCAAATACGAGATTATGTTTTCAAAGGGTATATGTGAATATCGCCTACAAGAAAGAATGCTGTTTTGAAGGAGAGTATTTTTATGCATATGCTTTTAGTGTATGTATTTTGTTTGCAATTTATTGTACACCTACTCAGTAACATTCTGAGCGTTAAAGCTCCCCAAATTTTAACTTCCATTTTTACAGAGTATGTGTATGTATCGTGTGACCAATGTGCACACAATTTGTCACGTTATTGATGCATGTAGTGTTCTCACTTTTTATTCGTCTAGCCGGTCAACCCAGGTGTTGAAGGGCCTGTGGTTGGCTACTTCGTAATATGTCACACAACTATTTAGCTTGCAGACAAACACAAAGGTTCCCTGGAAAGAATTTCCTTTTCCTTTCTTAAATCACTGCAGCAAGCTCCAGGATAGTATAGTCTGTCTCGTGAAAGGCTTCCAGATTTTGACAGATTATATGAAAGTAGTACCTTTTAAACAAACGGAATACGTATCCTTCTTCCACCATGTGTTTCCATGTGACTTATCAAAACATGTCAACATCATGTGAATTTTTGCTTGACATTTTAAACATACCAACTATAGGCCGAATTGAGGAAAATAGTGATTACACAGATCTTTTGTTTAATTTCTGATGGTAACATCTACATTGTGTTATTAAAATACTATCAATAAAATATATTCATATTCTTACAATTAATTAAACAGATATTATTAATTACTATCAAATTAATAATCACATACACCAAAAATGTATATTTTAAATCATAAATTTCATTGGACTTGCAAGTTTGCAACTCTCACAACAGGAAAATCTTTGTGGCAAGATAGAAAGACATAGATAGACATAGAAAGACATAGATAGAAAAACATGATATATTTCAATTTTAACTTAATTAGGCCTAAAATTACAACTGCATTTGAGGTTTTGGTCTACACACACAGGCGAGCAATGTAACCTTAATGTTTTGGTGAAGTCAATAAGTACTATTTATTGTTTATTGGCAAACAAAAATAAATTCAACTGTAACATTAACATATTCTAAGAAATGAAATGAATATTGAACATTTAAATAAATGTTGTCTGCTAAAAACCTGCACATAGACTTAACATGTTTACCTTAATTATAAAAGAACTAACGAACATATGCCTGAGATATTTACATTTCCCCATCAAAATACACCACACTCCAATTATTCACGTACCTAATATTTATCGCTATTTACTTTGCGATGGATTTTGATGAAATTCCAAGCAATCAGGCAGTCATTTCAATTTTTTTAGTTCCACTGGACGACTTCCGAGTTCTCCCATTAGTAATATGTCTTCGACTCCTTTGGCAACATGTACACTGTTTTGCTGTCATTGGCGATTACATGAAGGATTTTTATGTCGCTGCATTAAAAATAACTATTTACACAATATTCATTAATTCAATTTAGAACTTCTAAACTGATACGCCCGCACACAAAATTTGCATCTCACAATAACATGGCGTCCAGTCTTTGGTTGGTTAAGATAAACAGCCCTACTTTTTCGTTATTTATGTTATGCAATTTAGCAAATTTGAAACTATAAACACTTTTAATAACATTATACAGAATACTACGACGTAATATTATTTAAGTTTATTCCAAAATGCTTACTTATTATTTTTTTTATTTGTACTGTGCACTATTTTCTTTTTCGTAGATGTAAGAACGTATACATGTTATTCAGGGATACCACCATTGCTTCACATGGCGGTCAGCTGACATTCGTTATTTCAAATACGACGCTACTGTATTACACTTTAAATATGTTGGCAGCAGTAGCTGTCACATTCTGGAAACCTTAAATGAGACAGACTACAGTGGCGTTTCCCCGCCTTCCATGAGTAAGGCTTGTACATATTATGAATATCTTACTTTAATCCCCTCATTTTGACATGTCATTCTTTTAAATAATTTTTCTTTCAGGTTTTTATGTATGATCCACTTGTAATATCCACCAGCGCTATGCTAGTTTTTGTGAATGGCACGCATATGAAAAGTAGGTCGGGGGGGGGACACCCGACACATGCGGCTTCCTAACCCTGTAATCTTTGCTCGTGGGGGGAATACACACTCTCACTGCATCAGCAAAGCCCGATAACCAGGGGGAGGGGTAGAGAAGGATGCCCACCCGCCGCCCGCAAGGGAGGAGAAAGAATCACTGTCGCCAGCCGGCAGACACCACTCCATGTCTCTCACGTTTCGCTTTGCCGGCTGGGTGCCCGGAGCACTCAGAACACGCGCCGCTACGGCGGTCAAGCCCCCCTACCGTAAGGGTCCTGCCTACCTGTCTACGAAAAAATTTTTTTGTGTTGCCTACCTCAGCACGTCTACTGACGTCTACCCAGACCTTCTAGAGACCTTCTAGACTTTACAGAGAGGGGGCCTAGACTTTCTCCACCACCTTTTCCATGATGAGTCTTCATTGCAACGAAGGGGGGGCGAATAGACGCGTGCCGCTTCTGCAACTAATCTAATACGATTACTACTCATCGCCTAGAACACCTCTTCCATTTCTACAGATGTTAGCAACATATTGCCTACTCTACAGGCAATGGGAACTTCAAGCAATTCCTTCTCACCTGGAAGATGCGCAACCCAGCAGGTATGCAGCCCCCCCCCCACCCCCCCCGCCAAGACTTTGAAGCCAACAAACTGCCCAGACCTTGGGCAAGGCCGAGCACACCCGAGGAGACACGAAGAAAAATCGCTGACAGGAGGATTCTCACGCCTCCCCGGCACCCCGCCCCCGCCAGTCTTCAAGCTTCCACTATATAAGTCCGGACGTTGCCGGCCTCAGGAGTCATTCTTTCGCATCTCTAGCAACCTCCCACAGCACTACTAGTGCTCGGGATCTTCGGAGAAGTTTGTTACCTTACAAGTACGCTCTGCGGCTACTTACTATGTATTGAAGCCGGCAAACAGCCGGCGGCTCTAGAGCCATGCCGGCGTTCACCAAGCACGTGTCACGTGCCCCGGTCGGGCCCAAAGAGACTTGTAATTTAGAACTTTTGAATATAAATGTTATTTTCAGTGTAAAATGTGTTCTATAGTATTTGCAGTGTTTAATGTCTTAAAATGTGTTCAAGTATTTGTTACTATTTTAAATAGTTTTGTTATAAAATTCAAAGTGTCCGCTACACCAAAATTAAGAACACTTAATACTCCGGCATGAATGCCATCATAAACAGGCACTAAAATAATATTGGAATTCATAAGAAAATTATAGAAATTTAAAACAATACGTAAGTTAATTTGTGCCATTTGGTTTTCACTAATAAAATATTTTACTCGGCGTGCATAGCACTTCCGCTAATGTTAACCCCGTAGGTGGCCATGGTAGGTTCGTGTGACGCTTGTCTCTGTACAGTCTGTCGAGCAGAGCTGGCGAGGTAAGACACTGTCACGTATGCACTACAACTTTTGTTCACTGATGTAGGTTTCCATAGTTAATTTAGTTTACCAGTTAACCTTTGCTTGCGTACGTTTTTGCCAGACATTTTCCGCAGCATTATGCTTCCGCTTTATTAATTTCTTAGGCCCTTGTGGCATTTTTAACTTAATCGAGGAGGAGGAGGAGAAAGATGTCAGAGAGGTCACGTGACCCGCACAACTTGAATCAGGCGCCATCCGCCTATGTTTATGGCATTTCATTGTAACTTCTGCATTATTGCTACACGCAATTTCAAGGGCTTTCTTTTTATGTATGTATTTGAGGGTAATTTTCATGCTTGAATATTTTACGTCTTTGTATACGCCATCGTTGCGTTTGAGAGCTTATTTATGTAACATCATATGTGCAATAATTTATTTCATGGTTCAATGTATTTTTCACGTAAATTGATGCTTTTTGTACTTGACCACGCGGTCACAGTAATGTTTGGTTTTACCGCCATCAGACATGTTACATGCCTGTAACTACTGCAATCGTAAAGAGAATAGTTTCCTCAGCAAGAATAATCTTTTGTCTGAATTTAATTTGCAGTTCCCACACAGAAATATTGCAATTTCACCTGCACCACATGGTCCGCTACGAACTTCATCCAGCGGCATCCGCGTTATTTAAGCTTGTTTTTACACGTGTGTGTTTATTGTGAATATTCATCTTGTGTCCCATCTTGTTTCATGTATCATTCAAGGGTCTATGTAATTGTGTAATTAGTGTACGTTGCAATTACACCCGTCCTAGCCGACTCTGTGTATAGGCTGTCACAACACTACCCACGTGCTGGAGGGCGAGCCCCAACGAGTTTGCGTTAGTGATGCCAAGTAATCATGCGTATTAATATGTATTAAGGGTTTCATTTGTAATTTATGGTGTCCTGTCTTCAGGGAAACACCGTTAGTCCACCCTAACGGCTGTCGGCCGGGCCTCTTCCCTTGTGAAGGCTGTCTTTCACGCACTTTGGTGAGATCATCCATCTAGGCATGCGCTAGAGTAATTGCGGACTGAGGAGCACCGAAGCCAAATTGCCTGGTCATGACCGAGATAATCATACTTTCATTGACATGTTGATGTATATGTATAATAACAATAAAACAATAAAAACAAGTCTACAGTGAACTTATATCTTTTATTCAGTAGTGACAGTGTCCTAGCCACATAAGTTAATTCAATGTTTATTCCAGTGATGTTTAGTAAAAAGTTAAGTATTGCCTACGTGTTTATAAGTACACTCGGGTGAGATGGACACACAGAACCCACAGCATCCCTGAGAACCCTGAGTCTCAATAGTGCGGTGATTGGGAAGCACCGCTGGCACCCAAATTAATAGTAAGTATTTGTGTCATCGTTTGTCTCGTGTCTCACCTGACGGTGTCAGTATGTCGACGACCAGTCAACCCGACGACATACGGACATAAATATTTTCTTTTAACTTCATTTGTCTCCTCTAGACACTTTTTATTAGCAGTTTAACTTTAACTCATATATATTCGTCTAGAACCAGCTTTTTCTCTCTTACTTACAACCAGGTCACCTACACCTGGAACCACGCATTTACTTTCTGCTATCCTCGACTTGGTGGGAGGTAGCACAGGTTACGTTTTTATTGAACTTTCAATAAACACACATTATTGCTCTCTACCTTTCTGGTTTTATTTTTAGGGTATTTATTTGTATTCACAGTTAATGGTAGACTACGCTGTGCGCTGTCGACAGAAACGGGAAATTTTATTAAACAGAATTAAGACATACATATTAGATGGCTACCTGTTTTTCCCAGTTACACATCAGCACTTTTATTACTCGTGGTGGAGAAACAGTGATGCCACAACCACTAGCAACACCTTCACACTAGGAGGCACGACAGACTCAGGTTACTTCTCACCATCCGCACTAGTTAGTATGCGGTGACTGTGGCCTGTAGTTTTGCTGGGTATCCTAGTGCGAACGCACAACCAGTAGAAGCTTGGTGTTCCACACGGCTTCACGTCCTTGATCAGCTCACCTACGGTGGGGGATCAGTGGGAACTCTTATTGAGCTCAAGCCGTCAAGTCACTATTGGGTTACACTGTTACTCTCTGTCTAATATGCACTACTTAAACTAGAGAACTGTTACCCATGCCTCACAAGAGGAGGAGTGGTATATCATTATTGTTGCTGTAATTAGTATGAAATGTGCTGAAATTAGAAATAACAATATTTATACCTTCCTGCTTGACAGGTAGTACGAACTTCCCGAGAGAGATATATATAGCTAGATATAGAGATATACGATCCGCTTCAATTATTGAACTTTTATTCTGGGCGGAAAAAAACACTATCACTAGAGCGAGCCTACGCACAGTAATTTCCACTGATATTTTTAACTTATGCAATGAAATGTGTTTCCGTCAGTGCTACCTAACAATACAAATATATCAATTGGCAACATTTAATTTACAAATAGTATACATAAAAATGAGGTTAAAATATACTGTAATTGTGAACTATTTCTTACCGGCCGTTGCCAACATGTTGCTTCTCTCGCTGTTGTTCATTCGTATTAATACAAAATGAATATTACAAGTTATATAAGATACTAAGTAGATTATTAATCTATTCAAGAACACAGTACTGTAACGTTAATCACAGGGTTGTATAACAATGGAATACAAGTGATTGAACACAATAGGTTGACATGTTATGCCTAGGGTGATTTTTCAAAGGTTAGATTCCATAAGGCAGAAGAAAGCGAGAATAGACTATATAAATTACATCATTCTCAATAGTTATCATCTGAGTCTGCAATAAAGTATATTTATTAGGGGTTAGTACCTTTTGTGAGGGCCATAAAAGTGCTCACTTTACCGTGAACAACCCATATCTGTGTGGTTTCTAGGCTGGGCAGAGGGAATGCCTCTACCCACCTGGAGAAGAGGTTGATAACTACCGGTAGGTATCGGTTGCCTTTGGTGCTCCTGGGATAGGGGTCCATGAGGTTGGCTGCCAGGTGGGTCCAGGCGGTCTTAGGTCTCCTGTGTTTGGCTGTTGGTGGTGCCCGAGGATAGGTCTTCCCTCGACAGCATGTCTGGCACTGGCTGACGTAATGCCGCACATCTCGGCTCATACCATCCCAGCCGTAGAAGTTCCTGATATCCAACAAGGTTTCACATGTCCCATGGGCATCCAGTCTGGGGATGATCATGTTGGTGGTGATGGCACAAGGCTTCACTTAGTGCCTGGGGTACCCATATTTTCCATGGGGCAACCGGTTGTCCTTTTCAGATCCAGATGACATCATCTTCCAGTCTGAAGCGCTCTGGGTAATTTTCTAACAGTCGTATCTCCGTGTCCTCGTGTTGGTGGAGTGTGACCTGGTGTTGACTTATCCTAGTTGAAGAGCCGGATTTGTTCTTCGGCTTGGAGCGAGTTTATAGGTGGGGCTGGGGATGCCATCTTGTCCCAGTTTTCTTCCTCCTTTTTGCTGTCCTCCAAGCTTGGTTGTCATGAAAGAGCTTCAGGCAAATCATTCTCTCTCCCCAGCCAATGTTGCACCTCAAAGTCAAACTTGGTAAGGAACATATCCCACCTGCCGAGTTTGACTTTCACATTGCGGGATTCTTTTAGCTACTGGAGCGCTTTAGAATTGGTACGTAATATAAAATGGTGTCCTTCTAGATGATAACGATATTTACTAATGGCCCATATCACGGCGAGGCATTCCTGTTCATTAATCAATGTGATATTTTTGTTCTGTCTCGTTTAATCTAGCTGACGCGTAGACAACCACTTGGGGTCAGTTATCTTTACCGGTTTGATGTACGACTGCCCCTAGTCCAGTTTGACAGGCGTCAGTTTGAAGGATAAGTGATGTATCCCTCTGAGGTCAGTGGAGTTGACATATTTCTTGTAAGTTCAGTTTAAGTGCTTGGAATGCTTGTTTTTGCTCAGTCCCCCATTTCCATCAAGTAGTTTCTTTTTCGAGGAGCAGATGTAGAGGTGCCATTAGGTCAGCCATATTCTGGATGAATTCGCGTTAAACAATTACATAGTTCTGGGTAGCGTCGAAGTGATTTTTTGTTTGTGGGTTCCTCTGCTTTCTCTATGGCACGGATCAATTTCTGTTGTGGGAAATTTTCTTTGGGTGACACTACATGTCCTAAATAATATATTTCTGTCTTTCCGAAAAAGCTTTTGGATAATATACATGTGATGCATTGTTGTTCTAGTCTGTCGAGTACGCCCTAAATGTGAGTTAAATGTTCTTCCCAGGTTTGCGAATAAATTATCACATCATCAAAGTATGCGAAACAAAATTCCCTGACATATTCGGTAAGTATTTCGGCCGACATGAGGCGTTGAAATGTGGCTGGAGCATTCTTAAGCCCAAAAAGTATTACTCTAAATTGCAGGCTTTCTCCTTCTTGTGTGGTAAATGCTGTATACTTACAGCTGTCTGGGTGTACTGTGATCTGCTAATATCCAGACTCCATGTCTAATGTGCTGAAGATCTTTGCTTCCCTTATATCTCGCAAAGTGTGTGACAAGTTGGATGGCTGGGTGAGCTAGGGGGTGAGTCACTTTGCTTAGTGCTTTATAGTTCACGCAGAACCTCAGCTTGCCATCTTTCTTGGGTACCAACACTACCACTGAGTTGTAAGGTGAGTTTGATGGTTCTACTATTCCTTTTTTTTTCATGTCATTAACTTGATCCACGATTAGTTGACTTCGACAAGCCGATACTCGATAGGGTCACAGTAAATCAGTGCGTAGGTTGTCGTCCATATCTCGTGTAGAATAGATCGAGTCGTCCTTGTCTGAACGTCCCAGCATGTTCGTCTATTATGGTTTTCAATTCATTAAAGGCAGGCTCATCCAACTTGTGGTTAATTAGTTCTGGGTTAATGGCCTCAGTAATTAAGAGTTCTGGGCCATGTTCTCAGTTTACCGTAACTTGGTATTTGTCCTAGAGGTGCACCCGCTGTTTGCCATGGTCAATGATGCACTATTGCTGTCGTAATCACGGACACCCGAGTATAACGGCTTCAGTCAGGGTGGGGCTGACAACGAATTCTGCGAGAATAGAATGTCAGTGTAAGGTTACTTCCAAAGTGATGCGACCGTCTACTTGTAAAGTCGCGTCTGGCTGTGCCATTATTACTCTGCTCGTATGTGCCCGAAGTTGTGGCCATTATTTCCTGCTAAGTAGATCGGCACGAATGAAATTCCCCATTTCGGCAGAATTTAGGATAGCTAAAGCCAGAAGGCCACTAACTTCTATTTCTATATGAGCAGCAACTGGCAGAACTTCATCATCATTTAGTCTTTGGAGTTTGGGCCCTGTTTTGCCCGTTGTGTGGCCCGCTTCGCACCCCGTCTTCGGCGTTTCCTGCCAACGACTCCCTCGGTGGTGGGTTACTCGGTGTAGGTTGGTTTTCGATTCTACCAGAGTATCTCTCATTCTGGTTTCTCTTTCCGCATTCCTTCTGGGACAGTCCTTGATGTAGTGACGTCCAGGACAGAACCAACACTTGGTGCCTTAGGTTCTGCCAGAGCCGGGCAGTTGTCGCTGAACTTGATGGCCTTGGGTTTATTGAGAGCAGCCTGTGCTTTAAAGTTCTGTTTGGCTTCTCGGGCTCGGTCTACTAGTTCGTACAGAGTAATTGGTCGTGGCATGAGCAATATGTTTCGAAGGTTGGGTAGTAACATCTGCCCAATATTTCGTACTGAGTGGGCCTTGTCCCCAGTAGGAAAGATGTGAAGATACATCTGTTCCTTTTGCCTAGTAAAGATTTCTGCCTCTTTGGTGGGCTCTTGTGTCTTGCTATAGCATTCTGTAGTGAGTTTTGCTACGATCTCTTTGCAGGTGAAGTTATCGGCTAGCCGTTTACACAGTTGAAGCCAGCCGGTTACAAATTCCCCATATTGTTCCCACCATTCAGTTGCCTTACCGGTAAGTTGTCCCTCAATTGAGCTAATCCATTTCTCTTCAGTATGTTATGTTTGGTAAGTTCCTTTGCACACTCATCTGTGAAGGACACTGTGACTTCGTGAGGTCAGCTGGCATAAGTGGGAAGACGCATGGCCTCAAAGCTATCTGTCACCAGGTGTCCCGGAGCTGACGCTTGGTTGAATGTACCATACCTGATGGCTGGGGTTAGGTGGCTGGTATTCTGCAGCTATCTTGCATGGTCGCAACAGCACACTAGGCCTGGTCGGGTGGTTCGCTCCTCTGGCCACCCGATACACGTGTGGTGGTATGGTTCATTGCACAAGATACAATGTACCATGTTTGTACTGTGGCTCGGACATGTGATCCAACTGCAGTACCTGTCCTGTCTAGCTTGACACAGCTCACACCTGAATTCCAACCTCTCGGTATTTCTTATCTCGTCAGCCCATCCAAGGCAGAGATAGTGGAATTTTCGATTGCACTGGGTGCACGTGATTTTATTAATCCTAGAGCCCTGGCAAGTTGCATAGTTGCACACTGTGGGTGCCACGTCAGCCATGCTGTTGGCCTGTGGCTCTGTTGGTTGTGGACGTCAGTGATGTTGTTGGTTTTAACCACAACGAGGTGTTTAGAAGACTCCTCGAAGTGTGGCTTATCGGTCACAATTAATTTACTCTTACTCTCAGGCTGTATGGATTTGGTCCCGTGCTTACTGGTTAACAGATTTATGCTGACGCCCCACATTGGGTGCCAGAAAAGTCCTTGATGCATGTCGTTTAAATTCTGGTTCACAAGAGACTTATTCCGTTCTAGATCAGATGCGCTACTAAGGGAAACTCCGTTCCCTTTCTTACTGTATACTAGTGTCGGCCTGGTAGGCTGTCTACTAGGTAAGTAGTCAGCGACACTAGGTCTGACAATGTGCCTCACAACAGCGGCCCCCTGGAGCAAGGTAACTTACCAGAGCTCGGCGGAGTGTTCTTTGTTGGTGGTGTTGGTGTGGAGTTGGTAGAGTGTGCGGATTCGTTGGTTCTGCCAGACGTGGTGTAGGTCAGGTTGCAGTAGATGTCTGCATGGCAGTGGTTGTTCCACTCTGTGCTGGCTCAGCTGCCAATATGTGGATTGGCCCTCCTGAGCCTGGTGTCGCTTCCACTGACCAGGGCCTGGACCACTGGGTGTACTTTGTAACCGGTTTGCACTGGGTTGGAGTAGAGCGCGTAGGTACTGATGGGCGATACTGGTCGTACCGCGTGACTGGTGGCTTGGGCCTGCCCCCTAGAAGAGTCGACTCCTGGCGTAACTAGGTTTACCATACAGACCTGCTTGGTAGCACAGAACTATGCCTGCTTAATTGCTTTTTGAGCTCCGTGCCTGCTGTTGAGTGGCATAGGCTGATAACGTACCGTATTTGCTGTAGTAGACAAGCAATCGACAAGTCCTGACTTAAGCGTGTAAACCGACAATGGCTGGTGGTGCACGCCCTGACTGCCTAACAGTGCAAGCACCTGGAGTTGTGGGTTGTAGACCGCCTTCCTGCCACTGCCAGGTGTAACCACAAACGTAGGGCATCCAATACCCCGCAGCTATCTCTGCCAGAACGTTGGCTAGGTGCTCCAGTCAGTGATACAAATGGGGTTGGCTGTTCTGCTTCTGTGGGGTGTGTCCTAGTGGAGGAGGCTCTACCATTCTGAACACCGAGGTGAACAGAACGGGTGGCCGTCGAAAGATGAGGTGTGTGTACAACTGACAGACTCATGAAGGGGGACTGACGTTCTACTCTAGGTTAAAATCTCTGTCGCTTGCTTGCCACTTGTTGGTCGAAAACTGGTGGTAGATAGGCTATAGTACTACAACGAAGAACTCGTGGATACGTTTAAGATTGAGTATTTATTCAATATTAAATACTTAGGTGACTTGTATGTGCTACCAATAAGTCTGTGCTGCGGAAGTACCTAACCTACGCATATAACAGGTGAAGGTGACCCTCTCCTAGGCTACTTAGATACAAGGGAATAATTAGCCTTACTGTTGTAACTAGCACTAACTGGGTTTGCCTAGAAGAGGCCTTAACCTTAACTGAGAAGCCACTACCAGCTATTCGTGGCAGCTGAAGAACCAGGATGGATCAACAACTAAAGTGTTAAGTCGTGTTCAATGTCTTCAGGTAGAAGAAGCTTCTGGTGACATCAATACCATGAGGTGGTAGAAGCCTCTGGTAAGTGGTGGCTGCAGCAACTGTAGAACTAGAAGGTTTTGGAGAGGACTGTGAGGGCCTAGTGGTCAGTAGAGAGCCCCAGCACAAGAAGTGTTGAGGTGAGCTACTGGAAATGAACTCCCGACCTCGGCCGTGCTCTTCCTTATATACTGTTCCTCTGGAGTGCACTGCGAGACCAGACTGGGAGGTGTGATGTGCCCCTGTGATGTCTGCTTGGAGTGCGCGGGGTGGGAGAACTACCCTCTTGCACTCGTGGTATAGCCTCAGCCACTCGGCTGCCTTCTGCGGTGTGGCGACACTGTTTGCCGGGTGCATCATGGGGGCTGGCATGTTGCATGGTCGCTTCAAATATCTTTTGTTACTGTGATTCCAAAGTGCATTTGAGTTGAACCCACTCTCTACGCATTCATAACATGTTGTGCTTGGTTTGCTCCTTCACCTGTTTACACACTCTCAATAGATAGAGAAGAACAGTTCAGGAACAGTCCGGGAAACCAAGTATCTTCCATGTCTCCGAGAACACTTCCTGGTAGACATCTGGTAGTTGTTTCCTGTAGTTGGTATAAGCACGTAGGATGAGCTGTTGTCGTTTATAGTATAATGGAGTAAGCGGCACACATCAAATATACTGTGTCAAATGGTGTAAGGTGTACCCGAATTGTTTGTCCTTTTGCTAAACTTCACTTGTCAGCAAATTTATGACTGTAAACTGTTCATGGAGCACTTATTTACTCACTGTGTCTTGGGTTGAATCTTCGCTTGTCGGCCTCGCTTCCTCATGACCGCATGCGTGGGTAATGGTCACGTAAACTGGGACGTGGGTTTCTATGGTGATTCTTTGTACCTGCCAGGCTGGAAGGTGCCGTGGCAGGCGCAGGCAGGCTGCGCTCTCCTAGACTGGCTGGTGGGTACTGGCTGGGTTCTCATGCTTGGTGGTGGCCAGCTGGGGGTCACTGGGCACCGGGGGGCGATCATGGGCCCTCTCCTCCTGGAGGGGCGACTGCGGGGTGGCCGTCTGAGCTCGAGGTTTTGGGTGTCCTGATAACTCTCCAGCATGGCCTCTGGGCTCATCCTCCCATTTGGATGTGTGGGTTCGGATTGTGTCTGCCCCAGTGTCTCCTGACACCTGGACGTAGGGTTGGGCCATGTCATTCGGGCAGGGCATGGCCGTGGCTGTAGGCTGAAGTAGGGACTCCTGGTGACAGCTGACCTCACCGGTACTGCTGGGCTCATCCTCTCATTTGGTTGGATGGGTCCGGATGATTGTGTCCTCGGTGCCATCCGGCGTTTATACTAAGGTGTCGACTGCACATCCTGAGTAGAAGAGTTCTGGGTGGTTTTGGAGGCTGAGGCTATTTGGGCACCTTGGCCTCAACATCTGGACTGTTGTGCTCATCCTCCCGTTCGGATGTATAATGAACCGCTGGGTGGGTCTCGGCGTCTCAGAGCACAGAGAACTGGTGGGTGGCCATTGTGTCCAGGCTGGATGCTGTCGGCTCTGCCAGCTGGGGTAGGTGTTCCTGGGTCTCTTCTACCTCGTTGGCACTGGCGAGTTCGCTCTCCCCTGTGGCGTCAATCTTGGCATCATCAGACATTGTAAACGGGGGTTGGTGGGGGTGCATCGTAGGCAGAGGCTCTTCGGACTCCTCTGCCCGCTCAGCTTGGCTGGTGGCTTCCTCCCGATCCAGAGGTGAAGTGGCTGGGCTGGCTGCTGCGTCATCCAATGTGACAGCCTCTGTGTTGACCAGGCCTCCAGGACTGGCGTGAGCAGGGTGGCCGATTGAGATAGAGGCTCTTGATGCTCCTCTACCTCATTGGCATGTGGTCGTTCTGCCTGTTCCTGGATTGAGTTTAGTGGCGTTGGTCGACTGCAAGGTTCACGGTCTTGTGAACTTCTCCACGAATTCTCTATCGTTGCTTGCGACATCTGGGCATCTCTGGTGGCAGCACGGCATAGAAAACTGGTTGACTTTGAGGGCAGGGTTTGGAGGCTGTTTCTTGATGCACTGGAAAATCTATCTGTACCGGTGTAGCTTGCCGGCTCATTCTGTCGACATCGAACCTGACCTCTAGTCTCTGGGATTGAAAAGATTCTGTGGCGGCAAGCCTGGGTTCTGGATAATGTTCTCGCTCTTCCTCAGTTTCGGCTTCAGATTCTGGGGTGTGAGCTTCGGGTTCAGGTGATTCTCCAGGGAAGGGGCGTATCTGTCCCTTCTCCCCTCGCCTCCCAGTATACGTTCTCCTGTCGGCCCTCTATTTTGTATAGTCCCTCCTAGTTCTTGGCCAGGCCTACGCTTTACTGACTGCGGGCTTTGCTCAGTGGGTGGCTGCAGAGGAGGATGGCTTCCCCCATGTTAAAACTCCACACTCCGGTGCAGGGCTGTGGGTACTTCTTCTCAATATAGTGGGCCTGGGCTTCTCAGGCCTTAGTCATCCTGGTTAGGGTGGCCAGGCATACGTCTTTGGGCTGCTGCATTTCATTGGGCTCCTGTTTCCACTGCCAGTCTCCTGGGCGGCAGAGGGTTGTGCCCAGGATGAGCTGGCTAGGGCTGGTGTTGATTGCCTCGTTCGTCCTTCACCTGAGAGCGAAGAGGATCTTCGGAATGTGCTGATCCCAGTGATGTGTGGTATGGGGAGTTGTCCACGTCTCAATTCCCCATTCGTTGCATGCTGTTTTCCAGCACTGGCTGATAAACTGTGTGCAGTTGTCTGTCAAGACCGACTGTGGATAGTCTCAGCAGGGAAATATCTCTGTCTCAAACTTGCGGATTATGTTTGACGTGTCCTGGCTGGGGAGAGGGAACATCTATATGCAAAGGTTTGACATCAGGTTTTTCGGTATCCAGATTCATCATGCTGCCCCGGGTTGTCCGCTCCAGGACAAGATAATGTCTTTTTGGAGTTTGAACCTCTGGGAGGGAGTGCTGCTGGGAAAGTCTCTGGATGTCATGGTCTTACTGCTGATTATAGTTGATTTGGTACTTGCTCAACTGGAGCTGCAGCATTTGGAGGTGCTCATCGGGCTACGGCTAGGCACTGGAGGGGGAGTCATTCTCTCCCACTCCTTCTTGTCTGCTCCCATCAAGCTCCTGCTGGCATAACAGGGCGTCGGGCAAGTCATTTGTTTTCCCCAGGCAGTGCTGCACTTCAAAATCAAACTCGGTGAGGAACATCTCCCACCACCCGAGCTTGGCCATGAAATTCCACAACTTACAAAGCCATTGGAGGGCCTTAGTGTCTGTCCGCAGAATGAAGTGCTTGCCTTTGAGGTGGTACCTGTATTTCTTCACCGTCCAGATTACGGCGAAGTACTCTTGTTTGTTAATGTTGTACTGTTGTTCTGTGGCATTTAGTCTGGTGCTGGCGTAGGCAATTCTTTAGGGTCGGCCGTCTGCATCTTCTGGGTATAGGACAACCCCTAGGCCGTTTGGGCAAGCATTGATTCAGAGTATGAGGGGTCTGTCACCTTGAGGTCTGTGTAACAGCATGATATTCTGGAAAATTTTCTTCAGGTCCTGGAAGGTGTCGCAGTGTTCCGGACCCACCACCAATGTGTCTTCTTGTCCAATAGGGGGTTTAGGGGGGCCATCTGGCTAGAAATGTCTGGCACAAAGTCGCGCAGCCAGTTGTACAGGCCTAAGAAGCTGCACAACTGCTTCTTCTTGGTAGGCTCTTACCTTTTCAATAGCTTGTATTGACAAAGCTTGAGGGTAGTTTCCTTAAGGTGATACTAGGTGCCCTAGATAGTTTATCAACGTTTTGCTGAAATGGCTCTTTGATAGCTTTCAGATAAGGCCATGGAGTTCTAATCACTCAAGGACTCTCTAGAGGTGCCTGCAATGTTATTCTCAGGATTTTGAGTTGATGATGTCATCTAGGTATGCAAAGTAAAACTGCCCCATGTAGCCGATGAGCAATTCGGCTGACATGAGCTTCTGGAAGGTGTTTGACGCGTTCTTCAGTTCGAACTGCATGACTTGGAACTGAAAAGTTTTGCCCTCCGGTGTGGTGAATGCAGTGTACTTGCAACTGTCAGAGTGCACCGTGATCTACCAATACTCCGACTGCATGTCCAGGGTACTGAAGACTTTGGCTTCCTCTATGTTCCTCAGTGTGTGTGGTAGGTTGATTGATGGTGGTACTACTGGGTGTGTCGCGTCATTCTGATCCTTATCATTCATGCAGAAATTCGTACCAATACCACGAGTAATTTACGTGGTGAGTCTGAGGGTTCCACTATCCATTGCTTTTTCATCTCTTGGACTTCGGTCATTATTAAGTGTCACCCCCTGACGGACACTCAATATGGGCGGTTATACACAGATGCGCCAGCGTATTCGTCCAAGATCTGCCTCAGTTCCGCGAACTCTGGTTCATCTAGCTGGTGGTTGATCTCATCTGGGTTAATGGGTGGCGGGACGACTGCATCGAGGCTGTGTTTCCAATTCACTATGACCCTATGCTTATCCCCCAGGTAAACTCTTCGCTGACCATGATACATAATACACTGTTGCTGGCCTAGCCAAGGATATCCTAGAATTACCGCTTCTGTAATGTCCGGTGACACCACAAACACTGCCGGGCTGGAGTGTTTATGTAAGCTGACAATGAGAATAGTGCATCCATCTACAGGGTAGTATCGTGTTGTGCCATTCACACTAAGTGGGTTTGGGGGCAGTGTGATGTCCTGTGTTGTGACGTTAGAACATTGCTGCATACAAAATTGCCAGTTGCTGCAGTGTCTAGTAAAACGATTAGTAATTTGTGGGTATTTATTTCCACTCTATGTGAGGCGCTTCTGAGAGTTCGCTTTCTTCATTCAATCTTTGCAGGACGGGCCCTTGGTTCCCAGTGGTAGGGGCGCTCTTCTCACCATTGTTGCAGCGTTTCCCGCCTGGCTGGGTTGTTTCTTTACTGCTTGGTGCGATGTGGGGAGGTGGCATCCCTGCTCAGTGCCATTCTGGGTAGAACCAGCATCTAGGTAGAGGAGTGGGGGAGGAGGAGGAGGTGGCAGAGGAGGGTTTCCCTTTTTATTGTGTTGTTTGTTGGGCTCAGCTGGCCTACTGACCTTAGGCTTGTGTAGCACCACCTGCACTTTAAAATTTATTTATTATTCCTTGGCTCCTCCACCACGTTCCTTTATTGTCTGGGGTTTAGGGATTTGAAGTAAGTTCAGTAATTTCGGCAGTAGCATTTGGGCTATGTTGTGTATGCAACTTTCTTAGGTTTCTGCTGGACAATTTGCCAATAATTTTTTACTTTGTTACGAGTGAAAATCCTGGCTTTCTCCTCGGCGTGCTAGGTTCGACTATAGAACTCGTTAGTTAGGTGTGCAAAAATTACTTCTCTGGGAAACTGCGTGGAAAGGCGCGAACACAGTTGCCCTCACTCAGTGAAGAATTCTCCGTACCGGTTAAACCATTCTTGAGCTTTCCCTCGGACTGATTTTTGGGTGTATGTCACCCACTGTTTGTTTGGGACGTCATGTTCTCGGAACTCTTTCTCGCATTCTTGTGTAAACGCGATTGGATCTTCATGAGGTCGCCCAGCGAATTCGGGCAATTGAGCTTCTCTGGGACCTGGGGTGCTTACTGAGCTCTGTCTAGGGCCGGGATTAGAGGGTTAGTACTCAGCGGCTTGCCAGCATATCTCACAGCAGTATACTAGTTCTGGATGCATCACACGTTCTTCAGGCCATCTTATACATGCATGATGGAATGGTTGGGTGCATATGATACAATGTACGGTATTGATTGGTTTTCCGGTGCAGGCGATCCAGCTGCAGAAGGCAGTCTGGTGGTTGCGGCAGTCGTTACATCCGAATTTTAAGCCTTCAGTGTAGCACACTTCGTCTGTCTAGCCCGAACACTGGTAATAGAAAATGTTCTGGCAGTGTGCACATATGAGTGTACCCCAATGCCAGGGCATGCGGGTGTATTGCACCTAGTCGAGCTGGCTTCGGCCATGGTGGCAGCTTGGTCCTCGTCTTGTCTATGGTCAGTGTCTGACATGATAACTACGGTACTTGGATGCCACAGGGTTGTTACAGACTCCCCGAAGTCCGGTAGGATACAGCTTGACATCCGGCTAGTCTCTGTTAGTTGTGGAGTTGTGCTGGTCTAGTTCTGTTTTACTGTGGCACCAGTAAGAATGCATGGGCCCAACATTGAGTGCCACGGAAACTCTTTTGATGCGTGATGGGCTGAAAATAGCTGAAGGTGACATCACGGTCGGGAACTGTTTTGCGCATGCATGTTAGTCACACTGGGTTTCAAACGACTGTCCTCACTATTGGCAGGCTGGGGCCCAACCAGTATACAAGGTGGGATGTTTAGCTAGGTAGCTTGGTACAAAGTCTATAACTGACAGGATGGGCCGGCCTATACCACGACCATCTGCATTGGCGGCATCTGAACATTATTTGCCTATTATTATTCACAGATTAGTAGCACTAATTTATTTAACACAGTGTTAAATTAACCAGCATTAATGTACCACATCCATCCATCAGGCGTTCTCTCCGAAACCCAAAATATATTCGGAACAATTGATTTTCGATGATTTGTTCCCGTTGTTTACATTTTACCATACTTCCTGTTGGTACATTCGCCAGCCATTGTGTGCATCATTCGTTTTTGACTTGAATGCAAAACAACGCTGATAATCGACAACTGGTGCTATCAATAGTATTGATTACATCCCGCAAGAGTTTTTTGTTTTCTATTTTCTTCTTACGTTTTTACTGCATTCGTAGGTTGGTATCAATGAGAAAGCAACCTGTATTCGTAATATTTTAATGCATTTACTGCACACGTAGGTTGGCGACAATGAAAACGAATCACACGTCACTATATAGTAGTGATATTGCAAATGGAAAGTGAAAGCAAAAACACTAGGTTTTCACGGGCATAGTTCTTATTGGAAACTGTCAGCTACGGTTTTGATTAAAATGTTAAAGGTGTGAATAAGACTCGGCAGGTAATATTTGGCAAAAATTGTCGCAAATAAATTGGTGGTTGTCATTCTAACCAAAGGATTGAGAATGTCTAGGCCGACGAAGGAGTACTAAGCAAAAATATTAATATGAGTAAAAAATATTTTGCTCAATTTCAAGTGAATATTTAATATTAAATTGATTTCAATAAGTTCTTTTTAATGACATCATATGGCTGTTGGTTTAAACAAACATGCATTTTGAGGTTATGTATGATATTTTTCAGATCTAAAATCGTAGTCTGCATCAGATTGTCTGAAGTTTTGAAGGTTGTCTTTAATGAACTCTGTTTGTAATGAATGCTGTATTGTCTGGTAACAGTTTTTGCTTGACTCTTAAATTACTTATCCCTAATAACTGGTTGGGCTATCTGATGGGGGGTTGTGGGTCGCAGTCACATGGTTAACTGCATAGGTGGTGATCCGGCTGGACTGATGCCCCAGTTGTGGCTGTTGTTGGCAGCTGCTGGTGTTGCTGGAGGAGCTGGGTGCCCTGAAAGTGCTGCGGCTGTTGTAGCTGGTGTAAGCCCTAGCAGGGCTGGTGCCCTGTTGCCCCCGGAACCATGGGTTGGCGATTTCGAGTGGCATGTCTTCTCCTTGGCGGATGGTGGAGACGATGGGATGAGGTGCCCCTGGGGTCTTCTGTGGGGCTTAAAACAGAAGATGGGTGGGAGCTTGAAGGTGAGGCCTCTCCAGCTGACAGGTGGCGTGAGCTCTGTCTTGAGGGTTATCGGGGAAGAGTGCTGACGAGGCTGGGGTGCAGCTCCAGGTAGACTTAGAGACGGAAGCGGTATTTCTCTCCTGCCACTTTTTCCCATTCCTTTGGGTGTAAGGTATGTATAGGTTCTATAACCAGCTTTGCGGTAGGGAAGCAGGCGACTATAGTCCCTAACTATAGTGTTCTGCCGAAGCCGAGCCGACACAAATCCACACGCAAAGCTAGGTCAAGGCTGTTTCTAGGCTGGGTAAGATAGTTTGACTAGGTAGCTATATAAACTGACCCTATCTACTCTGTACCGTGTCCTGAAAGGAGACTTATGGGCCCACTACCACAAGGGCAGTAGGGCGTACCTATTTTATCGCATATAGGTCACACCCTTATTTTCAAGGGATGTTAAAAAAAAAAGAATATTTATTATAGGTGGTGCTCATCTTTGTGGTTGTGGTGGGCAGCCAGCTTCCTTTATTTTATTTTTTGCTTCTTTTACGTAGTGACGACGATTGTTAAAAGAAGAACTTCAACAACTGGAGTGAGCGACTGGCTGGCTTCCTTTTTCTGTTTGCTTCTTTTACACAGTGATGTGCTGGTCTTTTATTTTTTTTTTGCCATGCTGGAACATGACACTACCCTTTTCTCATAAAAAAAGTATTGCCTCTTCCCTTCTCCTCCCCCTGGACATGGTTAGCTATCCCCTGCCTTACACGGAAACAAAGAAGTCTTGTAGGAATTTATCGATCAGCAACATGACAGGGAAAGGGAGGGGAAGGGAAACGGGGAAGCTCTGCTTTGCGGCGAGACAGGATGCAAGCTTTGTGGATGTACATAATTGCGGGAATGAGGAAAAGGGGCTACTACCTACAAGTAACCTTGACACGAGGATTGAACAGTCACTTTTTTTCTGCATGCAGTTCAGGTTATATTACCGAATATTTTTTTTTAAGGACACACAAATTGAAACACTGCAAGCAGCGTGTACAAATTAAACACCAATAATAATTATCACTGTTAAGAGAAATATTTACGTACAAATTATATATAATTAATTCAAATAAACATTTTGTCACTGATTTTATATACCAATAAAAAATAGAGCTACTGAAAACAATGTTTAGTATTGAATTTTACATATTTTACTGCACTCAAAACATGGGGGAAAACAAAAAAATACTTTCATGAAAATGGTTAAAAATAATTATAATACTTCCTAAAAACACACAACAATATCTACAAAAAGTTTTCTTCATAAACATGATAGAAACAATGGATCACCATCATATTACCGGTGGAGGAAAAAATAAAGAATTCATTGATCACTGTCACTCTCGGAGGACATATTTTAGGATTGACAGCTTAAACTTCACAGTGTAAGAAGCACATGAACTTCCGGCATTCATCATTACACATTTGTTGCCAGTGTATTGTGTAAGCACTGCTGTGAAGCAGTTGGAACAGGGATATGGATAAGCCAAAAAAAAAAGGGATGGTGTTAGCAGTGAATGTTACGGGAAAGGAGTGATAATGTTAGAGCAAGAGATGAGAAAAAGTATTGTTTTGATGTTGTGAATAATTTTTCTCACTTATAGGTCGCACCCTTAGTTTTCAATAAAATTTTTAAAATAAAATGTGCGCCTTATATGCGGTAAAATACAGTAGTTGCCGTTACCAGAAGGGTAAGCAGGCAAGGCGGGTTGACAACTTCTTCAAGGTCTGCAGGCGGAGATCTTCTGGAAGGTCTAGAATGTATTGATGAAATTGTTGAAGTTTCTGATATGTCTGGAAGATGCTGAGTTCTGCAGAGTGCTTCAGCACACACGGTGGTGGGGCGAGCTGTCGGGGCTGCTTGGCTCTAAGAAGAGCAGAACAACAACTGACGTTTATGGGCCGCATGCAGGTATATGTTATGCGGGCCCACCCTCGTCCGGGCTGCATGGTTGTGGGCGGTCAAGGCATCTGCTAGCAGGCAGAGCCAAGGGTTGTCTGCTGCTGGCTGGAGCGTGGTAGGTGGCGCCATCCCTTGGCGCACTTTTTAACTTCTTGACCATAGAGGGTGGCTTTAGCGTCTGGCTCACTCATGCTTCTGAGGGGCGGGGGGAGGGGGGTTGGCTTGGCTTGGCTTGGCTTTTTGACCGTGGGTGAACAGTACAAAACTGACGTGTCTGTATTAGCCCCTGCAACAAGGGGCTTAACCTGTAGGCACTCTGCTAGTTGTAATACTGGTTCGGACTCCATCTGCAGCATCTAGGAGGATCACACAGATGAGACAAAGTCGGTTGCGTATATGTCTGGAAAGCATCATTTATCAATGTAGTAATTTTTAGTCTTGTGTTATGAAATAATAACTTGAAAATAACTGATAAAAGTATTGAAAACACTACCTCATGTAGAATTATTTTGCATAAATTTTTATAAATGCATTCATCATGCTTGTGACTTGATAACGAACTCGTATATTTTTTAATGTTTTGGCTTGTTTGTTGTATGTAAACATGATGTAGAAAATTAAGTCTTGTTATTTATTAGAAAGTTGCTGTAACAAGCTGTTCAGTTCTGGGTTGTTAGAAAGTTGCTGTAACAAGCTGTTCAGTTCTGGGTTGTCTGAACAGGAATCGAGTTCACTGCTTTCCTAGATAGGACTCTTAAATCCTCCCAAGCTAGGTGTTATTGCAGGGCAGTAGCTAGATATGTGGGCTTTGGACTAATTTTGTATCTACTCTCCCTTCCTCTTTTTCTCTTCAATCACCTCTATTCGCTCGCCACCTCTGTTACCAGCTCTTCACCTGTATTCATTACTCTCCACCTCAGTTTGATCTTCCCCACCTCTATTCACGACTCTTCACCTCAGTTTGGCCTTCTCCACCTCTTATTTCCTACTCACTACTTCAGTTTGGCCCTCCCCCACCGCTATTTGAACCTTCCCACCTCTGTTTGACCCTTCCTATCTCTGTTCACCCCACTCCCCACTTTGTTTGCCCCACACACTCCCTTTGTTTGCCCCACACCCCCCTATTTCACCTACTCCTCCCTATTCATCCACTCCCTTGTTTGCCCACTCCCTGCCCTCTGTTTGCCCACTCCTCCCCTCTGTTCGCCCTACTCTCCCCCTCTATTCATCCTTCTCAGCTCCTTCTCTTTTCTTCCTCCCACTATGCCTCCTCTTGTTCTCCTTTCTTCCCACTCTTCTCCCTCTCCTCTTTACCTCACTCCTATCTTCCCCCACACCTCTTTTCCCCCACTTCCCCTCTACTCTCTCTCTCTCTCTTCCCACACTCCTGCTCTTCTCTTCCTTTACTCTAGACTTTTCTTCCTTCCTCTCTTCTTTTCCTTCCTCTTTTATCTTCCTTACTCTTTTATCTTCCTTACTCTTTTATCTTCCTTACTCTTTTATCTTCCTTACTCTTTTATCTTCCTCTCTCTCTTCCTCCCTTTCTTCTTCCCTCGCTTTCTTCTTTTCCTCCCACTCCTCCCTATCTTCTCTTTCCCCCCACTTCCCTTTTTTCCTATCTTTACTTCTTTCCTTTCTATCTCTTTCTAATTTCTTCCCTATCGCTTCCATTCAGGAACTTCACATGGTTTCGTATTTAATAATGTTGTTGATATTTTTTCAGTAATAAATGCAGAGAATGCAGCTCACAGGTCAGAGAAGTTTGCGACAATGGCAACCAGGACGAGGCAGGAATATCTCAAAGACCTTGCAACCAACTACACCACTTCAATTATTTTGGAAACTGGCCAGAAGTTCTGTGAGTTTTTTCATGTGGTTGTATGAATTGTCATCAGTGTTAAAATGTGTGTGTAAATAGTTGCAATAGGTAAGTTCTTAAAATCAGTCAGTGTGTGTAACATGTGAAGGTAGCATACTTCTTCACATTAAGGAAGGTAAGAGTTTCTGGGCTCCAGTACAAACCGAGAATGAGTGAAGAGATTTGGGCGGCTCTTAACAGCAAGGTCTCGAGAGCCGATGATGGTGATTGAAGTGAATATGGAGCATTGCTGGAATGAAGGGGCGGGAGAAACGAGAGATCCCCGAGTAAACCAGCCAACCAATGGCATCATCTGGATCAATTTCCACTTGCAAAAATCCGGTGACCCCCAGCCGGGGATTGAACCCGGTTCGCCTTGGTGGGAGGCGAGCATGCTAATCACTCAGCCACCATGGCCCCTTACAAACCGAGAACATTTACAACTGGTCAGATGGAAAATCCAGTGCTAGGGGTTTCCATATGATTTAAAGGTACATTCTCTAGGAGCTGATGTTGGTTGCTTGACCATTTCTGGATCTAAAAACCTATCCCAATGAAGAAGTTAAATTAGCTGAGAGGTCAACATACATGCTTCCACTGTAGAAGTTACTCCTGTAACAGTATCATCAACAAAAATTTGATTGTGAAGAACTGCAAAAGGATATTGGCCACCTTCATCTGAGGCAAACTGATGTAGAGTACAAATAGCCAAGAATGGAGAAGACGAGAGGCCATAGGTTACCATATTCAGCTGAAACATTGCAAGTGGAAGAGATGGATCTTCACGACAGAGAACGAGCTGGTATTGTTGGTCAACCTCGTGGAGTCAAATTTGCTGGTAAATTAGTTAAATATCACCGGAAAAAACTACACTATACAACCTAATTCTCCAAATCACATCACAGATCTCATTCTGGAGTTTTAGTCTGGGAAGTAGAACATAGTTGAGCAAAACTCCAGTGGTGGTCTTGACACTACCATTGAATACCATCCTCAGCTTGGTAGTTTATCATGACATATTGAGAACACAGTGATGATGATTGCAACATTAAGGTGCCTCCCTAGCATCAGTCAGCTGGATGGAGTGAACATACAGCTCCATATGGCCCGACTCAGCATAGTATGTCATGAAATCTTTGTACAGAGTTTCCATATTGGGATGCAATGAAAGTCATTTTCAGAGAATAGAATCTACTTTGACCAGTCAAGTATGATTTTCCAAGAGGTCAAACCTGAGGTTTGAAAGGAAGTGAACTCAGGTTTGAAAGGAAGTGAACTCTGTACCTCCCCAAGTTGCTCCACGAATGGGTGTCCTGGAAATGTTTTTAACAGTAGTCAGGACTTGGCAGCCTTGTATTGACACATGGCGGTTCTTCAATATCCCATAACTGCTTTATAGAAAAATCCAGTGAATCGAGACTAATTGTGACTACTTTCGTAAACACAAACCTTTGGTATAAATCCCACACCCTACAGAAATTGTGGGCAGAGGGTGGTCAGCTACCCTAACTTGCCCCTTTCCTCAAGGGGGGCTATCAATCCCTCCTAGCCCTGTTCCCACCCTCCTTACCGTTCTTGTTTAAACACAAACCTTAGTTTTGGAGACAACATCCCCCCCCCCCCCCCAAATCCAACACAAAAAATTAGGGTAGGGGAGGGGGTCTACTACCGTAATTGGCCCCTTTCCCCAGGGAGTACTATTGATCCCCCATAGGCCCGTTACCACCCTCCTCACTGTTTTCACATAAAGTGTAAGCAAGTAGGGAGCGCCGGACAGACACCGTAGGCCTACATACAAACAAGTCAAGTTAAACAAAAGCTTGTAAAAATGATGATAAAGGTGAAAGCAGTAGTTGTGATACAAAGGTAACGTTAATGATAGTACAGTAACCCAGAACAACAAAAACTGTACAGCAAATGTTCAGCAATTGATGGTGGTTTGTGTTAAAAACAGAATATTTGTATTAAATATGACATTAATTTTCTAAAGGTTTGCAAGTAGTAAAAATGAGAGTAAATACAAGGGTATTGTGCCGAATATTTGCGACATAAAAGTTCTCATAATTAAATTACATTAATTAAATTAAATTTTGTTGTTTTGTGCTTGTACACCATGATTAAAATACAAAAGCAAAAGGTGAATTCACCATTTTTATTGTAATACTGCATGTGCATATGTAGGGGTGTGGAATCTTATTTTCGGATGCATACAGTGTAGACAAAAGTGTGTTTCTTTCTGCATAGTGAAGAATCCCCTTTTTATATTTGCTTCATAAGTTTACATGTCAGCTTTTTTCCCCCTCCCTATTTATTGCTTATAATGTCTTACATCTGTGACTTTTTCATTGAACAAAGTCTTTTCTGGGAATTCCTGAATGGGAACTGTTTTTTTAATTCTTATTTACGAAACTGATTTGGCCACTGTGTGTGATATAATTTTAACTGGTTGTGGTGTTTGTTGCAGCAATCATGTCCTTCAGTAGCAGTAAGAAGAAGGAGCGAGCAAGCCGCCCCAGGTTTATTCCTGGTGTGGTCCAGCGAGGGGCAATATGCTGGCAGGTGGTGCTGGACGACAGTGGACAGTCCACAGTAGTGGACTGCTTTCTGGGAATCTCCACTGACACACTGGTCCTGGTGGAGGAGAGCAGTCGAGAGATAGTGTTTGTGGCACCTTGTCAATCTGTGCTCGGCTGGCACACCCAGACGAATAGGTATCTTCTCTTTCTCCTCCACACCACCGCATACTATAGTTTATTACATTAAATGGTTGCACTACTGTGCCCTTTGTAAATAACTGGCCTTGCCAATTGTGCTCAGCAGCTCAGCTCAGTACTTAAAAGGTACATATTAATGTGTTATCATGGTGTGACATTGTGTTCTTGACTTCCAATGAGACCTTTTTGACAAATATTTTTTTTTACGGATGGGTTGATACCAATGATACAATTTTCAGGTGCCGATGCCGCAGATATTACAGCAATGCCAATACCAGTTTTGATGGGCACAATCATAATTTGCAATTCCCAATATTTGGAAATACTTTTTTATTACTTAATTTTAAGTCTTCAGTTTTGTGAACACTCTCAAGTCCTTTGTATTAGGTGTCTACAGAATAGAAATGAAATACAACGCTAGTTTTAATAATAATAGCGCTGATCGGTTCTCACATTTTTAGTTCGGTTTTTGGTTAAAAATGTCTGTTCTCGGTTCGGGTGCAACAAAGATTACAAAATTTACAACAGTTTTTAAATTTCGACTTGTAAAAAATTCTGTTTATGTAACCATATTATATATTTCGCTGCCCGCTAAAATGGATATTTCTCTGCTAAATGTTTTAAATTCTGCTAAATTTAGCAGAAATTCAGCTGAAAGAACATAAACAAATATATAAATATATGTCGCTAGCAATGCAAGCAGTATAAAGGTGGGTTTACGATTAAAGACTAAAGAATTAATAATTGTACTTAATGACGTGATAAGTACACTGAAAATGACTATAAGAAGATTCACAGATTAGATTGAATTAGCAACTGTTAAGTCTCGCCAATAAAATTGTAGGATACGTGATCTACCAAAAAAACTTGGCAAAATGAACCATTTACATATATTTAATTATTTGTGGTTACTGCTTGTGTAATTATTGTAAAAAACTTGTGTAATACTATAGGAAGGGAAGCTGAAGCCAACATTAGGCATTTACATCAATAAATCTGAAAAGGTTTATTAAAGCAAATTAAATAATCTCTTCCACGAAAGAAAGCATGACCATGAACTATTCTTTAAATTGAGAGGAGACTGTCTCTCGATAAAAATAATTACATTCATATGATTTCACAATATGACTTGACCTAAATACAAGTTGTAAATACAGTTTCCCGCCAGCAGCAACTGTCACTGTGCTCCGATTGGTTACTTCGTCTTGACTTGTACTTGAGATATAAAATATAACTATCTCTTAATTCATGCCAAGAACGCATACAGCCTGTCAAGACCCGCGTACGACAGTCGTAAACTAATACACTTGAACACATTGATTAATGTCTTAAGCACACTGTACACTTATCCTGTTACGTCAATCGTAAACCCACCTTAAGACCTCGCTAAATAAATATCCACCCGAAGGAAAAACAAAAAAAATGTTCTTTATTATTCTTTTAACTACACTCTTGCAAGCAACGAAACATGGCCTCACACATTAGCGAGGCCACAGTTGGTTTATAATTAGGCTGTTAAAAAATGTTGTGTTTAATCTAAATTGATTGGTGTTGCCGAAGAAAATGACAAAGTGGTCAGCAAGCAGAGAAACATAACAAGAAAAAACAATCCTGTACAGTATTGTGTCCGTGCAGTGAACAAAACTTACCCTTTCACTGGAAAGGGAAAACTGCATGAGCAACTGTGGCAGCACTGGCTCCATAGCATCATATTTATTTGCTAAATATTTTTGAGGGAACTGTTTACATGCTTTGTTAATACACTGTCTACCAAAAATTAATTGGGCACCTGTGAAGATAGGTAATTCAGTACGTCAATTGACTTGTGTTTCACGTCCTTCGACGTGGGGACTGCTGGTGTTTGTCCATGGTAGCATGAACACAGAGGTCTATTATAACATTCTGGATAATGAAATGCTCCCAACATTGTGGCGTTTTTATGGAATGGACCCATGTTACTTCCAGGATGACATTGCCAGTTGCCATGCTTCAAGGGTTACTATGCAGTGGTACGCCGACAACAATGTCTGCGGATTGGACTGTCTCGCCCAGAGCCCCGACCTCAACCCTATAGAATATCTTTGGGACGAATTGGATCACCGGGTAAGGGCTCGTCAGGCGCAGCCAAAATCCATTGCTCAACTCATGGAATGGTTGTAAGAGGGATTGGCGACGAATCCCCATGGATGTCCTGCACACACTCGTAGAGAACATGCCAGACAGGGTACCTGCTGTTATAGCTGCAAGAGGTGGCCCTACGATATTCTAATGGGGTGACAACCACCGAGCAAACATTGTGGACAGGTGCCCAATTACTTTTTGGTATGAAATTATAATTATAATTAAAGTAATTTATGTTACTTACGTTTGTGTACACAATTTGAGTATATAACCACGTTTAACAGAATTAAATAAAATCAGACACAATAAAAGATAAAACCATATTCCTGTATTGGCAATGCATGGTTTATTGGGAAACCATAACCTCTTTATCCCAGGGAACTGTTTAGGATGATTTTAACGCTACAACACGTATGTAGTAATATTGTAAATATAATGCCACAGATACGCTACGTACCGTAATATAAGTGGAAGTGTCATTATTTGGTCTATTGTTAAGTAAACTCTTGGTTTAGTGTATTAATTTGGGGGAGGAATAGTCTGGTAAACCAGAATGTCTGGTAAATGGCAAAGTACCAAAATCATCCATTTCTGTGGCGCCAGGCTGTCCCGCCCCATCTCCCACACCTTCTTCGATGCATGCAGTTATAAATTTACAAGGAGGCTGGAGGGGAAAGCTGTGGTGTTAAGAAACACAGTAAAGGGGTTGGAGTGATTTTCTCACCAAGCTAGTTTTTGTATGAGTTGTGGTGACGTGAGCTCTACACATAAAATGGCCGCAAGTAGGACTCTTTAAATATGTTAATATTTTCTTTTATCTATCACTCTCGTTGTTTTCCTTTTGGTTCGACATCATTTTTCATAACATAATTCTTCAGCTTATCTTTTGCTTTACGAATATCTGACACAGTTTGTTTTTCAACACCATACATACGCCCTGACAACTGAAATACCTGCTTCTAGTTTTTCAATAAGTTCTAGTTTCTGTTTAACTGTCAAATTCACATGCTTTCTTTTTTGTTCTGGTGCGGAAGCCATTTCCGTGATAAAAAAAAAACTTGCACTGCATCACCATACACCACACCCAATGCATCAGGCTAAAAATAGCTTTCACTACCTTAGCTGTACTGCTGTCAACTCGCGTGTTTGCTATTCACCAAAGAACAATAACCATGTAGTTCCTGGGGTTGACGCGGCGTTCTGTCAACTCACGTGCATTCACACCAAAGAACAATAACTATGTGGATCCCGGGTCCGGATGTTTGTGCATCGTTCTGTCAGCTCATGTGCATACACACCAAAGAACAAAAACCATGTAGGTCCCACACTACATGTAGTAAGTAGACAATGCTGAAAATAATTTCACTCAAGATTTTGTTCATTAAAACCAAAGTGTGCTGAATAGAGCTCCGGTGAAATGAGTGTTTATGTAATTTGTTAGTTTTAACTTCAGTGCAAGAAAAACCTGACTGGTTGGGGTTTTTTTTTTAAATATAGAATTCGGGTCAGTTTCTGTTTTTGTAAAAATGACCGAATCAAACCGAAAATCCAGTTAACCGATCAGCCCTAATAAATAATAAGATAGACAATTTAACTGGGCAAATAAATGACTCAACGGTCAAGCAAAAACTGTTACCAGACAATACAGCATTCATTACAAACTGTGTTCATTAAAGACAACCTTCAATACTTCAGACAATCTGATGTGGACGTTGATATTAGAGATCTGAGAAATAACATACACAACCTCAAAATGAATGTTTGTTTAAACCAACAGCCTAAAGATGAAATAAAAAAGGACTGATTGAAATCAATTTAATATTAATTATTCACTTGAAATTGAGCAAATTTTTAAAATTTATATTAATATTTTTGCTTAGTATTCCTTCGTCAGCCAAGCCATACTCAATCCCGTGGTTAAAATGACAACTGATATATTTGCGACAATTTTTGCCAATTATTACTTGCCAAGTCTTATTCATACCTTTAACATTCTGACCGAAACCGCAGCCAACAGTTTCCAATAAGAACTACACCTACAAAATAATGCCACTGCCTTTCGCTTTCCATTTATGTTTACAATAACATCATCACAGATACATAGTTGAATATAGTGTCGTAGAGTGTGCGATTCGTTTTCAATGTCGCCAACCTATGAGTGCATTGATGCATAAGATGAATAACAGTACTGGTTGCTTTCTCTTTTGTCGCCAACCTATGAATGCAGTAAAAACGTAAAAAGAAAATAGAACGCAAAATCTCTTGCGGGATGTAATCAATACTATCGATAGCACCAATTGTCTATTATCTTTGCATTCACGTAGTGTTCAGAAACAAATGATTCACACGATCTTTGGCCAATGTACCAATAAAAAATACGGTAAAATGTAAACAGGAACAAATCATCGAAAAACAATGGTTCCAAATATATTTTGGGTTTCAGACAGAATATCTGATTGATGGACGTGGTAAGTTATTGCTTTATGAGTTGTAGCATGCCATTTTATTTAACATTGTGTTTAATAAATTAGTGCTACTAATCAGTGAATAATAATCACCAAATAATTTTCAGATGCCGCTGATATTGATGGTAATGGTATCGCTTGGTTAATCAGTATTGGCATCAGCATCGGCCTATCCCTACTTTATTTATCAGCTTTTCATGATTTGTTTCTCTTGACTGACCTTTCCCCTCATTGGCCTTTCCCCTGTTGACATTTTCCCTGTTGACGTTTTCCCTGTTGGCCTTTCTCCTGTTGGCGTTTCCCCCTTCCCCCCATTGGCCTTTCTCCCTTCCCCTGTCGGCCTTTCCCCCATTGGCCTTTCTCCCTTCCCCTGTCGGCCTTTCCCCCATTGGAGTTCCCCCTTCCCCCGTTGGCCTTTCCTTGTTGACATTTCCCCCGTTGGCCTTTCCTTGTTGACCTTTCCCCCGTTGGCCTTTTCCCCTGTTGGCCTTTTCTCCTGTTGGCCTTTCCTCGTTCTGCCCTTCTTTGATTAAATTTTGTCACTCAGCATGATTCGGGTTGGGGCATTCAATGCTAACTGTTCTTTTACAGTATTTATGTACCCATCATATTTTCAAGGAATTGTGAGTGCTGTTGGAAGTGCAAGGCTTACTCTAAACAATATAGCTTATAACATTACTAAAATTACCCCTCACAGTTGCCATAAATTAGATCTTTATGGCAGCAAGGTCGCTATAGATATTTTGGTAAACCTAGGACTGATTATGAAACACCCCAAACCACTATATCTAGCAGCGCATGGTTTTACTAAGCATTACAAGTCCATGTTCAATCGTCTCTAGCACAAAAGTGCCCTTTTTTTAAAATTTTATATTTATGCACAACACACTCTGAATTCAAACAACCACAACTACGTCTCATCTGTGCGTATCTCCTTGGCACACCAGGCAGGGTCTAAACCAGTATAATATCTACCAGAGTGCCTACAGGTTACGTTCCTTGTCATGGGAAATAAAATATACACGTCAGTATTGTACTGTTCGCTGCATTTTGAGAGCCACGCCAAGCCCCCTCAGAGAAGATGAGTGAGCCAGCAGCCAGTGGCTGAAACCACCCCCTATGGTCAAGCAGTTAAAGCCAAGGTATGGCGCCACCTACCACGCTTGGGCCATCAGCAGACACAGCAGCAGACTACCCTTGGTTCTGCCTCCAGCAGACGACTTGGCCACCCCCACCACAGCTCTGATGATGGCTGTCTGGCCGGTACTTATACCTGTGCGCTGTCCAGAAATTTCAGTAGTTCATTGGATCTTCTGAGAGCCACACAGCCTTGGCAGCTCATTACAGCACCAGGTGTGCTGGTGCTCTCTCTGACTGCTCTACATCTTCTAGACAACCCCGAAGCTGTTCAGCTCCAACACCAACATCTTTCAATCCTTCCAGACAATCTCCTCCTGCAGACCTTGAAGTCGTCAACCCACTTTGCCACTTACCCTTGGTAATGGCAACCCCCACTGCTCTTTAGGATGTGGGCCCCCTAAGTCCCTTCAGGACACGGAAACGAAGTAGATAGGGAAAGTTATTAGCTACCTAGTCGAATTTGCCTTCCAGTCTAGAACCAGGTCCCTTTCACCTGGCATTTGCTTAGTTTACACTTCCGGGAAGCTTGAGGTAGTATGGGCCGTTGGGTTTATTACTGTCAGGAATAAAACACTAGTTGTCTCTTAAGTTGACTTTCCTTTCCTTAGGTGACTGTGTGATCACACGTAAACACTATGCTCACCAGAGTGGGGCATGATACTGGGTTTTACCATCTGATTTTTACCGCTCTAGTTTAGGATTGCAAGCTCCCCCTCAAGGACTCGTATGTTGAACAAACACACATGCTCGACGGCCACCCGTTCGGTGCACCTTGGTGTATCAAAAGGCAGAGCCACAACCACTAGAAAGACAACCCATAAGGGGTGACACATGCCGCTTATACTATTTATCTACAAACATTTACGACTCATCTCACTGCAACCCTAGTGTACTACTGCTACACATGTGAGATTTAAACCCCGCACCATCTTGTACACGGAAGTAACAGTCTGCCACAATCCTGGAGTGTGGCTGGACACGTGGATACGAGGGGTTGCGAAAGACAGCGGTGCATCAACCCCCCCATAATCATCACTGATAGCCTACAAGCCATCAGCCGCCTCGGGCAATGCACGAGCATCACCGAGGATACACAAAGGCCGAGAGATGACCAGAAGGTGCTACCCTCACTCCGGCCTCGCACCTAAGGGTAGTCACACGCCCTCCCCCGTGGCTGCCACGACACGCGCTACCCAGCTATATAAGGCCATGCACGGCGGACCTTGTCGATTGTTCCTGCAGTCTTCTCCGAGCACCTGGGTGCTGGAGCCTACTACTACTGCTAGATCTTCAACAGCCCTTCCAGAGGCTGTCGCGAATGACTTAACAGTATTCAGCACCACCAGAGGCTGCCATCATTGATGTCGCAGTAAAAGCTCTGCAACTCTGCTACCGGACGCTCTAGTGACGCCAATCTCCAATAGCTACCAGAAGCTTTTTGTAGCTACCAAACATACCACACGTAATTCCTTTGTCTCCGGCAGACACCGTATTTAAAGTTAGGTTTGTACTAAGTAATTTTTGACAGTTTTATATTTCACTTCCCCAACTAGCCTAGGACCAGGTCACCTACACCTGGCTACCATAGGATTACTTCCAACCACCGGTATTCTTGGCAGGAGAGCACGTGTCACTGTATTTAATAAGCTCTTAATAAATATGGCTTTATTTCTCTTAACCTCGAGGCCCATTCATAGAGTACTTTGTCACCAACTGCTGGGAGGACCTCGAGCTGAGTACCGCCGACTGGAAACGGGAAGTTATTATTACTATGAATTAGCTATAACTGGAGACTCCCCCTCAGGCGGCTCCAAGTTGAATACACACCCGTTAGACGGCCATCTATTTTATTCCTATCAAGTATACAGATACTGGAGGAGTAGAATAGAGGAGCTCCAACCACTAGCAACACTTTTCAACCAGGGAGAGACATTACATCTGAGTTGTATCCCTACTGGAGCACCTGGGTACTGGCGGGGGTGCTACGGCCTGGCCTTTGTTGGGATTGCACACCCAGTAATAGTCTTGGCAACCCATACGGCTCCATTGCTTCTGATCAGTCCGCAACTGTGGGAGATCTTCTGAAGCACCGGAGCTTGCGTTGGCAAAACTGTTACTAGGGAACACTAATCTAGGGCTATCCATGTCCGTGGTACTCGATTCGAGGTCCTCAGTAGCTAAACCAGCTCTATGCCATTTAAGATGAGACACGGCGCAAGGAGAGAGGAGCAAAGAGTTGCGCGCCTTTTTGCCAGTCAGCCAGGTGGTCTCGTACCACTCACAGCTAGTCGACGAGCCGAACGAGATTGTGCCGCCTTACTCCGATTACTGGCACAACCTACGTCTACTGTAACCAGTCCATCTTCTTTCCCATCAGCACCGCACCGTACGCATCTGACGTGCCATCCAGTTGTAAGAGGGTTACTTAATCAGACTGAGAACCGGTTAGTCAACTCGAACAGTAACTTCTGGAGCAGGGCCTCAGAGAACTGAATGGCGAGTTCTGTGTCGTATCACGTCATGCCTTCGCTACCACGCAAACTGAAGACGACCAACTCAATTAGCTGTATCTATTTACCATGTAACTACGACCAGCTCCTATATGAGTCTTAAGCCTGATCAATCAAAGGGACTTGTGAATCGTAAAGTCGATAACCTTGTACTATTCCGAAAGGCCACGTGTCCGACTGCTATATCTAGTAGCAAATAAGAGTAAGACAACCTGTAAGCACAACCGATCGAAGTGCAACCAAAGCCACACGACCGTGATCTAGCCATAGCTAATCAGACACGCGTCAGGGAGATAGTCAGCCAGGCCAATTTGTACTTCGTCCACTTCGCCGTTGTGTTACCGGAGAGAGTATTTGACTGGTTCTGGAAGCCTGACCACCTTCGGGGTCACACCCACAGTTGTTGTCAGACGACTCAAAGAAAACCCACCCCTTTAGCCACCATGTCGCTTGTGTCGCTGGTCGGGGAAAGGGTACGGCTCTGCATCGGCTCAGCTTCAGCTGTGGCCGAACACTTCTAGATAGGGACTATTAGTCACCTGCTCCCCTCTTGCGAGTCTGGTAACTGTAATAATACCCCCTCCATGCCTTACATCAAAAGAGGTGGGAAGGATTTGCAGGAGAGAAGTGCCAGGGCCAACTAAAAATATACCTGTCGCTGCATCCCAACCACTGAGGCATTCTGCCACGATAACCCCTGGAATCGAGCTCAACGCTGCCCGTCAGTTGGAGAGGCCTCACCTCCCAGCTCCCTCCCCTTCTCTGTACACAGCCCCAAAGAAGATGCCTGGGATGCCTCATCTCGTCGTTGCAACTATCCGCCAAGGGGAGGAGGTCCCTCTCGGCATCGCCTGTCCTTGGTTTAGAGGAAACCGGAGTACCAGTCTGATCAAGGCCTTCACCACCAGCACCAGCAACCGCAGCTCCTTTGGGTTACTTGGCTTCACTGGCACCGCCAGCTCCCATTAAAAACCACCATGATTGGGGCAATAGTCCAGCCAGGCCAGCACTGGTGCAGGTAATGGAGTGACTTTGAGTCACAATGTCCGACGTATTACACACCCAGTAATTGACTTCATTTCCAGCCGCCAGGCAACGGATCCTACCTTATAATACACTGGTTGAGCGCCAGCCTTCCAATAAGATAGATCAGCCGTTAACCCCATGTGTACGACCGGCACACCCAAAAGCCAGTCCTGACCATGATATTACCAGTAGCTATTTCCAAGCCCGTCGCACATCAAGGAAGTAAGAAAGGGTTTTTGTGGCGCCTAACATGGTGCCCACGCATCTTTACTAGTGAAGCTGAACTAGGCCAGCTTGACCCTGCGATCAACAGAGACTAGCCGGATGTCAAGTCTAAACCAGTTACTGGACTTCGGGGAGTCTGAAACAACCCAGTGGTGCCCAAGTACCCCAGTGATCATGTCGGACACTTAACTTTGCCGAAATGACCCCCAGAAACTGCAGTGGCCAAAGCCATAACGAACCGGTGGTATAAAGCCGTGTGTCCTGGTACTGGGGTGAATGCTATCATATGTGCACACTGTCTGTCCATTTTCCATTTCCATTATGGAAGTGCACTTCACTGATGGACTGGAGTTTAGATACGACTGCCGCACCCAACAGTCTGCCTTCAGCAGTTGGATCACCTACGCTGGCTGAGGGATAGATGCATTACATTGCTTTATGTGCGTCAGCCTTTCCACCATACATTTATACAATGGCCCGAAGAGCGAGTGACGCGACTGGGACTTGTATACCGTTGTGAAGTGTGTCTGCGTGCAGCTGAGTACTAGCCAAGTAACCTGGGGCATAGACATAGCCTGACAACCTCCCAAGGTGTCAGCAAGCCACAGTTGCCGAGTTCGCTGGACGTCCACACAAAGACCCTATCACATTCACTCTTGAATGCCAGAAAGAATTCCAGGAGTAAGAAGTACCGGGTAAACAGTGGGTGACACGCACCAAGAAACAGCTCCAGGGTAGAATTTGTTACAGAATGAGGACATTATGCTTGTGCCTTTCTGTGCAGTTTTCTGGAGAGGAAGTATTAGCCCACTTAACTACAGAGTTTTACGGTCGAACCCAGTGCGCTGAAGAGGATGTTGAGGTGCAAATGTACAGCAGAATTTTTGCTAGTGAATCAGAAGAGAGTTGTGTTCACAACATAGTCCGCATGCTCCTGCCAAAGTTATGCAACCTACTTCAAATCCTTAAACCACAGACAATAGAAGTGCTAATTGAACAAACCAGAGAAACGGAGCATAATTTTAAAGCACAGGTGGTACCAAGGGTCAGTGGCCAGCTGAATCCGACAAGCACGTGAAAAGAAAGGGAAACCCCCTCCTGCGTCATCCCTCTCTTACCTAAGTACTGGTTCTGCTCGGAACGGCTTTTTATCCGGGACTGCCCTGTGAGGCATGCAGGCAGGCCAGTGGCGGTAGGGGGAGAGCAACGCAGCAGGGGTTCCAGCCCCCCACCGGGCCAAGCGGAAAATAAACAAGCCAGCCAAGCGGGAAACTCTGCAACCAGGGTGAGACGTAGGCCTCCACCACCGGGAATGAAGGGCCGTCTTGCAAAGATTGAATCAAATGAGCGAACCCCCAGAAGCACCTCATATTGAGGTCTAAATTAACTGGAAAAAAATACTTGCTATACTAGATTCAGCAGCGACTCACAACTTTGTGCGGAGTGATGTTTTAAACCCACAAAAAAGGGAATCACTCAGACCACAAACCCATATAGTGCAAATGACCCAGCACAATACTACCTCAAGGTAGAAGGATTTACCACGCTCATGGTGAATCTACATAAACACATCAACCTGGTGGAATTTGTGGTGTCACTGGAAATTACAGAGGCAGTAATTTTAGGTCACCCATGGTTGCGCCAGTAACAACGTATTATGGACCACTGGCAAAGGAGAGTATACCTGGGAGACAAAAATAGGTTCACCGTGAATTGGGAGCACAGCCCTGAAGTGGTTATCCCACCACCCATTAACTCAGATGACATTAACCACCAGCTGACGGAGCCTGAATTCGCACAGTTAAAGCATATCTTAGATGAACATGCAAGTACATTTGGACAAGTAGGACAATTACGCCAAACCCGGAGCATTTAGCACGAGATCTGAACCACCACTGATGCACCTGTATATAACTGCTCGTATTGAGTGTCTGCCAGGAAGCCACATTTAATAATGACCTGAGCCGTAGCTCAAATTAATAAACGCAACAACTCAAGGTACAGCATCTTTATTGTGTTTTCATGAACCATAATATAATCCAATTCTTTAATTAGCACTCCCAGTGCTGCACATTTAAGAATCATTTGAGACTCAAAATTTCATCAGCACTACAAGTACATTACCATAACAAATATGAAAAGCCCATAAAGTTTGAATGTAATAAAACGTGATAAAACATTGACTTCCATGAGCACAAATAGTAAGTTATACCTAATATCAAAGTTGGTTTCAATCAGCAATATCTTGTTCCATTTGTGCAACTCATAAATGGTCCACAAAGTTGGGCATCACCGAACATTCATCACATAACTCCAAACCAATAAAGATGAATTACTAAAAACCTGGAATTTACAAACAAGCTTTATCATACAAGATTTCCTAATACAAGTAAAATGCTTAATTTGTATCGCAGACTATAATTTCTGGTCTCGCAATACGACCAGCTGTACCACCACTTCAGCTCACCCTCAATTAAACACATTCAATTAATCTCATTTGATAATCCAAGCAAATAATTTGCCTGGCTTTTGAGAATACACAACTTCTAATTTCAAATAAATACATATAAGTCTCACCTTTAAGCCAGGTGTCGAACCCCTCTAAAATTACAAACTCTTATATTTCATTTAAAGTTTTGGCGCAGAACGACTTTACTTTCACTACTAACATTTTGTTAGTTTCACCAAGCATCCAAATAAAATGTATGCCACATAATTAAATAAGTATGCAATAACCTTTAAATATACCAGAAAGGCATTTAACACCACGATTGATTTTATACATACACATGTAACTTCAATGGTAACTACATGACCAGAACACACACAAACTCTAGAATAAGAGGGCAGCAGGCGACATCAAATGCCCAGAGAAGGCTGTGACCCAATTAAAATACACTAACTCAGGCTGACTGAATACCTAACCTTACTCTAAAATTCGGGTGGTGTGCTAAACTGATAACATAATTAAAACCTCTTTTAAAAGACTTCCAGTTGCCCCAATAGACTCGCCACTATGGTCGTGGTGCATACCAACAAATTCAACTATAATTTAACTCAACCAAGAATACACTAAAACAAAAGACAAATCCCGATCTGCAAAACACTAGTTTAACCAAAAATGAATTTCAAATAGGCAGGCCGAAAACGTAATTTTACCAAGGTGAATATTAACAAATCTTAAAACGCTATGCCTTGCCCTATACAACTTGCTACAGAACTCAATCTTTCTTCCATCCTCCACTTCATTGACTTACCAAATGTAATTCATCACGGTGCAGGCAACCAAGGGGCAGTAGATAGTGAGCGCCTCCAAACACTCATAATGTTATGCCACGCATTATCAGGGCAATGATAAGTCCCCGTCGAATCAGTGTCAAACGAGACTCCATGATGCAAGCAGGATAAGCAGGCAACCACAGGAAGGCGAAGGCGGCAGCAGGAGAAGTGATAAGCCGACAAATGCGGCATCTGAGCATTGCCTCCACGAGAGGTTGGGGGGGGGGGGGGGGGGCATGAAGGAGTAGAAGTTTACACTTCTGCGTGAACTATAAAGACTTAAATGATGTGACCCACCCCATAGCACCACCTACAATAAATTTAGCGCACCCACTGAGAGATATAGGGGAGGCCAAGATATTCATTACCCTCATGTAGTCTGGGTACTAGCAGATAGCGATCTACCCAGATAGTTGAAAATACATGGCGTTCACCACAGAGGGCGAAACTCTGTAGTTTCGAGTCATGCCATTTTGGCTAAAGAATGCGCCCGTCACCTTCCAAAGGATCATGTCGGCCGGAGTGCTCATCAGCTACATCGGGCTGTTTGCTTCACCTACTTAGATGATATCATCTATTCAAAGACGTGGGAAGAGCATTGTGGTCACCTCCAGAGAGTCCAGGAGTGCTTGGAGCTGCATGGCCTCACCTGCAAACTATCAAGGAACCACTTCGGCAAGACGTCAATAGACTACTTGGGGCATGTAGTATCACCTGAAGGACATTACCCACAAGCTTTGTCGATACATGCTATTGAAGAAACCAAAGAACCAACCATGAAGAGGCAGTTGCGCTGCTTCTTGGGTTTGTGTAACTGACTACATGACTTACATTGTCTGCCAGATGACCCTCCTTCACCCCCTTCTGGAGAAAGAGAGATGTTGGAGGTGGGGGCCTGACCAATGCAGTGTCTTCGTGAACCTCAAAAGGAGAATATCACGCTGTTACACCACCCGCAAGGAGACAGCCCTCTGATACTATAAACTGATGCCTGCCAGAATGGTCTAAGGGCTGTCCTATCCTAGGAGGATGCAGACGGCCATCCCCAAGTGATCGCTTACACCAGCATCTGGCTGAACGCCACGGAACAGCGGTACACCACATAAACGAATAAGAGTACCTCGTCGTAATCTGGGCGGTAAGGAAATACAGGCACCACCTTGAGGGCAAACGATTCATCCTCCGAACTGACAGCAAAGCACTTCTTCAGTGACTACAGGAGTCATGGAATTCCAAGACTAAACTCAGTTGGTGGGATATGTTCCTCACAGAGTTTGATTTGAAGTTCAGCATTGCCTGGGGAAAACAAATGACTTGCCAGTTTCCCTGTCATGCCAGCCGGATCTCGACGGGAAGACGAGGAGGAGTGGGAGAGAATGACCCCCTTCCGGTGCCTAGTCGCAGTGCAAAAGAGCATATCCGACTGTTGCAACTCCAGTTGAGCAAGTACCGAATCGCCTACCATCAGCAGCAGTACCCCGACATCCAGAGACTCCTCCAGCAACACCCTTAGCACTTCGAACTTCGAGGTAACGTTGTTTGGTCCCGGAGCAGACAACCTGGACAAGCTGGCTGATCTGGATACCAAAAAATCTGAGGGCGGACCGCTGCCACCATTTTCATGATCACCCACAAGCTGGACACCTGGGGATCAAAGAGACCCTGCAAGATATTGGGTCTTATTACATCTAGGACGGGATGAGCCGTGACATCCAACAGTACGTCAACAGCTGTGAGGCATGCTGCCAGGGTAAGGCCTACCCAATGCCCTTGCTAGCACTGAAGCTCCATCGTCTGCACACAGCCTGGATGCAGCTAGCGGCCGACCTGGTGGGTCCATGCCCGAGAAGCACCTGGGGCAACTGCTACCTCCTGACCTCTCTTCGTGCTAAGTGGAGGCCTTTCCACAGGAGACAGCAAACATCGCCCGCAAGTTTGAAATGAAAATTTTCCTCCACTGGTGGTATCCCCAATTAATCTTGACCAATAATGAAACTCGGTTCACTGGTCAGCGCTGGCAAACGGCGTGCAGTGGTTGGGGAATTGAGACATGGACGAGTTTTGAGGTCGACACCCAACGAAGAGATGGAGGATGACCCAGAACCCGCACCTGCCACCGTGAAGCTGTCTCCACCCCAAGAACCAGAGGGCAGGTTCGATGCCTGCCCGGCATGCCGCCAAGCCACGCCGGTATGAGTAGAATTTCCAGTGCATTGAGGAGCAGCCTCTTTAAGAACCCTGCCCTTGACGCCAATCAGCTTCCTACGACATGCCGCCACAAGACATGCCCAGATGTCACCAGCAACAACCAAGATCTCATGGTGCGGTCTCCTGAACCGCAAGCCTCGCCATCGACCCACACTACCATGCCCTATCCAGGAACAGGCCAAACAACAACGTGCCGACGAGGTAGAGGAGCATCAAGATTCTCTACCTCTGTCTGCCACCCAGCTCACGGCAGCTCCGGAGGGCCTGGCCAAACGAACGACTATTAAATCAGGCGACACAGCAGTCAATCCAAGGATACCACCTCCTGGCCAGGAGGAAATAATGATTAGTGCAGAAGGGGCAGAGGAACCAGATGAGCCTCTGCTTCCGACGGCCGCCTCAGAGCCGATGTTGGACGCCGCCGAAGCCGACACCTGGACTCCCCTTCCAAAAGGGAGGAAGAGCCCCGAAGTGCTGAACAAGTTAGGGGAATCCAGGAGCCCACCTCTATTGACAAAACTGGCCACGCCAGCCCAGATGCCTCCATACACCAGATCTCCGAACAGCACCGAGACCCACTCAGAAGTTCGTCAGCCCGAACGGGAGGATGATTCCAGCAGCCCTGCTGCAGAGGTCAAGGACCCTGAGGAACCTCGACCTCTGGCAGCCACCTGGCCCGTGCATACCCAGGATGGCGCAGTCGACCTCTTGGTCCTAACGCTGGGTGGCGCAGAGGCCAGTATCACCTGGACCCATCCAACTGAAGGGGAGGATGAGCCCAGCAGTACTGGTGAGGTGGGTGAGCAACAGGAGCTCCCTCCCCCCTCCCTGGGCATCCATGGCTGCTTACAACCAGGACGACGTAGCCCCACGTGAGGTCCAGGCATTAGGAGATGCCGAGGTCGACCCTCGGACTCAGTCTGAATGAGAGAAGGAGCCCAGCAGCCAAGCCATCGAGGCTGAGGAGCCTGAGGACCCGCTGGCCACTCAGACCACTCCTAGCCAGGATGACGATGTCCACCCTACCTTGGTTTCGGCAAGCGTGGAGGTCAACTCGGACTCAGTCGGAATGAGAGGATGAGCCCAGTAGTCAAGTCGGAGAGGTGCCGGCTACCCAGCAGTCGCCCCTCTAGAAGGAGATGGCCAATAATGGTTCCCTGGTGCCTGGTGGCTCCCAGCTGGCCACTGCCAGGTCAAGCACTCAGCACTTCCAGTCAACCCAGGAGAGAGCAACCCTCCTGCGCCTGCTGCATTGCCAACTAGCCTGGCAGATATTGAGAGTTGCCTTGAAGTCCAACATCCCGATTCACATGGCCATATCCTGTCAACATGGCCATGAGGAAGAGGGGCTGGCCACCGAAGACTTGACCCAAGAACCCGTGAGTAATAGTGCGCCAATGAACTGTTATCAGCCTAAAATGCTGACTAATGCAGTTTGTTAAAAGACAGATGATTTAGTGCAGCCATAAATTACTATATTTAATACTTTTAACCAGTTACCTAATATGAAAACCAGTTAGCAGCCGTAAATTGCTGCCTAGGAAAGTTAGTGAAAGACAGACAGTTATCAGTGCAGCCGTCAATAGTTGCAATTTAAATAAATAAACCAGTAACCAGAGAAAAGTCACAAATATTATCACATAGATACTGTGATAAACCAGCAATGACGTATCCTAATTTCATGGCTCCCAAGGACGCTGTTAAGTGCAGTGTTGCTGTGTATATAAATGATGCAGAGACTTCCCACCAAGTTCCAGTGTAAGTACAATGTAAGAGACATCCAAATCTGAGAAGCAGATAACAGGCATGTGAGAAATTAACCAAACAAAAGGACTCTCACTGATGAGCCAGTTGAAATTTGTAAATAACTTCAAGAAATATTATTGTAAATAATTTCAGGGCTCATGTGTGTCTTTGAGGTCATCTTTTTTGACGTGTGACGCATTTCCACGCATTGGGCATGCACACTTTACTTGTGACTTCGCCCCATCATTGAGCACCAGCGCTCATAGGGCTATTTGCCTCTTGTGGAATAGGTCTTAATTCCCCCCCCCCCCCCCCTCTACATGTCTTACCAAACACACACTCCGACAACTCAGGTGATGCAAACTGGCCATCTCTCCTCCCTAGGGTTGTATGACTAGTGGTTGGAGCTCCACCGTTCATTACACCGGGATACATATTGAATGGATGGCCATCGAGCGTATGTTATGACGTACGAGTCCCTGAAGGGAAACCCACTGTCCTACCGTAGATGGTAAAATGAGAATGTTTAGAATCCCGGTCTCCTGCTCCACTCTGGGGATCTCGCAGTTTCGTAAGGAAATGAAAATCAAAGTAGGTGAGGAACATGTTTTATTCCAGGAGGAATAAATCACTGTGGTTCGTACTACCTCTTAACTACCTCAGGCTGACCGGAAGTAATGAACTACACAGATTTCCAGGTGTAAGGGACCGGGTTCTAAACAAGAGGGGTGGCAGTTTTGACTAGGTAGGTAGCTGTTAACTTTCCCTGTCTACTCTGTACTATGTCCTGAAGGGACTTCAGAGGGCCCACTTCCTGAAGGTCGTGGGGGAGCAGTTACCAAGGCCAATCAGCTGGGGAGGATGTGACTTCTTCACAAAGGTGTGCTGGGGGAGATCCTCTGGAAGGCCTGGAAGATGTTGACGAATATGTTAAGGAGTTTGTGGGTTGTCTAGGTGACAAAAAGTGGTCAGAGGGGTCCAGCGCACTAGACAGTGGAGCGAGCTGCTGGGGCTGATGTGGCTTTCAGAAGAGTTGGCGATCAACTGACAATTTTTTGGCTGTATGCAGGTACATATACAGCTGGTCGGACCCTCACCAGGGCTGCATGGTGGGAGTGGTCAATCATTTGTTTGTGAGCAGAGCTAAGGGCTGTCTGCATGCATCCATTGCTGGCTCGAGCGCAGGTGGCACTATTCCTTGGTCCGCTGGCTCACTCATATCATACTTCATCTACTGAGGGGCTGGCGTGGTAAAGCATACTGACTAGGTAATGAACAGTATAACAGTGACGCATCTTTATTGTTCCCTGCAACAAGGGAACAACCTGTAGGCGCACTAGTAGATATTGCACTAGTTCGGACCCCGTCCAGTGCATCAGGGAAATTACTCACAGATGAAGTGAAGTCGTAGATCATGGGCCAGTAATCGTCACGTGTCAGTAAAGTAATATCCTAACCAAGAACATCAATAATACAAGAATTATTTACCTTATGTATACTTTCATCTCTGCCATGAGGGCGCCACCGGTATCTGATCAGCATGTTAAGGGAGCCGCAAAATTCAAAAGTTTGGGAATCATTGGCATACACTGATATGAATGCAATTTCACCAACAATATTAAAAATACAATTAATGAAGCTGCATCAATACATTTAATGTGGAATCTAATTTTGCCCCAGATTACTTACCTTTAAGTATAGTTATATAAATCCATACTATCTATTTTATATATTGGCTCATACAAGTTAAACTGTTCTGCAGACTTTAATACTGTTTTAATGTTGACATGTGCTCAAATAGGCTACTAGGCACTGTGGTCGAAGATTTTATCCGCTAGACCAAAAGCGGGGTGGTCTAGGTCAATAGACGGTGAGAGACAAGGAGTGTTGGCTAGCACGTACTTATTATTGTTTCTTGGGTGCCATGGTCATAGTGGATTTTACCCAGATGTAGCGAGCTTGACTTACGCCGAACTGGCAATTCCACAAGTGAGATTTGTTTGTGCAGAAGTGGATGTTATCCCAACCTAATCCTATAGCAGTGCCGGTTGACAGTCCTTTCACCATGGGAGGGCACAAGGGATGAATTCGGATACACGGAGATACAAATAAAATGGTTATCGGAGCAGCTAATACTGACTCGTGCGCGAGTTGGGCGGAGCGCTCCCATTCTGCCTGTTGCTCCAGAGTGAGTTGAGGAAGTGCACTCAACTGTCTGGTGGCAAGGAACTCTGCATTTCGTTCCCTACGTTTATGACCGTGCCTATGGTTGTAAGGCATAGAGTCTCTGCTTACAGTATGCTAAGTACACCTTGATGTGAACAAACTAAACACAGTTTATAGTGTCAGTCCGGTTATGGCTTGCAGACCAGGCTCTGTTAAGTCTCCACTGATCCCCCACACATGCAGGCTGATGAGAGACGGGGAGCTGTTTGGGTCACCAAGCCGCCACTGGATGTGCGTTCACACAGAGATGGACGGTAGGTCTTAAGCTATGGTTATCCCAGCACTAACAATGCTGTGGGATAAAGTTATAACTCGAGATTGTCGCTTCTCCCTGGGTGAAGGTGTTGCTAGTGGTTGTGGCTCCTCTGTTCCTTTTTGCCAACACTGATACAGTGCTGTGGCAGTTGGAAAGCACCAGGTGGTTGTATAATGGGTGTGTAGATAATATGATGGACCCCTGAGGGGCGCCCGCTGTTGAAGTTAAATCGGTTATATCAATTACCCGGTTATTTTCAATGGTGTAACAACCTGTGTGTAGCAGGCGAACAAATAGATACCCCCAGAAATAAAAGTGGTAAGGTAGGAAACAAAAGTATGTTTATTGATATTTCAATAAACATGTGACGCGTGCTACCTCCTACCAGGCAATTGAGTGCTGAAGGTTACTACGCTGGCCAGGTGTAGGCGTCCTGGTTCTAATGGAAAAAGCAGGAAAGAAATACCTAAATGAGAAAAGATACACTACTTCTAAACTGGTCTAAGAAAGGTGTCTTGAGGAGACAAAGTGAATTTGTGTTCGTGAGCATGTTTGCTGGTTGACGTTTGGTGATGCAACCGCAGGGGGCGTACTTAAAGCTTCGAGGTTCTCTATAGGTCCAAGCACTGAGGAGTGCTTTGGAAAGTCTTGACAGAAGAACAAGAATGACTCTTGAACTTGGCAGCGTCCTGACTTATATAGTGAAAGCTTGTTGGCTGCTGACGTGGGGTACGGGGGAGGTGTGACGTCCTCCTGCCCTGGTTGGCGTGGGAATACTCTGGTCAACGTCCTGCTTCGTGGCACGTCGGTGATGCTCGGCCTTGCCTGAGGTCTGTGCAGCTTGTTGACTCACCGAAGGGAAGGGGGAGGGGGGGACATACTGGCCGGGTTGCATATACTCCAGATGAAGAGAATACGCTTATAGATTCTTGCTGTCTTAGGGTAGGCAACGTGTCACTCACGTCTGTTGTGGTGGAAGAGGTACTCTTGGTGATGTGTCGTAATCGTATTAGATTAGATGTATAAGCGGCACGCGTCAACGTATTCCTAACACTCGAGGAATTTGTCGTGTGTAGTATAAAAGATTTTCATGCTGTAATTTTTTCAAAACAAGTGACTCTTGCAGAGGTATTAACTGTACAATTTTAATGTGGGAATCGCCAAAATACTGTAAATAACAATCATACTTTTTTTAAACTTTTGTAATTGCAACACATCACAAATATAACAAAACACACTTATCTGAAGTGTTTTCACGCTTATTCGAGGTTTAAAATTTATACCAACTTCAATTGCATGAAGCAGCACTTTTTCCAGATCTTCATATTAGAAAAATTTCAAAAATTTGAGACAGTAAACTATGTGGGAGTACAGCAGAAATTAATAACTGTGATGCATGTCCGGTTAGACTGACTGGACACATTAGTGGAGGATTTTATCCGCTAGACCAAAACTGACTTGGGTAGCTGTGATGGGATGAGGGGTATTGGGCTAGTTCTTGTACACTCTTACTTCTAGTTGTGTATTCTAGGTAGATATGCCCTTAGACGGGACAAATTATGTCGAACCCAGAATCAATGTTCCACAAACTAGCTTCTTTAGACCATGAAGGTGTGGTTGTTCTAGCCTAGGCACATTTCAGTACTGCTCAGAAGTCCGGTAACAATCGGGTGACACTTGGTGTGGATGCGGACACACGGTGGAAAGTTAATGAACACAACTGGAGCAGGCGCGACTGCTCGTCGTCTCAGTTCGGCGGCATGGTTCCGTTCCACCTGTCTATCCTGAGTAGGATAGGGTAATGCTATCCCCAGCCTGAGAGCAGGATGAGCTAGGTATTCTGCCATGCATTGCCTGCTACTCCTCCTCTCCTGAGGCATAAGGTAAAAGCTGCATATTTCATGCAGCGCACTGAGACAGAAATACTAACAGTGTAACTCAATAGTGACTCTCTGGCGTGAGCTCGATAAGAGTCCCCACTGATCCCCCACCGTAGGCGGGCTGATTAGGGACATGAAGCCGTGTGGACCGCCAAGCCTCTACTGGTTGTGCGTTCGCACTAGGATGCCCGGTAACACTGCAGGTCACAGTCACTGCGCTCTATTCAGTTCGGATGGTGAGAAGCAACCTGAGTCTGTCCTGCTTGCTGGTGTGAAGGTGTTGCTTGTGGTTGTGGCATAACTGTGCTGCAAAGTGCAGTTGGGGCTGGGTTGTAGCTCCCATTGGCTTTGGTGGTCTTAGCTGCCTTCCTTTTTTGCCACTTAGTACCTTTCCTCTGGGTGCATGGCATAAAGCTAGGTACAAATATCGGCCTCCTTGAGGGAAGCAGGCGACAATGGTCCCTAGCCAGGTGTAGAACCAAAGCCGAGGCTGAGCTAACCCAGAGCCATACCCGTTTACTCCAACCGGCGACATAAGGCGCGGTGGTTGAAGAGGTGGGTTTACTCTGAGCATCCGACGATGACGTTGGGTGAGGTTCCAAAGGTTGACAGACCACCAGAACCAGGCTAGCACTCTTTCTGGTGATAGTTCAGCATGGTGGAATGCGTGAAGGCTGAGCTGGCTGACTAGCCACCTCATGAATTGTGTTACTAGTAGTTGTGGCTCTACTCTACTGCGCACCAGGTGCACAGTATGGGTGGCTGTTGACAGGGTGCGTTTATGACGTACGTGTGCTTGGTTAAGGGAGCCTGCAGTCCTACACTAAGTTTGGTAATGAGTTTGTCAAAGACATGGTCTCCTGCTATACCCTGGTGGGCTGATGTCTACAGAGGATAAAATCAGTCACCCTTAGAAGTTAAAATTTGCACACAGAGGTTAGAGAGTAAACGTATTTATTCCCTGAGGAATAAAACATGGTGGTCCATACTACCTCCTAACTAAGAGCTTACCAGAAGTAACCTACGTAAACCAGGTGAAGGGGATTTGGGTCTGACCTTAACAAAGCAGATGCGGCTGGGTAGCTATTACAACAGCTGTCTCTAACTCTCTCTATACCGTTGTCCAGAAGAGATGTCAAGGGCCACTACAGAAAAGGGTATTGGGGTGGTAACACCACCAGAAGGATAGTGTGGTTGCCGTTACCTGAAGGGTAGGCAGTTCAATGAGGCGAAAAATTTCTTCGGGGGTTGCTGGTGGTCTGTTAGAGCTTCTGGTAGGTCACGAAGATGGTTGAAGAGGTTGGCAGGGAGTTCCAGCTCACAAGTTACTTGAGTGAGTTCCCAGGAAACAACTCCTGATTCTTGGCAGCACACAGGCATTTATTTCGCCTGCCTGCGGGCTCATCTGAGATGCGGAGTTGCGGGCAGTAATGAACTCCGCCTCCTGGGCGGAGCTGCACTCTCTAGCACCATCCCTCGGCTCATGGCTGAAGTAGGTCACTCTGTAATGTGGTCATGGCCGTTGGACCGGCTTTTATCACACGTCGGGTGTTGACGTGACGTCTGACATAGGGGCAAAACAATCTTGGCTGACATGTCTGTGAGCGCCCCTGTAACTAGGTGCATATTTGCAGGCACTCACAGCAAGTCGTTTCGTGTAACTGGGCTGCTTGACTAGACTTTCTATCATACATGAGGGGTCGGCATGATGTATGACATAAGAACGAACAATCTTAATTGATGTGTCCGTGGGTGCACTTGCAACAAGGGGCGTACTTGTAGGCATTCATTGCAAGTCTAGAGTTCAAACCCTGCCTGGGGTTACATGAAGCACGTTCAGGTGAGGCGAACTCATTTTTATTATAGTCGGAATAAGTATCATGTGTCATGGTGCTAGCACAAGGTTGACTTACTGTCATAATTTCTAACAAAACTTTACATGCAAGCAACTGAAAAACAATGAGGAACGTTCAAAGCCTGCCATTGTACTGGTGCTACAGAACAGAATAGACACCAACGCTGAGTGCAATAAGCAGCTGTGCTACACATTATCTTGTGTCGACTAGCATGAATCACTGCGTTATCGCCTGTTTGAAAGTAAGAAGTGCACATTCCTGTGGAAAGACAATATGGTAAATGGAGATTATACCATGTTTTCTTCTTTGAATCAATTTTTATAAGAACACCGAATAGTACTAAAAGAAAAGTTGAAAATTGTTATGAAATACTTGTCAACATTACAGCTATATATGACAAAATATGTCCTTGAAGAAGAAATCAAACTATTGGATTATAAACAAAATATGGTTTCCTGTCGGGGGAAAACTAATAATACCCTCTAATCTGAAAAATAGTCATAAGTTTGTGCTAACATATGCCAGTTTATGCCAGGTTTCTGCCACGCCCCCTTAAAAAACTTCCCTTAATAATGCAAAACATGATCGGATAAAGATAAAGGCTTAGGATTTTCACTTACTTATTCAGAAAAATGAGCCTCTTGCAAAGAGCAACTGAATTTTAATTTAATACTTCACAATTTTTTGAGTGCATCTGAGAAACATTTTCTTGACTCGCTGGGGCTAGTGTAACTCTACATATGGCAGTGATAGGCTATTGGCCCCAGCTAGTGGGATGAGCGCCGCTGTTTGACTGACTCTGAACAGCCAAGAAGTTTAGGTGCCTGGTATAGAATCACGTCCCATTTTCATCTTATTTGCATACATCAAAAGAAACAGAACAGCAGGTGACAATTTTCAACTTTATGAATAGTAACACATTAAAACATGGAACTACTCCTTGTAGTTCGCTGTCAACTTAATTGTGAGTATTGCAGTCGTTACTTACGTTAAAATATACGCAGTTACGGACAGTGATTTTTTTCATAGGTTGATTTCAAGAATGCTCACTTTATTGCGAACCACCTATAGTGGTTGGTGCCTTATATAATTTGCATCACAGTATATTTTCCCATGTTAATAGCATTTCTCAGAAATGGCATTAATTTGTTGTTTTGGTTATGCATTAGTTCATAGTGTATGGTACATAAAGTATATACCTTTCTTGACAGCCATTGTAAAATTAACTGAATACTATTTCTATTGCCATGTTGTATATATGTTACAGCATCAGGTTGTACCACCACCAGGGAGAATGTACAACCATCCACATGAGGGAAGGAGGGGACCGGGATGAGCTGATGGAAATAGTGGCTAGGCTGAAGGCAGTGACACCAGGCTGTGAGGCAAAGGAGCTGACCCTGAGACGTAACCAGCGAGGTCAGCTGGGTTTCAATGTGCAGCCAGACGGGGTTGTCACCCAAGTTGAGAGCCTGGGACCAGCGTGGCAGGCAGGGCTGCGTCAGGGCTCCCGCCTTGTTGAGGTTACTGTTTACTCTGTGTTGCCTTCTGGGAGTGAACTGTGCATGCTTAATGTAAATGGGACTCATTAACTGGGGGGGACACCAGCTGGTTGTCATGAGTTTAGATTAGCCATTTAATCATGACATAAAAACACTTGAAATTAAAGATTTTGTCAAATTAAATTATGGTCCATAATGGATAGGCATAGAACTTTTTATGAACTGGAAATAGTGTAAAATACAGAAAAATTCACGAAACAGCAATAAAATTGCTCATTAGTTGGTTGTTGGGTGTGTGCGTGTGCGTGTGCGTGTGCGTGTGCACTTTTTTTTTAAACCCAGTGAACGTGCTTACAAACTGTTAGTTTCGCCATTTTTGATGTAAGATACACCATTATCACTCATTTATTTAATATATACACAGATAAGCTTTAAAATTATTTACGGTAATCTTTTTGCTAACTCCACAAATATAAACAAAGTTTACTCTTAAACTATTTATAAATCAATTGGTAGCAAGGTTAATAGATGATACAATTCGACATATCGACCCAAATCGCTAGGCGCCCATTGATGTGCAAACACACAAATAATACTACTTTTTATTATTTTTAAACAGGCAATTCTAATGAAAAATCTTGGTGATATTACAAAAGTAAATACATATGTATATATAACTCAAATGAATATTTTTGTAGGTTAGTGAAATATTAACATAGTAAACATTTGTGCACTATATGTAAACACTCCGGACTTGATTTGTGTTTAGGCTCATGAAAACAAGCGAGACTACTAATTTTAGTAATCTACTTACATTGCAAAATTGGTTAAGAATGCCAAAAATAGTACATAAATGTTTTTTATCGTGCCCGGGAGTAAGTGGAGGCTTCCACATATTTGATACACAGAACAGGACAGAATAAATGCCATGTAAATATTGAGTGAGTGTGAAATGATGTGCAGAAACACACATATCTGTTGGTAGCAATTTTCAGATTGCCATGAAAACCAAAACTAAGAGGTTTCTGCATCTCACCATTGAAAAAAAATGTACAGCTTTACGATTAGAAACTTCTAAGTAACATTTTTACTTTTTAAGGAGTATTTTTATTTTATCGATAATAAAATCTGTGCTTTTTTTGGTTAGGTTGTGAATTTGGACTGGAGTAATATTTAATGCTGAACAGGCCTTTTGTCAGTGTTTGCTGTTATTTTAACCATTTGGTCACCATGTACCCGACTGTGGACATGTTGCACGTTACTGATACTTATGACTGGTGCTGTGTGCAGTGAGGTACCAGTGCCCAGTACTCCGAGAGACTGTCTTGTGACTACGTAATATGATTTGTGAAATTTTCTACACCTCTTTGACGTGAATGGTTAATGTCAGTATCATTGAACACACAGCTGGTTGTTCATTGACTGCTAGAAAAATGATGAACCCAAATACAGCATATACCAAAAAGTTACATGGTTGAAGAACTGGAACTCAGTAATTAATGTCTGATGGAATGGGTTAATTTGATCCATTTTCCTTTTTGTTACTGTTACTTTTTTTGTAGGTGGAGGGCAACTAAAGCACTACGGGGGTTATGTACCCAAAATACACAGTGTACTAACAAAAATTGGGATACTCTTCAGAGAGTCAAGAAATAGTAATTCTGTGGGATGTAACAACTGATTAAAAGGGACAATGTGTTTTTGTGTTCTAGTTAAAATTTTAATTACATATGAACAAGCTGTATGTGGATGGTGTAAAATTTTTGGAAAACTGAAATGCTAATGAGTGTTCTTAAGCAGTTTTTAAAATGTCTTAAAGTACAAGACATCACCCAAAAATGACTATGACAGTCAGTGTGTGTTACATGACCAAGTGTACTTTTGTCAGATTATCCTTTTATCTTTCATCTACTCACAGTATAGTACTTGAATTCCTGTCCTTTTATCTATATTTGGTAGCCTGGTGGCCTACTTCCAATCTTAACTTTCATATCTTATCCTTAAATATTCTTGAATGTTTTTATGGAAATACGTATTGATTCAAATTAATTAATAACAAGTTCCATTTAGGTTTGATTTAAATTGGTACAAAAAAGCAGCTTCATGTCCTAATAATACCCCATGCATTCCTTGCTATAAAATTTATTTCATGAAATTAATATATTTTCATGATAAAATGGCAAAATTTTTATGACGATATCAACTTATTATATTTACCATAAAAGTGATGTTCTAATAATTGATGTAAGCTGACACAATACAAATTGAGTCAAAACTTTGAAAACCTGTGGAAATAAAATATAACATGGAATGCAAGCAAAATTACAAACATCCCATGTAGGCTTGATCAGCTGAGAGCATACGGAGAGGTTATTGATCAGGCATTGTATTCACAGCGCACATATGGCTGTAGAACAGAAGTGTCAGCATACCGGTGAAGGGAAGGAAGGGGTAAAATCATGAGGCAACTAGAGAAGGGGAATAGGGACATGGTGGGGAGAATTAGTGTGTAACAAAGAGTAGCTGGAATAGCAATTAGGTATTCCATTAAATCATGTCCCAATACATTATTTTGACCAACCAGAGTGAATAACGAAATGTTGTGAATAAAAATAAACACATAATGCTGTCATAGCAAAGGGTGTTTATCATGGCTGGCTATCAACCATGATCCTCCTGCTGCACACTCTGGTTTACCTATCGCCACCGTTGTTCGTGCTTACTGTGACACTGCGGGTTGCCTTGTGCGACAAGGTGTCTGCTTCAGGACTGACGTGTCACCTGGTTTGTCCCCTGCTGGATGTTGTGCTGCTATGGTGGTGGTGCTGCTGTTGCTCCTGCTGTCACTGCTGGATAGCTGCGTGGCTGGTGGCCAGGATGGTATACTGTGCAGGTTATGTCCGCAGTATATGCGATTCATGAATGACACCACTGCACCCATCCATCTGCTAAGAATGAGTCTTTAGGTGTACTTGTCTATACAGTTGACTCTTGTACAGAAAATACATGTACCAATAAACCAAATTCGCAGTTAATTTTCAGTGATCCTGGCAAAACTCCTATATAAATAATGATAAAGCTAACCGCTTGTATTGTTTATCGGATTGACGCGTGCCTGCTTAGGCTAACTGGACACGTTAGTCGAGGATTTTACCTGCTAGACCAAAAGCAGCTTAAGTAGCTGGAATGAGACAAGGGATGTTAGCTAGTGCCTATACATTCTTACTTCTAGTTGTGTAGTCTAGGTAGGTATGTTCTTGGGCGGAACAAATTATGTCTATACTAGAACGGATGTTCCACAGACGAGCTTCTTTAGACCAAAAGATGTGGTTGTCCCAGCCTAGGCGTACTTCAATACCTGTAAGGAGTTTGGTGACAATCGAGTGAACTTGGTGTTGATGCGGACACACGGTGGAAAGTTGATGAACACAACCGGAGCAGGCGAGACTGCTCAACGTCTCAGTTCAGTGGCACGGTTCCATTCCACCTGTCTATCCTGCATAGGATGGGGTAATGCTATCCTCGGCCTGAGAGCAGGGTGAGCCAGGTGTTGTTCCCTGCATTTTCTGCCACTCCTCCTCTTGTGAGGCATAGGGTAACAGCTCTATAGTTCATGTAGTGCACTGAGACAGAAATCTAACAGTGTAACCCAATAGTGACTCTCCGGCTCGAGCTCGATAGAGTCCCCACTGATCCCCCACCGTAGGCGGGCTGATCAGGGACGTGAAACCATGTGGACCGTCAAGCCTCTACTGGATGTGCATTCACACTAGGATGCCCGGCAACACTGCAGGCCACAGTCACTGCGTCCTATTCAGTGCAGATAGTGAGAAGCAACCTGAGTCTGTCCTGCTTGCTGGTGTGAAGGGGTTGCTTGTGGTTGTGGCATCACTGTTTCTCAGCCACAAGCTCTAGCAGTGCTGATGTATAGCTAGGAAGAAACAGGTAGCCATCTAATATGTATGTCTTAATTTGGTTTAGTAAAATTCCCGGTTTCCGTCAATAGTGACAGCGTAATCTACCTTCAGTTGTGGATACAAATAAATACCCTGGAAATAAAAACAGAAAGGTAGAGAGCAACGTTTGTTTATTGAAAGCTCAATAAACGCGTGACCTGTGCTATCTCCTACCAAGTCGAGGATAGCTGAAGATAACTGCCTGGTTCCAGGTGTAGGTGACCTGGTTCTAAGTGAAAGGGAAAAAACACGTTCTTGACGAAAAATGAAGAGTTAAAATTTAAACTGCTAAATAATGGTGTCTAGACAAAGTGAAGTTAAAAGAAAATGTACGTGTTTGTATGTCGTCGGGTTGACCAGACGTTGACGTACATAGTATGTAGCCGCGAGGGCGTACTCGAAGGTTGGTAACTTCTCCGAAGATCCCGAGCACTAGCAGTGCTGTGGGAGGTTGCAAGAGATGTGAAAGAATGACTTCTGAGCTCGGCTGCAGCTGGACTTACGTAGTGGTAGCATATAGTGGTAGCTTTTAGGCTGTCGGCGCGGGGGAGGCATGACGTCCTCCGGCCCTGGGCGGCATGAGAATCCTCCGATCAGTGATTCTGCTTCGTTCCTCGTCGGGTGTGCTCGGCCTTGCCCGAGGTCTGGGCAGCTTGTAGGCTTCAAATGCGTGGGGGGGGGGGGGGCACATACCTGCCGGGTTGCGTATCTTCCAGGTGAAAAGGAATTGCTTGTAAGTTCCCATTGCCTGTAGGGTAGGCAACGTGTTTGCTCATGCCTGTAGAGATGGAAGAGGTGCTGTATGCAATGTGTCATAATCGTATTAGAATAGATGTAGACGCGGCACGCATCAATCCCCCCCCCCCGTTGCGATGAAGACTCATAGTGAAAAAGTTGGTGGAGAAAAGCATAGGCTCCCTCTCTGGAAGGTCCAGAAGGTCTGGTAGACGCCGGTAGACGTGCTGAGGTACGTAGGACAAATATTTTCGTAGACAGGTAGTCAGGACCCTTTAGGTTGGGGTTCTTGGCCACTTTAATGGTGCGTGTTCTGTGCGCTCAGGGTGTTTAGCCGAGAAAGCGAAACGTGGGAGACGTTGAGCGATGTCGGCCGGCTGGCGACCTTGATGCTTTCTCTCTTTGCGGGTGGCGGGCAGGTGTCCTTCTCTGCCCCTCATCATGGTTATTGGGCTTTGCTGATGCGACGAGAGCGTGTATTCCCCTGGTGCGCAAAGATTACTGGGTTAAGAAGCTGTATGTGTCTGGTGTCCTGTCAGCCTACTTTTCATATGCCTGCCATTCACAAAAATCAGCATTGCACTGGTGGATATTACAAGGAAATTATACATAAAATCCTGGAAGAAAAATTATTTAAAAGAATGGTACGTCAAAATGAGGAGATTAAAGTAAGAATATTACATATACATATCATTAAGATGGGGAAACTGTTGTCTAGCGAAAGAAAAAGTATTATCTCTCGCCCCATGCATGTTTGCCTTCGTTCTCTGGCCGCAGAACAAATAAAGTGCTACTGGCGAACTGGCGATCGTAGAAATTTTATCAAGATTTATCAGTCGCTCAAAATAGTTGCATCTATCATCACTTGTATTTCAAAGAAAATGGTTTCGCCTGAAAATGTTACTCAATAAATTTTAACAAGGAATTATTATTTGCAAAAAGGTTTTCTTTTTGATTAATGGTTTTTTCCCCATAAAGTTGGTATTTCATTGTATCTGACATAAAATCAACAAGATTTTAAAACGTAATATTATTGTAACTCAATGGACATCATCTTTGTGATAAAAATTATATGCTCATAAGCATATATTTGACCTCCCCTTTTTGCCAAAAATTGTTTGAAAATTGAGTGATTTGTATTATCAGTGTAAAGTTCATTCAGTAACTTCCTGCAAGGAATATAAGTATTTATATTAATTAATTTCAATAGGCATACATCTTTTGAATAAACTGATAGCTGATTGATTATTAAAGGCCACGAAGAAATAAATTATAACTGCTATATTTATACATATCTGTCTCAAAATTACAAGTTTTTTGTTGTGAAATATAATTAATTACTTTATAAGACAGACATTTGCCATGTGCACAAGGTGTCTGCAACATATAGCACTGTGGAGGGGTAATCTTCCCACTGATTCCTCTTCCCTGCCTGCCACGCTGCCGTTTCAAAGGGCTCACAGCTGAGCGAGTGCACATGGGACATTCAAAATTTGACTTTGTCAGCATCATATTATTTTCATTTTCAGAAGTTTTGAAAGTTTTAAATCAGCTTGCATTTGGTGTTGGCTTACAATCACTTATATACAGTATTTTGAGATGTTATATTCTTTATTTAAACAAGTTGAGGTGAAAAGTTTTTTAATGTATTATTTACAGCAATTCTAACACAGTAATACATTTTTTCAATTCCCATTTTTATTGTGTTTATTAGCTAAACTTTATTCACTGATAATGTACAGCTCTCATTATACTCAAAATGTAATATGGTCAGAAGTTGTATTTTATTAATGTATGTCAGAGTCCTCATCTACTAAAAATCTTGCATCTATAGAAGTTTTTTGACCGTCCCCTGAAAAATGGTAGATAAGGAGTCAAGTGTTGTGTGTCTGAGAAGCCAGGGAGGGAACGTGCTCCACATAGATCCTCTCCTTGTGTTCTCTCAGGAGTTTCATTGGAAGGCCCTGTGGAGGGATGCACTTAAGTGTGCGATGCGATTCACTGCCTCTTGCAGGCACCACCAGGATGACCCGCTAAAGACCTCCACAGGTTTTGCCTACTGATGTGGTGGCAGTATGCTGTCCTGCTATCTACCCAGTGTGTACAAGGAGTCAATGTAGTCTTGTGTATACTCCTTCAGCTCAACGTTCATGCCTGGTGATGACCTTTGCTAACGCAGGAAAACTAACTTCAGTAATGCCTGTTTACCGGACCTCAAATCAGTGAACTTTGTATTTACCAGACAAAATCCAAAGCCACAGTTATGTTTATCGCCATGTCCATTTGCTGCTCTTAGGGTGTGAAAAGGGCTGTTCAACTGTGAGTGATGTGCACATACTAACTGCTGTGTTAGGCAGGTGGGTGGAAGTTATTTTTAAAGTTGATGATGCCTGCCGCTCCTACTTCTAATCAACTTTGATTACGACTCATCGCTAAGGTTTCTACTTCCACTGCTACAGACATAAGAAATACATAGAGAGAAGTGTTTCCACATTAATTCTCGGTTGCCTACTCTACCAGGCAACAGGAACTTATAGACAAATTCTTGTCACTTGAAGGTTATGCAACCTGGCAGGCATGTCCCCCCTCCCCCCCGCTCCACACGCTGAGAGCCAACAAGCTGCCCAGACCTCGGGCAAGGCTGAGCGCTACCGACAAGGCACGAAACAGGAACACTGTCTACTGCTGACCAGAGTTTTTCGACTTCATCAACCAGGGCAGGATGCTCACCCTCCCCGCAGCCTGCGTCTGCAGCCTACAAGTTTCACCTATATAAGTCGGGACCCTGCCGGGTTCGGGCAGTCATTCTTGTATCTTGTCTGGTGACATCCCCGAGCACTGCCTAATGCTGGGACCTCCAGAGAACTTCTAAGATTTGAGTGCCCCCAGTGACTACTTCACCAGCAACGATCAGTTAACCTGACAACCAGCGAACACGCTCAACAACACGTATTAAATTTACTTTGTCTCCTCTAGACACCTTTACTATAACAGTTTAGTAGTAATATATATTTTACCGTCTAGATTTATCTTTCCCCTTTACAACCTAGAACCAGGTCACCTACACCTGGCCAGCATAGTTTCCTTCAGCACTCTACTGCTTGACAGGAGGTAGCACGCGTCACATGTTTACTGACTCCTCAATAAACATAGTTTGTTTCCTATACTTAAGCTTTTTCTTTCATAGAGATTCTTACTTTTCGCCCGCTAGAACAGTTTACGACGTGCACCACTGACAGGTACCAGGACTTTTTATATAACCGTATTAGCTTTTACTACGGTTGCCCTTCAGGAGCCCGTTGGTTTTCTCACACACCCATTAGATGGCCATCTGTTGGTTTCCAACTGTCAGAGCACTGTCTAGCTTTGGCAGAGAGGAACAGAGGAGCCACAACCACTAGCAACACCTTCATTCAAGGAGGGGCGACAAACTCAGGTTACTTCTTTACACCAGAGTACTGTTAGTGCTGGTGTAACTGTAACTTGAGTCCTGCTGCTCATTCGTGTATGAACGCACATCAAGTGGAGGCATTGGTGAACCACAGCTCCCCATCTCTGATCAGCCCGCATAGCGTGGGGGATCAGTGGAGACTATTACCGAGCCTCTGTCAGCAAGTCAAAACCAGACATACACTGTAGAGTTGTTCTTTGTTAGGGTGCACTCCATATATTGTAAGCAGTGACTCTATGCCCTACCAGGTGAGGCACTGCAAAAAGCGTGGGGAACAAAACGCAGCATTCCTTGCCGCCATACAGTTGAGTGCACTAGCTCGTCCTATGGAAGAAAGGCAGGCAGAGCAGGACAGCGCCGCCCAACTTAGACACCAAGCACTCACGCCTGCTTCGGTACTTGTAATATATTTGTCGCTTTGCTTGTGCATCCATCCTTCATGCCACCCTGTGGTAAGAGGGTTGTTAAACCATACTGAGACAGGGTACGGCTGGGCAAATCCAAACTTCTGGACCAGTGAAGCCTACAACTGGAATCGCAGCTTCGGAGTGAATCGAGCTCGTCACTACTGGGTGAAACCTGGATCAACCACAACACCCAAGATGACAGCATAAGGAGTTGTAACCAACACTCCTTGCCTCCTGCCTTGTAACCTGAGCCAATCACGCTGCTTTTGGTCTAGCGGAAAAATTCTTGACCAGTCTAACCGGGCATGCATAAAAGTTGTGGAATTACTCGGCTGCGGGAATCTACTATAGTCATGACCATAATTTGTGACACATGTAATATTTCCTTGTAGCTTGATGTTGATTGCCAGGGTTTGTGTTTGAAATGTTTATTTTGAAAACGTAATTGGATGAAAGTGTGACTGCCCTTCGAGCATAAACTATCAGAATTCTTCTGTGTGGATGATCTGCTCTCCAAGAGTGTGTGCACAACTCTTGAATGTGCCTCGCCCAATATGTCTTCTTCTATTTACTGCGGCAGTTTCGTATGTTTTACAAATCTAATTCCTATCAATTGCTATGTTTCTGTATAATATTTACAACCTAGATGTTGCAAATGGTGATGCGTTCTGTAATTTTCCATTTTTACTACTATGAGCTTAAGGTAGTAAACTGAGGCATGACATACACGGGAATGGATACTCACTCGTCTGAGGCAGTAGGTGGTGTCCACCTTTTTGACTATGAACTAAGCCAGGCACTCCTATATCGATGGGGGATTTTAGTCCTGACGGGGTACTGGTACTTTTTCATTATATGGGACCGGCCGGGTTGCTTTGTGGCAGAGCATAAAATTGGGAGCAGGTAGTGTAATTTTACATTTAGGTGCCACTGGTTTCTTGATTATACCAACAACGTGCTGTGGGAGTTGTATCTGTGTTAGTAGAAGATGTTGAAGGTGCTGCAGGAGTTGTGTCTGTGTTAGTAGAAGATGTTGAAGGTGCTGCGAAGAAGGCAGGTCTGAACTGTGACAGCGGACGAGGTGCTGGATGCAGTATTGCAGGAACCAAGTAGATGATGACAGGCATAGGAAGCTGTTCAGGCTGGTTCAAGTGTTCTACAATCCACCAAGGGTATTCTAATTGGCCGGTGCAGTTAGGTGCGGTGAACAGATTCCTGGGAATCTCCAGTTCAACTGGGTCTTGCAAGTGCTTCAGGGCCTGGGCTTGAACTTTAGGATCAAGGCTAGCTAAGTGTGATACCAGGGCAGGCTTTAACACATGCAAACGACCAGAAGCCAGGAGAATCTACCTAACCCTGTCCTTGAATCCCCTCCTCTTGGAATAGAGCATCAGGATACAGACGTACCCTCCTTTTACTATAAAAAGACGGAAGGCTCCGTGTACACAATATTACGTGTGGCACCACGTGCGGGCCAGAGACCAGTGGATACCCTGTTTCAATGTCTAGCATGTAGTGCAGTCCACGATGGAAGTCGGGCCTCACCTGTCCAAAGTCGCACACGGGTGTGTGATTCTGTCTGAGTCTTCTCAATCCAGGGAACATCTGCCTCTCTTGACTCGGAAAGCAGTGGAGAGACTGACAGACACAGAGTTGACAAACTGTTTCCAGGACAGTGTACCTGTGTGGCTCGTCCTTTCCTTCAATCGCAAGGGGTTGACGGGAAGGGCGGCCAAAGCTAGTGTGTGGGTGTAAAACTAGTGTTTGGCTCTATTGAGTTAAATTTCCCGGGATCACCTGTGGTCCTGTTACATGAGAGTAACTACAGAAAGGTGCTATGTCCACAGGAAAGATCTTCAGTTAATAGCTGACCCACATTTTATTCCAGTAAGGAAGTAAACACGTGTTGAATGCACTGTAGCGCCTGGTCAATGGCACGAATATCAGCCAGAAAGGTAGAATACACTGTTAGGATGACTGGTAGAGGTGACCAGTGTACAAACAAGGGAAATCTGGGTATGATGCTGAACGTCTAAGCAATCAACTCTGGCATTGTTGTATGTAGAAATTGTGTGGAACGACGTAACGTAATATATCTGACATGTAGCTGGGTAAACTAAGCAAGGACGTGACAGGATGAGTCTTAACAAGGACTGAAAGGATTGGTGTGCTACAGATACATCCGTAAACTGCAGGGTGAACAGGTTTTGGGAGTTACGTAGCTGGAAGAGCACCTAAGTAATGAAATCTAACCCTATCATAAGCGTAGCTTAAGCGATGCAAATCTAGGTTTAGTGTCCGAGCTACATGTGCTGGAGACTAACATAAATGGGTAAATGGAGCGACGAGCTCTAGGAATGAACTGGAGCATCAATCTGGTCAGGACCTGAGCGGCGAGCGCTAGAAATGAAGACTGCTATAAACAAAGCTTAAAGGGCACAGGCTGGTCAGTGTCTGAACATCGGGTGCTAGACAACTGAAGACTGGTGTCAATCTGGTCAGGATCCGAACGGCTAGCGTTGGGAACGAAGACTGCCCTGGAGATGCGGGCTGTCTCTCCTTTTATACTAATGTGGGCCGCTGCCCCGATGCTGATTGGATTGTGCCACTAAGGCGAGGGTGTTGTTCGCAGAGCGGGGGGTAGCGAGTGCATGGCTTGCCTTTGTGATGTCACTAGCTGGCTGGAAGGGGATGCAAAAGAAAATACAAACTATAATTACTACCAGAGCTATCTAACGGGGAGTAATAAAACTCTTTGCCTTTAAGCATGGTTACGGCGGGCCGGTGAATAAAACAATATCTCACATTATATTGGGACAAATGAAAATGCAAGCTTCCTTCTCCTGGCTAGACTGAAACAAGGATAGAGCGGACTTCGTGTAATCTCCGTTGTTGAAAAAGACATCGTACATCAACTATAAAACAGAGATTTGAAAGGGCTTATTTTGATTTTTGGCAATGTACATTTCAAACATTCGTAACCCGTAACTTGTTACAAAATAAATTATTTATAAAACACACTAACCTACTGTTTGTAATCCTATTATCTCCTAAACACAAAATCTGTGAATGATTACATCTCTAAAATCATGGTTGCCTGCCACTTATAAGAAATAATTTAATTGCAGAATCATTAATCTTTGCCAAAACCAACCAACTTTGACGTATGCCAACATGCTGCGCAGCACGCTTGCACTCTCTACGGGCGACTTCACCCCATCACGAGCTGATGAAAGCTCGGGACAAGTCATGAAAAGTGGCAGAAGTACTGTCACATACCAATAAGGAACTCCACGCTTTGGACAGCCTCAGATGTAAAAATTATTAATGTGATTAATTATAAAATGTACGGCCCGTCCAGAATCCGACATGTAATCGCCACCCTTTCGAATAAATAAAATAATTTTGACAGACCACTACCCAGAATTTAGCTGTGGAAGAAGTTCCAGCGACAACATGAGATTGCAGCACCTCTGCTGCTCTATGACATCACATCCCGCCTGCCTCAGGCCAAGGTGGATAAATTTGTCATTGCCTCCTCGCAGGGAGCTAAGAAATGAGCGGTGCTGCCACAACCCTGATAAACCTACTCCTGCGCTGGAAGGCTATTCTTCCCCGCACCCCCAGATGATCGCTGACCACAGGGTTTTTTGCTATATAAGGAAGTCAGAGAGAAACTCCAGGCAGAGACACCAGATTCACCGGCCGCATAGGTCAGTGAGCACTCCCTGGTCTGTGAAGACCACTCTCTCCTCTCCTCTTCTTTCCTTTCCTCAGCCAGCGAACGGCTCCAACCTTCTGCAGGTTGTGAAGGTAGCACCAGTCCAGCCGCTTGAGAAGGCAGCACCAGCTCAGCAGCTTAAGAAGGCAGCACAATCCCTGCAGCTTGTGAAGGCTCATCCACACCAGCTGACCGCAAGGACGGCTCGACTCCAGAGGTATCCCGATGTCCTATACCCTGCAACCCTTTTACCACAGTCAGAGTCCTCGACTCTGCTGAAGCAGGTCTTCGCGATGTTATTGCCCTTTTGGACATACTCTTTAATTGAGGAGATGCTGGAAAGAGCGTGGACTTACGTAAAATCAATTTTAAATTTATTTCATTTAATACCAGGCTCACCTTCGCCTGGTTATTTGCGTAACATATTCAGTAATTTTTTAGCTAATTTATAATCTAACCGGGATTTTCCCTCTTTCCCAATACCATAATAAATATTATGTGAATTTGAATTTGTTGTTTACTGTCCTTTTAATTTTAAATCCCTGTTCATTATTTTTTAATTGTTGTGTTTTGAAACTTCTGCAATAGAAAATGCCACTGAGGACTAGTCATGAGTACCACCAAACTCCACAGGAGATGGCGCTTGCAGACCGCTTTAAGTCCGAAGGGGCACGCCACTGCTCCTGGGTTTCCGGTGTTCCCTCTTCTACCCTTGGTGGCGTCCTCGTACCAGACTGCCTATTTATACGTCAGGGCCTTGGGTGCGACTACATAAGACACACCCCCAGGACTGCACGTCTGCGGAAAGGTCAGAAGGCTGTACCAATGCACAATAAGAAGGGTGGGATTAAGAGATGTGCACGACGCATAGAACGACGTGCCTTACAACACCAAATTAATTCTGAAGTAGACTTTGAAGTCCCGAGTGAGGTCACATGTCAACCTACACCATGCAGTTACACGCCCAGACCAATTTCACCTTTTATCCCTCTTGACCACAAATCACCATTGGATGCTTATTTAGGCGCTTTTTGGCCGGAATCAGAACCAGAACCTACACGTTGGCCGGAGACCCCACAATCCACCGCCATAGTAACCACATCTAAGGCAGTCCCAAAGGAGGACATTCCAAAATTGTGTTTGATAAAATTGGCTTCGGGAAAGAGTATCTGGGTCTCGTGTCATTTCTTCCCCGGCAGACTATATTCCAGTACGCCAGCCTATTAGGCCACTGCGGATAGCACCAATTCCTTCGGCCAGATTGCCTACCCCTACCATCACCATTGTCTGAACTCATCTCTCCGTGCACACACCTCCGAGACAGCTGGTGTCCCGTATCAGGGCAGCCCTTGTAGGGAGGAAGATTGATTTCCTAGGACGGGAAACAATTGCGGTTCGACTCACTCTGGGGTTTGACTCCTCTCTTGACCGTATCATCCCACTAAGCGTACCTGCCCAGGACCTTCCACGACCCACCGGGGCAAAGTAATGACTAACACGCCATGGTAGGACTACTTGAACTTGGGAGGGTGGTCAGCACCCTAACTGCTATTACCGAGAAAGTGAGCACGCATTTACTTAAACTTGGGAATGTAAATGTGTTTGCTGTGTGTGCTTCAAAATATTATCAGAAATGGCGGCTGAGTCTATTTTACAAACTCGTGTGCTAATATTACATTTCATTGGAGACACACTGAAAAGGCATGTGCAATCAACTATACTTAATGAAAGCAAACACAAAAATAATTAATTACTGCTGGTGAAATACTCAGAAAACATCAAAAATGAGCACACGTACAAGACAGTTTGCATTCTAGGTGCTAGGCAGTTTTTCTGTGTATATGCGAAGAATGAAGGCGTGGCAGAACACAGCATCGATCATGCCAGATATGCACGCAGCTCTTCTTGTTTTCAGAGGGAGGGCAAGCCAGTTGCGTTTTCAACATTCACCTTGGCAAGATTGCTTGTTGGGATATAGCTTGTTCAGAGTGACAGCAAAGGGAGCTATGTTAATTGCAACTGCGTTAGCACATCTACCTTTTACGATCCTTATGTTGAGTGTGTATAAAGCCTGCGAAGGACCTGGTAATGGGCATGTGATTATAAGTTATCATTTAAATAATAAATAAAATCATTTTCCTGCAAGACGCCAGTGAAATTGTAGCTTGCGCTTCCTAAAAGTTGCTCTGCGTGCTGTTTAGGTTTTTTTTGTAACAAGGGGAGAACCCATTTGTTCGTCTAGGGTATAATTTCTCCCAGAAGACTTCAAAATATTAAAATTAGTTAATATTTCATTAAAACATTATTTAACAATTACACACTTTTTTTTGTGTCAAAGTAAATTTAATCATACAAGCTTATAGATGTTAAGAGTCAATTCAAGGAACAAATTTGATAGTATTTAACAATTATAACATGTAATTTTGCTGCTAAAACCATGCAAAAACAGCCTAAGTAAAATTTTCATTAAACTGTTCCATATTGGGGGTGGCCAGAATCTGTCTGAATTTGAACAATGACTTCTTCAAAGCACTGAGCATTTTTGTGGGAACTGTGAAAGGTTGTAATTTTAGTTTTGACTGTACAAGAACATGTTTTTTGTTAAATGTGACAGGAACCCCAACATGTACATTAAAATGATTAGCCCTCAAGAACTAAATATACTTTCTGCCTAAAACCAGACTTGCTTCATATCAACATGGATGGATCAAGTACTAGAACATGCTTTTTTGAATATTTACACTTTGTTGCATAAGTTCAGAGAACAAGAAACAATACTTTCTGTACCTTAGTGGCCAGCGCTGCAATCCGTGTGTCCAACATACTTAACGTGGAACTTTAAAACAATTCGCACACACATACATACATGCATGCACTTCAGATCATTATTTTTCTCCATTCATGCAACCCATTGTAGTGTCAAGACCATATTTGTAACATACTGCTCACCGAAATGGGGGGAAGCCCCCTTTTCATTACATTCAAATTTACAATTTGATGTTTGCCAGTTTATTGGACAGGAAGTGGACACAGCTTTTCCAGTGGTTGCTTAAATGTTCCTTGGTCAGTATAGACATGAAACAATCGTGAACTACACCTTCCTTTCCAGAGTGTATACCATCGGTTGTATACCCAAGTAACACTTAATAGGTGGTAAATTGTTATCGATTACAATGAGAGTAGGTGCATAAGAGGATGATGATGTTGATCTGTTGATCTTCCGCCATGTTGGATGATTTATAGTGGCCATCTTGTGACCTTAACCTTAATCCCAGTGAACTTAAACTTAAAAACTCAAGAAAAAATTATATATATATATATATATATAATTTTTGTGATTTTTTCTTGAGTTTACACTTTGTTGCGTGGTACCTATATATATATATATATATATATATATATTCAAATCAACTGTGTTACTCACATCTAAACAGACCAACTGACCATGTGAAATGGCCATACCAACAAACCATATAAACCGACTATACTAAACCAGGCCCAGAATTTCTTGGCCACTATAGACCAGGCGATCTGACTTGCTGCTCTCACTAGCTGGTGCCAGTAGCCTCTCACAGCTCTGCCTATTTCACTGTGTTTCAATTTCCGCAGTGAGTCGAGCAACATGTCTCAGATGTGCTCATGAAATCGTAAAATACTTCCTTACAATTAGGTCACTTTTTGCAATACGTTTATTTTGCTGAATAAGTAAGTGAAAATCCTACGTCTGTGGCTTTAACCGTTTGTGTTTTACATTAGTAAGGAGTGTGCATGACAGTTGGCATAAACTCATGACTATTCTTTGTTCCCTTAACGGAAGCATATTTCGTAGGTATATCTAAATGTGCCTGCATTGTTTGAAAGCAGGCAATAACAAAGTCTGAATCGTGCTTAGTCGACATTGTGTAATATGTAGCACAGCTGCTTCATTCCTCCTAGTGTTGGTGTCCACTCTGTTCTATAGCTTCAGTTCCATGATGGGCTTTGAACATTTCTCAGAATTTTTCAGTTGCTTGCGTGTAAAATTTTCACTGAAATTATGGTGCTAAGTAAACCTTGTGCTATCATCAGTAGTTGCAAAAAGGAAGTGGTTCACAGACAATGTTAATTTATAATCATTAGTATGCATTAATTTTTTAACTAAATTATTAAATTAAGAATTTCGCGAAAGTACAAATTTTAAACAAAATTAGCAGTTGGACAGTAGGGGGTGTGATGTCAGTGAACGTATAGTGCGTGTGATAGATATGCATTGCATTTACATTGAGTGTAACATTCTTGTCATAGAACAAACCTCAGGAAACGAGTTATGGTTTTGATGATTACCAAAGAATATCTTCAGAGAACTTTGTTAGAAATTTTTGTGATAAGGAGGAAAATTCCGACTACAAAACAACTTACGGCAGCTATGTGTGACGGTTTCAACAAGTTCCATAAAAAAAATTGTTAAAAACATTTTTATTTTGCTTTAAGATATTGAATGTCAGGAGGAAGTTTGTAGTGGAAAGGAATGACATAATATGTGTGGACAGGGAGGAGGAGCTTGTGCTGCCATTATATTCTACAGCAACAGAGTTGAATTATATTTTCTATCCTACAAGCAACTGTAATTAAATGACAATTATTACATTTACGTTTAATAGTTGTTTCTAGTTTGTAAATTTAAGTGCTGAATCATTTTTATTACAAACTTAAAATTATGGTTTCATCTGCTGAAAGTTTTCTAATACTGTGTATATAAATTCCCAAATATATCATGTATATAGTTTATCAATTTCTCTTTTTACTATATTCAAATGATTCTTTATGTATATACTAGTAATTTATATGACTACAATCATATTTCACGACACATGTACTATGGCATGACGGATGCTTGATAGATGTGGTAGCAGGGCTTGGTAATGCTCGCAGATAGGTTGAGACTGTGCGGCTAAGAAATTCTATAGTCAGCCATACAACACAACTATATCAGGCATCCAGATGAACTGGTCATACAATCTGACCATACAAACTGATCATATCAGATGGCCATATGAATGCACCATACAAAAACCAAATGTATTGACGCATGTCCGGTTAGACTGACCGACACACGTTTGTCAAGGATTTTTCTGCTAGACCAAAAGCGGGGTGATTAACCCTGGTTAGAAGGCATGGGGCAAGGGATGTTGGTTACTGCTTACTTATACTGTAGTCTTGGGTGTTGTGGTTGGTGCAGGTTTCACCCAATAGTGGTGAGCTCGGTTCACCCCGAAGCGGCGATTCCAGTTGTAGGCTACACTGCTCCAGAAGTTTGGGTTGGCCCAGCCGTGTCTTGCCTCAGTTTGGTTTAACAACTCTCTTACCACAGGGTGACACAATGGATGCGTACGAAGGCAAAGCAACAAGTAGATTATAGTGACCAGAGAAGGCGCTACTGCTTGGTGCCTAAGTTTGATGGTGTGGTCCCGTTCTGCCTGCCTTTCCTGCGTAGGAGGAGGCAATGTCAACCACGGTTTGAGAGCAATATGAGGTAGGTATTGTTCCTTACGTCTTTTGCCACTCCTTACCTTGTAAGGCATAGGGTAAATCGGTTTGACCATTTACGTAATGCATTTAGAGAGGAACAGTTACTACAGTGTAACCCAATAGTGATTTGCTGGCACAAGCTCGATAAGAGTTCCCACAATCCCCCACGTATGTGGGATGATCAGGGACGTGGAGCCATGTCGACCACCAAGCCTCTATTGGTTGTGCGTTCGCACATGGTTGAGCGGCAAACCCCAGGCTAATGTCACTTCACCACTAACTTAGAGCTCAAAGCAAGAAATAACCTCAGCTTTTAGCCCCTCCCTATTTAAAGGTGTTTTTAGTCGTTGTGGCATCGCTGTTTCCTCCCATCAGCACTAAGTTATTGCTTGGGTGGTTGGGAAGAGACAGGTAGCCGTCTAATGTGGATGTCAACAATCTCTCGGTTCTTGTCGGCAGTGCACATCGTATTCCATCTCTAACTGTTAATACAGACAAGTACCCTGTAAATGAAAAGTGGAAGAGTAGTAAACAATGAGTGTTTATTGAATACTCTATAAACACGTGACCTGTGCTACCTCCTACCAAACCGTGGAGAGCTGAAGGTATCTGCACTTCCAGGTGCAGGCAACCTGATTCTAGGTTAAAAGGGGGAATAGCTGGTTCTAGACGAATACAAAGTTAAAGTTAAACTGAGCTGAGTAAAAGGTGACTAAGAGACAAACTGAAGTTAAATGCGTATGTACGTGTTCCCTGGATGACTGGTCGTCGATGTGTTCATAGATCTCTGGAGGTCCCAGCACTAGTAGTGCTCGGAATATCACGAGAATACAAGAATGACTGCCCGAACCTGGCAGCATCCGGACTTACATAGGTGAAGCTTGTAGGCTGCCGGCGCGGGCTGTGGGAGGGCGAGCCTCCTGCCCTGGTTGGCGTGGGAGTCGAAAAACTCGGGTCAGCAGTAGTCAGCGTTTCTGCTTCGTGCCTCTTCAGTAGCGCTCAGCCTTGCCAGAGGTCCGGGCAGCTTGTTGGCTCTAAGCGCGTGTGTAAGGGGGATGGGGGGTGTCAGGTTGCATAACCTTCAGGTGACGAGAATTCACTTATAAGTTTCTGTTGCCTGGTAGAGTAGGCAGCCAAGAATTTATGTAGAACGTTCTCTGTATGTGTTTCTTACGTCTGTAGCAGAGGAAGTAGGAACCTTAGCGATGAGTCGTAATCTTAGTTGATTAGTAGTAAGAGCAGCACGCGTCTGTATAAACCAGCTGAACCAGTCAGCCATGCGAACCGTCCGTACCACACAGCCATGCGAACCGTCCGTACCACACAGCCATGCGAACCGTCCGTACCACACAGCCATGCGAACCGTCCGTACCACCCAGCCATGCAAACCATCCGTACCATCCAGCCATGTTAATCGTCCATACCAGCCAGCCATGCGAATTGTCCTACCAGCCAGCCACGCTAAATGTCCGTACCAGCCATCCACGCAACAATCCGTACCAGCCATCCACGCAACAATCCGTACCAATCAACCGTGCAAACAATCCATACCAGTCAACTGCACAAATCATCCGTACCAGCCAGCAGCAAGAACCGTCCATACCAGTCAGCCGTGCGAACCGTCCATATTATGTAAATAAAAAACATCTAAAAATACCAACTGACCATGCCAGCTAACCATACCAGCATGTGACATCTTCACAAATATTACCAAATAGAGTTAACAAAAATCTTTATTTCACAAAATATAGTTTATCTTTTAGTTTACAAAATGGAGAAAACACAATAAACTTGCTCTTTTTGGCTCAGTGAGAATTTACTCAATGAACATGTAGTCATATAAAATTGTGTTTTTTTTTTAAACATATGCTTTACCACTTTAACGAACATTTAGCATTTACTTTATTATTAAAAAAATATATACAATTAGTACCATACGTTCCATGTGCGCCACAAAAGGCAAGGGGGCTGTTTGCTCTAAAATACAAAATTGAGGTAGAAAATTGCGATAGTGTTAAAAGGACTCTTTGCCTTTTCAAAATTATAATTCCATACAAAGTCTTTCTTTTAAGCAGCCTTTTGGCTGGAACATTATTTTAATATAATATTTAAGTAAAACCACGTAATGGCTTTGTATCTTTGGTTTGGGTACATTTGACTAGATCAAGTACAACACAGGTGCTCATGAACAGCGATACACAACTTAACTTCTCACAAATATTTCTCATAAAAGCCTCACTCAATTTAATTCTTATATTGCTGTTTGATAAAACATTTGTTTGAAAGAACATTAATAAGAGTTAAGTTTTTCTGCATGTTAATCGGAAGCATGAAATATTTCGTAATTGGTGCATGTAGTTTCAGTCACTTGTAATACCAAATCCACACAAGATATAACATTTTTTTTAAATTATTCAATTCTTTTGCCAAAAATTAAATTCCTTTGACCATTCTTACATGACCCACACAACATGAATTAGTAACAAGTTGTATAAAGCTCCAGAAATTTTACCAATATAAAATATATGATGAGAAAACTGGCAACACGCTCGGCGTGACTAATAAAGCAGAATCTCTTAAAAAAAGGGCACGAGCACGTTTTAAAAATTATTAAAATATTATATTAAAAACATTTCAAAATCAGAGGCAACGAGTAGCCCTTCCAGAGCTTGGACTTGAATAAAAGCAAACATATTAAAATTTGATTTCTTTACCACCAGCCGCAGTGACTCCTGGCCCCATCAGACTGAGTAGTGTGAAAAGAATGGCACAAAATATTGAATTTTCAAACTAATATAAAAACTGAGAAATACGAAAAAGGTTAAGCCATCTGAACAAACAGCTAGCTAGTGAAGCCAATACACAATTAGCAAAAATATTCTGGGCACACAACCACACAACTCCTACCGCCCAATTAAGCCTTTAAATTTATGCCATTAAAACTTCCTACAAATTGAAAAGCAGTTTACTCAAAAGTCACCGGAGGCCACGACTCACTTGAAACCGTGTGCTCTGCCTGTCGATGACCTATCACAATATCGTTCTAACATTTGAACAATTATTCAAAACTGCATCCCATGTTGGCGATGTCAATTGTGTCAGAGCTGGAGTAGAAGAAGCGGGAGAGTAGGGGAAACACGCCTATATACAGCTGATGGTCCAGGCAAGGAAGGGTATTTGGAGAGGGGATTTTATGGATAGCTGGGAAGGGATCGAGCCTCACCAAAGAGCTCACTGAACATTCAAAGTGCCCTAGTGAATATCTGCCCAGGTCACTAGTGCTGTCACAAGCAAACCATATGAACTGACCATACCAAACAACCATTCCAGCTGATCAATCTATTGGCCATCAAGATCAGCCAACCATACTAACCGATCATGCCGACCAGTCATACTAACTGCTATTACTAGCTGGCCATATCAAAGGACCACATCAGCAGACAGGCCAACCAACCAGACCAGCCAATCATACCGACCAAATATACTGGCCAACAACTGACTCCACCCAAGACTGGCTCCGCCCGATTGGTTCCTGCCAGACTTACTCCTGCCAAACTGACTAGAACAATGGACAAGACCAACTAATCATACTAACCATCCATATCAACAGACAGTGACAATCATTTTCGAAACAAGTCGCGTAATAAATATGAATTTCATTGCTAACCTCTTCATGTGAAAACTTCACAAAAATCTTGCAAAACTTCTCAAATTATCACAAAATCTTCTCAAATCTGCACAAAATTTTTGTGTAAAATATCTCGTCCACCGCGATCATGAAGAGTGAGTAAGTGAAGATATTTAAGCGGCTCTTAACATTGAGATCTTGAGAGGCAATGAGGGTAAAGCTAGGTGAGTATGGAGCAGCATCGGAATGAAAGGATGGGGGAAACAGGATGTCACCTAGAAATAATGCAACCATGAAGAGAATTGAGTTTAGTGATTATCAGTAAAATTATGCGAATCTTGTAGCAAGTCATGTTGCAAGTCTACATGTGAGCCATGGAAGTACTTAACATTCCTCAGAGTATGTTGTGAATCATGCCGTGAATCATGATGAGAGTGTTACAAAATGTTCTTCAAAGTGTGTCGTGGACCATGTCATAAACCAAGATGCGAGTTACAAAAAGTAACTTAAAGCATGTCGTGAGCCATGTCCCAAAGCATGCCTGAGCTATGTGTAAAAAGGGATGGTTAGCCTAGCTGTTTGTGATAATAGTCTGTAACGAAGCTGAGTAGTTGTGTTTTTTTAGTGATGGAGAAGTTATTCACCCATTGGCCAACAGATCCACGTCACATAGCTGGGCCAACCAACCCTCGTCACCCACAGCTCAGGCATTGCTTTATGATGTGGCTCATGACATGCTTTGAGACACTTTTCATAGCTTGCATCTTTGTTCATAACAGTGTTCATGATATACTTTAAGGAGTGTTTTGTAACTCTTTTTTTCAAGGTTTACGGCATGGCTCAAAACATGGGATGTTTCATAGCTTACATATTGGTCCTTGACATGGCTAACAACGAGTTTCACATAATTTTTCTGATACTCACTAGGTATAGGCCATTCACGGTAAAGTGAGCACTTTTGACTCCCTAGTTACTTTTTCCTTTCAGCCATTTTTTATCCTTTAACCACATTTTTAAATACATATTATCATATAAGTATGTATATTCTACCGCACTTGGAAGTTAACATCTAAAGCAGAAATAATATATATTTATTGGCTATTATTCCAAACGAGAGGGTTTTCTAAAGTGCCCACTTTATCATGAATGACCTATACTCTATTTGCTGTATGATTGTGGTGGTTGAAGTGTTTTGTGAAGATTTGACAAGATTTGCAAAATTTTGCAAAGTTTTGTTTGAAGAGATTAGCAATGAGTTTTGTATTTGTATTAGGTTACTTATTTAGACTGTTTGTCATTGTCTGTTGGTATGGATGGTTGGTAATGTCGGTTGTCTTGCTGGTTGGTTGTGTTCACATTGTTTTAATCAATTTGGCAGGAGTTGGTCTCAGCAGAAGGCCATCTTTGGCAGAGTTAATATCAGATGGAGTCAGTTATTGGCCTGTATGGTTGGTCAGTATAGTTGGCTGGCTTTGTTGATTGGCCTGGTCAGCTGGTATGGCCCTTTAGTATTGCGAGTTGGTAATGGTCAGTCTGTATGGCTAGTCGGTATGATCAGTTTGTATGGTTGGCTGTTCGTAATGGTCATTAGACTTTTGGTCTGGTATGGTCAGTTTGTATGGTTTGCTGGTATGGTCGGTTCATAGGTTCATATGGTTTGATGGTATGGTATGTTTATATGGTTTGATGGTATGGTTGGTTCATATGGTTTGTTGGTATGGTTGGTTCTTATGGTTTGCTGGTATGGTCAGTTTTTATGGTCAGATGTTATGATCGGTTCTTACGGTTGTCTGGTATGGTAATGGTTGACAGGCATGGTTGGTTCTTATAGCTGGATAGTATGGACAGTTCATATAGCTGGCTAGTATGGATGGCGATTCATATGGTTGGTAGGTGTGTTCAGTTGGTCAGTATGGTCATTTGGTCTTTTTGGATATGGCTTTATCGCCAGTAATTTAAAAATATTGGTCAACTATACTTAAAGGCCTTAAACAATAGTTTTTTATGTTGAGCTGATTTAGTTTATGCTGGTATTGTACATTACAAGTTTCAAGGGCATAACGTTAATTGTTTGCAAATGGTATTGCCAACAAGGTAAACAGTCCACTGGAGTCCTCAACGGTACCATTGAAGACAGTCAGGATGTAGGGCTGGTCGCAAGCACACTATTAAATGAAAACTTTATTTTGATCTCTACTATCCAGTAGCTTTCTGGTTGGAATCCAATAGCTTTCTGGTTGGAACAGGTACTTAAAATTTGAGCAGTTTTTACATTGGTGCAGAAAATATATGTGCAATTACTAGAGCTACCAATAATGACATGCATACTGTGTTGGAATTGTCGAATGCAATATAACTTACCAGAATGAAAGTTACTAAGATTAAGAGACAGATGATCTACCATCTGTCACATCAGACAAAGAACTGTGATATGTTGTGTGTTTGGACACATTATTTATCTGCAGAGGTTGCGATGTTGCATGACCAACAGCCAGTCATGAGCGATAGGAAAGGGATGATGGGAGTCAACGAAATAGCCAATGAAATATAATGGTGGGTTTGAGGGGGTCAAACTATAGTGAGTAAATGGAGCTTGCTGAATTGATTGTATCGAAAGGGGGGGGGGGGAGAGTTGTGGGATGGTGGAGTAGGGGGAGGAATAGTGAACATAAGTGAGTAATTAAATGATGTATGGCAACTGATTGCTGTGAATGGAAGGGAATTTACTGATCAGTTAAATTATAGTAAGTGGATTGGAGGAAACTAGCTGAAGTGAGAGGGAGAGGGTGGGTATCACTATGTAGAGGTGAGTGGTTGGGGATTGGAAAGTGAGGGGGATGGAGAGTCATGTGGTTGGTTAGTGGTGAGGGTTTACAATGAGGGGGTCGAGCTATGGCGAGCAAATGGTGTAGGAGGTAAAGATATAGGGGTGGGTTGGTGGTGCGGGGAGAGGCGGAGGGATCGAGCTATGGTGAGTGAGTTCAGATTGATAAAGTATATTCTCAATGGTTAATTGGAACAGGGTTCAAAAGGAGCCAACTATTTAGCCACCTGCTAATTGTAATACCACGGTATTTCTGTACTCTGCCATATTTATGAAAATCAAACAAACCCTGAAGTTTACACACACCCAACATGGTGATTGACATTAGTTACGTAATTTTTTTCCCTAGATTTTTACAAATTTTTCTTTACTTTTTGAGTTTAATGTTACTGGAATCAAGGTCAAGCCCACCTACAACCAACATAGTGGCCAAGGTCAGTAATGTAATTTTCCCCTCAAATTTTATAAAACTTTTTCAATTTTTTGCTTTTTTAATTTTTTTTTGAGTTGGTCACCAGGGTCAAGGTTGCCCACATACAACATGATGTTTGGGGTCAGTAATGAAATTTTTTCTCAGTTTTCTAGACTGTTTTTGATTCTTACGCTTTCTTTTTGGTTTAACAAATTTAAGGTTTCCAAAGTGGAAGTCAAGGTCACCTACATCCAATGTAATGGTCAGGGACAGTAATGCAATTATTTTCTTCAATTCTAAGGATTTTTAAAATTTTTCCACCAATAAAAAATTTAAAAAATTTTTTTTCTTAATTATGAGGTTATTGGGGTCATGGTCAGCCACATCTGACATAGTGGTTATGGTCAGTAACAATATTTTATTTTTTCTCACTTTTTGAAGTTATTGGGCTGAAGGTTTGGGCCACCCACGTCTCAACATAGTGGTTTGGTTCAGTAATGTAATAATTTCCTAATTTTTAAAAAGTTGTTTCTACATTTTTACATTTCAAGGTAATTGTGTTAATGTTAAAATTGGCCACATCGGACATAGTGCTCAGTGCCAGTAATGTAGTTTTTCTTTCAATTTCCGTAATTTTTTGTGTTTTTATTTTTTAAGTTTAATGTCGCTGGGGTTAAGGTTTATAATATGGCTGTAGGGCACTGAAATTTTGCAAGCTTCCATGAGGGGGCATCCCTAGATAGTGGTAGTGTGATCAATGTCTTTTGGGATGAGTCTGCTGGTCATTGGGCATTAATATTTTTAACCCTACTTTCTATTTCTCCTTCTTCAACCTCTTCTTGTTCAGTGATGATGTAAAAGCAGAAGTTTCTTTTATCAGTTGTTGTGAGAGTGTAATATTTTTGGACTTATATTTTGTAGAAGTTTGTGAGTATAGTGCTGTTCAGAATATATGCCACAGTCAAATTGAGGGGAAGTCGGCACAAGCATTTTCCATATCATACATTCCTCAATTTTCATATTCACAACTTAAATTTTGTCACGTAGTTTAAGGCCTTGTCAAACATTTCATAATCCTGTATTTACACACCTGCTGATCATTGTTTTTTCGAAGTGTACATGAGAGTGCTGTTTGCCAGCAGATCTGCAAGGTAGCAGTGTCTACGCTGTCCCACGACCAGATGGTGGATCTACTGAAGACTGCTGTAGTGGTCACTGTCACCCTTATATTACCCCTGCCAGATGGTTCCCTCCGCAGGTGAGGTACAAAGTTGTGTGTAGGTACTCTGACAATGACAAACACAAGAAGTGACAAGTCATTTATGAACTGGTCTGCATTTTATAGTATATAATATGGAAAAAATTTTACACCGAAACTTTTTTATTTTGATATTGTAATTTATTAAATAGTATTCTTTCATTTTGTTCAACAAGTTTGGATCCTTTATCATTAATGACCCTGAAATATTCTATGTTATGAAAATTATGACTTTTTGTACTATTTATTTTCAGTCCTACTGAGTAAATTGTGTACATTATACACAATAGAATTATTTATCATTGTAGTATATAAATACATATGTAACACTAATTTATTGCATACACTATCATGTAAAGTCATTTGTTCAAAGGATTTCTTGTATGCTTATAATGGATTAATTTGTAATTTCTTTACTTTGGACCCCTTCCCCCGAAGGAAAAATTCTGTGCAAACATGATGTAGTCTGTTCATTATTGCAAGTTTGTATGGTAAACAAACAGCACCACCAACTTGTTGGTAGATTTAGAATTTAAAACCCATCTAATCACAATAGGTGTTACAACAATCTATATGCTTTGAAATGCATACATCCCACACCAAAACTTTCTGCAGGCTGTTCATGGTAAAGTGAGCACTTTTGAAGCCCTGCCATGTAAGTAATATACACAGTGTGTAGATTTCACAGCACTCGGAATTCAATGTCTTAGGCTATAATAAAATATATGTGTTGACTACAATATTCCAATTCCAAATGAGAGGGCTTTCAAAAGTGCTCACTTTACTGTGAATAGCCTATATCAAAGAGCAAATAAAAATAACATGTATTTTTTTTCAAATTTCATGATACTGTAGGTTTCTGTGGCTGTGAGACTGAATTTAAAAAAATCCACATACTCTTTTCCACGATTTCAATGTTTTACAAGCATGTGAAAATAGATTCTTGATTATGACACAAAATCTACAAACCCTGCACACCTGTGCAGCTGCATTAGTGATGAAATTAACTTATCTGAGGAAAATAATTCGGGAAATCTTTTTTTCTATCTCTCAGAAATAAAACGTTTATTATTTTGGTTATGTACATCTCTTGAAATAATATTGTTACGTGTGTGCTGCTCTGTATGGCTTCCCTTGCCCTATCTCACATGAGCAAGCAGATCAGTGTCTCAACAGAAAGTGATTACCTGAGAGAGCATGAATATTTACAAAGGTGTGCCGCTACCACTGTGATAAACCTATCGGGACTCACAAGCTCTTGTCCTTAAAGTGGATTGAATTTCTGGGGTTACTGTTGCAAGAATGTAATGATCATCACCCTAGCCTCTCTTAGCGAGATTTGGGGTTCGGTTATCGATCAGGTCCACTTGTCTATTTAAACCGTGACAGGTCTCAGAGTCGACAGTTTTGAGTTTAGAAATGTTGTACGGCCTTAAGAACTAGGTGTGGAAGACAGCAAAGCGACGTGCAAGCAAAGCGATGAGTGGTGATGAGAGAGATCAACGAGGGTGGAGTATGGAGAATGCAAGCATCAATACAGTGGAGAGAGAGACTGATGGGCAGGGCTATTGAACTGGGTGATGCATGCTTCCCTCCTGTTAACAAGGAGAATATTTTTAGGAGTGGCTAAAGCAATGATAATCCTCTGGACACAAGGTGATGCTGGGCATAAGCACTGACTGGGTGCTTGAGCAGGTCAGAGCAAAGTTTTCTGTTGAGAACTCCAGCCTATGGGCTGCCTTAGCAAGTAAAACTGTGTGGGACTCCATTGACTGTTGCTTTGGTAGTGTTGGATGGAGAGGAGAGACTGCATGCAGTACTTGAAAGCAGGTTAGAGTGATCTGTGTGACTAATCTTCTTCCCGTTGATAATATTGGAGGTGAACACTGGTTGATGGTTGTATTCCTTTGCTGTGCAGCCTCTTTCTGCAGCAGGGAGTAAATCTGTTGTTCCTCTGTTCGGGCTTCATAGCCAAGGCCTGGCTGGTCACTTTCTGCCACCCAACCCGATGGTGCTGCATATGGGAAGTAGGGTGTTAGAAAGGTGTAAGCAGGTGTCTGGTTGGAGCTGGCAGGGCTGACGAGTGCAGTAATAAGTCCAGAGCCCCCTCCTGGTGGGCAGTAACTTCCCTCACAACATGTGTCTCTTTTTCCATGATAGTGAAGCGAGCAATGTTACAGCCGGCATTGTGTGTGTCTGGTGGGAGGCACACCACACCACGCACTGCACAGGTTACACAAGCAGTCAGACACTCCTCTCCGGTGGTGACTGGCAAGACAGGATTATTGCTGTACCTCAGTCCCCTGCAAGAAGAGGGATGCTCTGTCCTAACCAGCATTAAGGGCATCTAGTATTAGTAGCGTTTGCCAACTACTGGAAGAGTGTTTCAGTGTGTAGGGGAGAAATGGGGATAATTGTGTGATAAGGGTAGTGAAAAAAAGTGGGCTGGGAAGAAAGTCAACCAGGTTGGAATATGACTACTTTAGTGATGAACCAACAAAACAAGCACACCCAGACTGTACCCTTTCTAGAGTTCGAAGGGCAAAACCTAGATTACTAACTGTATCTATGAGGGTAGAGGAGAGGTGTGCGTGTAACACAAGGCTGCCGAAGGGGAGAGGGTAACTCCAGTAACTGAGGACTTTTACACAAGTGTCAGGTTATCGCACAGTGGTTCAAGCTAGCGTACAAGCTTGCAGGTTGATGCGTGCTCTGGCAGAGAGACATTCATCTGTTGCTAAGTGAAACAGCCATGAACTTCTGTCTGTGGCCTGTATAGTGACGCGTGCCCGGCTATTTACTGTGTGGCACTGTTGTAGAGATTTGATGCGCTAAACCAAGTGCGCTGTTATAGGTAACTGACAGGAGGTGTTAGAAACCTGACTTACTCGAAAGGTCTTCGGTCGGTTGGTAACGTGGATTAACTGCCTGAGTGAAACTGTTGTTACAGTTCTTGAGTTAAATTATGTTGTACTTAAGTTCCAGTCTGCTGACTCTTGACTCCAGAAGTTCGATTTGGCTAGACTGTACCTAGCTTCAGTCCAGAAGACTAAACCCCTCACCCCCAGGTGATAGTAGGGACTGGTACGGACGAGTGGTGGAAAATGAATATTTTGTACCATGTGGACAGTCAAGACTGCCCGTAATCTCAGTGAGACGGCATGGTCCCGTTCCGCCTGTCTTTCCTGCATAGGAGGGGCTAAGGTACTCCGTTGCTGGGCAGCTAGATGAGCAATCTTTTGTTCCCTATGCCTTCTGGTGTGCCTTATGTTGTAAATCATAGAGTTTGGTTCGCCGCTGAATAAGATATTGTGTGCACTTCGGACAAGAAACTATATCCCCCCTGAGAGTGTAGGTCCAGATGCTGATTTGTGGCACAAGCTCGGTAAGAGTCTCCACTGATCCCCCACGTCTACGGGCGGATCAGAGACGTTGAGCAATGTGGGCCACCAATACTACTACTTAATGTGAGTTTCCAGCCAAGGCCAGGCCACAACACCCAGGCCAATACCACCCTCAGCACCTAGGTGCTTTGGTAGGTGATACAACGTAGGTTTACTGTCTCTCCTTGGTGGAAGGTATTCCTAGTGGTCGTGGCATCTTTGTTCCTTCCTCCCAGCACCTGGGTGCTCGGGGGGTAATAGGAAGCAACAGGCTGCTATCTAATGGGTGTGTTCCAGACTAGTTCGATTTACAAAAGTACCGGTTTCTGTCGGTAGTGCATAATGCAACTTATTATTCTAGAAATAAAAGTGTTAGTGTAGAGAACAAACGGTATTTATTGCGGACTCTGACACGTGCCGCATATATCAACTATTTAATTATGATTACGACTCGTCTCACTGCAAACCTAGTTTACCTACTTCTACCCCCGAGTGAGTCTAACCCCGCGCCAACCCATACACGGAAGTCACGACCTGCCACAATCCTGGAGGGCAGCCAGACACGTGGATACAAGAGGTTGCGCAAGCAAGTGGCACGTCACTCCGCCCTTCCACATGCTGAGAGCCTACAAGCTGTCAGCCACCTCAGGGCATGCCCGAGCGCCACCGAATTTAGGCGAAGGCCGAGAGATGACTAGAGGGTGCTACTCCCACTCCAGCCTTGCAGCAGAGGGACGTCACACGCCCTCCCCCCGTGGCAGCCGCGACACGTGCTAACGTGACTATATAAGTCCGTGCGTGGCGGGCCTCGCAAGTTGTTCCTGCGAATTTTTGAACTCGCTCAACCACTTCCAGTGCTGGGTTCCTCCGATTACTAGTAGATCTTTGGCAGCCCTTCCAGAAGCTGCCACCAACAACCCAACACTCTTCAGCAACCATCCAGAGGCTGCTACCATTGGCGTCAACGAATCAACAGCCACCCGAGGCTGCCCACCTTGGACGTTGGTCAACAGTCTTTGGCAGCCATGCGAGGCTGCCTACCTTGGACTTTGCTCAACAGTGTTTGGCAGCCACCAGCGGCTACCAGCATTGACGTCAATAGACTTGAGCAGTTACCAGCGGCTGCTACTATTGCTGTCACCGTTAGAGCTCTGCAGCACCCGCAACCAGACGCTCCAATGACGCCAATCTAATTACCAAGTTACCAGAAGCTTCTTCAGTAACTAGAGTCATACCACACACCACCTTCACTGTCTCCTACAGACACCCTGGTTATAATTAGTTTTGTCATAAGTAATTTTCGTCAGTTTTATTTCACTTTCCTTAACTAGCCTAGGACCAGGTCACCTACACCTGGCTACCATAGGTTTACTTCAAGTCACCCGTCTACTTGGCAGGAGAGCATGAGTCACTTTGTTTACTAAGTGATTAATAAACACAGCGTTGTTTCTTCTAACTGCGAGTCTCATTCATAGAGTACTTTTGAACCAACTGCTAGGAGAACCTCGAGCCAAGTACTGCCGACCAAAAACGGGAATTGTTACTACAATCTAGCTATAACTGGAGACTCCCCCTTAGGCGGCTCCAGTTCTGATACACACATATTAGACGTCCGTCTATTTTATTCCTAACAAGTGTACAAGTACTGGAGGAATAAAATAGAGGAGCCCCAATCACTATAAACACATTTTCACCCAGGGAGAGACAGTACGCCTGAGTTGTACCCCTAACAGAGCACCAGGGTGCTGGCAGGGGAATTTTCTTAGGTGCTACGGACTGGCCTTGGTTGGAAAACTCACACCCAGTAGTAGCAGTGGTAGCCCACACGGCTTCAACACTTCTGGTTCACCCGCTAAGGCAGAGGGCCTTCTAAGGCACTGGGCTCGTGCTACCAGCCACTACTGGACAACACTTCTAGGGTCACTTGTGTCCACGGGGCTCGACCCACAGTTCTCAGCAGCCAAACCTGCTCTATGCCATTTGAGGTGAGATACGGTGCAAGAAGGTAGAGCAAAGAGTTGCTTGCCTCACTAGCAAGCAGCCGGGTAGTTTAACTTCCCATACAGCAGGCAGACAGGTAGAATGAGACTACACCAGCATCAACCGTTTGCAGCCAACCACCACTCATCATCAAGACGTCCTTTAATTAAACCCTGAAAGCTCAACTTAGATAAGTGCATCAAAGCCACACGACCGTGATCCAGCCTTGGCTAATTGGACACGCGTCAACTCAATAAATATAGTGACTCTTGCTATCTCCTACCAAGCAGATGGAGTACTGAAGAAAAACTACGGTAGCCAGGTGTAGGCGACCTGGTTCTAAGCTGGAGAGAAAGTGAACTAGAAAACTGAATATTTAACTACTCAACTAAATCTGTTTAATGCGGGTGTCTGTAGGAGACAAAAGAAGTTAAGTTTAAGTAGCAAGGTATATTAGTGTTTGATGGGTGATGAAGACTGTTGTCATCGCAGAGGGTAGCTGCGATGGCTACAGAAGACTCGAGGTTTCGCTGGAGGCCCCAACACTAAGTAGTGCTTGGGGTGAACTCAAGAGAAGAATACGAATTAATGCTTTAGCCTCGCTGCACACGGACTTATATAGTGAGAAGTCTAGGCTGTCACAGCGGGGTGCGGGGAAGGTGCGTGACATCCTTCTGCTGTGGAGTCTGGCGTGGGAGGTGGGAACCCTCTTGTCAGCGTTCTTGGTTCGTGGATCTTTGGCGGCGCTTGGCTGCGTCCGAAGTGGGGGAGGGGGGAAGCGGCATGTTTGCTGGTTGCGTAACTTTGTACCCACGTGTTCGGCCACCTGGCAGATTCTCAGCGACCGAAAACTTATGTGCAAAATATTGAGTGCACAGCTCTCACGTGGGTGGTTGAAGTAGACAACTCTTATGTAGGTTGAAGAAAGGTAATACTTCACGTAAAGAGCGATGAGTTGTAATTGTAGTTTATTAGTGTTATAAGCGGCACACATAATTCATACGCTGGACTCAGGATGAGCAAGGAAGTCTTGGGAAATATGGAGAGACAGAGCGATAGATGCTGGTTGCACGTGCAGCGAGCGCAGGGGGTTACCCCTCCATGGCCAGTGGATAAGAGGGAGGTGGTCCAGCACTCGCAAATTGCCTTGTGTTGGTTTGATGCAGGCAGTTGGCATGCAGACAGCGCAGCAGGTCTGGGGGCCACTACCCTTAGATCATGATATTAGTGTGACTTGTACAGCTTAACAAACCTTATTGAGGGAGGGGGCAAAGCTGTAGCGGAGACTAGAGGAATAACTGATGTCGCCGATATGTTGTCAGGCTGTGTACATTTTCAAGTTTCTATCATCTTTAAAATGGAAAACCTTGGTAGCCGTAGCTTAAACTTATTATTTTTTTTAATATCTAAAATTTTGGACCAACTTTTAACTAGTAATAAAAATGCACAAACTATTAGGCATTCCCATTTCAAAACATTGCACTTTGTCACTCTTCAGCAGACAATATTTATTACTTAATGCTATTAATTACGTTTGTGATGTCAGTGGATATGGATGTGTTGATGGGAATTACTGTCATAATGCCTCAGGTATAAGGCAGCTCATGATGTGGTTGGTGTTAGTCACATCCAAACTACTAATCTGTAAAAGATTTCTCTTTCATGGCTAGAATTGTTTGGTGTGATACTGTTGTCCAATACTTTTTCATTTGTCCGTGCCAGTTGTTGGTTTCCTGTGTTCAACATGTTATATGGCAGGAATAGGCTGCTAGGTTACTGATTACATTATAAAAGGTAGACAGAATGCACAAGTATGCACAGGGCGATACTCGTGGATACACACACAAATAAAAGTCAAGCGAATACATTTTCCACGTGGATGCGCTTTTGCGCAACATTTCGCTGGCTAGACCAGATTCATCAGGTGGTGAGTGGTGGCACACTGCAAACTCATGAGTGGTGGTTGGCAAACAGTGAACCTAGCATCCAGGAGGCGAACTAGGGTGAGGTGGGAAATTTGAAATGTAGCAGATGGGTTATTTTGTGTTTAAGCCAGGTGTAGGTCTGTATTTGGTGATGTATTGGTGGGCCAGTTCCCAGGTGCAGTTCTGGACTATTATTAGAAGGAGGTAGGGCCTTCACCAGTCTGTTTGTGTAACAGAAGTCAAAGTTCTGGTTAAGAGATGTTGCATGTGCTTCAACTGGCTTCTCCTGCAAATTTACATTTGCCCCAGCTATGGCCATGGATAGGATAAGTCTGATTGGTGAGTTTGCTGTTGAAGGAGGTGGAAGGCTGGTGTATAGCACAAGAACCACAACATGGGCTATTGCAATGATGAGAAACCCTGGGGGGTGATATTACTAGGGTTGTGTGAATGTGACTTTTTTCTCACAAAACAAAAATGAAAGAGATGTTATGAACTTTCGTGAAACTGAAACTAAAATTAAAAATAATATCACTAAGGCTTAGCCTTAATGAAAGCTTAACGAATTTCATAACAATATAGTAGGTTGGGAAACGCAAACCAAAAAATATAGGAAATGGAGTACTTACCACATGGGGTTTCTCCTACATTAAAATTTTAATTTCATGTAGTTATTTCAGTTATAAAATAATGAGAAAAAACAAGATTATTTACAGGCAAAAATTTTCTGTGCTGGTGCACTAAATGAATATTCGTCAAACACCTGAAAATGCATCAAAATCTAGAATTTTCATTTTGTTACATCTTTTGATACCCAAATTTCCTACTGAAACAAAAATGAAAGCTGTCATTTTTCATTTTCATTTCGTTATACAGAATATTCGCAAAACCCTAGATATTACTGACTGTGGAATTGGGTAGCACTTCACATTGCTGGGTTGGCAGAAGATGAATAATCAGTCTACCTCATCTTTAGCCTATGTCCAATATCTGATTGCACTCTATGAAACAGTTGTGATGAGTGACGGAGACAACTATGGAAAATTTACAATTCAGTGAACAGAGTGTTTAGTTTTAAAGTCCCACCAAGTAGGCAAATGCTTCATATTCTTTGTCTCTCTTACGTTGTATGAGTGAGAAGTTTATTTGTTATTACAGCACATGGCTAGACTCTTGTAGAGCCCCTTTGTCATACTCTAAATCTTTATAACCTAACTCTCCGTTTGTTGGTGTGTAGTTAGTATATGATTCTAAATTATAAGGGTTTTCATTTGTTAACAAGCTCCTGGTCCAACCAACAGAGAGAGTTGTAGGTGATACATATGCTGAATATTGAACAGAACCATTCAACATTTATAATCTAAAACCAAAATAACAATGCACTTTTACAAAAATTTTACCCTCCTTTTGCCCCTCATATCATTATGTATTTGCTGTATGTTATTTGTACACGTTGGTCAGCTTAATGTATCTTGTACTGAATGTATGTGTGTGTTTACAGGGGCTGCTCTGCGCAGAGCTGCAAACTTACCTGGGGCAGCTTTGAAGGGGACTATGAGAATGTCTCCTCCCCCAGCCCAGAGGAGGGTATCAGTCCTTCTCGTAAGCCTCAAGAACCTCAGTCTGTTGTGCCAGGCAACTATCGGCGGTGGTATGAGCGCAACGTGTCGCCACCACGTTCAAGCAACAGTTCAGGATATGGTACTGCTAGCAGCAACAAGTCCTTTACTGACTCACGATTTCCAGCAAATCCTGAGGTTTGTGACATGTATACTGTTTTGTATTAGTTCATAAAACTTTTATAATCAATGGAGTTCATTTTGTTGAATCCTTTGAGTATTGTACTGAATTTAATCTGTATAGTATATTTGTGCCAAAAAAATTGGGCAGGAAATATACACAAAATTTAGGTATTTTACCATCACATATGCTACATCTAGGACTTGAGGTAGTTTTACTTTCCAGAAAAAACTACGCCTTGTTATCTCCTTATCTATTCTACTGCCAGAGAAATTTATAACTGTAAGTGGAAGGAGTTGGTGCACAATGCGTTTCGGCACTGGAAATTAGACGACCTCAGCTCGTCAGCATAGCCTGCAGCGCATCTGATTTCTACAGTGTTTGCATTACCATTGGCCATAAGACGTAAGAACTTGTACTATTTACTACTGCAAGAATGGATGTTCCAGCATGTAACTTGTACTGTTCATGAGCCCACTGAAGCTATGCACCTCAAGACAGTGGGTACTACTAACCACCGCTAGATGGCATCACTAGTGTGTTTCATCGTTTGTCTTCCATTCTCCCAGCTGGCTGATGATGTCATGCCAGAGAAGCTATACTTTCACCATCCCCCACTCAGTGGCATCACCTCGTCCAAGAGATGTCAGGCAATGAACACCGAGGCAGCTGCCTGGCAGAGTATTAAAGGAGAGTCAAAATTCGACTCACGACCAGTCTTCATTCCTCACTGTATTCGCTGCCGGAACTGACCAGCCTGCACCTTGACGCGTGTTGCTTTATGTTTAGATGGCAAGAGACTTTTATTTGCGCTAGATCAGTCGCACTACTAGTGTTACTAGTTCCCCTTCTTACTAGATACTAGTGTCGGCCTGGTAGGCTGTCTACTACAAACATATTCTGTCACACTAGGCCTGGCAACGTGTCTCTCAACAACAGTGGCCCTCTCGGGCAAGGTTGACTTACCAGAGTTCGGCGGGGTGTTCTTTGTTGGTGGTATTACCGTAGTGTAGGTGAAGCGTATAGTGTCCTTGGTTCCGCAGGACGTGGTGGAGGTCAGGTTCCTGTAGTGGTCTGCGTGATGACGGCGGTTCCACTGTGTGCTGACCCAGCAGCCAATGTGCGGGTTGGCTCTCCCCATTCTGGTGTTGGTCCCGCTGATTAGGGCTCAGACTACTGGATGCAGATTGTAGCCAGAGTGTACCGGGTTAGAGTGAAACACCGATGTTCCAATGGCCAATGTCGGTCTTGTATCACTATGGGCGGGTTGGTCCTGCCCCCTAGGAGTGTCGACTCCTGGCGCAACAAGGTTTGCCGCATAGATCTGCTTGGCAGCACTGAACTCCACCTTCTTAACTGCTCTTTGAGCTCTGTGCCTGCTGTGGAATGACGTAGGCTGATAGCGTACCAGATTTCCTATTGATGACAAGTAATTGACAATCCCTGACTTAATAGTATAATGCCAACAATGGCTGGCGGTGTGCTCCCTGACTGCATAACAGTGCAAGCACCTGGAGTCGTGGGTCGTAGACAGCCTTCCTGCCACTGCCGGGTGTAACCACAAACGTAGGGCCTCCAATCCCCCCGCAGCTTATCCCTGTCAACACCTTAGCCAGGTGCTCCAGCGAGAGAGACAGTTGGGGTTGGCTGTCCTGCCTCTATGGGGTATGACCTAGTGGTTGGGGGTCTACCGTTCTGAACACCAAGGTGAACGGAATGGGTGGCCGTTGAAAGATGATGTGTGTGTATAATTGACAGACCCCAGAAGGGGGACTGATGTTCTATTCTAGGTTAAACTCTCTGCCAATTGCTTACCACTCGTCGGTCACTGCTGGTGGAGATAGGCTATAGTACCACAATAAGGAACTCGTGGATACGCTTAAGCTTAGGTATTTATTCAACCAATAAACACCTAGGTGACTCGTATGTGCTACCAATAAGGCTGTGCTGTGGAAGTACTTAACCTACGCACATAATGGGTGAAGGTGACCCGGTCCTAGGCTACTGAAGTACAAGGGAAAAGGTTAGCTTTACTGCCACAACTAGCACTAACTGGGGTTGCCTAGAAGAAGCCCTAACTTTAAATGAGGGGCCACTACCTGCAAGTAGTGGCAGTTGAAGAACCAGGAGGTTACAACGACTTCACGTGTTAAGTTGTGTTCGATGTCTTCAGGTAGACGAAGATTCTGGTGTCGTCAATGCCAAGAGGGGGTAGAAGCTTCTGGTAGAAGTTGGAAGTTCTTGGAGAGTACCGCGAGGGTCTAGTGGTCAGTAGATAGCTCCAACACAAGAAGTGTTGAGGCGAGCTACTGGATATGAACTCCCGACCTTGGCCATGCACTGCCTTATATACTGTTCCTCTGGAGTGCACGGTGAGGCCGGAGTGGGAGGTGTGACGTGCCCCTGTGATGTCTGCCTGGAGTGTGCGGGGTAGGAGAAGTACCCTCTTGCGCTCCTGGTATCACCTCGGGCACTTGGCAGCACTAGGCTATCTTCGGCAGTGTGGCAAAACACTGTCTGCCGGGTGCGTCAGGGGCAGCTGGCGTGTTGCGCGGCTGCTTCAAATATCTTTTGTTACGTGATTCCAAAGTGCGTTTGGGTTGAATACACTCTCTACGCCTTTGTAATACGCCATGCTTGGTCTGCTCCTTCATGTGAGTAATGCTCTTAGTAGATGGAGAATGGCAGTTCAGGAACAGTCTGGGAAACCAAGTGTCTTCCATGTCTCTGACAAGAACACTTCCTGTTAGACATCTGGTAGTTAGTTCCTGTGTTTGGTAGTTTCATGTGGATGAGCTGTAGTTGTTCATAATATAATTGTGTAAGCGGCACGCGTCAACCTTAAGCCTTCGCTTACACTTCACTGCACTACCTGCCGAAATCCAGCCTGGCACCTTGCTATTCCTTCCCTGTTCACTGCACTTTAGTACCAGAAGAGACGCCTTGCTTTGTATCCTTCCATGCCTTGCCTAGCAATCCAAGCACCGTGCCATAGAAGTCAATGCCAAGTCATCTACACACTAGACACTGCGGCCCCTTTTGGGCAACAATGATTTAGGGAGTTCAGTCTAGTTTTCTAGTAGTTTTTGCAGTGCTCGACTACTCCTATCCTCTTGTAGCTCATAACCAGGATACCTCTACCTGGATTTGCTTAGGCTTAGCTTACCCGCAAGCTCTTGCTGACATAGGAGGTAGTGCGTCACCACATGATTACTTTCAATCACTTGGAATAAACAGTGTGTGTTAACAGATCCCTGGGCGCCACATTCCTGAAGATGTAGCACATATCCCAGTTGACCTTCACCTTGAGGGGAAACGCAGTTGATCCCGGGAACTATCATTAGACAATCCAAAAACACTTCTTGCCACACCCAAGCACTAGGATCAACCAGCCTTTCTGCATACTCCAGTAGGCTGAACGGTAGAGCCCATGCACAGGTACTCCGCTTACAGGCCAGCTTGTCAGTTCAGTGCTCTCCCTCTTCCACCGCACTTTTAGTGCCAGAAGGGGTCATACCCTGAATTGGGAAGACTCTGCTGAAGCAAACGCCCATGTTTAGAGACTGCAGACGGTGAGGTCTGATTTTAATGTTTACTCCGTCTAAGCACCAGACTCTGAAAAAGGGTGTCCCCCCGTCGGCAGATGCTCACGTGATGCAACACGTATAAGTACAGCAACCATGCATTTTCACCTCACAAATGTGAGTGTGGGTTTTGTGTACTCCAGATGCCTTATTCCCGATGCCGTGGACTCAGAGAAAAGGTGAAACAATTGCTCATCACCTTTGGACATTTGCGACAGCTGACCCCTACCCTAGTCGCCTACATTGGACAGCTGGCACTTAAGAAACAGGCTTAGGCCCTGTGTCACCTTCTTGTCCCAGTCGATCCAGAGATACTGAAGAATCTGTTCCAGGCTCCTACATGCGTGAGTCAGGAGGTGCACTCATTGCTCGCCGAGTACCTCAGCCAGCCTGACCAACTGCTGACAGATCCTAGCATATCTCACCCCAGTTGCTCTGTCTCCACTGACATGACCAACTCACATGCAACCTCCACAGATACCTGCAGCACTGACATATACAGTTAATCTGCCACCAGCTAGTTCAAGCACAAATAACATATGTATGACACCAAGGTATACCGCCCAAAGCACCAAGCCTGAAGCAGAAAATCACATTACCAGAACCAGACTTTATGCCATGCTGCAAAGCTACCAAGACTTATACTGGGCAAGCCCCGGTGCCACGCAAGGACTAACTGCTAACCAAGCATGCAGCCAGAATAGGGTACGCCTGATTTTGTGCCCTCCAATAACTTCCTTCCACTTGACGCAGTGTACTCCTAGTCGACGGGCTGTCACACGTCAAGTTAAGGTAGAGAGAGGGGTTTTTCTGGCGCCCAACATGGGGTGTTTTGTGTTGTAGTTTTGTCTAGGCAGCACTGACAAATCAGCCCGATCCACTTGAGAACAGAATGAACTTTGGGGAGTCCCCTTAACACCCCGTGGTGTCCTAACAATAGCAGCCATGTCGACAATGTACCTGAGTGAGCAGGAGCTCGACTGCATCACTGCAGCCGCAACCGAACACAGCCACTGTTCGAGACCGAACTGCTCCGGTACAGGCATCAATTTCATACAGTGTGCCCATTGCTAACAATGGAGCTGTTATTCCTGCCTTGGTTGGGCAGATAAGGCCCGCTACACTGACGGCCTGAGTTTTGATGTGAAGACTACCGAACCAGACAGACAGTGTTCTGTAATTGGGTTACGTGCCCTTGGCATTGTATCCTCACTATAAGGTGTATACTGTGTGGAGAATTGTATCACCATTCCTGCACTGGATGGCCTGATGAGCATATCAATAGACCAGGAATGGTATACCATTGTGAGGTCGGCAAGCGCGCCTCAGAATACAGACAGTCTAACACAGGACGGGCCTCGCTCCGCAGTATGCCTCACTGCTCAGGGAAGCCTCAATTGTCGGAGTTCACGGGTAGGCACATGAGGACCCGCTCATGTTAACGTTGGAATGCGAATGTGAGTTCCATGTGCACAAAATACCTGAGAGACAATGGGGTACCAGGACCCAAATCCGACTGAAGGGCAAAGCCCTCGAATGGTGGAACAAGTACGGTGAATTCGTGACCAAATGGGAACAGCTCAGTAGCCGTGTCGTCTAATGCTTCATGAGTGAGAAATTACTGGCACACCTCATGACTGATTTCTACAGCCACATACAAATACCAGGAGAGGAAGTCGGAAACTATACCCGGAGAAACCGAGTGAGATGGCGCAGTGATAACTTGCTGGATTCGCATTTGGGAAGAACCGGGTTCAATTCCTGGTCCAGCCATCCTGATTTTGGTTTTCCATTGTTTTCCAAAATCACTCCAGGCGAATGCTGGAATGGGTCCCTAACAAAGGCCATGGCTGATCCCTTCCTACTCCTTCCTCAATCCCTGTTCCCTGTGCAACTTGCACCATCTCTAATGACCTCACTGTCTGCGAGATGTTAATCCCAACTACCTACCTACCTGCCTACCTTTGCCTGGAGAAAAGTGCAAATGTTCCAAAGGATTTTTCCCGACGGCGACTAGGAAAGCTGTGTGAGGCAAATAACCCGCTTACTGCTGCCAAAAATTAGAAACTTTCTGTAATGCCCCAACCAAAGTGGAAGAAATTACGTGTAGGGTACATGAAACAGAGAAGAACTCCCAGAAGCAGGATGAGCTAGACTGCTGACAGTGGAGTAGAGGGAAGGAGGAAGCAAGAATGACGGGCCATGTGCCCTCTCCTACTCCTGCAGCACAATCATCCATGAATGACTCGTTGCCTCACTTCGCCGCTACTCAGGACAAGAGGAAGCGGGAAAAAGGGAAGCTGACAAGGTCACACATGCCCCCTCCCAGTGATGCATCACAGCTGCCCAAGTGTTGCTACTGTCCCACGTACCACTACAACAAGGATTGCTCGTAGCAGCCTGTGTCAAGGCACGAGTGAATGGAAAAAGGGGATGCAAACCATGCGCAATGTCCAGCGATGAATGCTGACCCTTCATTCTCCAGCCACACCACGATGGACCACAAAGCTTATACAACTGTTACAGTTATGGATTACCGAAGACCCATCAGCCACAAGTCAACCGATGAAGACCAGGAGTCAAGCCCAACACACCAGATGCCATAGGAGTCTACGTTGAGAGTCTGAAGAATTCACTTCTGCATCACCAATTTTTGACACGCCTGACGACGTTGAAGAACTGTCGGAACCTTCCCCTCGTAAGGAAGCATGGACGTCGCTGCCTACGAAGATGGATGGGACAGAGCAACTGGCAATAGGATCTATGTATTCTGTGCCGACGAGGATAGCATTCCCCAAGCCAAGAACCAAGCAGTCAGAATGTTTACTACAGACGTAGCCCTCAGAGGTACACCGGAAGTTCACTGACTGCCCAGGGAAGTGGACTCCCAACATCACGGAAGTCTCCTGGAGGAGTCCACTGGACTGGCTGTTTACTGGCGTTTACAGTTGGATATGGTAGCTGGGCATGTGGCCTTATGTGAAGGAACAAAGTTCTCGATGTTGCAATTGACCAGTCCCTTGGACTGGTCTGCCCTATGGCTGGTGGCGTGACTAGTTTCTATAGATGACTGGCGGGAGGCGTTAGTGGTAGCAGACTTACTAATGTTGTAAGTGCAAGGACTAGCTGTGTATACTTGGTTGAGCCGATCATTCTCTGCCCAAGCTGCAGCGAGGGCCCGAGGTGTAGCAACGCAAAAACTACCATTCCACCTGGTAACTGCTGAGCTCCAGAAGTTGGCGTTTGAGATGCCAAGGCATTACTCAGTCCATTTGATTAACCCACACACAAATGGGTGGCAGGCAGGATGCGTGCGATGGGGTGATAACGAGAAAGTATCCAGATCCCCTGCTGTAGACGTAGGTCATTCTAATGATATGAGCAAAGCGGGATGATCTCATTTGGCTCGTCGATTAGCTGTAAGGGGGACGGAACCAGCCGGCTGCTTGGCAGCAAGGCACGCAACTCTTTGTTCCTCCCTTCTTGCACCGTGTCTCACCTTAAATGGTATAGAGTGGGTTAGCTGCTTAGAACTATGAATGGAGCACTACGGACACAATTAGTAGCCTTAGAATAGTGTTGCCCAGTAGTGGTTTGGTAGTACGAGCCCGGTGCTTCAAACGGCCCTCCACCTTAGTGGGCGAATCAGAAGCTTTGACGCAATGTGGGCTATCAAGACTATTACTGGGTGTGCTATCCCAACCAAGACCAGGCAGTAGCACCTAAGCAGATACCCCCGCCAACACCCGGTGCTCTAGTAGGGATATAACTCAGGCGTACGGTCTTTCCCTGGGTGGAAAGTGTTGCTAGTGGTCAGAGCTCCTCTATTCTACTCCTCCAGTACCTGTATACTTGGCAGGAATAGAATAGATGACCATCTAATATGTGTGTATTGCAACTGGAGCCGCCTGAGGGGGAGTCTCCAGTTTTAGCTAGTTCGTAGTAATAATTTCCCGTTCCCAGTCGGCGGTACTCGACTCGAGGTTCTCCCAGCAGTTGGATACCAAGTACTCTATGATTGATAGTCCAAGTTAATAGAAACAAAGCCATGTTTATTAAGAGCTTAGTAAACACGGTGACGCGTGCTCTCTCAACTAAGATCGGTGGCTGGACGTAAACCTACGGTAGCCAGGTGTAGGTGACCTGGTCCTAGGCTAATGGGGTAAGTGAAATTAAACTGTCGAAAATTGCTTACTACAAATCTAACTCTAATTGGGGTGTCTGTAGGAGACAGAGAAGTTAAGTGTGGTATGTCTGGTAGCTACAGAAATCTTCTGGTTGCTATTGTCGATTGGCATCGCTGGAGCGCCTATTCGCAGGTGCTGCAGAGCTCTGATGGCGACGTCAATTTAGGTAGCCTCTGGGAGGACTGCTGAAGATCTAACAGTGGTTGGAGGGACCCAGCACTAGAAGTGGCGGGGCGAGCTCGAAGACTGACGTAGAGCAATCAGTGAGGTCTGCCGCACATGGACTTATATAGTCAGGGTAGTGTGTATCGCGGCGGCTGCGGGGGACGGCATGTGGCGTCCCTCTGCTGCGAGGCCGGAGTGGGAGTAGCACCCTCTGGTCATCTCTCGGTCTTCACATGTTCTCTGTGGCGCTTGGGCATGCCCCGAGGTGGCTGATGGCTTGTTGACTCTTAGCATTGGAAAGGAGGGGAGGGGGGTACGCCACTGTCTCGCACAACCCCTCGTATCCACGTGTACGGGTTGGCGCTGGATTTTAATCTCACATGTGTAGAAGTAGTATACTAGGGTTGTAATCATTGTACATACGTAGTTGGAATAAGCGGTCCGTGTTAACTTGTTGCGGAAGCAAGCCTAATAGTGAACTGGGAAGCATTTAATATTTTTTGTATGTTAACAGCGTGTTCTGTCATGTTGAATGAGTCATGTAAGGAAGGGCAGACCATATCTTGTCTGGAAATGCCAAATGTAGTTTTGGACCTTGTCTAAGTTGTGGCATCTGGTTATCATCATTGCTTCATGTAAATAAATGTCTGAATGCATGTCTTTTATCATTTTTCAAGGGTGTCATGCAGTTTCATTGTGGCATTTACTATCACATTTTAACTAAGAACTTTTAAGCCAACAAGTTGTTGATGTTTCTCATATATATATATGTTTCTATAAAACTTATTAACTAATTTATTATTTTGTCTCAATATATTTTAATAATATTATCGAATAGAAAATATGAAAAATATACTCAGGTTAATATTTGTCTTAAGATAATATAAGGTTCTTCTACTGGTTTAGCCCCTATTACTGTTAATATTATTGTTGTTGCTACTATTAATCAAAATGTTATTTGATTAATAGGATAAAATGTTAATCCTTGAAAATTGCTTTTATGTAATGGTATAATTATTAAAATAATAATTGATAGTATTAGTGCAATAACTCCTCCAAGTTTATTAGGGATTGATCGTAAGATTGCGTAAGCAAATAGGAAATATCATTCTGGTTGAATATGTGTTGGTGTTACCAAAGGGTTTGCTGGTGTAAAATTATCAGGGTCACCTAATAAATATGGGTCTATTAATGTTAAATATGTTAATATTATAATTATTATAATAAATCCTACAATATCTTTTAATGAAAAATAGGGGTGGAATGGAATTTTATCTACATTTCTTTTTAAACCTAGTGGGTTATTTGATCCTGTTTGGTGTAGAAATAGTAAATGTACTATAACTATACCTAAAATTACAAATGGTATTAGAAAGTGGATAGTGAAAAATCGTGTTAAAGTTGCGTTGTCTACAGCAAATCCCCCTCATACTCATTGTACTAAATCTGTACCTAAATATGGTACTGCTGATAATAAGTTGGTGATTACAATTGCACAAGTAAACTAATAATTAATAATCAAAACTTAAATTTCGCAATTCAAATCTACTCAATGTAAATGAATTATTTTCTATAAACTAAGTCCTGTACATTCAAGACACACTTTCCAGTACGTCTACTTTGTTACGACTTATCTCAAATATATTGAGAGTGACGGGCGATATGTACTTATTTTAGAGCCAAAATCAAAAAATATTTATTTATAATATTACTAACAAATCCACCTTCATTAAAAATTTCAAAATCAAATCCATATATTCAAATAATATTGTAACCCACCTCCACTTAAATATAAGCTGCACCTTGACCTGAAATAAATCCTAATAAAAATAAAAGTAAATTAAATCTAATAATATAAACTTATAACGGCGGTATACATACTGAAAACAAATTTAAGAAAGATTAAATCGGGGATTATCGATTACGGGGCAGGATCCTCTGAAAAGACTAAAACACCGCCAAATTCTTTAGGTTTAAAGAACATAACTAATACTACCCTGGTTAAACCTTAACATATAGAATAATAGGGTATCTAATCCTAGTTTAAATTCTGCATTTCAAAGAGTCTATCAATAAGATTAATAAAAATTTAAATTTTACCTAAAAATATAATAAATTAAACTCAAATAAATAATAAACTTTAATAACCAATAATATTAATTAATATTTATTGTATAACCGCGTATGCTGGCACAAAAATTTACAATAATATAAAGAATATCCAAATCTAAATAACCTTAATAATTAATATTAAATACTGCAAAATATAAATATCAAATAAATTATAGCAAAAACTTGCATGTATATATTACTTAAAATTAATATAATAGTCAGAATCAAACTAACATCTTAAAATAAAGAATTAGATATTAGAACTAATAAGTATTAATGCCTAACCCCAATTAGAATTCATAAAAACAAAAAATCTAATTGGGGCTAAGTTATATTTCCTGTTATGAATAGATTTTAGTAGTTCCTACCTAGTACATTAAGAAAACTAATTATAATTAAAACATTATAATTAGACTGCAACAACAACAACAAATTAAACAAAAATAATTTGCTCAACAACATCTTTACATTAAAGTTTAGGCCACAGTACATATAATAATAATTTAATTGATAAATAGATAGATATTGAATAACATATAATAAAATTTTAATGAAATATAAATAATTAATATCAAAATAATTAATTATTAAATTAAATATTCAAATCAGAAGTAATTAATATAAGTATTCCCTTACTTTTTTCATTTTTTTTTTCATTTAAATGAAAAAAAGTAAGGGATTAAGAGTATATAAGAATTTATACACAATATTAATTACCTTATATTAAGTTAGTGTTATAAAATATTTAAATATTATAATATAAATAATTTATTATAATATCTTTATTTATTTATATTTATATTATAATAAATCATTTATATTATAATATTTAACTTATTATTTTATAAATTATTAATTAATTAAAATATATAAAATAAATAGTGTACATATATATTAAATTCTTATTTTATTTTAATTATTTCTTTAATTATAAGTTATTATATTAAATTAAGGTACATATATAATTATAAGATCTTATTATACATTAAATAATTAATTAATAAAATAACAAAAAAAAACCATTTTTACCTTAAAATACCCCAATTTTACAGTATAAAGTAAATTAATTTTGTTCCGGTGCCAATACCTCATTTAGTAAACGTTAAGATGCAACAACAACATCTAATAATTTAGAAGAAAAAATAATAACAATTTAAACCTTAAATAAGATATATCAACACATCATCAAACGAGGTAAAAAAAAGTAATTATAAAGGATTTTATAAGTCCAGAAAATTAATAGTAGGCTGAAAAAAATTAAAGAATGGTCAAAAAAGGATTTTATATATCCTAGAAAATTAATAGTAAGCTGAAAAAAGTTAAAGAATGGTCAAAAAAGGATTTTATAAATCCAGAAAATTAATAGTATGGCCGAAAAAAGTTAAAGAATGGTCAAAAAAGGATTTTATAAATCCAGAAAATTAATAGTATGGCCGAAAAAAGTTAAAGAATGGTCAAAAAAGGATTTTATAAATCCAGAAAATTAATAGTATGGCTGAAAAAATTTTAAAGAATGGTCAAAAAAGGATTTTATAAATCCAGAAAATTAATACTATGGCCGAAAAAAGTTAAAGAATGATCAAAAAAGGATTTTATAAATCCAGAAAATTAATAGTATGGCCGAAAAAAAGTTAAAGAATGGTCAAAAAAGGATTTTATAAATCCAGAAAATTAATAGTATGGCTGAAAAAAGTTAAAGAATGGTCAAAAAGGATTTTATAAATCCAGAAAATTAATAGTATGGCTGAAAAATTTTTAAAGAATGGTCAAAAAAGGAATTTATAAGTCCAGAAAATTAATAGTAGACTGAAAAAATTAAAGAATGGTCAAAAAAGGATTTTATAAATCCTAGAAAATTAATAGTAAGCCGAAAAAAGTTAAAGAATGGTCAAAAAAGGATTTTATAAATCCTAGAAAATTAATAGTAAGCCGAAAAAAGTTAAAGAATGGTCAAAAAAGGATTTTATAAATCCAGAAAATTAATAGTAGGCTGAAAAAATTAAAGAATGGTCAAAAAAGGATTTTATAAATCCTAGAAAATTAATAGTATGGCTGAAAAAAGTTAAAGAATGGTCAAAAAAGGATTTTATAAATCCTAGAAAATTAATAGTAAGCCGAAAAAAGTTAAAGAATGGTCAAAAAAGGATTTTATAAATCCAGAAAATTAATAGTATGGCCGAAAAAAGTTAAAGAATGGTCAAAAAAGGATTTTATAAATCCAGAAAATTAATAGTATGGCTGAAAAAAGTTAAAGAATGGTCAAAAAGGATTTTATAAATCCAGAAAATTAATAGTATGGCTGAAAAAAGTTAAAGAATGGTAAAAAAAAAAATTAAATGGAATGCTTGATTAAAAGATTATTTTGATGTAATAAAAAATGTAATATTATATTACTTCCATTATATTTAATAGAATTAAACTATTTCCTAAAGTATCAAAAACTTTTATGCATCATACAACAAAATATAGAAAAATAAGCTAAAATAAGCTAATGGGTTCATACCTCATCAATGGAATATTATCCTTTTTCTAATCATAAATAAATCATCAAATACTATATTCCTAATTATTATAATTATAAGAGTAATTTTATCAATTTCATCAAACTCATGATTTATAGTTTGAATAGGAATAGAAATTAATATAATATCATTTTTACCTTTAATTATAGAACAAAAAAACATAAATTCTAAAGAATCCGCTTTAACTTATTTTTTAGTTCAAACTATTGCCTCAATATTACTTCTAATATCAGTAATTATAATTATAATCAATAATCAAAAAATAAATATTTATAATGAAAGAATAAGAGAAATATTATTAATAAGATCTTTAATAATAAAAAGAGGAATTTCGCCATTTCACTTTTGAATACCAAAAATAATAGCAGGATTAAATTGAAATAAATGTCTTATTTTATTAACATGACAAAAAATCACACCATTAATAATAATATCAACAGTAGTTAAAATTAATACAATTAATATTACTGCTATAGTATTATCTATTATTATCGGAGCTGTAGGAGGTTTAAATCAAACATCCCTTCGTAAATTAATATCTTATTCATCAATTAGAAATAACGGGTGAATATTAGCAGCAATAATAATAAGAGAAAATTTATGACTACTATATTTTATTATATATACACTAATAACAATAATAATAACGCTCTCAATAAATGTACATAAAATCTTTCATATAAATCAACTAATATCAATAAATGAATCTATATATATAAAATTTATTTTATTAATTAATATATTATCTATTAGAGGACTCCCTCCTATATTGGGTTTTATACCTAAATGATTAGTAATACAATCATCTATAAACATAAATAAATTAATAATTATAAGTATAATAGTTATATTAACTTTAATCACAATTTATTATTATTTACGTATAATATATACAGCACTTATATTAACAAACACAGAGCCAAAATGAAATAAAATAATTTTAGTTAAAAATTATAAATTAATAATACCTATTACAATTATAACAATAATAGGGTTAATTACTATCACTATGGTAATAAGAGTTTATTAAGGATTTAAGTTAAATTAAACTATTAACCTTCAAAGTTAAAAATAAAGTAATATCTTTAAGCCTTAGTATAAAATACACCTTTAAATTTGCAATTTAAAATCATTAAATGAATATAAAACCAATAGTAAAGAGGTTTAACCTGTAAATAAATTTACAATTTATCGCCTATATAATCTCAGCCACCTTACTAATGAAACGATGATTCTTTTCAACAAATCACAAAGATATTGGCACCTTATACTTCATTTTAGGAATTTGATCTGGGATAATTGGATTATCAATAAGAATATTAATTCGAATAGAACTGGGAAGACCAGGATCTATTATCGGTAATGATCAAATTTATAATACTATTGTAACAGCTCACGCTTTTGTAATAATTTTTTTTATAGTTATACCTATTATAATTGGAGGGTTTGGTAATTGATTATTACCTATTATAATTGGAGCCCCTGATATAGCATTTCCACGTATAAATAATATAAGATTCTGATTACTACCACCATCATTAACATTACTAATCATAAGAAGAATAGTTGTTACAGGAACAGGGACAGGGTGGACTCTATACCCTCCGTTAGCAGGATTAACAGGACATAGAAGAATATCAGTAGATTTAACTATTTTTTCACTACATATAGCAGGAATTTCGTCAATCTTAGGCGCTGTAAATTTCATCTCAACAACAATTAATATAAAATCCCCAGGAATAACTTTAAAACAAATACCCTTATTTGTTTGATCAGTTGTAATTACAGCAATCCTACTACTTCTTTCATTACCTGTACTAGCAGGTGCAATTACAATACTATTAACTGATCGTAACATAAATACATCATTCTTTGACCCTTCCGGGGGTGGGGATCCTATTTTATATCAACACTTATTTTGATTTTTTGGGCACCCAGAAGTATATATTCTAATTTTACCTGGTTTTGGAATAATCTCACATATTATTTCACATGAAAGAGGAAAAAAAGAAGTATTTGGAAACTTAGGAATAATCTTTGCTATAGCAGCAATTGGTTTATTAGGGTTTGTAGTATGAGCACATCATATATTTACAGTAGGAATAGATGTAGATACACGAGCATATTTTACATCAGCTACAATAATTATTGCTGTACCTACAGGTATTAAAGTATTTAGTTGATTAGCTACTATATATGGATCAAAATTAACCTTTAGACCATCATGTTTATGAGCTATAGGTTTCGTGTTCCTATTTACCTTAGGTGGACTAACAGGAATTGTATTATCAAATTCATCAATTGATATTACACTACATGATACTTATTATGTAGTAGCTCATTTCCATTATGTATTATCAATAGGAGCTGTATTTGCTATTATAGCAGGATTTATCCAGCGATACCCGTTATTTACTGGAATAACAATAAATCCATTATGATTAAAAATTCAATTTATTACAATATTTATTGGTGTGAATTTAACATTCTTTCCACAACACTTTTTAGGCCTAGCCGGTATGCCACGACGATATTCAGATTATCCAGATATATTTACTTCATGAAATATTATTTCATCAATAGGGGCATTAATTTCAACAATAAGAATAATAATATTTATTATAATCCTATGAGAAAGAATAACATCAATACGTCAAACCATTTTTAGATCACATATAACAAGATCTCTTGAATGAATACATAACCTCCCACCAACAGAGCACACATATAGTGAATTACCAATTTTAATTAAATTCTAATATGGCAGATTAGTGCAATAGATTTAAGAACTATATATAAAGATTAAACTTTTATTAGAAATAACTATCTGACCTAATTTATACTTACAAGATAGAGCATCACCTTTAATAGAACAAATAATCTTCTTTCACGATCACATCATAATAATTTTAATAATAATTGTTACTACAGTAAGTTATATTATAATTATATTAGTTTTTAATAACTATACAGATCGAAACCTTCTTGAAGGACAAATAATTGAATTAATTTGAACAGTAACACCAGCTATAACTTTATTTTTTATTGCAACACCATCATTACGATTACTATACTTAATAGATGAAATTAATAATCCAATAATAACAACAAAAGCAGTAGGGCACCAATGATATTGAACATATGAATATTCAGATTTTATCGATAGAGAATTTGATTCATATATAACAAATACAGAAAGCAATAATAACTTACGATTATTAGATGTAGATAATCGAATAGTACTACCTTCAAATACATTTATCCGAATAATTGTAACATCTACAGATGTTATTCATTCTTGAACCCTTCCTTCATCAGGGGTAAAAATTGATGGAACTCCTGGGCGTTTAAATCAAGCAAGAATAATATTAAATCGAAATGGTTTATTATTTGGTCAATGCTCAGAAATTTGTGGTACAAATCACAGATTTATACCAATTGTTGTTGAAAGCGTTCCTATTAATATATTTATTAAATGAATAATAAAATCATCAAATGACTGAAAGCAAGTATTGGTCTCTTAAACCACTTAATAGTAATTTAGCAGTTACTTTTGATGAGAAATTTAGTTAAATAATAACATTAATATGTCATATTAAAATAATTGAATATCAATAATTTCTAATTCCACAAATATTCCCAATAAGATGAATATTAATTTATATTTACATTATTATAACATTTATATTATTCATTATAAAGATTTATTTTTTTAATAAACCAATAATTAATAATAAAACAAATAATTTAAAATTAAAAAACGAAAATAATTGAAAATGATAACTAATTTATTTTCTATTTTTGAACCATCATCAAGATTAATAAATATTCAACTCAATTGAATTGCAGCTCTAATCGGATTAATATTAATCCCAACATACTTTTGATTAATAAATAATCGACATTCAATAATATGAAAAACACCATTTAATATTTTAAATAATGAATTTAATATTTTATTAAGAAAAAATAATAAAGGAACTACACTAACATTAATCGCATTATTTATAATAATTATAATTAATAATACAATAGGTCTATTTCCATATATTTTTACTAGAACAAGACATTTAACTATAACATTAAGATTAGCGTTGCCTTTATGGTTGTCTTTTATATTATTCGGATGATTAAAAAATACAGAAAGAATATTTACACATTTAGTGCCTACAGGTACCCCAGGACTACTCATACCTTTTATAGTTTGTATTGAAACAATTAGTAATATTATTCGACCGGGAACATTAGCAGTTCGATTAGCAGCTAATATAATTGCGGGTCATTTAATTATAACCTTACTAGGAAATACATCAATAAATATTTCAATTAGAATAATATCAATTATATTAATTATTCAAATAATATTATTAAGATTAGAAGCAGCAGTTGCAATTATTCAAGGATATGTATTTGCTGTTCTAACAACATTATATGCTAGAGAAGTAAAACTAATGTTAACACACCAAAATCACCCTTACCACTTAGTGGAAATAAGACCTTGACCTTTAGCCGGATCTATTTCAACAATAATAACATTAACAGGAGATATTAAATTTTTTCAACAAGGATCATATACTATATTAATATTAGGAGTTACAATAACAACTATAATTATAATTCAATGATGGCGGGATGTAATTCGTGAAGGAACATATCAAGGCTTACATACTAAAACAGTAATTAAAGGATTACGGTGAGGTATAATTCTATTTATTGTATCTGAGGTCTTTTTCTTTATTTCATTTTTTTGAGCATTTTTTCATAGAAGACTATCTCCAGCAGTACAAGTAGGATCTATTTGACCTCCAATAGGAATTATATCATTTAACCCTATACAAATTCCATTATTAAATACAATAATTTTATTAACATCAGGAGTTACAGTAACATGAGCACATCGTAGATTATTAAATAATAATATAAAAGAAATAAATCAAAGATTAACAATCACAATCTTATTGGGATTATATTTTACATTATTACAAGCTTATGAATATGTAGAAGCACCCTTTACTATTAGTGATTCAGTTTATGGGTCAAGATTTTTTATATCAACAGGATTCCACGGTATTCATGTAATAATCGGTACAACATTTTAATTTGTTTGTGTAATTCGACAGTTCAACTTCCATTTCTCAAAAAATCACCATGTAGGATTTGAGGCAGCAGCTTGATATTGACATTTTGTTGATGTAGTATGATTATTCTTATATATTTCAATTTATTGATGAGGAAATTAACTTATTTAATATAAAAGTATATTTAACTTCCAATTAAAAAGTCTGATTTAATCAGAATGAGTAATTATATCAACAACAATTATATTAATCATAGTCATAATAATTACCAATATTGTAATATTATTAAATTTATTAATTATAAAAAAAACCATAACAGACCGAGAAAAAAATTCACCTTTTGAATGTGGATTCGACCCAAAATCATCATCACGACTACCATTCTCATTAAAATTCTTCTTGATTGCCGTAATCATCTTAATTTTTGATATTGAAATTGCACTTTTATTACCAATACTACCAACAATAATATTTTCAGAAATAAAATATTGAATAATAACATCAATTATATTTATTAGAGTATTAATTATTGGGTTATACCATGAGTGGAATCAAGGGGCTCTAAATTGAGCTAGCTGGGATTATAGTTAATAATAACATTTGTTTTGCATTCAAAAAGTATTGAAAAATCAATTTCTCTCAAGTAAGAAGCATTTAATGTAATTAGTTTCGACCTAAAAGAAGATATAAATATATCCTTACTTATTAATTGAAACCAAATAGAGGTTTATCATTGTTAATGATATTATTGAATTTAATCATTCCAATTAAGGAAATATAATTGTATAAATAATAGCTGCTAACTAATTATTTTAATGGTTAAACTCCATTAATATTTCTATTTATATAGTTTAAGTAAAACCTTACATTTTCATTGTAAAATTAAAATTATATTTTTATAAATATTTACAAGATAAACATCTTCCCTAATATCTTCAATATTAAACTCTAATATAAGTTATATAAATTATATAAATATTAAAATGATAAACCAAAAAGAAACAAAAATAAAAAATAAATTAAATATTCTATTTTGAATTTTCTGATTTAAAGTAGAATAATAACTTAATATTAAATATAAACCCTGGCCACCTAATATCTCAAACCATCCTTGATCTCTAGATTGATTAAAAGATAAACCAAATATTAAGGGATAAGAAGGAATTTTAATTGTTAAATAAGGCATAAATCATATATTACCAAAAAATATACAAAAACCACTATAACTATAATTATAATTTATATCGAATAAACTAAATTTACTAATAAAATAACCAGCTCAAGAACCCAATAAACAAACAACAACTACTATAATTTTTAAATTAAAAGGCAATATAATTATATTAGGAATAGGTAATAAAATTCATCTTAGTATACAACCACCAAATACTGAAAATAATGTTATAGTTATTATACTTTTAAGTATAATTCAACTTTCATCTATTACATAATGATAACTATAAAAAGAAAAATCCTTAACTAATAAATAATAAATTAAACGAAAACTATAACTTACAGTTAAACCAGTAGAAAAATAATATATAAAATAAGCAAATATATTAATATAACCTATAGAATAAATCTCTAAAATTAAATCCTTAGAATAAAATCCAGATAGAAAAGGTATACCACATAAACATAAACTAGCAACAATAAAACATAAACAAGTTAAAGGTATTTGAAAAAATAAATTACCTAAACAACGAATATCTTGACAATCCTTAAAAGAATGAATAACTACACCTGAACACATAAATAATAGAGCCTTAAATAAAGCATGAGTTAATAAATGAAAATAAGCCAAATAAACAAATCCAAAAGAAAGAATAGATATTATTAAACCCAACTGACTTAAAGTTGACAGGGCAATAATCCTCTTTAAATCAAATTCAAAATTAGCACAAAAACCAGACATAAATATAGTAATTAGAGAAATAAATAATAGAAAAGTCGATAGTGTTCTATTAACATATAAAGGATTAAACCGAATTAATAAATAAACACCTGCAGTAACTAATGTTGAAGAATGAACTAAAGAAGAAACAGGAGTAGGTGCTGCTATAGCAGCAGGTAATCATGGGGAAAATGGAATTTGAGCACTTTTAGTTATAGCTGCAATAACAATAAATAATCTAATTAACTTAACATCAAACTCAAAAGAAAAAAAATCAATATATATAAAATAATTTCATCTACCATATCTAAATATTCAAGCAATTGATATTAGTAATATTCTATCACCTACACGATTAGATAAAGCAGTAATTATACCAGCATTAAAAGACTTAACATTCTGATAATAAATAACTAAACAATAAGAGACTAAACCTAATCCATCCCAACCTAATAAAATTCTAATTAAATTAGGGCTAATAATTATAAACATTATAGAAAAAATAAATATCAAAACTAAAATAATAAAACGATCAATAAAAATATCACCTATCATATAGTCCCTTCTATAATAAATAATTAAAGAAGAAATAAATAAAACAAATCTCATAAAAATTAATGATATTCAATCAAATAACAATGTTATTAGTAATTGAGTACCATTAAGTATAAAAAGTTCATATTCAACAAAATAAACTAAATCGTTAAATATAAATAAAATACCAACAGAAAACAAAATAAATCTAATAATAATTAAATAAATTAATAAAATATTACATAAAGAATAACGTCAAAGAATAACTTAAAGTAAAAAATATACATCACCAGACCCACAAGCTGATATTTTAATTAAACTATTTAAGTTAAATAAATATTAATCCACTTATAAAAATAATTAAATTTAATGGAAATCAATGAAGAAATAACAATAAATATTCACGTATATAACCAACACCAAAAGAAAAAGGCTGTAAAATACCTAAAAATCTAACCTTATTAGGACCCTTACGAATTTGAATATAACCTAAAATCCTACGCTCTAATAAAGTAAAAAAAGCTACACCAACCAAAACTAAAATAACTAAAATAAAAAAAGAAAAAAAAAGAAATAAAAATATCAACAAATATCAATACTAATTATTATAACAATAATATAAATAAATTCTAAATTTAATGCACTTAAATCTGCCAAATTAGTAATATTAATCAAAATAACAAAATTTTTGATTTATATGGTCCTTTCGTACTAATATAAAATTTTATTTTAAGGATAGAAACCAACCTGGCTCACACCGGTTTGAACTCAGATCATGTAAGAATTTAAAGGTCGAACAGACCTAATAGTTAAACATCTGCACCTAACTATAATCTTAATCCAACATCGAGGTCGCAATCTCCTATGTCGATTTGAACTCTTAATAAGAATTACGCTGTTATCCCTAAGGTATCTATATCTTATAACATTAAAATAAGGTCAAATAAACATAAATAAATGTATAAAAAAATAAAGAGTTATAATAGTCTCCATGTCACCCCAACAAAAAATAAAATTTTATCTAAAAAATATAATCTAAACTTTAAAAATAAAATAATAAATAAAGATCTATAGGGTCTTCTCGTCCTCTAAAAAAATTTAAGCATTTTAACTTAAAATTCAAATTCAACTTATATTATAATGAGACAGTTAATATTTCGTCCAACCATTCATACAAGTCCACAATTAATAGACTAGTGATTATGCTATGTTATCTATGCTATATATACCTATGCTATATATATATATATATATATATATAGCATAGGTATATATAGCATAGATAACATAGCATAATCACTAGTCTATTAATTGTGGACTTGTATGAATGGTTGGACGAAATATTAACTGTCTCATTATAATATAAGTTGAATTTGAATTTTAAGTTAAAATGCTTAAATTTTTTTAGAGGACGAGAGACCCTATAGATCTTTATTTATTATTTTATTTTTAAAGTTTAGATTATATTTTTTAGATAAAATTTTATTTTTTGTTGGGGTGACATGGAGACTATTATAACTCTTTATTTTTTTATACATTTATTTATGTTTATTTGACCTTATTTTAATGTTATAAGATATAGATACCTTAGGGATAACAGCGTAATTATAAATATATATATATATATATATATATATATATATCCCCCTCTCTCTCTCTCTCCGTCTCTTCCCCCCCCCCCCCCCTTTTTTTTTTTGATGTTTTCCAGTTGTGCCATACCCTCTGCGAGAAACTACTGAGTCATGGATCTCTTACAGACAGCTTTGACATTGTGACGTACACAGACGCGCTAGTCAAAATTGGTTTAAATTAAAAAAGTAATTTCCTGATAATTAAGTTATGAAGAAAAAGAGTTAACATGAAGATCCAGTTGTGTATGTTGAAAGGCTCAGTGTAATCGTTGGACGTGTATAAACATACACCAAATTACTCTCTGAGTAGCAGCATTGTTGTCTTAATGTAAAATAAACGTAAAAATAATTTTACCACTAAACATAAAAGCTCATAGTTTTTCATTACTGATCACAGTAGATATCATTTATTGCTTTATACCAAAATACATATATATATAAGTTAGGTCTTCAACAGTGAAGGTAAACATTGAACTGGAAGTGTTAAATTAAAATAAAAAAATTTCAACGGAGGAAGGGGAACTGTATATTTTGAATCAGATTTTAAGCAGGATTATCAAAAGTAAGTGGTTTAATTATTTGCAGTTATTTTTTGTTTGTATGTAGGAGAAGTTAAATTTTGACGCGTGACTGGCTGGATATAATCAAATACTTAGGAGTCCAGTGATTCCATTCAAAGAGATTGCCATCTGTCTTCTGTAGGGGTTCAGTTCATATGACACCGGGGCCATGCCGGTATATAGAACTGGCAGCGTGGCTACTCGACAGGGTACAAAAATCTTGATTAATTAGTACACGTCTACGTTTGGCGGGTATGGCAGAATGAAGGACACTTGGGTGACATTTTAGCAAGATAGGAGCTTTCTGTGGTGCAGCCTTTTGTGGTGTTGGTGGAGTGATCAGTATTTTCTATGGTTGGTATACTGAAGGTGTCAAATGCACTACTACCGGTGTAGGTGGCAGTTCAGGCTTCTTCAAGTATTCCACAATACAGTCCAGATAGGCTGCTGGACCAGAGCATACAGGCAGCGAAAACAGATGATAGGGCACTGGATCTTCTCTTGACTCTTGTAGTCAGCGTAGAGCTTGCACCTGTTCCCTGGGCTGAAGGTTAGCTATGTGTTTGACTACTTAGGGCTCATATTCATGCACTCGGCCTGATGCAAATAGATTCTCCTTCACTCTGTCCTTCAGTCCCCTCCTTGTGACAAAAGGCATCAGGAAGTTGAAAATTACCCCACCAAGCTGCTTTGCACATACAGGTACTCGCTTGTGTGAAGTTACGTCTTTCACCGCAAGGGTGCGTGGCCTGGTCTACCACTTTGGGGATTAGACGTCCCCAGCGGAGCTGCTCAGGGGAGAAGTAATAGCGAAACTTAGTTTGCGGCTTTACAGACAGTGTACCTTTTGATGGTTCGTCTATTCCTCATTATCCAAAATTGTTGGCAAGGGATGGCCGGTACTCATGTGTGTTCTGTGAACTAAAATATATGTGCTGTACGATGAGTAAACCTCCCGTGAATACCTGTAAGTACGGGACAAGGGTAACTACAAGGTATTATGTCTACATGGAGTGGACTCTGAGTATAAGTTCACTCACGTTTTATTTTTGGAAAAATAAATAAACCTGGTGATAGTGCTCCAGCTCTGGGTCAGCATCACGAGCATCAACCCTTGAAAGCTATAGTTTAGGTTGGCCGGCAGAGGTGTCCAACTCAACTCAAAAGGGGTGCGTAGAAATTATTGGCTAATTTCTTGCGTTGTTGTGCACTTGTTGTAGGGATGACGTCACTGTATCGCTGTCACTTTTCTTGGGAAATTAAGCGTAAGAGTGACAGGATGGTAGTCATTAAAAAGACTAGGATATGATCCATTGCAATCATGAATGATGGCGAGGGTTGGGGGGGGGGGGGGGTGTAGGTTTGCGGTGTACGTAGCAGATAGCTCCTAACTGATGTAATCCTAACCTACCGCAAGCTCTGCTGATGTTTACCGTCGGCAAGGGGTGTGTTCCGAGCACCGCATGCTGGAAAGACTGCAACAATACAAAACTAACGTAGTGGTGAATGTTGGCCTGAGCAACGCTTGCTGAGCTCAATGACGACAATAAGCTAGGCTTAAGGCGGGGATCAGTTCCGAGCAACGAGTGCTGGAAAATACTGGCAATTTGATTGTATCCGAGCAGTGCATGCTGAAAACAAAAACTGGCTTCAATCTGATTGTTTCTCGAGCGGTGCATGCTGGTAAGGAACACTGGTCTAGAGACGCTGGCCATCTCTCCTTTTATTTATACTCCTCGTGGACTGCTGCGCAGGGGTGCAAAGCATGACTTGCCTCTGTGGCTTCACCGGCCAGCTGGGGGGGGGATGCAAAACAAAAGACAATATTACTACTAGTGCGTTCTAGCGGGGAGTAAATGAACTCTCTTGTTCTCCTAGCATAATATAGTGGACCATTGGCTACAAAAAGTGGGGTGTTGCTTATATACCGGATAGTGGCATTTAAAAAAAATCCCCCCCCCCCCTCCAACATGTTTAGAAATTTGTCAATATACAGTACATTTTAATGTTTTAACTTGAAGGAAGGAAGGAAAGGGAAGGGATTGGAAGAAGAAGAGGATGGGAGGGGAAAACACATTTTTCACTTGTGCTATTATTTGTTCACAATTGTTTATAAACAAAATAACCATCTCGTATGTGTAAAATGTAAACATGTCACATTATCATCTGTGGAATAGTAATCGCACAACGCATATTTGTAAAAATTGCAACATAATACAAATTTTCTTTCACAAATGTTTTGTACGGGAGAAATTTATTAAAAATTTATGTTTGTACCGAATTGTGACTTAACAATATTTACAGGAATACAAAAATTCAGTGCGGCCTATACTTGAAATATTAATTATCCCTAAGTTTTCATCAAAAACTTCAGGTGCGGCCTATATAAGCACGCTGCCTATTTACGTCAAAATACGTATATGGTGTTAAATACTAAGAGTATAACGCCAAGTAATATACACCTCATCAAAACACAAACAGATAAAAAACATAAACATTTAAACACATTTAAATTACAAAAGCACAAGAAAATACTAGAGAGGAAAAATCTAATGCTGCCCGTAATGAAGTTATCAGCCTTGTACAGCACGTAACTACAGGACAAGGTTCTCTCCATTGATTTAAGCTGGTCACCATAAAAAAAAATGCAAAGATGGCAGGACCGAAACACAAAATTTCTGATAAAAAATTTGGCTAGGAAGAGCATGATAGTTATCCTACTTTCCACTGTGTAGCAGTTGATAGAAAAATTGTCAATTTTCATCCAGATCTAAAGGGATCTCCAAAATTAAATTTTAGAATCACAAGCTCATTTGTTGAAGATTATGAGATTTGGGACAATGTACGTCTCATGTGTCATGTAGAATCATAGAGATGGATGGTGTCCCTTCGCCATGCTGCTCTAGTTGACACCGAAGCTTGCCGTTGACACTCTTGAAAATCTATGTAGTTTAGCATTTGAGGGCCCTTCCATATGTACTCTTACTTTCACAACCCTAATTAACATTTCTTTTGGCATTTCTAATCTAAAATTTACTATGGTGCAAAATTTCAAATCTCAACTCGGAATCCTAAAACTTACATCGTGCTGCAATGAAAGGATAGCCAAAAAGTCAATAAAAATCCTCAAAGACATACCAAAATGTTCTACAGGGACAATAAAATGTACAAGGAGAATAAAATATGCTAGAGATAGTACTCTCGTCTCAGAAAACTTATCAGCTATAAAATTATGCTATGTAAAATAAAATAAATTACATTAACATATTTATGTAACCAACAAACAAATATTCTTACATTTTAAAATGACAGTACAGTAATATAATCAAATTTGAATAGCTTAAAAATGCATTAAACTTTATCTCAAAAGAATAAGGTGGTTGAACAACTTGAAATATAAATTATCTAGGACTTAATTTAAAGAGTCTCTCTAGTCCAAATAAAATCACTTATATCAATTAAAATTACAAATTAATACAGTATAATTACTTGATGTGTTAATGACATAATATTCAGGATGGCAGGAAACAAACCCCGTCCCATCTACCCCGCGCTGAGAGCCTACAAGCTGCCCAGACCTTGGGCAAGGCTGAGCACCACCGCCAAGGCACGAAGCAGAAACTTGACCAGAGTTTTCCCATGCCAACCAGGGCAGGAGGATGTCACGCCTCCCCCGCACCCCGCGCCGACAGTCTACAACCTTCTACTATACAGGATGCTGCCAGGCTCGGGAATCATTCTTGTTCTTCTCTCGTGACTTCCCACAGCACTGCTCAGTGCTGGGACCTCTAGAGAACTTTGGTGCCTTGAGTACACCCCTGCGACGACTACACCATCGACGAACGCCAACCAGCGAACACGCTCACTAACATGTTAAATTCACTTTGTCTCCTCAAGATACATTTCTTAGAACAGTTTAGAAGTGTTATATCTTTTCTCGTTTAGATATTTCTTTCCCGCTTTTCCATTAGAACCAAGGTGCCTACACCTGGCCAGCATAGTAACCTTCAGCACTCAATTGCCTGGTAGGAGGTAGCACGTGTCGCATGTTTATTGAACCATCAATAAAAATACTTTTGTTTCCTACCTTACCACTATTATTTCTAGAGTATCTATCTGTTTGCTTCCTATACACAGGTTGCTACATACACCATTGAGAATAACCGGGTAATTGATATAACCGATTTAACTTCAACTGCGGGCGGGGCGCCCGCAGTTGAAGTTAAATCAGGGGTTTGTCGTATATAATACACACCCAATAGATGGCCACCTGTTGCTTTCCAACTGCCACAGCACTGTACCAGTGCCTACGGAGAGGAACAGGGGAGCCACAACCACTAGTTTCACCTTCACCCAGGGAGTAGTGACAGTCTCGAGTCTGATCAGTCCGCATGTGTAGGGTAACAGTAGAGACTTAACAGAGCCTGGTCAGCAAGCCATAACCGGACTGACACTATAAACTGTGTTTAGTATGTTCACGTCAAGGTGTACTTAGCATACTGTAAGTAGAGACTCAATGCCTTACGACCATAGGCACGGCCCTAAATGTACGGAACAAAACACAGTGTTCCTTGCTGCCAGACAGTTGAGTGCACTTTCTCAACCCACTCCGGAGCAACAGGCGGAACGGAACTGCGCCGCCCAACTTGGGCACGAGTCAGTATCGACTGCTCCGGTAACTATCTTATTTGTATCTCAGTGTATATAAATTCATTCCTCGTGCCATCCCGTGGTAAAAGGATTGTTAACCGGCACTGCTACAGGATTCGGCTGGGATAACGTCCAATTCTGGACAAACGAAGCTCACCTGTGGAATCGCCAGTTCGGCGTAGGATAAGCTCTCTACGTCTATGCAAACCCCACTATGACCACAGCACCCAAGAAGCAATAGTTAATACGTACTTACCAACACCCCTCGTCTCCCGTCTTCTATTTAATCTAGACTACCCATCTTTTGGTCTAGCGGACAAAATCCTCGACCATCGAGCCTAGTAGCCTATCCGGGCACCCGTCAGTTTATGTTTACGGCAGTGGTAGGTAGCTTTATTTTGTTTAGAGTTTTATTCGTGTTATTTTAAATACTGTCACTAATGATTTACCATGGAAGCATCATTTTAATTGAAAGTGTCTTGAAATACTCTTTCTACAGGCAGTGGTGACATTTGTTGTCTAGATAAATTTTATTCTGGGTAAAATGGTTTGACTGTATGAGCCAGTCTCACCGTGTATTGATTGTACTTGAAAAAGCAAGTGTATGTGTGTATGTTACTCTGCTTTAACAGTTCAATGCAGTGTGGTGCAATAAGCTTAGTAGAGTGATGCCTGCTGGCTGTCGCTGGTCAGTGACGTTCGCAAGTCTAATCATTGCCGAAGCTTAGAGCGGGGGTAGACAGGACCCTTGTGAGGGCCCTTTACCACCCAGACGGTTTTCATATTTGATAGGGAGGGAAGGAGAAGCTAGCCCCCTCCCCCCTCCACACCCATCAAAAATATTTTAGCAAAGTTGCGTTTGTTTTAAGGAATGCTGAGTTTCCCCAGCAGACCCTTGTTCTCAATGCTATCCCCCCCCCCCCAGCTCCCCTGCCTGCTTAGGTTCGTGGGAGGAGATAACAGTGGTGCTGTTACCTGTTGTTATCCCTTTAATTACACTAATTTAGAAAAATGCATTTTAAGTTATAGACTGGACGAGAGTTTGTTAGACTCCAGAAAGCGGAAGGTAAGCCTAAATAATTTAGTGAATTTAATAACGAAGGGTCTGGGTAAAGTCGTTGCCTGCAATGAAATGCGGTGAGGTGATTGTGTACATGAGGTGGTGTAAATATCCCAAAATAAGTTGTTGAGTTAAAAATTCTGTAGTACAATCAATCATTCTCAATTTCCTGAGGCCCTGTTAGTACCCGAGTCCTAAGACCGGCTGGAAACGTATGGTGGCAGCACGTTTATAATATAATATTTGTAAAGTAAGAAGTTTTCACGTATAATTTCAATAATATTAAGATTTATTATAGTAAAAGTTGGATCGGAGGCAGGATTTGCATTTTTACTAGAGCTTCATATAAGAAAGGAGATAGTGCTGCCATCTCTGGGTGGAGAAATCAAGACCCTGCCCCAGAGGAAGTGAACAACCAATCAGAACAGGGAAACATTATTTTCAGAGCAGAAAAGGTGTTTTAACTTGTGTATTTTGCTTTAGAGAGCAATATTATGCTTGTAAATATACTGCTGTAATGTTTTATTAACTCTGTTGAGTGGTTTTTTGCCTAGAAAATTAAAATTTAACATCTGAACGGAGCGGTGTTTGCGGGCAGAATGAGCAGCGAAGGGCTGTCGCGAACTAGTTTAGTTAAAAAGGTGGAATTTTGTCCTGGACCGGCAGGAAATTTCCGGCTAGTATCGTGGTTTATATTATTTGCCTATATGACTGGGGAGAACTGTTGTTTTATTAATCATTTAATCGGTTCATTTTTGGGCGTCTATTACGCAATTTTATATCTGGAGAATATTTTCCTATTCTGCTAATGATTGGATTATTATGGAGGGAAAGTTTATTGTAAAATTTATTGTTTTCAGAGATGAGTTTATTTCCGATGTAAGGAACTTTTAGTACATTGTTTAAATCAACTGTTCTTGTGAACCTACGAACATTTCCTATTATTCTGAGATATTTATTTTGTACAACTTGAAGGTAATTTATTAAGATTTAGCTCAATTTCCCCTGACTTCGTGTGCGTACATCAGCTGATCTAACTATGGCAGTGTATGTTAAAAGTTTTAATCTCGTGAAAAGTTTAGGATGTTTTAGCAGGAGATAGATTTGTCTGATTTTACTTATAGCTGTATTTTTAATGTTGTTAATATGCATGTCCCAATGGAGTTTATTGTCAATAGTTAAGCCTAAATATTTAGCTGTTTTACTAAAAGGTATTTCTACTCTGTCATATTTAATTGGTTGTATATTTACGTCTTTAATCTGGTAATTAACAGGGTCTGGGATTTTTCTGGCGTTAAATACACTGTAGCAGGTTTCACAAGCATGCAGCATGATGCGATGCGACATGACCAATGCTGGCAGCTGATGACGATGATGAATTTCTTTCCGGTTTTTACAATAGAGAGATGGTTTTTTACTCTGCTGTCCTCTGTTAACCTACAAGGAAGTTCATATTGAGATGCAAAAAGTAAACAAAGAAACATTTTTTTTCTCATTTTGTCACTAATGTGGTTTATTTTTAAGTGAAATAATCTATTCTTTCTTTAAATATATATATGCATGACTGCCTTTGGCTGAGAGGGGTCATCACAGTAAATTTACAGTTTTGGTCTGTGATGGTCAGTGGCACGAAAACTAATGAGGGAAGTCACTAGTAGTGATGTAACGGAACATGGCCAGTGTAAAGGGCAGGGCACGCTTTGTCACAGCCTGGCAGATTGGTCGGCATACTGCCATGGGTTTACCTTGCTGGATGGTGACCCTGAGTGGCTGCAGACCCAGCTGCGGTGACTGTAGACAGCAACTGTTGCTTGTACGGGGACCTGGTGCACTAGTGATGCTGGTCGAGGCCCAGGTTGGATGGTGGTTGTCGGTCTGGTGGCCCCTGAACCAGGGGTTGGCGATTTCAAGAGGGACGACTATCGGGTGAGGATACTCGGCTGTCATGATGAGTGCTGGAAACAAGTGTCGGGAGGGAGTTGGGAGGTGAGGCCTCTCCAGCTGGCGGGGGCATGAGCTCATTCCCGTGGGGTTATGCTGCAAAGTGCAGTTATGACTTGGTTGCAACTCTGCTTAGTTTTGGAGGCAATAGCTGCCTTTCTTTCTTTTCGCTGACCACCACTCCTCTGAGTAAATGGCATACGGGAAAGGATAACTGCCGGCCTCGTCAGACGGAAACAGGTGATTAAGGTCCCTAGCTATGTGTACTTCCAAGGCAGAAGCCGAACGGGCATGAGTCGTACCTGGTGCTCCTTAGCCTGGCACAGTTCAGCGTGGTGGATAGAGAGCATTGGGTTTTCTCAAGCTGCACATCGACGATGCTTGGGTGTGTGTCCGAAATGGGTCAGACCTCCAGAATCAGACTCTTACTCCCTCTGATACAGTTCAGCATGGTGGACGGAGTATAGGTTGGCTTGGCTGACTAGCCACCTTAGTGACATCTTGCTAGTGGTGGTGGCTCCACCTTACTGTATACGTAGTGCACAGTACAGGTGACCTTCTAATGAGTGTGTTGTCTACATACATGCGTCCCTGTGAAGGGAGCCCATAGTCCTACATTTGGTTTGTACTGGTTTGAGATAATTCCCGGTCTCCTGCTTCACTCTGATGGACATGGCATCTACGTAGGACTAACACAGTTACACTAAGAAATGAGTGCTCAGTAGTAAGCGAGAATACATATATATTCTATGAAGGATATACATGGTGGCCCGTACTACCTCCTGACTACCTCAGAGTTGAATGGAAGTTAGACTAAGAGTATCCAGGTGAAGAATGCTTGGTCCTAACTGAACAAGACGATCCGGCTAGGTAGCTGTGAAAATAACTGGTCCTAACTAACTCTAACCGTTGTGCAGAAGGGACTGTTAAGGAGCACTACCAGAGGGGGTAGTGGTAAACGGTTGCAGGTATCAGCGGGTAAGGTGAGCATGAGGTGTCCAGAAGAGACCCTCGAACCACTACTTGAGGTGGTATTGTTGGGGCAATTGCCGTTACCAGCCGGTAAGGCAAGAGGGTTGATGGCATCTTCGGGAGCTGGTTAAGAAGAACCTCTGGAAGGCGTTATTGATGTTGGTGAAGAGCTTCTGGTAGGTCGTGAGGACTTGGTTATCAGCAGAGAGCTCCAGCACACAAGGTGGTAGAGTGAGCTGCTGACATAGGCTCCTTCCGCGGAGGAGGGAGTAAGGTGTACTGATGTCTTCGGACTGTGTACGGACTTATATTCTCCTTGTCCGCAGGCCCTCTGTAATGTGGAGGTGTGGTGGGGTGGCGAGTGCCACCCCTCAAACAAAGTTGTCTGCTAGCATCATGTGCTGGTGGTGGCACCATCCCTTGGCACATCGTAGAATTACGTGACTTTGGGCGGTGGACTAGGCTGCTCGGTCGACAGTACAGGCTCGCTTTGGGGAGGTTGATGTGATGTCTGGCTTAGAGTGAACAGTACAAGCTGGGCGGACATGTCTGTAATAAGGCTCTCGTTGCAAGGGCGTGTAGGCACATGACCAGCCTCTAGTACTGCGGTAACCCCGCCTTGGTTGAAGTGAAGGCACGTTCAGATGTGGCAAAGTTGAATGTCTGGTATAGTCAGGAAATGCATCATGCATCAAAACTGCAAATGATCATTCAAAATGTGAAGGACCTGTCAGGCATCAGAAAGTACTTTCGTTTTCTTAAAAGTAAAAGGAAACTGCATAAATCTGAAATTCTGCTAGTATTTCTGCAACAGTTTATGTAGATTTATATTTCTTATTTACTTAATATACTGACTAGTTTATTTATTTAGATATACGCAAGTATTATTCGTCTTATTCCTTGTCACTGGCAGCTAGCATCAAAGCTAATGTCAAACGCTTGTGCAATGCTTTTAGTACCTGTCACAACCATCTAAGCTCTGATTTGCTGAAGTTTGTCACGCTGCATCGTGTCGCTCAATTGGGAAACCCACTGTAAATGTTGCTTTTGTCTGCATCAAATGAGGGTGGAGAAGAAGTAATAAATACTTTGAAAATAAGACAAAAATGGGAAATAATATGTAAAATGAGAAAAACAGTTATTGTTATTTGTTTCTATAACGAAAGTGAACTTGAATTTGTTGATTTGTTTCTTATCAATCTTGCATTTATAGTATCTATTGTATCATTGAGTGTTTTTTGTGTTAATTTTAAATTAAGTTTTTTCCTTTGTATGGTCTACAATTGCACTTTGCTTGATAATAGTAATGTACTTATTATAAAGAGTGTGTGTGTGTGTATATATGTGTGTGTGTGTGTGTGTGTGTGTGTGTGTGTGTGTGTGTGTGTGTATATATATATATATATATATATATATATATATATATATATATATATATATATATATATATATATATATATATATATATATATATATATATATATATATATATATATATATATATATATATATTATATATATATATATATATATATATATATATATATATATATATATATATATAATATACACACTATATAGCAGCATGTTCTGTGATGGGATTTGTCGCAGACAGTGTCATGCTGCGTCACATTGCTGTATTGTGAAACCAGTTTTAAGTACAACAGAAAAGTTCACAGATGAGCTACACTTGATGGTTTCTCATGTGATTACTTTAGTGTACAGAAATTCCAAGGAAAATGCTGAAAATATAAACAAAATTTGATTTACAGTCTTGCTGGACATCCTGACTCTGTTACTTCCTATATGCCTTCCTTTCTTGGCTGTTAAAACAAGCAGCTTGGAGCTGATTTTTCACTTGCACGCACAGTTCATTTATTCAGAATAGACACCTTGTGCTCTGAAATAGCATATACAAAACTTCTATTTTGTATGGCAAACATCTGACTTTTGAAGTGATAAATAATGTTTCACTTCAAAAGAATAATTTTTAAGCCAGAGGCAGATAAATATGATTATTAGAGTTGTTTCTTTATGATCATCAATAATTAATAATTCTAAACCACATCATTGCACGGAACTTGGGGTCAGTGCATACACATTATTTGGCAACAACATAGTATCTTATATGCCCTTTGAGGATATCAGTTTATTCCTCAGAAAACGTGTATCTGTTGGCATATACTTATAGTTCTGATGCATGCAGTGGCATCACTAGGCCATATTTGGGAGGGCTTAAGCCCCTTCAAATTTTCTCAAAGCCCCCACAAACCACACAGTGAAAATTGTAGTTAACATAAAAATCAAATATTTGAATAAGAATGTGATATTGGTAAGTCAATGTTGTAAATTGGTAACATATGTTACAGATAATGTTCTGAGCTAATGTATTCACTGCCAATTAATTTTCATAGCTGTTTATGGGTGCCGGTGCTACACCAAAGAATCTCAGATTGAACTGATTATCAGTAGTTGTACTTTTACATGCTGCTGGGTAGAGCCCGCGTGAAGGCAGATTGATTGCTGAGAAGTTGATAACACTGAATTTACTCATGCTCACGGTCACGCAAAGGTAATGCAATGCCAGCGAAACATGATAATATTGCCATTGCAGTTTTTCTTACAAAGGTTTTAAATAACACGCTATACAAAACAATTGACTATCTCTAAAAAAAAACCTTCCCATGGAATGTTCTATGGAATTTTCTTAGAGTTTAGTACGCGTGTTGGTTTGTTTCGGTTTACATTGTCTCTGCTGCACTGTCGAGAAAACAGCACTTTAAAAATGTAATGTGTGCATCAGAGTTCTGTGTACGATTGTCTTGCAGTTATTGTTGGATTTCAATTGTGTAAATATGGATCGTTTTGTCTTCAAGTTTTAGAAATCTGAGTCTTCTCAAACTTTAACAGATGTAAGAACTATGAACGACTCCAGTGAATGTAATCCTCGAAATAATAACAGTGTTGGCAATGTAAATAAACAATAAACAATCAGAAACGATTGTGCCAATAAATTGTGAATCAGTTATCTATGGTGTTAATCAAGAGGACGATCCTTATGATCTATCAGGTAAGACCGAAAAACCAAAACAACCTTCTATAAATTATTTTCCACTGAGAGTATTTGGTAAGCAGACACAATATTTTTCTAAAACCTGGTATAATCTATTCTCGTGGTTAGATAAGTGTATAACGTGATGCTGTGTTTTGTTTTCCGTGCAGACATTTCGCATTGGGGGGGCTACATGGATAGTGCTTTTGTTCCCAGTGTGTTCTCCAATGGGAAACATGCATTACAAAAGCTTAGGGATCATGAAATTACAGAATGCCAGCTTAAAGCAGCAGAACGATGGTTAAATTTCTGTACTACCCAGACTTCCGGCACAGTAGCTCAACAGCAGGTAAATGCAAACTTAGAGGACATAAAAAGATGCAGAGCATACGTGGTAAGGTTAGTTGACGTGCTTTTACTCACAGCTCGCCAGGGTATAGCTCAAAGAGGTCACTGCAAAAATGCAGATAGTCAAAATTGTGGAAATTTTTTAGAAATTCTTGAATTGATTACAAAATTTGACACTGACTTTCAATCAAGCTTTCAAACTTCATTGTTGGATTTTGTGCCACGAAATGCAACTTATATATCAGCTTCGTCTCAGAATGAAATTTTAGAATCCTGTGCAACAGTTGTAAGAAATAAAATATTAACTGACTTGAAGAGTTCTTTTATTTCTCTGTTATTGCAGATAAAACCAGAGATGTAAGCAAGATAAAACAGTTCAGTATTTGTGTGCGTTATATCCTCGATGATAAAGTACAGGAAAATTTTTTGACATTCTGTAATTTTAGGGATCTAAGTGCTTTCGGATTGCACAATACGATGGTTGAAAAGATGAAAGAATATGAAATGTATAATCTGGCTTGTGTGGCTCAATGCTATGATGGGGCTAATGTAATGAGTGGCCATTATAATGGAGTGCAAAAACTGTTTGGGAATGAGCATCCACTGGCAATCGACTTGCAAGTCGATTCCTGAAGCCAGAGAGTGTTTTGATTTGTTGAATAGCTTACATAATTATTTTCCTAGATCGACAATAGCTCACAATAAATTTCTGGATGTGCAGAAATACCTAAATCTCAAAAAGACTCAACTAGCAGCTTCTAGTTGTCAGATGGTCCTCTCAGTTAAGATCTCTGAAAGCAGTGAAAAATACCTATCCTGCTTTGTTAAAATACCTTGAAAATCCTGATGATGGTGATGACCCATTCACTGCTAAGGGTTTCTGTCTTTTCCTCAAAAAACAATCTACAATATTCACACTTTTCATTTTTATTGAAGTTTAAGAATTTTTGACATAACTTTCAAGAGTTTTCAGTCTCCTAGTTATGACCTTAGTTAAGCTCTCCTTGCTGTTTCTTCTGTGAGTGACACACTGCAACAGCTTCGAAATGAAGAACACGTCAAATCAGTGTATGACAGTGCTAGGGAGTTTGGAGAAGGCCTGGGAATTTTTTGTAAGTCTGTTGCTGAGAACAATCTCCCTAATGAAATTTGAAAACATCCTCTACCATGTATGATTGTATTATTTTTGAAACTGTCGGACATGGGAACGACAGGCCTCGAGTTGAATATGCCTCTCAGTCCTCGGATTTCGAAAAAAAACAAAAACAAAATGTTTTATCCTATAATAGACTTCATGAACTCTGAGATAAGGTGATTTGCTGATGAGCCGAATAAAGAAATTCTGAAAGCCCTTGAAGTAATGTCTCCGAGACTAGTCGTCAATAATCCCACAAAGTTTTTATCTCTTGATCATTTGAAAGGTTTTTGTATGCACTATAAGGTTGAAGTTTCTGAAGCTGAAATAGTTGTCGCTAAAAACTACCTGAAAAATACAAAGCAAAAAAGGGATATTTCATTACTTGATCTGTACACTCTCTTGCCTTCAAGTATGTTCCCAAAGCTCCAAAATATTTTCCAGATCGCACTTACCATTCCCGTTTCATCAGCATCAAGTGAAAGGTCCTTCAGTGTACTAAAAAGACTTAAAACGTACCTCAGAAATACCATGGGACAGGAGTGGCTTGCATCTCAAGCTCTGCTGGCAATAGAAAAAGAAGACAGCAAGAAAGTGTGTCGCAACTGCATTATCAATGAATTCGCATTCAAATCCAACAGAAGACTGGAACTCACCCATTCTAGTTTTCAGTATCTTCACTGAGTTAGTATTTTTTGGTGAATTTTATTGTTTAAACAATGCAATGTGCATAACATTTGTGCCAAGGGTGAACCCAAAGAGGTGGAGAGTGGCAGGGGGCCTGGACCCCTGTCCAAACCTATAAAAATAATGTAATAAATGTCTACTGAAACTTGCAGTTTTAAAATTTTCATAAAAAAATATTTACGTATTAGATAGCTAGTTGAGTACTTCACAATGATACATAACATATGCAAAAAAACTTTCTGACTCTGTGACAAATGTTTTATTTGAGTGTAAATAATGTTAGTAAGGGATAAATAAGCAGATGTGCCTGTGGTCTCTAACCTGTAAGATGTGAATTTTATGAAAATTTGTATAGCTTCTATCGGTTGCTTATCTTAGCCTCTGTTAGTGTATCAGTTTAAATTGTTTGTGTAAATAAAAATTGCTTTCAGCTGAATAAGAGTTGATGTGAAAGGAGGGATAAATAAGAAAAAAGACAGTCATTCATAAAACTGTCAGAAATTTTGTGCTTCACTCAATATTTTTTGTGTGTTTTTTTTTTGTTTAAAATGTGTGTATTGTAAGTCAAGGTAAATGTTTAGTCTAATTGTACGGACAAATGATGGAAAAATACAGCACAAATTTGGTAGTACAGCTGTCGCTGTTGACGATACTTTAAGCACCACAAAACAAATAAAAATAAAATCATTACCTCTAAAGCAAAATTAATTTGTGGATTCGCCCTTGAATTGTAGTCTTCTCTTGTTATTTCTATTTTGGAATGTCTACGTGTTTGCCGAACAAGGTGGCACTGCGGTAAAATGTCAGATCGGGAGGACTCAGGTTTGACTCCCGATCTGGCCATCTTAAGCCCCCCAAACTTACAATCCTAGTGACGCCACTGGACACGTGACATCCTTTGACGGCTTAAGGCGATGTCACGGTCAGGCGCGGTTTTGTTTTGTGTCGGTCAGGAACACTAGGGTATGTAACGTCTGTCACTAGTACTGGCGGACCGGAGCACTGCCGGTGTAGAGTGTCGGGCGTGTGGCCTGTCGACTTGGGATAAAGTCAAGTGCTGCTTTCACTGTCTGGCGGACTGGTGGGTACATGCCACAGGTTTACCTGGCTGAAGGGTGGCCTGGGGTTGCTGCTGACTCAGCTGCAATGACTGTTGGCGGATGCTGCTGAGGCAGCTACCTGGTGCGGCTGCGGCTGCTAGAGCTGGTTGGGGCCTGGACATGGCTGGTCTTTCAATATCTCCTGAACCAGGAGTTGGCAATGCCATAGGAGATGTTCTCGTTCTGTTGGATGGCGGCAACTATCGGATGTGGGTACTCAGCTGTCTTTACAGGGGCTGAAAACATGGAGTGAGAGGAAGTGGGAGGTGAGGCCTCTCCAGCTGACTGGTGGCCTGAGCTCGTTCCTGCGGGATCAAACTGCAGAGTGCAGTTGGAGCAATGTTGCAATTCTTGTTGCTTTTGGAGGCAGTAGCTGTCTTTCTTTTGTGCCACAGTGCTCCTCTGGGTTTATGGAATACAGGGAGGATCAATTACCAGTCTCGTAGAGGGCAAGCAGGCAACATTTGTCCCTAGCCATGTGTAGTTCCAAAGGTCAAATCCGAACAGGCGAGAGTCGTACCCGGTGCTCCTTAGTCTGGCACAGTTCAGCCGGTGGACGGAGTGTAGGCTGAGCTGGCTGACTAGCCTCCTTTGGATTGTCTTACGAGTGGTGGAGGCTCTACCTTACTGTACACCAGGTACACAGTATGGGTGGCCATCTGCTGGGTGTGTGGTACTGACGTACGTGCGTCCCGGTGAAGGGAGTTTGCAGTCTTACGCTAGATGCAGTAAATTGGTTGACAAGTCCGCTGTCTCCTGCTTAACTACAACAGGCATGGTGTCTACTGTTGATTAGCAGAATTACCCTGAGGCAATAATACACAGAAGGTAGAATCTGCTAAGGGACTATGAAAACAACTCAACCTAACTATCCTAAAACTGTTGTCCAGAAGGGACTTGCAGGGGCGCTGTACCAAAGTGGCAGTGGGGTGTGGTTACCACTACCAGAAAGGCAGTGGTGGTTGCTATTACCAGAAGGTTAGGCAAGGCAAAGGGGGTTGAAGATTTCTTCGAGAGTTGCAGAAGAAGAGCCTCTGGAAGGTCTGGAAGAAGTTGGCAAAGTCGCTGAAGACTTCTGGTAGGTCGTGAGGACCTGGTGGTTGGCAGAGAGCTCCATCACATGAGGTGCTGGAGCGATTCTTAGCAGTACTCAGACATATATCCTGCGAGCCTGCTCTCGTCTGAGGGTGCGGGGTGCAGGTGTTAATGTCATCTACTAGCGGGCAGAACCAGGCAGCGTCTGCTGGTGGCCGGAGCGATGGGGGTACCTTCCCTTGGTGCACCCTGGAACTTCTTGACTGTGGCTCGCAGTCTCTGCCACTCGGCCGGTGGTTCGTTCATTCTTCGGGGAGGCGAGCATGTTTTTGGACGGTGGGTGAACAGTATAATCTTACGTGTCTGTAATAGCCCCAGCGACAAGGGGCATATCATGTAGGCACTCTGATATAAGTAGTTCATGGTTGAAACCCTGTCTGGGGTGACATGAAGGCACGTACTTATGAGCGGAAGTCGTTTAGTATTGTCAGAAAAAAGGCATGCGTCAGTTCAATAGCACATTCTCTGATTTCTCCACAAGAAGACATTGAAAATGGACTCACTCTCGGTAAAACTTCACGTCAGCCAAGTCTTTGTAAATAGTGGCCATGTCACTAATGTTGTCAAGTTGAGTGTTTGACAGCAAAATTACAGCAGGTAGATGGCTGGCCAGTCATAAATCACAATCTCTGACCATTAAAATTGAGAACTATTAACAATTTGAAAAGTTTTTTTTTTGCTTTTACAAGTGTGTGACATTAATATTTGTTTGATTATACGGATTTACGAGTGCTGCGAATTAGTTCTGATCACAGGTATTACCTATCCCTTTGTTCCCCATAAGAACCTGTTTTCTTCTGCTACAGTTTCCTCAACTTCTGTGTTTTTTTTGAAAAAAATGTAACCTTCATTGTTGAGTTATTACTGTGTTCTAGCTCTCTCATAATGCACCATTTGTATCTGTCTTGTAAACTCCTCCTAATTTGCTCTGTGGCCTAAGTTGATCACAGACACTGCAGCATTCATCTAGGAGCACCATTATCACGTCTTGCAGTCACTTAAAAAAACACAGTTGCTGTCTTCTGGCTGTCAATAATGGTGATAGTTTGCTGAATCTAAAAGCACACTTGCCAAACATCTCCGGTCCAGCACTCTCCATAAACTATTCTCATTGGGATAAAGGACTGTGCTAACCCTTTGTAGATTATTCTGCACATACAGATGCCCACAGGTACATACTTCAGTATTGAAATGTTTCTCAGAATGTGAGGTAATCAGAGACCTTCTGAAAGATTTAAGTCAGTGTGAGGTGTGAGCTATCAAGTATGTGTAACCTTCTCCACACCATGTCATCATTTGCTGTAGTTGTTCTGCTGTCCAGATGCTCATCATTGGCTTTTGCAGGCTGGTAGGCTAGGAGAGAGGGGGTAATTGATAGCCATCTTCTCTGTGTGCTTAAAGACTTGGAAAGACTAATCTTTAATATTTCTAATCTTTATATTTGCAAAATCACTAGCACTTTCTTGTGAAGTCATTTTGTAGCACCTGTAGCTTCAGCCTCGTTTATTGAAGTGTGTATCTTACATGATTTATGTTTTAGTTTAACTGAGTTATGATTTGCTGTGTGTGGCCTTTTAATAACATACTATATATATATATATATATATATATATATATATATATATATATATATATATATATATAAATTATTATTATTCCATCGTCCTAAAATCAAAGCTTGCATTGTGCAATGGAGCTTGCTAAGAGAATGCGCTGTCCATACCCTCCAAGGTATTTGGTACTTCTTTGACCATGAAAACGTAGATTGTTCTGCAACTTCACCTTACCTTTAGTCTGCTGTTGCTATAACAGTGTTTCCAGTGAAAAATAAATTTGCAATACTTATTCATTTTTAGATGAAAAAGCTATTTCACAATTAGACTAAATATTGAAAGGGGTGAGGGGAGACATACATTTCATCATGCAATTTGTGTTGTAGGATGTATGAATACAAATTTTTAACTACATATGAAAGATTTTGTAAACTTTGTTTTATTTTGTATATTTGTTGTTTATGAGAATGTGTAGAATTTTACAAAATTAAATGAAAAATTATATGTAATGTAAGTTATCGTAGTGGTGATGCACACAGAAATGGATACGAAAATGCTTGAAACTTTTATTTAACAGTAGATATAAAAATATGTTGTTGGTATCGTTTTCAGGGTACCATTACGAGCTCATCCAGCGGCCACTCGAGTGATGACAGGTGGTATGAGCTTTTGGACACAGGTGGTGGTGATGTGGCAGTAGCGACCACCCCCACAGTGGGGAAAGTGATCGTAGACACCCCTCCTCCACTTCCGGCAAGGCTGGGTTCAAGTGGAGGCAGTGCTTTCCAGCATGTACCACCCAGTCACAAGGCGAAGGTTCAAGTGTCGCACTCGTTGCCCCTGCCACATGCCAGCTACTCCCTGCCCCTCACACAGCCGGATATCCGCCCTTCCAAGGTCATTTAATAATCTATGTCAGTGTACTTGCCTCAGATTGCCTATTTTATTGCCCATGATATCAAAAAGATTGAAGTTGTATAAACCTGCCAATTTGTGTGAAATATTTTTTCTGACAGCTTGGTGGGGTAAGGTCCTCCAACAGTGAATTAATAGTTTAGATGTACTGTAATTGTTTATCGAGATAGAAATTTTGACCTATCTCTCTCTGACTGGTTAAGCTATGCTTAGTTTTTAGTATGGATGCATATATAATTTGGGTTGAAAAAATTACAAAATTCTATATGAAAAGATGTAGAGAAATTCTTGCTTTTGTCCTTTACTTCAATAATCTTGTCAGCATTATGAATGTAATTATTAATTTGGTATTTTTCATAAAAAGTCAACAGTACCTGTATTTTTAATAGTTTTAAACATGTGCTGGGATGAAGAAGGTGGCTAAGACCGCATTTGCCCAGACAAAGTGCGCTGTCAGGCAGGGACCATCCCTAATCAAATCCCTGTAAATGGAGTATATGGCTTCCTAGCTCTTAGGGCGAGAACTGATTAGTCCACTAAAGAAGCACGAAGTGGCATCACCCCTAATTGAGTTGTCTTGGTAAAAAAAATAAACTTTTATGAAAATTGGTTAAAATGTGTGTTTGGAGTGGGTATTGTCAGAAAAGGCTACATGCGCCCTTAGTGTGTGGAGATAACATGCTAAAACAGCTTCTTTCTGTCTCTCTACATACTCCTTTACCCCTCTTGGTTAGTTACAAGAGGGAGGATGAACCATCTTCCTTTTGCGGCATGATTCACCAGCTTTGTAGGGGAGAAAATGAAATCACCCAAGGACAGTCCATGCTTATCTCTCAACTCCAAGCCATTTGCAGGGATGTCATTCACCACCAGTCATTGTTTTGTGACATATTACACCCACCCACACAGCAGACCAGATGTTGATGTATAGATGGTGATCAAGTCTGCATGGATTACTTGTCACCATGTATCAATTTTTTATTTTTGGTCCATTGAAAAACTATCGATATAGGTTACAATGTATTTCAGTTTCGACTAAGGTTTATATACTAAAAATAAACATAAATAAAATAGAGCACAAAAATAACTGTCTGTGTATCTGTGGTTAAGGGTTCTTCAAACCAGGACGTGTTCGAGACCAAGATATGTGGGAGTGATAAGGGCGGTAGTAGGTTGCATATAGCACATTACACCGCCTCTACACTCCACTTAACTCGTGTACTGTCTGGTCATCTGGTCATCAACAACTTTCTTCGATGAGACTTCAGCAGTAACATTGTAATGGTGTAATAATTAAAAAAAATTGATACAGAAAAGGAAATATACAACAGAAAATAGTTTCGGACATGAAAACTTTAATAAATACAATTTGTAAGCAGGGGAAAAAAAGAGGAGCAGTTTTAAAATAAAACTACTTTGCTTTGAGCTTCCACAAGAAAATCATTCCCACTTCAGCCTTCTCTCCTCCACACCCCTCCATTTCTCAAAACCGATAGCTGTTAAGCACTTCCCTCCCCTCCCCTGCTGCTGTGTTCAGTATATCTTTGTCCCAGGAGACATTCATTCGGGCGAGCAAGGTGACATCATGCGCTCACGGGTCCCCTGAGACGACATCCACCTTCTCACAATCAGGCCTTTTCCACTGCAGGTCAGGCTACACATGATCTACTTGCTCGTGATCGCTGCTCATGGTCATGTGGAAGGAGCATTTCTACCTGAGTGACACACAGAGGACATTTCCACTGTGCTGTGGCTTCTGACCAAGCAGACATTGCAGTGCAGGCGTATTCCTAGTCTTTAGGGACGTGCACTGGGTGGGAGGTGCAAGTATCTGCAGGTGTTATGTATTAGTAGCTGGAAACCAACTACTTCAGTGACTAAAATTGTGCAAAACCAAGGTCCAATGGTATTTAAGCTGGTCACAAGGAGCACTTTTGAAAGCCCGTTTTGAATATTCTCACAGTAAACACATGAACTTCTATAGCACATAATAATGAACATGGCCATGTGATAGTATTTTCAAATGAAATAACATTCTACTACCCTAAAGAGTATACGCTACTGTATTTGTTCAGTAAATAGGGAATTAGCTATTACTGTCATCAGCAGCATAAAATACATGCCAAGTGATTTAACTCTATATGATTTTCTGTATATTCGTTGGTATTTATTGTTTTTACACTGAAACAATAAACACAATTTCTCTGTTTTACACCCTTAAGAAAAAAAAATTGTTTGTTGGTTACAGTATAGGTATAAAGAGTTACAAGGAAATGCCAATGGCTTGCATATGGTTATAGTTTCCTTAATTCTTGAACATAACAAGTTACTGCGAACATGGGTTGAAATTCATTTCCTCCTTTAAACTACATAAATTTTGTAAATGTTTAGTTTATTTAGCCGACCTCCCGCAGTGCAGTCGGTTGGTGTGCAGCCAGTCTGTGGAGCGGGAGGTTCTGCTTTGAGCCTTAGGTAAGGCTTGGGTGTTAGTTTAAGTTAGGTCATAAGTTATATTTGTAAGCCATCCCCTGATAAGCCTTCGGGCATAACACGGGAGGATGTTAATAAACCCTTTCAAATAAAATACAATGTATACAATTTAGCTTCTAGCCCATTATACAACAGACTATATATTGCAGCTGTAGTGAAGTAATGGAAAACATACAATAACATTTGCGAGTAAATTCTAAGAAAATGATTTTCATTTTAGTGCTTTTTAAAGATATCAATTGTTATTTAATTTCAGTTCAATGTTACAAACACTAAATTTCTACAGTATTCATAACTGTTGTGTACATTCTATGAGTATTTTGTGTGTGTGTGAGAAACCTTTTTTGTTATTCTTATTGTGCGGGGATATGCTTATGATCTACAATCTGCTGTCGTGTGCAAATGAAAATATCTACCACCAGGCAGCACTCTCGTCAGTATCCGACAAGATGGCGGCATGGTAAGTCGGTAGAATGCTCATGTCAGCTCATGTCTCTGGATAAAACCCTGGTCCTCCAATTAAGTAACTCTTTTCTTGTCTCTATCAAACAATAACAATTGTGAAAATATTTTTGTAAGTATCAAAATGTATATGTGCTAAAATACTAGATGTAATCTGCTAATAATTACCAACAAATAATGCTCCTAAAACATGTTTCATGCATGTTTATGTTGGATAACTTCTTTACCATAGCTTAGTTACAGCTCAGAAGCTCTACCAAATAGCTCCAATTTTGACAATATACTTTCAAGTTAGTTTGTAACACTCAGTATAAGTTGTGCAAAAGTTCATCCACATAAATGTTCCCTACAGTAGTATATAACATTGCAATTTTCACCATTTTTTTTTTTTTTTTTTTTTTTTTAAAGGAGAAAACAACTTTTTGCAATTTAAATTACAATCCTTACACCAACACACCCGTAACTTCAAAACATTTACAATGTAATACCTAGCTGACAATAATTTATATCATCTAACTGTGTTCACATCCAAATAAAGTAATTTATTTCCTTCTAGGTTATTTAAGTTTGTGGAAGCCTAGGAATTTGCATTTCCCCACAGCTACTCATGTACAATTAGGAGCTAAAACATACCTGAGACTGTTGTGTGTTAATAACACACTAAGAATGTTCACGTTAAGTATCAATCCATTTAGTGATATTATTGTTCAAAGCGAATGACATAATGGAATTAGTTACTTATAGTAAACAAGATTCTGGGTTACCCTAGCCAAATTAGTTGGAATGTGGACACAATTGAAAGTAAATTGCCATATTAAAGAAAATTTTGGTAGCCAGAGAATGTAAGTAGTCAACAGCAATGGCAGGCAGATGTTACGTTTAAAGGCCCTGCCACAATTGTGTAGATGTGTCTGTCTGAGCTGTTTGACCATGCTGTCAGTGCATGCAGATTACTGATCACAATGAGACTTACATGCTACAATTGTGGTTGTCTGATTGATACAGTTGGAAAAAACATGTCAACCTTTTTTGTTTACGTTTATATATTTAAAATTTGCTTCAGTTTTAAAACTTATTCACAGTGAATTATACTGCGTGTCATTTATATTACATAAAAATTACCTTTGCATCTTTACACTACTTAGCAAGCCTAGCTCATGGTATTGAAACAAATAAATGAATCTATTAGCTATTACATAGGTATGTACATACCATAACTTTTTGCGTGCTTTGCTCTGATGACGCCAGATGCTGATGGTACATACCATCCTGTCTGACCTCGAAAGATGAAGTGTAGCATCTCTAGTCGGTCAGCACCTTACCTCATGTCTGCACCATCAGTATTGGATGTCACAGGTCACGTGAACCAATAAAATACTGTATCGGCGACAGCTTGGGTCAGCTTGGACAGATCGTACAGACGCATCTGCTCAATTGTGGCAGTTCCTTAATTGTCTGAAGCATGGTTGGGGTAGTGCCCGGCCCTTCTTGGAAACAACCCCACTGTGTGGGTGCTGTTTCCACTGTCCGTCCCTTCCCACTCCGAACAAGGGTTTCTTCATTGGCGTCTTTCATATACATGTACAGCTACCTGGAAGTTCGCCTTGAGAGCGATCCTCCTGCACACGCCAGACACACAGCAAACAAGGCTTTTCCATAGTCTGCTGTCCAGCACGCATCCTAACCGTGACATCAGGAATGACGTTGTGTTCGCAGAACAGAAGGCAGTGGAAAGGAAATGTCTCATGAAAATTATTTGTTTGACAGGAAATTTTGTAGTTCTTTTTCTTTAATTTCTTCCAGAAACGTAAGTAAAGGTTGTGTTTAAAAAAAAAGAAAGTGATGAATGCGGCATAAAAAAGCATACTGTTACTAACATGACCATAGGGTAGGTGGCTGCGTACAGCAGAATGGTTCGCCGCCTGATGCACGCACCTAAAGCGACCGGCCGTTTGCGATGCTCGTGTTGTTACAGAAGAATTTAATTACTTCATCATATATAAATCATTTGAATTTTGAGATGCCCTCCACCTCAAAGGCTTTGGGTTAGTCAACTCTACCTCACTCAGCTGTATTGATTAAATTAAATACAAAGCACTATCCCAAGGATTGAAGGGGCCTCGGTTGGAAAATTTTTGCATTTGGTATGATACTGTTTGAGTTGAACACAGAATTCTTCATGCATTTTACTGTGGCAGCAATACTCAATATTTAATTCCAGGTAGCTGAAGGTAATGTTTGACATTAATAAACTCACTAACGGTAAATAGCCTTTCATTTATTCTCACGCAAGAATACAGCCATCTTCCTAAAACAATATTAAAAAGCATTTTGCATACACACTAATTGCTTTAATTAAAAATAGCACTTACGTAAAATAGTTTATAAAGTTTCATATAAAATTTCACTTGCGTAAAACAGTTCCTATTAACCTCACATGTTTTTAGAACAATCTTTGTGTGTGAAATATTTTTCTGTTTCATATGCTCACAAGTATGATACTACGTTACAGTCACAATCAAAGTTTAGAGCAAAGAGGGGGAGCCGCTGTTTGTTTTGGCGCTGAAGCCATGGCTCACACCTCTCTCTTTCCCAGACCACACCGCCTCTTCTGCACCACCAGCGCCCTCAAACGGCAGCTCCCACAAACACACTTTATAAATACTAAATGGATTATACCATACAAAATCTATTTCAAGCAATATTATACTTTCGCAAATACAAAATATTGATTAATAAATCCGCTAATTAAGAATAATAAATATACTGCACCAGTGCATGACAAATAGTATAAAAATAATTTACCCTGGTGAATAACACATTAAAGGAACAGCTACCAACTTATGAAAATGGCCACCAGGCACAAAAAAATTTAGCTGGTGACGATCAACTAGTCACAATTTTACATACCCTTTTTGGGAAACTTTACTTTGAATTACTTATAATGTGGAATTTTGAATTAACCAAAAAGAAAGTAAAAGAATCTTTGTAGGAATATTATATTAAATCAACCAAATCAATGAATCCCTAAGATTTTGTGGATTCTGCGAATCTTAGAATCTGTCTCCCCATCCCTAGAATAAACAAATGTATATTTTACTCGCAATAATAATTTCACAAATCAAGTTGCTGAAATATTCTCTAAATAGGTATTTTCTCATGAGACAATGTTTTGTTAAATAACAATTTCACATCATATTGGTTTTATTTTGATAATTTAAAATTTTTAACTACCCTCTAACAACTTTAGAGAATAATTAGTTTATTTTTAAAAAGTTTGTGGACTTTAATTTTTGAAATCATGATAATGCATTATCATGCTCATGCAAGAAAATCTATGAGCAGTGGAGAAACAGTGTATCTGGCTACGTTGTAGAGCAGGTGTCACTCGTTGGCCGCATTCTTTTTCTTTTATGCATGACAGGTGCGTGGTGACAGGCAACAAAAGTGCTCGCTCATGCTCATTTCTCCCCCTCACATTCCTGGGCATATTTTCCCTTTCTCACCCCAGCGGATACATGCTCACCACACCTTCACCTTGGGTAAAACACATTTTCTTCTTACGAGCGCACGTGGATCACAGCTGCTTGATACCATGTTGCTTGCACTGCATGTAAGCTATGATATTGATCGTACACGTACTGTAGCATTTGCAGTTTATATATATTATAATCGCTTTTATAATTGTTTTTCATGTTGAATTTTAGTTAAAATCCCCAGTTTCATTTGTCAGTGAGTGTAATTGTCTAAATTTATCTTTTCACGCCAGGAGTAGACTAAGGGCTTTATCATTTTAAATGCAGGACTGTATTTTAGTTGTTATCTTTATTACGTAGCACTTTCGAATTCTCAGGCTCCAAGCAAGGTGACTCATCTTTTGAGATTACTTTTTTTTTTCACTTTTCCCATGCCATCAGCAGTTTGTGTTTTGAAGCCCATGCAGTGATGTAATGTTTAGCCAATAGGAAGTCGCGAGCCCCGACCAAATGCTAATTCTAGATTTTTTTTAGGAGGAGTGGTGGTAGCTGCACGTGGCAAGCTGAGCGACACTAGCTCTGTACTCTTCTGCATTAAATGAACCACCCTCGATAGACGACTTCGTGTCATGGAGTGTTTGTTGAAATGCAGTAATTTAACAAGAGTTGAAGAGGTCTGTCATGTTGTGTCAGTGTGGGAGGCTGATAGGCATCAAGGGGGAAGGTTTCTTTTTCCTCCCCCTTGCCTTCTTAATTTTTACGTGATAGTCGAGCTTTGTATTTGAACTTCATTTGACCGCTACTGTGACGCTGTGAACCTATAAGTTTTAACGAGAAGGAAGATCTGGTGTGTTGTGCTGATGTGAATGTTAACTGTGCTAGATCTTCAGCAATAAACCTGGTCAGCTTCCAACATGGAAATCCTCTTTTATTATTTCTTGACAACCAGGTTAACAACTTCTGTGCTATAAACCGACTGAGCCAAGCCAAACTACAACTTGTTGCGAACAGGGCAATGCTGCAGTGCGTTCACATAAAAATTGGATTTCAAAGAATTCTTTAGTCAAAGATTAAACATACTGCATTAATATAATGTTGGTTAAATGGTTAAGTATAAGAAGAGGCAATCTAAGCCATAATTTGTCACGTACAGAATACACCTTTCTTTTCTGTGGCATTGCACCATGTGAACAAAACTAACTCCAGAAAAACAAACAATAGTGACTGTAGGATTAATTACGGTCAGCAACTGCCAAGTCTGCGTTTGTCCTCTCTCAAATAGATAACACATGTCAGTGACCACAGCTTCCACCCTTTCCCCCAACTTGCCTACATCCCGACCACCCACATATCTAAAAGACCACACTCTTTTCACTTATTTCGTTATTCAGGATGGGGAACATAAATTGACCTGCGGTATAACGAGCTGTAGTATTCCGGGCTTTTTCTATACCTCAAAACGGTACATACGAACACCCCTAGTTGCAGTAAACATTGCGCACCGACACACTTTAACAAGTGCAAAGTCCATTTTCAGTAGCTTGACGCGTGACACTTTCTGGTACTTTACTAAAATGTCTTCACCTCATCAGTGTGCACTTCCTTGTTGCCCCAGGCAGGGTCTGAACCAGTACAATAGCTATCAGAGTGCATACAGAACACCCCCTTGTTGCAAGGGCTGTTATACACACATCTCAGTTTGTACTGTTCGCCTGACTTTTGGGGCAAATGGTGCAGAAGTGTTCTGGTGATGATGTGGTGCACATGGTAAAGGTTCACACTCAACAGGGAGTTGTCACCAGGCCTGTTGTGAAACTTTGCTGACTCCCCTCTCAGTAACATTGAAACTGTTATTTCATGGTGGAGATGGGACCGCTGTACTTATGTATTTACGTAGTGTTATTGTTGGGGCATTTATGAATTTGAATCTCCTGCCTTTAATTTGTTGCTGGTGATGGCGCCACTGAAGAAGGCCTCATGAGAGTTCACCATGTTTTAGTCAGTTTCGCTCAAAATTGCACTGAGGTAAGCATTGTTTATCACGTGCGGTGTTCAACTTGTGTGCTTTTATATATTACAGTCCACTAAACCTAAACATAACTACTACGGGGATCATAGATTGTTGGGGTGGCTGTCAAGCTCATCTGCTAGCATGCCGCCAAGAGGAGGATGGGGGTAGTGGTTGGGCAATTTATATTAAATATAAAAAAATACAAAAACCTTAAATTTAAAGGTTTTTGTTAAAGTTATTCATATTTTTCACAGACTAGTAGCTGTTTAAACATTATTTAAATTACATCAAAGAAAATAATTACAGTAGAACCATGGTTTCCAGAAATAAAGTCATTGACAGGTTGATCACAGTAGATATTTTTGAAAATTTTGGACCAATTTTGATCCACCCTAACGTCTATGTTAAAATTTGCCATTTTTTCCCCCATAAAGTCCACGTCCATGCTTATAGCATGAAAATAACACATATTTTTAAAATAAATATGAATTAATTTTAATAGTTGGACATTTCCTGAAAAAAATTAAATCAGAGAGGCATATACTCAAACCCCTTTGTCACCCAAAATGTTAAAAACATAGAGCGGTGCGAGGTTTTACCAAGCATTGTAAGTCCATATTCACTCATCACGGCATAAAATAAACATGATTTTTGCATTGAATATTGATATAGTTCTGTAGTTGGACATCTTCCAAATAAAATGAAACCCCACATCATGAAGTAAAGTTGCTAACATAGATAAAAAGTAGCTTTTCATGTACTGTGTGAGGGGAGGGAAGATAGCTGCCATCAGCTACACCCATGGACTCCGATAGCTAACTTTGCGTGTGACGCAATCAATCCTGCTCTCCAGGCATGTTCAACCACACCCACAGATTCCGTGCGTGTTCAGTATTAATTATTTGTGTTGACTTGTGACATGTTTCTGTGCATTGGGCATGTGCACTCTACATTACGACTTTGCCCCATCATCAAGCACCATTGCTCACATGAACAAGTCATTCCCCCAACAGTACAATAAATCATGTGCCTACAGGGTCCTGCAATGAGCGACTATAGACACATGGTTAGGTAGTATTGTACTGTTCACCTCCAAAGCTGTCGCGCGGTTGCCCATTCCCCAGTGCAGGATTTTGTTGTTCGACAAGCCATCAACACCCTTCCTGAAGATAAGCAAGTTCTACGTGTTGCTACAGGACGGCAGCACCCATTCCATGAGGTTGTCGCAGCCTTCAATGCCTAGCACTGATGTGATAGATATGTTAACAGCCTCCAGCACAGGAGATAAGAAAAGGGTGGTGTGGCCACCAAGCCAGAATAAACTACCTCTGTGGAGAGAGGCTAGCCACCCCCACACCCCTCTGGAAGCCAACAAGCTTGGAGATTTTGTATATGAGGAGAAGCCAATCCTTGGCTCAGGGCAATTGCTGTGCCCTCCAGCTTGAGTAAGACTGAGGGCGTCAGTCACAACAAGTGGTAGCTACCCTGCTCTCACAGTCTGTGAAGACCAGAGATCTTCCGAAGAAACCACTAGACCACGCATGTGCCAGCTGCCAAAGGTTGTCTAAGTCTCCGTGGTAAGTGGTCCATCTCCCATCTCTGCCAGCACCCCGAAGATACTGCCATTGCTGGCCCACATCAACCAGAGGTATCCTACAATGTCCCCCTGACTCCCACCTGTAATTATCTTCCAGCACCCCCCATGGTAGCAGGTCACACAGACATCTCTTCTGGCCCTCACCCTTAGAATCTAACTACAATTTTACAGTGTGATAATAATTGTCTATGTTCCTTCCAAACACCTTTAATTAAATCCCAGAGTTATCTAACTGTGACTTAAGATAAAAATGAATACTATTAAAACTCATTTAGTTTTGTCAGGTCACCTTCACTTGCTCTTACATGTAGCTTCCATCGTAATTTAGGAGTTAGCGATGCATCACACTGCTTTTCCTAACGTTTTAATAAATATGTACTTTGCTGAGTATTTTCATGTACCATTCTTATAATTTGTGATAAATAGCTATCTTATTAATTTATACGTTTATAATTTAGTATAATATATAAAATAAATATTATCTATTTATATTAAAATTGTATATTTGACTAGTGAAAGCTCTCAGTTTCACCAGCAATCAGCCTTCCGAAGGTAAACATAGTATACACGAGAATACCCTTAAAGTAGAGAAACACACAGAGTAAGAGGAGAAATTGAGGTCTGCCGCTGGGTAGATCGTCAGTGGATCCCAAATCACTAGAAACTGTGCACCCCCTAAGAGATGAGACCAGACCGGGTACTCAGTTTGACTCTCAACTTGCAAAGGCTGGAGGAGAACCTGAAGTGCTCAGGCCAGCCTGATGGGCCTCTTGAGTGTCACTCACCCTGTGTTCAGTTATACATTTCACTCCTCATCAGTTCCAGCCTGAAACGGCCGGACGGTGGGAATGGAGAATGAAATCACTGAACTCAGGAAGTACACTGGTTAGGACCGATCTGTCGATACCAGTTTTTCCTTTCACCAAACTTGCTACAAGGTACGAACGGGATGGGTGTTTTGGACCTACTCCTAGCTTGCGAAGGCCGGAGTAGACTTCAAACATTCTGGGTCGTCCAACTTCTGGCGGGTCTCACTTCCTAGACACCAGGCTTCAAAGAATATTCAACATCGCACTCCCAGCTTGTGAAGGCTGCACTAGGGAACAACTGGTATCTTCCTGTGTCCTGGAAATGTTCTTGCAGCAAGAGTACCTTCTATTAACAGCCTTCAGCTTCTATGGCTTACACAACAAAAGGAAGGTTAAGTAAATTACGAAGGCAAGCCCTATGGGTAACAATTAGAGAACTAATAACACTAGAATCTGTGGAACCACCTCCTACTAACAGTGATAATTCACCCTCAAGTATAGACCCTGTTACTTTGTTTGGCCCCTGGATAAGAGTAGCCCCTAGTGACCATGCTGGGTATGAGGCAATACGACAGGGCGGGGACTCATTACTAGGAGTAAACTTGCCCTGGCACGTCACTGATTATTACAAGAATATAACCCCTATTGTAACTGCGCCAGTACCATAAGTCTCGTCTCATCCTGCCCCACAAGCACTTACATTACCTCCTACGTGCCGGGTGAGCACGGCAGCTGGGAAGACCTTCAACATTTGCATTCAGCAGCAGGTAAAGAACCACCATAAAATAGTTTCAGTAACACCCAACTTCGTGCCTACCCACCAGCCAACCAGACCGGCACCTTACAGAGGCAGAGCTAAACCAGACATTAAGGAACCTGCCTAGGTCCAGTTTCAACAACCTCCCCTGTGAAAGCTGACTTCATGAATTTTGGCAGCCTTTACGGTGAGTAAATCCAAAGTATCCTTTAGGGAGATGTTTCAGGTTAAGCTTAACCTGGGGTTTGACTCCCCTCCTTCACTAGCCACAAAGTCAAATAAAAACCCAAATCTGACTTCTCCAACGTGGGAAAACCCCAAACCCAGCCCGGTAAATAAGCTGTGTGTCTTTTTGGTGCAACAAGTGACTAGCATACTGTGTTCCCCTGCCCCCTGTTAATATGCAACCACATTACTGTCTCTATTGACCAGCGTCAGTATGATTTGCACAAATACATACAACACTACAATGGATTTTTTTAATATGTCTGCAAATGCCCACATCTTTTCAAAACACTTCAACATGCAAAATACTTTAGTCATTTCTATAGTACTGTGTGAGGTGTATGTTATTAAATTGAAGTGTTCTAGTTATTGTGTTTATTTATTGAGTAAAAAACAGCAGACTTGTGTGGTTGATGTAAATATTAAATTAAATTGCATAGCAATGTTTATATTGTCGTGAGATGTAAGGATATGTAAACGTAAGAAAGAAGAAACTACAATGGGCTTTCAAAGGTGTTCACTTTACTGTAAACAGTCTACATGTATCGCAAAAAGCTAGTTTTCTTCCCATAAAAGGCACAGGTTATCAATAATTGTTCACATAATCAAGCCAAAACATTACCAAATTGGAATAAAAGAAACTAAGCATAAGCTGTGAACCAAAAACCAAGAGAAATCCAAGTTGTAATAACACAAGGAACATGGGAAGGTGAGTGTGAGTAGGCAGGAAAAACATGTGATACTAGTCGTGCATGGAAACATTGGGCCCCTAAGGGGTGTAGGGTGGGCAGAGAGGCGAAGTCAATGGGTGTTGGCTACCGCTGGCAGCATAAAGGGGAGTAGTATCTACTTTTAGATATATGCTATGTCCAGTTCAATGCTCACCAAGAGAAACGCAACATGTAGCAAACAAAAAAAAAAGTGCAACTAATGTATTTTTTGCCATGTTTCCCTCTAATTTTTAATTTTTTCACCCATATTTTGTACGGGTCCTCAAAAACCAATCATTATAGTAAGATGGGTGCAATAAATCTGGTCAATACAGAGAGGTTTTTCTGTACTTGTTTACAATATTTGTGATGGTGTGACATGCCACAATGGAAGTGAACTTAATCTTTTTATTTATCTCATCTGGGTGGATGTATTTATGTCATGCTTTGGCTGTACCCATTTTGTGTTATTGATTGCCCTGGCAGGCTTCAGTATGTTTCGCTGGGAGACGAAACAGCATAAGTCAAACATAATTCTCCACTATTTCCAAGGTACCAATTTTGTCACAAAAATTGGGGGTGTTTATTTTAAGTAAATATTTTGGGTGTTACTTTTGTCACATTTTGTTACTGTAACATTTGTATAGCTCACGCAACATATCTGTTTACTGAAACCTAAGTTTTTAGAACTTTATATGTTTAAAGTGTTTTTTCTTTTTAGGATGCGCAAGATATGGGGAGTGGGTCTTCATGGGGATAGCTGGTACACGGATGAATATGCTTACTTAAGAGTGTGTTTATTGTATTTGTGTATTTAGTTATACAATTTCCTCTCTGTAGTAATTTGTAAATTTTTGTCGGAACCTTGAGTGTGTATGTTCTTATGCCTCACTCTTATTAATGTACTTTGTTTCAGGTACCTGAGACCACGACAAAGCTTCATCATAGTGAATCTGGCATTCTACCACCAGAAAACAACACTAGTAAGACTTTAAATGATGGTCACTCCACAGACACCAGTTCCACTAGTGACAGACTGTGTGGTGCACGCAGTGAAGGTAAGCCCTCAGTATTGTGATGTTTCATTTTTCTGTAGATTGCTGTATGCTGCCAATAATTCTTCAAATTTTAAAATTAATGTGACTTCTCTTATGTCATGTTTGCTATTAAGAAAAAGATGAAGACAAGTAAAAGACCAGCAGTATCTTGGAAAAGTTAGCTTTAAAGAGCATGAAATTACATTAAAAGTTTGAAGTATTTCATTTCAAATTATGTATTAAAAGCAGTTGTTACTCTCTTTACTAGAATAAACTACATTCTTGATAAGCCTTAAACCCTCTATTATTTAGAGCAAAAAGAAACCAGATTCGTATTCACATAAATGTACAATTTGTATACAGTTTACTCTGTATCTACCGTTTTACAGGGGACTGTCAAAAAATTTCCATACATGCAGGATTTCAGTAGATGAGGGTTCTGACTTGTACATCAATAAAATAAAATTTATGAACTTATTATACTTCATTTTGGGTATAATGAGAGCTGTACATTATTTGTGAATAAAGTTTAGCTAATAAATACAATAAAAATGGAATTTTTTGATAAAAGTATTACCGTATTAGATTAGTATTACTGCAAATAATACATTAAAAAACATTTCACCACAACTCATTAAAATAAATAGTATATCATCCCAAAATATAGTGTATAATTCATTGTAATCCGACATCAAATGCAAGCCAACCGAAAGCTTTGACGCATGTCGATCATGCCATTTATCTACAGACAATTACGACTCTTCTCACAGCAACCCTAGTGTACTACTTCTACACAGGTGAGATTCAAACCCTGCGCCATCTCGTACATGGAAGTAACGGTCTGCCACAATCCTGGAGGGCGGCTGGACACATGGATACAAGGGATTGTGAAAGACAGTGGCGCATCACCCCCCTTCCCCCGTGCTGAGAGCGTACAAGCTATCAGTCGCCTCAGGCCATGCACGAGCGTCACCGAGGATACACAAAGGCAGAGAGATGACCAGAGGGTGCTACCCCCACTCCGGCCTCGCACCTGAGGGACGTCACATGCCCTCCCCCACGGCCGCTATGTCACGCGCTGCCCCGCTATATAAGGCAGTACGTGGCAGACCTTGCCAGTTGTTCCTGCAGTGTTCTCTGTGCACCTGGGTACTGAAGCCTACTACTACTGCTAGATCTTCAACAGCCCTTCCAGAGGCTGTCGCCAACGACTTAACAGTATTCAGCAGCCAGCAGAGGCTGCTGTCTTCGACGTCGCCGTAAGAGCTCTGCAGCACCGCTACCAGACGCTTCAGCCACGCCAATCGCTAATAGCTACCAGAATATTTTTGTAGCTACAGTACATACCACACGTAATTCCTTTGTCTACTACAGACACTCCATTTAGAGTTAGGTTTGTATTAAGTAATTTTTGACAGTTTTATATTTCACTTCCCCAACTAGCCTAGAACCAGGTCACCTACACCTGGCTACCGTAGGATTACTTCCAACTACCGGTCTTCTTGCCAGGAGATCACATGTCACTGTATTTAATAAATTTTTTATAAACACTGCTTTGTTTCTCTTAACCTCGAGTCTCATTTATAGAGTACTTTGTCACCAACTGTTGGGAGGACCTTGAGCTCAGTACCACCGACCAGAAACGGTAAGTTATTATTATGAATTAACTACAACTGGAGACTCCCTCTCAGGCGGCTCTAAGTTGAATACACACCCATTAGACGGCCATCTATTTTATTCCTACCAAGTATACACGTACTGGAGGAGTAGAATAGAGGAGCCACGGCCACTAGCAACACTTTTCAATCAGGGAGAGACAGTACATCTGAGTTGTATCCCTACCAGAGCATGTGGGTGCTGGCGGGGGTATTTGCTTAGGTGCTACGGCCTGGCCTTGGTTGGGATGGCCCAGCTAGTAATAGTCTTGGCAACCCATACGGCTCCAATGCTTTTGATCAGCCTGCAACTGTGGGGGATCTTCTGAAGCACCGGAGCTCATGTTGGCAAAACTGTTACCAGGCAACACTAATCTAGGAATATCCGTGTCCGTGGTGCCCAATTCGAGGTCCTCGGTAGCTTAACCGGCTCTATGCCATTTTAGGTGAGACACAGCGCAAGGAGGGAGGAGCAAAGATTTGCGCACCTTTCTGCCAGGCAGCTGGCTGGTCTCGTACTACTCACAGCTAGTCGATGAGCCAAATGAGATTGTGCCGCCTTACTCCGATCACTGGCACCACCGCCATCTACTGTAACCAATCCAGCTTCTTTCCCATCAGCACTGCTGCGTACACATCAGACCTGCCATCCAGTTGTAAGAGGGTTACTTAATCAGACCGAGAACCGGGTAGGCATCTCAAACAGTAATTTTTGGAGCAGGGCCTCAGAGGACTGGAATGGCAAGTTCTGTGTCATATCAGGTCGTGCCCTCGCTACCGCCCGAGCCGAAGACGAACGACTCAATCAGCTGTATCCAGCTACCCCTCATCCACAAGATAAGGCACCTACGCTAGCACTTCCCGCCCTTCATCAACTATGACCAGCTCCGATATGAGTCATAAGCCGGATCAATCAAAGGGACTCATGACTCGTAAAGTTGATCACTTTGTACAATCCTGTAAGGCTACGTGTCCGACCGCTATGTCTAGCCGCAAATGAAAGTTAAGTCCACCTGTAAGCACAACCGACCAAAGTGCAAACTAAGCCACACAACCATGATTCAGTCTTAGCTAATTGGAAATGGGGCGTCAGCTAATTGACTGTGTACAGTAAGAGGCTGAACTAGGTCACCTGACCCCGAGACCCAAGTGTCCACCGGAATAACCCACCGGACTTCGGGGAGTCCAATAATAACCCAGTGGCACCCAAGAAATGATAGCCATGTCTAATCCCTAGATCAATGCTGCATCAGACATTACCAATGACTCTGGATTGGGCACCTAAGACCAGAAATGCAGCCATACCGAATTTCAAGGTATAGGCTCATTCAGATTTGAATTCACGTATTGTTCGAAGTCATTTCATCACCTTTGCCTAGGTTGGTCAGACGAAATACGAGATACCATAGGTCTCGAATACCGTTGTGAAGTCTGTTAGCTACGCGACTTGCCCCGGCCTGGGTATTAACCGGGTTAGATGCACCACGTGCAGCGAGCTTTTCCATAACCTATGCATAGGATGGCCTAACGAGCGCATCACTTTGCACCTGTGGAAAATGTCAGTCTTCTAAAGTAATTAATTATATTTCACTGCAAAAAAACTAATTCTTGACTTAAATGAATAAATAAAGCTATTAAAATTTATTTATTCACATTCCTCTGATTTTCCTCGTCGCGAGTTAAGCTTCACTTGGGCATGCTTACCCATTAATAGATGACAAAAGGTTTCAAATAAGCCTTTACAGAATATCAGTTTATTCAAATGATGCTTGTCTACTGAAATAAATTATGTAAAACCTCCAATTTCCTTGCAGGAAGTTATTGAAAATGAACTTAACACTTGATAATACAAGTTGCTCAATGTTGAAACAGTTTTTGGCGACAAAGGGAGGTCATGTATATGCTTCTAGGCATATAATTTTATTTGTGAAGATGCTGCCCATTAAGTTAAAATAATGTTTTCTTTTAAAATCATGTTGATTTTACCCCAGATACAATTAAACACCAAATTTTTCGTGAAAAAAATCACCTTTAATCACAAAAGAAAACATCTTTGGAAATAATTATTCATTGTTAAAATGTATTGTGTAACATTTTCAGGCAAAACCATTTGTTTTGAAATACTAGTAATGATTTTGAGCAATGGGAAATCTTGATAAAATTTCTACGATCACCAGGTGCACTGCGGCCAGGTGTGTAAGGGGTAACGGCTAAGAGAGAGGATGTGCTTTTGCTAGGCAACAACTTCCCCTCTCGAAGGCATGTAAGCGGAGGAAGAAAGGTGCATGGCTGTGAGGCAGAAAGTGGGGTGCGAGAGGGAATGTTATGTTGCCATGCTGGTTGCTAGTTAACCCCTCTCATTGGGCTTGTAAGGGAAGCTAGCAAGCCATACTTGCACGCCACACCACGCTGCAGGTGTGTTGTGTTTCTGGTACAACGAGAGGCAACTGTATAAACATAATATATACAGAAATCTTAATCCACTTGTTGCTCTACAAGGTTTCAGCCCCGCCACACTGATACAGTTGAGTGCCCACTAGTTCTTAATTATGGGTCATGATCTTTGGGGAAAAGAAGGGAGTAAGGGGAGAAACTGGCCACTGTGGTTGTATGAATACTGGCAACTTAACATGTGGTGAAAGCATACTCACCTTCTTTACAGTGCTGTTGCAGCTGTACAGCATGCTGATGATTTTACGTATGTAGAGGAGATATCTGATTGTAATAAAAAGAGGTTTATTGGCGAACATAAAAAGTTACACATATGCAAGTGGCCCAAGGACTAAATTATGGAAAATACTACTCCCATTTCAAAATTATTGTAAAAAGATGGCATGGACTCTTTTAGTAAGTAAAGCTGGCATTCATGCTTGGCAAACTGGGGTATTAACCGATAAAATTGTCGAGTCTGGTTTTATTCATAATTCAAGTTGCCTTGCACAGAAGCATTCTGTGCATGGGGAAAACAAATTTTATGAATCCCTGTGGGTATGGGGCAACATGAAGGTAAAAGAAACAAGATTCCATAGTAAATTCAACTATTTAAACTACCATGTGTAGGTTGAATAAATATTGAGTCTCCACATGCAACAACATCCACTCCACTTTTGGCTGGAAGAAGACTCATTGTGATGTTTGATGTATGCCATTTTCCAGCGCATTGTGCATGCACACTCTATTTTATGACTTCGCCCCATCTCCAAGCAGCAGCAGCACTTATTTGGGCAAGTCATTTTTAAATAGTACAATAATCACATGTCTACAGGGTCGAGCAGTGCGACTATAGACGCGTGGTTTGTAATTAAATTGTATTGTTTGCTCAAAGCTGTCACGTGGTCGCCCTTAATTCCAACATAGGAATTTTACTTTCTGACGAGCCATCAAAATTCTGCCTGAAAATCAACCAGTTCCACAAGTCGCTACAAGGGAGCAGCACCCCTGCCAGTGGAACATCACAGCCTCCAGAGCCTCGTGCAGAGGCAATATAACTTTCAACGCCTCATCTGCAGGCGATAAGAAAAGGGACATGGGGTTGCAGCACTCCTCAAAATTTCATCACCCTCTGGGAGAGGCTAGCCAACCCTGCACCCCTCTTATTCACCAAGCAGACATTTTCATTAAATAAGAAAGTGCCATTCCTGAGCTCGAGACAGTTATCGGCCCTCCAGCTACCATAAGGCTGAGGGCAAAGGATGGGGTAAGTGGCAGCCACCCTGACTCCCAGTCTGCAAGGACTGGAGCTCTGCTCTAGAAGGGTTCTGACCACTAGGTCATCGTTACGCGCAACCACAGTCTAGTGTTCTTAAAGTCTCCAGGGTAATTGGTAACGCTCTTCTTCTTAGTCTGGAAAGGCTAGAGGCCATGCCAACATATTGTTAACCAATAGGCTCATTTTCAACACTGTCCCGAGTTCAACCTCCAAAGATGCTATTCCAGCAATACATCTACAACCAGAGCCACTACGACTGTTATCCTTCTCCAGAGAGGCATAGAAGAGCGTCCCCGTCTCCCATACCTTCCATGGTAGCAGGTCACATAGGCGTCCCTTCTGGACCTAATTATCTTAAATAATTACCTTTTGGTAATTGTGGTTCCTTATGAACACCCCCTTCTACTTTTATGTATTTTAAACTCACTTTCATGGAGGTCACCTTCATCTACTTTAAGTGTAGAACGGTTCCATTTTAATATTCAAACAGAAGATAGCTACGCATCAGTGCATCTTTCTCTTACGTAATATTAAATTATGTACATATTCTTATCTGAATTTTTGTCAGTTATATTTATTTATTTTGTATGCAACCTACTTGTACCCATTTCTTTTTAATGTCTTTTAAATCGCATATAGTGGCATCAGTAATAGAGAATCAGTTCTAGCCGCAAAAGTTAAACTGGTATCCGCGTGAAACGCCCTAACGGCAGAAACACACAGATTAATAGGCTAAATTGATGTCTGCCCTTGGGTAAATCGTCGGTGAACCCCATAAACACCCCTTAGGAACTCTGAACCCCCTAAGAGCTGCGAACACCCTGGGTACTTGGTTCGACTCCCAGCTTAAATAAGGCCTGACGAGCATCTATAGCACTCCAGCCTGATCGGACACTTGAGGGTCACTCACCGAGGGTTTCAGGCATGCCCAGCCCAAGAAGAGTATATTTATGGCTATCGGGATGAACAGCAACCTGCCAGTAGCTGGACTGTAAATCCAACGTGCTGAATATTGATGCTTCCTCAATATCCCAAAACGTATTATGGAGGTCAATGGAGGACGGGGCAATAGGGTGGGTTGCATCGTTAAGGTCTTTATAATTTACGCAAAAGTTCAAGCCTCCGTCCTTTTTAGGGACGAGTACAACACGAGCATTGTAGGGGGAGTTCTATGGTTCCACTATTCCCCGTTCTTTCATTTCGGCCACTTGGCGTAAAAGTTCTTGCTGTCTGCAGGCCAACATATTGTACGGCTGATTGTATAGGGGCACTTCGGTAGTGGGCCATATTTCATGCTGTATGCTACGTGTTTGATGTAGCTATCCAGGGGACGTGAAGACGCTGGTGTGGTCATTCAGTATTTTCTGTAGTTTGGAAAATTTGATGGTGTCATAGTCATGCAGGATGTCGTTGGGGTTGACAGGTGGCGCTACAATCGCCTCTGGGCTGAACCCCCAGAGGACAGTCACCCTACTTGTTGCCCCAAGGTATATCCTTTTCTTACTATAATCCATTACACATTGATGTTGGATCAGCCAGGGCTGGACTAAAATGACTTCCTCCTCGATATAGGGTGATACTGTGAATTCAGTCACATGGGTTATGTGATGGATGCCCAGAGTGAGATAAAATTTTTGTTGACCTTTAGGGTCAGGTTATGTTGGGCCATTCGAACTTTGTGAGGTTGGGGCTGCAAATTAGCCATTTGGTCCGCCGTCAACAGGTCGTTTAGTCAGAAGTTACCAGTTGCCGCCGAATCCAGTAAGGCTAACCAAGGACATCCGTTTATATCCACCAGGATATGTGGTGCTGTATTGGCGTTGTGTCTTCGCACAAATTGTCTATTTTCATGATATAGTAAGGGGCCTTTCTTCGTCTGAGGTGGCTTCCTCCACGTGCATCCCAGTCATGGTGTTTTCTGCTTGGGCAGGGACCTTAATTTTGGAACGTGTCTGTGTGTCGGGCGCTCGCATGCTATTTCCTTCCCTTCTTCGGTCATGCTGGATGTGGTAATCTCTGTTGAAATGCCCACGGGCAGTACCAGCAAGGGGGAGGCAAAGTGGTGAGATGAGGAGGCAGGTTGCAGATGACCTGCCGCTCGGGAGTAGGGGTTGGGGTAGTGACCTTGGCAGCACGTGCTGGCCTGTCTAACAAAGCTTGGGGTCTGTTATTCTTTTCTACCTCCCGCCCTCTTTCCACGAGCTCTTCCACTGTCTGCGGTTTTGGAATCAGTAAAAGATTCCGCAGAGAGGGGAGCAGTTTACGCTAATTTCCTCACTCGCTGTTGGATATATCCGCTGATACATATGCACTTTCCGGCGGATATATGTTTCTACTTCCTCGTGATCCTGGACACAAGTATGGAAGTCCGAAATGAGTTGTGCTATCACCTCCTCCCCACTGAATTGAGAAGTGAGAAGATTACGCAACTGTTCCCATTCTGCGATAAACTCCCCATACTTGGTCCACCACTCTCTGGTTTTCCTTGTAGTTGACAGTGAGTTCTATTGACCCACTGATTGGTAAGGATGTTATATTCCCTGAGTTCCCTTTCACATTCATTTAGGAATGTGACGGGATCTTCGTGGGGCCTCCCACCGAACTCCAGTAATTTAAATTTGGTGGAGGGGATTGACATGGCAAGGCTTGGCCTCTATCCTGGGTTATATGGCGTATGGCTCAGGTTATGTAGACACACATCGCAGTGGTATATGTGACCAAAGTGAGTGATTCTCTCGTCCGGCCAGTCTATACATGCCATATGAAACTCAGATGCACAAGTAATGCATCTGACTGTGAACGTACTCCATCTATCACATTCTAGCCAGCAGCAGCAAGCTGCTTGACGTTCTCTGCAGATTACACAGCTGCATTTCAGTCCGTCTGTGTACCTGGGGACGTCATCCCACCCTAAACAGGTGTAATGGAAGCATCGCGGGCAATGTGCGCAGTGGATTACATGTATGCCTGTGCCAGGGCATTAACCCATAGCAAACTTCTCGAGCACGTCGAGAAAATTATTTCCAGGGAATGGAGCCTCTGGGGCATTGTGTTGACTCTGTCCAGTATCAGACATGATGTGTTAATGGTCGTCGAGCACCACAGAATGGTTTTTCTCTGCGCTCTCCTGAAGTCCTGGAAGAGGGTTCGAGACATGCTTAGCATGCACTAAACTCTGCGGGTCTGCTGGCTTTTCTAGTTACTTAGGCAGTGACAAGTTCTAAGTAAGGTAACTAGTTAGGGATTGTGTAGGCTGTTTTTGCAATGCGCATGCATTACATATATCAAGAGTAACATGTGATATATAGTGATTTAGAAGGGTAGCCCTCCGGCTAAACATTAACTTGAGAGATTGTGGGTTTTAACTACTGCGTAAACTGAACAATGAGAACCCACTATAACTGTTGATGTTATGGCTGAATTTGACCATGGAGGTCAGGGATTAAGGCATGGCTGTCTCAGTCCTGCTGCCTAGTCGAAATTATTACAGCAAAATGGCCTCATGTTGGGTGCCATTTTTGAAGCATGCGCATCTCTCTTTCACTAGTGGTAACCAACCAGGACAGATACACTACTGTCTAGAACTAAGACACAGCATTTTTTATATGTTGGGTGCCACTTTTGGAGGATGGACAAATCCTGCCATCAGGGTTTGAATGCAAGTCCAAAGGTTTAAAATGGCACTCAAGCCCTTAAGCAGACGTCACTGGAACTTTTGGATTTCATTAGTAAACACCTTCTAGGATGGAGGGTTTTCCATGTCAGGGCTAAAATTCACTCTTTGGGCTTGTTTGCATTCACGCTGAACCAAAAACTACTGGTGTAAAAATTCTATACTAAATCTGACACTATACGTCTTCTTGTAGGAAGACTTAGTTTTGGTCAAATTGGCAGTCTTCAAAAGTCAGGAGGCCAGATTCGTGAGGGGAATTCGAGGTCAGAAAAAGACCTTATGATTGCTTAGGTGCCTGGCCAGTATACAGAGTGGGCCGAGCGGCCCTTCGTGTTGGCACAAAATCGGAGACACTGAACAATTCTTTGCAGAAGGGGACATAGTACCTTTTTGCTGGTAGGAAGAGGCTTACTCCTTCCTGCAGGCTAGCTGCATGGGTGTCGGGTGGATGGACAGCGGTCGACGTCGGTTGTGGTGCAGTGGTGCTGACGCCTCTGATGTCCGCTTGTTGGAGGTGAGTTGGGGAAGTAGCACTGACCAGGACCTGTCAATACCTAGGAGGGTATTTTCCTCCCTTAGAGTAGCCTCTATCGCTGAACATGCTTCTTTGCTCTAATGAAAACTTTCTGGAACAGCTGTTTGAAAGTACTGCATGTACAACCACATGCAGTGTATGCACATATACATACATATACATTTGCATCAAGAAATGTATACATGTTTGAACATATACTGACTAATAAAAAAATGTGACGCACGTAGAAGGAATTATCCAAATTGGACAAAATTTGGTACACATGCATACTGAATGTGTAAATGTTTGTTGTTACAATGTTCTGTGGTACAGCATCTAGAATCAGCAGTGTGCTTTAGTAATCCCACCACTATTATAGAAATAGTGTTATAAGATGTGTGCAAAGTATCAGTCAGCAACACAAGTAATTCTTGATTTTATAATCTTTACTGTCAGAAAACAAAAGCTTGATGCATGCTATAAAACTAATAAGCATTATCGCTGCTAATAAACTTTGCCTATACCCATCCCACCACAATTACAGACGTGACAATAAACCAATATGGGTTTGATTGCCTCTAACCAGACGTGGGTACTGCCCGCCTGACCTCTCCATTTGACATTTCACAACCCAGCCTGGCTCGACCATCACCTACTATCACCCTGTCTCACACACACACAGCTCGCATGGGTATATATTGAGTTGCAGACTTATAAAATGCCAGTTCTTCATCCATCACCTGCATATCAACAAGCACTGCTTTTATCCACTACTTGCACCACTAGTAAACCGTGTGTTAAGGATGAGCAAAACTTAACCATTGAGAGACTGTTTTCTCTTGAAGGTGTTTGAAAGCCATGTTCATCATGCCACCTGCCACATCATGATTAGATCAGTGACTCATAAGCCTAACTATAGGAACTCTAGTTGAGACCACTGGTATTCACAGGTCAGACCCATAGAGGATAGCTTTTTGGCATTAGTTTTAGTTAACTCTGACTGATAGTGTTTCTCACAGGAAAGCTAAGTTCAATTGTTAATAAATCCTGGAGCTCTTTATTTTGGAGTTTACAATTGCTCATTGGAGATGGGACATCCCTATTCATGTACTCCCAACTACCCTCCACCCTAATAACCCAGTATCCAAAGCCACCTGTGTGAGAAAAAGGGAGAGCCAGATCTACACTCTCAGACAGAAACAAGCCAATTGCTGTGGTGGGCAGTTGTGTCTCTGGGGAGGGGGCAAGGGGACAACTTGACTCCCAGTACTGTGGCTGTTCCGCCTGTCTTTGTTGGACCAAAATCCTCCACACATGACGGTCAAGCACAGTACTGGGAAACTATCACTACGTAACAGCCAGATTAATTCTGAGTTACTTTCACTACCCCCCAATGATACAACATGCCATTGTGATTCACTGCTGGCTATGTTGGAATTGGAGGACCAGTGTGAGTAACCAGGATCCTGGCACAAACAGAATAAGGCTAGACACTGTGCCTACTCATCCACCTCTGTACAATCCATCATGATTCTCCACCGGGTGCAGAGGTTAGGAAGATAGTGGAATGTACCTAGCCATGATCTTCCACTGGGGAATACTTTTATACTTCATTGTTGCTGCAGAGAGATCTGTGTATTACTCCCAAACTTCTCTTACCTATGCCATTCTCAAAGTGAGGGAAAGAAAGTAAGGGCAAAGAGGCTGCAGTCAAATGCGCTCAAGAGCCAACCAAAGCCATCCTTAGTCACCAACCTAACCTGCAAAGTGGACCAGAATCAAATCCTGGGAAGGCACCAGTAGTACGCACATAAATGGATTAAACTAGACACTTCCATCTGACCCACAATTGAGCAGTCTACAAGCTGTTTATAATGATAAAACGTATTACTAACACTTGCATGAAAAGAGTTAAGTAGGTACTGATGCGTGCCGCTCCTACTACTAATCAATTACGATTATGACTCATCACTAAGTGTTCTTACTTCCACTACTACAGACATGAGAGACATGCTGAGAGAATTTTCTAGATGATTGTCGGTTGCCTACTCTACCAGGCAACAGGAACTTATAAGTGAATTCTCGTCACCTGAAGGTTACGCAATCCGGCAAGCACGCCCCTCCCCCCCTCCCCGTGCTGAGAGCTTACAAGCTGCATGGACCTCAGGCAAGACCTAAGAAGCACGAAGCAAAAATACTGACTACTGCTGACACAAGTTTTTTGTTTCCCATGCCAACCAGGGCAGGATGCTCGACCTCCCCGTAGCCCGTGCCGGCAGCCTATAAGTCTATATAAGTCTATATAAGTCAGGATGCTGCCGGGCTTGGGCAGTCATTCTTGTTTCATCTCTCGCGACATCCCAAGCACTACCTAGTGCTGGGACCTCGAGAGATCTACGAAGTCTTACGTACGCCTCCTGAGGCAACTTCCATCAACAACGACCATCCATCCAGCGAACACGCTTATACTTATTAAATTCACTTTATCTCTTCTAAACACCCGTTTACTTAGTACAGTTTAACAGCAATTTACTTTGTATTCGCCTTGAACTATTTCCTTTCCCATGTAACTCAGAACCAGGTCACCTACACCTGAATAAAGCAGTTACCTTATGCATTCCACTGTTCGGTAGGAGGTAGTATGGGTCGCATGCTTATAAACATCTATTGTTCTCTATCCTTAAACTTCTTATTTAGAGTACTTTTCTGTTTACCGGCTCGATACAAGATACGACGTGCACTGTCGACAGGAACCAGGAGATCATTGCTTAACCGAATTAGTTTGGAGTCCATGAGTCTAGCAACACATACGTTAGGCAGCGCTTGTTTCTTTCCACCAACTCGAGCACTAATTCTATGCTGGAGGGGAGGAACAGCGGAGCTCCTATCTCTAGTAACACCTTCATCCAAGGAGGGGCTACAAGCCTGGGTTATTTCCTCACTTTGAGCACTACGGTAGTGCTTAAGTGACTATAGCCTAAGACTTGCCACTCAACCTTGCCTGAACGCACAATCAGTAGAGGCTTGGTGGTCCACAGACTCTTCGTCTCTGATCAGCCCACGAAGCGTGGGGGATCAGTGGAGACTATTACCAAGCTTGTGCCAGCAAGCAACTATTGGGTAAACACTGTAGATACTGTTCTTGTCAAGGTGCACTACGTATATTGTTAAGCCACATTGCTCTATGCCTTACAAGGTGAGGCGTGGCCTCAAGTGTAGGGAACAATACCAGGCTTTCCTTGCTGCCAGACAGTGGTCTGCACTACCACTTCCTATGCAAGAAAGGCAGGCGGAATGGGAACACGCCACCACACTCAAGACACCAAGCAGTTGCGGCTGCTCTGGTCATGATGAAGCTTTATGATAATTGGAAATTATTGTTTTCATTTTTCAGTGTACTGTTTCTTCAGTGCTGAAAACGATGAATCTCTTATATTGATGTGGTGAAAATGTGAGTGCTTTTGGTATGATGATCCAGTTATGATCAGCTTATACTGTTTACAGCCTTGGTATCAAATATTTCTAATCTTTCAGTGTTCAAACAACTGGTCTGAGTTAGTGCTAGGTTACATGATCATCTTAAGTACAGTTGACTCGATTATCCGCGATAATGGAGGGGGCAATTGCCGCGGATAACCCAAAATCGCGGATAATCTGGATATTAAGAGAAAATTGCTGTTTTTCCAACACTATGTTTCGTATGGTCGTAACTGAATACTGGGTGTTTCAGTGTGAAACCTAGCCTATCCTTGACATACTACTGTATTTACCTGCATATTTTATGGCTTCGCATAATTTCCATACCCTATTATCTATTAACAAACCAAGGAATTTAAAAAATGCGTAATTTATGCACCCCTGATTTCTAACTTACAAAACCGGAATATAAAGTGTGTAAAATATGCAGGTAATCATGGTAGTTCTCTCATGAACATTACAAGAAATGTGCAGCTACAATTAATACAAAAACAACACAGCGGGATGCGTGTAGTGTTTATCGCCGAGTGATACTGGAATCTGAAGTTGTGCAAGAGGGAAGGCAGGCTGACGTCACTCTGTTGCTAGGCAACAGGCCACCCCTCTCCCCCCAGATAGGGGAACAAAGACATGCAAAGCGAAGTGCATTTCGCCCATGTCACACACATACCTCCCACATTGTCCAGTGCATGCGGCATACAGCCGGCTGTTTCAGCGTGTGGAAAACAGTGTTTAATGTAGGAAACAATTTTCGTCTTCCATGCCCAGTTCTTCAGAAAAAATATTGGGCTTGTTTCACACACACAAAGCTCGACACTGGCATTCCCGTGGCATGTTTCTGGTTAAATCACTCCAGCATAGCCTTATCTAGTTCCGCGTACGTCGATAGTTTCATCATTTTCCTATTCACCAATCCACTTGTCAAGTCTGCACTGCTCACAAACTCAATAAGTTTGGATTTATTTTTTCATATATCCCGAATTGTTGTTTCTCCCACTCGATACATAAATGAATGCTGTTTTATTACACTTTCTTCTTTAAGTTTATTAATAATTTCCCGCTTCTGCTGTAAATTTAAAACCACAAGTTTACGTTTTGCAGACAGTTTTTGGCTGAAAATGAGCAAAAACGAAACCGAACGTAACTATTGACTGGCGAGATGAAACTGACACTGACCGTGGGAATGCGATACACAGGAGGAATGCGGCGGTCGTGCCGGGTTCCGGCTATACCTGGCAGGCGGCAGCTAGGCTAGCGAGTTGTGCGCTGTTGTCAGCTCGCTGTCTTGCGACGTAACTAAGCTAATTGTGCCATTGGGAACACATTTTGATGTTCATTTGCATCAATAAACAAACATATTTCATTCCACAGTTATTTTCAGAGAGTACCTGTTACAAATTTCATTAGTTAAGATGGGTGTTTTATTAAATAACTTCCTTCTGGCAGTGTTTGAGTTAATTTCAAAAATTTATTTTTATCTTTCTGAATATGCCGCAGTTAAGCTGCAAAGCGGATAATCCGCTCGTGGATAATTGAGAGTCTACTGTATATCGTAATTCAATCATGTTTTAGTTCAGGTGCCTTGGTAATGCATGGTTATTATCATTTAATGTAATTTCATTTGTCTAGCTACATGGTTTTCCCTTACAGTTTATGGGTATTTTGTTACTGTTGTCAGTGAATGAAGTTTAAAAAGTGTTAATATGGTGAAAAATTTCTAGATGAGTTGTCAACGGGCAGTGGCAACGTTTCCCCACGGCTTCGTCGAGCCAGTAAACAACAAGCCGGAACACTAACCCCCTCCAGTGGCAGCAGTCGGAACCAAAGCCCTCGTCCCAAGGACACAGGGGAAGCAAGGCTGCGTCCAGGCGTCACTCCGAAGAGCAACAGGAACAGTGCCAACCTTGCCTCCAACACCTTGCAGGAGGACCTCATGAGACTGATTAACCCTGACTATATGTCAGACACTCCGCAGGAGAGCAGTACCAAAAAGGTTGGTGAGCTACAGGCAGTAATCCAGCACTGCAGTCACTACATCTGCTATTACAGTCAAGTCATCTGTGTCATGTGAAAGAGAAGCTGTGTACAGTGTTAGAACTGTCTTTCCTTCTTTCCTATTGTGAGTTTCATTCAATGAATATTGGTGTGAAGTGATATCAATTCAGCATTTTGAAATAAAACACTGATGGTGGAAAATAGCATTTATGTGTGTAGTTTATATAATTTATTTTATATTGTATAGCACTTATTTGCATTTATAAATTGTACAGAGCATTGATATTGAACCAATGCTTCACTTTTTCTAATGAAATTGAACACCTGCTCCACAATAGATAAAACTTTACTAGAATATTAAGAAACAAAAATCTAGCATATGATAAGATTTGACCAAGTATCAGTAGTAGTGCTGTATTTCATTCAGAATGAAATAATCTATTGTTATAAGTATAGTACACATGGCATAAGCACTGTTGCCCATATGATATCAAAACCATCATACATTATTAACAACACATAGATGCCCCATAAACAATATCAAAACTTATTATGCAGTGATTGTTTTAGCTTACAATGAGTGATTTATGCAAAAATTAGTTCATAGAAAGACAACAGGTCTGGCCATACAAAAATTTGCACACAAAACTTTTCAGGCAGGCATTTCAAAATGAGACATACTGTGGTATAAATGTGTTTCCCAGAAGTATCCATCCATGCAATTCTTTTTCATGAGTGGCTTCATAGTTTGTTTGATGCTTAATGAATTTCAGTTTATTGAAACATTAATCTCAGAACACAGGTGACTTGAAGGTGAACACAGGTAACCTCAAGTAGAACCCAACAAAAAGTTGGACACAATATTACCTAAAAATGTCTCCAGCTAGATGTGTGTTCTAATTTTGCATTTTTACTTTATTCATTGGCTTTTCCATAGTTATAAAATGCATCTTTGAAGAAACACATTCTAGAGAATTACTTGTACATTGCTCATGGTGGCAATAGTGATTTGTAGCTATAAAACATGCTTGTAGCATTTATTAATATCTATGTAGTCAAAACTGTTGTCCATCATCTCTTATGCATTAGAGATTCTTTTGAAACCAGTGATTGTGCATTAAAACAGTGGATGGGAAATGTAGTTATAACATTATTACACATAAAATATATACTTACGAATTGTGACTGTGCGTTCAATTTGTTGCAGGATGAAGTAAAAGTGGGAGTGCCAACCATCGCTGGGAAAGTGCACAGTAGCAGCCGCTCGAGAGAAAATCTGTGTAACTCCAGTTCACAAGACACCTCTGCAGCAGAGGTGATTCTCACAATGGCACGGCCAGCCACTGTCATCTCCAATGCCAGCACTGCGTCTAGCCCTGCTCCTAGTGAGAATAAGCTGCTCAGCAAAGAGGAGAGGTCAGTTGTTATTTAAGTGTTCTAGTACCTGGTCTTCGCATGTAAGCCAAATCAGATACCAATTAATAGGTAAAAGTTTGTTGTTAGCAGTATTTATAATAAAATTAACTTTACTGTTGTTGAAATTAGTCATTTTGCTATAGATTAAAGTTTTCTTTTGGAAACATATGGTATTGCTAGGTAACCAGTAGGCTGCTGTGAGAGACGACATTACACGAGTAGATGAATTTCACAAATGGTTTGTGCTTGCAGGCTGTCGCCACGGGTAACAAAGGCTGGTGGGGGGCCCAAGCTGCCCCTCCCCCAGGAGATGGACTGGCCCAGTCTAGTTGATACTGCTACCAGGGCCATGCTACAGGTGCGGGATGAGGTACCGGAAGCAGCTCGGAATGGGGAGAGTCTCGGCCACTGGGTGGATGACATGCGGCTTGGTCTGGCCTCTACTCCTAGCACGTGAGTGCATTGTCAAGTAGATTACAGAAGGCAATTTGAACTCATTCTCTAAAACTTAATGCTTTAGTTTAATACAACAATCCCTTAATAGTTAGGGTTATGTTTTCAATAACTTTGCAGTTAATTGTTAACAAGTTTGACGTGCGCCACCCTAAGAAGCAACTAAAGCCTCATGTCTGACGCCGCAACAACCCTTGGTGCACGACGCCTTAGAATGAGTGCCACAAAAATCCTGGTTACTTGATGGCTGAGGTACAAGGTGGTTGTCATGGTCAATATTATGGTTTTGGTTTGTGATGCCAGTATAACGAGAAACATATGAATGACTTAGTGCTTAGCTGGTGCTTGGCCAGTATACAGAACAGGGCGTGTGGCCTGTCTGAGTGTCACAAAATTGGGTACTACTGTCACGGCCCGGTGGATATGCTGGCCCTTAAAAAGTGGTTTACCATGTTGGAGGATGCTCCTTGTGGTGACTGCTGCTCCAGTTGTTGTGAAGGCGGATGACTGCTTGGAGTCCTACCAGGATGTTGTGCGCTGCTGATTCTGCCGGTGTCTGGAGTAGACTGGTGGTTGAAGATGTGCTAGCCCCCAAACAAAGGATTGGCCATACCCAGAGGTGGTTCTTTTCCTCTGCGGATACTCTCAACCAAGGGGTGCGGTGAACCAGTAGTTTTGATGAGGAGGGCGGGGGGGGGGGGGGGAGTGGTTGCAGCAGCACTGAGAGGTTACACCTCTCGAGTGAGCGGGCGGTGTGAACTCTGCCCCCCGGTGATGTATTGTCAAGGGCAGGAGAAGGAATTGGATCTCAATTCAGACTACTTCTGGAGGTATAAGCTGCCCTTCTAAACTTCCTCTGTGCACTACCCTTCTGGGTGTTCAGCATAGGGGAAGGTACAAATTACTGCCTTGCAAAAGTGAAGCTGGCGACGCAATTCCGTTCTGTGTTCTGCCAAGGCCCTAGCCGCACAGGCAAGAGTTGTACCCTGTACTCCTTTCATCCGGCCCCGTAGAGAGCGGTGGACAAAGTGGTGGGTTTCCTCAGGCTGTACACTTACGACACTTTGGTGTGGTATCCACAGGGGTCAGTACGTCAAGACCAACTCTTACTCCTTTCAGGCCCTGTAGCAGCCCCGTAGAGAGCGGTGGCGGAGTATATGTTAGTTTGGCTGTCTAGCCACCTGGTGGAGGTCTTTCTAATGGTTAGGGCTCTACCGTACTATACCCTGGGGCACAGCACGGGTGACCGTCTAATGTGTGTGTGTTTAGCTTTGGTTTGCGAGGTCTTCCGGCTTAACTCTAATCAGCTGGTTTTTGCATGATGTTAACACAATGATACTAAGAAATCAGTACTGATGCATGCCGCTTTACTGTTCTACTACTAAATGACTATGACTCATCTGCCTCACGTATTTCTACGTAACCAGAGGGATAGTCAAACTCGGCAACAGATTACACGAGTGTTCTTAGGTTGCCACAACCCTGGAGGGCGATTCACCTCAAGTTGTGTTCCACCGGAGCGCTTACGGTGCTGGAAGTGACATTTGCTTGAGACTGAAGGCCTAAACCCTATTGCAACCCTCACCCAATAGTGTTAGGAAGGCGGCCCATACGGCTCAATGCTCTAGGTCTGCAGGCCAGTGGTGGGGGACTGATTAGAACACCGAGCTCATGCCAGCAATCACTATTGGAAGTACACGTATATTGGTATCTATCTCAAATTCACGACTATAGGAAAATATCTCTAAGTGTCAAACCAACATCTATGCCTTTTGGAAAAAGGGATGGCACGTAAAGGGAGAAATAAAAGGCTTCCTATATCGTTGCCTAGCGAGAGTGCATATTAGCCCCGCCTTCTCTTAGCAGGCAAACAGAACGGGACAAAGCTCAGCTCACCTGTCTTCTGGAGAGACTTTCATCTCCAGTCTTTACATATATCTATTTCCGTGCGCACGTTCACATAGCCCGAGAGTACCACCCAGTGGTGCGTGCTCTACTTAATGGTATTGAGGTAAGGTACAGAGCAACCAACCCCTGGTTCTGGACCCAACAGTCTGTGGAGTGGAATCGACGGTACTGTGTTGGTCCGCACCGTACCAATACCAGCCACACTCCAACTAGTCGCCTGTTCCGAGCTGTGCCAAGCATCATGCGTCAATCGCACCCTCCTGATGCGATCTAGACCCTCTGCACGAGAAAATAATTTTTATTCTTGAGAATGATGTGAACTGTCACCACGCAAGAAGTTTGAGGTACATTTCTGTCATGCTCTCTATTCTTTGTGCGCTTCTTGGGGTGGCGCGGTGCATCCTTATCTGTGGCGGCTGGGTGCATGACATCTGGCAGCAGTTATGTCGCTCTGTTTCTTTCTTACTTGGGCTCTTGGCATGTGGGCTGGTTTGCAGCATGCGAACAGCTGGCTGGTTGATGAGTTCTTTGCTCCCATGGGAAGGAAAGGAAAGGAACTGGGTCACTCAAGCATTTTGTATCGCTTTCGGTGAAACACATTCCTTCGTTTATTAAAGTAATCACTTACAAGCTTAGCTGAAGGCTGTGGTTATCTTAATCACATATAAATTTACAGTTTGTTCCTGTAAAGAGACAGTTTACATACAAAAGAAGTGACACTGGAGTGTAAACAAGTCCCATTTGTGAGGGGTGTGTGGTATTGAGTAGCTATTACCTGTCGTGGTGCTGAGGGTGCGTTAAAAGAGTGGCTTAGCATTTAGCCTTCTACGTGTCGCACGACAGGTAAAGTTACATGTCACATTTCTAAAGAAGCGGGACCAACTCTAGGCCCTTCATTACCTAGGACAATCTCAAATAACCTAAATACTGTATTTTAGTGTGCATAGGCTGTGTGCGTGTATAGGCCGCTACAAAAATTTTCGATGAAAAATTAGGGATAATTAATATTTCAAGTATAGGCCACACTGAATTTTTGTCAGTAACAGAAAACTACGCGACGTCAAATTAATTAATTTGACAATTAGTTTGATGTCAGGTGTGTCCTTGCCCCATCATCACACACACATACACAGCTATTGCAGGTGCTCTCATCCTGCCAGAGAAAGCCAGCATGAGACACAAGAGAGATGGTGATGAGGACATTCTAAAAATAGCCAAGTGAGCACGCTCACCAATAGCAATGGTGAGTGTGAAGATGGGAAGAGACATCTAGGAGAGGAAGGAGGGAGCGGAAGGTAGTGATAAAGAAACCAGTTATGGAAGAGGGGGTACGATAGTGGAAGAGAGGGACACCAAGCTAGAGGGGGAAGAAAATGAAAGTGAACAAGCTACGAAGAGTATTGGGGAGAGGGAAGGGAGGGACACAAGCAAGAGGTAGAAGGAAAAAAAAGTGACCAGCTCGGCCTCCACAGAGTGGTCCATTAGCATTGGCCCTTTAATCATTTAAACATGAGTGTTAAGCTATAAATTTGTTCTTATTTTTGTTTACTTCCTTAGAAACTAAGTTAAAATATTAAGGGTCCTATGTACTGTAACGTTTTCTGTGAAATTGTTATTTGCGTGTAAACACACATCTTGGTAAATAAAAGTTATGGAAGTATGAAGTTTTGCCAGAAAGGATAAAAAACTTAATGTGTGACAGACTGCTGCAGTTGTCTCGTCATAAGGCCAAATTGATTTTGGTTGGCGTTCGGCTAGAAACACCTGAGCGGTAATTATTCCTAATCCTGGCATGGGCTAGGAGCTCTGGCAGTGTATAGCACTGGACGGGTTGGTTGTCGGCATGGGACAAAGTCAGGCTCTGCGAGCACTACTTTCCGCCTTGGCAGGATCACTCTGTCGAGTAGACCTGGGCGACGTATACTGTGCAGTTGCGGGTGCAGTTGCGGCTGTGTTGATCGAGACTTGACAGGTGACACACTAAGGACTGCCCCTGCTATGGGTGTGCTGGTCGGCCTGGTGGTGCAGGTTTGGGTAGCGACTTAGGTACACTGATTTTCCCGGAGTCTGGCAGGTGATGAGACCTAGTGCTTTTTCCTGGCCGCTGAGGTAGGCCTGTACAACTGGATGGTAACCCTTGGCGATCCTGGTTAGTGGTTCAAACGCAGCAGGTTCTTAGGCTTGCGGAACTGGTACTGAGAGTTTGCGGAGTTCTACTGTCTGCTCTCATGGACTGAGATAAGCAAACGTAGCTGGGAGGCGGTAAAGCTCCTGTGGATAATTAGAGGCAGCCTTTACTCATTTTGCCCTATTATGAGCACAGCCACTATGGTTGCATAGAGGTGGAACAGTTGACATGGATGTGTGTAATAAGTGTGTATATAGTAGTGGCCAGCCCATGCCGTACCTCGCTCTCCAACTCTGGTACCAGAGGTGCGGGGTTGAGTGATGCAGCACTGGGGACCGTCCCAATATGTGTTGTTGTCCCACTAGAGTTTGGTCTTCTGGAGAAGTACCCCTCTCAGCACCACTAGTGCACGATGAGAAGGGCAACCTCCAAGTTGACATGCCGACCCTAGGTGGAGCGTGTACCTAATGTCATGGCTCTACCGTTCACTACACTAGGTGCAGAAAATGGGTGGCCTTCCAACTTTGGTGTGGTGAGTGTTCCAGAGGAACTGATCCTCCCAGACCTAAGGAAGTACATACTCCTTTCGGCACCGCTAGTGCACGATGAGAAAAGCAGACTGGCAGTCCAATCCCTAAGGGAGCGGTATCTTAATGTCATGGCTCTACCATCCACATGAGTGCAGTGAATGGGTGGCCTTCCAGTCTTATACTTTGGTTCTGGTGTTACGTGTCTGTATGGAGAGCGTAAAGTCCCGGTCATCTGCTGTCCCTCGTACAAGCCTGATGTTTACAAGGAGAGGTATTACAACTTCGGGAGCGATATTGGTAAGTTGGTAAACAGTGTTTATTTCTTTTTACGGAAATAAACAGTGATGGTGAAGTACTACCTCCTATCCACGTGAGTTTACAGAAGTTGAAAAACCCCTACATGAACACCTGTAAAGGCTACCTACTTCTAGACTAACAGGATAATCAGTAAAGTGGTTATCAAAACAATTCTTACTTTAAGCTACACTATGGATGTTGTGAAGACTTACCATCCAGGGTGCTTCAATGTGCCAAGGCGCGTATCACCTTGCTACTGACCCTGCCTAAGTGCAGTCCAGTCCAGAGCCCATCAGGCCTTGACCAGCTACAGTGTACTCTCAATGAACCAAAAACGCATGTACCGATAAACCTTATCCATAGTTAATTTTCAGTATTCCCGCCAAAATTTCTATATAAATAATGTAGGGTTGCCACAGGTTTGGAAAACCTGGAAAACGTCAGGGAATTTGAAAACTGTCACGGAAATTAGGGAAATGTCAGAGAATTTCAAACACATTAGCTAAATGTCAGGGTATTCTGTGATATGCATTATATATTTCACAGCTCTGTCATCAATCGTGCATCTCTGCCAGAATCATATAAAATTGTTTTAATGATTGTGGACTAAATGCTTAGGCATTTTTCTTTGCGATCTATGTAGTGAGCAGTTTTGTAAGCTCTGAGAAGTATTTTGTTGTAAAAGTGTTTTATAATACAAAGGAGCCAATGCTTATGGGAAAAAAATGTTAGAAAAAGGTCAGGGAATAAAAATTTTTTTTTTGTCTGGAAATCAGGGAAATGTCAGGGAATTTTCCAATGTAAAAAAGGTGGCAACCCTGTAATGATAACATTTCCTGCTTTTATCATTTATTGAATTGATGCATGATGCATCTCCACATCATTGATGCGCACACTATATTCGAATTCGCCCCATCTTGGATGCAATGTTCAACCCTTTGAGCAGGTCAACAGTATTGGAGAGGTTGGACACGTGCCTACAGGATACACCGACACAAGTGTTGGGAAATTATTACAGATACGTGCCAGCTTGTACTGTTCACCCAGATTCTCTAAGCGAACATCATGTCCCCCCCCCCCCCCTCACGTGAGATTTTACTGCCTGATGGAGATCTTGAAGCTGACAGCTTATGCCACAGATGGTACCGAGAACTGCCAGGAGAGTGCACCACCGGTGCTAAGGGATGATAGCACAGCATCAGCACTCTTCAATTCTTGACACTTGCAACCGATGCTATCACCCCTCTACCTCTTACCTCCTGAGGCCCAAGATAATATTAGTATAGAAGGGTTGGCGTGTCCAGGAAAATATAGTATCTGCTCGTCCACTGCTTACAATTGGGCCGGAAGAAGCCACTGGCAGCTCGTAATCAACTGGTACGTCCACTGATTCCACCGCTCTTCTTGGGCCTGAATCTCTATCAGTTGATGACAACCCCTCCAGAAGCCACTTCGGCAGCAACCGCAGACCCTCTGCTTCTGGAAGACTGGACCTTTAATGGCTCCCGAAGATATCTGCTCCTTCCTTACTATCCCTGGTATCGACTCCAGAAATTGGTAACAGTTGTAACAGTCCCTTCGGGACCCTGCCTCACCGGACGGTGACTGCAATAGTTAACACTGCCCTTCTGGTAAGTAACCACCACCTTTGTTCCTTCAGAACACCAGACGATAGTTAGGTCTTGTTGTTAAATACTTTACCTAGCAGCAATTATCTCCTTAAATTCCCCCTTAACTTTTTATCCAGGCCGCCTTCACCTGGCCTTTTTACGCTAGTCAGAACTTCCATGTCAAGTTGAATTAGTGTAAGAGATAGTACAAGGCCACCATGTTATTATAACTCAATTAATACAACATGTGAATTCCAACAATTCTCTGCATACTAATTTCTTGAGAGTCACTGTGTTGTTCCTACATAAACCAGCTGAGCACTGCACTAGGTAAAAGTGTGAACAAGAGCCAGTCTATTCGCAGGGCCGTGACAGTGCTGCTCTACTTTGTGCCCCTTCGATAGGCCACCAGATCTGTCCAGAACTAACTGTGCACCAGTTAAATCCTAAGATGCCCCATGTACATTGTGATTCTGGCATCACGAGTTAAAACTGTCAAGGTGACTACAACATCTAAATCTTCCCTCAAAAGCTACATAACCAGAGTTTGCATATGACTTAACCTGAGAGATCTTAAGTCAATAAATACTTGGCATGTCCAGCTTCCAGAAATAATTTCTCCCCCTACTGGGCACATGTCAGAATGTATCATCAATCAAAATATATTTCGGTCCCGTCACCTAAGATTTCTTCAATAATGGTTTTTAAGCTGGTTGTTTATGGAAACGTCTAATTGGATGTGAAATACATTAAACGTGCCACTGTTTATCACCACTGCGGCGCAGCACTATCCAGTTCGTCTGATGCACTTACATGCTACCTCCCCTTACACACCTGACGAGAGGAAGCGGTTACGTAGCCACCAGTGCGGGTCCTTGCTCTCTCTCTCTCTCTCTCTCTCTCTCTCTCTCTCTCTCTCTCTCTCTCTCTCTCTCTCTCTCTCTCCTCTCTCTCTCTCTCTCCTCTCTCTCTCTCTCTCTCTCTCTCTCTCTCTCTCTCTCTCTCTCTTCTTTCTTTCTTTCTTTCTTTCTTTCTTTCTTTCTTTCTTTTTCTTTTTTTTTTTTTTTTTTGTGCAGTTTTCTTTACAAGTCTCCACGAGATGAAGCTGTTGATTGGCAAAAGGAGCTGTGTCCTCTCTCTCGGCCGCACTTTTGCTTCCACAACTTTACCTGCCGGCTAACTTACAAATTTAATTGAGATTATCCATCACTGGAAATAGTTGTACCTATTGTCACTCGTATTTCAAAGAAAAAGGTTTCTCCTGAAAATGTTACGCAATACATTTTAACAGGAATTATAAATATATTTTTGTGAGGATGCTTTTTTTTGTTATTAAAGGTCTTTTTTCCCCATAAAGTTGGTGTTTAATCGTATCTATCGTAAAATGAACATATATGTAAAACTAAATAGTAATTTTAATTAATGAACAGCATCCTCGTGAATAAATTTGTATGTCCAGAAGCATATTCTTAACTTCCACTTGTAGCTAAAAATTGTTCAAACATCAAACGGCTTGTATTACCAAGCATAAAGTTCATTTTCAGTAATTTTTTGCACAGAGATTGAAGGATTTATATTAATTTATTTCAATAGACATGCTTCTTTCTAATAATCTGATATCCTATAAGGGCCTATTCAACACCTTTTATTGTCTAATAATGAATAATCACCACGTCTGAACACAACATAACTCACGTCAGGAGTAAGTGTGCACGAAAATCAGAAGGCGTGGTTTTGAATAATTAATTATTGAAGACTTTAAAGTAATAAATTGTAATCATGTTATAAAATTCATGTCTAAATCGAAAACACACTTTTTAAAGTGAAATATTAATCACTTTTAAATACACCTCTGCCATGTGAGCACGGCACCTCCAGCGTTTGTGTAGATTGATGTAGATAGTGAAGCTTGAATTGCATAAGCTTCAGCTGTCCTCTGTGGTACTCGGAAGAGCTCATGTCCTCTCCTTGCCTCGCTGATGGGGTAGGGAGTCAGCAATTAGGATGACGTCCTGCGCCCTCCGTCTGGCTGCTGACTGGTTTGGAAGAAGAGTAGATTGTTTCCCTCCTCACACCGCTGAATCTACGCCTTCTCCTTCTCACATGCCTTGAACACACTGCCCAATTGATAACCATTCTGCACATGCTCAGCTAATCGAGTGCGCATGAGATATTCAAAGTTTGGCTTGCATTCTGTGTCACATTATTTTCATTTTCAGAGGGTTTGAAGGTTTTGGGTTGGCTTGCATTCTGTGTCTAATTACATTCAGTATTTTGTATTGTTATATTTTTATTGAAATGAGTTGAGGTGAAATGTTTTTCAATGTATTACTTACAGTAATACTAACACAGTAATACTTTTTTTAAGTTCCCATTTTTATTGTGTTTATGTGTTAAATTTTATTTACAGATAATCTATAACTCTCAATATACTCAACATGAAATTGAATAAAGTCAGAAGTTGTATTTTATTGATGTACTTGTCAAAACCCTTATGTTCTGAAATCCAGCATGTATGGAAATTTGTTGACAGTCCCCTGTAAAATGGTAGATAGGGAGTTCACTGTACAACAGTCAAGTGTCAACTAATGTTCCCCATGTGTCTGTCATCAGCTAAGCCTCATTTGTCCCTAACTGTGCTATTATTTACCATGCTTCCATCTCGGCACCTCCAAGGGCTGAGAGATGAATATTACAGTTACCTGGAAAGAGCCCTAGCTGTTAAAGTACCTTGTGAACAGAGCAATTGCTTCCATGCTCCGAGGGGGAAGATGCTTGGCATCCATACCGACCCAACTTGTATGTCATCTCAGTAATCTTTTATGCATAAAATTACTCAGAAAACATTACCCTAACATATAAATTTACATTTCATTAATAAAAATGCATAATTATTTCGTTGGAGATATGTGAACATGACTTTATGTTCGCAGTTAGCAAAACATGCTGTTTGGATTTTATTTTCATGTTAGGGGGGGGGGGGGATGTCAAATGGGTTGATATTGGGCTGTATCAGAGCGTACCAACAACTCAGTTGTACGTACAAATTTTGGAGGACAGTGAGTGTCTGTAAAATCATGGCTTTACTAGTTGCTATCCTGTGAACGTACTGTAAATACGAGAGTAGGATGACTGTTATCAGTTTGTTCCAAATCTGGGTCAAATAATTAGACTTACACCTTTCGTGTAAATTGTTCCTTATATTTTTTCAACTCTTTCACACAAAGCTTTTAACTTCAATATAGGGTTTGCATATACATTTAGGTTTTCCATATAATGTACACATGTACACAAAATTTTAAACAAAACCATTTATGGTCAGAATGCAGTAGCAATGTACATTTAAAGGAGTGAACCATGATTATCAAAATACCATACAATTTGCCATGTCCCAGGGTGCTCTAAAAAAATATTATAAAATATATGTGTTTTACAAACGAACACCTCATAAATGATTATATAAAACTCTCTATAAAATAGTGACATACATCGTTCAATAATTTTTTATACCGAAATGAGATGCCAGTAACAGACCCTAATTATATATGAAAGTTCGCAACGTCATTTGTTGCGTAAAACATATAATTGAAATATGATTTGACTAGATGATGAGGTATCAAACATATGGCACTAACATCTCTTGGTAACCAAAACAATATTTAACAAGTCCCCCTTCCGCACAGGGGCGAGAACTTAATTTCCAGTTCTGAATATTTTCGACCTTAGTAAACCCTTTAAAAACACGTTATATGCAGATACATTAAAATATTTATATTAGTAAGGTTGTAATTTTTACAATATAGCTCACAAATGAAAGTTGCTTTTTAAACTCTGACACCAGCAATTACCAAAACACTTAGCTGGTAAAATCAACAGCCTTTATGCAAACAATTAATTTTGTATTTAAGGCACATCTCCATACTTCAATAAGTGAAAGGTTTCAGGAAATTTTATATGCAAAAATAAATTACGTCAATCACTATGTCAACAAACGCCAGCTTTACCAATAGCTACCAAATGTATTTCTTGGTCTTTAAAAGTGGTTGAAGTGCAAACACTTAGCACCATTTTAAATTCCCCAATCAAAAACAGATTGAAAAGTACTAACATCTGTCGAAATAGAACACCTTAATATCTTATGCAGCTTATCTATACTTGATTATAAAACAGCCTTGTAACAAACAGAGGAAGTGCATGATAACACCACATTCACAACCTGGGAAAGCAACATACTCAACACTGGCTCTTCCAACACACCGTTAAAATATTCCCAACAACTAAACAATTTAAAACTGAGCATTACAATTAACTACATGCCAGCATAAGCAGTGAAGAGCAACCAGGTGAGCCCAATATAGCCTTCACTACAGTAAAATGATTAAAAATTTTCCAACCACATAAAAACCCTATCCTTGAAGTGATGCCAAAATTACTGAACGTTGGGAACACAAATGAGCAAGTGATGGTGACATAATTCTTGTGATATAACATCTAAGTAAGCAAAGGCAATTGAAAGGGGCAATGACCCAAACTAATTTTAATCCAAATTGCAATTTTGACAGCGGCCTGAAACATGTAATTTTGACAAAACCACAGGTCGATGCACCAAAAACTTAGCCGCTTACCTCAAAATCCAGTTGAAAATTCAATATTCAACAAACACCATGACTTTCCGTTGATGAAACGTCGAAGGTTGCCAAACTGCACCGATATCTGGAGTTCAAGCAGAACTGCGTCTTGTAGAAAATTCAAATTTGCAGAAGGCTATCAATGTTCCCTAAGCACAGGTGCATCACGCAGTACATAAGGCAGAGGGCCTTATTAACGGAAGCAAGTAGTAACCAAAATGGTTGACCAGCATACAAAGGCGAGAAAACACTGTGCATGGCTTTATAGAGATGCACATAACCTAGTGACATAACAAGGGCGGGGAAGCGAGAAGAAGGCATAGACAGGAAGAAGGGAGGGGGAACTGAAAAGACCCAGAGCAGTCTCTTGCAAGTAGGAGCACCGGTGATAAATTCTTAACGAACGACAGTGGTGCCGGCAGCTCAAGTTAAACAGTGTATGATGTCAGAGTTGGCAAAATGAGTGAAAAACCAAACTTATAATCATAAAAGAGAGTGAAAAGCTGTTGGTTAAGATTCTATTCATAGTGTAAAGTTAACATATTGATTCTCTGCTGTCAATGTTGATGTCCCACCTAATGGGTGTTTCTGCCTTTGGATGGCATCGGAATCTTTCCTCCCAGATGGCTGGGAAGCAGGTCGTCCACTTGATGGGGTTGTTTCTGGGAGTGGAATGAGTTGCCTTTGGCAATTCTATTATGCCTCACTGGGCATGGGGAGAAGAGCTAGTTGGAGTTGGCCGGATTTGAACTCTGGAAGGTATGTAGCTTGCCCGGAGCTCTAGGCGTTGGAACACCTTGTCTGCAGCTGAGGACTGGCTATAAGTGACTGGTTTCTTAAGTGACGTAGGAGGCAGTGGCGAGATGGCACGAGGGATGTGCCAAAGTAGCTTGTAGTGTAGATTTCAGCTTCCGCTGGTCAAGCTGGTCGATATAGGTCTTTGTCGAGCTGCTTCCATTCTCTTCCACGAATACACCCGGTTGGCACTTTGTCCATTCTTTACTAGTCCTCCAATCAGGGCTAGACCCTTTTGGCAGTTTTATCCCACCAAGCCCTGTGGCAAGGCAAAAGGGAGTAGATAGCATAAAGAGGATGACAATGGGTGTGCTGTAGGGGTGGGCATGGTCTGAAAGGAAGGTGTAGGCAGGTGGGTGTGGTTGGTAGGCCTTACTACTGGCCTCCAGCAAGTGCCTTGGCAGATGGGAATTCGCCGGCAGACCCAAGCACTTAACAGAAGGGTGCAACAGTTGAGTAAGCCACCGCTCCATAGGGAAGGCTCTCTCTAGGCGAGGAAGGAATAGGAAGCGGCATCATGTGCCTGCTCATGCAAGAGTGTTTGAGGTTCTCTTGGATGAAGCAGGAGACAATAGGTGGCAGGTTCAGAAAGATAATAGCTGTGAGTGGTAAACCAGACAAATTGGTTTATGTCTGTTTATTGTCAAACAGTACACACACCTAACCATCCTGTACTCTGACTAGAGCCTGAAGGTCCAATCCTAGGTTGCCAATCAGTGACGCCTGGTCTCAGAATAAGTGGAGGCGCAGGGGGCAAGGGTATTCGGACTCGTGAATGCTGTGATAGCAAGACTAACTGGGTAACCGTGAAGTATGGGAGGCTTCGGTGAGCTTTCGGGCAGCATAACATAATGCAAGTGGTGCTGGCTAGCTGGTAGACAGTAGTGGAGTCGGGACATGGGTGGGCAAAGTGACAGTCTGCAACTGCGCTGCGAGAATCATCTAGTGGTAGATGGTCAGTCCATGACTGGACAGAATGATGGTCTGCAACAGAGCTGCGCGAGTCAGCCTTAAACTATGGTCTGCTGCCTTTGTATATACCCACAGCACAGGGCCAGTGCAGGGAACGTGGGTGACATAGAGGTCATGGAGAGAGAGGGCAGCATAGAAGTTGCGGAGATGGCAGAAGGCAGCCAAAGCTGGGCTGCGTTTCTCCTCCACGGCCGAAGGGCTTAAGGGGTAGATGCATATGCTGAGATGCGAAGTGGGTTGTAGACCAGCAGGAGGCATCAGCCGGCCCGTATCAAACCCTGGGCCTCAAGGGCATTCTGTGGTATGTACAGCTTAATGTCTCTTCCTGAGAGGGGGCTGCAACTGTGGCAAGGTTAGAATGGATAACAACGATGCCCATGGTGCTTCAAGGCCCCCCCTCACCATCCTTTAGCTGGAGCCACAGGTGCGGAGGACGGGTGTCCTCTCTGAAGTTGAAGGCAACTGGACTCTCTCATAGTTATTTGGATCTGTAATGTTCTCTCTCTCTCTCTCTCTCTCACACACACACACAGTGTGTGTGTGTGTGTGTGTGTGTTCTCTCTCTCTCTCTCTCTCTCTCTCTCTCTCTCTCTCTCTCTCTCTCTCTCTCTCTCTCTCTCTCTCTCTCTCTCTCTCTCTCTCTCTCTCTCTCTCTCTCTCTCTCTCTCTCTCTCTCTCTCTCTCCTCTCTCTCTCTTTTCTCTCCTCTCTCTCTCTCTCTCTCTCTCTCTCTCTTTTTTTTTTTTTTTTTTTTTTTTTTTTGTGCAGTTTTCTTTACAAGTCTCCACGAGATGAAGCTGTTGATTGGCAAAAGGAGCTGTGTCCTCTCTCTCGGCCGCACTTTTGCTTCCACAACTTTACCTGCCGGCTAACTTACAAATTTAATTGAGATTATCCATCACTGGAAATAGTTGTACCTATTGTCACTCGTATTTCAAAGAAAAAGGTTTCTCCTGAAAATGTTACGCAATACATTTTAACAGGAATTATAAATATATTTTTGTGAGGATGCTTTTTTTTGTTATTAAAGGTCTTTTTTCCCCATAAAGTTGGTGTTTAATCGTATCTATCGTAAAATGAACATATATGTAAAACTAAATAGTAATTTTAATTAATGAACAGCATCCTCGTGAATAAATTTGTATGTCCAGAAGCATATTCTTAACTTCCACTTGTAGCTAAAAATTGTTCAAACATCAAACGGCTTGTATTACCAAGCATAAAGTTCATTTTCAGTAATTTTTTGCACAGAGATTGAAGGATTTATATTAATTTATTTCAATAGACATGCTTCTTTCTAATAATCTGATATCCTATAAGGGCCTATTCAACACCTTTTATTGTCTAATAATGAATAATCACCACGTCTGAACACAACATAACTCACGTCAGGAGTAAGTGTGCACGAAAATCAGAAGGCGTGGTTTTGAATAATTAATTATTGAAGACTTTAAAGTAATAAATTGTAATCATGTTATAAAATTCATGTCTAAATCGAAAACACACTTTTTAAAGTGAAATATTAATCACTTTTAAATACACCTCTGCCATGTGAGCACGGCACCTCCAGCGTTTGTGTAGATTGATGTAGATAGTGAAGCTTGAATTGCATAAGCTTCAGCTGTCCTCTGTGGTACTCGGAAGAGCTCATGTCCTCTCCTTGCCTCGCTGATGGGGTAGGGAGTCAGCAATTAGGATGACGTCCTGCGCCCTCCGTCTGGCTGCTGACTGGTTTGGAAGAAGAGTAGATTGTTTCCCTCCTCACACCGCTGAATCTACGCCTTCTCCTTCTCACATGCCTTGAACACACTGCCCAATTGATAACCATTCTGCACATGCTCAGCTAATCGAGTGCGCATGAGATATTCAAAGTTTGGCTTGCATTCTGTGTCACATTATTTTCATTTTCAGAGGGTTTGAAGGTTTTGGGTTGGCTTGCATTCTGTGTCTAATTACATTCAGTATTTTGTATTGTTATATTTTTATTGAAATGAGTTGAGGTGAAATGTTTTTCAATGTATTACTTACAGTAATACTAACACAGTAATACTTTTTTTAAGTTCCCATTTTTATTGTGTTTATGTGTTAAATTTTATTTACAGATAATCTATAACTCTCAATATACTCAACATGAAATTGAATAAAGTCAGAAGTTGTATTTTATTGATGTACTTGTCAAAACCCTTATGTTCTGAAATCCAGCATGTATGGAAATTTGTTGACAGTCCCCTGTAAAATGGTAGATAGGGAGTTCACTGTACAACAGTCAAGTGTCAACTAATGTTCCCCATGTGTCTGTCATCAGCTAAGCCTCATTTGTCCCTAACTGTGCTATTATTTACCATGCTTCCATCTCGGCACCTCCAAGGGCTGAGAGATGAATATTACAGTTACCTGGAAAGAGCCCTAGCTGTTAAAGTACCTTGTGAACAGAGCAATTGCTTCCATGCTCCGAGGGGGAAGATGCTTGGCATCCATACCGACCCAACTTGTATGTCATCTCAGTAATCTTTTATGCATAAAATTACTCAGAAAACATTACCCTAACATATAAATTTACATTTCATTAATAAAAATGCATAATTATTTCGTTGGAGATATGTGAACATGACTTTATGTTCGCAGTTAGCAAAACATGCTGTTTGGATTTTATTTTCATGTTAGGGGGGGGGGGGATGTCAAATGGGTTGATATTGGGCTGTATCAGAGCGTACCAACAACTCAGTTGTACGTACAAATTTTGGAGGACAGTGAGTGTCTGTAAAATCATGGCTTTACTAGTTGCTATCCTGTGAACGTACTGTAAATACGAGAGTAGGATGACTGTTATCAGTTTGTTCCAAATCTGGGTCAAATAATTAGACTTACACCTTTCGTGTAAATTGTTCCTTATATTTTTTCAACTCTTTCACACAAAGCTTTTAACTTCAATATAGGGTTTGCATATACATTTAGGTTTTCCATATAATGTACACATGTACACAAAATTTTAAACAAAACCATTTATGGTCAGAATGCAGTAGCAATGTACATTTAAAGGAGTGAACCATGATTATCAAAATACCATACAATTTGCCATGTCCCAGGGTGCTCTAAAAAAATATTATAAAATATATGTGTTTTACAAACGAACACCTCATAAATGATTATATAAAACTCTCTATAAAATAGTGACATACATCGTTCAATAATTTTTTATACCGAAATGAGATGCCAGTAACAGACCCTAATTATATATGAAAGTTCGCAACGTCATTTGTTGCGTAAAACATATAATTGAAATATGATTTGACTAGATGATGAGGTATCAAACATATGGCACTAACATCTCTTGGTAACCAAAACAATATTTAACAAGTCCCCCTTCCGCACAGGGGCGAGAACTTAATTTCCAGTTCTGAATATTTTCGACCTTAGTAAACCCTTTAAAAACACGTTATATGCAGATACATTAAAATATTTATATTAGTAAGGTTGTAATTTTTACAATATAGCTCACAAATGAAAGTTGCTTTTTAAACTCTGACACCAGCAATTACCAAAACACTTAGCTGGTAAAATCAACAGCCTTTATGCAAACAATTAATTTTGTATTTAAGGCACATCTCCATACTTCAATAAGTGAAAGGTTTCAGGAAATTTTATATGCAAAAATAAATTACGTCAATCACTATGTCAACAAACGCCAGCTTTACCAATAGCTACCAAATGTATTTCTTGGTCTTTAAAAGTGGTTGAAGTGCAAACACTTAGCACCATTTTAAATTCCCCAATCAAAAACAGATTGAAAAGTACTAACATCTGTCGAAATAGAACACCTTAATATCTTATGCAGCTTATCTATACTTGATTATAAAACAGCCTTGTAACAAACAGAGGAAGTGCATGATAACACCACATTCACAACCTGGGAAAGCAACATACTCAACACTGGCTCTTCCAACACACCGTTAAAATATTCCCAACAACTAAACAATTTAAAACTGAGCATTACAATTAACTACATGCCAGCATAAGCAGTGAAGAGCAACCAGGTGAGCCCAATATAGCCTTCACTACAGTAAAATGATTAAAAATTTTCCAACCACATAAAAACCCTATCCTTGAAGTGATGCCAAAATTACTGAACGTTGGGAACACAAATGAGCAAGTGATGGTGACATAATTCTTGTGATATAACATCTAAGTAAGCAAAGGCAATTGAAAGGGGCAATGACCCAAACTAATTTTAATCCAAATTGCAATTTTGACAGCGGCCTGAAACATGTAATTTTGACAAAACCACAGGTCGATGCACCAAAAACTTAGCCGCTTACCTCAAAATCCAGTTGAAAATTCAATATTCAACAAACACCATGACTTTCCGTTGATGAAACGTCGAAGGTTGCCAAACTGCACCGATATCTGGAGTTCAAGCAGAACTGCGTCTTGTAGAAAATTCAAATTTGCAGAAGGCTATCAATGTTCCCTAAGCACAGGTGCATCACGCAGTACATAAGGCAGAGGGCCTTATTAACGGAAGCAAGTAGTAACCAAAATGGTTGACCAGCATACAAAGGCGAGAAAACACTGTGCATGGCTTTATAGAGATGCACATAACCTAGTGACATAACAAGGGTGGGGAAGCGAGAAGAAGGCATAGACAGGAAGAAGGGAGGGGGAACTGAAAAGACCCAGAGCAGTCTCTTGCAAGTAGGAGCACCGGTGATAAATTCTTAACGAACGACAGTGGTGCCGGCAGCTCAAGTTAAACAGTGTATGATGTCAGAGTTGGCAAAATGAGTGAAAAACCAAACTTATAATCATAAAAGAGAGTGAAAAGCTGTTGGTTAAGATTCTATTCATAGTGTAAAGTTAACATATTGATTCTCTGCTGTCAATGTTGATGTCCCACCTAATGGGTGTTTCTGCCTTTGGATGGCATCGGAATCTTTCCTCCCAGATGGCTGGGAAGCAGGTCGTCCACTTGATGGGGTTGTTTCTGGGAGTGGAATGAGTTGCCTTTGGCAATTCTATTATGCCTCACTGGGCATGGGGAGAAGAGCTAGTTGGAGTTGGCCGGATTTGAACTCTGGAAGGTATGTAGCTTGCCCGGAGCTCTAGGCGTTGGAACACCTTGTCTGCAGCTGAGGACTGGCTATAAGTGACTGGTTTCTTAAGTGACGTAGGAGGCAGTGGCGAGATGGCACGAGGGATGTGCCAAAGTAGCTTGTAGTGTAGATTTCAGCTTCCGCTGGTCAAGCTGGTCGATATAGGTCTTTGTCGAGCTGCTTCCATTCTCTTCCACGAATACACCCGGTTGGCACTTTGTCCATTCTTTACTAGTCCTCCAATCAGGGCTAGACCCTTTTGGCAGTTTTATCCCACCAAGCCCTGTGGCAAGGCAAAAGGGAGTAGATAGCATAAAGAGGATGACAATGGGTGTGCTGTAGGGGTGGGCATGGTCTGAAAGGAAGGTGTAGGCAGGTGGGTGTGGTTGGTAGGCCTTACTACTGGCCTCCAGCAAGTGCCTTGGCAGATGGGAATTCGCCGGCAGACCCAAGCACTTAACAGAAGGGTGCAACAGTTGAGTAAGCCACCGCTCCATAGGGAAGGCTCTCTCTAGGCGAGGAAGGAATAGGAAGCGGCATCATGTGCCTGCTCATGCAAGAGTGTTTGAGGTTCTCTTGGATGAAGCAGGAGACAATAGGTGGCAGGTTCAGAAAGATAATAGCTGTGAGTGGTAAACCAGACAAATTGGTTTATGTCTGTTTATTGTCAAACAGTACACACACCTAACCATCCTGTACTCTGACTAGAGCCTGAAGGTCCAATCCTAGGTTGCCAATCAGTGACGCCTGGTCTCAGAATAAGTGGAGGCGCAGGGGGCAAGGGTATTCGGACTCGTGAATGCTGTGATAGCAAGACTAACTGGGTAACCGTGAAGTATGGGAGGCTTCGGTGAGCTTTCGGGCAGCATAACATAATGCAAGTGGTGCTGGCTAGCTGGTAGACAGTAGTGGAGTCGGGACATGGGTGGGCAAAGTGACAGTCTGCAACTGCGCTGCGAGAATCATCTAGTGGTAGATGGTCAGTCCATGACTGGACAGAATGATGGTCTGCAACAGAGCTGCGCGAGTCAGCCTTAAACTATGGTCTGCTGCCTTTGTATATACCCACAGCACAGGGCCAGTGCAGGGAACGTGGGTGACATAGAGGTCATGGAGAGAGAGGGCAGCATAGAAGTTGCGGAGATGGCAGAAGGCAGCCAAAGCTGGGCTGCGTTTCTCCTCCACGGCCGAAGGGCTTAAGGGGTAGATGCATATGCTGAGATGCAAAGTGGGTTGTAGACCAGCAGGAGGCATCAGCCGGCCCGTATCAAACCCTGGGCCTCAAGGGCATTCTGTGGTATGTACAGCTTAATGTCTCTTCCTGAGAGGGGGCTGCAACTGTGGCAAGGTTAGAATGGATAACAACGATGCCCATGGTGCTTCAAGGCCCCCCCTCACCATCCTTTAGCTGGAGCCACAGGTGCGGAGGACGGGTGTCCTCTCTGAAGTTGAAGGCAACTGGACTCTCTCATAGTTATTTGGATCTGTAATGTTCTCTCTCTCTCTCTCTCACACACACACACACACAGTGTGTGTGTGTGTGTGTCTCTCTCTCTCTCTCTCTCTCTCTCTCTCTCTCTCTCTCTCTCTCTCTCTCTCTCTCTCTCTCTCTCTCTCTCTCTCCCCCCTCTCTCTCTCTCTCTCTCTCTCTCTCTCTCTCTCTCTCTCTCTCTCTCTCTCTCTCTCTCTCTCTCTCTCTCTCTCTCTCTCTCTCTCTCTCTCTCTCTCTCTCTCTTTCTTTTTTTTTTTTTTTTGTGCAGTTTTCTTTACAAGTCTCCACGAGATGAAGCTGTTGATTGGCAAAAGGAGCTGTGTCCTCTCTCTCCGGCCGCACTTTTGCTTCCACAACTTTACCTGCCGGCTAACTTACAAATTTAATTGAGATTATCCATCACTGGAAATAGTTGTACCTATTGTCACTCGTATTTCAAAGAAAAAGGTTTCTCCTGAAAATGTTACGCAATACATTTTAACAGGAATTATAAATATATTTTTGTGAGGATGCTTTTTTTTGTTATTAAAGGTCTTTTTTCCCCATAAAGTTGGTGTTTAATCGTATCTATCGTAAAATGAACATATATGTAAAACTAAATAGTAATTTTAATTAATGAACAGCATCCTCGTGAATAAATTTGTATGTCCAGAAGCATATTCTTAACTTCCACTTGTAGCTAAAAATTGTTCAAACATCAAACGGCTTGTATTACCAAGCATAAAGTTCATTTTCAGTAATTTTTTGCACAGAGATTGAAGGATTTATATTAATTTATTTCAATAGACATGCTTCTTTCTAATAATCTGATATCCTATAAGGGCCTATTCAACACCTTTTATTGTCTAATAATGAATAATCACCACGTCTGAACACAACATAACTCACGTCAGGAGTAAGTGTGCACGAAAATCAGAAGGCGTGGTTTTGAATAATTAATTATTGAAGACTTTAAAGTAATAAATTGTAATCATGTTATAAAATTCATGTCTACATCGAAAACACACTTTTTAAAGTGAAATATTAATCACTTTTAAATACACCTCTGCCATGTGAGCACGGCACCTCCAGCGTTTGTGTAGATTGATGTAGATAGTGAAGCTTGAATTGCATAAGCTTCAGCTGTCCTCTGTGGTACTCGGAAGAGCTCATGTCCTCTCCTTGCCTCGCTGATGGGGTAGGGAGTCAGCAATTAGGATGACGTCCTGCGCCCTCCGTCTGGCTGCTGACTGGTTTGGAAGAAGAGTAGATTGTTTCCCTCCTCACACCGCTGAATCTACGCCTTCTCCTTCTCACATGCCTTGAACACACTGCCCAATTGATAACCATTCTGCACATGCTCAGCTAATCGAGTGCGCATGAGATATTCAAAGTTTGGCTTGCATTCTGTGTCACATTATTTTCATTTTCAGAGGGTTTGAAGGTTTTGGGTTGGCTTGCATTCTGTGTCTAATTACATTCAGTATTTTGTATTGTTATATTTTTATTGAAATGAGTTGAGGTGAAATGTTTTTCAATGTATTACTTACAGTAATACTAACACAGTAATACTTTTTTTAAGTTCCCATTTTTATTGTGTTTATGTGTTAAATTTTATTTACAGATAATCTATAACTCTCAATATACTCAACATGAAATTGAATAAAGTCAGAAGTTGTATTTTATTGATGTACTTGTCAAAACCCTTATGTTCTGAAATCCAGCATGTATGGAAATTTGTTGACAGTCCCCTGTAAAATGGTAGATAGGGAGTTCACTGTACAACAGTCAAGTGTCAACTAATGTTCCCCATGTGTCTGTCATCAGCTAAGCCTCATTTGTCCCTAACTGTGCTATTATTTACCATGCTTCCATCTCGGCACCTCCAAGGGCTGAGAGATGAATATTACAGTTACCTGGAAAGAGCCCTAGCTGTTAAAGTACCTTGTGAACAGAGCAATTGCTTCCATGCTCCGAGGGGGAAGATGCTTGGCATCCATACCGACCCAACTTGTATGTCATCTCAGTAATCTTTTATGCATAAAATTACTCAGAAAACATTACCCTAACATATAAATTTACATTTCATTAATAAAAATGCATAATTATTTCGTTGGAGATATGTGAACATGACTTTATGTTCGCAGTTAGCAAAACATGCTGTTTGGATTTTATTTTCATGTTAGGGGGGGGGGGGGGGATGTCAAATGGGTTGATATTGGGCTGTATCAGAGCGTACCAACAACTCAGTTGTACGTACAAATTTTGGAGGACAGTGAGTGTCTGTAAAATCATGGCTTTACTAGTTGCTATCCTGTGAACGTACTGTAAATACGAGAGTAGGATGACTGTTATCAGTTTGTTCCAAATCTGGGTCAAATAATTAGACTTACACCTTTCGTGTAAATTGTTCCTTATATTTTTTCAACTCTTTCACACAAAGCTTTTAACTTCAATATAGGGTTTGCATATACATTTAGGTTTTCCATATAATGTACACATGTACACAAAATTTTAAACAAAACCATTTATGGTCAGAATGCAGTAGCAATGTACATTTAAAGGAGTGAACCATGATTATCAAAATACCATACAATTTGCCATGTCCCAGGGTGCTCTAAAAAAATATTATAAAATATATGTGTTTTACAAACGAACACCTCATAAATGATTATATAAAACTCTCTATAAAATAGTGACATACATCGTTCAATAATTTTTTATACCGAAATGAGATGCCAGTAACAGACCCTAATTATATATGAAAGTTCGCAACGTCATTTGTTGCGTAAAACATATAATTGAAATATGATTTGACTAGATGATGAGGTATCAAACATATGGCACTAACATCTCTTGGTAACCAAAACAATATTTAACAAGTCCCCCTTCCGCACAGGGGCGAGAACTTAATTTCCAGTTCTGAATATTTTCGACCTTAGTAAACCCTTTAAAAACACGTTATATGCAGATACATTAAAATATTTATATTAGTAAGGTTGTAATTTTTACAATATAGCTCACAAATGAAAGTTGCTTTTTAAACTCTGACACCAGCAATTACCAAAACACTTAGCTGGTAAAATCAACAGCCTTTATGCAAACAATTAATTTTGTATTTAAGGCACATCTCCATACTTCAATAAGTGAAAGGTTTCAGGAAATTTTATATGCAAAAATAAATTACGTCAATCACTATGTCAACAAACGCCAGCTTTACCAATAGCTACCAAATGTATTTCTTGGTCTTTAAAAGTGGTTGAAGTGCAAACACTTAGCACCATTTTAAATTCCCCAATCAAAAACAGATTGAAAAGTACTAACATCTGTCGAAATAGAACACCTTAATATCTTATGCAGCTTATCTATACTTGATTATAAAACAGCCTTGTAACAAACAGAGGAAGTGCATGATAACACCACATTCACAACCTGGGAAAGCAACATACTCAACACTGGCTCTTCCAACACACCGTTAAAATATTCCCAACAACTAAACAATTTAAAACTGAGCATTACAATTAACTACATGCCAGCATAAGCAGTGAAGAGCAACCAGGTGAGCCCAATATAGCCTTCACTACAGTAAAATGATTAAAAATTTTCCAACCACATAAAAACCCTATCCTTGAAGTGATGCCAAAATTACTGAACGTTGGGAACACAAATGAGCAAGTGATGGTGACATAATTCTTGTGATATAACATCTAAGTAAGCAAAGGCAATTGAAAGGGGCAATGACCCAAACTAATTTTAATCCAAATTGCAATTTTGACAGCGGCCTGAAACATGTAATTTTGACAAAACCACAGGTCGATGCACCAAAAACTTAGCCGCTTACCTCAAAATCCAGTTGAAAATTCAATATTCAACAAACACCATGACTTTCCGTTGATGAAACGTCGAAGGTTGCCAAACTGCACCGATATCTGGAGTTCAAGCAGAACTGCGTCTTGTAGAAAATTCAAATTTGCAGAAGGCTATCAATGTTCCCTAAGCACAGGTGCATCACGCAGTACATAAGGCAGAGGGCCTTATTAACGGAAGCAAGTAGTAACCAAAATGGTTGACCAGCATACAAAGGCGAGAAAACACTGTGCATGGCTTTATAGAGATGCACATAACCTAGTGACATAACAAGGGTGGGGAAGCGAGAAGAAGGCATAGACAGGAAGAAGGGAGGGGGAACTGAAAAGACCCAGAGCAGTCTCTTGCAAGTAGGAGCACCGGTGATAAATTCTTAACGAACGACAGTGGTGCCGGCAGCTCAAGTTAAACAGTGTATGATGTCAGAGTTGGCAAAATGAGTGAAAAACCAAACTTATAATCATAAAAGAGAGTGAAAAGCTGTTGGTTAAGATTCTATTCATAGTGTAAAGTTAACATATTGATTCTCTGCTGTCAATGTTGATGTCCCACCTAATGGGTGTTTCTGCCTTTGGATGGCATCGGAATCTTTCCTCCCAGATGGCTGGGAAGCAGGTCGTCCACTTGATGGGGTTGTTTCTGGGAGTGGAATGAGTTGCCTTTGGCAATTCTATTATGCCTCACTGGGCATGGGGAGAAGAGCTAGTTGGAGTTGGCCGGATTTGAACTCTGGAAGGTATGTAGCTTGCCCGGAGCTCTAGGCGTTGGAACACCTTGTCTGCAGCTGAGGACTGGCTATAAGTGACTGGTTTCTTAAGTGACGTAGGAGGCAGTGGCGAGATGGCACGAGGGATGTGCCAAAGTAGCTTGTAGTGTAGATTTCAGCTTCCGCTGGTCAAGCTGGTCGATATAGGTCTTTGTCGAGCTGCTTCCATTCTCTTCCACGAATACACCCGGTTGGCACTTTGTCCATTCTTTACTAGTCCTCCAATCAGGGCTAGACCCTTTTGGCAGTTTTATCCCACCAAGCCCTGTGGCAAGGCAAAAGGGAGTAGATAGCATAAAGAGGATGACAATGGGTGTGCTGTAGGGGTGGGCATGGTCTGAAAGGAAGGTGTAGGCAGGTGGGTGTGGTTGGTAGGCCTTACTACTGGCCTCCAGCAAGTGCCTTGGCAGATGGGAATTCGCCGGCAGACCCAAGCACTTAACAGAAGGGTGCAACAGTTGAGTAAGCCACCGCTCCATAGGGAAGGCTCTCTCTAGTCGAGGAAGGAATAGGAAGCGGCATCATGTGCCTGCTCATGCAAGAGTGTTTGAGGTTCTCTTGGATGAAGCAGGAGACAATAGGTGGCAGGTTCAGAAAGATAATAGCTGTGAGTGGTAAACCAGACAAATTGGTTTATGTCTGTTTATTGTCAAACAGTACACACACCTAACCATCCTGTACTCTGACTAGAGCCTGAAGGTCCAATCCTAGGTTGCCAATCAGTGACGCCTGGTCTCAGAATAAGTGGAGGCGCAGGGGGCAAGGGTATTCGGACTCGTGAATGCTGTGATAGCAAGACTAACTGGGTAACCGTGAAGTATGGGAGGCTTCGGTGAGCTTTCGGGCAGCATAACATAATGCAAGTGGTGCTGGCTAGCTGGTAGACAGTAGTGGAGTCGGGACATGGGTGGGCAAAGTGACAGTCTGCAACTGCGCTGCGAGAATCATCTAGTGGTAGATGGTCAGTCCATGACTGGACAGAATGATGGTCTGCAACAGAGCTGCGCGAGTCAGCCTTAAACTATGGTCTGCTGCCTTTGTATATACCCACAGCACAGGGCCAGTGCAGGGAACGTGGGTGACATAGAGGTCATGGAGAGAGAGGGCAGCATAGAAGTTGCGGAGATGGCAGAAGGCAGCCAAAGCTGGGCTGCGTTTCTCCTCCACGGCCGAAGGGCTTAAGGGGTAGATGCATATGCTGAGATGCGAAGTGGGTTGTAGACCAGCAGGAGGCATCAGCCGGCCCGTATCAAACCCTGGGCCTCAAGGGCATTCTGTGGTATGTACAGCTTAATGTCTCTTCCTGAGAGGGGGCTGCAACTGTGGCAAGGTTAGAATGGATAACAACGATGCCCATGGTGCTTCAAGGCCCCCCCTCACCATCCTTTAGCTGGAGCCACAGGTGCGGAGGACGGGTGTCCTCTCTGAAGTTGAAGGCAACTGGACTCTCTCATAGTTATTTGGATCTGTAATGTTCTCTCTCTCTCTCTCTCTCACACACACACAAAACAGTGTGTGTGTGTGTGTGTCTCTCTCTCTCTCTCTCTCTCTCTCTCTCTCTCTCTCTCTCTCTCTCTCTCTCTCTCTCTCTCTCTCTCTCTCCTCTCTCTCTCTCTCTCTCTCTCTCTCTCTCTCTCTCTCTTTCTTTTTTTTTTTTTTTGTTGCAGTTTTCTTTACAAGTCTCCACGAGATGAAGCTGTTGATTGGCAAAAGGAGCTGTGTCCTCTCTCTCGGCCGCACTTTTGCTTCCACAACTTTACCTGCCGGCTAACTTACAAATTTAATTGAGATTATCCATCACTGGAAATAGTTGTACCTATTGTCACTCGTATTTCAAAGAAAAAGGTTTCTCCTGAAAATGTTACGCAATACATTTTAACAGGAATTATAAATATATTTTTGTGAGGATGCTTTTTTTTGTTATTAAAGGTCTTTTTTCCCCATAAAGTTGGTGTTTAATCGTATCTATCGTAAAATGAACATATATGTAAAACTAAATAGTAATTTTAATTAATGAACAGCATCCTCGTGAATAAATTTGTATGTCCAGAAGCATATTCTTAACTTCCACTTGTAGCTAAAAATTGTTCAAACATCAAACGGCTTGTATTACCAAGCATAAAGTTCATTTTCAGTAATTTTTTGCACAGAGATTGAAGGATTTATATTAATTTATTTCAATAGACATGCTTCTTTCTAATAATCTGATATCCTATAAGGGCCTATTCAACACCTTTTATTGTCTAATAATGAATAATCACCACGTCTGAACACAACATAACTCACGTCAGGAGTAAGTGTGCACGAAAATCAGAAGGCGTGGTTTTGAATAATTAATTATTGAAGACTTTAAAGTAATAAATTGTAATCATGTTATAAAATTCATGTCTACATCGAAAACACACTTTTTAAAGTGAAATATTAATCACTTTTAAATACACCTCTGCCATGTGAGCACGGCACCTCCAGCGTTTGTGTAGATTGATGTAGATAGTGAAGCTTGAATTGCATAAGCTTCAGCTGTCCTCTGTGGTACTCGGAAGAGCTCATGTCCTCTCCTTGCCTCGCTGATGGGGTAGGGAGTCAGCAATTAGGATGACGTCCTGCGCCCTCCGTCTGGCTGCTGACTGGTTTGGAAGAAGAGTAGATTGTTTCCCTCCTCACACCGCTGAATCTACGCCTTCTCCTTCTCACATGCCTTGAACACACTGCCCAATTGATAACCATTCTGCACATGCTCAGCTAATCGAGTGCGCATGAGATATTCAAAGTTTGGCTTGCATTCTGTGTCACATTATTTTCATTTTCAGAGGGTTTGAAGGTTTTGGGTTGGCTTGCATTCTGTGTCTAATTACATTCAGTATTTTGTATTGTTATATTTTTATTGAAATGAGTTGAGGTGAAATGTTTTTCAATGTATTACTTACAGTAATACTAACACAGTAATACTTTTTTTAAGTTCCCATTTTTATTGTGTTTATGTGTTAAATTTTATTTACAGATAATCTATAACTCTCAATATACTCAACATGAAATTGAATAAAGTCAGAAGTTGTATTTTATTGATGTACTTGTCAAAACCCTTATGTTCTGAAATCCAGCATGTATGGAAATTTGTTGACAGTCCCCTGTAAAATGGTAGATAGGGAGTTCACTGTACAACAGTCAAGTGTCAACTAATGTTCCCCATGTGTCTGTCATCAGCTAAGCCTCATTTGTCCCTAACTGTGCTATTATTTACCATGCTTCCATCTCGGCACCTCCAAGGGCTGAGAGATGAATATTACAGTTACCTGGAAAGAGCCCTAGCTGTTAAAGTACCTTGTGAACAGAGCAATTGCTTCCATGCTCCGAGGGGGAAGATGCTTGGCATCCATACCGACCCAACTTGTATGTCATCTCAGTAATCTTTTATGCATAAAATTACTCAGAAAACATTACCCTAACATATAAATTTACATTTCATTAATAAAAATGCATAATTATTTCGTTGGAGATATGTGAACATGACTTTATGTTCGCAGTTAGCAAAACATGCTGTTTGGATTTTATTTTCATGTTAGGGGGGGGGGGGGATGTCAAATGGGTTGATATTGGGCTGTATCAGAGCGTACCAACAACTCAGTTGTACGTACAAATTTTGGAGGACAGTGAGTGTCTGTAAAATCATGGCTTTACTAGTTGCTATCCTGTGAACGTACTGTAAATACGAGAGTAGGATGACTGTTATCAGTTTGTTCCAAATCTGGGTCAAATAATTAGACTTACACCTTTCGTGTAAATTGTTCCTTATATTTTTTCAACTCTTTCACACAAAGCTTTTAACTTCAATATAGGGTTTGCATATACATTTAGGTTTTCCATATAATGTACACATGTACACAAAATTTTAAACAAAACCATTTATGGTCAGAATGCAGTAGCAATGTACATTTAAAGGAGTGAACCATGATTATCAAAATACCATACAATTTGCCATGTCCCAGGGTGCTCTAAAAAAATATTATAAAATATATGTGTTTTACAAACGAACACCTCATAAATGATTATATAAAACTCTCTATAAAATAGTGACATACATCGTTCAATAATTTTTTATACCGAAATGAGATACCAGTAACAGACCCTAATTATATATGAAAGTTCGCAACGTCATTTGTTGCGTAAAACATATAATTGAAATATGATTTGACTAGATGATGAGGTATCAAACATATGGCACTAACATCTCTTGGTAACCAAAACAATATTTAACAAGTCCCCCTTCCGCACAGGGGCGAGAACTTAATTTCCAGTTCTGAATATTTTCGACCTTAGTAAACCCTTTAAAAACACGTTATATGCAGATACATTAAAATATTTATATTAGTAAGGTTGTAATTTTTACAATATAGCTCACAAATGAAAGTTGCTTTTTAAACTCTGACACCAGCAATTACCAAAACACTTAGCTGGTAAAATCAACAGCCTTTATGCAAACAATTAATTTTGTATTTAAGGCACATCTCCATACTTCAATAAGTGAAAGGTTTCAGGAAATTTTATATGCAAAAATAAATTACGTCAATCACTATGTCAACAAACGCCAGCTTTACCAATAGCTACCAAATGTTTTTCTTGGTCTTTAAAAGTGGTTGAAGTGCAAACACTTAGCACCATTTTAAATTCCCCAATCAAAAACAGATTGAAAAGTACTAACATCTGTCGAAATAGAACACCTTAATATCTTATGCAGCTTATCTATACTTGATTATAAAACAGCCTTGTAACAAACAGAGGAAGTGCATGATAACACCACATTCACAACCTGGGAAAGCAACATACTCAACACTGGCTCTTCCAACACACCGTTAAAATATTCCCAACAACTAAACAATTTAAAACTGAGCATTACAATTAACTACATGCCAGCATAAGCAGTGAAGAGCAACCAGGTGAGCCCAATATAGCCTTCACTACAGTAAAATGATTAAAAATTTTCCAACCACATAAAAACCCTATCCTTGAAGTGATGCCAAAATTACTGAACGTTGGGAACACAAATGAGCAAGTGATGGTGACATAATTCTTGTGATATAACATCTAAGTAAGCAAAGGCAATTGAAAGGGGCAATGACCCAAACTAATTTTAATCCAAATTGCAATTTTGACAGCGGCCTGAAACATGTAATTTTGACAAAACCACAGGTCGATGCACCAAAAACTTAGCCGCTTACCTCAAAATCCAGTTGAAAATTCAATATTCAACAAACACCATGACTTTCCGTTGATGAAACGTCGAAGGTTGCCAAACTGCACCGATATCTGGAGTTCAAGCAGAACTGCGTCTTGTAGAAAATTCAAATTTGCAGAAGGCTATCAATGTTCCCTAAGCACAGGTGCATCACGCAGTACATAAGGCAGAGGGCCTTATTAACGGAAGCAAGTAGTAACCAAAATGGTTGACCAGCATACAAAGGCGAGAAAACACTGTGCATGGCTTTATAGAGATGCACATAACCTAGTGACATAACAAGGGTGGGGAAGCGAGAAGAAGGCATAGACAGGAAGAAGGGAGGGGGAACTGAAAAGACCCAGAGCAGTCTCTTGCAAGTAGGAGCACCGGTGATAAATTCTTAACGAACGACAGTGGTGCCGGCAGCTCAAGTTAAACAGTGTATGATGTCAGAGTTGGCAAAATGAGTGAAAAACCAAACTTATAATCATAAAAGAGAGTGAAAAGCTGTTGGTTAAGATTCTATTCATAGTGTAAAGTTAACATATTGATTCTCTGCTGTCAATGTTGATGTCCCACCTAATGGGTGTTTCTGCCTTTGGATGGCATCGGAATCTTTCCTCCCAGATGGCTGGGAAGCAGGTCGTCCACTTGATGGGGTTGTTTCTGGGAGTGGAATGAGTTGCCTTTGGCAATTCTATTATGCCTCACTGGGCATGGGGAGAAGAGCTAGTTGGAGTTGGCCGGATTTGAACTCTGGAAGGTATGTAGCTTGCCCGGAGCTCTAGGCGTTGGAACACCTTGTCTGCAGCTGAGGACTGGCTATAAGTGACTGGTTTCTTAAGTGACGTAGGAGGCAGTGGCGAGATGGCACGAGGGATGTGCCAAAGTAGCTTGTAGTGTAGATTTCAGCTTCCGCTGGTCAAGCTGGTCGATATAGGTCTTTGTCGAGCTGCTTCCATTCTCTTCCACGAATACACCCGGTTGGCACTTTGTCCATTCTTTACTAGTCCTCCAATCAGGGCTAGACCCTTTTGGCAGTTTTATCCCACCAAGCCCTGTGGCAAGGCAAAAGGGAGTAGATAGCATAAAGAGGATGACAATGGGTGTGCTGTAGGGGTGGGCATGGTCTGAAAGGAAGGTGTAGGCAGGTGGGTGTGGTTGGTAGGCCTTACTACTGGCCTCCAGCAAGTGCCTTGGCAGATGGGAATTCGCCGGCAGACCCAAGCACTTAACAGAAGGGTGCAACAGTTGAGTAAGCCACCGCTCCATAGGGAAGGCTCTCTCTAGTCGAGGAAGGAATAGGAAGCGGCATCATGTGCCTGCTCATGCAAGAGTGTTTGAGGTTCTCTTGGATGAAGCAGGAGACAATAGGTGGCAGGTTCAGAAAGATAATAGCTGTGAGTGGTAAACCAGACAAATTGGTTTATGTCTGTTTATTGTCAAACAGTACACACACCTAACCATCCTGTACTCTGACTAGAGCCTGAAGGTCCAATCCTAGGTTGCCAATCAGTGACGCCTGGTCTCAGAATAAGTGGAGGCGCAGGGGGCAAGGGTATTCGGACTCGTGAATGCTGTGATAGCAAGACTAACTGGGTAACCGTGAAGTATGGGAGGCTTCGGTGAGCTTTCGGGCAGCATAACATAATGCAAGTGGTGCTGGCTAGCTGGTAGACAGTAGTGGAGTCGGGACATGGGTGGGCAAAGTGACAGTCTGCAACTGCGCTGCGAGAATCATCTAGTGGTAGATGGTCAGTCCATGACTGGACAGAATGATGGTCTGCAACAGAGCTGCGCGAGTCAGCCTTAAACTATGGTCTGCTGCCTTTGTATATACCCACAGCACAGGGCCAGTGCAGGGAACGTGGGTGACATAGAGGTCATGGAGAGAGAGGGCAGCATAGAAGTTGCGGAGATGGCAGACGGCAGCCAAAGCTGGGCTGCGTTTCTCCTCCACGGCCGAAGGGCTTAAGGGGTAGATGCATATGCTGAGATGCGAAGTGGGTTGTAGACCAGCAGGAGGCATCAGCCGGCCCGTATCAAACCCTGGGCCTCAAGGGCATTCTGTGGTATGTACAGCTTAATGTCTCTTCCTGAGAGGGGGCTGCAACTGTGGCAAGGTTAGAATGGATAACAACGATGCCCATGGTGCTTCAAGGCCCCCCTCACCATCCTTTAGCTGGAGCCACAGGTGCGGAGGACGGGTGTCCTCTCTGAAGTTGAAGGCAACTGGACTCTCTCATAGTTATTTGGATCTGTAATGTTCTCTCTCTCTCTCTCTCTCACACACACACACACAGTGTGTGTGTGTGTCTCTCTCTCTCTCTCTCTCTCTCTCTCTCTCTCTCTCTCTCTCTCTCTCTCTCTCTCTCTCTCTCTCTCTCTCTCTCTCTCTCTCTCTCTCTCTCCTCTCTCCTCTCCCCCCTCTCTCTCTCTCTCTCTCTCTCTCTCTCTCTCTCTCTCTCTCTCTCTCTCTCTCTCTCTCTCTCTCTCTCTCTCTTCTTTTTTTTTTTTTTTTTTTGTGCAGTTTTCTTTACAAGTCTCCACGAGATGAAGCTGTTGATTGGCAAAAGGAGCTGTGTCCTCTCTCTCGGCCGCACTTTTGCTTCCACAACTGTACCTGCCGGCTAACTTACAAATTTAATTGAGATTATCCATCACTGGAAATAGTTGTACCTATTGTCACTCGTATTTCAAAGAAAAAGGTTTCTCCTGAAAATGTTACGCAATACATTTTAACAGGAATTATAAATATATTTTTGTGAGGATGCTTTTTTTTGTTATTAAAGGTCTTTTTTCCCCATAAAGTTGGTGTTTAATCGTATCTATCGTAAAATGAACATATATGTAAAACTAAATAGTAATTTTAATTAATGAACAGCATCCTCGTGAATAAATTTGTATGTCCAGAAGCATATTCTTAACTTCCACTTGTAGCTAAAAATTGTTCAAACATCAAACGGCTTGTATTACCAAGCATAAAGTTCATTTTCAGTAATTTTTTGCACAGAGATTGAAGGATTTATATTAATTTATTTCAATAGACATGCTTCTTTCTAATAATCTGATATCCTATAAGGGCCTATTCAACACCTTTTATTGTCTAATAATGAATAATCACCACGTCTGAACACAACATAACTCACGTCAGGAGTAAGTGTGCACGAAAATCAGAAGGCGTGGTTTTGAATAATTAATTATTGAAGACTTTAAAGTAATAAATTGTAATCATGTTATAAAATTCATGTCTACATCGAAAACACACTTTTTAAAGTGAAATATTAATCACTTTTAAATACACCTCTGCCATGTGAGCACGGCACCTCCAGCGTTTGTGTAGATTGATGTAGATAGTGAAGCTTGAATTGCATAAGCTTCAGCTGTCCTCTGTGGTACTCGGAAGAGCTCATGTCCTCTCCTTGCCTCGCTGATGGGGTAGGGAGTCAGCAATTAGGATGACGTCCTGCGCCCTCCGTCTGGCTGCTGACTGGTTTGGAAGAAGAGTAGATTGTTTCCCTCCTCACACCGCTGAATCTACGCCTTCTCCTTCTCACATGCCTTGAACACACTGCCCAATTGATAACCATTCTGCACATGCTCAGCTAATCGAGTGCGCATGAGATATTCAAAGTTTGGCTTGCATTCTGTGTCACATTATTTTCATTTTCAGAGGGTTTGAAGGTTTTGGGTTGGCTTGCATTCTGTGTCTAATTACATTCAGTATTTTGTATTGTTATATTTTTATTGAAATGAGTTGAGGTGAAATGTTTTTCAATGTATTACTTACAGTAATACTAACACAGTAATACTTTTTTTAAGTTCCCATTTTTATTGTGTTTATGTGTTAAATTTTATTTACAGATAATCTATAACTCTCAATATACTCAACATGAAATTGAATAAAGTCAGAAGTTGTATTTTATTGATGTACTTGTCAAAACCCTTATGTTCTGAAATCCAGCATGTATGGAAATTTGTTGACAGTCCCCTGTAAAATGGTAGATAGGGAGTTCACTGTACAACAGTCAAGTGTCAACTAATGTTCCCCATGTGTCTGTCATCAGCTAAGCCTCATTTGTCCCTAACTGTGCTATTATTTACCATGCTTCCATCTCGGCACCTCCAAGGGCTGAGAGATGAATATTACAGTTACCTGGAAAGAGCCCTAGCTGTTAAAGTACCTTGTGAACAGAGCAATTGCTTCCATGCTCCGAGGGGGAAGATGCTTGGCATCCATACCGACCCAACTTGTATGTCATCTCAGTAATCTTTTATGCATAAAATTACTCAGAAAACATTACCCTAACATATAAATTTACATTTCATTAATAAAAATGCATAATTATTTCGTTGGAGATATGTGAACATGACTTTATGTTCGCAGTTAGCAAAACATGCTGTTTGGATTTTATTTTCATGTTAGGGGGGGGGGGATGTCAAATGGGTTGATAGTGGGCTGTATCAGAGCGTACCAACAACTCAGTTGTACGTACAAATTTTGGAGGACAGTGAGTGTCTGTAAAATCATGGCTTTACTAGTTGCTATCCTGTGAACGTACTGTAAATACGAGAGTAGGATGACTGTTATCAGTTTGTTCCAAATCTGGGTCAAATAATTAGACTTACACCTTTCGTGTAAATTGTTCCTTATATTTTTTCAACTCTTTCACACAAAGCTTTTAACTTCAATATAGGGTTTGCATATACATTTAGGTTTTCCATATAATGTACACATGTACACAAAATTTTAAACAAAACCATTTATGGTCAGAATGCAGTAGCAATGTACATTTAAAGGAGTGAACCATGATTATCAAAATACCATACAATTTGCCATGTCCCAGGGTGCTCTAAAAAAATATTATAAAATATATGTGTTTTACAAACGAACACCTCATAAATGATTATATAAAACTCTCTATAAAATAGTGACATACATCGTTCAATAATTTTTTATACCGAAATGAGATGCCAGTAACAGACCCTAATTATATATGAAAGTTCGCAACGTCATTTGTTGCGTAAAACATATAATTGAAATATGATTTGACTAGATGATGAGGTATCAAACATATGGCACTAACATCTCTTGGTAACCAAAACAATATTTAACAAGTCCCCCTTCCGCACAGGGGCGAGAACTTAATTTCCAGTTCTGAATATTTTCGACCTTAGTAAACCCTTTAAAAACACGTTATATGCAGATACATTAAAATATTTATATTAGTAAGGTTGTAATTTTTACAATATAGCTCACAAATGAAAGTTGCTTTTTAAACTCTGACACCAGCAATTACCAAAACACTTAGCTGGTAAAATCAACAGCCTTTATGCAAACAATTAATTTTGTATTTAAGGCACATCTCCATACTTCAATAAGTGAAAGGTTTCAGGAAATTTTATATGCAAAAATAAATTACGTCAATCACTATGTCAACAAACGCCAGCTTTACCAATAGCTACCAAATGTATTTCTTGGTCTTTAAAAGTGGTTGAAGTGCAAACACTTAGCACCATTTTAAATTCCCCAATCAAAAACAGATTGAAAAGTACTAACATCTGTCGAAATAGAACACCTTAATATCTTATGCAGCTTATCTATACTTGATTATAAAACAGCCTTGTAACAAACAGAGGAAGTGCATGATAACACCACATTCACAACCTGGGAAAGCAACATACTCAACACTGGCTCTTCCAACACACCGTTAAAATATTCCCAACAACTAAACAATTTAAAACTGAGCATTACAATTAACTACATGCCAGCATAAGCAGTGAAGAGCAACCAGGTGAGCCCAATATAGCCTTCACTACAGTAAAATGATTAAAAATTTTCCAACCACATAAAAACCCTATCCTTGAAGTGATGCCAAAATTACTGAACGTTGGGAACACAAATGAGCAAGTGATGGTGACATAATTCTTGTGATATAACATCTAAGTAAGCAAAGGCAATTGAAAGGGGCAATGACCCAAACTAATTTTAATCCAAATTGCAATTTTGACAGCGGCCTGAAACATGTAATTTTGACAAAACCACAGGTCGATGCACCAAAAACTTAGCCGCTTACCTCAAAATCCAGTTGAAAATTCAATATTCAACAAACACCATGACTTTCCGTTGATGAAACGTCGAAGGTTGCCAAACTGCACCGATATCTGGAGTTCAAGCAGAACTGCGTCTTGTAGAAAATTCAAATTTGCAGAAGGCTATCAATGTTCCCTAAGCACAGGTGCATCACGCAGTACATAAGGCAGAGGGCCTTATTAACGGAAGCAAGTAGTAACCAAAATGGTTGACCAGCATACAAAGGCGAGAAAACACTGTGCATGGCTTTATAGAGATGCACATAACCTAGTGACATAACAAGGGTGGGGAAGCGAGAAGAAGGCATAGACAGGAAGAAGGAGGGGGGAACTGAAAAGACCCAGAGCAGTCTCTTGCAAGTAGGAGCACCGGTGATAAATTCTTAACGAACGACAGTGGTGCCGGCAGCTCAAGTTAAACAGTGTATGATGTCAGAGTTGGCAAAATGAGTGAAAAACCAAACTTATAATCATAAAAGAGAGTGAAAAGCTGTTGGTTAAGATTCTATTCATAGTGTAAAGTTAACATATTGATTCTCTGCTGTCAATGTTGATGTCCCACCTAATGGGTGTTTCTGCCTTTGGATGGCATCGGAATCTTTCCTCCCAGATGGCTGGGAAGCAGGTCGTCCACTTGATGGGGTTGTTTCTGGGAGTGGAATGAGTTGCCTTTGGCAATTCTATTATGCCTCACTGGGCATGGGGAGAAGAGCTAGTTGGAGTTGGCCGGATTTGAACTCTGGAAGGTATGTAGCTTGCCCGGAGCTCTAGGCGTTGGAACACCTTGTCTGCAGCTGAGGACTGGCTATAAGTGACTGGTTTCTTAAGTGACGTAGGAGGCAGTGGCGAGATGGCACGAGGGATGTGCCAAAGTAGCTTGTAGTGTAGATTTCAGCTTCCGCTGGTCAAGCTGGTCGATATAGGTCTTTGTCGAGCTGCTTCCATTCTCTTCCACGAATACACCCGGTTGGCACTTTGTCCATTCTTTACTAGTCCTCCAATCAGGGCTAGACCCTTTTGGCAGTTTTATCCCACCAAGCCCTGTGGCAAGGCAAAAGGGAGTAGATAGCATAAAGAGGATGACAATGGGTGTGCTGTAGGGGTGGGCATGGTCTGAAAGGAAGGTGTAGGCAGGTGGGTGTGGTTGGTAGGCCTTACTACTGGCCTCCAGCAAGTGCCTTGGCAGATGGGAATTCGCCGGCAGACCCAAGCACTTAACAGAAGGGTGCAACAGTTGAGTAAGCCACCGCTCCATAGGGAAGGCTCTCTCTAGGCGAGGAAGGAATAGGAAGCGGCATCATGTGCCTGCTCATGCAAGAGTGTTTGAGGTTCTCTTGGATGAAGCAGGAGACAATAGGTGGCAGGTTCAGAAAGATAATAGCTGTGAGTGGTAAACCAGACAAATTGGTTTATGTCTGTTTATTGTCAAACAGTACACACACCTAACCATCCTGTACTCTGACTAGAGCCTGAAGGTCCAATCCTAGGTTGCCAATCAGTGACGCCTGGTCTCAGAATAAGTGGAGGCGCAGGGGGCAAGGGTATTCGGACTCGTGAATGCTGTGATAGCAAGACTAACTGGGTAACCGTGAAGTATGGGAGGCTTCGGTGAGCTTTCGGGCAGCATAACATAATGCAAGTGGTGCTGGCTAGCTGGTAGACAGTAGTGGAGTCGGGACATGGGTGGGCAAAGTGACAGTCTGCAACTGCGCTGCGAGAATCATCTAGTGGTAGATGGTCAGTCCATGACTGGACAGAATGATGGTCTGCAACAGAGCTGCGCGAGTCAGCCTTAAACTATGGTCTGCTGCCTTTGTATATACCCACAGCACAGGGCCAGTGCAGGGAACGTGGGTGACATAGAGGTCATGGAGAGAGAGGGCAGCATAGAAGTTGCGGAGATGGCAGAAGGCAGCCAAAGCTGGGCTGCGTTTCTCCTCCACGGCCGAAGGGCTTAAGGGGTAGATGCATATGCTGAGATGCGAAGTGGGTTGTAGACCAGCAGGAGGCATCAGCCGGCCCGTATCAAACCCTGGGCCTCAAGGGCATTCTGTGGTATGTACAGCTTAATGTCTCTTCCTGAGAGGGGGCTGCAACTGTGGCAAGGTTAGAATGGATAACAACGATGCCCATGGTGCTTCAAGGCCCCCCTCACCATCCTTTAGCTGGAGCCACAGGTGCGGAGGACGGGTGTCCTCTCTGAAGTTGAAGGCAACTGGACTCTCTCATAGTTATTTGGATCTGTAATGTTTCTCTCTCTCTCTCTCTCTCACACACACACACACAGTGTGTGTGTGTGTGTGTGTGTGTGTGTGTCTCTTCTCTCTCTCTCTCTCTCTCCTCTCTCTCTCTCTCTCTCTCTCCTCTCTCTCTCTCTCTCTCTCTCCCCCCTCCCCTCTCTCTCCCCTCTCTCCCTCTCTCCTCTCTCTCTCTCTCTCTCTCTCTCCTCTCTCTCTCTCTCTCTCTCTCTCTCTCTTCTCTCTCTCTCTCTCTTTCTTTTTTTTTTTTTTTTTGTGCAGTTTTCTTTACAAGTCTCCACGAGATGAAGCTGTTGATTGGCAAAAGGAGCTGTGTCCTCTCTCTCGGCCGCACTTTTGCTTCCACAACTTTACCTGCCGGCTAACTTACAAATTTAATTGAGATTATCCATCACTGGAAATAGTTGTACCTATTGTCACTCGTATTTCAAAGAAAAAGGTTTCTCCTGAAAATGTTACGCAATACATTTTAACAGGAATTATAAATATATTTTTGTGAGGATGCTTTTTTTTGTTATTAAAGGTCTTTTTTCCCCATAAAGTTGGTGTTTAATCGTATCTATCGTAAAATGAACATATATGTAAAACTAAATAGTAATTTTAATTAATGAACAGCATCCTCGTGAATAAATTTGTATGTCCAGAAGCATATTCTTAACTTCCACTTGTAGCTAAAAATTGTTCAAACATCAAACGGCTTGTATTACCAAGCATAAAGTTCATTTTCAGTAATTTTTTGCACAGAGATTGAAGGATTTATATTAATTTATTTCAATAGACATGCTTCTTTCTAATAATCTGATATCCTATAAGGGCCTATTCAACACCTTTTATTGTCTAATAATGAATAATCACCACGTCTGAACACAACATAACTCACGTCAGGAGTAAGTGTGCACGAAAATCAGAAGGCGTGGTTTTGAATAATTAATTATTGAAGACTTTAAAGTAATAAATTGTAATCATGTTATAAAATTCATGTCTACATCGAAAACACACTTTTTAAAGTGAAATATTAATCACTTTTAAATACACCTCTGCCATGTGAGCACGGCACCTCCAGCGTTTGTGTAGATTGATGTAGATAGTGAAGCTTGAATTGCATAAGCTTCAGCTCTCTCTCTCTCTCTCTCTCTCTCTCTCTCTTTCTCTCTCTCTCTCTCTCTCTCTCCTCTCCTCTCTCTCTCTCTCTCCCTCTCCCCTCTCCCTCTCTCCCTCTCTCCCCTCCCTCTCCCCTCTCCCCCTCTCCCTCCCTCTCCCTCCCTCTCTCTCCCTCTCTCTCCCTCTCTCTCCCTCTCCCTCTCTCCTCTCTCTCTCTCTCTCTCTCTCTCTCTCTCTCTCTCTCTCAAAGAGTAAAGAGTTAAAATGGCCAAACATTACCAAAATAACATGAGTTTGTTGGAGGCGAGGATCTGATGAATCCTATTCCTTATCCTCTTCTACGGAACTGTGGTACAAATAAAATATGGCTGGAGTTCTGCATTCATATAATGATCCCAGAAGTTGACACCCTACCTAATGGGTGTTTTGGATGTTGACCAGCGTCAGTGTTTCCCTCTCCTCCCCTTCTTACTCAGACGGCTAGGAAGCAGGTGTTGTCCATTTGACGGGGTTTCTGTTGAGGGTTGAACTAGTAGGTTTAGGAACTTCAATTATGGAGTGTTGAACATGAGGAAGTGGGTTTAGGCCTAGTTGGCACATGTGACTGTGTGTAACTTGGGACCAAGTTCAGGTGTCTGACCACCTTATCTGTGGTTGTGGGCCGACTTGGTGCTACTGGTTTCTTTGGTGGTGTGTGAGGTAATGGAAAAATAGGACATGGAACATGTCAGAGCAGGCTTCTGTTCTCTCCGGTGGAGCTGGTGGATATTCTTCTGTGCCAGGCAGCTTTCCTTCTTTTCCACGTGTATACTTAGCTGACACCCTGTTCACTACTCTCTAGGCCTCCAACCAGGGCTAGCCCCTGTCTGGCCGCTTTATCTCGCACAACCCTTATGACGAGGCATAAGTGCTAGATAGTACAGGAGTGTACCATAGGGGCAGGTGCAGTCTGAGATGAAGTATGGGTTTGTAGGCAGATTGGACAGGTAGGCCTTAATTACTGGTCTCCTGAAAGTATGTTGGCTGGGCGAGATGTCGTCTGCAGACCTAAGCACTAACAGAAGGTGACAATAGGCTAGGGGGAATGTTACCCCTGTAGTGATACTCAGGAAGGTGGGATGTCGCCATAGATCCAAGTATCACATACAAATGGTTCTCACTGAAAGTGAGGTAGGAACAGAGGTTGGAGCTCGTGTTTACTCCTGCAAGAATGTTGGAGGTTCCATAAACAAAACAGGAGATAGCGGGAGCAGGTAGATAAAGTATAGTGAGCTGTGAGTGATAACTTCACCAATATTGGATTATGTCTGTTTATTGCTGGAACAGTAAACACACGTAAACCAGCCTGTGCCCTAACCAGGGTCTGAAGGGCCGATCCTAGGATGCCAACCACAGAGACCCTAGACTTGGATGCAATGGCACAGGGAGTGAGGTTGATCCCAGTCGTACGATACTTGGACTCGAGACTCGTGAGTAGCTACTGGATAGCTGAGAAGTGCAGAAGGCTTCATTGAGCTGGTAGGAAGTGTGACGATCTAGTTTGATGAGTATCAGCTAGTGGTAAGCAAAGGCTTGAAGGAGTCAATGTGCAGTCGGGCATAGTAACGTCCTACAATTGATCCGCGAGAGACAGCCTCGAATTACAGGCTGCTGCCTCTATATATATACCCAGGGCACTGGGCCATCGCAGGGAGTGCAGTGGTAACAGAAAATTCACAGAGGGAGCGGTGGTGGAGATGTCCGAACATGGCGGCTCGTTTCCCCTCTGCGGCCAAATGGGTAGAATGCAGTGCTGTGATGTGAAGCAGGTTGCGGTCCAACGTGATGCATCAGCTGGCAAGGATGATGTGTGGCGTGTACTGCTTAACGTCTCTTCTTAGGAGGGGGCTGTGGCAAGACTAAAGTGGTTAATGACGATGCCTGTAGCACATTAAAGTTAAGTTCAAATCTTCTGGTGAATATGTGGTTGCAAAATATTTTCACAGTGAATTTGCAAAGCTAGTGCAAAAGATACACAGTATATAAATGTTTAAGGTTACTAGTACAAACAATCCTAGCCTTAATGGTATAGCTAAGTTCACTTAGGAGTCAAAAAAAGTTCTCCTAGCAGTGTGTGCATGCAATTAACTTATACTGGTGTAAAAATTACTGTACGTAATTGCATGTAGTGTAAAAGTTATGTAAATAGTTTGGAACCCCCTATTCACATCAAAATAGAAGCTGCTACAGAATATGAAAATTCGGCTGGCTGGTATACTCTCAAAAACAACCAAAGACGTGAGGCTGGAGCAATTGAATCACATGATGATGGAACCATTGGATCATTATGTATTGAGGTTTTAAGTCCATGTAAATTCATCTTGCTTCACAGTATTGGCTCAGGTGAAAATGTGCTGGTACACAATTTCACAATGGCATTCAAGGTTACAAAACGTACAAGGTTTGCATGCCCATAGGCAGCAAGAGAAGTTATTCACTGCTAAACAAGTAGTACACATAGCTTTCAAAAGCTTGACAAAATCAGTTAAGTAAGTTACAGTCATGAATCAAAAATTTAGATGGCAATGGTGAGCAATATTGATAGTCAAAATACTCAAAACATACGCATTGAAAAAGTTAAACGTGTTCTTGTGAGGCGTTTAAGTTAAAATTAACATATTCACGAGGATAGCAACATTTTCATATTAAGAGGTTAATGCAAACAATTTTATATTGAAACAACCAAGTGAATTATTTACGTGAAACACTCATTTTGGTTAGCAAGTGGTGTTAGCTGACAAAATTGCTCAATAAGTAGTTAGGCCTGACTTGAGTGTAATTTCTAGTGAGCGAGCAAGTTGGAGTGAATTATATATACTGAAATAATTCTGAGTTTACGAAAGGACTGATCCACTCTAGTGTGAGGTGCATTACTATACATTCACAGAATAGCACAATAATGATGTTGGTTCTAGGTACAGCTTGACTTCCAGCCATTTCTTTAGTCTAGGGTTTCATTATTAGCTGGTTAATTTTACGTGTGCTTAGAACGGTATCTGTCTCTAGTTTTTGGCCGTAAATGCAACTGGCAGTTAAGTTAGACTGCAAAAACACAGCAGCACAAAAAGCAGATTTCTTTATACAGAACAAGAAGGTACTGAAAAATAATGAGACTACTGTCCTCATTGGTGCAAATAAATTTTAGTGAAGGTCTTAAAAGCTTAGATGGCAGGTAGGCATTGACACCTCATTGACAGCAATATCATTAGAAATGAAACCAGGAACATGTGAAACTGTATCAAGACAATTAAAATACATGAGCGACTTACCTGGGATTTGAATTTAAAAAACTCGTAAAATTCAGCTAGCTGGCAATCAACGGTATCACGGAGGTAGGAGTCGGAGCATCAACTTCGGATGTAATTAGTATAATGTTTTGAATGATAGGGTTCACTAACCTGAAATATTTACACTACCATAATTTTTAAAGTAGTGGCTGAGCCACTTAAACACACAAGTTTACATGGCCTACCATAAAACTACTTGTGTGAAAAATTTGATTGAAATTGGTTGATTGGTCTCTGAGATATGGCATAAAACCTTATTTTCTTAAATGGGGCTATCTTACAAAATTGCTTAAAAAGAGGCTCTGTACACTATGTTTTAATAGATAATGTCTGCATAAAAAGTTTGATTGAAATTGTTAAATAGATATGCCAAACATATCAAAATAATTATATGGCTGCCATTTTAAAATCATCTAACTTTACATGGTCTTCTGTAGGTTTGCAGAATTTTGTGGAAATAAGTCTAATTATTCCAGATATATGACAAAATATTAAATTTACTCACCTAGCACTACTTTGCAAACAATCTGGCAAAGGAGGATCTCTGTATGTGTATTGGTTGATTGGTCCTCGAGATATGTAATAAAACTTCTGTTGATTATGTGATGCATCATAAATGTAGGGCAAAAAGTTTATATATTAGCACATTTGATTGTCATAGATTAAATACACAAAGTTAAATTTAAATCTGTTACATAGTTTTGTAGATATAACACACTAAGCTAAAATGTTTGTATACGTGCCATGCAGAAAATAAGATACCTATATACTTAAAATATATAAATTAATATTGCCTACCACAGTACGACATTTTTGTCAAATTTTAAAGAAAAATCTTGATTGTTTTCCGAGATATGACATAAAAACCATATTTCATATGGAGCTATCTTACAAAATGGTGGAGAAATGAGGCTTTGCATAGACAATTTTGGTGGGTATAACTGATACTGTCAGCATACAAAATTGAGTTGAAATTTGTTTGGCAGTTTAGTAGATAAAACATTTGGAGCTAAATTGTTTACATGGCCGCCATTTTGAAAATATGTGTGTCTGACCCTCTCACAATTTATCAGTTTACATAGCCTGCCATAATGCAAATTGTTTGCCAAATTTGGTAGAAATCTGTTTTTTTTTTTTTCCAGTGATCACATAATTCTAATTTGTCAAGTGAGACTATTTTACAATATGAGTGTACACATTTGATTTTTGTAATATGTACAGACAGCATACAAAGTTTCATTGCAATTAACTACACTTATTCAACTATATAACATACGAAACTAAAAATGGTCGCCATTTTGAAAGTAAGTGTCTGACATACCTAAAACATATCAGTTAACATTACCTATTACAGTACTACTAGTTAAAACAGCAACTTTTCTTCACCATGCAACATTCAGTTATTAAATAAAATGAAAATCCATGGTAGTAAACACAAAACACACGTGTAAAGATCAAAGCCTTATGGTGGGTGAATATTTTCCTCTTTACCATCCTTCTTTGCCGGGCCATACAGGTTTTCAGCTAGTTGGACCATAGCACACAGACCCAGAAAGTGCTCAGAAAGCTGTTTGGTGAGCTGTTCCCAATTGGTGACAAACTCGCCATATTTCAACCATAATTTTCCAGCTTCCCCTTGGAGTTGGGCCTTTGCCTTTAGTACTCATAGGGCTTTAGGTAAGTGTGTTCTCTCGAACTGTGTTAAGCAAGCCTGAAGGAAATTTCTCGGATCCGCCTGCAGTTTTCCTGCGTATTCAGGCGGTGGTAACTGGTCAAGTACCAGTGGATGTATGACGATCGTGACAGATTGTAGCCAGGGTGGTACCTGTTCCGGTAAGATTCTGCATACTGAGCACTTGAAAATTAGACAGTCTAGGTCTCTGGCTCTATCGTCCCATCCGGGACAGAGATGGCGGTAGATGGGTGGGCATTTGTGGCAGGTCATTCTGTAGACCCCTTTCCCTCAGCAGCTAGTGTTATTGCAATGGTGATGTCGGTCTCTGCAGTTCAGGCATCAATATTACAATCCATCTGTCTCTCTTTTCTGGTCCTCCCATCCCAGGCATGTGTAATGAAAGGCAGCATCTCAGTGCGTACACATTATGTAGTATCTGCCGGTTCCTGGGCACTCTTGTATGGTACACATTTGCCAGAAGCTCTCCCTGGTATTCTCGGTTGAAGCCATTCTGCTTACAGTTGAGGGTGCTATGGGGTGAATTTGGTATGGCAGTGTAACAATGGTGGCCCATGGAGCTTTTTCTGTGACTTTCCCAGTCTTGAGTTTGTTGGCACATAGCCTCAATTGTCTCAATGGCCCCAAATTGGGCCCCAAGAAAGAAAAAGATTGACACACCGCCTAATGGGTGTTTCTGATTTTGGATGAATCTGAGCCATCACCCCACACACCCAGACAACTGGGAAGCAGGCATCACTGGATTTTTTTCTGGGTATGGAATGGGTTGCCTTTGGCAATACTATTATGACCCGCTAGGCTTGAAGAGGAGCGTTAGTTGGAGTTGGCCGAGTTTGAACTTGGGATGATGTGTATCTTGCTGGGAGCTCTAGGTGTCAGACCACCTTGTTTGCTGCTAAGGGCCGGTTATAGGTGACTGGTCGGTTTTCAAGACCTCAATGTTAATATCTGCCCAAATCTCTTCTTTCGCTACAACAAGTGACTGGTTTCTTAGGTGCGTAGGAGGTAATGGCGAGACGTAGCACAGGGGACATGCCAAAGTAGCTCGTAGTGTAGATTTCTGCTTCCACTGGTTTAGTTGTTGATGTACCCCACTGCCAAGCTCCTTCCTCTCGTCCACATATATATCCAGTTGGCACACTGGCCATTCTCTACCAGGTCTCCTATCAGGACTAGTCCCTGTTTGGCAGTTGTTTCCTTAAGGGCTGTCCCTAGTTGCTTATTCCTGTTATTTTGGTCCATGTGTTACTGGTGTCTAAAAAGTAGTGTGTGACCAAAGGCAACTGGTGCAAGCTGGCGAGTTTCTACTGTGTGTGATGCAGTGTGCAACCAAAGGTTGAAACAGAACTTATTACCGTGAACTGAAGGCTAAAGGAGGTTCTAGAGGCTGGTGAGGACAGCTGCCCAAGAACACAGCTGTTTGATTAATTTAGTGTGCAGTAATATAAATGTACTATCCAGATCTTTAAGATACATGGTGGTTGAGTGATAGATAATGGTGTATTTGCATGACTGAAAGTATTACATAAAACCAATATGTAACTGTGAAAAACTGAAATGCTGGGTAAATGCTTTTATTATCCTACATCTAAAAATAATTATTTGTGTGGGACTCGGCAGTAAGAAAGTTAAGGATGGCGTGTCTTGCAGTGGGCGACGTGTGACAGAGCTGCACTCTCATCTGGCAAGCCTGGAGTGCCGTGTAGCTCACGAGACACGGTTACGGCAGTCCCTGGAGGATGAGGTGCGACGGTTACGTGACGAGAACCGCCGTTTGCAGGAGGAGAGTCAGACTGCTGCCCAGCAGTTGCGCCGCTTCACAGAGTGGTTCTTCCAGACCATCGACAAGCAATGACTGCTGGGCCAACCTTTGTCCTGCACCCCAATACGCTTGTAGAACTGTACACATGGTGCTGGCATCTACTTCAGCTGCAGCTTTCACCAAGTCAGTTGTAGAATCAGCAGCTTTTTTTTAGAAACATGTTACTATATTTTCAGTTATACTTGGACAGTATTTTAAACAAACAGAAGTAACAAACTTCGAAATTTTCAATTGTGATTCTTGATCCTTCCAAGTTATCAATACCACCAGTTCTTTCATTAGGAAATGAAGCAGAAGAATCTGTATTTTAAAATGATCAATACCAATTTTTGGAACCTTATGTACTCACTTCATATTCTGTGGCTATAATGTTTTCAATATTTTGCAGTAGCTCCGTGTTTTTCCTTGAAAATTGGCCAAAATATTTTTCTCCTTTCATTATTTTCCGATGATTTCAGTTTTGTTTCATCTGTGCTTTGCTAACCCTTCACAAAAGTGATATAAATATTATAAACATAATCATACTTTTTTGTAGTGCCTGTATTTCAATACAATGATCTGCTGCAGTTTCCAACATTTTTTAATTTATAGAAGTCTGATATACAAGTTATGTATATGCAACTAGGAATTGAGACTGCAAAAATGAGTATATTGCATTCCACGACATCTATTCTTAGCTGTATTCAACACTTTTGAGTCAATATTTTTTTTAATAATGGCTTGTATTGTCTAGTGTGCAATTACCGATACCTTAAATTGAATCCATCTAATGAAAGAGGAGTATTTTGTTACTAGGTTACTGCAAAACAGTATATTTTTTTTATATTTATAATAGAAATGAAAACAAATGGAAAAATTTGTGATCTTAGTACATTTTTGAAAGGAAATAGTTTTTTTACAAGTGTGAAACACTGATCTTTATTCTTTCTTCATTGTGTGGGAAGCACTTGTTTATCTTTTTTGCAGGTAACTTACAGACACTTATTATTATATTCCAATTTACATTCGTTTCAGGATATGTAGTGCTCGTGACATTCTTTCAGACATTACGATTACATTTGTGATTACAGTATTTTTGTATTGTTTGTTGATAGTTAATACAATGGAGAAATGGCTATTTTAATGTAAACTGAATTAAGAGTTTCGGATTTTTTAATTACATCACCATTGCAGAAAGATATACCATGCAAAGTATGAGTTGGTTTGAGCACTTATGAACTGGAATTGAAAATTTACAAGTAAAGTTCTTTATGTAGTTTGTCATAGAATTGGTATTGGTTTAATTCAGTTATAAATAGCTTATATTGAAGAAATTGTTGTAGTTAAAAAATCTACAAAATGGTATTTTTTTTAAATTACATAATTTAAACATATGCAGTATTTGTTTTAAATAAAATACACGTATGAAGCACAGTGCATTGAATGCAACATTTTTGTGCATTTTATTTCTATCAGTTCTTCTCCACAGGAGTGACAAATTTGTAAAGATATTGGTAAGACCCTGTGATTGAATGTGTTTCAGAGGACTGTCAGTTCTGCAGAAAATGTAATATTTTGATGAAGTAGTACCTTCAGCATGCCTGAGAATGGTGCTTTACTTTTTGATATATGTTAAGTAAAATACAAAATGCTTTAATAATTTATTGTGGATGCTTAAATATTTGGAAATGAAAGCAACCATAAATTGTAGCCACTGTGGGCATTTATGCGTGTATAATGGCTTCATGTTGTGTTTGTGCATGTATTCATGCTGAATGGAAGTAAATACAGAATATTTGTAGTATTACTGACTGTTGAACATCAAAGAATACTTTGCCAAAGAGTATTTTTATGCATCTGCAATGTAGAAAGGATGTCTCCTTTGTCTAGAACCTAAAAGGTCAAATGAGCATTTGTCAATTTTGTAGTCTTAAAAGAAACCGGCTTTTGTGTTTTCTTGGCCAGACAATAAAGTGACAGTGATTTTCTCTGCTTTATGGAACTGCTGTGAATGGAAAGTATATAGAAAATTTAATGCAGTTAGCAGTTCTTAAAATCGTCTAAAGAATATTTCCAAATTGTTTTTAATAAACTTACATTTTTTTCATCTCCGGTAGTGAGTGGCAATAAAAGTGCTATATTTGCTAAAGTAATACAGAAGTCTAGTAATGATTCTGAAATTGCTAAACTGTGGGAAAAGTTAATGGAATCACTTAAGGTAATATGACATTGAAATAGTTATTTGTACATATCCCATTACTGGGGGGAAAAATGTTAACTACACATAAATCCAATTTGGTTTAACACTGTTCACAGATGCGTGAGAATTTTCAAAACAATTTTTTTGATCCCATAACTGAGCTGAGTGATATGGCAGGCAGATGGCTGGATGGCCAGATGCGACTTGTGTAACAGTTTGCTTCAAAGTGTTGGTGATTTTTGGCTACTTCAAAGAGTTAAACATCAGTGAACACTCATGTATTCCCTTTTATAGGAAAGTAAACATTTTAGGAAAAAAAAAAAGGTGTATGCTTTAGTGGATAATAATGTATATTAACATAAATTTCTTGATACCATCATTTCTTATAGGATTGAAAGAATAAAGAAAAGACTGACTGGAAACTGACATTTCTCAGTTTGTGAATCAAATTACTAGAATTTGTCATCTGAGTTTGGTATTTTAGTAGTGTATCTACAGTTGTCCTGATGTGTGGGTTTTGTATTTGGTGAAACATAGGTAGGTTCAGCCGTGTGTAAAAGGAGTCTTCACATTAATAGTATTTTCAAAACGTGAAACTTCAGTTCTTGTACAAGATAACCAGAATTTTATCACAAGACTTAAAAATCTTTTCACATGCTATTTTATTTTTAGGTAATAAAAAAACTTATATATGTATTTACTATTTATATAGGCTGTTCACGGTAAAGTGAGCACTTTTTAAGGCCCTCCCAAAAGGCATTAACCCCTAATAAATATATTTTATTGCAGTCTCAGACGTTAACTTTTGAGAGTGACGAAATGTATACAATGTGTTTATTGGTCTTATTGCAATGTTTACATTAAAAAGTGGCGGAAAGGTAGAAATTAATTGAAAACAAAAATTTAGCAGGGTCTTAAAAAGTGCTCACTTTACCGTGAATAGCCTATACCTATACACAAGACTAATGTGTTCAGTGAGCATCATTGTGTCTTGTTGCTTGAGCTAGAAATTGTGTCTGTAGACTTGTGCATGCCAACAGTTAATTGCTAACCCAATATTGTCTAGAGAGGATGTTGGGAATTTGGGGAGATGTTGGCAAATCTGTATTCAACATGGTCCTATGCAGCTAGTAAACATTTAGAAAGAAAAATATAAGAATGTTGTGTACATGCATAATGTTGCGGGAAAACTACCAATACATGGTTTTTACTAATGTATATACCTGTTTCGAAATTGTTTTATAAAGGTACATAATATTTTATGTTCCCTCACTCAGACTTCACCAACCCAGAATCTTTGTATATGTGGTGGCAGCAGATATTTTAATATATTTTAGCCTTTTTCTTGTATATTCCATTTTTGTTGCGCAAGAAGAAAACGTTTGTAAACCTACAGTTATGTTGCATCTTAAGAGGATTTATTTCTGCATTTGCTACATTTCATTGTTTGTAAATATAAAATCAATTATTTAAATACAAATAGGTGACAAAGTAGCCAACAAAATGTTCTTTACTATTGTACTGTGTTATTGTGTGTGTGTGTGTGTGTAACAGAGAACATGACAAAACTGCAAATGTTTATCCTCACTGCTCTTTAGCTATACAACTGTCATAATTGTTTTTGTGTATAGAGCAGATATGTGTGTTTTCAAAAGTGCATTTATTCAAAGATGTGTTCTTGTTGTATATTTATTAATGGAATGTAATATTGTAAAATATGTACATAGTATATTTATAAATTATTTTATATGACAAGAGTAGTAAAGCCATTTTCCAGTGGCATAACTTCAGAAAACTTAACTTCTTCAGTGTTACCTCTTTTTTTCTGTTCACCCTATCGGTGTGATGTGATTATTCCTATGTATTTAGGGTTGCCAGATTTAATAGATGGCAGACTCTTTTTGTGTTGATGTAGCAGGAAATAGACTTGCTCCAAATGTTTTGTGTTTTCTGATTTGTTAAAACAGCAACTTTTTTTCACCATGCAACATTCAGTTGTTAAATAAAATGGAATAAAATGTTCATGCAAATCCACGGCAGGTAACAGAAATTAGTTTGGGTTTGTCAGTCACTAAATTCTGTTTGTTGCACAGTTTCATCTTCATGTGTTGTACTCTTGTAAATCATTTCTTTTGCTACGGAGCTGCTGTTATTGTTTGCAAAATTAGTTACCTTGGCACAGTTCATGAATAGAATGTGACATATAGTTGATCTCCTTTTTGCACCCCTGTTGTGATATTTAGTTCCTCTTTATCACAACTATTTTCTTCAATCCCAGTTACTGCTTATGCAGTATAAACATCCCCTCATTATATACTTTCCTGCAGTTTACATCTATTTCTTAAAGTACCATATGTAATACTGTTATGTGCCTAGATCGGGGCTGCCACCAGCCCTGAAGCTGAAATCATGGTTCCTGTATATGAAAGTACTGTAAAATCCTGGAATAATTGGGAAAAATCCTTGGAATTAAAAAAATAGCAAATTACAGAAAAAAAAGTGGATATGAAAGACGTTTACATATTAAATGTAGTTGTTTTGGTTTGGAATGTACAAACCATGTTAATTCTTTTCTCTACTCACACTTATACTTTCGTTTATATAATGATGGTATCAACGATAATTTTCATTTCCTCACTATTGTGATATCAATGCCAAATGCAAAACACGATCACCAAATTCAGATTGCATGTGTAAAAACTGCAATTCGTGGCAAAGGTTCTTTTCAATAATGGCCTTGGCCTTTGCATGTGAACATACAGCCAGGAACAGAAATAATATGTAGATAACTGTATACCTGCGCCAGTGAATAATCAAGCAAAATATTTGGGACATACTTTATTGAAGCAATGGCGTATGCCAAAATATCTCGCTTAATTATCCACCTCCATTATAAGAATCTTTCAAACAAATGCATCAGTGAAACTGGCACACATCGCTGTGGGTGCTAGTGTCACCACTCTTAGCAAGCGCAAAAAAAAAACCTCCTGAAGTTTGGGTTTTGATTTTTCCATATTGTTAAAAATCCGTAAAAACTGATAAAATCTGTTAAAATGGCAGACCTGCCATAGACCAATTTAATCAGTTCTGAAAAAATGTTAACTTTTAATAAACATTAAATACCATTTTCATAAGTGAGACTTGTATTAATGTTTGGTGCCCGTAGGGTTTACGAAAATTATCTGTAGTATTTTATGCACAGGATATTTCCAGGTGTTGTTAATTAGTGCACGCATATGGGTACTCTTGAAAATGTTAAAAGTTCACCTTTAACCATATGTAACGTAATGTTCGAACCACTACATGCATGTACACATTTTAGCTAAAACAATTTTTTGTAAAATGCTAGTAAAATCAAGTAGATACACACAGTTTTGTGTGTGTGTGTGTGCATGCGTGTGTGTGCACGTGCGCGTGCATATATATATATATATATATATATATATATATATATATATATATATATATATATATATATATATATATATATATATATATATATATATATATATATATATATATATATATATATATATATATATATATATATATATATATATATATATATAAATAAAATTATGTTCATGTACATGATATGGCCATCAATACAGTAGTGTTTTATTCATCCATAGTTTTTAGGGCCCAAGAAAAATTATTTTACATCATAACTGTAATTTATTATGATTGTGTCAGAAATGTATTATATTAAAACATTTTCGTGCTGTACCCCTCCAATGAAAAATGGTGCCTAATGCAAATAACAACATGAAAAGACTTGAATGATAGAAACAAACACCTCCAAGTTATATCTGTCATAATAACAAAAACATGTAGCATAAAATTGTAAATTCTATTATAACTCAAACAGTCGAGTACTATTACTTACAAAATAGCTTGAATGTACATAGTTATTTAGATACGAGGTAATTCATGTAGACTTAGCTGGTCCATGATAATCAAAACTCATGAGTGCTACCTTTTGCAGTCACAGCTATGCAGAAGTCATCCATAAAAATTTCTCACGTTGATTGTGAACCAATATTTATGATGCCACATTGTTTTTGGCTTCACTGCTAAAGCAAGTACATTCTTTAACTTTTGACCACATTGTCTGAGAATGGGAAAGCATAAAAAAAATTTGTGAGTGGAATTTTGTTATTGTTAATCGTTTGAATGTACACAAAACTTAGTGTAGCATTTTTTTTTTTTTTTTTTTTTTTAAATTTAATGGATGAAACTGATAGTTACAGCTACACAAGAAGCTAAGTGATAATCACCAACAAATGCAATACAAATTTCACTCTTCTTGCATTTGTTCTACCTGTGCCTTAAAAAAGTGTAAAGTAAGTGTGGGGCACGGTGGAGGGAGTGGTCGTAGCACATATATTTATGAATTATTTTATTTTTACATAGGGTTGATGGCGAAAGTTGATGGCAAAAAACAACTCATATGAATTTAGAATAAAAGAGAGAGGTTAATATAAGACATATATTATTAAAGGTGGTTAATGATAAAGTGAGCACTTTTGAAATCAACCTATGAAAAAAAAATCACTGCCTATAGCTGCATATATATTAATGTAGGCAATGACCGCAATACTTGCAAATAAGGTGGCAGCGAACTACGATAAGTATTTCCATGGTCTTGCTAGTTTCAAACTTAAAAAAATTTTGTCACCTGCAATTCCCCCTTTTTTTTTTTTGTTGTATGCAAATAAGAATAAAATTTGGCATAATTGTAACACATCTGTGTTTCTAACTCTTTCACATCATCACCTGGCTGACAAAATGTTCAAGTTGGCTGGTTTATGATTTTGTTTAGGATTCATGTTCATGTGTCAACAAAACAAGGGTTTGCAACTAATGTGATTTTAAGAGTCTGTTTGTAACTCCTGAAATAAAGTACACATTACTGTAATAAATAAAACATTTTTATACATGTTCTGAGTGAAGTGGCATTGTTTGTTAATGCTTCCTTCTGTTTTATTCCCTTGTAGTTTCTTGTCCCATAAATTCTTGGAATTTCGCATAATATGCTGACTTGGAAAAAATTGCTTTGTGCTATTGAAGTAAGTATAAATTTTAAACCTCAAATAAACTTTAAGAATTTTTGAATGAGTGTGTTTAGTTATATTTGCAATTTGTGTTGAAATTCTGAAAGATTAAATAAATGTGTGCATGTTACACGATCCCCAATTTGTGAGTTATGGCACATGTCACTTATTTTGAAACAATAATGCCATGAAATAGTTTTATGCTGGACGTGAAAAATTTATTGGGTATTAGGAATATGTTAAAACAGTATTATAATGTTGTCTGAGTAGTTTAATTTGTATAAGCCAACATTATCAACCTTCAAGGTAGCTAATTTGGGGGAAAAGTAGATTCTGCATTAAATGTGTGGATGTAGTTTCATGAAATACATTGCCATCAGCTCAGTACTGTGTTTTTATTATTCTGGTAATGTTACGTTCATATCAGTGTAGGCATTTAAATTTTATAAATTAAAAGGAATTATTTTTTTCTAAGTAAAGCATTAGGTCTTAGCAAACGTTAGTGTTGTGTGATTCAAAAACTGTGTGACTGGAGAATTTTCACGAAACTTGCTTCAAGTTACAAGTATTACTGTGGAAGTATGCTGTAAAAATTTGGATCAAGTCTGTTCAGCCATTGAGTTTCATGACAATTATTTTAGTTAATTGTAGTGTAATAGCAACGCCTGCCATTTTTTTGTGTGTAGTTTTGTATTAAAATATTGATTTTTGAGGTATTTATACAATATAATTCTCCTCATAAATGTTGTTAAACATAATCTTAGGTTATTTAACAATTGTTTAAGGCACATTGTCTTCTGTATGGAGCAAATACATTGTACTGCGTTATCCAAAAGATTGCCTGTCTTATGAGTATGACATGTATAACAAGTGAGCATTTCTGCTATTCATACTTTTAAAGGTGTGCCTTCAAACCACTGTGGGGTTACTTTTACGACATGAATAAGAATAATGTTCAACACTTCTGCTATTGTGTTGGAGAAGTCTTTATTTTATATAACAGTTAAACTGTGACGATGTCCTTTGTGGTGAGTCATATTAGTCTGTAATGGTTAAAAATGTCCCACTTTAAAATGGATGGCAAAGGCTGATGAAGTCTAAACAGATGCAGTGGTCAGCACATAAGTGTGCTGCTGATATACTTGTGCAAAGTGAAATATATGTGTGTGAACATACCGTGTAATAGTTCAAGAGGACTGTCTTTCTTATTTGATCAGATCATGTCCGGTGAAAAAAGATTTTCAAAGCCTTCAATTGCTGTGAATTATGTGTGTTAGTGGCTATGATAAAAGTGACAATGAAGAAGGATAAAATTTTATAGTCTGGTGGGGGGGATAAAGTTCTATGATAGGTAATAAAAAGTTTAAAAATTTTTTTTTGACATGTTTACTTGCAATTGCTGTGTTATATGTCAAAATAAGGCATTTTAAGAGTGAATTTTTTGAATTTTTTCCCAAGGTGTATTTTTAATTAGTTTTGCATTAATCCCTTACTTGCATATTTCCCCTCCCCAACCCCCCATCTCTTCATTTTTTCCTTGTTTTATTTGTTTACAGAAGTTTATTCCCAAAATACCAGGAGGGGGAATTAAAAATGTTTAGGGCTACCAGCAGCTACAAAAATTATGATAAATTGAGCAAATAAGTATAGTGTATAAAGTATTTTAATAAAAACTGTTTTAAAACATTGAAATATTTTATCTGCATACAGTATATTTTTTATAAGAAAGTGATGGTGTATTTTATTGAATAGGAAGTTAAATATTATAAATATGACTAGTCCTTTTTGAGTAATTGTACATTTAATACTGCATACATTTTGTGTTATTATGCATCCAAAAAAGTTTTTGGAAACATTCTGGCAATCCTACATGCATTATATAGGTCACATTGTTCACAAGTTATTAAAGTAACAAGTCACTTGAATTTCTTTACATACTTTAACAGTCATGCAAAATCAAATGGTATTGTATTATAAAGCAACTCTGTTACATTAAAGCTTGTTACAAAATTTAAGTGTTTAACAGTAACTTTTAAAATGTGCCTGATGCTTTTTGTTGGAAATAGTGTAATCTATACATGTTTAGTAGGCAATTAGTTTTTTTCTTAAAGCAGGTTTCGTGTGAGGTTTGTACAAACATATGTGTGTGTGCGACTAATTTACTGTAATTAAGTGTAGCTGTTCCTGGAGAAGTTTATCCAGTATGGCGTCAGGTAACTAAAAAAAAATGACAGTCTACTCTTGCACAGTGACTTATCTGTGTACTTTGCACCACAGCTGGAAAAATGGTTTTGGAATTGGTACATAACAATTTTTTGAGTCACAATATGAGTAGTGTTTTTGTAGGTTGTGGGTGGTTAACATTTCAGATGGCTCTAGATGAATATTTAAAAATTTTGGTTTCCACCCTATGCCAGCTGAAAGTACCAAATGTTATGTGGTATCACGTTCCAAATATATATATATATATATATATATATATATATATATATATATATATAACTCTAGTTCAATGATACACATAAACGTTTGTAAAGTTTTGAGTGTTTGATACTTGAGGAATATAATTTTGTGTAAAAAGTAGTGTCAAGATTGTTGAAATTTGAGAACATGTGGCAGTGTCACTATTCTGTAATAATTTTTCATCAGTGTTGCTATAAATTTCAAAAAAGTGCTGTGACTTACATTATGACTTAAAGAACTGTATACTTTGGGAACAATATCTAGTGGTTAACTTACCTGACAGCCACTGCTGTTCTTCCTAGAGAGATTACTATAATCACCAAAGAATAATTGTCAGCCTTATCACTGGTGCATGAAGCTTCATAAACTTAGATACTAGAGGCTGTCCACGGTAAAGTGAGCACTTTTTAAGGCCCTTCTAAATTTTTCCTTTCACCCAATTTCTATCTTCCTGCTGCTCTTTAATATAAACATTGCAATGTGACCAATAGACACATTGTTTACATTTCACCACTCGTAAAAGTTAATACCTGATGCTGCATTAAAATATATTTGTTAGTGGTTAATGCCTGTTGGAAGGACCTTGAAAAGTGCTCACTTTACTGTGAATAACCTATAGCATCCTTAACTCTTCATGTGTAATATAAATGCAGTATTTGTGTGGGTCGATGGATTAAAAAAATTACATTACAGTAATATTCCAGTCTTAGATGAAAGTTAGTAAATACCATTGAATATAAAATTGATATGTAAAATTGAAAAGGTACACAAAATGACGTGTACAGCATGTGATTAGCACTAACTGTATGCAGTCCAGTAATTATGTAAGAAATACGTATGTCAGACATGATTCGTTACAGAAAAAAAAATGCATTTGAATGTACAAGGCCCGTACAATGTTCAGATTATGATTGGAATTGAATTGAGTTCCATCTATTTGTACAGGAAGTAAAACTGATGTAGCATTTTCACAGTGCTGTATCGATAGTCTATTCACGGTCTCATCAGTTTTTTTGAATCAAACCCTTGAAAAATCACATTAGGCGTAACATGTCAACATGTTTTTTCAATAACTTAAATTCCACAATTATGTAATAGTGTGATTAACTTTAAAGTACTATTTTCTGGAATAAATGAATCATTTACTTAGTATCTTCTATAACTTGTAATATTTATTTTGTATTAAATACAAATTTAAAACAGTTAGAGTAGTGATGTGTTGGCAATGGCTAGTAAGAAATAGTTAACCGATAAATATTGTTTTAACCTAGTTTTTTGGTATGCTATTTGTAAATTAAATGTTGCCTGTTGAAATATTGAAATATTTAGATAGCCCTGATGGAAACATATTTCTTTGTTACAGTTTAAAATAACATAGCAAAATATCCTGCATAAGCCCTAGTGACATTGTGTTTATTTTTTGACCAAAGAAGACACTGTCAGCTGAGCAGAGCTTGTTGCGCGTTCTCTCTCTTTGTCTCTCTCTCCCTCGGGAAGTTTTGCATCGCTAGTAAAAAAAAATTTTTTACATGTTTAAAATGTTAGCATATTTCATATTTATTACAGCAAAATAATGATTTTTGAATTTGTAATTTACAACTGAAAAGAGATTTTAATGTTTGAATACTTAATTTAATATATTTAGATGTGATGGCGAGAAGGTTTGCAACCCTTTCAAGTTGGCAGAAGTGGCGAGTGGTGACATTACGTGGCGTGACTGATGTGTTGTTGCTGGTGGCTGTTGCGCAGTGAAGCGTTAGTTTGTCTTGCTCCAAAAAAATGTACTTCAAATTACCACATCAAGTTTGTACACTGTGTATTTTTTAAAACTACCTAGGCAAGTTACAATGGTGTGATAAATCTGTGTTTCCATGGCAGTAATAAATATACTATTATGTGTGTCATTAACCGCTGCATGTAAAAAGCGTGTGGCAGCTTCATGCCGTTTCGCTGGCCCAGTGTGCGTGTGATTTCAAATATTGGATCAGCAAAATTTGTATGTTTTAACCGTGAAATGTTTTTATGAAGTTAATTACTTATATTCACATCTGTTTATTTATTACAACATTGTACCGTTGTCCAAGGTGTTTGAAACACAGTTGTGTGAAGAGTTTACGTTTCTGTAATTTGAATGTTTGCCACAATCCCAACAAGATACTAAGCCCAGCCAGATAAATTTAAATAAATAATAAAATAAACCTAAAAACCAGTAAGTACCAATGCATATAAATATTAGCGGAATAAACGTTACAGTAGGCCTTTTTGTTTGCATGTTCGCCGCTATCTTTTTAAGTTTGTCATTACTATGTACAATAAATGACACAAATTTTGTGCTTGAATTTACTATGTCTTTTCGTTGTTGGACTGGTTGTCCCTTCTTTTTAATTTTAATTCCAACTAAGGCCATCCTTTTAATGAAATTAATAACCCAACACACATTAATAAAAGGTTGAATACTACTGTTCTTTCCGCCACAGTTGTAACAGAGTTCACAGTCGCGGAAAAATATTAATGTGTATTATGTGTAATGTGCTGTATCGTGTGGAACAAATAGTCATAAAGTTGACCTAAATATTGTTATAGGCCTAATTGTGAACATTCTTACAAAATGGTTCTTTGAACAATTGAAGTCAAATGACAGTGTTTATGTTTACGTGTAGCGGAAGGATACGTAATCAGTAACCAAAAGTAGAAATTTAGAAGGGCTTCAGAAAAGGCTGTAGGTAGTGTGAATCAACTATAGCTCAAATATAGTGGTCCACTTAAAAGTTTTTTGCACAGCACCAGCCAGTGACTGGAAACTGGATAACCACAACAACAATTATAAATACTGTCACATCTTGTGTTTCACGTAGTTACCTCTGCCCCTTTTTTAAAAATGTTACTAACTGGAATGATGTAGTTTTATCATTTGTGTGTAGTCCCAACAATAAAACTAAATAATGCCATACTACTCAAAAATTTTTGTACAAACCTTGCACAGACCTTGTGCCTTAAATATGTATCATTAATGCCTTACAGGACACTATTTTTTCCTGATGTGCCTTTGAACATGTTTGAAATATATTATATGTATATTGATGTTGCTGCTGTGCCTTGACTTTTGTTTGTGAGTGTTTATTTTGTGCCATAACTTTAAGTTATTTTTAAACCTGTAGCTAAAGAAAATGAAAATCTGTTATGAATGTACTTGCAAGAGCATTAGTTCAGCAGTTATTAGTCAGCAACATGAAACTTTAATAGAAAGTTGGTGTTGTGTGATTTTTTTTCTACACAGCTGCTGTGGCAACAAAAAGTTTTTGACTGACTGATCTAATGTTTCACTTGAGATTCCATCAACAGTTGCTAGTTGTTTGAGAGGTGCAAATTATCTGCATGCAAGGTTTTGTGCAAGATAGTGTAAGGTAGGACGTTTCTTGTAACTGAATTAGATTGGAATTACAGTATATATACAACGGAATATCTCATCTAGGCTGCCCAAGTTACAGCTTAATACCAACTATACGCTGTAGTGAGCACTTTTGAAGCCCTAGTTTCTTTTTCCTTTAAGGCATTTTTTTATCCTTCAAACATATTTTAAAATAAATGTTGATATGTATGTAATAAACACAGTGTGTATATTTCACCACACACTGAAGTTAGTCTAAGACTAAAATAAAACATATTTATCGACTATTATTCCAAATGAGAGGGATTTTAAAAGTGCTCACGTGAATAGCCTTTAACAATAACCACCATCCTAGTAATTTAGGAAATAACACATACAGACAGAACTTCTCCAGAAGGATTGCATCTATATTTCCATCAATTCCATGCACTAAAATTATCAAAATTATCATAACAAAAAAAAAAAAAAAAAAAAAAAAAAAAACTACAAATTTTTGTTATTATGAAATTTTTGTGAAATAACAAATCTTATTGAAAGTAAATCCTTAAATTGCTATGTTGTTAACTTTTTTTTTAGGTTGAAATGTGTTTTTTAAAAATAGAGATGAGTCCAAACCCCATTTTGCATATATTACAGATACCAATACTTTATGGCCAATCCTGCCTATAGTGCCCATACAAATAATTTCATTTGTAATTATTTTATATGGTGTCTGAGACTATCAAAAAACCTTTACCACCTCGGAAAATATGCACTTTACACAGTTTGTAAATGGCTTTGTAGGGGGCATCTTGTTTAACATTAAAATACCCCCAAACTTCACTTTATCTGTTTCCTTCGATGTCAGGTTAAAAATTAGCATACAATTAAGTATGCGAACTTACAGGCTCATTTTTTTTTTTATATTTGGCCACCAGGTCCAATTCAAATTCATGCATCCACTATTTGTACTAGACTCGCAGAGAAATTGTGATTTTTTCCCCAGGAAGTACGACAGATACAATTTATAGAGTTTTTTATTAACATGTTTGCACAGTTTTTAAGATAGATGGCAAATTTTTACCCAGTATTTTTAATGAAATGCATAATTTCAAATGTATTTGTAATAAACATTCATAGGCCTAACCATCATGATGACTGACCATGTAAAAAAGAATTGTACGTGTGTAGTTATATGCCCAAGACATTTATTTCTCCTTATAAATGAAACTATATATATTGTTACAGTAACCACCGGTAAATTAAAAAAACAAAACTGGGATTTAAATTTCAATAATTGTATATTCAGCAATTGGATCAAGGTACCATAACTATAAACATAATAAAATTTGTTTACGAACTCTAAAATCTTCACTTCGGAAAATCCTGCAGTAGTGTCATCTCACCACACAGTGTAAATCTATGAAATTTTAGGGCACAGGCGTGATCAAGATTGCATCGTGTCCTCAATCGTGAGCATATATTTCGTGCTACATGCACTTAGCTGCTTTGATGACCAACATTCATGGGTAGGGCACCACTTTTATGGTAAATAAAATAAGCCTGTTCATCAAAAAAATGTTTGCATTATTATTAAAACATGAATCTGTTTTTTTTTGTAAACTAAATGGAATTTGTTTTTCATTCTTTTAATCAGTACATATTTAAGTGAAAAAAATTCAAAAATATTTAACGATAAGTGTGAAAGGACAACCTAACAAGAGCACACTTGTGATGTAACACATATTGTCACAGCACAGTAGTTTTTGTGCAATCAATCTTGCACTTTATCAAGACCTTGTTTGAGTTTTACAAGATATTTTCATCACCTTCATAAGGCTTATGTTCATTTGTAGATAATATTTTTATTAAATCCAGTTCGGTTCAATATTACTCCAACACAAATCCACAACCTAACTACAAAATACCAGTAAATATTTTATTATTGACTACCTGTAGGCCTACCCTTGCCTGCTTCACTGGGCATTGATTTATTTTGAAAATTATTTACATTTTAAAAGTTGACACATGTCCCTTGGACTGTCTGTATGCAAGTGTCTTTTGGGTTTGCGCTAGGTCAGTTGCACATTTATTGTAAGGGACTTAGTTCAACCTTTTACTAGACACTCGGTTTGGCCGCATTGGCTGTCGGCTAGGTACACAATCCTGTTCTGCCGGTCCGGCAATATGGCGGATCGGAACACTGGCCTCTTGGGCAACATTGACTTACCAGGGCTGTGCGTGTTTGGTTTCTGCAGAGTGGCAGAGGGGTTGTAGGATGGCCGGTTGGTCTCCGTTGTCTTCCGGGTCTTGCGGGGTGTGGAGCTGCAGCAGTGGTCAGTCAAGTGCTGGCGATTCCACCGGTTGCTTTCCTGGCTGCGGAAGTTGGGGTTGGCTATACCGAGCAGTGTGTCACGTCCGGTGACTAGAGCCCGGACCACCTGATGGTATTCATTGCCTGTTCTAGTTGGATTGGAAAAATATATGAAGTTCTCGACAGGAGAAGCCAGTCTCCCAGCGTGTTGAGCAGCTTGAGCTTGACTCAGTGGGGTCTCAATACTCAGAGTGATGATGTTGGCTGCACACATTGGCTTGGCACTACTGAACTTCGCCTTCTTTACAGCTCTCTGTGCTCCGTGCCTGGCGTTGAATGGCATAGAAGTATAACACACTCGATACCCCTCAGTAGCGGCAAGCAATTGACAAACCCCTGACTAAATGTAAGGCCGGCAGTGGTTGACGGTGCGCTCCCTAACTCTAATTAGTGCGGATAACTAGTACTCGAACCTGGAGCTGCAGGTCGTAAGACCGCCTTCCTACCACTGCAGGTGTAGTCCACAAAAGTAGGGCCTTAAGACCCAGGCTAATACCCCTGCCAGCACCTTAGTTAGGCGTTCCAGTCAGCGATTGGTGGTTGAGGCTCTACCGTTCTGTATACTGGGGTAAATAGAATGGGTAGCCGTCGAAAGATGAGGTTGTGCCTGTGGTGATGGGCACACTCTTGAAGGGGGTATGTTGTCCTACTTTTAGTTCGCAGTAGTAAATAGTCTGGTCGCTTGCTTGGCCCTTCCGAAGTCTACATTCAGTGAAAGAAATGTTTTACTTCTAGGACAAAAATACTTTCGGCTATAGTAAAAACTAGTATTTATTGTAGTAGTAAATACTGGACTTGTATGAAAACCAATCAGACTGTATACGGAAGTATGGCTATGCAAGTTAATGGGTGGAAGTGACTCACTCCTAAGACTACTTAAGATACAAGAGATAATTTAATCTAGATACTTCGCAACTAGACCTATTGGGTTGTCTGAGAAGATACTTTAGCTTATGGACGGCTACTACCAGCAAGTAGTGGGGGTTGTCGACCCAGGAGGATTGGCAACGGAAGTGTTAAATAACTGGTAAATGTCTTCCTGCAGACGAAGGCTTCTGGTTGCTGGTGAAAACCAGAAAGTGTTGAAGCCTCTGGAAGGTGGTGGCCATTGCCACTGGTGGTTGTTGAAGAACTAGAAGCTCTTGGAGAGGGCCGCGAGGGCCTAAGTCAGTAAAGAGCCCCAGCACACGAAGTGTTGATGCAAGCTGCTGGAGACGATAACTCCTGACCTCGGCTGTGCATGGCCTTATATCTGGCTCATGGACAGGCGCACGCCGGGTTGGGGTGGGAGGCGTGACATGCCCCTGCGACGTCTGTCTGAAGCGAGCGGGGTGGGAAAATTACCCTCATGTGCTTGACCATCTTCGGCGGTGTGGGGAGACACTGTTCTGCTGGGTGCTTCGGGGAGGCTGACGTGTCACACAGACACTTGGAATACTCTCAGTTTTACGTGCAGGAATTGTCTGATTGGGTTGAAACAATTCACACTGTGCACTTGTAAAACAACGTGCTAGGTTTGACTCTTCCTCGGGTTTTAATACTCCTTAGTAGAGACAGAAAAGCAGGTCATGAACAGTCCGGAAATTAAGTAGCATCAATGTCCCTTCCCGGGATCACATCCTGTAGACATCTTTGAGTAGTTTCCTTAGGTTGGCGAAGCACGTTAGGATCAGTCGTCGTCGTGTTTGGTATATTGGTATAAGCGACACGCATCAGAGTAACTGTAAAAAATTTAAAATTCTTGGTAAACTAATACAGTATTAAACTCTGGGGCACGAGCTAGAGCAGTAACTATTTTTGGCATTCTTTACCAGTTTTGCGATGTATGCAGCTGATTACGATCACCATCCTCGTTCAATAGTTGAAAATGCCATATTTGTCAAGAACCTAACCACAAAACACAGATGATGAGTAACGATGGCAGTGTTTGCAAACATGTACTGTGTGAATGTTCAGTGTGTGAATTACATTCCTCAAAAAAATATTCATCTGCGTTATACATATAAACATACTATTTACTTTCATCATAACACCAGCATTTTTTGCTAGAGAAGTTTGTTTATAAATGAAATACACACATGCATGATTCTGCCCGTGAACGAGCACCATAGCGATTCAGTTTGATATATATTGAACTGTACATGCAACGATAATCCTTCGACTTTGCTACTAATCAGTTTACGTGGCTTGGTAAAATTTGTTTTACGTTTTTATAGTCAACATGATCAACATGTAAATATGTGAAATAAATGAGTGATAATGCTGTATAACAAATGTAATATTAAAACTTAGTATTATTTGTAAGAGTTTTCATGGTAAAAGAAGCTCGCAAATGTGGTATATATTTAACATTATCTGTGTTTCTAATTCAGGTATCAATTAATTTTTATTCATAATTCACTCAATCACTAAAAATTTTTCTACTATCTTGCACTTGAATGTAAACGTGTGAATTAAAATCACCTTTATACATTTATTTGTCAAAATAATTTTGCTTTATGAAGTTGGATCTTCTATAGTAAAACTGAAATGAATAATGTAACAGAAAATAATTGAAACTCAAAAGTGACATGACTGTGACTGAACCTCAGTATTCCAGTAGAAGCGTAGTGAGGGAAATACATTGAGAGAACTAAGATTTATTCTATTAAACAAGATGTAAGTCAATCATTATTTATTATAAAATAAACTTGTTTTCAGCTAAAGACAAATTTTTTACTTTTCATGTTGAACTTGAAAAGTGTTTTAACTCTTTGTTACTGTTATTCTCAGGTTCCCTTTCACCCACGTCTACATTTTTCTCTGCACTTTCACATGATTTCTGGCATACAGAATATTTATTTGTAACTCTACTAGTTTAATGAAATTTTAGTTACTGTGAACTGCCTTATTGTTGCGTATTTAGAAGTGTCATGTTCCAGCTTTTGAGTCTTTGTTTATACTTTTACTTTTTTAATAACTAAATATTTATGTTACATATGCACCCATAACCAGTGTTAATCATGGGTGTGTACAGCAGTATATGCTCATCATTTTAAGTACAAGCTTGAGAAGTGAGTAATTATTTTCTGAGCATGTATTGGAGAACCAACAATTTATTATTGTAATTTGATAGTGTGAGAGGGCAGTGTCTTTACTGTGGTTTGTCAAAGTATTTTATAAGTAAACACTGTACCAGTGTGGTTTCCTGACATAATGCATACACAGTCATGCTAATAATAAGGTAACCATTTTGTTTGCATTGTGAAACACACCTGTTACCTGTTTTTCAGGTGTTTTTATACCAGGGAACAACGCATAGTTTAAGCTTCTCTTCTTCATAGCTCTGTAGACAAGTCTGATGATCATAAAATGTGAAATTGATACACATTTGTCTGTAAAGTGTTGTAATTAGCACAAGTACAAGTGTTATCTGTAGAAAATCAAAAATTAAGTACTATGAGCTGTGTGTTTGTGATTAGTTTTACCTTTACTTATTTTGCCTCTTGGAGAAGTGCGTAGAAGCTTTCCAGGTTGACGGGTACAATCACATGCACACAACTAGATGAGATATTTAAATAGAGAAAGCCACTTACCCCATGCCACATCACACCATCCTCATATATATATATATATATATATATGCACAAATGTGGTAAACTTATCATTTTTCCTAATGTAATTACCTAAGTTGATGAAAAATATTAACTCCAACAAAATCTTCAAATGTGAACTGCTTGCTCACAGGCCCAGACACACAAGCCGGAAAGCCACCCTCCCATTCCACCCCCAAAACAGTTATGTTTTTACTTATTTGGTTCCACCAAGCTCATGTGAGATTTGGGTGGCTCTTAACATTGAGGCCTTGAGAGCCTACAAGGGCAAAGTGAGGTGAGTATGGAATGGTACCAGAATGCAAGGGCAGTGGAAACAGGAGATTCCAGAGAAAAATCAACCAACCAGCAACATTGTCGGACACAATTTCCATTTGCAAAAATCCGGGAGCGACCTGACAATGAAACCTGGTTCACCCAGGTGGGAGGCGAGTAGTCTAACCATTACACCACTGTGGCCCCCAGGGAAAAGGAAGAGTTAAATAAACTGCAACCAGGTGGCTATATAGGTGTGGGCATTATGTCCACAGAAAGACAATAATGCTAAATAATTGTTTTGATTTATCAGTCTTTGCACATGTACATCTCAGGTTATTTCACGCCACTTTCACGCATATGATTATATCATTGACAGCAAGTAAAGATTTTGGGTGGTCAAGCTAGAACTGGTTCTTGACATGTTGTTTTCACACATTTTCCCCGATTAAGATCTTGTGACTAATTGTTGTTTGATACTTTTAACATTATTCACACACTTAATGTTATAAACATTATACTCAGTTCGAAAAATATTAGAGTGCCTTTAGTACATTGCAAAATTAATTACTTATGAATTTTTATTATATAAATTACAGTACTTACCTGCAGAAGGGTTGCCCTTGTGTAAGGGGCACAGTATGTTCTGCTCAAATATCTACATTTTCAACTACACTGCAAACATTTTTCATAGACAAATGAAAGCAGTTACCTGGTTTATTTTCAGATCTTCTCCTCTTTTAGCTGAATGCCCAGACCACATATGTAGCAGTTCAAGAGAAGTGACTGTGGATCACTGCAGTTGCCTTCTGGCATGATGCTCATTGTTTATATTATTTGTGTAGTACTTGCCAATTTATATACATACTGAACCACACAGCTAAATATAAAACAAAGTTGGCATAGGAGTCGCACCCCAGTTTTTGACACTTAGAATTGGCATAAAATATATGATCCATACACGAGTAAATATAGTATTTGGACTACAGTGGTGGAGTGTTGAATATGATCTTTAGTGCACGATGTCACTTTGGTGACAAAGTATACAAAATATATTCAGATAGCATTGCGTATACTGTATTTTGTAATCCAAAATTCCTCATTGAAATGGAGAGAAACTGGTCTAGGTTATACCTAAAGTTGTACAAGAAAAACTGTATTGATGTTGCAGGAACTTAAGTTACAGCATCACAATCACAAAAATTAAATTTCATGTGCACATCATGATCTTGTCTAACCATTTGGTCGAGTGGTATGCTTGGTGAACAAAATTTTTCTGATTTTATTCCCAGCTGTTGGGAAGTTTTCATGCATTGAAAATTTCATTTGCACATTCAGGAGTGGGTGTTTTGTTCTTCCATTGTCATACTGCAGAAGGTAGTGGCAAACCGTCATGAACTCGTTCAGCCAAGTGTTCCTTAGAGATCTAAACTGGCCTTTGGGATGACAAAATTATTCTTCCTTTGAATTTATTGGTATGTCTGGAACAGCCAATCATGTGACAAGTGTCTATAATAAGCATTATGTAGCAATGGATTCCTTCCAATGAGCTGTGTACCTACAGTGACCTAATTAGAAAAAAAAAAGCTTAAACTGAAAGAAGAAAAATTATCTAACTTTGAGCATATTGAGTTAATTCAGTCTTGTCTTGTTTCTGAAAGATTTACTTCTGTATAGTACACATATATTCTAAAATATCTGTCTGTGTTTTTGGTAATAACAGGGTGGCAAAAACCAGGAAAACTAAATTTTACAAAAAAAAAAAAAAAAAAAAAACTTTGGTGCCATTCATTTACAAGGTCAAAGGGACATGTGCATCTGCATTTGTGATGCCAAACTTAAAAAAAAAAAAAAAAAAAAAAGGGGGGGGGCAAAAGATACTTGTCAGCTTGACAAGGAGCAGTTCTTTGAAATGGGAGAAAAGTTTGGGGGGGGGGGGGGGGATACGGTCACCCAAACAAGCACACACAGTTTGATAGCATCCAATCAGTGTGTTCATTGAGAACACACGAAGGGGAAGAAATTGTCAACATATTGCTCTTTCAAATGTTTCTCTGCCAACAAAGCGGGAAGAAAGAAAAATTTGTGTCCTAAGAAGTGTTGGGGTTTAATTTGTTCAAATTATATTTCCAACAGTATTGTCCCTGATGAATGCACTCGCATGCTGGCAATGCTGTAAATAGTTTGTGTTCACACTTATTTGAGCATATACATATAATAAACATTTTTCTTGGGTGCCACCAACCTTGGGACAGCAGGATTAATATCATGTGTGGAGAAATAGAGCCTTGTTAACTTTTATGTACATGTAATTTTAGTGGCCCATTTATTAACAACACACATTGAAATATGTTTTTAGATCTTATAAACACAATCCATATTGTAAATACATCATTACAAATATATTACAAGATTAAGTACACAGCTGTACAGTTAATGAATGATTTAGCAGCCGGTGCCAGTAGTGGCTTAGTATCGTGCATGCATAACAACCTTCTATGAAGTGGCAAACACTGGGGCAAGTATTGTAAGAGCACAAAGCATTTATTATGTAAGAATTATCTTGTGTTTTGACACAGTGTACAGTTTTTTCACGATAATATGCTGCCAGTTATGTCTTACATTTCGTAAAGTGCATTGACACATGGGATAATTTGAGCCCTCGTTGGAAAAAAACAGATTGTGCAGTGTGTGTGTGGCATACCCTAAAATGTGTCACGGGAACAATTGTCAGGCATAGAATAAACCAAACTAGTCCCATTTTTTTAAGCTTTTGAACTCTAAGAGAATTCAGTTTCAATAACTGCACTACTTTTGGCATATTGCTATTCAAGTTTAGTGGTTATCAGCAAGCCAGAATTGAAAAAAAATCTGAAATGCCTTGCTTATGCATCTGCAAGTCATGATACATAATACATGTAGTGTATAATTTTGTTCTGTTGCAGCAAGTTGAGGTGGGTGCTGCAGAAACACGAAAGATTAGCATTCATAACTTTAGGTAGTCTTATTTGTACCCCTCCTGCCATTTAAAAAAAAAAAAAAAAAATGGGAAGGTTGTATGTAATTGGTGAAGGAGCGTGATGCCGTGCTACTACCAGACAAGAACTCTGCGAACATGACAAGGAGTGACAACTTTGTCTTTAGAGGGTGGCTGCTTTTGTGTCAGCACCTACAGTCGCCAATTTTGAAAGTCCAGCATCTCTAGGTTGCTCATTGTCATACACCGATGACTTTCCCAACATAGACTACTTTACGATGCTGTACAATTATGTAATATTAACAACATGATTATGTTCGCTTACTGTATATCGCAAAATACACGTTTGATGCATCTAATCAAATATTAGGAAGCTAAAGTAAATTTGCGGCAATCTGAACATGTCAACGGGTTTGTTAACTGAAGTATACAGAGCTTTAATATCTAGTTTTGAGAAACAAGAAACGATAGTCCGAGACGATAGCTTTTGCCAACTTGATCAAATATTCTCCTACAACAATGCATAATTACCATTGCAAATAATTACTTTGTTGATACAAGCATAAAATGAGTATGGTAATTTTTTTAAATATTTGTTTTAGTCAGGGAGAATTTTAAAATTCAGGTGGTAAAAGTTGGGGAATTTTTATTTCCAGCAATTTTTACCAACCCTCAATAAAAAAACTGAAGACAGCAATTTCAGTACTGCTGATGTAACCCTCAACCATTTAGCACATTAAACTTCTGCTAATTACAACATGTATAATATACTGAAAACGTCAAACGCACCCATTTACTGTGCAAGATATGCAAACTGTTTAATATCTTACTTTTAATTTTTTTTTTAAATTAATGGAAGAATCACAATTTCTTGTGAATATTTTGTAAAACACTGTTTAAGTTCCTTGTGCAATTTTATAACTGTGAGTTAAAAGAAACAATATCATACCCTTTTTTTTTTTTTTACATTAATATTGGTACAAATGTTTTGTAAATATAAAGATCAAGTGGGAAATCGTCAAATTGGTTGTCAGTTATTGTCAAATTATGTATTCTTAAGATTTTTGAACGGGTTAGTTTTTATGCTTACAGTATTCTTAATAAAGAATGATGATTTGAAATACACCAATGAGTTCCGATGACCATAATGGGACTAACATTTTATAAGCATTTGAGACTGATTTTGTTTTTGTTATATTTAATTACACATTCCAGTCATGTCAAACATCACATTTGCATGAATAATAGTTATTTTCAAAATTAAATTTTCTGGCAACAAAAGAGGCAGCCATTAACTATTTGGAGGAAGATTCTTTGTCAGATGGTAGCTTGCCACCTATGTTGGAGGATATCAAATTTGAGCACCAAATAAGGCTGTTAGCTAATTTAATTAATGTTGGTTTATTCAGTCTAAGGAAACTCAACTAGGCAGGGAATGTAAAATATCAACCATAGATTTCACAATTTCGTTCTCAGGAAGCCAAACATTAAATGTTAAAAGTGTATATAGATAGTTGTGTTAGTGTTATTTGTAAATATACGTGTATATTAGTCAGCCCATCGTCAATATTTATTTTTGAATAATTTTTAATGTCATCTCAAAAGTATTTATTGTTAAATAGTGTTTATTATGTAGTATTACTACAAGTATTGTAGGAAAAGTTGATTGTAAACATTGTTAATAAATACTGAATATTCAAAAGAATGTGTAAGTTATTTATTTTTATGTAGAGCATTCAATATTTTATAAACTGTGAGGGTTCAAATACCACCACAATAGAACCTTGTTATAACATTCTTGCATATAGCATTTTTCTGGATTAACATTATTTCATGGTCATGCTATTTCTCTATAACGTTATATTTCCTGCATAAAACAATGTTTATACATTTCATTTCCTGCTTATAACAACTGGGTTTGTTCAGTTCGTGGCAGCAATTCAAATGCAATTTTTCTCTTAAGTAACATTTCAGACATACTAACAAAGCAGTAGCCTACAAACAGATACATAAAACAGTTTATTTTTGGAGTATTGACAATTTTAGAAGTGATGGTCCTGAAAACAACCAAGATAATGACCAAAAGAAGATGAGTGGCCAAGCCTTGAAAATACACTGAATTGTGTGTGTGTTCATCTAAAGATGTGCACTAGTTGATGCTATGGTACATAAAATTCAGATTCTTAATATTTTTGCATCATATGACTAAGATAACCATGCTGAAGAACTTTAAGAAATAAAATACTGCTTCCAATTCATCATGAGACCCCTCATACCCTCCAAACTGTACATGACTTTGTGAACCAAAGCTGGTGTAACTATAGGTATAATACACTTTCCTGATTATAATGTGACGCCGTCGGGTGAGACACGAGATGAACGATGACACAAATACTTAATGGTAATTTTGGCGCCAGTGGTGCTTCCCAATCACAGCACTATTCAGACTCAGGGTTCTCAGGGATGCTGTGGGTTCTGTGTGTCCGTCTCACCCGTGCGTACTTACAAACATGTAGGCAATACTAAACTTTTTACTAAATATCACTGGAAATAAACACTTAATAAAACATATGTGGCTAGGACACTGGCACTACTGAATAAAAGATATAAGTTCACTGCAGGCTTGATTTTATTGTTATTGTGCATACACATCGTGACAATGAAATTATTATCTCGGTCATGACTAGCCAATTCTACTTGGGTGCTCCCCAGCCTGCAATTACTCTAGCACACGCCTAGATGGATGATTTCACCAAGGTGCGTGATAGTACAGCCTTCATGTGGGAAGAGGGCAGACAGCTGCTAGGGTGGACTGACGGTTTTTCCCTGAAGACAGGACACAGTGAATTACAAATGAAACCCTTAACACATATTAATACATGTGATTACTCGGCATCACTAACGCAAACTCGTCGGGGCTCGCCCTCCAGCATGTGGGTAGTGTGGTGATGGCCTATACACAGAGCCAGCTAGGACGGGAATAATTGCACTATACACTAATTGCAAAATTACATAAACCCTTTGAATGATACATGAAATAAGATGGGACACGAGATGAATATTCACAATAAACACACATGTGAAAACAAGCTTAGATAGCGCGGATGCTGCTGGATGAAGTTCGTAGCGGACCACGTGGTGCAGGTGAAATTGCAATATTTCTGCGTGGAAACGGCAAATTAAATTCAGGCAAAAGATTATTCTTGCTGAGAAAATTATTCTCTTTATGATTGCAGTAGTTACAGGCGTGTAACATGCCTGATGGTGGTAAAATCAAACATTACTGTGACCACCTGGTCAAGTACAAAAAGCATCAATTTACGTGAAAAAATACATTGAACCCGGAAATAAATTATTGCACACATGAGGTTACATAAATAAGCTCCCAAACGCAACGATGGTGTATACAAAGACTTGAAGTCGGCCAGCCACGTGGTTACACGTGATGTTGCTGTAAAATATTCAAACACGAAAATTACCCTCAAGTACATACATAAAAATAAAGCCATTAAAATTGTGTGTAGGAATAATGCAGAAGTTACAATGAAATGCTCTAAACATAGGCGCATGGCGCTTGATTCAAATTGTGTGGGTTGCGTGACCTCTCCGACATAGTTCTCCTCGATTAGTTTAAAATGCCACAGGGGCGCAAGAAATTAATAAAGCGGAAGCATAATGCTGGGGAAAATGTCTGGCAAAAGGTACACAAGCAAATGTTAACCGGTAAACTAAAATGACAATGGAAACATAAATCAGTGAACAAAAGTTGTAGTGCGTACATGACAGTGTCTTACCTCGCCAGCTCTCCTCGACAGACTGTCCAAACAAGCGTCGCACGGACCTACCATGGCCACCTACGGTGTACACATAAGCGGAAGTGCTATCCATGCCGAGTAGAATATTTAATTAGTGAAAACAAAATGGCACAAATTAAATTAAGTATTGTTTTATATTTATATAATTTTCTTATGGATTTTCATATTGTTTTCATGTGTCTTTATGACGGCGTTCACGCCAGAATATCAGTGTTTTTAATCTCGGTGCCGCGGGCACTTTGTACTAATTTAAAATTGTTTGGTTATAAAATTCAAACACTTGTACACATTTTAAGACATATTAAACACTGCAAAGCCAATAGAACACATTTAACACTGAAAATAACATTTATATGAAAGTTCAAAATTATTGGCCTCTTTGCGCACGTGCGGGACACGTGCGTGGTGAACGCAGTCATGGGCTCTGGCACCGCTGGCTGTTAGCCGGCGTCAAATGTTTTCCTGCATTATAACATTTTATTTTACTGACCCTTTGAAAAATTTTATAACAAGGTTCTTGAATTAAAATCTGTGTTCAGAATCCCAAAATTTTTTTTGGAATTTATTATTTAAATAAAAATCAATTATGACTGGTTCAACAACACAACAATGTATTACAGACTAGATAATGAAGCAGTAATGGTAATACAAGTACATTTCTGGTTTTTTGAAACAGGTTTGAGTTTGTGGGGTTTAGGAAGCAGTTTGAGTTCAGATATTTACTATGTGCTTGAACAGCTAGATCTTCGGTGCCCCCAGGAGCGAAATGAGATGGAGTAACAACTGAGGCTGGGATATGAGAGTACCCTGAGATAACCTACCTACTAGCAACAGCAGTGTCCACCACACAGGAGCGAACATGCTGGTAATTAGGGCTGCCATCTTCTTCAGATTTTCCAAGAGAGAGAGAGAAACCTGACAACTTGACACATGACATCTGAACCCAAAGAAATGATCAAGGAAAACTTTGAACAATTTTAAATACTATACGTGCAAATTCAGAACATATTATACAACAGTCATAATTTTCTTGTGACCATATATAACAAACTATAGTCTTAATACAACATGATTTGAATTTATAATTGAATCTGTTTTAAAACAAATGACACAAAGACACACTTGTTGATTAAATGTACCTGTAATCATGGAAGTGGCAAATTACATACACTGTTTACTAATATTCAGTTGATTTTTGAAGTTTGAGATATTGGATATCTAACGTCCCATCCTATGTCCATATGAGATAGTTCTTTCGACCCCAAGGTACGTGAAATCCTGTACAATGCAGGACATTTGGCAACACTCCTGGTAATATAACCTGGAACGTCGTCGTAGGAAGCTAGCCTCACATCCTCTAAGCACTTGAAGTTGTGAGTTCCAACTGAAATTGCATGTACAACCTCTAAAAACAGTGCAACTGGGTGGTAATCACAAACAACCTCTCATGGTACTGTTCAATAGAAGAGCAACTGTAAAGTTTGTCGGTCAACAATATTCTGGCATGTGTGATGACCATTTGTCTCAGGTTATTGATATCACTGCATTCATTGTAATTACAGGTCAGTTTGCTGTTTTACTCATTCTACATACATTACATCCACCTTCATAACAGTGATAGAAAATGGTGGTGGTCCCACAAATTACGTAGCTGTAAGCCACAAAACTACTTGAACTGTCACTTACCTATGAAAATAAAGAAATTAAACATGGAAATTTCTATTCTTTTATTTCTTTCCTCTGGCAGCAAAAAAAATTTAAAATGCTGTAACTTTTTTTTTTTTGCAGCCCAGTTTGATGCACTCTCCTCCTGTCTTTTTTCCCTTACCTTCCTCTCTCTTGCTCTCCACTTCTGGTTTGTTCTCTACTGGGTGACGAGAAAGGTACCTAGCCCCACCTCGGTACTTCTGGCCGACACAGAGTATTAATTAAGAATACTGATTACCATCCAGGTGTTAATATGGGCCCTTTGGTGGCGTATGGATTTCTGATTTAGGTTCTTTTTGCTTAACGGGTCAGGGTTGGCCCATGTTGGAGTTCATTCTGCGTTACCACTTAGTGGAGTGGAAGGGTGATAAGGGCTTGGAGGAGAATCAAACCCCAAGGTGAGCTTAACAGCAATCGTACTCGCCGTGAAGGTTGTCAAAATGCGGGATGTCAGCTGTCCCAATGTGAATATGGTGCACGTCAAAAGGGAATGGAGTGAATCGCCTTCGGATGGTTACTCAGGGTCTACGTTCCTTGGACGTCGAAAGGGGACTGGCCTCGTAGGTTTCCAAGTGGTGACAAAGTTCTGTAGGGGGGAAGATGTTCGTGTCCTCAAGATGGCTTTTGGTGGAATGGTTACTTTAATCACCTTCCTGGCTGCCATCTGAATAGTACATGTCGTGCATGGCTTTGTGTCAATAACTGGGGGTAGGGTAGGAGGTTTTGCTACTGGTGCAGGGTTGGATTTACTGTAGGTAGTTAAGTTCTCATAACTGGGCCACGGCCAGCAGATTCCTAACTCATAGTCTAGCTCTGACTCACGTTCACACACGATCAAAGGCGAAATCTGACGTGGAATGAAGGTAATGATCTCGGGTAGGCTGAGGGATTGATCACAGGTGGAGTCGGTTGATGGGTTTTCTGGCCGTGCCAACTCTTTCTGCATAGCCCGTCATGTTCGACGGTGGTTCCGGCTGGGTATTCATCCTCCCTTAGTCATTGGGTGGTACCTGTTACAAAGTTACACTTTCTATAAGAGACTACTTTCATAGATTGCCTATTCCAATTAATTCTTCCCCATGACAACAGTTCTCCTGAGATACTACGTGTAGAAATGGTGGGCTAGCATTGGAACGTGTCCGTGGGCAAGTGTGAATGTTCCGGACACTCCCAGGAATCCCAGTAGGTCTTTGCAGACTGCCGCCTTCTACAGGCCCTGTGATCTTGAGGGGTTCTGCCTACTCACACTTATTCTGCAGAGGGAAATTAAGTACCTGATGTCTTAATTAAAATACTTTTATAAATATTAAATGATTCAGGGTGTACAAACGACAAGTAAATGAATTCCAAAGAGAAGTGTAGCTTTTAACTGTCGCTAGCGGAAAACACTGGGGATCTGACTCTCTTATAAATTAAATTACTTTAGGCTAATTTAATTTAAGTTAAGTTATCCAGGGGAAGGTGAACCTAGGATGTAAATTCTTTAAAGCAAAATAAAATAAACTCTTAGAATCATTGTGATTTACAGCGAGATACGTGTCTGAGAGGTGGTTTGTCCACAGGGTACATCGTGATGGCCTGCTACCATGGAGTCAAGGATAGACTTGGGTAAATGGGTGCAGGGTGCAAGCATCAAGGTTACCTTCGAAAAGCCTTCCCAAACTGCCGGAGTTGAAGATGGAGCTGTTGGAGTCGGATGAGAGTTTACAGGCTGCTGGAGCTGGATGGCTGGCCTTCTTTAGGCTGGAAGGTGGAGTCTTGTCCAGACGCAGGAGAGCCCTCCAACCTGTGTGGTCGGCAGGCAGACAAACACTGGCCAGAGCATTTTCGAGCTTCCTTACATAGTCCAAATTCTTTGCTTCTCGGCTATCGCAGGGGTGCGGGGATTGCAAGCCTCTCACCGCAGGGGTAGTTTATCCCTGGTTAGCAGGTGGTGCTGCATATTTCTTATCGCTCTGGGTGGAGGTTGATGACAGGTTTGCCGCCTCTGCTCGAGGCTTTGCTACTGTAACATCACTGGGCGCAGGGGTGCTGCAATCCGGTGGTGACTCTCTTAACTTCCTTATCGCTGTAGGCTGGTCCGTGGCTCGTTTGGTAAAACAATTTCTGGTCGAGAAGGTGGCGACCACATGTCGAAATCCGGGTGGACACAAAGATTTAAATAATTTCCTCGTTAATTATTTTCTGTGGTTGCCTGTGCGTGGATTCAACCCTGTCACTTAGAATCATTTTTGTTGCTTTGGACTTCCCAAAGCTCAGCACTACTGACGGGGCAAAGTCGAGCCGTAGTGTGTGCATTCACCCTGTGCAGCAGTGTAGCATGCATCAAGTTGTACAGATTTGACACACTTCATTTAGATATTACTGAAGAAAGGTAGTACAGTATGATCATAAGCATTTTAGACAAAGCATAGTATTTTACTTTGGCCTTTATTTCATAAAAATACACATAAACACTTTTCTTTTGCATTTAGCTGTTACATTAAAGGTTTTACATAATGAGAACATTAATTATAAATAAGCCTACTAAGTACTATTACAATATTGTACACAAATCCAAATAATGTTTAGAAAAAGCACATACCCGTAATTCCCTTTGCAAAACATTCTCTACTTGATAAAATACAATTATTTAAAAAAAAAATCAATGCTTTTGAAGTAATATGCTATGCTGGATATAATCTACTTATGGTAACCATCATGCACCACTTAAGAAAACAGCAGAATTTAATAACACAGAAGTGTCAAGCCTGTATGTGCACAGTTATAAGTCCCTACCAGGTTAACCACAGCCTACATTCAAGCTTGTGTAGATTTAAAAATTATGTGGGTATATGTACGAGGGCGTGCTTGCCTACTACTGCTACACACATTGTACATTGAGCATCATACCCCAGTACACACCTGATTCTGTGACTCCACAGTTCTGGAGAATACTGTCAAAAAATCACTACTGTTGTACAATCAAAACTACTCAATTTTGACCTCTAAATTTTTTTTAACAATAATGTAAAAAAGAAATGTTTCAAGTGAAGTTAATGTTTAATAGTCTTTGGAGTAAAGCCAACACGAATTATTGATTTAATTTGCATATGTCTTCCTAATAAAATGATACACCATACATCTGTAACTTGCCCTCCTCTTGTAGTCAAAAATTTCTAAATATCACATGGTGCATAAAACCTCTTTTGGAAAAATCTGAGAATTAATTTAAATATTAATTGCCCGACTGGCACCTTAAGTGCACTGCAAAGGTTTGGTAAAAAGAAAAGGTATGATTAAAAACAGTTAGCTATTTTGTAGTGAGGTCTAAACACAAAGCATTTAAGAAGAATTTCATGCTCAAGAACAAGTTTAAAATTCTCATTTAAACTTGAATGATTTTTTTGGGTGTAAAGTTGACACAGGGGTGTATCCCCTGTTGTTTAGGCATGACACTAGAAATGCTGGAGGGATTGGAACAGGGATAAAATTTGTCTGAAATTAAAATCATGTTGTCCAGATCTTATGTCCCAAGAGGGTAAAACAAGACATGGTGCAAAATTTTATTTTCAATCTTCAAAGTACGGGAGAAGAAATGTGTGAATTAATTCAGGAGTAATTGAATGTGTTGGGTTTTTAGGTGTGCAACTAATAACAGTGAATTGATTGTGTTAGTACTGGAGAACAGGACTCCTCAAGTAAAGCAATTTTACACTTTTAGGTGGAGGAGTATTCTACCCAACAATTTTATTCAGTAGAAAAGCAGGGTACAAGTGAGTTAAATGTGGGTAAAAGGGACAAAATCACACCAAGGAAAAGAGGGATCACCTGTTTCAATTGCAGTAAAGTCAGATACTATGCTCCTCATTGCAGATCAGTGAAAAAGGACAAAAACAAGTGTTTTAATTGTGAAAAGATAGGCTATATTGTGAAAGACTGCAAACTGGTGGTTGCTACGGATAGTTAAAGGGTGAAAGGGGATATACGGAAAAGGTGATGCCAGCGAAAGCAGATCAGAAAAACTTGTGGGTAAAGATAGTCATCGGTAGTTTCAATTCAAAGCTATGGTGAATACAAGCGAAATCTCATGTTTTGTTAGCAGTAGTGTATATATACTCTCCGTCTCGTAGGTGGCGAGATTTTGACAGTTCAACGAATGTTTACTTTTAGTTTATGTATCCTTTCGCCATCAGCTGGTGCGTCAATTGGAGGCTACACAAAGACAAGGAAATGGGTTTCCGGAAAAAAACATGGTGTGTTTAGGACATAGATGGACAATTACTGGCCCAATAGAGATTACTAGTAATCAAAATTTCTGTACACTAAATATATGTTACTTTAAAAATCATGCAGAGCTCACAGAAAAATAAAACTATTAGTATCTGTTTGTAAATTTGTTATTTTACATACGAAACCTATTCATTTCATCTTTATAGCTGGTTAGATTCGAGAAAGAACACGCACATGGTGCGCACAACATGGTAAAGCATGTCAGTCGCGCACGATACCAACAGGTAGCAGCAGGTTCACCGCCTCTAGATCTTACTTTTTAAAACTGGACTTTTGTCCTATTACGGCCTCGAAACAACACAAATTCGAAATATATTTTCTCAAATTATTTGATAAAATAATTCAATATTACCCAGCAATATTTCTGTAGGCTTTTAGAATTAATATCAAGCACATATGGAAAGCATGGATGGACAGTGGGAATACGACATGAAAAGATTTAAGATTTGAAGTCGTGTTTCATTTGGCTATGAATCGTCTTATAAATTTCATTTTGAACATCTATAGATTACTACTTTAGCACAAAGATTTGTTTGTAACACTTACAACCGCTGTTTTGTGACCACGTAAAATAAAATATATTAATTAACATGGGAACTCTTTGTTCGTGTATTTTGTACTTGTCTGATGTGCGTTGTCAGTGCACTCAGAATAGCCAACATAATAACTTTGGTTTGTTTGTGCATCAGCTGATGTACAAATTTGTAAACAGCACTTTGTTTCGTGTACGTCAAGTTGCCACTCACTGACTGTCAAAATCTCGCAACCTTATATGAGATAGACTATATATGGTGTAGAAAGGACCACTTTTCATATACAGTAATTAAAATAATTATGTAATAAATTTAACAGTTTAAAAGTATTTTAATTTAATAATTTTAATTATGCAATAGTTTAAATAAATAAAATTTAAATTTAATAACTTAAATTTACTATAGTTAAAATTATCTAATAATTTAAACTAAGGGCTATTTTAAGTTTGACACACAAATATTTAATTCCCAAACTAAATTTCTAAATTTAAGTAGTCAATATTTTAGCTGATCCATTAATTAATTTTGTTGTAAAAATGGCAAACATTTCTGATGCGAAATTGTATTCTACTTTTCTACTAATAACAACTGACACTGAATTGTAATGATGGCTGAAGTGAGTGTTTGTGGTATGTGTCCTAATGTCAGTATAATTTCTTATTTTGTCTATTGAGATTGTTGTGTTTCTTCTTGGGGTTTTGAGTTATTTTAAGGGCAGGCTTTTTATTGATTTTGTTAAGGTATTTTTTGTCACTGTTTTGTGTTGTCCTTTGCGAGTGGATACTCCAAGCTCCGTGATGGTTTCCGCCTCTCGCCCGTATGGTTACACAGCAGTTTTTTTTCTTGTACGTAGTGTGTTTTAAGGGGGGATGCTGTCACATTGTGTATGTCACATTCACGTAAGTTGGAGAAGAGTAAACATCCCATCCCTCCACCTGGTTCTATCCCCTATTCATCCATGACTCAGTAGGCAACAGTTATACCACGAGGGGGAACCTCGTCAATCAAGCTGATTGTGTAAGCCTGCTTGTTATGTTCCACATCGCGTACATGTTGTCATGATGGCTACCCGGCTACTCGTGATTAGCTTTGTGGCTACTGCTGTTGCCAACTTAACGACTAACATACTACATAACCTAATTCTACATGAACACAATACACAACAGTTCCTCTCCATTTAAAATGTGACAAAATCGTCCAATTTCCTTGGGAGAACACACTGTCGTTTCGATGCTCTGCCCTGAATACATCTTTGAGCTTTACTCGCACAAAACTCTCGGAAGGGAGAAGATTCTCGGGAAACAACTGGACAATTTGCCTCTTCTGACTTTTCCGGAGTTACACAAGGAGGCCCTGAAGCTTCAACTCCTGCAGCTGTGGAATCCTCCCTGGTGTTCTGGTAGGTTGCAGCCAATGTCCCAGCACCCGTTAAGGCAGAACATTGTGGGTCTCTACTGCTGTGAGCAATCCTGGGCCCGAACTGCTGTCACACTGGTTGTTGTCTGTGCCCTGCTGGAAACTGCTTCTTTGGCTTTCGAATCTGACACTGGTTGACAACTTCTCAGTCGCAGCTGGTCTACATGCCTTCTATGAGAATTGCCCTGCTCATCTGTGACATGGTAAATCAACCGTCCTTCCTCCCCACTAATCCAGCCCAGTATCCATTTGAAGCCACTCGCGTGGTTACGCAGCCATACGACCTCTCCCACACTGAAGTGTCGAGCCCCTGCCACAACTGCACATGTTACCTGCGTATCCTGCGAGGTGTGCCTATCTGTACCTGGATGCAGTTTGGCCAGAACTGTCTGTAGTGGTTGCCCCATTAATAACTCTGCAGGAGTCTTCCAGGTATTATTTTCTCCGTCGTGGGGTTGTCCGCCAAGCTAACAACATGCATGACATCCATACCAATCACCTTCAATAACTTTTCTTAACTTTTGCTTCACTGTTTGTACAGTCCTTTCAGCCAACCCTTGCTGGAAGGATGGTATGGGGGAGAAAAAACCATTTCTATATGGGGGAGAAAAACCATTTCTGTATCATTATTCTTCACAAACCCTGCCATTTCTTGAGATCGGAATGCAGTCCCATTGTCTGCTACAATGACGCCTAGCAGCCCATGGCAACTGAATATATCGCGCAACTCTTGAACGACTGATATGGCTGACTGACTTCCGACCCGCCTGACTTCAGGCCATTTGGAAAAGGCATCACTGACTATTAGAAATGTTGAACCTTGAAATGGGCCAACAAAATCAATGTGAAACTGTGACCACAGTTTATCTGGTTTTGGCCAAGCAACCATTTTAACTTTAGGTGGGTTATTTTGGCACTGCTGGCAAATGTTGCAATCCTTTACCTCTTGCTCGATGGCCGCATGCAGTTTTCGCCATCAGAAATAGCTGCGGGCCACTGCTTTCATATGCACTACCCCATTATTTTGAACATGCAGTAGATTCATTACCTCTGAACGCAGCTGGGATGGAATCACAACCCTGTTTCCCCACAACAAACACTCTTTATGTATAGACAGTTCCTGACTGCACACAAAATATGGTTGCATTTCCACAGCCACTTTTGCTGGCCATCCACTTGCAGTATACTGAAGAACCTTAGACAGTAACATGTCCTTCCCGATTTCTGCTGCTATTTTACCTGGCTCTACCAACACGTCTGCTGACTCTTCCAACATGAGAATGTCACTAGGTGCTGATACCTCAAATTCTGGTGCCTGGAGTGGCAGTTTGCAGAGAGCATCTGCATGTTGTATCTAGTGTCCTGGGCTGTATTCCAATTCAAAAAACATCCCCAACATGTCTCCATCGCAACAACCGAGGGGATATTGTGTCTGGAAGGGACTTCTTAGGATTGAGTAACTGCAAGAGAGGTTTATGATCCGTTACTATCTTGAATTTCCTACCAATCACATATTGTTTGAACTTGCTTACTCCAAAAACAACAGCCAGAGCTTCTTTGTCCACCTGCGCATAGTTTCGCTTGCTCTTCTGTAGTGTTTAGAGCTAAATGGTATTGAGACTTCCCTCACATTACCCATGTCATGGGCCAGTATCGCTCCTACACCATATTCTGAGGCATTGCATGTTAGAATTAGGGGCTTACTGAGGTCATAATGTGTCAGTGCCTGCTCTGGCTGTAGCAGCAGCAGCTTGGCATTTTGAAATGCCTTACTGTTTTTTTTTTTCCAATGCCATGGAGCATTTGCATCTAATAACTGGTGGAGGGGCTCCAACACTTCTGCCTTGTTATAAAGGAATCTTTCATAGAAATTTAACAGTCCAAGAAAGGACTGGAGTTCCTTTTTGTTTTTCGGTTCCGGTGCATCATGCACAGTATCCACCTTACTGGACAAGGGATGAATACCTATCGTGTTGATTCTGTGGCCCAGAAACACCACAGAATTAACTCCAAACACACTCTTGGCTATTTTCAGTTGGAGTCTTGCCCATTGCAGCCTTTATAGAACTTAAGACGCACCCGAGTCCAGTGCTCTTCTTCTCCTCCCGATACCAGCAAATCATAAAGCAATACTACATTCCCTGGAATGCCAGCATGCAGAGTATCCATCAACTTTTGGAATATTGCTGGACCACTACTAACCTCGAATGGCAACCTCTTGACCTTAAAAGCTCTTTCACAGTATTAACTGTAAGCAGTTCGGCTGTTGCCTCATTTACTACTTGCAAATACGCTTCCTCCAAATCGAGCTTGGTGAAGAGTTGTCATCCCTCCAGTACTGCTAACACCTCGTTAACAGTGGGCAGTGGATACACATACGTGGCACATATACTGTTCCCTTATAATTCCCACACAGCCGAATTGTGCCATCCTTTTTTAAGACGGGTATTACAGGTGTTGCCCATTCTGAAAAATTTACAGGTTCATAAATTCCCCGCTGTACCAATCTCTCTATTTCCTGACTGACCTTGTCTCTCAATGCGGAGAGCACTAGCTGGCCCTTTTTAAGCACAGGAATGCAGTCTTGCGGGACTTTAATGGTGACCTGTGGACCCACATATTTTCCCAGTTCACCCGCTTTGAACATGCTGGGAACTCGCTAACAAGCCAGTCTACCACGTCTTCCCGAACTTTGTTCACCCTGATCAATTTAATTCCAAGTGTCTCGAACCAGTCACGTCCTGCACCACAACTAACTCCAGCGAAAATGCCTTACGACTCTTTTAAGTTTTACTGCCACTTCCTTTACCCCCAACACTTGTAAATGTTAACTGGACCATGTATGCAATACCATGTTCCTCGTTTTCAAAGGCCACAGAAACTTGTATGTGTGCCAGCTGATAATTGAACGGCCCGCACCAGTGTCAACTTCCATGCTCACCGGTTGTCTGTTCAACTGCACTTTGATACAGCATGACTTCCTATGCGTTTGCTCCTGCATACTGTACAAATTATATTCTGAACTTACACAGTCTGCAATGTCCACCTCAATATGCTGTACTTCCTGTGTGGTGCCAGTTCGCTTCAAGTCCCTTGCACCCGAACCTGCCCGTTGTTTTTTTTTGTTATGCATGCCAGCATTTATCAATTGCATGGTTACCATTATCATTACACTGCCAACATTGCTGATTCCCTTCACTTTACTGATTCTCCCGTTCATGTTCCTCCCGACTACATTGTTTTTTGTTGTGCACATTTTCCTCCACTAATGTACTGCCATGCAAGTCCGCCATATTCCTTCCTGTTGCTTCCGTTGCCATCGCAATGTCCATGGCCTGTTGCAAAGTCAATTTATCCTTAACGAGGAGAACCTGTTGTACAGCTTTGTCCCGAACCCCACAAACCAGATGGTCTCGTAACATGCAATCCAAATTTGAAAAATTGCAGTGTGTGCTTAGCTGTTGCAACTCTGCAAAATACAGAGCAACTGTTTCCCCTTCTTCTTGATTGTGCTTCAGGAACTTAATAATTTTAACCATTTCACTGGGCTTTGGGTGGAAGTGATTCATTAATCTTGTGAACACTTCTGCCAGAGGTACTGCATTGGTAGATTTCAGTAACAATAATGAAGTCACCAGACCATACAACTCTGGGCCACATACTGTATAAAACACAGTCCGCTTAGCTTTGTCATCCTTGATGGTGTTTTCACTATACGAGTTCCACGACTCCTTTTCTGGGGCAACGTGCCTATAGCTCCAATTAGTGCCATTTTTGTGGATCCGGACCACATGCAATATTTTAAACCTCGTCGCCAACTGTTATGTCCCACATCGTGTACACGTCGCGATGACAGCTACCCGGCTACTCGTGATTAGCTTTGTGGCTACTGCTGTTGCCAACCTAACAACTAAAATACTACCTAAACTAATTGTACATGAACACAATACACAACACTGCCATATTTCGTACATAAAAAGGCAGGAAACCTTAAGCATGGTAATCACTTTTCACAGCTTCTGCCAACTAGGGTGCAACACTATCGCCTCTGCTTTCACTACCTATAATACATAAATATATTATTATTTTGTTTATGTAAATGTACTATATAAATACTCAGATGTCTCAGAATAATTTTCTTTGAGTTTTGTTACATGCTCACACAATAGCTTCAGTGCTATGTGATCATTCTTACTCGCTGCTTTATTTACAGAATACTGGATTTGCCTAGTTTTATGTTGGTTTACAAATTTGTATAATTTTGGTTTAACATGTGATGTTAAGAGTCGCCCAATTCTCTTCATTCACATTCATCTTTATGAATCCATTTGAATATGTTACTTCAGTAAAGTAAGGGGCCGTCGTGACTGAGCAGTTAAGACTGCTTGCCTCCCACCAAGGTAAAGAAGGTTCAATCCCCGGCGGGGTCAATCCTGGATTTTTGAAAGTGGGAATCATGGCAGACGATGCCGCTTGTCTGCAGGTTTTCTCGGGGATCTCCCATTTCCCCCGCCCTTTGCATTCAGGCACTGCTCCATTCTCACATAATTTGACCCTCATCTGCTCTCAAGATCTCGTTGTTATGAGCTGCCCAAACCTCTCAAATAAACAGCAGTAAAGTACTGGTATTAATAATCAACCATTTTTTTTCTTTATACTGTAAAGTGAAATGCAATTTCATAGTTCCCTGAAAGCTTAGAAATTAATTTCATCTAACTGTTAACTTTTGAGTTTTTATACAATGAATATAATATACTTGGTTAACAGTCTTGTGTTAGTGCTGGCAAATACATGATGGGATATAAGTATGCACTTTCTGCTTGTGTACGTTAGTTTACTTCAGATCATAAATAAAAAAAAAAATTATAATTTATTTTTGACAACTTCATAAGAAATGCCAATATATATGTGCAGGTTTTATATCCTATTTTACTTAGTTTGCAATGCTAAGAAATGTTTGTTTACATTAATTTGAAAACCACAATTTATTTGCAGTACAGTACATCAGGACATGAAAAAACTATATGCCTAATCCTATTGTTAGCTGGGCTAACAAAGAGTTTTGCAACAATGTCTAATGAACGAGACAAAAACAGAAACAGGGGCAATGTCCAAATTGGCAGATTTTGTATTTCGTATCCAGCAGATGTTAGTAGAAATACAAAATGACAAAATCAGCACCATGTTTGTTTTTACTTTAAAAACACATGCATGAATGCATAAATAAAATGGCTTTTAAAACAAAAACTGTACATAAAATACACTAGGCATGTTTTAAAAAAGTGTTGTGCTTTGCGTGTGCACGCACCCACCCGTGCGCATGCGCACGCACGCCTCACACCCCCCACCACAATTTTTTTAATGTTGTTACCTATTGCATAATTTAGGCTATTATTTTCTTATTTATTAGGTAATTGCAGAAATGTGTGTTTTAAGCATTACATTTAGATGAAAATATTTTGCACTGTTAATGTAATAATGTGTTGCCGCGAGTGCTAAACAAGTGACTGTCGACAACGTCCATACTGATACCTACCAAATCACAAATTTACAAAATAACGAAATTTGTTAATTGGGACATGGCAAGAGTTGAAACTATATATGAATTTCAAAACCTAAAATCACAAGACATAACAGTAAAAACTACACGATTTAAAATTAAAAAAAAAAAAAAAAAAAAAAACTTATTGGTACCTGGTGTAGCTTACAGACAAATACCAGAAGTAAACAGTTATTATGAAATGCATTAGATTTTGTAATGAACATTTAAATATCTATGTCAGGGCTATTTGGCATGTTGGAAATCAGCATCTGAATCCTCGAGAGAACAGTCTCATTGGTGCTGTAGCACTGGTTCACACTGTATGGAGAATGGATCTCCAGGACACTCTCCAACCGCAGCACGTCCCCATCCCTCCTGATCGGTATCCTGTTCTGCACCAACCAATCCATCAGTCTCTTTGCACGACACTCTGCCTCTTCTCTGCTGCATGCTACACCTCCTGTGCTCGAGAACAGGTGCTCAAGATCTGGGATGCAGCTGCTGGTTCGGATTTCCATCGATTCAATATTAGGTCCGGGGAAGAAAGACAGACCCACCTTCCCATCCTCCTGGGTCATGAGAATAATGCTGCAACAAAGAAACTGAAACATATTTATACTTCCGAAATAAAATTTTAACTAAAAAAGTTCAATTTGAATACTAGCAGGCATGCATACCAGGCGCAGCTCAAACAAAGGTTTTAATGGGTTTTCAGCACTTTGTGTTTTGTTTTAACGATTGTGAACTACCAATTAACAATAACTGCATGAACCTTTTGCTGTGTACCAATATATTTTGTTAAAAAAACTGATTGCTATTTCAAACATCTAAAACTTGGATACAAAACATCTACCTCCGAAAGATCACATTTGAAAGTAAACAAAAATTATCTGGGGCTACTGCTACACTTTTATGTCTTGACTTCTTCCATGGCCTTGTCGAGTAGCTACAAAATGGGAGTCTAAGGAATGGATAATGGTATTACGATACAATACAGACTCCTGAACAGATGTCAAGTCGCTATTTCCATAATCATTTAAACTTCAGAAGAAAGGGGTCCCCAGTGGTGTAGTGGTTATACTCGCCTCCCACCTAAGCGAACAGTGTTCGACTCCCGACGGAAGACTGGTAGCACCCGTTTTTTCACATGTGGGTTTGTATGAATTGTGCCGGGCGATGCCGCTGGTCTGCGGGTGTGAATGCATATTTGGCAGAAGTTAGGCTATTTTGGAGCATAAAATGTCCCGGGGTGGACGAAAGAAGCGTTAAACATTATGGCTCGTTAAACATTATGGCTTTTATAAAACAGGAATACATCATACCGTTAACAACTTTTCGAAACGATCAATTCTGCACAAACTACACCAACAATCCCAAATACATCTTAATCTGCAGTAAACTTGTACGCGTGTATGAATCACTCACTTCTTGTTTACTAGTTAGTATTCAAGTTAGTGGTTACCTTCAAGCTCACCTACGCGTCCAAGCAAGAGTCCCGCGTGTAGTATTCGGCTTTACCAACCTTGTTGTCACAGGATCAATGGTGTACACAGTCCCGACGAATTTTTTTCCTTCTAACGTTGTAATTTCCACATATTTCTGCACAAAATATTTTAATTCAAGAGGGTTCATAGAACTTAAAATGCAATTTCCATTCGACATTTAGAATACAATTCAACTGAGAGCTTAATAGACTTTAGTTAAACACGCCGCTAAAAACCTTGCGTGCCTGTGCAAGTAACTAAAAATATCATAGAGTAAATACAAATATGGAAGAAAAAAAATATGGGAAAGTAGCCGAAAAAAATGCCATATCCCGGTGCCAGCACTCATAGCGGTTTGTGCTGTTCGTACTCATTCAATGCACTGCTTATTCAGTGCCTTGAATGGGTAGTTAGAGTAATTATGAAGCGTTTTAATTCAAATTTTCTCGGTTGGATGATTATTTTTTATGGCTGGAAAGATTTGTGCAGTTTTTTGCTGCAATAATTACAACGTTGTGAACTGCAGCAAGTCCTTTTTTAGATTTCCAAAGGATTCAAGTCGGTAAGTACAAGTGATGTATAACTTTTTCCATTGTCTTATTATTATCAGTGTGTTTTTATTGCAAATTACGATCACACAAAACCTTAATTTACTTAAATACTGTTTTGTCATTTCATAGGTGCAAGCAAAAGGTACATAAATGTAAGAGAACAGACATGGAAGTCATAAGCTTGGAAGCATGTATTCAGGTTGGTTATTAGAGGTGACTTGTTCATGATGGAAATAAGCTTTGTTTTAGAAAGTGAATTGCAAAATTAAATGTACGTAATGCACGCAAAACTTATGTCGAGTAAATGGGATTAATAGCTTGAGTACTTATGTTAGTATGTACTATCAAATATTTTGACCGATTGCATTTTCATACTAGTGCCAGCAGTAATGGATAAATTGCATTAGTAAGAGTTTTTAAAAGGGAGATGGGGGAGATGGTTATATCATCTACAATTTCTCAGATATCACTTAAGTAGCATGATTTCAGAGGTAATGGTACATTTTCATATTTGGTATAGGTGTACAATTTTGTTGTTGAAACTTGTACGAATTTTACAGAATGTTGCTGCTTCCTCCATGGATTATCTACACTAGCCAAGAAAATGGATGTATTAAGTAGCAAATTGTGTTCCAATGCATGCATGTACTATATGAACACACCATGTGTGGTGTTTGAATTAGTCGAGTAAAATACTGACATATTTGATAATTTACCAACTTATTAAAATGATAAATTACGAAATCGCAACCACTTCTGAACACTTGAATTAATAGGATCTGAATTGAATGCTACTACATATTAAAATACTGTTGTACTAAATATTAACTTTGAACACAGTCTCACTATGTGTGGTATGTTTGGGTATTGCGGTTTATTTTTACATAAATATGTATAAATAAAACATTTTAAAAGGCGCAAGGTGAGCAGTTTACCATTATTTATAAAAACCTTGCTAAATTTGACTGTGCCTTCAGTACAGTTACAAATTAGACCATGCCCAATTCAATAAAAAAAGTCCAATCTCGAGTTGGTCTTAATCCTTTATGTATTGTTGAAGAATAGGCACTAAATATTGCCAAGCTATAGAATAGTCCTTTGTTTATAATTTTTAGCTACAGCCCCCAAAATTTCATAATGGGTCCAATCAGATTATGAAGTGACTAAGGTTTAAAATGTTTATTACTTATGGTTGAAACAAGGCTGCCAGTGGGTTAATCATAGCTGCCTGTGTTTCACTTGAGGCAGTGTAGTTTGGGATAACTGCACAAAAATAAAAACGATTTATATGTGTAAATGTGTACTCTCAACCATCCGTCGCACCTGTCAGGCAGTCACGTGATCTTCGACGAATCGCAAGGTAACATTTTCCTGTCTGCCAATTATACATCAACCTTTAACTTTCGATGGACCGACGGATGGGCCACCGCCTACTGACGACATTCTGTAGACACAAATATGCACTTTGAAATAAAATTCTAGGTGCTAGATACGTGTTTATTGGTTTTGGAAGTACATTCAGGAATTTAGAACATAAACAATAATTCAGTATACATTTGAATCGTGCAAAAAAATATTTCCCCAAAATGTTTCTCGCTTGAAAACGTATTTCCAACAAAAATATACCTTCTATGAAAGAAAAAAATAGAACAAAAACCATATCTGTTAGGAATATAATATTTGTGAACAATTTATTTTGTTGCTAATTTAATGAGAATAGCTTCAAAAAGCAGTAAGTTAATATTTCGGCAACTTATTATGTTGCGGGGTTAATCTTAATACGTATAAGATATTACTGCTTATAGAGCTAAAAAAAAGCAACAATGCTAATAAGTTACTGTAGTAGACCAATATTTTTTATTAATCTTTCATTAATGAACCACATATAAGTAGTGGAGATTTTGCTGTTCAATAAATATTGGCTTATGTTCATTCCCGATTTTTTTGTAGAAATTTAAGTTTAGTGACAGCTCCATTCTCAAGAATTTATTGAATGAATGCATTCAGATATGTGTCTGACAAATGAAATACTGTTTAGTATTCCATTATCTTACGTATATTTGAATAACATTTGTCCTTTGTAACTTGCAGCATCTAAGTTAGTGCTCAGAAACATGATTCTGTTACAATTGCTTGTCCTTGTTTAAAGTGATAATATATAATCTTTAAGTCCTTTTGAAAATAAGGCATAGTAATATGAATAAGCAACTATTATATTACATTCGGCCAAACAACACATTTTAATTCTATGAGACGACAACTGCACTTAAATCACGCATGCCAAGCCACACAAATTTGAATTTACAGGGTATTCGTCAGCTAGAAGCGATCTTGTAGCATTTCTAGCATGTTGAAAATTGCAATGGCTTAGTTTCCCATATTGTCCTTGTACCATATTTGGTTAATGCATTAGACACACCTTTTTTTTCAAGGAATTTGGTTGGCCAACAGCTAATATATCCATGGTCAAAATCAATGATTTGAAACACAGATCATATTAGTCAATCAAGCAACCAATTAATAAAACACACTTTAGGAAATACGAAACAATGAAAACTTGCGAACATTCTAGACAACACAAACACAAAATGACGACGCATCTCTGACGCCGAGGTCCAAGAAACCCGAACCGTCTCCGACAGCGGCTACAGAAGAACTTCTAAATACATAGATAGACCAAAGATGTTACAATTGCAGCGCTTCTTGCAAAAGAGAGCTTTGGTATCGTTGATGGATCACTTCCATGGGATGGAACAATGGAAGTAATAAATGATAGAGTAGCCACAGCCTATCTTCTCCACGTTTATCAAGTGAAGCCTATGCCTTGCCTGACTTATTTCAACTGCACACACACAGACCGATTGTTTACGTCAGCCACCATATTTTGAGTGGCAAAAGTTACATAGTAAGCAATGTAAGACATGCACCTTTTTGCAACTACAAGCCCTGTTCTTGTCTTTCATTATCGGCTTTACTTTTGTGTCTCGGCTTCCACTCCATAGACTAATACCTCCATGGATGGAACGTATATGTAAAATCTAAAGGCCGGGGCAGAGAGCATTCGAAATATGAGACTTCTTAGTTTCAGGAACTGCAGCTAGAGTGCTCTCTTTTGTGGTATACATTACAATAGTTACATTTCTCTTGATACTGAAAGCACTGACCAGTAGCATGCCAAAATGAATGCCTTATTGTAAAAATACGCACTTCAATAGCGCTCAGTGCTGGAACCAGGTGGAATACTCGTCACCAGTTTTTCACAGGAATAGTGTCTGCTATACACTATTACAAAATGTCAGGTTTAAAACATGTTGTAAACAGGCATGGATATGATTTTTTTTTCATTTTAGTCTGAATTAGTCTCATCCATTGATTGTCAGATCAAAGAATGTGAAAATATACTTTCCACCTGCAACTTCTGCATGTAACAACGTAACTTGCTTGTAATGCATTTCCGCCATGTTGCGGCATGTACTATTACTGATACCGCCTGACCTTCAGCATGTCAATAGATTCAGCTGGAAGTATAGTATCCAAACCGAACACCACAACACCATTACTCCATTACCGATAAGCATAATCAGTATTTTGTTTTGTTGTGTTTTGTTTCATTTCAGTCATAAGATCCTTTTTTCAATACATAGCTGTACAAAGATATTGGGCAAGTCAAATTACAGTGTACAAAGTTAATACACTGGACATAGTAAACACACACACACAGATATATATGTATATATATATATATATATATATATATATATATATATATATATATATATATATATATATATATATATATATATATATATATATATATATATATATATATATATATATATATATATATGTCAGACTACACATACTTGCATCATATCTTTTCCTCATAATTTGACCAATCCTCCTCCAATATGCTGTGGGACGTCGTCATTTTCTTGAAACAGAAGAAAAAAGGAAACAAGAAAAACCGGAACAAGAAATGTGTACAAATACATGTTATGCAATAATTTCTTAATTTTTGTAGTATAAATATTCATCTACACTATAAAATGTTAGTTTAGAAAAAATCATTTCAGCTGTTTTTTTTAAAGAGTTTTTGTTTGGTTAGAAAAGCAAATTTCTTGAAGGTGTTGTGGTAACTTATTGAAAGGTTGGGTACCAAGGTAGGGTGGCCCTTTTTGGAAAAGTTTTAAGTTAACTGAAGCCAGGTTTAAGTGTTTTTTTAAATTATAGTGTCATGCGTATGAAATGACTAATTTTTCTGAAATAAATGACTGTTTTTGGACATGAATATGAGTACTGAAAACAAGTACTCACATGCAAATGTTAAAATCTCTGAGCTCGTGAAAATACTTCTATATGAGTCTGACTTTCTTTTGCCATTGATTATTCTTACAGCTCTTTTTTGCATGTGATACACTTTTTTGCTGTCAGTGGAGTTATACTGAAATAAGTTTAGGTAAAATATACGCAATGTGAGATTTCCAGTTAAGTAAATTGGCTACTTTTAAGCCAAGAAACTTAATCACTGCAGTTTCATTAATTTTGTCTCTGTTACTGCTAACATGTGAATTAATGTTTTTTCGGTTCATTGTGAGGAAATTCATGAGATATGTTTTATCTATGCTGAGATTTAATTTGCTGCAGTAAACCATGCATTTAGCTCTGTAAATGTTGCATCCGTTCTTTGTGTAAGATCATTTCCACTGATTAAAATGCCAGTATAATCTGCAAATAAAATTGGTGTATTTTCTGGTGTTAAGGCACATGGAAGATCATTTATATAAACTAGGAAGAGTAGAGGGTCTAATATTGATCCTTGTGGGACTCCATACTTGATTTTTGTTGGTTCAGCGTAGAATTAAGTATTTTTTCATTTGATTCGCACTTGTTGTCTGTTTGATAGGTATGAGCTTATTAGCGTATTTGGTATACTTGAGACTCCATAAAACTTTAATTTTTCTATAAGTATGTTGTGATTTACACTGTCAAATGCTTTAGTGAGGTGGCAAAATATTCCAGTAGATGACATCTTTTTATCAAGTGCATTAAGAATGCTATTTGTTAGTTTGAAAATTGCAATATTTATTGCTGTGTGTTTACTAAAGCCAAACTAGAAATTTGATACGATTTTGTGATTCTCAAAATGTCGCAGCCTCCTGTAAATTAGTTTTTTAGTTACATTTGAAAAGTTTATAAGCAGTGAGATGGGTCTTTAATTGTTTACTTCACTTCGTTCTTGTCGCCTTTCTTGAAACATGCCATTATCATAGCCCATTTGAGTCTGTTTGGAAACAATTTTGTATTGAAGATGTCATTACAAATATTGCTTAATGGAACACTGAATTCAAATGCGCGTAACTTTAATAACCTACAGCTAATGCCATCATAGCTGCTAGATAATTTTGGTTGGAAATAATTGATTGTTTCTCCTCTTATTTTGGAGTTCTATTTGTGAAATATGTAGCAGGGTATTCGGTACCCTGTAGTGTAGGAATATTGTTTTTTATCTTGTTTAATGTTTTTTTTTTAAATTCATGTTTTCTACGTCATTTAAGTAGTATGAATGAAATGTATCTGCAACTAATTTAGGTTCTGAGGATATGCAGTAATTCAGTTTTAGGTTTACAACTGGACGTTATGCGGTTGTCCTTCCTGTTGTGTTTTTTTACAATATTCCATGAAGTTTTTTTTTTGTTTTGAGAATTCTTAATGAGGTTACCAAAGAAATTTTTTTCTTCAGATTTTATGATCTTACTGAAAATTTTGCAGTATTACCTGTAGTGATTCTTGCTAGGGTTGCTGCTGGTTCTGGCAGCCTTGTATAGATTTCTTTTGTTTCCACAGGAAATTTCTATTCCTTTGGTGAGCTATAAATTTTTTTTTGGATTCCTATTACTGTGGGTCAGTTTGAATGGGAAACATTTTTCAAAACAACGGAGAACATGGTTAAGAAAAAAGTTCTGGAAGGCATTTTTATGGAAGGCATAATTAATATTTGTGCATCATGATCTGATAAGCTATTTATTAATGGGAGACAGTGGCACTCTGCAACTGTAATACTATCAATGAAAATGTTATCGATTGCTGTCTGAATAGTTCCTTCTATTCTGGTAGCAAAGTTTACTACAGATTTAAGGTTGAAGGTACTGAGTAGACCATCAAGTTCAGGTCTTAAGTCGCTTTCTTTTAAATAATCAATGTTAAAGTATTCACAGAGAATAATTTCTCGATTGGCTCTGTAAATGACTTTAAAATTTGCTTCAAGAAATTTTAAGAAATTACTTAAGTTTGCAGAAGGGGCTCTGTATATAGCGAGGACCCCCACTTCTTTTAAATTTGGCAGTTATTACTTCCACATAACTGTACTCAATCACTTGATCTTCGCATAACACGTGTGTCATTTTTAAACATAAAATAATTTTTGATGAAAATACAAACACCGCCCTTAGTCGTGCTATTTATACAATAAATGGAACAGAGGGAATAACCAGGAATTTAAATCTGCTTGGCATAGGATCCAGTTAAATGTGTTTCTGTTAGGCATAATATTTATACATCCAAATTATGTTCTGTGGATAATTTGTCCAAACACAGAAAGCTCATCAATTTTGCTTATTAAACCTATGATATTCTGATGCAATAAATGTAAATTATTTTAATTAAAAATTGTAAATTTTTTCATATTTGCACAATTATTGAATGTTTCTGGTATTGCGTGTGAAAGTAAAACTTAAACTTCTTTGTTACATGAATTAGGTCTTATGGGCATGGGCTTCTTTAGCCTAAAAAATTTCCATAGTTTCCAACTTTTACCTGGATATTTTGAATAGATCCATGGTTTGTAAGAATCCCACTAGCAATTAGTTCAGTAAGTTTCCCCTTTATCAGTACGACTCAGCTGCAGACTATGTCTCGCGTGGACAGCCCTGTCTATTTCCTCTAGACCAATCACACCACTTAAAGGAACGCTCGTCAGTACTGGTCAGCGCTTTCAGTGCTAACTGGAATGTGGCCTATGTAAAATATAGGCACTAGACATTTAAAATACGTAAAATAAATGATAGTTAGTTAATTAATTGGATTAAAAATATGCATTTAATTAAAACAGCACTTTAAATATTCTACATATTTAATTAGAATAAACACCTTTAGCATCTCCACTATCTGTTCGTGCATGTAAATTCCAATATTTTTCTAAGGAAAATCTCAAATCTTCTTGCTGGGTTGTGCAGAGCTCCTAGATCTTACATTTTTATAAGCACAGCAATGGACTGTCGTAATAAGGCTCTAATTGTTACAGTGTGTTTGCGCTCGTTTTATCACAGTTGGTGGAAAAATCTCAGACCTATGTATAGAATTTGCCCTGGGTTTCCCTTTAATTTGTTTATGTTGAGGACAGCCAGGAAATAGTGATGGTACTATATTTAACAGTAATATTTTGATATTGTACTAATGCTAAAAAATCAATTTCTCAGAAGTGTAAATTACACACTCGTGAGCTGCAGTTTGGCAGCCAAAGAGATCCAACTTTACCTTGATATAGCTATTCTCCATTCCTTTTTTACCTCTTATTGCGACAGGAAAGTATGGAACGTGATTTTTATTCGAATTGTAATGGATTAAAGGTTCACTTTGGTACACAACAGTAAACCATTTCAAAATGCGGGAATAACTGTTTTATTTGACAAAATTTTTAAAACTTGTTAATATCCTACAGGCGCTAAAAGTTAACCTTTAATATGTTTTTAAAAAATACCTCCTTGATAATTCTCTCACTTATAAACTTTCTGAATAATTTATATATAATAATACACAGCAAATGACGCCTCAATTACAGTGCACAAAGCCACAGTTTCAAAAAATTTGATAACATGCGATAAATAGTATAGTGTGTCATTTAAGAATAAACAGCTCAAAAGTGAAACATCCAGCAGGCAACCGGTGGAACACGCTGGCACGGATTTTTATGCTGAAAAAGGTGTCTCTTTCCTGGCCTTCTCTAATAGCATAGACAATGGCTCGGTCAGCACTGTTTTCAATCTCGAGCACTAACTTCGTCAAGGCAATATAATTTGGGAGTGTATTTACAGTTCATGAACTTTGCTGTCACCGGGCAATACCTAACCTATTGACATATTCCACTTAAAAGCTCCTTTTCATTTGTCCACACCATGCAGTCACCCCACCTGGTGTCAAATGGCTAGTCAATTTTCCTGCCACGAGAAGAGTTATAGTACGTAGTCGACCCACCAGCTACAAGTTAACAAACACCTACAGAATCATTCATCTGGAGTAACAATCACCGAGCATAGGTCACCAGCAGCATCGGTGAGCACATTGGGTCAGGGTGGACAGCCCGCAACCTCGAGATCAGCAGTGTCAGCAACCATCTATAGGTCTCCTCGACAGCATCTGGTGCCTATCCAGATATACCACATCCACGACCTCATCTTCACCATTCCCCAAACCATACCCTGCACCTTTTCGGCACCTGATTACCATCAGCTGTCTTATTTTTGTATTCCTAAAGCATCTTGCTGGCAGTCAAAATTTCGCCTTCAAATATATACAACATAATAATTGAAACAAAATTCAGACATCAAGTTTTCCTTTCAACAAATTTTATCACATAATCTTGATACTCTTCCAAGAGAGCACTTCCGCACGATCTGCTGAGAGCACTACTTCACACTCGTTCAAGTTCTCGCTATGTGGAATTGAGACAACTACTCTCTCGTTTCTGTCATAGACTAAAGATGAGGTAGACCGATCTCGCTGGCTGCGCACAACCAATCTCATTGTCCCAACATTGAACTGCTTTTCTGCCAACACTTCTAGTGGAAACAGTATGGTTTGTGATTGAGGTTAAAATACTGTTAGGTAAACAAATGCTTGGAGATGTTTTCAAACAACTTCAATCCAATTTGTTGTGCTGTTTGGTAAAAGTCTAAATGGTAAAATATTGTAAAAGTTGTGTTCTGTTTTGGGGTAGGTCAATGTTGGGCACATGCAGAGAAGACTATCAGTCTACTTCATCATAAGTCTACGGTCTGAACTCCTGCATGTCTGTAGCTTCAACCAGAATCATAGTCACCAACCAGATGCCACAACCTCATTCCTCAGTTATTGATCAGCAGAATCAGTTTGCAAAGGAACACTAGTCAGTAATTTCAGCTGCTGCCAGTTCCAAGTGGAATGTGGCCACCGAAAAGTGTGGAATCATGCTAAGCTAAAATCGAAATCATAGTAATTGGAAATCATATAAATGACACCTATAGCGTCCCCCTATGTTAAGACCGTTTGCCCGCCGTACACCAGCACAGCAACGCAATAGAGGTCAGCACTCTAATTTTGTGCAACAGTACATCGTGGTTCTAATGCAGTGCACGAGCAACACAGTGAGTGTGAATAATGCGATGTATGGCCATAGTGGCCTATTGTAGTGCTGCATGAAAGGATACAGAAGTGCAAATAGGGCGGGTGAAATACCTAAAAAAACTTAAAGGCAAATGCCGGACAAACCCTAAATAAGGGGATACTTTGGACATTCTGTGAGTTGCCCACTATGCATTTAATTAGAGCTTTTATAATGCTAGTGTAATGTTTTCACCTCACATGTCTATCATTTCATTTTACTCATGCAAGGGCAAGTGTTGTGTATCATGTTATAATCAAGAGTATTTTATGAGTAATTATTATTGCGAGTGTGTTATGTCTTAGCATAAGTTGGTGTAAACTGGGTCAGCAAGTAGTCTCACATGATGCACAAGCCCTCCAAAACCGGCTGGCATGGGACATCTGCCAGTTAGTCAGTACTTAGCATCTCGAGGGGACGGATGTGTGTCGCCATGTGTTTTGACATTCGTACGTCTGGGCCTTCCAGCATCTATGTTTCAACCATTTAGTTTTCAATAACATTTGGTTTACCCACAATATGGAAACATTAGGAGGAAGTGAACAGGACCAGCAACAGCATTTGGATGCTCTGTGGTGTTGTGGTACCTCAGATGGCAGAGGAATTGTTGTGAGGAACAGTGAATTTGAAGTTAGGAACATTGGTGAAAATGGTGTTGTTACCCTGGGTGCCAGACACCATTCAGGTGATGATGCCATGAAATTCTTGGAGAGCAGACTCTGTTGAACCAAGGGTCGTATGGCCGACGGACGACCAATGCAACAATCCTTTTGGTGGGAATGTTACTTACTCCTCATGATAATTTATAAGTTACTGGCTAGATATACGGTAACATATTAGGGCTGGTCATATGCCCGAAACTGGATGAATTGCGATACAAAACATTCGTAGACACTAGAAGAAACTGAAAAACCTTACAATTGCATTGAAGACTTTGAGTAGGAAGGTGAGGGTCCATGACCTAAAATGCCAGAAGGCAGCCAAAATAAAAATACATGAAACAATTCACCATATAAGTTAAGTGGTAAAACACTACATGCTCCTCTAGGAAGCCACTTACCGGGCTTAACCCGCCAGTAGGGTGATACAGAAAATTGGTGCGATGCAAATGGTGGGGAAGATGAGGGTCGGTTTCCCGAATGGCCGTACGGACGAAGTTCTGGTAGATAAAGAACTACTGTAAACTAAATGAATATTACAAAAATTGCTGGCCGCCCGGGTACACGAACCACGACACACAACGACACACATCCAACCCTTCTAGGTGCTGAGCAATGTGGGGTGAGATGGACATGAAATATGTGAGATGGAAGTAAACAAATTTAACAAGGCAATTTAAAAACAATCTGAACCCTAGAGAGGGGCTGGTTATTGGGTGTCTTTAAAGAACATGTGATTATAAATTATGAAATGTGCACCTGATGGCACCATGTTTCTTGACCAGGAGAAACTGAATGATATGGGCAGGAAAGGTGCTGGTTGGTGACTTGCCAGGGTGGGGCACCAGCTCGCGGTGCGAGCATGAGGATGTTTTTGATGCAAAGAATCTCAGGGTCCTCAGCCAGTCATGTACTACATCCAGATTGCCTAGACTAGTAAGGGTTGTTGGCCTCCCTGATATGCCAGCAACTCCTGTTGAGTTGTTTTGGCAACACAATGCTATGATTCAATATACGTTGACGTGTGCCCACGTTGACCCCTTCTCCTTAGCCCGTTTGCCCGCTGCACCAGATTCCGTAACACAGTATGAGTGCACGCTCTACGAGTGCAAGTGCAGTGTAGTGTGGCAAGGAGCAACGCAATTGCAGAGCCGAAAATTGATACGAGGAAATTTCTGTTATTTAATTTGTGCAATTTAGGGGCAAGGTAAGTTTACGCTAGGGGATAGTCTAATAAAGACGCATGCCTTCACACTCCTAAAGCCCTCAGTGTATTCAAAGTGTCTTTTTGGAATTTTCTCTAATGTTCATTAATGTGTCTTTCATCACCACACTATCCACAGAGTGCAATGTTTTGGTATACTGATTAATATTTACATGGTTATTTTTAGAAGTAATATGTAACAACCGGCACACAGGATATGCGTGATTTGCAAATGTTGTGTGCAATGAAGTAGTGCAAAGCAGGGTGCCAGCCCGCCAAGCCAGCTGGCACACGGTGTGGAGAAAGTCAGTAGTCGTTCGTCTTTGCGAGGGGTGTGCTGCATCACGTCATGGCTCGTTTTTCGCGCACTTGGGCAGCCATCACTATGTTGGACTAATCATTTCACAGCAATAGTTATTTTATAACGGAACCTTTTCTATTTCAACTGTCCGAGACTTACCACCTCTCGCACCTACGCAGTTCTTGCATCGCCTGGGTAGGCTTAAATTATACTTAAGTTATTTCATGTGACCACAAGTGTTTTCACAGAATTACCCGAGCTGACTGGTCCGTAAGCAGCACCAGATGTAAGCTTTTCCCAATGTGAATGTAATCATATTACTGAGTAAACCGCAGCAGCGACGAGTTACCACATATGGTTTATTTCCAGTTCACAGCAAGGTAATTAAGGTACAGTCCTTCTTCCGCCAATTTTCTCAAAATGTAACTTACAGTGCAAGTATGTTTGAAATGGTCACGAATCGGTGTAATAAGTAACAGCGCTTTGCATGGGTGTGTGGGGAACCCTGATATCCCACAACACAACTGATGAGGGAGTTATTCAGTCAGTATTAATTTTATTCTTCAAGGAGAAAACATCTGTACTTGGAGGATTTGCCTTGGTCGTCAGCCGAACGACCTGGAGGTACGAGTCAACAGCTGCTCTCCGACTTCACGATATTGTCAACCCGACAATTTCTGGCGATCTGGATAATTATCTCGACCGAGACTCCAAAACTGAATTCACCGATCCTCACCAACACCTTGGCACTAGTGTCCAGTCTTCCGCTGCCTTGACCAATGTCAATGGAAAAAATAATAAGTCACCATGAAAGTGTAGCCAAGAAATGGTTAATATAATAACAATGCAGATCTTACCATCACATAGACTTATTGCATATAAAATCCCATTGGTCAGAGGGCATACATGGTTATAGTCCATTTACGATTGGGAGCGACTTATGAAAATCAACCTTTGAAAAAACACTCTAGGCATAACTTGTCAACCTGTTTATACAATAACCTGTATTTCACAAATATATAACTATTCTATAACTTGTAATATTTATTTCTTTTTAAAATATGATTTAACAAAAGGAGGTGCAGCGATGTGTTGGCAGCGACCGGTAAGAAATAGTACACAGTTAAAACATTATTTTAACCTCGTTTTTTAGTATACTATTTGTAAATTAAATAGTGCCTATTGAAATATTTAAATATTTAGGTAGTCCTGATGGCAACATATCTCATTTTTACAGTTTACAATAACAGCGGAAATACAGCAGAAAATATCTTAAGAAAGCCGTAACAGTACAATGTTGTTTTATCGAGCGAGAAAGCAACAGTCTGTTGAACGAGACTTCTCTCTCTCTCTCTCTCTTTCTTCGTCTATTTCACACTCGGGAAATTTCACTTCGCTAGTAATCAGCGAAATTATACTTTTTTTTTTATTATAGCGTATGACATACTTATTACAGCAAAATGATTACTATTGAATTTGTAATTTACAACTAAATAGAGATTTAAATGTTTGAATACTTATTTTAATATATTTAGATATGATGGCAAGGCATGTGCCAAGTGCCAAGTGAAGTTGGCAAACATGGTGAGCCATGTCATGGCGTTTTGCTTTTCGCCATACAAAACATAAATTATTCTTACTAGGAAAATCACTTCAAATTACCACATCATGTTAATAGATATTGTGATTTTTAAACCTACATAGGCAAGTTACGATGTTGTGACAAATCTGTATTTCCATGGCAGTAATAAATTTACTATGATGTGTGTTTGGTTAATCATTGTGTCTGTGAAATGGTGTGCCTTTGTGAATCGTGGTTTATATTCTGGCCCCGTTTGTGCGTGATTTAAAATATTTCATTATCACTATTTATACATTTTAACTATGAACTGTTCTTATGACGATTTTTATTATTTAACATGCACATCTGTTCAGTTATCACAGTTTTCACCTTTGCCCTAAGGGGGTCGAAACACAGTCGTGAAATGTAATTTGCCACAATCCCAGAAGAAAAATGTTAAGCCCAGCCTGATCAATTTCAATAAACCCAATAAACAGTAAGTAGCAATATATAGAAATATAAGTGGAATAAAAGTTATTGTAGGCTTATTTGTGTGCATATTCACAGCTATCTTTTAAAGTTTGTATGACAAAAATGAGCATCACAGGTTGTGTGCTTGAATTTAATGTGCCTTTTTCGTTTGACTGGTTGTTCCTTAGTTTTAATATTTATTCCAACTGAGGCTGTCCTTTTAAAGAGATGACCCAACACATATCAATAACAAAAGGATAATTAGTGCAGTCCTTTATCTCGCAGTTGTAACAGTGTTAAACACAGTCGCGGCTAAATACTAACATGCATTACATGTGTTGAGCTATGCCGTGGAAAACAAATATCTTGATGTAAAATAACCGTAAGAACTGTCATCAATTCAGGCATTTTAATACGTCATAAAGCTGACCTAAATAATGTCAGAGGCCTAAACTGTGAATATTCATACGGAATGGTTTTTGGAATATGACAGAATTATTTGAAAAGGTGTGAACAGTAAACAACACATTTGACAGGTATAAAAATAGAAGTAATATTTCAATGTTTATTTTTAGGTGTAACGAAAGTATAGGAACATATGTACACACACAATTGAATGTAAACATAGATTTGACAGATACTACATGGCAGTCACTTAGCAATGTTTGTTTACATTTGGCGGAAGGATATGAAACGGGCATGCAAATAGATATTTAGCAGGGCTCCGAGAATGTTGTTTCCAATGCGGAATGTACTATATATGTCAATTACGTCTCGGCCGTATACAAGACAGGCCGAGAAGTGAGGTGACACATAGTCTGGGCGTGCAAACACACAAGGTTCCGGTAAATAACATGAAAAGGAACAGATTTCTATTGTGATTGGCCGAGATAATGATTATAATGAAATTATATGAAATGGACATTGCAATGTCGGTGTGATGAGAACACTTAAAAAACCCTCATCAGAACAGCAAACATGTATACAGAGAAATATAAAAATAAATGTTCTATGTCAACCACTTCAAGTTCCGATGGCAGCATAACCTCTCTTTGCACATTTGTAAAAAAGGGGCAATTATTCTTTGGAGTCTTTCGCTGGTAAAATTTACTATGCCCTTACGTAATTAAATAATGGCGATTGATGCGAGTTCTTAATTCAGCACCTATAAACAGTGGTAAAATAATTTGTAATAATAGTTGGCTATTCTGCTAACCAAAAAGTCAGTATAGTAATACTGGATGTACTGAACATACTGAATACAAATGCTCAATATTGTAAAACCGCTGAAAAATTAACAATGTGTAAAAGTTCTTTATTTAATATTTGATTCTATAATAATAAGTCCAGTATTAGTTAGTATTATGTCCAGTATTGTACCAGTATTGTGAGGTTAGGTTTAGAACAACCTATACAAACTTTTACCACAAGTCATTAAAGACTGCAAATTAACGAACTTTCAATATAAACACTAGAACGCCAAAACAAAAATTAGCCAAGTGACCTATTATGTTCAATAAGGAACCATTTACTTCGCCTGTAATCAGTGATGAAAGGGTGAGTTTTAGAAGCCGTAAGCATCTAGGTGTTTCGGTAAAGTGACCACGTATTGGCGTAAGGATAATAATAACTATTTTAGTAAATAGAATTAGTTGCGCTTCATGAAATGTTTCCACCCAGTTTCACTTCATTCGGAATCATAATACCAACATTCATATTACATTGTTTAGGAACTAACAATTAGAGTTTTTCATAATTCGCACTGGACGAGCTGGCCAGTGAGAAGGCAGACTGCCTAGTGCCAGAGAGTAGCGTGGTTGACTTGGAGCTGTCTGGCCGTACGCCTTCACATCCTCCCCGGAACTTCATCTTTTTTCTTTATCATGTAGCACATCAATATGTAACTTCAATTATTTTTGGAACCGTTTATTAAATACTATCCGGGGATCATGCCCCACAGTGGCCCAGTACGTATTTTCCACATATGGGGTTTAAAATTCCTTGTAATTCTTTGTAGGCTTTGTGCCAATTTTGCAGTGCTAGTGTACTCCGACTATATAGGTGCAGAGTCTTATAAGTGCCTCGTATGAGGAAATGATTTATATAAATCTGTTATTGTTTTTAAATCGGCGTCAAATTTTTTTAATATGGTCGTGTTTCGTCCACTTAACCTGCAAAAGTACACGATCAGTGAAGGCATGGGTTAGCCTAAACTATCCTAATCGATCTTTAGGATAAGTGTGTAGAGGGAGCTTGTAATATCCTCTACTAGCCCAGGCATCATGTATATAGTTTGCAGCAACTTCAGAAAATCTACATTGACGACAGTACATCTAGGGCCAAGTTTAGGGCGAACAGCCCAAGACCCAAATTAATATTGTGCTATACACTGAGTGTAGCACTGGCACCCACCTGGTAAGAAAACCCAACCTATGAATATTCCTTCACCTAAGCAATCCCCGGATGTCACCACTACTGAGTACATCAAGTGGCTTGCCCAAGCTCGTGGCTTTTCATGAACAGTCAGACTTCATGTTCATCAAGTGCCGAATTTCTGTATCCAGGTAATCTCCTATGATCTTAAATGTTCCTTTTCCTATGTTTTTGAATTGTCTTTGTTCGCATGAACACCTGCGACAACGTGGTTCACGAAAGAGAACCCAACTAAACCCTTGGGTTCACATGTTTTGCTATTGGCAAAAACTTATCTTATGGCAGTCAACACATGGAAGTAAACAGGCTGGAGTTCATTGAAAGAAAATCGCCAAGAAACAGCGACAACAGTTTGGCGCAAAAAATAAGCTATTGTCCGAGCATGCCAAAGGAAGAACCATCTTGGAATACTACATGTCTTGTGACATCAGCTTACGCTGCCATTTTGGTGTACGTCTTCTTCGCTGAGGGGAGTGAGACACCTGCTACGCTCTCCATTCGCATGCAACAAGCTGGCAGGATCACCCCTACCGAGATGTGCCCGTGGGTGACAGCCATGGACCGTGAAGCCACATGGCCTGGCGAAGAATAACAACAAGAGACAATCTGTCGTCTGTACAAGTACCATGCAGCATTTGCGAACAATGGTGAACCAAGCATATTGTGCACAAGATGTGTACGGCACTTGCCTTATCCAAACCCACCACTGATATATATCCATCAAGAGGACAAATGTGTTTGTTGTGAACCTGATGCTATTCAGCGGATGCAACAGGAATGGGACTGCACCAACTTGGAAATCAGTGCCGTATTATTTAACCTCTCAATTTCCGAAGGGCAAGAAGACGTATGCACTCATTGCCTGCGTCCTGCAATGGTAAACGAATTCAACAACCCGTTGTGCCCACCACACATTTGCACATGCCAACATGGCAACAAAAACACCACGTTTCAGAAAGAAATCTCGAAAGTGTGCTAACATTACGTAGTGTAAAGGACATGTTACCACGATGCTTGAATGTAGACAGTGATACTGTATTCGCAGGAACGCGAATATTTTCAGAACAAGTATCTCATCAGATGTTTTTGCTGTATTCAAGATACATTGGATATGGGGAAGTTACAGCAAGAACAAATGAGGAAAGAAGCCACGAAAACAGGATTCCTGGGTATACCGCCAAATACGAAATTTACAGCTCAGTGGAGATAGTAACACATGACAACATTTTAGAGCAGATAGCACAGGAGAGGCAGAGTGTGCTACAACTGACGCAGGCACGCCCATCTCCTGTTCTGCCTACGGTGACAACACTCATTGTGCATTCCACCCCACTTTTGCAAGAAGTGCCCCCCACATGACAGGCGATATGGAACCGGAGGTATTGTGACTCGGAACAACAATTCCACACTCCAACATAATTTCAGTCTTTGCCAAGCTCTTCCGGCATGGCGAGTGAGGATCCCAGTGCATTCCTGAATGATTGCGAGAATCATCTGCATCATTATTGGAGAGCGTTTTCATGGAGAAGCTAAAGCCTGGTGGTGAGGAATCACTCACTATGGAATTATGTGGGATGAGCTATGCCACAGTCTTAAAAGCCACTTCGCAAATACCTTTACCTTATTAATGGACAGAAGCAAGGTCATGTTAGAAGACCAAGGGGAGGGATCCCTATATAATATTGCGATCCAAAAGATAAGCCTTGTCAGAACACATCATTCGGAACTTTATTGGAAGGACCTCCTGGAGGTTGTAACCAGTTTCGGATCTGCAGAATACCACGCCGCACTCGCCCTTGTGAGACACGCCACCGAAAGTAACTTCATACAGACAGTGATGATGTTGGATGCCAACATATCCACTCAGCCACACCACGATCATGTGAACACAAAACAGCGCCTGGAGCAGAATACAGCAACACCAAGAACAGTTGGGCAGAGTGATATCGCAACCATAATGTCACAACTGTGTATGTTAACAAACAATGTAACCTCAAAGACATGCGACGACGTCATCAACAAACAGTGCAGTGTTGCCACATTTTTCTGGAGTTTCCCAACAACCGTCATGCCCTTGCCGATGGTGTGGAGATACACATTGAGATCCCGTATGCCCGACTTGGGCTGATTACGAACATTTGCGAGGTAACAAAATTTCAACAAAAGACGGGAAACTGCTAATAGGTGTGGTGCGATCTGACATCACTCACCCGAAGGAGTTTAACGAACACTATTTGACACCACAACAAGTTCTTTCGTCGCAAATTATTAGACATGATAGTCGTTTGATCTGTATTCCAGTATTCATAAAATGCATACCTTGTAGAGCTTTAAGGGTTTGTTTCACCAACGAAGATTAACTTTTCAGAATATCGTGATAATTTTAACTAGATGAGAGGTTTATCTTCGATTTTAATCTCGATAATGTACAGTCTGTTTCTCCACATTTAATCTCAGTAAAGAATAACTCGTTTAAATTATATCGATATTCTGAATGTAATTGCGATTTTCTCTGGGGAAACATTAGAGATTTTGTTTTGAGCTGGTACAGAGAAATCATTTTGAGAAAGTGTGGCAAGTCGGGAAGGCATTGTGGTCGTAAGGAAACAGCGAACTGAAATTTTTCATCCTTTGAAAAAAACAGTTTGTTATAACTTATTACAGAACATTTCAATAACATTGAAAATAGACGAACTGATGCTGTGATACATCAAAATAAAGCGAAATAGTGGTGAACGATTGTGTATAGTTTCAATTGTACATACTGTGATCACTACAGGACAGCAGACAACTTGAAGGCGGTGTGGGATAACCTATAAAACAATACAAGAAAAACCTAAGTAGACGAAAATGTCCATAGGGGTGCAGTGTGTTCTGCCCTAAAAATAACCTCTAAAGATCACTCTATACTGCCACTAGTAAAACCAGTGGAATGTCATTCCAGTAGAGACTCATGAGTTGTCATAATCACAGCTCAGATGAGTAACCCTGCTAACGCTTCAGATAACGATGCCTCGACTGGTCCGATGGTTGGAGGAGAGTCTCTGCCAGCCATGTGAGAAACCGTATGGCAACATCTTCCTTGACTAGTAAACAACGACCAGTAATGTACTGAAACAAAAAAAGCTGAAGTAAGTGCCCTGAATATAGCAAAAATTAATATAACAAAAAGTTTGTAATAGAAAACGAGGCAATGAAACAGATTCGTCAACTTAAGTTACAATAGGAACAAAAAAGACCTAAACAGAAGAAGCTTCAAACAGAGCTCTTAACTTTGGAGATCCTAAAACTACAGACAGAACTAAGTAACTAACGTGTTATCCGTTGTTGTTTAGTTCACAACATCTGTTTTTGAGTATATTCGCAGACATTTTCAATTAAAAACCCTACTGGGGTTTGTCACTTTCTTGATTTGAATTAGGCCTACAAAAGTATCTGGTTTATTTTACATTTATACCTAATGTTAATGCAGAATATTTGTAAAGGAAAATAATTAAACGATATAGCCTGTTTGACACTCATGTGTTTGACATAAGGTGAAAGTGCATTTTAACCTCTACATCATAAATTTCAAAATGATTTATTCTTTCATTTAAATATCACGGACAACATACAATAAAATCTTCATCACTTTCCTCTTCGAAAATTAAATTGCATATTGCCTGAGCCATCTTCTCTTTATTCTCGATGAAATAACTTTGGCCTCTCATCACCTTCCTAAAATAATTGTTTATATTTTATAGTTTAATTCCGATAATGTGACTTAAACCACCGAAATCGGCGGGTTAATATTTTATCAAGATATTCAGAAAAAATCGAGATTAATGTGTGTGGTGAAATGCAAAATACAGATAGTCGAGATTTTTTGTCAGTTAATCTCGATGAACTATCATTATCTCGCATGATGAATCCGGCCCTAATATATACTGCAGCTTCTCACAACTTTTTAAGAACAAATTTTAGCAATGTCACCACAAAAAAACCAACCAAACAGAGATTTCAAATAGCTACACAACTATACACTAGAGATATCATTGGCGAGGTTACCATCACATTGTAAATTCGCGACGTGGAAACAGTGAGTTCTGCTTTCGTGTCAGATGACATCCACGAGGACATCATCATCGACTTTCTGTGGCTGTCCGAACAGAATTCCGTCATTGAACCAGGAGCGAGTTGTATACATTATGGTAAGAAAATTCGCTGGACTGTGTATAATTTAGATCCTCAAAAACTGGCAAAACGTCTCAAAATTTGAATACGGCAACATCAACAACAGTGCAATGCTTAAATGTCGCCGCATTATCAGTACTGCCACCACTAGTTGAAGTGCGCATATTTGTAATTGGCCAACAGGCCGATTGCCCTATCGCCACATGATGGTGGAATAAATGTGGTCACTGCACAGTTGAACCTCGGAGGGTGACCGACCATGGCTCCGATTCACGTGCGATGAGTGAATGTAGAGATGGGAGGTTATTCGTACCAGCTATGGACACATAATACAGTATTGCAGTATGTAACATACAATTTTTCTTATGGGACATCCAGAGGCCATGTAAATAAAAGATATCATATGATGTGCACCCCTCTCAGCAATTATATTAATTAACCTGCCTCTTACCCAAGGCAGGGGTGAAGTGATGTGTGCCCGGAACCAGCTTGATAGAGCAATGATGTGGGGTCGTAGACCAACAGAAAATGGGGATTCCTGGAGGTCGCTGTCGTGTCGATTTCTGTGTTTGTTGTGCACTTGTCGGCACTGATGTTAAAATATTGGTTTCTACCGCTATGTATGTGCAAGGGTGAAGGTCCTCTTACACTGCCGTTTACAAACCACTGCATCTACTCTGCCTATGAAGGGCAGGACCCATAGTATTTACACAACACTGATGTTAAACTTCGGTATTAAGGACACAGTGCCCTATATTAACTTGTGTAAATGCAATAAAAGGCGGGAATTAAATTCACACTTTTTTATTGCAGCTAACTTTATACGTTACTGACCTTGTACACAATTAAAACTTTAATGTGTGCTCTGCACTATGGCCTATGGATAGCTTAAGCTGCTTTACAAAACGTGTGTGCTGCACTTAAGTTCTAATGGTAAATTGCTGCCGGTCGACCCCTTGGTCGATTAGCACCCAAAAGTTGGTGTACCAATCGGATGCACTAAGGAGCGTTGTTCTCAAGCAGAATGTTGACTGATTGCATAGGTCAGACTCCATACGACTCTCAGTTTTGCGTTGGCAAAACCTGAGGGTGAGTTCTGACTTGTGCTTAGCTCATTATGCTATTGCCCTGATTCTCACCCAGAGCTTAAATGCTACTTCTACATGCCTTCGTAATTCTAAATTATTAAGTTAAACATATTGACGACGTTCCTGTGGCTCTAAAAGTTAAATTAACAGGATGTGTAATGACGTCATGGGAATGCTGCCGATCATACACCTGTTTTGTAAAAACACGAATATGTGGAATGACAATTTTGTGATAGATGTTACATTTTTATCTTTAAAAACTCCGCCCAAGTATCTGCGCTTGTGATAGCACTACATTTTGTTGTTCGCAGGCCATCCATTGCATAAAGTAATGTCCTGTGAACACACGTTTTAATGATGTCACAACTATGATATTCCTCTATGAGGCACTGCTATGTGCCCTGGTGGGCGCTGCTTCTCCAAAATCATGTCTTTGTGGTGGAGCACATCCCCGGGAAAGAAAACCAGCTGGCAGACCATCACAAGACATCCGAAGCAGCATGATTGTAACCGAAAATGCAGAGTGGGACGAAGTCCTGCGTCCTGACACCAAGGATCTCCTGCACGAGGTACATGTAAACATGATGAGCGCAGTGGAAAATTATATTTTTGTGAGTGACATGTGGAGGGAGATAGTGACCGAGCAAGAAAACTGTTTGTTTACTAACGAGTTGAGCACGTAGTATGCAGCACAACCACTTAGAAAGGTGTTCGGCGAGCGAGCCAGTGTAGTGGCGACTTTTAGTACCCGATCCGCAAATGCAAATTAGTGCTGACACAAGCACATGCGAGTGAAACTGCAGGACATCTGGGTACAGCACAAAGAGTATGCAATATTCGCGAGTAGTTATATTGGCTGGGTGTGACAAAAAACACACGAGAGTTTGTACACAAGTGTGAAAGATGCCAACATCTCAAGGCGATAATGACAGATGTATGGCAGCAACAACAACCACATTTTTCCACACGACCATTTGAGACCCTGAGCTTAGACCCGATTGGACCCTATCGATGCATGTCAAGTGGAAAAAGGTTCATACTAATTGTCACAGACAAATATTCACGCTGGGTTGACACTTATGCACTCAGTGGCGCATAAATGAAAAACATGTGAAGGTACTCGAGCAAGAATATTTCATCCGCTGGTGATATCTGTAGCAAATGTTAACAGATAATGGTACCCAGTTCACTGAAAGAAAATGGTAGGAGAAGTGCACCTGGTGGGGGTTGTATCACAACATGTGGGTGTAAATGCAGCCACAGAGAGAACACCTGCATAAATATGGCTGGGCCACACCCTGGCCTTGATGGGAGAAAAATAATGCCCTAGTAATCAGATGAACAGCAGCGTTAAGCAGCCCAGGGCAGTGGTTGAGGAGATGCAGAGATCCGCGTGAGCACATGCAACACCAATGTTAGTATACGTGGGTGAGTTCCGGCAACCACGAGACTACCACTGGCAGCACAAGCTGGGCAAAGAGTGTATCTGCGCACACACCCGCAATCGACGGCGAAGCAGAACTTCTGTGTGGGGGTGGCAGCGAAGTGTAGTGGCCCCACAAAAAAAAAAAGGGACCAACCACATACATAGTCCGAGTGGGCAGGATGTTGCTACGGGCCCACCAGGATGACGTGCTCCGAGCACCTGATGCTCAAGGGACCAACGACGGCACAATAGCTACCGAGCCAGAGGAGCGAGCAAGTGAAGAGGATGGTGGGCCAGCACCTCAACCAGTGGGGCCCCACCTGGTACACAAGTGCTGTCGATGCCAGACATGGCAACATCTCCCAGGAATCGACCGATCATGGGCTCAGCCAGGGAAGCAGGGAGAAATGAAGGCCAGCATTGACGCCCCAGAATCGTTAGAAAGAGCAATGGGTGAGCAAGCAAGTGAGGGAGGTGAATCACAAGGAACGAGGAGGAAGCAGCCCCAATGATGCTTGATGGCGAGACACCATCAAGCACCACAGTTTCAGCATCAGTGCCGCCAAGGGGGCACCTGCATTTTCAGCAGCAGCTATGCCAATGGATGCACTAGCGCCTGTCTAAGCAGCACCGCTGGAAGAAGGGGAGACTGCGATGCAAGGAACTGTATGTGAAGAAGAAGAGGCTGGGGAGACACATCAATGTGGGCCAGCCCACTTGGTAAGCAAGTGCATGGGTCGCACCACACACTGGCACAGAAAGCGACGAGACAACAAGAAAGAGAAGAGCATGCTGTGATATAAATGCAGTAAAAGGTTTGCCCTAACAAAGGGAAGACAATGTAAACAAATATATTTTTGTCAAGTTATAAAATCTTCCACAACGCCATAATTACAGTGGATAGAAGCATGAGAAATGGTATAGTGGTAATCACATGGAAATTTGTACAGACAGGAGCAGAAGAAGAGCGGAGCCATGGGGTCAATTGGTCAGGGACCACAATACCGGAACTCAGCAGGTAATGTCAACAATCAACAGCAAGGATGTAATCCGGGATTATCCTACCTACTTCCGTGCAGGCACTGCCCAAAACGACAATACCACTGGCACTATAAATGTCCGAACAATCCGCATATGAGGCAGATTAAAAAAGTGGCAGTACGTAAGCAGCAGGGAAACAGTTTGCAGGGGTGAAAGTGCTGGACACTTCCGACACCCCGACCGCTAAAATGCTGACAACAGGTGCAAAATTAACCCCACAGCAAACTTTAGTACAGCAGATTAGTAGCAGTCACACACCATTTATTCATATTTTGATTTCCATTAATGGTCAGTTGGGCCACACTTTAATCGATACTGCAGCTTCACATAACTTCGCACGACAGCACTTTGTACACAATAAGGACATGATGTCTACAGGCAACGTGATTCGGTTGGCCATGAACAAGCATTGTAGTACAGCCGTAGGTCAGGCAGTAGTAACGGTTCAAGTCTGTGATATCAAGGCAGAAACAACACTGGACATCCGTGAGGAAGATATTTTGAGGATATCATGGCTGACGGAACAAAACACAATCTCGTGGATCTTGTCACAAGACGAATCCATTTTGGTGCGCAAGAGAGACACACACAGTGTATAACCTGGACTGCTGTTTGCCGTGTAACCTTCTCGAAGTGAAACTAGGGGAATTTGACAAACAGGCCTCACTCTAATGCCATGACATATTTGCATAAATGATGCATTGGAACGAACTACCATCGCCGAGAAAGCGATTCCACTTGTAGAGGAGAAGCCGATACACACCAGCCTGCGAGGTTAATTACCACACCAGATGCGAATAATAAAGAAACAAATTCAGGAGGTGCTTGATGGCGGAGTGATAGAGCCTATGGATAGCCAATTTAATTCCACTATCACATTAGCTCCAAAAAATGATGGAACCTGGCGATTCTGTGTCGATTTCCGGCCATTGAACCAGGTAATGTGCAGCATGCTTCCACCATACATCAACATAAAATATGCATTAAGCGCACATGCTAAAGTTTGGACATCCCTGGACCTGAAAAGTGGCTTTTGGCAGGTGCTTGCAAAACTTGAGGATAGGCCAAATACTGCTTTTACAGCCCCAGATGGTCGACGTTTTCAATTCTGTGATTATGCCATTTGATTTGATCAGTGACATTCCAAGCAATGATGGTGCGTGTACTGTCTGGCATTATTCGAGAGTGTATGCTGGCATATCTCGATAATGTAATTATTTGTTCAAACAGTTGGGATGAACACTTGCATAGATTTCTTAGGGCATGTGATTGATCAGGAAGGAAACTGGCCGAATCCAGAGCAGGTAAAGCTTATTGATGACTATCAATAACCAAAGACACTCAAGCAACTACAAAATTTTTCAGGCTTATTAATTGGCTGCGAGAGCACTTCCCAAGGTTCGGAACAATCACCGCGACCTTTACAGAACTGTTCTGGATTCAGAAATGATTTCAGTGGATGGCTGACGCAGGGAAAGCATGAGTTGAGATCATGCCCGACATTAGCATGATACAACACAAGCAGACATTTGTACCTTCAAACTGATGCAAACCAGGAGGGAATAGGTGCAGTATTGTACCAGGTTAGCGACAGTGGGGAGAAACACATTATCGACTTTGCGAGCGCGAAGCTGGGACAAGCTGAGGGTAAATTGACGCGATGGGCGTTACACCCACAAGCTTACGATTTTGCAGTAGAATACATGCCCAGTAAAGAGAACGAACTGTTGGAGTGGGCGGGCGATTTACTGCCAAATTCATGGGACCAAGTATCCGAGGTGTACATACAGCAGATAACAGCCGCCAACAATGAAGGCTTCATTAGTGATTTGTGCACAAATGTCGTTAAGGTACAATAAAGTTGCAGATAATTGCAGGGAAATCTGGACATTCTGTACAGCAGGAAGTAGAAGGATGGCGCGTCATAGAAGGCAGGCTGAGGACCTGTTCTACTCAACAGCCGGGAAATGGAGGGTGTATGTCCCCACGTGTGCAAGGGATCCCCCAGGCGTTAAGCAGATGGTCCAGAATGTGCGTGATCATTTTTTTTGGGCAGGCCTTAGCAGAGATGCGAGGTGATTTGTGCAACAATGTCATATGTACAACATATACAAGACATGTTGTTCAGACGGAATGCAGCAACAAAAGCCACGCATGCCAAGAAAACCGTTCAAAACTGCATACTTGGTTTTTATGTGTCTGTATCCAACGACTAGGGGGGTGGGGACTGTTTCTTGTCGTAGTAACCAACAAGTTTTCATGCTGGACGGAGGCGTACCCTACCAGCGGGTCGAGAGCTGGAAATGTGGCAAGAGTCTTGGAGCATCAGTTTTTCCCACATTGTGAATTCCCGCAGAACCTGTTGACGTGTAACTGCTCACAGTTTACCAGCCGGAAATGAAAGGAACTATGAACGAAATGGGGCTTTAACCACACAATGGCCATGTACCACACGAAGGCCAACTCTACGGAGCGTAGAAATAAAGATAAAATCTCAACTCAGGCTTCGTGTGGACGAACAACACACCACTTGGGCGGATCACATTTCCGCCATCCTATACATGCTCAGGAGGAGAATAAATGCGGCAACGGGGAGGTTACCCGCCGAAGTATTGTTGAGTCATAATTTACGCCTTCTAGGGGAAGCAAAATGACCGCAATGCAAAAACAGAAGCGAATTGCCGAGCACAGATACACAGAGACAGCAACGTCAGAGATGCATTTATTATGACAGAGAACAGCAAGATCGTTATGCAGCAAGATGGCTACCGGTCATGAACCGACCGCTGCCAAGAATGCGTGAGGGGCAAGCAGTGTATGTATGGACGTACCCCCAGTCCACATCAAGAAGAATTTCTGTGCAGGATTAGCATCATGCTGGAGCGGGCCGCATCACATGCTAGAAATGCACGGACCCACCATGCACACCATTCGGGTGGGAAGGAGGAAGGTAATGGTACATCGGGACGACATCCGGCTAAATCCGGGTGCCGTCAACGAGGAGGTTGGTTCCGGTGTGTCCTAGGCACATGATGGAGAATGACTCGTCAAGCTAACAGTGGAGCAGGGAGGGATGCGAGGTTTGGCAGCACTTCAGAAGTGATAACCCGCAATGGACTCACCCTTGCGCTCGACGATGGAGTACCACCAGATGTGGTGCAGGACGGAAACACCGTCTATGAGCTCCAGGAGGAGAGGAGCACGCCGGAAGGTGCATCAGCACTTCAAGGTGGTGCAGGAGAAGAGTAGCGAAATGCACAAAAGTTACTCGGCATCAATATGCCCCACAGGGCACCTGTAGCACCTTGAGAGCAATCACAAGAGCAAGTAGAGCCAGCACAAGAGCTAGAAGAGCAAGGTGGACAGGCTCAAGTGAATAAGCAGGGTTGGCAGGCACAAGGACGATTGCAGGAGCAAAGTGTTAATGCAGTGAAAGTATGTTTGGAGAGGCTGTTCAGCTGGGTCGCACCCGGAAACTGTGAAATCAGCAGGAGGACAACAGGAGCGATGAAGGAGATAGGGAGGGCAGTGAGTAGGGGAGCTGGCTTTGCCTTCGGCAGTCACATTAGTGGGCTCATCTGCCAAAAAAGTGTTATCAGTCCAAGCATCCAGAGTTGCCTACTAGGAAGGGGCAACCAGCAGCAGTGCATTGTGTGGCAGGGCTACTGGAGTGGTGGTACCACCTGTGGTCACGCAGGCCGGCCTGCACCTGCGGCTCTTCCCAGTGACATCGGACAGCCTACAAATGGTCTCGAATTGTCTGGAAAAAGTGGGGGGGGGGGCATTTGACATGTGTCACGTGCTCCCATCCCTAAGACTATTTGTCCGGCCGTGACCTGGAAAATCGCCGTAGCAGGGTTGTGCGCTGTACCAATGGGTAGAGCATTAACCAAATTGCGGGAGCTATCAGTTGCAGCAATGCACAAGTGCAAGGGATGCTAGTGTAAAGCAGCTGGTTGTTGCCATGGCTAGCAAAGATGCAACAAGGAGGAGGTAGATGAAACAGGCCCAATAATAACTGAACTTATGAGTCCAGGGCCTCTGTCAGACATTATTTGTTGTGTTTATTGAATGATCTATTTGTTTTGTTTCTCTTGTTATTGTGTATAGTTAACCTGTTATGATTCATCTCATCACACAACTAGTGTTTTGTCCATTCCATTCATATGTGATTTGTGTTGCAGATTTCTTTTTATAATTTTTGATATGTATATTTACTTAATAGTATGTTGCAAGGTGAAGAAACACAAGCTGTAGCAGGAAGTAGTGCCACTCTGGCTCGTGAGTAAGCTGAATCGAGCCCGTGCATCAGGTGGGAAGGTCAGTAAGCAAGTAGCATCGGACATAGGTGGAGTGAATGACGTGAGCTCCGGCGTTATCCCGCATGCGCCCACGTTCTTCAACTTATGATATGGAAATTCTCTGCAATAGACTTTAATGTAATTCTGGAACCTTTCTATTAATTTCTTGCCACCCGGTAAGCCACCTCATCTCCTTGCAGGATTAGCATTGCCCCGGGAAGGTTCATTTCTCCGTAAATGTTGTGTGTCGCAAGACATTTTCTGTTTCACCGTAGTGGCCGGTTATAGCCATCTTGTTTTCATATAAAGTGCTCTCCTAAGGGTTGATATATTCATCGGAATAATAATGTACGTGAATCGAACGGTATATAATTTATTTTCAATCACTTTATACGTGTCAGGGGACGGCCCTCATAAAACTCACTCAACCAAGTTTACGTCAATCATTTCCTTTGCAAGTGTCAGTTTTGTTGTTCATATTATAAGACACAATGAAAAAAAACACCATATGTCTTGTTAAAACTACAATGTACATTCACGAACGATATTCACGAGAGTCGCCATAAACATACTTCATTCGACCGTAGACAAAAGACAACTAGTGATTAACATAAACACACTTGCAAGTCAAGTTACATGTACCACACCAGACATAACAAAAGACAGACAAGCCTAAAACTGTGCACCACCTTATAAAAAATAAACACTGCCACAGCGCAGGCTGTATAAACAAAAAAACCACTTTACTGATGGCATAGCAGCTTACAACATTTCCCCTTGCTCTCCCATCAGTAAATAAATGTAAACACTAAAAATATAAAACAAAAGGAGAATACATTTGCTCTGCTATTATTAACAAGATGAACTCAAAACAAATGCGTTGCCTTAATAAAACACTGGGTTTTAGGCCTATTCAGAGCTTTCACGAACAGATCGGTTAAGTTCTTATTGCTCGGAACATACTCAAACTTCATAATTCCCGTCTTAATTTAATCCCTAGAGAATTGGTACTTAATGTCAAAATGATTTGATAATTCTGTATCACAACTGTTTTCTTTAAATTTAATAGCGTCCTGATTATCAGACTTAATAGTAAACGGCTCAGGTAGTAACTTTGTTTGACCTAATTCAGTAACAATCTGCTTCAACCACAGTGCTTCATTTGCAGCATGGAACACTGATGCATACTCCACTTCAGTAGTTGATGTGGTTACATGATCTCTCGTCTTTAGTAGTATAGTTTTCCAACTGACTAGTGCATTTGCCAATGTACCCACATAACCACTCACTGACTTCCTGTCTTTTCCATTTGCAAAGTCTTCATCGCAAAACAAATTTAGATGGTCACCAGTAAAACCAAGGTTAGCTTCAGGTTTTGAGTTTTCTTCAGGTACAAAATTATGTGTTTTACATCTTGCCCGTCCCTTTTTGTAGGGCCACAACTCTTCGACTTACTCTACATACTGCATATGCTATATCTGGCCTGGTAGTTGTGGATAAGTACAATAATGAACCCACTGACTACCTGTCCAAATATGCATAATATTTATCATCCCCAGAGGAGTTTCCATTATCATTATTAGTTTCCAAAGGGGCTGATTTACCCTTTCCATCATCTAACTTGAACTGCCTCAATATTTGCTTAATGTAATCCGTCTGGTAGATGGATATTTCCCAATTACAGAACTCTACATTCATGGAAAGAAAATGGGCCATATTCCCTAGCTTTCTGATCTCTATCTTCATACTTAGTTCTTTCTTGAAACACACTACACGTTCCCTGCTTGAGTGTACCTATCCCTTCTACCTTAATTTCGCCCTTTCCTAGCGTTAAATGTCCTCGACTAGGGGTGAAATTTGTAAACAATTTTCTGCAAGAGGCCATGTGCTCTGTAGGAGCCTAGTCTAGAAACCACTGATTACACTCCTTGATAGCTGTCAGTGCAAACACGCTAAGATACCATTCTGTTTTCCCTTTCTGAACATGATTATTATTATATTTCTTGATACAGTCTTTGGCCCAATGTACAAACTGATTACACTAAAAACATTGGACTTCAGGGCAAAACTTACTAATATATTCAGGCTTCTTGCACTTAAAACAGTTACAATCACTTCCTTTGTTGACCACATTCCATGAACTCCTTGCTTCAAAATTCTTTCTTGTAAACAGCGCCGTCTTGTTTACTATAGATGCTAAGGCAACTTGATGGTGTTCTCTGTTGGAAGTTGTCTTTTGCTGCCGTTGTTCCTCGTTCAACAGCAGTCCCTTAACCATCCTCGTTGTGAGGAAAGGTTCCCTCAGAAGATTCTGCACATACACTTCATACTCATCTGCTGGTATCCTGCCTTTAGCCGCTTTCTTGTTCAATCTTTGTATCGATGCAGCATACTCTTGCATTGTCATGTCTGCCGTCTTGATAACGAGTGCCATCTCTTTATTGCTTTGGAGTGCATGAAACTTAGTTGATGTTACGTGAATTTCCTCCAATACTTCCCAGGCTAGTTTCGCTCTTTCACAATCTTGAATGTTCAATAAGAAATCGTCCCCCACTGATTGGTAAAGCACAGACAAAGCCTTCCGATTCACTCTTACTTCTTCGATGTTCAGCGCTCCGACATCAACATAACCTGGTTCAATTGAAACCCAGAAGTTTTTATCTATCATATACTCCTTCACACTGAGTTTCCAGGAGAAATAATTACAAGTTTTTAGTGTTGGGAAATTCACCAAGTCTCTGTCGTCTGTACCGTCCTCCATGATGTTAGCAAGCATGCCAAAACACGTTCACAATCTTCACTCGACGATCTAAATCATTTAATCACTTCCTCAGTCCACAATAACCCTGGGCCCATAACCTGTTGTTCATATTATAAGGGACAGTGGAAAATATACTCCATCTTTCTTGTTAAAAATACAATGTACATTCTCAAAAGATATTCACGGGAGTCACCATCAACATACCTGATTCGACCATAGACAAAAGACCACTAGTGATTAACTTATATGCACTCCAATTTCAAGTTACTCATACCACACCACACATAACAAAAGACAGACAAGCCTAAAACTGTGTACCAACTTATAAAAAATAAACACTGACACTGTTCAAACATAAAAACCACTTTACTGAAGGCATAGCCACTTACAACAAGTTTAAGCATTGTTCTGTACCTTATGGACATGTGGTTGGCCCTGACAATCTATGTGCACGAGTGTTAAATGGCTAGTCAACTTTCCCGCCAATATCAACAATGGCACGTAGTTGACCCACTGGCTACTGTTTAGCAAACACTCACAGGATCATTCATCTGGAGCATTAATCAATGGCCCTGAGGTCACCAACATCATCGGCGAGGAGATTGGGTCCAGGTGGACTGCCTACAACTCCGAGGTTGAGATAGTCCATTACCACATTTACGTCGCCTCGACGTCGTCAGGCGCCGACCGGGTAAAATCACATCCTAGACCTCACCTTCACTGGCCCCAAAACCATTCCAACCTCTTTTCCAGTGTCCCACAGGCGTCAAGTGATTAGCCACCTCATTCGAATGCAAAGTGTTCCCCAAAGAGGAATGTTAATGTCGTCGAATAAATACTTTTGTGAAATGAACAGTACGCAAGTTATTTCAACTGCATTGTGTACTTAAGTGTACACTTACAGAACAGTTCTCCAGATGGCGTTTATATATATATAAAATATAGTTCTGCAGGTCGTAAATACTGGCATTTGCGCTCACGCACCCATAGCCATAGGATGAGTGCATACTGATGCCCACTCGTTGCGGTGTGGTGAACTTCTGGGGGTTTGATAGGCGGCATGTAAATACCTTGGTAGCTGACACATCGTTCACATCAAATCCAACTCGCATTTGGAATATGAAAATCTGACTGCTCTCGGAGCGAATTTCGGTAATTGTAACAAACCGCAAGTGCGCACCTATAGCAGTAGAGCAGAATTGGAATACGCCATATTGTTATTTAGCTCCTCGAATACTTGTATGCTCGTTGGCTCCTTGCCGAATGGTTGCTATGGAGTGGAGAACGAGTGTTTGGCGATATGGTAGTTTTTGAGCAAGTTGGTTGTCTGCGTGTGATATGTATAGTTTTAAATAAGACGTAGTTTATAATGGAAGATAATGGGGAAAAGATGCATCTGCTTCCAGGCGAACAATGTCCTTCTGACTTGCTTGTGGGTAGAATGATTTCGAATCCGCAGGCAGACAATGTCAGGTATTCCCCGAGGTTTTTTTTTTTTTATAGAAAGTAGCTGCTATATGTTTCTATGGATAGTCTGATAGGCATATTTTAGGTAAAGTTGGCAGAGATTTTAAAAGAAGGTTTGTGTTGTATAATCATATTAATGTTAAATATTGAAACTGTTAAAAAAATGCCTTAAAAAATAACATAGTTATATTTCAAACCGTGGTTAGGTCCATTGCAACGTTTAAAGGGCAAAGAGCTTGATCGAATGAAATAAGAATACAGTTAAACAGTAAAACACTTAAAATAAAAATATGAAAGGTATTAAAAACTCAAAAATTAAAACACATAAAAATATTTTACAAATACATTAAAACTATGGCCAATGTGTAATAATTATCAATTGACCCTCTTCGGCTAGTTCCCTGCAATCTCTGCTGAACATAACATTCTGCTTTTAGCTGCATGGCCAATCTTGCTATAAATAATTGGGCTACTTCAAAAAAAAAAAATTGTAAAAAAAAATGCTGTAGTTAATATAATAACTTGAAGCTATGTATTAGGCTAACACAAAAAAAAAAAAAAAAACATTTTCACAATAAACTGAAACCATGCATTACAAAATAAAATTGTTCAAACATGGCATTGGATAGAAATAATTTAAAGTAAGGACGTAGTGTTAATTTTCATTTCTTCCATAACATTTTTTTAAACACACACCATAGGTGATATTTAATATTTTAAAACAGTCACGTAGCATTACGTGAGAGCTTCATATTGTGTATCACTATCGTCAGCAGATGGAACTTTTGCAAATGTCGAAGTACCTACTGGTACTGGGATACAAGGACGCTTTTGTCATGCGACCCATTATTTGCTTGGAGTGAAGCCTGCAGAGCATTCGTACTTCACAGCTTGTCGTGCTAGAAATGTTCCAGTATATAATTATGGAAGTAAAGATGCAATTGTGCTTTAGAGTTTTCATGTCACTGACCCTTGGAAAAATTCTCTTTGTATCAGTATTGGAATGAGGTATAGACAGTACAGAATGTGCTAGATTTGGAAGTGCCTTATATACAATGTTATCATGGTTATTTTTGTGCACACACAGATGTGGGTATTAATATTCTCGATTTATTTAAAATTTTGTGTTAATGAATCCATTTGTTTCTTTAATTATCTTGTGCCGAACATGATCAACATGTGTAATTTGTAGGTTGTAATTTGGTAAGTCATCTATTGTGTTGTGATGAGTAAACAGTTTCACGAACTAGTAGAAAAAGAGAAAGAAAAAAATTCCAATTCGTTAACAACATTTCCAGCAGTGTTGCCACTTTATGGGTCTGGTTCTGTCATGGCGCACCAGAGTGATGTATGTTATCATTACTTTATATACATTTATACCTAGCTTACTTCTTGCACTTCATCCACTGTAATTCATTTCTTGCCTGTGACGGGGGTCATGAGGGAATTGGGGTTGTTCAGAATTTTGAGGAGCGGTGAGTTTGGAGTGAAGGAAAATTGATGAAAGAGATGTTTACCCGAGTGCCAGGCATCAATCAGACACTGATGTGGTAAATTGGTAGAACTGACTCTTCATCTCGGGTTGTGTGGCCGATGACCAAGACGGCAATCCTTCCAGTTGGTGTAACTCCTCAGTAGAAATTTAGAATAGTGTTGTACGTGCTACGTGGTGGACATTCGGGGCTGACCACGTGCCCATACATTACATGACTCTTGTGTGGACAATTTGGGCTGACCACACACCCATAAATTACATAGTTACGTGGTTAAACATGAACACTTGCACACTGAAAATACATACTTGCAATTTGGCGGGAGGTGAGGGCCTGCACCCTGAAATGCCTTACGGCTACCTAAATAAAACACTCTGTTACTTCTCACTGATGAATTTTACTTGGTTCCTTCAGGAAACAATTTACATTATTGCCGGCCTTTAACCTGCCGGTGTCGGTTCAACAGACAGAATATGGCGCAAAGCCTACAGTGAATTAAAAGTGTATTTAAAGCTTCCCCAGGCAATTCAAGCACTGGGGAAGAGAGAGGTGGAGTCACTGGCGGCTAAAACGAAAACAGTTCGTGATTAATCACGCTATTAATACACTAGTGATTAACTGTAAAAGTTGTGTGCTGCCCGGGTGCGAAAACACGGCAATACATTTCCGACCTCTCAGAACCTCTCAGAACTTACGACACTAATCAGCTTGGCTCGTGTGCCGGCGTTGGCGGGCCAGCAGACCACGACGAAACTACTTACTAGACACATGAATATACAAATCCCTTCTGCTCTTACCTTACATGCTGGAACATGATTACAAAAACAAACTGTATAAAAAGCTCTGTAGCCTGCAACAGAACACTGGATGAAATTAGATCTTGACAGAAACATACGGGAATGAAAACAACAAAACATAACAAAAATGAAAATGGGTGAAGGCAGGAATAAAGGTTGCTTTATTAACATCGCGTGTTGTTGCATGACACCCTTTGCCTTTTAAAACCCTTCAATAAGTAATGTGAACAGGTACTATTTTCTTTTATTCATACACTGTATCGGCCCATTTAGGTGGGCAAACGGGGGGAACGGAGCACCTGGTGTAAAAAAATTATGCTACTTTTCCGTAACATAACTGCCTTGATTTGCTACATGCTACAGCAACCCCAAATTGTGCTATGTGTAGCATAATTATGCTACAGTTTGAAACACTGGTCTTCATAGGAATAAACTGTTGCTAGCATTCCAACAGAGGATTTTACCAGGCCACAACAAAATATTGATGTGAATAAGACAACACTACATATCTTCTTCATTCCATGTAAAATAATAGTCAAACGTTTTTTAAACTTAATTTTTTAATACATTACAATTTTCATAAATACATATGTATGCATACAACAAACAATTGTTTTTAGCAATATTGTTCTTCCTTTCCCAACAATTAAGATTTTTTTTTCAAGTTATTTCCCACTTGTAACGTATTTGAATTATCACAAATAAATGTGCACACAATTATCAATACATTCTGTGAAATTCAAAATGAAAGTAAGTTAAAAAACTAGGATTTCAGTGCCTTGATTAAAGGTCTAAAAAATGATCACTTGTCATCCACTTCAGCAGTATCTTCAACTTTAGCATCTACAGAGAATTGTTCTTTTCTAGTGGATCAGTTTTTAATTTGGTGCCAACTTTTTGCTGAACCATCTGGGGAATTTCAAAGATGTGCATGTATAGCAATTATAAAAGTAGTCCTATGTAGAAGTATTTTCCACCTTACCATGTACACGTTTTAAATCAAACATGTAGAGGCTCCAGTTAAATATAAGATTATGTCCTTCCATAAAACTGCCCAGTATATTCCACTGGCAATTAAAAAAATAATCCACTGGATTATCCACTGATCACTAGGTAACAGTTTTCCCATTAGGTACAAGTTAAGATCAATCAAATTTGGTGGAAAATCTGCTGAATTGGCAAAACTGGAAGCCAGAACTTAAACCTTCCCCGTGTAGAATATTTTAGTAATAAAAGTTTCTAAAATAATGTAGTACATATATAGGTCTTGTAACCATAAATAATACTTAATGTTAATTCTGATGGCCTACGTGGAACAATGTTTTATATCTTAATTACATTTATTTAATGTGTGCCTTCTTGATGTATAGTTAAATTCAAATGAGAAAAGAATGCTCAGATGACCTAAATGAAGGGTGAGTTGGGAGAGCCCATTGCTGCTGCTGGAAAGGGTGGGATTATTCAGTTCAGTAGTGACAGCCACTGAGAGCGAGTGAGACAAAAGCCGCTCCGCACGTGAATATTACCTGTTGCAGAAACATAGGTTGCCCAGCATGGTAGTAGCAAGCGATGTTACCAGTTTGGAAATTCTGTTTGGCTTTGGTTTTATATTCTCTATGGTAGGGCCTAAAAGGAATGATGTGTGCTATGCAATAAACTAAACATATTTTTTATGTTTCAGAATAATAATTTTATGAACTATTTTCCAGACTGTGGTAATGAAAATTGCAGTACTTTTTTAAACAGGAGAGAATTTTGTAATTATAGAATATGAACGAAGAAGGAAGAACTGCTATTTTTACTGACTCCAAGTGTGAGCCCAGTTTATCACTATTACAGCAGTAGAGGGATATGAGTTGAAGCTTTTCTTTTCCTTCTTGGACCAGCGGACCGAGCACTGAACTGGCCAAAGCAATTGTGCAGTTGAATTCAAATATTTTTTTTAAAAGCAATTTGCTATTAACTTATTGGTTATTCCATAATATAACTTGAACAATTTGTTCGTATCCCATACCAAATAGTGGCAGTATTTTATTTCTGGCTACCTTAATTGGAGTTCCAAACTATTGGTATAAGTTTTATTGTAATGCTTTCTTATTAAACTTCATGCTAAACCAAACTAACTTGAATGTATCTTTGTGTTTAATAGATACTGTAGTATCTGATTTTATCAAGAGTACAGTTAACACCATGTATTTATTACAACTTAACGTCTATAGAATAACATCACTACAGAAACTAGGCATCCAACAATAATGCATACATAATACTAAATGAAAAGTGTCTGCCCAACATGGATGGCATGAACATATTGAGAGGGTAAAGGAAATATTAAAATAAATAATACCACTCTTAAAATATGTGACATGTTTGTACAAAAAACAGGGATCCATACTTTCTGCATGCTGCAAAAACTAGTTGAATAGGGACCTTATTGAAAACATGAACACAGTGTGGAGATGCTGAAAACGTGAATGTACAAGCCCAACATGGAGCACTGATAGCGTGAACCCTAACACTGGAACCGATGTTCAAGCAGCCCAAGCACATCTAGATGAAACATTGTCTAGAACAAATAATTAACATGATTCAGATTCTATAAAAGAATCAACAGCTAAAACTGGAATTATGAAACTGCTTGACATAGGCAAGGTATTCCAGGGCAGAAGTTGGTGCTTGCCCCACCTGATACCTTGGGCAGGGGCAAAACTGGTAGAAGTTGCCCGATGCCATAACTCGGTAGCAAGAATGATTGGCGTTGTTTGGTCGACGGCCCTGTGGGGACCTTGCATGCCTCTGTCGTGATACACTGATGTTGTTGAACACTCTCCAATAAATTGGTGTTATCTTACTTATACTGGTTTTTATACTCACGAGACTGTGGGCTATCTCGTATGCCTAAAAAAGTAGTAACACTAGGTGTGTTCCAAGGGGGTACAGCACCCTTAATATCCCGAAGGATAATGAAGAAACTTTCGCATATAGGATAACAAAGCTGTTTGCTTCACTTAAATGTAAATGATCAGTGAGGCTGTCACGTAAAAATAGTTCTGTGGACCTGGCTCTCGAGGTCTGCCGCGGATGTATTGCTGCGAAAACGGCATGGGCCGTATATGAAACTTAAGTACTATGCGTGCGTGTTATGTCCCAATAAATTGGGAAAACCGCAGGTCCGCCCCTTGGTACAAATTAATGAAAGGTTTTAGTGAATTAAAATAAACTATTGGTCGTTAAATGGTTACAGCCTAAAGTGATGGTACTGAGGGTGTTCACTGGGAAAAACTGCCACGCTGCTGACTGGTCCGAGTGCTAAGAACAAACTGAACAAGTGGCACTGGGTTCCGCTACAAGCTGTGTGAGACAATAGAATTTAATGCCTATTATTTAATTACACTGAATGAACACTGGGAACACATTCGAAAAGATATTCCGCACTGATTTATTACTCTTGTAATTAATAAAGTAAAATGGTCTCTTAAGTCACGTAGTACCTGTTCGCAGGGCGGTGCAAGTTCCATTCCTGTCAACCTGCACTATGCACTCTGGCTTGAGGTTGGAGTCGGTCCGGTGTAGATGAAGTCATGCAAGTGACTGCAGAGGTCAAAGTGGTCACGAGGGACTCGTAAATGCAATGTTTACATAAAAAAATGGCCCCTCCTCTGGTGACCACTTGACCCCGCAGTCCCCCAGATGGCCCATTATGCCGTCTGGCACAACTGGGGGCTGCTTCAAATGTTGGAGCGACCTCTGCAAGTAAGACCCGTGTCTCTGCAAGTTGGTGCTGGTCCAGGTTGCTTACTTCGGCGGTGCTGGTATGCCACAGCTCACATGCGGTGGTGGGTGGGTGCCCCCACCGCACGCCGCGTATGCCGGGTGGTGTAGATGGTGTGGCCGCTTGGAGCGACGTAGAGGGGTGTAGTACCCCTTTTCTGTCATAGCATCCTCGCTGTTGCTGGCGTGTTATGGGAGTAGGCGAGGGGGAAGGAGGGTGCCCCGATGTAGGGCCGTGGAAGCCTGTTACGCTTCCCCTGCTTTACTGGTCATCCTCCGATGCAAAGTCCCATGTTGAACATGCCCTTAGAGGCATGGTGGCATAGCTTTCTGGAGAACCGTCCTGTAGGGAGCTCTGTCCCACAGCTTCCAGTGTTTTACCCTTTGCGACATGTTCGGCTGTTGGCCCCGCGGTGCTGGGCGTTGCGACGCTGCTGGTGGAACCTACTGGGCCTGCAGTGTTAGCTGCTGTGTTGATGTTGATGTCCTGCGTGGGTAGCTCTCCGTTGTGCTCTTCCATTTCCCCCACATCCTTCATGGATGTTATGGTGGGAAAAAGATGCCGGATGTCACTCCCATCACTGTCAGAACTGAATGCTCTTGGTTCGCCGCCTGAGGTGTCTGGTGTGACTTACCTTGGTGTTTGGGCACCTTCTTGGCTGGGCATCTTGGCGCTAGGCGGAAGTTGTCTCAGTGGATGGCAGTCCTCCTCCTCCTCCTGCTACTTACTTTGACCAAATATGTTGTGAAACCCAGGGGCTTGACAACAGTTTGTGGCCTGCTCCACTGTGATGCAAGTCCAGCACAAAAGCTTTTTTGCACTGCTGGAGAGACTGTGTTCTTTGATGCACATGAGCTGTCCAGGCACCAGTCTACATGGTGTGCGTGTATTGGCTGGTATCCACTGCGCAATGTAGTGATCTTGGTGCCCATGTGCAGCTTGCAGTTCTGCCTCCCTGCGCTGACACTGGGCTGCGTCAACTTCTGCTTCACGCACACTCTCTATGTGCTGTCCAGTGAACTCTCCAGGCAACGTCAAATCTCTGCCCTACAATATTGCTGCTGATGACTGACCTGTCACTAAGTTCACTTGGCGTTTGATGATGAATAGGGCAGCTGGTAAGTGTGATCCTTACCGACCTGTAGATCTAGCTGGGTTTTCAAGTCTTGGTTACATCTTTCTGTTCGATTTGCCCGCAGGTGATAAACAGCTGTTGTATTGTGCATAACTCTCCATCAGGTGCACAAATCACGCCACTGTTTCCCAGTGAATTGTGTTCCATTGTCATTGAGCACTGTCCTGGGGTATCCCCAGTGAGATAGAACTCTGTCTCCAGCACATGCGCAATGGTGCGCGCCCGTGCGCTGGAGACTGGGTATGCCTCAGTCCATCTGGAGAAATTGTCACTCTCTATACCAGGATGAAACGTTTGCCAGTAGGGGTACAGGGGTAGGGGTCCATTAAATCCAGCAAAACTTTCTTGAACGGATCCTTTGGTACCCGTGGCTGCTGTTGTGTCACTGTATCTGCTCTACTTTTGGACTGGTTGCAGGTAAAGCACTCTCTGACATACTTGCGCATGTCCCTCATTGGTCCTGGTCAGTGGAAGTGTTCAGGGATGTTTTTGGTGGTCTGAGTTGCTCCAAGGGGACCCGCAAATTTGCTGCTGTGCGAGTGGCGCAGTACATGTTCACATGTACTTTTCTGCATGTTAAGGCACCTTGTTGCGACAGATTGCCGCTGCTGGGTTTCGACGCATGTTCCTGTCATGCGCTACCACTCGTTGTTTTGCACAATTTTTGCCACTTTGTTCTCTGTGTTTGCACACTTGTTGATTATCTTTAAGTATTTTTAATTAGTCTAACCTGGGTTTGTTTCCCAGTGAAGCCTCAATGGTGTTGCAGCCGATGTGTTTTTCGCCTGGTGGTGAGTGCGTGTTTGTAATAGGGGGTAGCAGATTGTTCCATTCATCCTCATCTACTGCCACTGTTGCACCTGGTGTGCGTGATAACTCGTTGGCCAACTGATTTTATGCTCCCGGTACATGCTGAAACTCAGTCATATTATGCTTGCAACAGTAGCGTCAAAGGTGCAAGTTTACTTGTGGCTTCCTTCATGGAATGAAGCCAGAGTAAGTTCTTGTTATCGGTGTGTAACTTGAAACGCTGGTACTCTAGGCATGCGTGGTATTGTTTCACTGCCCACGCTACTGCCAAACACTCCCGTTCATTTACATCGTAATCACTTTCAGTGGCACCAATTTTTGCACCCTATATTCAATAATATGGTATTCTTGCTTATCCGCTAACTGGAAAAGGAATACACCTAAACCTTTTTTGCTCGCATCTGTCTGCAGGTACAGATGTCTGGTGGGGTCGTGACAAATCAATGTTGTCCACTGCCGGAGTCTGTCTTTCAATTCATTGAAGCAGATGTGCTTGGTGGTCCGTTGGAACTTTTGGTTTTGGGACATGTCTGTGATGGGCGCAGTCACTATTGTGCATTCCTGGATGTTTTCCCATAACCAATTTCTCAGTTGCTTGCGCGTATGTGATGCTTCATACTGTATAATGAGTGACAGCTGTTCTGGTGTTGGCTAGTTGCCGTGCTCGTCAACTAAATGCCCAAGGAACTGAATGCAGGGTTTTCCTATGTGATATTTTCTATTTGTGTACGTCAGTTTATGTATGGCAAGGCATTCCAGTACTGTAACACCTTTAAAATGTACGTTGTTTGCTCATATGATTAACATGTATTAATCTATTTACTTTTCACTCTTTCAGTTTTGCATAATATTCCATGTATGAACTTATGTAAAAATTTTCACATGTGTCACTAATGTAATTTCTTTTTTTTGTATATTTATTTTAATTTTTTATTTTCATGCATAGAATTTTTTATTCAAGTTGTACGGTGGCAATCATATATTGTTTAACTTGAACAGGTTAGCGAGTTTGCAATTTTGTATTTTTTATATGTGACTATTTTAATTTTAATTTTTTTTGGTCTCTTGTGAATATTTCTAATTTTATTTAATTTTTGTATCTGTTTTGAGACCGGTTACTCTAGGATTTTTAAGCTGTTGAAAGTGGCTCGTGAGGGGGGTTTGAATGGGTTTTGCTTACTATTGGCTCACAGGTTTAAACTCTGGCTTGTGATTGGCTGGAATGACAGGCTCCTTAAACTAGCTCCAGTCAGTCAAGCTTAATGCTCTCTCTTCCATTAGCAGCCATGTACTGAGCAGACATAGACTAGGACGCTCACCTGAATGTAGACAAAGCGTAGTGTTTTACTTATTTTATTAGGGTGTTTAGATACTTCCCCCAGCTCCATTTTAACTTATTTTTGTAGCTAGTGTTGAACTAGTGCTGGAATTGCCCTTTCTGCTAGGTTTAATGAGTTAGGATGTAGAAGTATCTCATTACAATGTAACGTGTAGCAGAGCCGAGACTCCATGTTTTTAAGCACCCTGCCTTACCTTACACTGATCGAGAGCAGCCTATAAGTCTTGGTACACGTAATAAATACGATCTATGCTGTGAGAGCACTGAAACAACTCAACAGATAAGGTGTTTAAGTACAGTAGACCCTTGTGTGGTAGAAAATTGACAGTCATTACGGCAAGTTTAAGCTGCTATATTGATTTTTGCAAGTCTATATTATTCCAGCATAAAAGTTTCTCACGGAAAACCAGATAAGGTTTTTACTTGTGTTTCACTGAGCTACACACAGTGATTGAGATTTAATATATTTGCAGCATAAGAGTTTAATTGTTTGAGAAGTAGTAAAATTATATTTATTTTCATAGTGAAGATTAGCATTGACACTGGCAAGTCATAGTACATTAGTAAGGGGATAAGCTGTTGTGTGACCTATTGCTGCGCTACTGTGTTGGCTGGTAGCCGGCCGTATCACGGGGGTGGTGGGTGTGACGTCATGTTTGTTGACAAAATGTAGTTGGACGAAATTATTAGAAGTAGCGGTATCAATTAGGGTGTGATACGGTTGCCAATTGATAAACACAAAAATGTGTATGAACTGTACCATATTGCCACTCACCTGGTTAATCAGTGCCTGTTTTGGTGTCAATTCAGTGCGATTCTGCAGGACTGGGGTATCAGGAGCTTCAGACCCCCTTACCCCTGCTTCTCATTTCCCTGCTGGTTGGGCATAAGTCCTTTGTACCGTCAAGGTGTAGATTGTTGGGACATTGGCTGTGCCAATGGTAAACTTCCTCCTTGCAATAACTGCAGGCCATTTTTGGCGGCTTGCTCTTGTCCAACTTGATGTATTTTTGATCAGTATTTTCTACTCACACTGTCACATTCACCGTAGTTGTTATTCTGCAGTGCACTACTTTCGTTGGGTCCATCTGTTTTGAATTTTCTCTGGTTTTGTCCGAAAGCTTGTTTTTGGTATTGACTTCACTGCCCACTGTTATCAGTGTTATCCTCTCTGCATGACCTGTGCCACCATTGTGCGGCATTGAACTCGCGACACAGTTGATACAGATTTTGTTAGAGGATGATTGTCGCACACATCATCTCTTTGATGTTGCTGTTGAGTAGTGGAACCATCGTGGCACGGTATTCCGGCAGAACTGTCTCTGCAACAACCTCCAAAATCTTCCGCTCAGGGAGAAAACATTTTAGAACTCCTTTTCCTGGCTGCTGTTCTTGTAGCGTTAATTTGCTTTGCTCTTGTAAATACATAAATGCACCCCTGAATCGGCATTGGAAAGAGTGTACAACTTCTGTCCATGCTAGTCCATAGTGGTTGAGTGAGTCCCACCACAGCTCTGTGTCACTTTGCAGTGACACCCCACACATCCTGCCCACTCTTCCTCACACACGCCGTATCTCTGCAGGTGGGCCGTGCAGTCCTTGAAGAAGGTCGTTATGTTCTCATTGGGTGTACCGGCGAAAATCAGTCAGATCTGGAAGCGTGTTAGAGAGCGTTTCTTATCGGCATCTGGATTCTGCGTGGTGGGGGTCGACTGATTTTCCTGTTGCTCCCCACTTGCGTTCATCCAACTGTGAGTTGTGCTGTAGTCTGCCTAGAGTGATTGGTTGGGAACGGTGTCACGGGTGTTGCTGCAGGGAAAGGAATCAGTATTGTTGGTAACACTGTTTGCATGGTTTTTGGAAAAAGAGGTGTGGGGTAATAAGCTGGTAATGGTGGTAGGTAAGGTGTTGTAGGAAGGGTTGGCGTTGGATGTGTTTACTGAGCACTCTGCGCCAGTGTGTTGACAGCTGCCATGTGGGCATGTGACAGTTGTTTGTTGACGTTTTCTTGGGCTGTGCAGTCTTGACACAAAAATTACGCCCCTGCACTGACAGTCTCTCACTTGTGGTTTTACACAGCTGGTGTACCATTACACTACAGCTACGACACTTGTTGCTCACGTTACCATTTTGTCCTCTGCAATCTGCTCTTAAACACGTGGTGACGTGCCGCTTTCATTCCACAAAAAGATCATCCCAATTGTTTGGGACACTCTGGGGTTTTAATTTTCGCTGCAGTTTTTATACACGTAATCTGTTCCTGATGCAGTTTTGGTTTGTTGTCTAGGCACTCGTGGTGATTGGGTTTTACAGTGGGTGCAGCTGAGGATGAGTGTCCCTTGCCCTGTTCACAAAAGATTGCTACACCACTTAGATTGCGGACTATTTGGAATATTTTTCACCGGTTTGATTGTCAGAAAAGTTGGTTGTTTGTTTTGATGTCCTTCATTTTTTCGTTTGATAACTTCACGGTTGCTCGTGGCATCGTTGTTCAGTGGGCTGGTCTTACACATGTACCGGCAATAGTTTGTGCCTAGCTCGTATTTGGCAATGAAGTCCTATGGCAGTGGGCACAATCAGTGCGGGTACAAGAGCCCTGGGGCGCTGTCTTGTGTCCGGCCAGCCATGGTTTGTGAATTAACCCAAGTGCGCGTCGCAGATGCATGGCACGGAAGCATGTCATGGGAGCACTGTGTTGGGGAAGGAGGCACCTCCCCTCTCGCGGCAGAGACCTCTGCGCCTGCCGTTATGGGGAAATGACAGGCCAGCAGAGGAGTGGGGATGAGCGGCACTCATGTGACCTATGCTCACGGCGATTGATGCTGCTCCCAGCTGTCTAGTGTGGTGTTGGAGGGGGGAGTGCTGGCGTGCTTTCACCCTGCGCTGGTGAGGTGGTGGGTGGGTCTGACGTCACTCTACCACCACGATATGGCAGCTCTCCTGCATGTGCTCTGTCCTTGCTGGTACGATGGCTGCGACTTGTTGAGTTTGTGCGCTTTTCCGTCTCCCGACACATCCTATGCTGGGATGCCTAGTAAAGCTTTCTCACACACTATCATGACTCTTCCTGCAGTTCCAGGCATGGTATGTGCTGTTTTACGGGACCTCCCTTTCACATAGATATAAACCCTGCTGTTGCTCCTGTGTCTCAGCGAGCTCGATCTGTTGTATTTGCCCTCACTTCTAAGGTGGAGGAAGCTATTGAGACAAATTTGAAGAGAGGGGTGTGGATTCCTGTAAACCATGCTGATCTTTGGGCCTCTACTATTGTTTCAGTATTGAAGCGCACTGGTGCCCTTCGACTTTGTGCTGATTACAAAGGCACGGTGAACCATGCTTTATCTTCATATACATACAAATCACCAACACTAGATCAGGTGTTGTCAGAGTTGGCAGGTGGTTGCATCTATGGAACTATTGATTTGGAAGATGCTTACACTCAGATTCCGGTGGATAGAGAGACTTCTCATGTGCTGACAGTGAACACTGTTTAAGGCCTGTACAATGTTACACAGTTACCGTTTGGTATTAAGATTGCATCTTCTGCATTTCAAAGAGTAATTAATGGTTTGTTGGGACATGTTAAAGGTGTTTGTGTTATTGCATACCAAGACAACATATATGTTAAAGGTACAACAGTAGCAAAATATCGGTCTACACTTCTGCAAGTTTGGCATATCCTTGGTGGTGGTGAATTCAAGGTTAATTCTGACAAATGTGTGTGGAAAGCTACATCTATTGAAATTTTGGGATTTAGGCTTGATACTGAGGGTATCCACCCTACCACTGACAAAACTGCTGCTATTAGAAATGCTCTCAATCCATGTACAAAACAGGAACTCAATCTTTATTGGGTTTGATATCATTTTACGGTAGATTCTTCAAGGATAAGGCCATCATATTAGAGTCCTTACAACGCTTGTTAAACTCAAAATGTAAATGGGCTTGGACCACAAAGCACCAAGTGGAACTTTGGACTGTTAAAGATACGTTAACCAGTCACCAAGTATTAGCCCATTACAACCCTGACTTACCCCTTGTTGTTACCGCTGATGCTTCACTGGTGGGGGTTGGTGCAGTGCTGGCGTACATTGTATCAAATGCTCAGCCTGGCAAAACCAGAGAGATACCCCATTGCCTATGCATCTTGAACACTGTCTGCCACAGAGCAAGCTATTCACAGGTAGACTGGGAAGGACTTGCTATCATATTTGCAGTTAAAAAGTTCATCCCTTACTTGGCCTTCGTCAGTTTACAATCATTATTGATCACAAACCCTTGCTTGGCATATTTGCTTCTGACAGGCCAACACCACTGCATTTATCTCTACAAATGTTGAGGTCGACTCTCATTCTGAGTTCTTTTGAAGATGAGTGTTGTCATAAACCTGGTACAGCAGTTGGTCATGCAGACTGTTTGAGTAGACTGCCTCAACCTACTCCCAGTGAGGATGTATTTCTGGAGCCTGCTGGTGTGCATCTCCTTGAAGCTAGGGATCTGCACTTGCTATCACAATGATATATTACAATTGCTACAGACAGTGATTTGGTGCTTCGACAAGTCAAGATCTACATTCATTAAGGATGGACAAGCTGAGTACCATCTGTGTTACTTCCATTTTACTCCAAGAGAGCAGCTTTGTTGTTGCACTCCGAATGCATCTTGTGGCATGAGCATGTAGTGATTCCATCAGAATTGCAAGAGACAGTGTTAGACCTAATTCACTCAACACATCAAGGTGAAAACTACAGTAAGACCATTGCTCGGAGTATTGCTTGGTGGCCAAACATAGTGATATTACAAATAAAGTGCAACTGTGCAGGCCTGACAAACATTGGCTAATGCACCTCCAAGGTCAATTGTGTGGCCATGGCCTCGGGCTGAGAGAGGCTGGGAAAAAGTTCATTTGGATTACACAGGGTCCTTCCTTGGACACTATTTGCTCATTGTGATAGAAGCATATTCTAAGTGGCCAATTGTTAAAGTGGTGTCAAGTTTGACAGCTGCAGTCCTCATTATACACATGCATTATATCTTGGCAGATTTTGGTAAATCCTTGGTGATAGTGACTGACAATGGACAGCTGTTCATGTCTGATCAGTGTAATGACGTTCCTCGCAGCAATGGTATACATCACCTGTATACGCTGCCCTAGCACCCTTTCTCAAATGGTTTGGCGGAGCGTACAGTTCAAACGGTTAAGAAATTGTTGTTAAAATTCTCTGATCCAGATATCCATGTTCGTGTTGCTCGTACTTTATGGGCTATGTGCACACGTCCATCCTCCTCTACTGGTAAAACTCCTGCTGAGGCAGTAGGTAGGACATTTTGCACTCACCTTACCCAGCTGCACCCTGCTCTCGAACCATCTAAACCTGCATCAGCATTCTCTCCAAAGCTTCAAGTTTGAGAATTGATCTGGATGATGAAGCATGGCAAGTGTAAATCTACTTGGCTACCAGGTGGGGTTTGTGGTCATTCCGGTGCTAGAGTTTACAAGATCAAGTTTGACAATGGTGCAATAGTTGAGAACATTTCCAGTGATGACGTGCTTCGCAGATTCGCCCCAGAGCTTGCAGAACATGTATCTGAACCATTAGCTTATGACAAGTCACAAATGTGTGACAGTGAAGCTGAAAATCCAGAATCAACACAGCTACTTCACAGCACCATTGCTCAACACATGCCTTCTGCTCAATTGCCGCAGGCTGCCCGTCAGGAGAACCCTTTGCCAATGATGCCTGCGAGTTCAACTCCATGTCACTATCCGGTTTCTACGTTGGTGATTGCTGCTGCAGAGCACCCAGCTCATGACGACAGGCTGCTGCTGCCACTACCTACTACAAAGGTGTCTGCATCCACCCCTCATCAGGATGGCGACTGCATTGACATTGTGTACTGTCAGCTCATCACCAGGGTCTCCATTCAGCAGCTTCCCTGATATTCACCATCCAAGGTGAATCTGCCCAATTCAGAGTCTTCATGAGGACATGTGCGCTGTCACCAGCATCTTAAGTGGCCTCCAGGTTCTACCATTATGCAGTGTGGCTGGATATCTCTTTACCCCCTCAGCAATTTGATTAATGGTTGACTTGTGCTTAATGACTCAGTGCATCAGTGCAGTGCTAAGATACATGCCAATTTTGTTATATTTTATTATTTTACTTTACAAGGGCTAATTAGTTGATTGTCGTTACATTGTCACAATATTGTCTTGTCCTATTTGAGTGGGGATGAGTGGGGAGAGGTGTTACGAACTTGTAATTACTTGCTTTACCCAATGTAATGTTGGTGGCATTGTCAGGTCACCAGTATCAGTCATGGCTTTGTCTTAGGTGGTGTTTGTATAATGTAAACGTTACGGTAAACAAGTAATAAAGAAATATATGCTGTCTCCTTTAGTAAAACTTATGGATATGTTCAGTTCCTTCACAGTACACAAAACATAGGATTGTTGGATTTTTATGAAAGGTTCCTGCCTAACAAGGCATGCCTGTTGGAACCCTTGCATTGGTTGTTTGACCAGGGAAAAGAGTAGGAATGGACAGAAGTGCATGATGAGGTGTTTAAGACAGTGAAAGAGTTCCTTGCAGCCAGAGGCAGTGCTCACCCACTAAGATGCATCTAAACCCATTGTTTTAACTTGTGATGCATGCTAATATGGGCTGGGTGCAATGCTGGCCCATATCAGTGAAGATGGAAGCTAAGTACCTATTGCATTTGGATCTCGTACACTACAAAAGCATGAGAAAAACTATTTGAAATAGACAAGGAAGCTCTAGCAATTATGTTTGGTGTGACCAAATCCAGACAATATCTGACAGCAAGACCATTTATGATAAGTCACAAACCATAAACCACTCCTGCGTCTTTTGGACCAGACCAAACAGACACCATATATATTATCACCATGGTGGTTATGCTGGAGCCTCTGGTTATCTATGTATGATTAACAGGTACTACATAAAACGGGCACAAAGATTGGTCATACTGATGCTTTAAGTAGACTTCCGATAATGGCACCAGATATTCAGATTTTGGCTTTGGGGGATGTTCTTATGTTGGAAGCCCAGCCTCAACACCCATTTGAAGCTGTAAGGTTAGTTAGTTAACAGAGGTAGACCCCAAACTAGCAAGAGTGACGTATACAATGGTAGGCTGGCCTTGTGACACCATCTCTGAAGGTTGCACCCATATTGGGGTCGGAGGGATGAACTCCCTATATACAAAGACTGCATTTTGTGGGGTAATTATGGGATCGTGCCAAAAATATTGCAAAAGGATCTATTGGAAATGTTCCATTCTGATCATGACAGTATTGTTTGGTCAAAAGCGGTGGCACTAAGCTGCATGTGGTGGCCTAAAATGGAACAAGACATTGAAAAGATTGTACAACACTGTCAGGAATATGAACAACTCTGAGCTAACACTACCAAGGTGGAAGAAGTCTGCTGGCCTCCAGCGAAGAAACCGTGGACCATACTACACAACAATTTTTTTTAGCCTTTTCAAGGTAAAATGTTTCTGATGTGGATTTGTATTCCAAATGGCTGGAAGTGAAAATGGTACCATCAGTGTCATCAGCAGTGGTGATAAAAGAGTTGCAAGAGATTTTCAGTTGCCATGGCATTTCTGAGTGTATAGTGTCAGGCAATGGTATAGCATTTGTGTCTGAGGAAATGGAACTCTTTGCAAGGAAGAGTAGATTAGGGCTTGTTCAGGCTACATTCTTTCACCCATGTAGCAATGGACAAGTGGAACAAATGATGCAAACTGTTAAAGGCAAGTAAAAAAACTAGGGAAAGGAGATTGGTAAACATGATGACCAGAACCCTTTTGGCATTACGTACAATACCATGTACAGGCACTCAAGAGACACCAGCAGAAATGTTGGTGGGACAGACACTGAGAACCACGCTGGACCAGATATGACCAGCAACAGATACAGCAGGATGCCAACTACCATTGTCTTCCACAGGAGGACCAAGGTTGCGAATGTTCCAGGTTGGCGATCCAGTGGTTTTTCGTAATTACCGCAGAAATGTGATAATAGCATCAAGGGGTCAGTTGATATACAAAGTGGCTGACACAGTAGGCAACACTTACAGTTACAGGTGGCGTGGGGATCAGCTCTTTCAACAAGGATTGTGGAGTCAACTGACACCGATGATCAGGAGCACCAACACACATTACAGTTACCTGCACACTCCAAGGGGGATGTGAACTGTCTGGGTCAGAACATAAAAGGACTGTTGGCGAGGCAGCCACACCAAGGCAATCATGTGGGCAGTCTGCAAGCACAGATGTGATCAACAGCACCCAGCAGTGGAAAGCAACAGTTAAGAGAACCTTCAAATGACCAGGACACAGGCATGTCATCAGCAACGGAAGAAGGTGAAGGGCCAATTCCATTGTGTCCAGGGCCGAGCACTTTTAGGGAATCGTCTAGTCTGGGGTCAAGTGCTTTTAGAGGATTTGAAAACAATGCTGGAAATGCCATCGGAGTGGAGCCAGAGCACCACGATCAAGCAACAACCCACAAACAAGTGCGGCAGCAACCAGCACAATTCAAGGACTATGTGATGTTATATCTTAAGAGGGAGGAAGTGTTGTGTACCGAAGTATGTAGGTTTGTACGCCTGCCAGGTGACTCGGGTGGTGGGTGTTGTTGTTGTGAATGTTGGTGTGTAATGGTGAACAAGCAACTAAGGAATTAGAATGGCGATTGAGAGCAGTAGTTTTATATTGTAGTGGATATACAGATATAGACTTTGTCTTACCAATGACAAATTTTTAAGTTGCCTTCAGGGCAAGTACCCTGAGGCAAAAACAATTCAGTTGGGGAGGAGTGAAATACACAGAGATTAATCATTGTGTATATTGTCTCAGACTCCACACCACTTAACAAAGCACACATGAATAGTAGTTTAGCAGATCTTGCCCTCATGCTGACCTGGCGGGCTGTGCTGTTACAAATGTCTATAAATACATGAAAGTAACAAATAAGCCCCTGTGTATGTGAGAGAGAAAGGGAGGAAGGCAATGTTCTGGGTACTAGGAAAAATGGAAAGGTTTTGTAAATTAAATAAATATGACAATCTATGGGACTGACAAGAATAACAGAAACAGTACTCAGAGTGGCACAGTGTCTCTGCTTCTCAGCCCAGATTGAACTTTGTGGTGTGAGTTTGCAGACACTTGGTGAGCGCAGCCAGAAAGGTACTAAAAACTTCTTTTTAGAATCACAAAATACAATTCACATATGACAAGTTTTGGAAAATTTGCATGCCAGTTCCCATTAGCACAACTTGCATTTAGGCCTTTAACATGCGAAGTACTGTGAGCCAAATAATGCTTTTAAGTATGTCGAGATAAATTTTGTTGAATGGGCAGGCACGAACACTGGGATGAAATTTTTAACGATCAGCAGGAATAATAATAATAAATATATTTTATTATGGCCTAAGACATTAACTTTTGAGAGCTTTAAAATGTATACTCTGTGTTTGTTATTCACATGTAATTTTTATTAACATTGGTGAAAGGATACAAAAAAAGCTGAAAGGGACTTTTAAGAATCACTTTAAAAAGTGCTTGTGCATGTTTTTACTTTTTACATCTGTTCAGCATTTTTTCATGAATCTTAAGGAGGTGAAATATTTTTACCTGCCACAAGTCAATGCACAGATAATTTGGTGTGTGTTTCAGGTCTCCATGTGCCATACCATTTCACATTCCTCATCATGGAGCACTGGTGCACCGGGAAGCAGTCCAGGAACCTATACAACCCCATGTGAGTAATGCATAGTGTGTACCCACATCACCCTTACTGAGTACACAGAAGGTTTGTGTATAGTTCTTTCTTATTTATATTTATTTTTGTTATAATTTTTTTTTCTCAGTTTATGTCTCAAAACATGAGATAATTTGTAACATCGCAGCCATCAAAATTGACTATTGGATATCACAGCTCAGTTTTGCTCAATCAGTCGAGACATGAAACTTAAATGTGCCATACACATTGAAATAAAAAGAATTCCGCGCTCAAATTGGTTACTTGATTTGATTTAAATTCCAAATAATAAATTCACAATCTTCAAGTAATGTAAAGTCATGAACAGTCAGATTAATGAGGCGAACAAAGCAGAACAGCACCGCAATAGTTATTTACTTATTGATATCACATAACACTTGCATCGCGAGACAATTACAAACATGTCGTGCTTGTAATAATTTGCTACCAGGCAGCAGGCACTCACATCACCACTCGTCTTCCCCCCCCCCCCCCCCCCCCGCAAATCAGTGTCCCAAAAACGTGACTAAATATGGGCATAACATGGCCCAAAATCCCTTCCACACGCCATATCAAACTGTGTCGTAGTACAACTTATCGGTCTTCTAGAACATTCTGGAAGGAAAAACTGTGTACGACTGTAGAAAAAAGCTTTTATCTTTAAATGTTAATGCAACCTTAACTACGACTTAAGAAAAACCAAATGCATTACAGATAAACACTCAAACATAGCTAAAACTTCTAATATTGATAAAATATTACACTCACTTGCAAAACAAAAGAAAATCAACCCAATATCTCATTTTAATTATTATAAATAACTTGCATCATTAAGTACCCCCCCCTCGATTTGGGAGAGATTTTGAAGAAATCTTTCCCTAATCGAAACCTACCTTGTATGAGGCTACTCTGTAGACTAATGCAACTCTATTTTTTTAATAAACTATTTATATTTACAACTCAATAACTAAACTTACAAAATAAAAATTATTCACTTCATATCTTAAAGAAGAGCACTCAAGATATCTACTGGGATGCCACAAGAAAATGACATACCACTTATCCATATTACAATTACAGTCAAATGCTATTTCTCAGTTAAGGTTAAGGGTGTACACACATTGTACGCCAATGTTGATTATAGGTAAACTACTCATTACTACTGTGGTTCCTCGTTGGGATCAGCACACACACTTATAAAGAGGGCCCAGGTCTGTCCAAAACTATAAGAGAGCTACTGCCTTTCATATTCGGTCAGTGCAAAATTGAACTTAAAGGGCTTGAGAACTGTCCCAATTGCTTCGGATAAATGTTCTTTTCCCAAGAATTTCCACAATTATTTAAAGTTTCTTTTATTAACACTACCTTTTATGTTTACTGTCAAGGAAATAAAAAACAAACCAGATACTAAACATTTTGCAAACACACTATCAGGATGTTAATTAACCTCAACAAACCTTTTAACTTCTGTGGTATAATTTGACGCCGGCTAACAGCCAGTGGTGCTAGAGCCCATGATGGCACTCACGTGTACCGCATGTGCGCAAAGAGGCCGACAATTTTAAACTTTCCTATAAATGTTAATTTCAAGGTAACATGTGTTATATTGTCTTTACAGTGTTTAATATGTCTTAAAATGTTTTAAAGTGCTTGTACTAATTAATTATTTGGTTATGAATATTCAAAGTGCCTATGGCGCTGAAGATTAAGAACACTTAATATTCTGGCATGAACTGCATCACAAAGAGACATTAAAATAATATTGAAATTGATAACAAAATTATAGAAATGTAAAACAATGTCTAATTTAATTTGTTCCATTTTATTTTCACTTTAAAATATTTCACTCGGTGTGCATAGCACTTCCGCTTATGTGAACCCCGTAGGTGGCCATGATAGGTCCGTGCGATGCCTGTTTCTGGACAGTCTGTCGAGGAGAGCTGGTGAGGTAAGACACTGTCATGTGCGCACTACAACTTTTGTTCACTGATGTATGTTTCCATAGTCCATGTAGTTTACCGGTTAATCTTTGTTTGCGTACGTGGTGCCAGACATTTTCCCCAGCATTATGCTCCCACTTTACTAATTTCTTATGCCCTTGTGGCATTTTTGACTTAATCGAGGAGAAGGAGGAGAAAGATGTCGGAGAGGTCACCCGACCCACACATTTTGAATCAGATGCCATCTGCCTATGTTTATGGCATTTCATTGTAACTTCTGCATATTTGCTACACACAATTTTAAGAGCTTTATTTCTATGTATGTACTTAAGGGTAATTTTCGTGTTTGAATATTTTACGGCAACATCACGTATAGCCACGTGGCCGACTGAAGCCAAGTCTTTGTATATACCATCATTGCGTTTGAGAGCTTATTTATATAATATTGTATGTGCAATCTTTTATTTCAGGGTTCTATGCATTTTTCATTCAGAGTTTAATGTATTTTTCACGTAAATTGATGCTTTCGTACTTGACCACGCGGTCACAGTAATGTTTGATTTTACCGCCATCAGGCATGTTACAAGCCTGTAACAACGCTAATCGTAAAGAGAACCATTTGCCAAATACAAATAATATTTTATCTGAGTTTAGTTTGCCGTTTCCACGCAGAAATATTGCAATTTCACCTGCACCACGTGGTCTGCTACAAACTTCATCCAGCAGCATCCGTGCCACCTAAACTTGTTTTCACACATGTGTGTGTTTATTGTGAATATTCATCTCGTGTCCCATCTTATTTCATGTATCATTCAAGGGTCTATGTAATTGTGTAATTATTGTATGGTGCAATTATTCCCGTCCTTGCCGGCTCTGTGTATAGGCCATCACCACACTAACCATGTGCTGGAGGGCGAGCCCTGATGAGTTTGCGTTAGTGATGCCGAGTAATCACTCATGTTAATGTGTATTAAGGGTATTCATTTGTAATTCACCATGTTCTGTCTTCAGGGAAAAACCGTCAGTCCACCCTAACGGCTGTCCACCCTCTTCCCTTGTGGAGGCTGTGCTTTCACGCACCTCTGTGAGATTATCCATTTAGGCGTGCACTAGATTAATTACTGGTTGGGGAGCACCTAAGCGGAATTGGCTAGTCATGACCGAGATAACTATTTCATTGGCACGTTGATGTGTATAAACAATAACAATAAAAACAAGTCTACAGTGAACTCGATTTTTTATTCAGTAGTGACAGTGTCCTAGCCATATATGTTTTGTCTATTGTTTATCCCAGTGATTTTATTAAAAGTTTAGTATTGCCAACGTGTTTGTAAGTACGCACGGGTGAGACGGACACACAGAACCCAAAACATCCCTGAGAACCCTGAGTCTCAACAGTGCGGGGATTGGAAAGCACCACTGGCGTCCAAATTACCAGTAAGTATTTGTGTCATCGTTCGTCTCGTGTCTCACCCGACTGCGTCAAATTGTTACAACAAATTAATATAGTAAAATTTATTACTACACCTGTGTGGTGATATTATTGCCATACTGAGAACCTTCAGCTTGCAACCCACACAAAAAAATACAAAATATTACACATCTTTAACTTACAACAGTACAAAAAAATTATATGCAAGATGATCCCTTTTCTCTTATAACATTACACAAAAGAGATACAATATTACCTCTAAATTATTCACACAAAGCTTACACAATATTACCCAACAGTACTATGATCACCCTCAAATCTTAAAATATGCTTCACAGTTTAAATATTACGTGAAAATATTTTTCATAAAATTTTATTATGTTTGGTTTGAAGGAGACAGTTGCATTTGTATTAATTTTTATAGTTTGACAAAGAGACAGAAAACATTTGCATTAAAACTTAAGTTCAGAATGGTTATTGTCCTAGATAATCATAGAGAGCACATGAAATCACCGAGTACATATTATTGCTAAAGCCACATACACTATAGTCTTTAATTTTCTAGACAAAAATGTCTTACTGTCTTAATTCTTCATTACTCAGATTTATAAACACTGAATTTAAAAGAATATCAATAAGATTATGTTCATTTATTTCATATTTCCTTAATGTAACTTACATTTTCAACTGGTATACAAATTGCCATTTCTTTTTCAAAATTTAATTAAATTCTCTATGATTCAGTATAGCTATATTCATTAAACTCTTACATCAACATGCATCGTACTTTCAAAACTTCTACCATACTTTCAAAATTATTATTTGTTTTAATTGACATTTGAACTTTTTATCATCTGAAACAGAAACACACTTTTTAATGTTCATTGCTCCTATATAGCTCTTCCTGTTTGGTACTCTGCTTATAGTACAAGAATTAAATTCTAATAGTTACAGAACAATAAAAAACAAACATTTTGTGTAAAACAACTCTTTTCATAGCTTATTTACTTAGCACAACTGTTTATACTCGATAAAATTAACCAGTTCCTTCTCTTCATTGACATTCAGTATCATTTACTATTATTCAGTTAGATATGTATACCTCAGTGATACAAAGGACAATCTTCACAAAAACAACCTTCTCTTTTATGATCACATTATATTTAAAAAATGAGAAAAAGAAGTGTATTATAACCATTTCCTTAATAATGATTTGTACAAAATAATACAACTATAATGCATTCACGGTTTCGTCTGCCTTTTCTGAAGTCGTGCTAAAGTTTTACTTGCAGGATATTCCTCCGCTCCATGTAAACAAAGTCTGGAAAATGACACCAGAGGACTATGCACCGTTAATTGCGCACTCAGTTGTAATATTGTATAAAAGAAATATTATAATTTATAAATAAAATATAGGTAAAACTTCAATTTAATGAAAAATAAGATATGTACGTCTGTGTTTACAGTGGTATAAAACGCTTGATAAATTGCATATTTAAGAAATAACTAAATATGTAATACATGGGGTGATTTTGAAAGGTTTGATTCGAAAAGGCAGAAGAAACTGTGAATGGACTATACGTTTACAACAAGTTGTAATCCTTTTAGCACTGAATACGTACAAGCACAAATAAACATATGTTGCAATTGTTACTTTAAGTGTTCTTGATAACACCATATTACTTAAAAAATAAAATTTATGTATATTTATATATTTTTTCTCAAGTCTTTAAAACTCTATTATTCTTGTACGTACTTTTCTCTCTCCTTAAATCTTTCCTTACACTGTACTACAGTACTTAGTTCATTCCTCTCTACTCTTAACAACCTCATATGATCATGAACAATTCTGTGCGTTATAGTAAATATTGATTCATATAGAAACACACTACCTCTTGGTCTACTTGTTCCTGGCCTTACTACTATTTTAAACTTGAATATTAAGAATTAATACTAGGGCTGGACTGATACCGATACTGATACATCGGCCGATTTACCCAAAGTCGGTATCTGTTACAATCGGCCATGGTCCAACTAAATTGTTCAACTCTAATGATTTAACTATCATATTTTTGAATGTGTGAACTGAAATTCACCCAACTTGGTACATTTGACTTTTATAGTTTTTGACCACGTCGGGCACTTATTTTCGAAATGGCGGCCACTTAAAAATTAAAATTTAGGGTGATGTCATATCTTGGAAACCATTAGACCGAATTATACCAAATTTTGTACGTTGACAGCGCTAAGTGTAAGCATTGAATTCAGTGGTGAATATTGTAGTAGATCCACCATTTTGGAAAATAGTCCCACATGAAAAAATACAGCTTTTACATTATGTCTCTAAAACTACTCAACCAATTTTTGTACATAATTAATACTATGATAGGTCAGGTAAATATAATAAGTAACTGGACTTTATTGGTCTCTTATTTTCGAAATCGCGGCCCTTGTAAATATTTTAGGTTTATTTGGCATAACTATCACACTGTTTGACCAGTTTCAACAAAATTTTGTATACGGACAGTATCTATTACAAGCAACATATACGCCAAAAACAACCACTTTTGTCTGTAATTTTGTAAGATAGTGCTATGAAAATTGATAAAGTTTTTGTGTAGGTAATAACAATTGACAGATTCCAATGAAATTTGGCAAACAAGTAGTACTGCAGCAATTGATACGTACAAATATGTTTCAAGTATGTCAGACACGTATTTTGAAAATGGCGGTCATATAGCTATATTAACATAGTATGCTATATCTTCAAAACCATTAGTCAATTCCAACTTAACTTTGTATGCTAGCAGTGTGTTTGTGTGTGTATATATACACATATACACACACACGCTGACTAACAGTCAGCGGCACACAAGAGCCCATGCGGCGTTCACCATGCTCGTGTCATGTGTTCCGCACGTACGCAATGAGGTCAATAATTTTCAACTCTCACATAAATATTATTTTTCATTGTAAAATGTGTTATATTGTATATGCAGAGTTTAATATGTCATAAAATGTCTTAAAGGGTTTGTTGCTATTTTAAATTGTTTGGTTATAAAATTCAAAGTGCCAGCAGCACAGAGATTATGAACACTGATATTCTAGCATGAGCACCGCCATAAAGACACACTAAATTAATATGAAAATTCATAAGAAAATTTAAAAAATGTAAACCAACAATAATTTAATTTGTGCCATTTTATTTTCTATAATAAAATATTTTACTTCGTGTCCATAGCACTTTAGCTTATGTGAACCCCGTAGGCAACCATGGTAGGTCTGTGCGACTCTTGTCTCTTTACAGTCTGTCGAGGAGAGCTGGCGAGGTAAGACACTCATGTACGCACTACACCTTTTGTTTACTGATTTAGGTTTCCATAGTCAATTTAGTTTACCGGTTAACCTTTGCGTGCGTACGTTTTGCCAGACATTTTCCCCAGCATTATGCTTCAGCTTTATTAATTTATTGCGCTCTTGTGGAATTTTTAACTCAATCTAGGAGAAGGAGTAGAAATATGTCGGAGAGGTAACGCGACCCATGCAACTTGAATCAGGCGCCATCCACCTATGTTTATGGCATTTCATTGTAACTTCTGCGTTATTGCTACACACAATTTTAAGGGCTTTGTTTTTATGTATGTATTTGAGGGTATTTTTATATGTTTGAATATTTTATGGCAACATTACGTATAACCACATCACTGACTGATGCCAAATTTTTGTATACGCCATTGTTGCGTTTTGAGAGCTTATTTATGTAATATCGTATGTGCAATATTTTATTAAGGGTTCTATGTTAAATTTTTGTCAGGGTTCTGTATAATTTCACGTAAATTGATGCTTTTTGTACTTGACCACATAGTCATGTTAATGTTTGAATTTACCGCCATCAGGCATGTTACAAGCCTGTAACCACTTCAGTCATAAAGAGACTAATTTTCCCAGCAAAAATAATAGTTTTTCTGAATTTAATTTGCCATTTCCATGCAGAAATATTGCAATTTCCCCTGCACCACATGGTCCGCTACAAACTATATCCAGCGGCATCTGCGCCATCTAAACTTGTTTTCACACGTGTGTGTTTATTGTGAATATACTCATCTCGTGTCCCATCTTGTTTCATGTATCTTTTGAGGGTTTATGTAATTTTATAATTAGTGTACAGTGTAGTTATTCCCGCCCTAGCCGGCTCTGTGTATAGGCCGTCACCACATTACCCACATGCTGGAGGGCGAACCCCGACGAGTTTGCATTAGTGATGCCGAGTAATCACACTGGTTAATATGTATCGTAAAGGGTTTCATTTTTAATTCACCATGTCCTGTCTTCAGGGAAAAACCGTCAGTCCACCCTAGCGACTGTCGCTCCTCTTCCCTTGTGAAGGCTGTGCTTTCGTGCACCTCGGTGAGATCATCCATCTAGGCGTGCACTAAATTAATCGGGGGCTGGGGAGCACCCAAGCGGAATTGGCTAGTCATGACCGAGATAATCATAATTTCATTGGCACGTTGATGTGTATGCATAGTAACAATAAAAACATGTCTACAATGATCTTACCTCTTTTATTCAGTAGTGAAAGTGTCCTAACCACATATATTTTATTAAGTGTTTATTTCAAGTGATGTTTAGTAAAAGTTTAGTATTGCCTTCATGTTTGTAAGTACGCATGGGTGAGATGGACACACAGGACTCACAACATCTCTGAGAATCCTGAATCTGAATAGTGCGTTGATTGGGAAGCACCATTGGCGCCCAAATTACCAGTAAGTATTTGTGTCATTGTTCATCTCGTGTCTAACCTGACAGCGTTTATATATATACATGGAGCTGCTTTCGTCCTCCATTTTGTAAGATAGTGCAACACGAATAAATAAACTTTTTTAATGTCATATCTCAAATTAATTATCCAAACACTACCAAATATGGCAAACAAATAGTACTGCAGCAGGTAATGTTAATTACTATGTTTTAGGTTTGTCAGACACTTGCTATCAAAATGGCGGCTATGTAGCTATTCTAATTTTGTACATTATACTATAATGAACACAGTGTAATTAAGTCCTATCAAACTTTGTATGCTGGCTGTATATATTACAACCATCAAATGTGTCCACACAAAATCTCTATTGCCCACCATTTGGTAAAATTGTGTTACATGATAAGTTAAAATTACATGATATCTATGAAAAAAAAAAACCAATTTCTGCCAAATTTGGCAATCCTGTAGCACTATGGTAGGCCATGTAAACTTATAAATTTTGAGAGGGTCAGTCATATATTATTAAAATGGCATCCATATAAACATTTTAGTAGAGCTGGACCAATACCGATACTGCCGATAAACCAAAAATTGATATTAGTTACAATTGACCATGGCTCAACCAAATCATTTCATCAACCCAAATGATTTAATCATCGTGGAAATTACCTCACTTGGTTATCTTGCAGGACATGCTTTCACAAACAAATAATTTAATTTTTGCAACCGAAAAACTATTTTCTTAATTTTACTTTTATCTTTTAATAACAGGTGATTTGAAATTTAACTGATACTGATATGGCTGGCTTTGGTGTTGCTAAATATTTACGTATTTAACTGTATATAAGCCATACCTGGTGAAATCTGTAAAATAAGATGTAATTAAACTTATAATACTGGTATCTGCTTTTAAGGTGGTTAAAATTCATTTGTAAAAAAAGTGTTAACGCTATAATAGATATTGTCATACATTTTCTATCACATAAGCGTCAAATGTATATTGATCTATTGCTCCCACATTGTGTGTGTGTGGGTGTGTGTGTTATATATATATATATATATATATATATATATATATATATATATATATATATATATATATATATATATATATATATATATATATATATATATATATATATTCGCAGCAATATTTATCATTTTATGTACGAGTCTGATTTGAATGAGCCAGATCGCTATGGTGGTGGTGCTCATTCATGGGCAGAATCATAACTTTCATTTTATTTATAAACAAACATCTCTAACCCTAAATGTTGGCGGTATGAAGAAAGTAAATAGTACGCATATATAAAGCAGATGAATGCAATTTACGCACTGAACATTTGCGCTGTATTTAGAAACACTGCCTTCTGTACTCATCCTCTGTGTTTTGTGGTTAGGTTCTTGACAAATATACAGCATTTGCAAGTATTGGGCGAATTTGGTGGATTGTAGCTGGCGGATTAAGTCACAAAACTAGTTAAGAATGTGGAAAATAGGTACTGTTCTAGATCATGGCCCGGAGTTTGATAAAATGAAGTTTTTTTTATAAACTGACCAAAATGCTAAACTGCAATGTAAACATTGAGTGGACGGGAAAAGACACATGCTTAAGTACTGCCGTGTCGTATGCACAGTGATTTATTGTGTATATATTGTATAAAGAATTGTATGTAACTTTTTGTATTTATTGACATGTTTTTCCACATCCTGGAGTCTTTGTGCTAATTTTTAAGTTACTCAGACACAATATAAAAAATTACAAATGATTTGTATTGGCACTATCTGTGGGATAGGCCACAAAGTATTGGTATCAGTAATATCGGCAAAATGGGGCTTGGACCCACCTCTAATTAATACACTGACAATTTACTATGTATTTTTCTTTAAAACACATTAAACTTAACACTTTCACAATAGTAATTTCGTAAAAAAATACTCTGTACAAGTCAGCAAGTCTGAAACCTTTCACTACCCACAATAATCAAATACCTTATTCACTGTTGTCTATCCCAAGGCTTAAGAACAGAAATGTTGAATCATGACTCTTGTCTATTAATACTAAACGACTGCTATTCATCAGTGCAACTGCATTCCTAACAGCTGGTCCGTGAGTCATGCTGCCGTCGCAGCCTACAAGATTGTTTTACCTATCGGGCTGGGACAGACGTGCCAAGAATTATTTTGTCCGATGCCACCGAGACCATGCAAGAGGTCCGGGGTGTTGTGCCGCCACATGCAAGATGCCTAGATCCTACCACTCTCCACTATGCCACACACACACAGGATCTAGGCCCTGGGTTTGCACCTGCTGTTCCCCCTCTCCAGATGCCTATGGCAGTAGAAAAAGGGATGGCAGAGCAGTATATAAGGAGACGCATCCTGGCCTCCGGATCATCAGTTCTGCTACAGTTCTCAATCGCCATTCCTTAGCCCTTATTGCTCCAGCTCTTGGGGTAGATGCTCAAACCTATTCTTGCTTAATCACTCAACTCGTGGGGCCGAAGATCCTCTCTCCAGCGCCTAACCAAAAGAAGAACCAGCTGCGTCAACGGCTAGACACGTTCTGTCTCTTACGGACAACCTGATAGTAGAGCTCGCCCCAAGGTTAAACATGCACCAGCTAACTGCCTATCCTGCTAGCTTTGTGCAGGGCGCCTTCTGCTGTATTATAATAGGGTTTTTACGTTCTGCATAGCCCGTGTTGAATTAAGAGATAGCACCTCGGCCATCTGTATTTATTTCCTTTGGATAATAAACACAGATCTTACCAGTTCTTTTTACTTTCACTCCAAGCTCCTTCCCTGTGTCATATCGAAGCTGGAGGACGAAGCAGGAGACCAGGTTTTGCTTTTCTGAATGCACACAAACACCACACCAGCACATCCTTGGAAGGCCACCTATTCTCTGCCCCGGCAGTGAACAATAGAGCCACGACACTAGGATACTGTCCTCTGGATGATTGCTTGCTAGCTCAAATTGGCCCCCCTACCTCACAGCTCACTTTGTGGTGCTGAGAAGGGGGTCTTCTTGGAGTCCAGGGAGACCAGTGACCACAGGACCCTCACCTCACCATTATTGGAAGGCCACTCATTCCTTGCACGAAGTGGGAGGAACAGTAGAGCCATGACACTAGGTACGCTCCCGGTGGGATAGACTTGCCGGCAAGGGTGATCAACTCTCACCGCTGACTGGTGTTGCAGAAAGGGTTACATTCTGATGCAGGGAAATCTAATCCCGCGGGACAACACTGTGCGGTTCCCGCAACCATCACCCTGTATCTCACGCCGTCTCTACCTAGCAGAGTTGTAGAGAGTGAGGCGATGTAATGCAGTAATTTGCACCGACGTGTAGGCACTGATACGTTAACTGCCAACCTCCTGCAGTCCCGATTTCATGCCTAATGCCTAGCATCCGTTGGGGTGGAGTTGAGAGACGAGCCAAGAATGCGAGAGCTATTGCTAAAAATCCCCAGGAGCTACATATCCTTCCCAGCGGGTTCAGGTTGCTTAGCCCACATGAACAAACTGCGTTACTGAGACCTTACCAGCACCCACCGTCACACCCGTGGACTTGTTCGAGCCACCCACCAAGGTCGCGGAAGGATACTACCCTATAGTGCAGGAGGTAGTATTTGGCATATGACCTACCAGCATGCCAGAACCGCAGCCGGCCACTGTACCAGAGCCTATCACCCCCCCCCCCCCCCCAGTCAAGTGCATCTCCAGTAAAGGGAGCCAAAAGTGTGCAGGTACACACCCAATCACCTCGCCGTCCTATTGCACTACCACCCAAGCCTGCACCTCGCCATATAAAGGTTGTCTAGCCAGACTTTTTACCATGTCGCCGACCCACTAGGCCTGTATTATACGCCGGGCAGGCCCTCGTGCCCAGAATAAGCCACCTTGAGATGCGACTTGCCTGGCGTCGAGTAAGTCACAGAGGGCAGGGAAAGTTATACAGCTGGACTGTCATGCATCAATGATGATGAGCTATCCCATTTATCCCTGTATATACCATGACCTACTTTTTCACCAATTTCGTATGATTATTCTAACAAAAGAATTATTATTCAAAATAATCACATTAACTTATCTTTTTTATATTATTACTGTGATGTGTGCATGCGTTCCTCTCCTTAGCTTGTTTGTCTGGCCGAACACTCTAACGATACCGCACCCAACATCTGCACGCTACGGGAGTACGTCGGAAGTATGTCAGTGCACCAGTGCGTGTGATGTGTGCGGCAAGTGCAAATCAGATCAGGGCAGGCTAGAGTAACCCTAGTGCAGCATCACGAGTGAAGTGCCTGGTCAAGTGGCCACGAACTCCGCAGTGCAGAGGGATATGTAGTAACACAAAAAGGGCATAAATAATTACCCAAGGTTTTTTGGCGCACATCATGTCAGCCATAATTATGTGTGTACAAAAGACACCCAACACACAAACCCTTTTTAGGGTACAGAGCCTTGCAAGTGTTTTTCATTAATTATTATTTGTTTTAATTTCACATGTCTTATGTCCATTTTCTTTCACATTTGTTTTGCAAGTGTCAGAGTATGTTGTGTCACTGTTGCTAATTTTATATCATGCTATTTAAAAGTGGAAAGCAGGTAAGCAATGTTTTGTACGAAGTGTGTCACAATGTAGACCCATGTGGCCCGCCAGCCCACCAACACTGGCTCTTGCGCCACGTTGGGAAATTAGTCAGCGTCGAGCCTTGAGAGGGGTTGGTTGTGTGTTACCACGTCTTGCGTTTTCCAGCGCCCGGGCAGCACTCAACTTATTTTTACTGATCATGTAAATCTGCAATAGTTTAATTATATCTGAACTGTTTCCGCATCGTCGCCCGGGACACCGCCCCTCACCTTCCCCAGTGCTAGTATCACCTGTGGAAGTTTAAGCAGCACTTTATTTAATTCATAGCCTTAGTGCCTTTTGTCAGTGTAACCTTGGCCAGGAGGTAGAGATCGGCACACATGTAAAGTTACTTATTCAGGAAGTGTATAATTTTGATACCGAGTAAATACAGCATCAAACTGATCCATGTGTTATTTAGTTCGGTTCCCGCAAGACATATTAGGGCATGGGTCTTCATAATTTCCCGCCAATTTCCTCAAGTGGATTTGTCATGTTCCGGCTGATATTCGTGGTGTGATTTGTTTTGCATTGTGTATCATTATTTGGGTGCATGGTCAGCCATCAATAGTCCACCACGTAAAATGTTCATAAGAGTTTCTGTGAATATTTCATAGTTTGTGAATTTCATCGTGTACCAGCTATAGGGGCCATGTGGTCAGCCCCAATAGACCGCAGTTTAGGAAACTGTAAATTTGGTACAGCTGGAATAACAACAGGGGCAACAGTGACCAACAACAGAAGATTACGTCCAGGTGATTCGGCCCACATCACTCCGAGAGCACCGGAGTCTCCATGCTTCACTTCCACCATCATCGATGCCATCCTTGAGTGACAATTACCTACTTAATAACTTCAATTGCAGTCTCTCTGCCTTTATTCAATTTTTCTTTCTATTCTTTCTCCTTGACATTCTCACGCTGTGTCTCCTTTTACTTCCCTTCTTTCTTATGACCTTCCTCATACTGTACATGACCCTTTTCCTTACTGTCTTAAATCTACCACCCTTTTCCGTTTTATTTTTCCTCACTACTTTTCTAACTCTGTGTTTTAATCTTTTCTTTCACCTTAAACAATTTTTCCTGAACAACACATCATATTGTTCCACTCTTAGAGTAAAACCCCCCCCCCCCCCCCCCACTTTCACAATAATCTTGTACTACTTGCACTGTACTTTCAATAAACCCTGATTGGTGTAACCCAACAGCTGTCCCTAATTGCATATTTAATTTATTATAAACAGGTTTGATCCCCCATACCTGAGGTCTCCCTTCCTGTACTACATTTTTCATCTACACATTTGATTCAGAAGTATTAGGTACACTTTTCTCAAATTCATCAATTTACCACAGAAATTGATTTTCACTTAAAGGAACGAGTAAACTAAAATCTTACTACCTTCAGTATTACACTCCCTACTTACATTGTCACAATCAGCAATAAATTATACATTTCTACCTTCTGGGTAAAACTCTTCAATTATATTATCACAACCAGTAATAACATTAAACTCTTAGTTTACATTCTTACAGTTAGCAATTTTAATCTGATTCTGAAAAATATCATCCAACTTTTTACTATCTTTACATGTGCCAGTTAATGTGGTTACCTTCGTTACACATTCCTCCCTAACCTTATTCAATTTAACATTTAAATCTAATTTTAAATCTGCAAGAATCTTAGTATTATTATCTACTGCACTTACTACCTTGTCGGATATTTCTGTAAGCTGTTAAATCTCTTTTTGTTCAGTCCTAGATGCTTGAGATTTTGCTTTTTGTTGCACCCTAAATTCCTGAAACTCATTTTTTATTAACCTTATGAACAGGCCTATTTGATCACTTAAATCAGGCATTCTCTGAGTTTCCCTTTTTACATTGCTATGTTCTGAACCTTGACGCATGCCACACGCGCCTGCGTACTCTACAGGTGACTTCGCCCCATCAACGAGCGCTAAAGAGCTTGGGGCAAGTCGAAACAGTGGCATACAAAATTCCTGTGCTGGCAGAGTTGGTTCCACGCGTCTGGCCAACCCTGGACACACGCATAATTAGCAAGAATAGTTATGAAACTGTACTGCTCGCCCGAATTCCGACATGCAGTCAACATCCCCTCAAATCCAGATTGTTTTACCAGACGAGCTGCGGACCTGCCAGCTTAGATAAAGAAGTTGGTAAAATACCCACAAGATCACAGCATCCCTGTGCCCAGTTCATTGTGCACAGCTACTTGTCTGACGTCCTACATTGGACACCAGAAAATCTCTTGATGCGTGCCTGTTAAGTCTGACTGACATGTATCTCAAGGATTTTTCCGCTAGACCAAAAGCGGGGTGGTTTATACTGGTTCTACGGTATGAGGCGAGAGGTGTTGACTATTACTTCCTTATTCCATCATTTTAGGTGTTACGGTTGAAGAGGGATTCACCCAATAGCGGCGAGCTCGATCTACTCCGAAGCTGCCATTCCAGTCATAGGCTTCACTGCTCCAGAAGTTGTTCGGTTTAGCAACCCTGGTACCACTGGGTGGCACGAAGGATGAATGTGAATGCATGGTGGGACGATTACTGTTACAGAAGCAGGCTCTACTGCTTGTCGTCTAAGTTGGGCGATGCGGTCCCGTTCCACCTGCCTATCCTGCATAGGAACCTTCCATGGTTTGATAGCAGCATGAGCCAGATATTGCTCTCTACACGCCTCTTGCTACTCCTCACCTTGTAAGGCTTAGGGCACACCGGTCTGACAACTTACCCAGTGAATTTAAACAGGAATGGTAATTAAAGTGTAATCCAATAGTGAATTGCTTGGCTGAGTTCGATAGGAGTCCCCACTGACCCCCCACGCATATGGGCTGATCAGGGATGTGGAGCCGTGTGGGCCACCAAGCCTCTACTGGTTGTGCGTTCGTACCAGGTTGGGCGGTAACCCCCAGGCTAAGGTCACGTCAGCATTAACTTAGTGCTCTGAGTGATAGATAACCTGAGCTTGTAGTCCCTCCCTGCACAAAGGTGTTTCTAGTATTGGGGCATTGCTGTTTCTCCCCACCAGCACTGACGTAGTGCTTGGAGGTTGGGAAGAAACAGGTAGCCGTATAATGTGGATATCAGTACTCTGGGTTCCTGTTGGCGGTGCACGTTGTATTCTGTCCCTGACCATCACACAGACAAGTATCCTGTAAATGAAAAGCAGAAGGGTAGTGAACAATGGGTGTTTATTGGAGATGCAATAAACACCTGACCTGTGCTACCTCCTACCAGATCGTGGAGAGCTCAAGGTAACTGCGGTTCCAGGTGTAGGCGACCTGGTTGTAGTAAAAAGAGGAGTAACTGGTTCTAGATGAATGCAAAGTAATTAAAGTTAAACTGGCTAAGAAAAGGGTGTCTGGTAGAGACAAAGTGATGTTAAGTATATGTATACATGTTCAATGGATATTGATGCGTGGTGAGTAGCCACTGGGGGCATACTCAAAGTTCCCGGAGGTCCCAGCACTGAATTAGTGCTCTGCGATGTCACAATAGAGTTGGCAAAGAATGAACTGCCCGAGCCTGGCAGTGTCCGGTCTTATATAGGTAAAGCTTGTAGATTGCTGGCTCAGGCTGCGGGGAGGGCGAGTCTTTTGCCCTGGTTGGCGTGGGAGTTGAAGGGAGTTGAAAAACTCTGGTCAGCGTTCCTGCTTCATACCTCGTCTGTGGGGCTCAGCCTTGCCTGGTAGCAGGCAGCTTGTAGGCTCTCAGCATGGGGTAGGGAGGGCGTCGTATGCCTGCCAGGTTGTGTAACCTTCAGATGAAGAGAATCAGCTCATAAGTTCCTATTGCTTGGTAGAGTAGGCGGCTGAGAATTTGTGTGGAAAATTCTCTCCCCTTCTGCAGTGATGGAAGTAGGAACTTTTAGTGATGAGTTGTAATCGTTGTTAATTAGGAGGTTGAGTGGCATGCGTCAATGAATTTGGAAATGTTAGTATACTTCTTTTTTTTTAGTTTTGATGCAACTAGGATATATTGACTTTACTACACGCATGCGCACGCACACGCACACTCTCTCTGTCTCTTCCGATTATTCCCCTTAAGGAGAGCGTATGAACTTGAGCCAATCACCGCTTCACTTCCTTTTTCTCATATCCTTTCTTCCCAAAACCTCTTCATTAATTCGTTATGTTTTTTCTTCCTTTCCTCTGTCCATCTTCTCCCTATCATTTCTTTTTTAGGTCCTTATTCAATTTTCTTGTTTCTGATTATATTTTTTAATTTTTCCCTGTCCTTAATTTCTTCTTCTGAGATTTTCAGTCGTTCCAGGTCTTCTTGTGTTTCTTTCATCCAATTGGTCTTTAATTTACTAGCATTAATGATATTGAAAATTTTCTTAGTGAGTCTGTCTTCACCCATTCTGCATAAGTGTCCGTAGAACTGTAGGCGTCTTTTCCTAAACTTGTCTGTGATGGTGTCTGTGTTTTCGTATAATTGTTTTGTAGGTTGTCTGACCCAAGTTCCGTCTCAGAGGACCTCCCCATTCTCTGATTATTTTCTCCAAGACAATGGTGAACAGAAATGGCCATAGGCCATCCCCTTGTCGGATTCCTGTGTGAATTTCAAAGGATTTTGAGGTTTCTCCCATGAATTAGACTTTTGAAGTTGTTCTCGATAATGTTCCTTGGATGATGGCTCTGGTCTTTCTGTCGACTCCTAATTCTTCCAGGCTATTAAACGATGTTTGTCTGTCGACAGAGTCGTAACCTTTTTTAAAGTCAACAACATTGTCTGATACGTAGTATGGTCTTGAGGCTCCAGATCTGTTTGATACAGGATTTTACTTTCCTGAATCCTGCCTGATACTCATCAATCTGTGGGTCCACTTGCAGCTCACATGGGTTCAGCAAAGCTTTAGAGAGGATTTGATACATGACTGGGAGAAGTGAGATTCCTCTGTAATTGTTTGGATCTGTTTTGTCTGATTTCTTATGGAGTGGGTGTATTAAGGCACCTTTCCATTCTTTTGGGATTTTCTCTGTTTTCCGGATTCCCAATATTATTGTTTGAATTTTTGGCGTTATGTTTTCATGGTCCAATTACCAGACTTCCGCGATAATTCCGTCTTCCCCAAGCGCCCTGTTTTTCAATGATTTTGTTGTGTTCACAATTTATTTGTGTGTGTGGAATAGAGTCAGGATTTGGTGCTGGTTTTACAAATCAGAGCTGTTGAGATGGTGCTTCACAATTGAGGTGTGTATTGAAATATTTGGCTAGAATTTCACAGTTATTATTTCTGTGTTAGTTTCCAGGACCCGTCAGGTCGTTGGAAGCACAAGCTAGGAGGCTGGTAGATGGTTGAATTTTCTCTGAAGGTCTTGTAGAAATTCCGGGTGTTGTTCTTGGTAAAGTCCTGTTCTATTTCTTTCAGACAATTATTGTCATAGTTGCGTTTTTCTCATCGAATAATTTTGGAGAAAATTTCCTTATCTCTATGAATTCTTGCCACTTTCCTATTGTTTTATGACTGTTGAAATTATTCTATACTTTAATCCTATGTTCGACAGCTTGATCGCATGTGATGTTCCACCACCTGTGTTTTCTCTTTCTTGGAGGTTGACCTAATTTTTTTGTTTCTTTCAGTTTCTCTGTGAGTTCCGACCAGTTCGTGGTATCCACCTTATGGATTTCTTCAATGATTTTCTCCTTGTTGAGCTCTAGGTATTTGGGATCAGTACGGTAAGTCTGGGTTATTCTTCTCCGTTTTCTATTGGACTGAAATTTTACTTTTGTTTGGAGTAGTGGTGGTTGGACTCGAATAATCCTCTACTTGTTTTTACATTGAGCACTTTATATATATATATATATATATATATATATATATGCTCTACTCACAGAATATAAACAAACATCTATATCACTGTTTGAACACATCAGTTTACTACTCACTTATGTGGAGAAGTATTGTTAATATTTTTTGCTGGCATGTTTCAGATGGGATTTAGAGCAGCAGTGCTAAAAAGGAAACCTCATCATTTAGAGCCTCTGCTCCCCCAGAAATCACCTACCATCATTCCTGAAAAGAAAGGCAAGTGAAGCCCAGCGTAAAGATATTTGTCTAGAAAATAATTTTTCTTGATCATGTTGAGATTTGCTTACTGATGTTGATACCAAGACAATAGGAGAAGTGGGGCACAGGATTATCCTTTCAAAAAGATTTTTATTAAAAAGTTTGTTTGCTTTATAAGCCAAAAATCTTAGGACAATAACTATTATTAGTATGTTATTATGGCCATCTTAAAAATTTTATATGATTAATAAATACTAAGTTTTTCAATCCCTTCAGGAACAACAAGAGCATCTGGGACATAAATGAATGTTAACCACTGTAAGGGACGTGTCTAGGATAATGCTATATAATGTTTTTTTTTTGCCAACACTGTGAGAAAATATTTTGCCAGTGCAATATTTATGTTAATAGGGTGTGTTATATTAATAAACACTAAACACATTGATAAAAATCTACAGGTTTTTGGAAGCAGTACCAAAAATCTTGCATGATGCATTACTCTAGAGCTACTCTGTACGCTACACATTTGTTCACTTTATTGTGGCTTAAAATCACGCTAAAGGAATGCATCAAAATATTTGCTCATGAAGTAGGCAGGAACTGTTATCTAGAATTACTCTTTCTTGATTTCTCTATAAATTGGCTTCAAGAAACCTGTAAACTTCAATTAATGTGGTCATCAGCATTTGATGTACGACACCCTCTTAAACTGTCTTATTTGGTCAGATGTGTAGACATTTCACTGCGGTGCAAGGTGAGATGCTGAAGGACTATGTAGGAACAAAAACTTGGTTACATTAAAGTGTATAAAATAGTATTCTTCAATGCTCTCTGTTACTAAAAGTATCACAAATTTGTAACAAGAAATGTGTCGGCTAGAATGAAATGACCCCCTTGGCTTCTCAAGAGAGTTCCTCATATTTATCTACCATTTATTCACACCTGGTGATAACAACTTTTCTAAGCTCAACAGATGTGGACCATGGTTGTTCTTCTTCCAAATGCATAATGCATAACACTTTTGAGAACAACCTATTTATCTAGTAGAGATGTATTGTTTGTACTTGGGTATACTGCCGACCCCTGTAAAACTCCCTCTCCTTTTTTTTTATATGTTACTGAAAAAATATTATATACCAGTATGTACTGGTAACAACATTCCCTTGCCTGGTTGTGTTTACACTGCTAATCTTTGTTCCTCTTGCTGATGAGCACATGGCTATGATGGGGATGGGGATGTTAGCCATGTGACCTTAATGTTATAGGAAAAAAGGGCGGTGGGGAACGGAAGGGTGGCTTTCACGCTGGTCCGCTAGCGTGCAGCCAAGTCAGAGGATGAGCAGTCCACGTTAGAAGTTTTTATCATAAAGTTCTTAATGTGTTTCACTGACGTGTAATTTGTAATTTTTTAAACAGTAATTATATTAAAAATAATGCTGACAAGTTTACTGTATTTATACTTATTTATGCTGAAGGTATGGCCATTTACATTTAAATATCTTGTCGGGTTGTATGTATTTATTTAGTGCCCAGACTGTACCCGTTTGCCTTGACAACTTGCCAAGCTCTCGTTATCATTTGCCTGGCACAGGCTAGCAGGTATATGTATACACAACATTCGTCACAGTAGCTTAAAATATTTTGCTTCTCTTTTTCTTCAGTGCTGGCTCTATCATCAGGAGCCCTGTGGTTTATTCTTGTTTCAGCACATTGTGAGTGGTAACAAATGTGATATGATGTTGGCTATTGATAAGGCAGGCTGGAAGCAACCAACAACACTGTATGATAAAGAGTGCAAAAATTAGTGAAACATTAAATTTTGTCTACTGTTGAAACACTCCCTGGAAGATTGACTAACTGAAACAAAAAGAGATTGGCGTACATGTTAATGTATTGTGATTGGATGTGTTAGCTATTCCCTAGTAACTTGTAGGTTCTCACAGAACTCACACGAGAGATTTGGTTATTATTAAAGTAGATCGAAACAATCTCCTTTTCATGTACAGTACCGTATCTGGCAATTTTTGTTTACTATTAGGACGTTAAATCAATGAAAAGGAACTTCTTAAAAATGAAGGTAAACAATACAAAATACATTGCTTAAAAAATTATGCAAATCAATAAGTTAGGAATTACAATACATACACTCAACGTACCTGCTGTGGAATTGGTGAACATAACATGGTTGCCATGATACAACATTGTACGATACACCAATTTCTCTCTCACACACACATACACACATGTGCAAACATGTGAAGGTAATAAAAGGAAAACAATGTAAACATGTACATAGAGGAAATTTATTGTTCTCGTTACCTTGAATGACGTAAGCATAACTGATGTGATAACACACTGATGCATCACGCCCGGGATGCTTGGCACATCACCTAGTCTACAGAGGATTTTTAAATGGGTTCAGGCAGAGATCCCTGGGTGGTCTTACGGACTGGTTACTGTCACTGTGCCCTGGCTCTTAAGAAGCCGGTGTACAGAGTCGGTCTGGTCAGGCAGCAGCAAGCTACGTAAGTGTATAAGGTGGCGTGGTTGACAGTGAATGCTGGCTTACCACCTGTAGACCGGCACTATAGCTGACCGTTGGTTGGCTGCAGCAGGTGACTCTGCGGGCCCCATCAGGGATGGCTGGCATGCGGCTGGAACTGGCTGGTCTTGGAGTTGCTGAGCTCTGGGTAGCGACAGTGGGCGATGGCGCTCGTTGTATGGTGCTGACGAGGCTTAGGCCCACAAGCAGTTCAAACCAGAGGCCGATGATGACTGGATGCAGTTTTCCTGCGGGTCTTCTGGGGTGGCTTGCATGAATGGCTAGGGGGGACTAAAGAGTGAGGCCCCTGCAGTTGACAGATGGCTTGTGCCTGATTCCAAGCGGAGGAAAGGCTGAAGGCCGACTGGGATGGGTTGCTTGGCAATTGGTTGACTGTAGGAGCCGTAGATGCCTTCTTATCTGGCCATTTAGTCCCTCCTCGTCGGGTGAATGGCATGGGTTTATTTGTTATGGGTCATTACAGCAAGCAGGGGGAAGTTGACAGAATTCCCTAGCTAGAGTAACCAGATGCAATAATGTCATGCTGCATTAGTCCTAATGCTCCAACTGGCGAATTTCATGGGTGGATGGAGTGGATTAGCTGACTTGGAGTGGTGCTAAAGCTTCGTTGGGAGCCGCTCAGAAGCTACTGGGTCACACCTCAAATCTGGCACTCCAACTGGTGAATTTCATGCAGTGGATGAAGTTGGTTATCTGACTTGGGTGGTCCAGTTGCTTCCTCATGGAGAGTAGGTACCTAGTAGGGGGCTCTACTGTACGTGTGGGTCAAGTGCCTTTGTGCACTGGGCCTACAGTATGGGTGGCTGGCGAATAGTGTTGTGTGGTTTTTTGCGATGTATGTATGCCTAGTTAAGGGAACCCACAGTCCTACTCTATGTTCAAAAACTGTTTGGTAAGATGTGGTCACCTGCCGCTCCCCCAGGGGGATGCCATTTACAGGGGGATTGAGAGGTACAAATCACCCTTGGAATCAGAATGGAGTGCATAGGCTTCAACGTATTTATTCTCGGAGAATAAACACAGGGACCTGTACTGTCTCTTAAGCTTTCATAATTACCAAGCAACCGGCAGAAGTTTCATTAATAACAGGTGAAGGGGACATGATAAGCAAGAGCAAGTTTAGAGCAACTTATAAAGCAGTCTTGAAAACGTCTACTGTTGTCTATTGTAGTCTTGAAGGGACGGGGTAAGCACTCCTAAGTGGATAGAGTGTCTGGGGGGTTGCAGCAAGCTTTGCTGGTAGAAGTTCTGGTTGAGGCAGAGAATCCTAGCATGACAGTAGTAGGACGAGCTGCTGGGTTGCCAAAGTAAAGAAAGTCAATATTATGACAACTTGTCGTCATCTGGTGTTCTGGGGGCTTGTACAGCCCAAAATATGCTGACGCATGTCGGACTACAGATATATCGTTACGTTCAAAGTAGTTTTGGCTGTGTTAGATCAGGAAAGCTGATTTTGGCACAAATGACTAGTGACGCATGCTGGATGTGTCAGTTAACAACTGGGTATGTAATTCTCCACTGTTGGAATGACAACAGGCTTGGTCAGGACGATTATCGGTCTGGAGGTACCTGCCTTACCAGTGGTTGCTTCAGTCACTGAAGAAGATGGAGCTGATGATTGCTGACTGGAACAGGCGACTCTGGTTGGAGTGTGGTGGGTATTGGTACTGTGCGGACCAACACAGTACCATCAATTCCACTCCACAGTCTCTTGGCTCCAGAACCAGGGGTTGGATGCGTCATACCTTGCATCAGTACCATTAAGTAGAGCTTGCACCACTGGGTGGTACTCTTGGGCTATGCTGCAGGATATTAGAGATTGAAGTGCTTAAAATAGTGACGCAAGAATTGAAGGATAGTCTGTTAAAAGACGTTTCCTCCCAGTTGATTCTTTTCGTATGCAGTTCATGTGTTTGGTGTTGTGAGTCACCAAAATACCCATATGATAGATGGCTATCCTTCCCTCTTTTATACTTGTTGCAAGAGAGAGAGAGCTAGGTATAGTTATGTGTGCGTGTGAGCAAGACAGTGAGTGTCCCTTTTTTTTCTTGTTTTGCGGCGAGCAAGTAAAAGTGCATTTAGACACCACCTTTGATGTGAATGACCTGCACCCCGTCTCAGCTGTTAGGAAGAAGGTCAAGTTCACAAGGAGGGGAGCAACACGCCGTGTCGCAGCGCACAGAGCTATTTCTCTTAACGAAAGCCAAAGGAGAGAAAATTGCTATTAAGAGGACTGCCTAGCATCTCCATAAAGGAATTTTATTTTCATTCCTCCATCCCTCTGAGAGAGGCGCCTGAGAGGAATGTTGATCATGACCTGAGGAAACATGCTTTCAATTCAGGTTGCTAGAAAGCAACAGTTGAGCAGAACATTATTTCCTCTTTAGAGCCTTGGTAATCTCAGACAAGAAATGTGTTCTGTCTCTTCACAAGGATGTCAGTTTGTTTGACTGTGATGGAGCCTAGTAGATGAGGATTAGTTCTTCCTCTCCAAGGGGGAGGGGGGATTTTGACCTTTTTCCTACCTGGCAGAATGCTAGTTGAGAGGAGTGCTGGTGGAATAAGGAGTCTTAGCTTCCGCCTGATCAGAATGTAATCCCCTACATCCCTCTGTAGCTGGGACTACTGAATGAAAAGCAGAGTCCTCTTCATCAGATCGTATTCCATCTCTCCTCAGAGATGAGCTCTAATCTCATCTTGTTCAGATGGAGGTCATAGAGGGAGTGCTCTATTTCTCCATGGAGAATAGGCCTTTCCACGACCTCAAGGATGAACTTTAGTCACAGCGGAGAAGGGGCGAATTGGCGCACAAAATCTTTCTAATAGTGGTAATTTTTAACGACCTCCGCTCTATCCCTGGGTCATTTGTTGTAGAGTTGGAAATTAACTCTATCCCGTTAATATGTTTGATTGTACTGTCTGTCTTGCAGATTGTTTTATTCATCAGCCCACCGTATAACAATGCTTAAAGCCAGCGAGTTCTTTTATTACCCGATAGATAACTCTAGTAGTAATTATAGCTTGTCTTTTGTTTCACATCCCCCTTCCAGCCGGCCGGTGACATCACAGAGAAAAGCCATGAATTCGCACCCCCCGCTCTGCGACTACCCCTTGCCCTAGTGGCACAAGCCAATTAGTAGCAGGCAGTAGCTCGAGATTAGTATGAAAGCAGAGATGGCCCGCGTCTTGAGACCAGAGGGTGAAAGCTCAGTTTAGCCACGGAGGAATGCAGATGTGTTTCTGTTTATGCTCTGAAGCAAAGTAAGCTTCCTGCACCACCAGTTTATTGCAGCCACGATTCTCAGTCTGACGTAGGGTCCAATAAGTGTTGGAACCACCCAGGGATGCAGCACCATGATGCCTAGCGATGATCCTGGCTAACTAGTCCCAGGTGGTTGGTCAGTGGGTGGACCTTCATGCCACACTTTTTTGATAGGAGACTGCCGTTAATAATTCAAGCAACAATGGATCCCCTTGAAGGAGATTTAGACATGAAAAAAGTTAATTTGCTGCAAAACAGCACCAATAAGAGAAGTGCCACCACTGATCTCACTCATAATTCTAAAGTTATTGCAATTGGCACCAGTACAAACTTACCAGTCAACACACAGTGTAATGAAATACAAGTAAACACCACAGCGGTAGCTGCAGGCCCGAGCACAAACGTGCAGCCGCCACGCACACAGCAAGCGACCGAAATACCACAGCAGATGATAAATCAACAACCTACCAACCAAGCTCAACAAGCTCAAAATCAACAATAGGCAATACCAAAACCATTTTTGTCAGCACCTATTACTGTCATGCACAACCCTACACGTCCGTACCACGTTTTGTATGACATTTTCAACACTAATGGACTCTCAGTGAACGCCAAAAACACCAACAGGGGTACAATGTACACCTTTTCATAAATTGAACAGTATCACACAGCACTGCACATTATCGAGTGGGAGGGACTCTTAATACTTTGTGTCATGCTCAAGTGTAGAAAAACCAGTGAAAACAGTCATAAAGGACATACCAGCAGGCACCTCCATTGCCAGAATAGCAGCAGACCTGCAGCACCAAGGCATGCCTATCATAGTTGTACACCAGATGTACAACCAACAAAGAATGCCAATCAACATGTTTCAGGATGACTTTCCTCAAGGCCAGGAGGAAAAAATCAAAAGCCTGACATGAGTTCTAGACCTCCAAATATACATACAATAGTACAAGCACCCCAAAATCCCACTACAGTGTGGGAAATGCTTCATACTCTGACACATCACTGCACATTGCAGGTTTCAAGATGTCTGCCCACACTGTGCCGGGCCACATCGCAACATAAATTGCAATAAGCCGTAAGTGCATAAATTGCAATTTGCAGCATAATGCTAAATACAGAAAATGCCCTGTCTATGCCAGGGAGCTAAATCAAAGAAAACCAAAGTCACAACAAAACACAGGTAAAAGGCGCCAGGGATACACTTGCCCGCTCCAGCAAGAATGGACTCCAGCCCCCCTCCCCTGCCACAGACCATGCAGTACAGTCTGGCTGCGGCAGAGGGATGGCAAGTAGTAGGATAGAGGCATAGACAGCCACGATACCCTGCGTATCCACAACCAACAACCGGAGTACTACTCAAGCAATCAGTACGATGTGCTTAACCAGGTATCGTATGAAGACGAGTTTCCGGAGACAGTGGCAGCCGAGGCGCCCATAAGGACCTCCCCGTCTGCAGAGACAGCAGAAACCTCGCAGAAAACAACCAGGTGGGCAGACACAGCCTCTGTGAGAACAGCCCCCTACAACTCAGGCAAAACCCAGCTAGGACATTAGACAACAACCAGCCGAGGCCCAGGCCATGACAGAACAACTTCAACACAGAGCAGAGCCTACTACAGAAGTGCAGATGGAAACTGCAAGAAATGAAGCGCCTCCAACTGCGCCAGTAATCTCAAGTTTACCCCCACACAGGCACTACAAGTACATCAGTTCTGCAACTGCATTCGCGTAGCTACAGCAGGAATCCAACACAACCAGCAAGTCAATCAACATGAAACTTGCGAACGACCTATGCAACTTACTTTCCGCATGGGTCGACTCAACCATCAACTCGCAGATTAGAATTCACCTCTTAGTGGGATTCACAGTCGAACTGGGAAATGAATACTACTAATAAACAAATACATCTCAAGCACATAGCCACCTGGAATGGAAGGTGCATAAAAAACCACGAGCGAGAAATAAGTGAATTTCTGCAAAGAAAAAAACATTCAAATTATTGTACTAACGGAAATACACCTACTACCAGGTGATCATTTCTGGCTACTAAATTACATAATAAACAGACGAGATCAGCCAGGAGTCAACAGAGTCAGAGGAGTGGTTCTTGCAGTATACAGCGATATCAAACATCAAATTTACCAGCTGCCAGACCTCGGTCAGCTGGAGGCTGTAGCAATCAAAACTAATATCCGAGGACAAAACTGCATAGTGATGTCAGTATATGCCCCACTGCGAAAAACGCTTACACACAAAAATCTTGTTGCATTAACAAGTGCTCCGTCATTCCTCACACTAGGCAATTTAAATGCAAAACATCCAACCTGGAATTGTGCAGGAACAACACAAAATGGCCGGACACCAGCAAAATAATTCATACCTGGTCTATGCTCCAGAGAGTCCTACCAGACATCTGGAAATCGTAAATAATAATAATCCATCATTGATTGTGAAAAATACATCACAAGTCCCACAGAAGTGCAAGAATACACCAAAACACTTAAAAAAACCATACAGGACACGATAAATATGGCCATCCCACTCACAAAAAATAAAAAGCTCCAAATTACACTACCAACTAGCATAATAGACCTCATACACACGCAAAACCAGGCCAAGAGAGCCTGGAAACGCAACAGAACTCAGAACCTGAAAAAGGAAGTTAATAAACTATAAAGGGAATTAAAATACCTACTTTCCCTACACAGAATGATGGATTTGGTAGGCTAAAATCGCTTAACTAACCACAGCAGTTAATACACTATGGAAAGTAACCAAGAAACTCACTACAGACAAGATAAATGTCACGCCGCTACAGTGACCAGATGGAACAGTCGCCTTCACACCCCAGGGAAAAACAAACATCCTAACAGAAACCTGGAAACAGCATTCAAACCGAATGAAATTCCACAATGTCCCCAACACACAGCGCAGATTGAACTGCAAACAGCGCACTAGCTCAGAAGCCAACCACGCACCCTTCTCCCTACCTCCCCGGAAGAAATAAAATTAATTATCAGGAAAATGGAAAGTATTAAGGCCCCAGGGGAAGATGGCATAACAACGACAGTATTGAAGAAGTTTACTGGCCCAGCACTTCAAGCAGTTACAACCTGCATCAACGGAATTTTAACTACAAGTACATGGCCAAACACGTGGAAAAATGCTACAGTTATTCTCTTCCCCAAACCTGGGAAAGATCCCACACTCCCGCAAAATTACAGGCCAATAAGTCTGCTTAATACGCTCTCTAAATTAGCAGAAAGTGTGCTACTACACTGAGCTCAGACACACCTGGATGCAAACTAAGTAATCCTCAACTTTCAGTTTGGATTCAGAACAAGCCATTCGACAACGCATCAACTCATCAGAATAGTTGAACACTTCAGTAAGGCCTTCGACTGGAAACAGTTTGCAGCCGCAGCATTTTTAGACATAGAGAAGGCCTTCAACAGAGTGTGGCACACTGGCCTAATCTACAAGCAACAATTAATACAACTGCCGGATACATACATCCTTACCCTCGCCTCCTACCTAACAGGAAGAACATTCTACACAGACATGCACAGCTCAAACTCCACAGAAAAACTCATACAAGCAGGAGTTCCACAAAGCAGCATATTAGGCCCTATATTATTTAATATTTATACATCAGATCTGCCAACCATGCACAGAGCAAATACAGCATGCTATGCTGATGATACATTGCTATTTGCAAGCTCAGCGAGCCCCAGAAATGCAGTAAACAAAATACAGGAGGGCCTACAACAAATTGAAACCTGGTTCACAAAATGGTGGACATTAGTGAATGTAGGAAAATCGGAGACTATAATATTCACAAGAAGGAAAGTTCTAGTCAACATAACAAAATTCTATTTGGCCGCGAAATTGACTACAAAAGTTAGTTAAATACCTGGGAATTCACCTAGATAAAAAACTCACATGGAAACAGCATATTACAACGAAAATCACTGCTGCCAATATCAGAATGGCAAAATTATACCTTCTTCTTAATCACAGAAGCAGCCTAAACCAAACAAACAGGAAAACTCTGTACAAAGCCTGTGCATTAGACCGATTATCACGTATGCTGTGCCGGCGTGGGGCTATGCAGCAAAAACGCATCTACAAAAACTACAAATACTTCAAAACAAGGCTCTGAGGAGAATAATACAAATCCCGACCTATGTAGCTGTGAAACTAATTCACAGAGAAGCAAACATGGAAACTCTGCAAGAATTCATGCTAAAACAAGCCAAAAAATTCTACAAGTCCTCAGAAAATCACATAAACCCACTCATCACACAAATGGGGAAATACTAACCCGCTTACTAATAAGCCCACAAGAGGCCAAAACACATGTTGTGTGAAAAACCCCTTTAAACTGGCTCAAAATGGCCACTTCAAACACCGAACGACCTGCATTATCATTCGGATAACCCGTGGATACAATTCCACGGCCTCAGAATCATTTTATACACTTTTACTCCTTTCACCCTCATTGGCTCTCAATACACATGCACATCGCTGCAGCGTAACCCTAGTTGCTCACCCAGCCACCAGCTTCAAGAATGCCACGAGTTCAGAAGCTTCAGTAAACATCGCCACGTTCAGAAACCTAAACAAACAGAAGTTACTGTCTATATCAACAAATAATTGCATCGCTAACACTCTTGAATGCATTGTGTACGCACAGTATAAGGCAAAACATACGCCAATAGCCTCAGGCTTGTTGTCGGCCCTGTGTTGTGCACTGTAGCAAGACTCAAAGACTGAAACATAGTGATACATCGGTCCTGGATCAATTGGAAAATTTCTGCCACAGAAACGATGCAACGAAATACAAGTAATTTCTCTGATATTTTCAAGCTATCATCACAAATATTCATAAGGGGGGTGTGGTACACTATGTATGGTCCGCTGCAGTGCATAGTCACTGCTAGTGTACTCTCTAGTGTACCAAAAAGCACCCATACCCATGTCAGCCTACTCAGGAAACCCACATTTACAAGAGAAAACGCAATAAATATGTCAACAACTTAAAGTTTTTCGTGCTACACAACACAGCCTGTGCCGGGGGGGGGGGGGTGGACTATGTATGGTTCGATGCAGTGCACAGTCACTGCTGGTGTGCTCTGTAGTGCACCGATAAGCACCTGCGTCCGAGGCAGACTGCCAGTCACCAGGAAGGAAGCCCAGCTCAACTAGTTTCAAAATCAGTGCATCAACACACATTTAAACACTTTTGCTATAATTAATCTTAAGAAACTAAATTAAATAACTCATCGGACCCCCCCCCCCCCCCCATATTGCCTTGGGAATATTAAAGTGTACATAGAAATAAATTAACCCCCTCCTCCCGACCATAGCCCAAGTCACGAAATTGCATCCTGTTTTCTGCCACTATTTGTGCTTAAAATTATATTTTGCAATGTAATTCCCCCCCAACAGTGTTGTTCATCTAGGTAGTGAATTTAGTAATACAAGCCCCCCCCCCCCCCCCCCCCCCCAGTAACACAGCCGTTGCAGAGATGCCACCCAAAGTGCCTGCCAAATCCGAGCTGCAATAAATTTCATGAATCGCTTATCGAACCCAATTTTTAGTGCTAAATACTTAATTCTCTATTAAATTATTTTGCAATCTAACTTCCCAATCACCATTAGCATTAATTAAACCTCCCCCTTTCCCCCAAATCGTCACATCCGAGTTTGCCGCAGACAGACTCCACAGTGCCTGTAGAGCTTCGAACCCACGTACAGGTAATTATTCACCTAGTATTATCTTCCCCACACAGTAAATCAACACTCATTCTCCATTATTTGTTCACAGGTAGGCAGGGGGTCGACTTCCCAGACCCCCCGCCCCCAGCCTCTGGCTGGTAGTATACTCACTTCACACTAGCCTGCAGTGCATAGTGTAGCTTCAACGAAAGCCCTAATCAGGGTGGCCAACACTGATGAGGGCTTCCAACCCTACCAATCAAAATCCCCCCCTCCCTTCTGGGCCAGCGGGCGCGGTAAATGTAATTGGCACCAGGCAGCAGGTTTCCCCCAGTACTTCGCTGGTTTACTGCTGCTTCCCAAACATCATAACAAGGGGACTGCAGGGGCCTAAAGCCGGCCTCTGCAGTCCGTCACCCCAGCACATAGATACATCGTTGTCGACTGGTATCCCCCTCGCTCCCGAAAGGGAGCGACGGGCGTTGCACCGGCTGTTTTCAATGATTCACCGAAAGCGTATAGTCTAATCGACTTGCATGCCCTATGTCCTCCCCTTAAAATCAAACCTGCAAATAATCCAGGAGGTCAGGCCAAGCAAGCTTGCAGGTCGGGATCACCATTTACTGCGAGGAGGGGCAGTATAAAAAAAGTCTTGAGACCAGTCTTCAGCTGCCAGCACTCGTTGCTCAGACACTGACCAGCCTGCGACCCTTAAGCCTTCTCTTATTGTAGCAACCTTTCCTAGCACTTGCTGCTCAGGAATACCCGTTCTACGTTCGCTCTAGCACCCGTTGTTCAGGACAACACCCCCGTATTTCGCTTAAGCTATGCTTGTGATAGGGTTATGTAATGTTAGGAGCTATCCTCTATGTAACCCGCAAACCCTGTGACCTACAGTTGGACATATCTGTAGAGGACCTTTCCTTAAAAGTCTTTTTCAAGGCTAACTCCTGTCACGTTCCTTGATTAGACATCCTGCAACATGACAGCAATTACTACATTACATTGTTTCCTACAACACGTTCGTACAACAATGCAAGACTTTGTTAGATTGGCTTCAGCAGCTCATGCCGCATTCCTCGTGCGCTGGTCGCCTCTACCGACCATCATAATTTGCACTTATAGCTTTCCGGCTGAAATTCACGCCGCTGACCAGGAGCTAGAGTGCTTTCACCAAGGGTTTATTTCTGTCAAACAAAATAAAATATGGGTTAGGTTTTACTTTGAGTATCTTCCTTGTAGACGTAGCACCTTTTCGTAGTTACCCTTGCATAACAGGTTTGCAGGTGATCCCGGGGCATTCTACTCAAACCAGCCTGACACAATGTTTCTACTCAACACGCACTATCTTTTGCTGCCCTTCCCGGCAACCCTCCTGGATTGACGGAAAGGAGGCGCCACACAGGTACACTGTCCTTAGAACAGCTGTTGGCCTGGTATTCACTGGCCTCTTCTGAGCGTACTCCACTGGAAGAGACTTGTGTCCCATAGGTTGGGAAGATTGGGGCAAGGCAATACACTCGTGTGTGTATCTGGACAAGGTGAGGCCCGACTTCCCTCGTGAACCGCAGTCTCCACCAGACTTGTGAATAAGATGTCCGCCTATCCACTACCACCCATGGTGCCACACATATCGCTGTATAATGAACTTGCAGACGTGGTACAGCAGTAGGAGGGTAAGTGCCAGTTCCCAATGCCCTATGTCCAGAGGAAAGGCTTGAAGGTAAGAGTTAGGCAGACACTCGTGGCATCATGTAGAGCACACGAATATCGGGCTTCCCTGGTCAAGCAGCTAGCTAGTTTGTCACCTCAAGAACAAGCGCAAGGGCTATGCCACCTGCAAGACCCAGTGGAAGTTCCTGTTCCCTGCAATCTCTTCACACCACCTGAGAGGACCGACGCTGTCGAGTACCTGGGGTGGATTGTCGAGTCTTTGCGTCAACCTGAACAATCTCCCACACAGTCATAGCTTATCTTGTGGTTGCTATTCTTCATCCAGCACCTCTGCCTAAGCCACAGTACATCGTTTGCCATCCCTGTGTACCAGAAGTAGTTACACCTGTCTCAAGTGTGCTGCTCCACCCAAGTACATCCAAGACAGTGGTGACACCGAAATGCCAAATAGTGCTATCCACACAAGATTTTGTGCCTTGCCGCATAGCCACTCTGTGATTTTGTATAACGGGAAGGTACCGGTACCCAAGCAAAACTGAACCCCATATCTATATAGAAGCGCCTGACTCAGTTTCTAGACAAAAAGACCCCCGGCATCCACTCCGAAGACCAGAGGGTGAGTATAAGTTCTCAATACGTCAGGCGTCAACTTGTTTTTAAATTTCTTTGAGATACTTTAAAAGTTTCGGTTGTACTAGGAGTATACTAGACTATAAGTTTAAGAACATTTGGTTCCTTTGGATACATTGTAGATGTACTTGTACATTTGTCTTGTTTCATATGATTTTGTTTGGACCAAGAGACTGATACTGGCTGCCATGTAAAGCTTTTGTTTGATTAAAAGAAATAGGTTTTTGAAATTTCACAGACTGATAATCACTGATATTCTGCACAAGGTAAGATCGAGGATAAGTTTTATATACAGTTAAATTACCTAAGCATCCAACTATTACTCCTTAGCATTAGGATGTAAATTTGTTTACTTCTTTAATATTCCTCACAATCCTCTTCTTCTTCTTCTTTCTCTAGTGAAGAAAGTAGAGCCTTTTGACATGGAGTCGCCCAATGAGAGCCCTAAAGATCTGAAGGCACCACCCACTTTGGTTGACTTGAAAGAGCTCATACATCGCATACGAACAGAGAAACTCGGCTTTGTGTACTTGGTGTACTCTGTGCCCAGATCCTGCAAATTCTTCACTCCATATGCCTTTAAGTATGTCACAACCCTGTAATTTTAGTATCCAACTATAGTGTAATATTTTCATGCATTGCAACAACAAAATACCTTAAATAATGACTTAAATACTATTTGTTCTTATGAAGACTATATAGAGAATTTATCTAAACTATTGTAACAAACTTTGAAGGTGATTCCTGGGATCAAAACAAGCAAAAATGGCCTTGAACATATGTCAAGCGTTATTGAGTTACAGGCGTTTCACATTGTGTAACATGCATCACTACCGCCACTTACTATGTTGTTACATTTGGTTTGGGGACAAAAGTATCACCCCTTGAATGCGTTACGACATACAAGTTTTTACGTAGTTTTAAAAATTGTGTACGTTGGGGGCAAAATTAGCTTCCCATACACAGATGGCTTTTATACATTCACATTATCAGCATGACGTATACAGTGCAGGAGTTAGTATACAGCTCTGTGAGTATAGCGAGTAGTGAACAGAGCAACAGGGTAAGTGGTAGATCGCATGTGAAACATGGTGCAATGCTGCTCATAGAGGACACTTTGAGCATCGCCTGGGATGTGGCCAATGTATGTCCTGTAACTCAATAACAACGCATTGTCGGACATATGTTCACGTGAACATTTTGCTTGTTATGATCCCAGGAATAACTTTGTGAAGTTTGTTACAACAGTTTAGATACATTATGTATAGAAAAAATTTCTGAAAATAAAGCTGAAGATATACGTTTGAGAATAGCGTATTACATTCGGCTAATAGTTAAAAGTATTATAAGTGATCCTTGAGCTTTGAAAAATTTTGCCTAGTTTGAGATTACAGCAGTAACTTGTTAAAATTTTACCTGTTTGACTTTTCACATGGAAGAATAACTAGGATGTCAGGAACAGTATTCATTGATACTTCAGGGGCAAGTATAAAAGAGCATATGCACTGTTATAATGCATTGTTGTGAAGGAAATTAAGTTTGGGGGCCCATATACTTTCCATTTTGGGGTGCCCTGGTGCATTTATTAAAATTATGGGAAGATGGAGTATGTGTTGTTTCCTTTCCCCATCTTCCTCCACCTCATGTTGTTGCATTGGCAATAACTGTTATGTACAGTAAACTCTCGGTTTTAAGATCTTTCATGTTCCCAGGATAAGGGTTCTTATTTTGAAGGGATCATTTTTAGAAGAGGTTGTTATTGGAGTTTTTTTCATGGTTCCCCAAAAAGGGTTGTTATTTTGAGAATCGCTATTTCAGGGGTATTAGATATGAGAGTTGACTTTACTGACTGTAACTGTATGTTAAATTAGAGATTGTTATAGTTGACAGTTTTACCATTATATTTAAGATGTTAATATGTTGTCATTATGTTATTTCAGGGTAGTCCCATTTAAGAAAATTGACAGGTCAAATTTCTTAACTATGAGTTTAGATGGAATGACTCGTTTTTGGAATGGCGAAATTATATTTACTCCTTTGAAAGTTTGGGAAGAGGAGTATGACAAGTTCTTGAAGCTAATGGAGGTGAGTTATCAGTGAGGTTGCCTCTGAAATATCCTATAAAATTACAAATATACATAACTGAAATCAAAAGGTTTTAATTGGTTTATTCATCTGACAGTTCAGAACTATATATTGTTAAAATATGCTAGGGGTGCATCTGAGTTCTTGAGGGATGGAGGTCTTCATAAAAATAAAAAAAATCAAAATTTGATTTTTAATTTATTCACACATCTGTAATTTACAACATTAAACTTTATATTTCCACTATGTACTACTTTTTTTTTTCAGTAAGCGCAATATTTGTCTATCTCAATTATTTTATATATATATATATATATATATATATATATATATATATATATATATATATATATATATATATATATATATATATATATATATATATATATATATATATATATATATATATTATATATATATATATATATATATATAAGTGAGTGAGTGATGTGAGTGAGTGAGTAGTGAGTGAGTGTGAGTGTGTGTGAGTGAGTGTGAGTGATGAAGTGAGTGATGAGTGAAGTGTGAGTGTGAGTGAGAGTGAGATGTGAGTGGAGTGAGTGGTGAGTGAGGTGAGTGAGGTGAGTGAGTGTGAGTGAGGTGAGGTGAGGTGAGTGAGGTGAGTGAGGTGAGTGAGGTGAGTGAGTGAGTGAGTGAGGTGAGTGAGGTGAGTGAGGTGAGTGAGGGTGAGTGAGTGAGTGAGTGAGTGAGGGAGTGAGTTGTGAGTGAGGTGAGTGAGGTGAGTGAGGTAGTGAGTGAGTGAGTGAGTGAGTTGAGTGAGGTGAGTGAGGTGAGTGAGGTGAGTGAGGTGAGTGAGGTGAGTGAGGTGAGTGAGTGATTTGCAGTCACTATAATTCACACTCATTATTTACTCATATTCAACATTCCCAGTGTCTGTCACTCACATATTGAGTTCAGTAGTTATGTCCATCAGTCTCACTTTCCGCTGTACCGATGGGTGCTGTCCACAGACTTCACTTTCACTCGTCCCTGTCGCCACCACTCATCACAATGTTGGTGCATTGCATTGCTTTGCTGTCTATGCACACCTGGCACTTAAGGTCGCATACACAGCCCTCCAAAAACCTGACTGTTAGCTCGGAGGCCTGTTGCTGCTTAAGTAGTCTTGCTGGCCCGATCTAGATGATTCCCGATACCCAAAGTCTCACTAAGAGAGGCAAGTGCAACAACCAGAACATTCTTTCAGTGATAACCTGAGAAATTCAATCCACTCAATGTTGGAAGCATGCAAATCCCGATATACTTATCTAACACACTTGGTGGCTCACCTTTGTAAATCTCTGTATGCTCCTTGGGTTACAAGCCTGGCCTTGGAACACTGTTTAGTACGCCTGAGCTGGATGGGGCCAGGGAAGTGAAACAGATCAACAATATGTAACAATATGTTTTTTTCATGCAGAAATTGGTAATATTTAATATATATTTGTTTAGTGTGGTAAAATTTTTTCATATTTCAAGTTGTGCCATTTTGGTTACTTGTTTTATACTTTAGCCACACCAGTGACTCAAGTCTTTGCCCTTGCCTTATCCATTAGTGTTTCCCTCTTCAGGCATAGTTTACCACAACAAATTCCAGACATGGTTGATGTGTGATGGTCTAGGGAATGGGACGTCACGTCAAGAGTGGAGTATTTTTTGTTTCTGTGCAGTTAGGGGGTGCACTCTACTGTGAGGCATCTGTATTATGACTCATCTGCCTCGCACAGGTCCCCTCAGGTATGTCAGGTGCCTACTTGGCACAAAGTCTGTAAGTGCGAGGTAACGCCTCCGGGCGTTGGGCACATGTGGTTGGGCTGGCTTCCCACTGGTGTTGCTTCCTTTTGGCAGCCTCTGGCTCGGGCTTGGTGTCTTCAGTTCCGGATGGAACGGATGGCATGAGTAGGCTGCCTCAGGGGCCGCCTGTCGGTAGTTGAGGTGCCGGCTGGCTGGTGCTGGAGTACCACTGGTGACCTGCTGGTTGTATGGAACCACTCCCAAGGGAAGAGCATACTCCTAGCGGTGTAGTTCGACAGCAGGATGGGCAACTCCGGGAACCCTAATCGGGAGACCAAAGAGGTTGGTGGGGAGGGTAGTGGAGTGAGGCTCCACTAATTGTCAGACGGGTTATGCTCTTTCCCATGGGGATATACTGGTGAGGGCTGTTATAGGTTGTTTACTTAGGAGGTGGTGAGATGCAAGGATAGCAGTAGACCTCCGGACATTCCTCCTGCTCCCTCGTCAGTGAACAAACGTCATGGACAGTGAAGGTGCTACTGTCCATTCTGTAGATGGTGGCAGGCAACAAACCTCTAGCTAGAGTGTACTCTAGAAGTTCCTGGGTCAAGTTTCGTCAGACCTGGCACCTCTTCCTGCGAGTTTATATGTTCTGAAGGGAATGGGTAAGCTGACTTAGTTGGTCCAGATGCACTTCAGAGCAAGGAAAGACATGAGTTAGCTAGAATACGCATTTTATTATCTTGAGAATATAACACTGTGACCTGTACTACCTCCTACCTGTCCACACACTAGGTGTTCAACAGCCTTTGTATTAGAGCACGACAGATGAAGGGGCCTGTCAGCTTGAGGAGCCTAGCTTGAAGAGCAGATGAGAGCTAACAATTAAGTAGTTCTGAAAACAACTGAACCCTAATTGTGGCTTGTACTCCTGAAGGGACCCGGAGCACCACGTGTGTTGTACGTGTCGGGTGTGGTGACTCTTGATGGCAAGTATCAGGGGTAGCGACGACTCTTTGGCTGCGCTGTTAGAAGAGGCGTCATTGACTGAAGAACTAGTAGAAGACTGGAAGATCTTGGAGAGTCCTCAGGAGGACTGTGACTGTGTAGTAGAGAGCCTTAGCACGTGAACTACGTGAGCTATTGGCGTTTCTGCCGGTTGCACTGCATTATATTTCTGCCGGATGGGGGGGGGGGGGTTCCTTTTTGCCTCAAGCGTTTCTGTAATCTTCGGCTGCAACCCCCTCTGGTTTGAGCTGGGTGGAGACGCTGTTGCCATCTCTTGGCGGGGTGGTGGTAGGGTGGATTGGGCAGCTGTGCTGGTGGTATCCACCACTTGCGTAGGGGCAGACTCTTGCATGCCAGCTGCGGCTTCTTAGCGGGTTTACAAGCAGCGGGGGTGATGACGTTACTTCCTTACATTATGTGGGTGCTGTCCTTGGAGGCAGCCAGTCAGGGTTCGACTCCCTCGGGGGCTCATGACATGCACGTGATGATGCAGAGTCGACAAAATAATGTGTAAGAAGCGTCATGTATCATAGTATAGCACCACACTTCACTCCTTCGCACCTAGTGTTGCAAATGGCAATCCAAAATATGTTGCTGGCTGTCTTGCCCGTGTTCTTGGCTTCCTAGAGCTAATGTGAATCAATGGAAATGGCAGGATGTGTAATTACTCAAGCAGCCATCTGTTCAGCACACAGTGTAACATGGTCTGACCTCCTTAGAACACATAACAATTATGTGAGTTAGTGCCAAGATAAAAAGCTTTGTGTACTGCAATGTTTTTTCTGTCCGACTGCCAACAGTTAAGCTAACTGGTGCAGAGCCCACGGCAGCCTGAGAGCTTGTTTAACCTGTATATAGATGCTCACTAGCACAAGAACTAGGTATCCGCCACATTACAAAACCTAAACAAAATAGGTGAAAATTGGTTTAAAGCTGCAGTTTAGAGTAAGTGTCATGGTATATTAGGTAAGAGGAAGCCCGGTGAGTGTTGTTGAAAGAAGAGAGAGGGAAAGTGTGCAAGTTAGAGAGCCTCACTTACTCTTCCTGCTGACAGCCTTTCAAAGATACAGGCCATTCAAAATATTTGTCTACTGTCAATAGATACTAATGTGTACCTAACATATCTTTCACAGTGGGGAATGCCCTTTCCTTCCATAGAAATATATCTATAATAGTACACTATTAATAGGAATGAAACATTTCAAAAACATAACAAAGAGCAATGCTTGATTTACAAATTAATTAATTAATTATGTGTGTGCTTTGGGTTTGGACCACAGCATACCATGCTCAAGACTTCCATCTCTGGCTGTCCCTGGCCTGTGGGTTGGGAACTGGAAGGAAAATGAAGCAACAGAATTGCACATGCATGCCTAAACTGCTTGCTGACAAGTCCTTTTTTTTTTTTTTTTTTTTTTTTATGTGCGTACGCGGAATGAAGAGGAAAGGGGGCATGCTGGAACAGCCCATGCAACCTCTCTACAGGCTTTATCCTCACCTGGTTGATCATGAGAGGGAGGGTGCAAGAATGCCAAGCTGGTTGCTTGACAACCATATTCCACTCACCAATCAAGTAAGGTAGGAAACACAGTCACCTGAGAACAGCCAAAGTTTATCCCTCCCAGCAATATCTTCACAGGTTCAAGATTGCTTCTCACTTTATCAGAACAGTGCACTTGAGTTTGTTCTTACAATATCATTTTATTTGCAGAAATTTACCTTTCAAAGTGTTTAATAATGTTTCATTTTAAAAACGTGCAATTTTGGGACAGCAGCAAATTAATGTGGTCATTAGGATGTGTTTCTTTATGAGCTTCTGTAATATAATAGGTAATTGAAAATTACATTAAAATTTACCTCAAAATTCCAGTTGGCACTTACCATTAATTACATGGTGCTTGGGGTCTGTGCTTACACATTATTTGGCGACAGTGGGGCATCATATGTATATACCCTTCTAGGATATCAATTTCTTCAGGAAATATTCCTACAACAAATCCTTTGATTTTCTTGCTAGACGTTACTGAAAATGGACATGTGTACAATATTTAAACATTTTTGACAAAGGAAGGGTGAGTACACACTTCTAGAGTATTGTTTTATTCGGATGTAACTATTAAATTGAATTAGGCTAATATTTATTTTAAAAATCATTTTAGTTTCACATCAGAGACAATTAAAGAGGGACTTAGTATATGCTTCTTGGGTATAGTTTTATTCGGAAGACATCTGCCTGTTAAATTTAATCAATATTTCATTAAAAAAAACATGGTTTTACTCTAGAGACAATTAAACACAAACTTCACACAAAAAACATACTTTTAACATTATTAAAAACATTTTGGGTGGTTGAAATTGAATTTGTGCAGTAGCAGTTTTGCAACAGCATTCTCAGGAATCGTGGATAGTCGCAAAATCAGGAATCTACTGTAATTATTTCATCTCTGAAGTACTGGTAACTTTCGAATTTGGTGACTGTTCGTATGGTTTATTTTTGCAATACAGCAATATTTCTTTCCTGTTCATTGAATTGAATGACAATGCAGGTGACAGTATATACTCTGGCCACACTACTTATTGTGTGTGGGTTATTTTGCTGCAGATCAAGTCTTTTATTAACTTCCGCATGTGGAAGGCATTCTATGTGTGGCGCAAGAATGTCACCTGGGGGAAGTACATGGCAGCACGTCAGATACTTGCGCGGACCCTTTTCATACTTGACCCTGCTCTCAGGAAGGCTATCCTTGGGACTACAGTGGCAGCCTACAACCTGGCAGATCTTGTGTTTGCAGATTTGAGCAGACGTGAGAAACTGCCACTCTCCGAGTTCATTGAAATACAGGTAGTTACACAACCACAAAATTTTCAAGACTGAAAATTTCAAAATGTGTATTTCATTATGTTGTGGTAAAATTGGTGTAGCATAGTTAACTTTCTCAATTTTTAAACATTTTGTGTAACTAAATATAGTATTATTTTTTGACTGCAAATATTTTAAACCAGCTGTTCTGCTCTTAAGGGTGCATGATTTACTGCAGGTGGCAAACACACAACTCTAGTTTTAGGTAGCAAGTGATAGATGTACACATTTTAGAGGTTAAAAAAAATGTATTATACATCTGTTTTGCCAAATTTTTGTAAGGTCAGCATTTCATTTTTGAAATATTGCAAAAGACATGCAATAAAATGTACTATTTTTATCTGATTTCAAGTATTTAAAAAATATAATAATAAAAGTGCTAAAAAAAGAAAGCTCTCCAAACTACCAATTAAAATATTGGCTGAAATGGGTTTTTTCATCTCAACTAACCATAGACTAAGTAAAACCTTGTTTTGAAATGGTGGCAAATAGTTGCTAACAGAAGCAGTCTCACCACACAATAAGTCACAATTTCCTTATGTATTTAAAATAAAAACTCTCAAAGACTCTAGGTACAGGACCTTCGCCTATTCTTCTGTTATGTAAGTGGTGTTTGCAGATTAGGGTAAAGTTATTACATTTATTTTTGGACATTTTTATAAAAGTATGTTTTTAAGTGACAAAGGGGATAAAACATACACTTTGAAATTACATGCACAGTCACCCCAAGAAATATGTGCTTCCCCACATTTTAGTGACTGGTTATGAAGAATACCATGTATTTTAGTAAACAATGCCTGTAATTGCTGATGTATACAACATAAAAGATATTTCTGCAGAGACTGCCTTTCCATAACAAATAAATACATACTTAATGCAAAACAAACATCTTTTTCTACACAAAAAAGTACTGGCCCACATAATACAACAGCACTCTTTACTAGTAATGCACATTTTAATAGTCAGTGTATATACCCTCAGCATTTATAACATGTTGCAGATGCCATTGTGTGCTGTTGATCAAATTCTGTGTCATTTATAGGGTGATTTTAGAATATTCCTCCAGGAGAACTCTCAAATTGATTTTTTCTGTTCAAACATTTTCTGATTTATGTGTTGAGATGCTCCTACTGATGCTCAATTGGATTCAAATCAGGACTCTGGTTGGGTATGAGCATTATTTAGTAATCATGGTGTGTGACAGTTGTGCAAGGTTGTACGGTAACTAGATTTCAGTTTGTATCAGATCAGGGACATCATATGGTGAGCAGAGCTCTTAGTGGGGTGGAATTTGCAATAGCTGGAGCTTGGCTTTAATTGGTCCCTTGAGAAGGGTTGGACGGATAGGCCCTCAGCTTGGTACAAAATCTGTTCGGGCGAGGAGGGGCCTCTTTGATGGTTTTGGGGAGAGTGCAGTCTCAGACTTACCTTCGCAGAGTCTCCCACCCGGTGTTGGCTGGTTGAGGTTGTCTGTTGGTTCAAGGCTGTGGTTCCCATCAGAGTAGCAGTCAGCAATGGTGCCCAGTTGTGGGTCCTCCGTGACTGCTGGACTTTGATGACTGGGTAGGAGGCAAGCAGTATCTGGTGAGTGGAGATGTGGTGTTGATGGCTCGTGGGGTGTGTCTGGGTGATCCCTAGCGGAACTGACAGACCCAGTCATATGTAGAGGACTATGGGATTAGCTTCTAGCATCTGACAAGGGAACCGAAGAGTCTGGGGGTGGGGGGATGGACTGCGAGGTGAGGCCTTGTCACCTGTGTGGCAGCTTGAGCTCGCTCTCGGAGGGGTAATGAATGTTATGGCTGAGCCTGGTTGGTTTCACAGAGGTTGACTAGCCGAGAGGATGGCAGCTGCCTTGCGGTTGCTCCACTATGTACCCCTTCTGTGGGTGAGTGGCATGGGCAGGTAGGTGCTACTGTTCAATTCCCCAAGGGTGAGCCAAGTGACGGTTTCTTAACTATTATATGCCCAGAGGTGGTAGGTCACACATTTTGAGGCCTATCATTACATCCAACAGATCTGTATGTAGTAGATGGAGTGAATAAACTGACTCTGATGGTCTAACCGCTTTGTTGTGTAGTCTTTCAAGAAGGGGGCTCTACTGTACTACACATCAGATACCTCGCAATACTCTGTCCACAATATGGGTGGCTTACGAATGTGTATGTATGCTCAATGCATGGACTGTCCTCGGTTATGGGACTGCCCATGGTCCTACTCTAGATTCGGAAAGGTTATCATATACCACTGTCTCCTGCCACTCCCCTGTGGGGTGGGGTGATGCTTACTAGGGTTGGTGAAAAGAAAGTTCACCCTAGAAACCATACACAGGGGTTAGAACGTAACGTGTTTATTCTCGCAAGAATAGACATGGTGGCCTGTACTATCTCCTGGACTCGTCAATCTCTCTGCAACCTGTGGAAGTTACAGTTAAAGACAGGTAAAGGGGCCTATCATAATAAAAGAGCAATGCAACTTGACTGTTCAATCAAAGCAAACTAAAGTCTCAAACGGGGGGCACACTGTATGTCCTGAAGGAACTCTGGTACAACTCAGCAGTGTAGGTAATGATCATGGTAGGTTGACATCAAGGGTGATGGTAAACTCTTTGCTTCTGGAGTCAAAGGGAAGAACTGCTGGGCCTATGAGGTTACTGGTTGCTGGAAGGCGGCTGATGTCTTCGAGTGGTTCCTCAAGAGGAGGGTAGGCAGAGATCTTCAGCAAACGGTGTGCTGAGGCAAGCTGCGGGAATTAACTATTGCTGATGGTAACTTCTCAGGGAGAAGGAGTTCGCTATGGGGTACCAGTGTAGGTATCGGTTTGTCAGCTGGTCTTCCTTTGGGGCGACTCATCAGGAAGGAGGAGTCAGTTGGGGTTACCAAGGCTAGCAGCAGTCGATTGTACATCCTTCAGCGAGGGATCTCTCAGTGAGGAAGGGCTGGAAGTACCATTGGGCATTACTGCTAGTTGTCAGTGGTCATTTGGATGGAGACTGGTTGACCTTTGGTAGCCCTTGGTTGTCCTTCTGTGGTGGCTCTTCAGCAAGAAGAGGCTGGCAGAGAGACCCAGCACAGGAAGGTGCTGGGGTGAGTTGCCCAGGAACAACTGGCATTTGCGGTGGTGTGTGGCCTTATATTCTCCTGGCCGCTTATGTCATCTACTAGGAAGGCGTCTGGTCATTCCCTCTCTTCCTCACTGGTGCGGCCTAGCTGCACGTGTGTCCAGTGATTGTGAAAGGCTGGGGTTGTTTTCCTTGTATTGTGGGCAAATATCTGGTGCTCGTTTAGGGGCAACACATGTTGCTGCATTTGGTATTCCTTCACTCAGGTAGTTGGTATGCGTGCGTTCTCGGGCTAATTGTATTGAGTGATTCTACTGGGTGCTCATTACAGTCTTCCTTAGTTTCTTAAGATTTCTGTTGGGTCTGTAGGCTTGTAGTATCATGATTCATGTCTGGCTGAGCGCCGGTCTGTCTTTAAAACAACGCAATGTCGCATGTAATGATGCAAAACAATAGGGACTGTCTCCCTTAGTCTCATGTGCCAACCACTGTTGGGTTTTTACAGTGGTGTACTTTGGGTCATTGTCATGCTGGAAATGAAAAACCCCATTGAGTCCCATCTCTGCACAGTATCGTGCAAATTACTGCACAACACCTTAATGTATTTCATGTGGTACATTATGCCTTTGTATTACAACTAGATTTTTAACTCCAAAAGCTGCCATACATCTCCAAATCATTACAGTTTCTTCTCAACATATAACAATTGGAAGATGTGTTTGGATTGACTCACCATGTGGCTCCTCCTGGTCAAGCTCTGTTAGCTGTACACGCTGCTTAACCATCTTGATGTGAGGTTATCTGGCCTACAGAGCTGCTGCTACTGCTGCCACATGTATGCCCATTGCCCCACATCACACCATTGCTTGGGCATGTACCATCCTTCCACCTCTTCAGCTGCTGCCAAAGAGGGGTAAGAAGCTCAGTGCTCAGCCTCTTTTGGCCATCTTTCGTCACTGTTTAATAATTAATTGTTCAAAACCATATCCTCTGATTTTCTCTGTTGTAAGTTACACTGCACTCAGCTTAGTGCTTACCTACCCATTATTAGACGGCAAAAGGAGTCTAGTTCCTTACATTTGATCAGTTTATTCAAAAGACATGTGTCTATTGAAATAAATTAATATAAATCCTCCGATTTCCCTGCAGAAGTTACTGAAAATTAATTTTACGCTTATAATACAAGTCGTTTGATGATCAAACAACTTTTGGTGACAAGAGCAGTTCAAGTATGTGCTTCTGGGCATATAGTTTTATTTGTGAAGATGCTACCCCTTGAAATAATAAATGCTATGTTTTAAAGTCATGTTAATTTTATGCCAGATACAATAACAACCTAACCTTATGGGGAAAAACCTCCTTTTATCACGAAAGAATACATCTTTTTAAATATTAATTCCTTGTTACAATGTTTTGTGTAACATTTTCAAGTAAACCATTTGTTTTGAAATACAAGTGATGATATGTGCAACTATTTTGAGCGGTGCATAATCTTGATAAAATTACATTCGCCAAGCGCAGTTTATTTGCTCTGCTGCCGGCGTGTGGGGGTGTGGAAGGCAAGTGAAGCAGGTGTGGCTGAGAGAGAGAGAGGACGTGCTTTATCTTTTGCTAGACAACTTCCCCTCTTGTTGGCGTGTATGGTATGTGAGGTTAGGAAGGAAGATATGAGGCTGAGAGAGACAGAAAGAGGGGAGAAAAAGAGGACGCTAGGTCGCCATGCTCGTTGCTATGGGTAACCACATCCCCTATCATCAGAGGAAGTAACAAGCCAGACTTGCACCACGCTGCACGGCCGCAGTGTCGACAGGCATGTTGGGAAGACAAGACACTAGACAGTCTGACACAGCACTTATAAAAGGCTGCTCACGTAACATATTTTACATCCAAATACTAGACATTTACATACACAACTAGCTTAAAAACGATAGTAGCTGTAGTTTATGTTAACATTATTTACATAGGGATTTCACCGGGACCACAAAAATTGTTGCTGGATGCGATATATCAATACATGCAATAACGATACATCCAGAGCCGACTACTATACTACATGTAGAGCCACGTGAAGCATCTGCTGAGGGAGCGGACACCTTTCTCACAGTGCTGGGCGCCTGAACGTGGTGAGCACTGGTATTCATGCCTCGCTATCAACAGTAAGCAGAGTACCGGAGTGTGGGCTCTACTATTCTGGCTACCGGGGTATGCAGAAAGGTTGGCCTTGGTTAACGTGTGTGTGGGTTTGCAAATACAGTTGACTCTCGATCTATCGTTATTCAGGGGACTGCCAAAAAATGTCCATATATGCAGGATTTCAGTAGATGAGGTTTTTGACATTTAGGTCAGTAAAATACAATTTCTAACCATATAAAACTTTATGTTGAATATAGTAAGAGCTTAACATCATCTGTGAATAAAGTTTAGACAGTAAACACAATAAAAATGGGAATTTTAGAAAAGTATTATATTAAGTAATACATAAAATATCATTTCACCTAAACTCGTTTGAATAAAGAAAATAACGTCGCAAAATACAGTATATAATTGATTGTAATCTGACACCAAATGCAAGCTGATGTAAAACTTTGAAACCCTCTGAAAATTAAAATAATATAACACCGAATGCAAGTCTAATTTTGAATGTCCGGCGAGGGCTCTATCGCTGAGACAGTGCGGAGAAGTTATCGATCAGGCAGTGTGTTCACTGCGGCAGGCGGATTACCCCTCCACACCGCTACGTGTTGCTGACACTTTGCTCCCATGGCAAGTGTCTGTCTTTTAAAGTGATGAATTATATTTTACTGCAAAGAAAACTTGTAATTTTGAGACAGAAATTAATAAATAAGGTGATTATAATTGATTTCTTGACTGTCTTTAATAATTAACTAGCAGCCTGCCATCGCTTCGCTCAGGTATTATGGAGTTATTAAAATATATACTACGACTACCCGTGACTAACTGTGACTACCTGTGACTACCCACGACTACCCGTGACTTACCTTTAATAATGGTTTTGCCTAAAAAGCATTTAAGAAGCTCATTTTTCTCTGACTTGGTTTACGAATTTTGAAATTTCTCAACAAGGATTTAAAAAAATTTAACACAGCTTATGGCCATCTGGAAGAATGTAGCTTTCTAATTGTGAAAGAATTGTAAGAATCGGCCGTGTAGTTTCTGAGATTACCCAAGACATATAAACAAACTAACATTACCTCTTTATAATATTAGTATAGATCATTCAGAACCACTTCCTCTGATTTTCCCTGTTGTGAGTTACACTGCACTTGACCCGGTGCTTAACTACCCATTATTAGATGGCAGAAGGTGTCGAATAGGCCCTTACATTTTATCAGGTTATTCTAAAGATGCATGTATTCAAATAAATTAATATAAATCCTCTGATTTCCCATGCAGAAGTTACTGAAAATGAACTTCACGCTTGGTAATATAAGTTGTTCGATGATAAAACAATTTTGTTGACAAGTGGGAGAGTATATGCTTTTGGGCATATAATTTTATTCGCGAAGATGCTGCCCCTTGAGTTAAATAAATATTATGTTTTTTAAAATCATGTTAATTTTACGCCAGATGCAATGAGACACCAACCTTACGGGAAAAAATGACTTTTAATCACAAAAGAAAACACCTTTGCAAATAATAATTCCTCATTAAAATGTTTTGCATAACATTTTCAGGTGAAACCATTTGCTTTGAAATACAAGTTATGATAGGTGCAACTATTTTGAGTGATGCATAATCTTGATAAACTTACGTTTGTGAGGCACACATTTGCTCTAGGCCGGCGTGTGAAGGCAAGGCAATCAAAGCGGGTGTGGCCAAAAGAGAAAGAGGATGTGCTTTATCTTTTGCTAGACAACTTCCCCTCTCTGTGGCTTGAATGGTCTGAGAGGGGAGGAAGGAAAGTATGCAGCTGAGAGAGACAGAAAGAAGGAAGAGAGAGACAATGCTAGGTCACCCCGTTTGTTGCTATGGGTAACCACTTTCTCTCTCGTTGGTGTGTAAGGGGAAGTAGCAAGCCAGTCTCGCTCGCCACACTACACCGCAGTGGTAAACAGATGTGTTGAGAAGACAGACAGTGTGCCGCAGAGCAATTATAAACTGTGGTGCGTGTAATGTATTTCACATCCATTTACGAGATGTTTGCATAAACAACCAGCTTAAAAGCGATATTTGTGGGAAATATTAGGTGAAGGGACCTGAAATATACTTTGATTGATGCTCCATGTGATAAATGATACAAGCAGTTTATGTTAACATTATTTGCATAGGGATTTTGCTGGGACTACACAAAATTGTTGGGGGATGCAGTTTATCGATACATGCAATAACGATACATCGAGAGTCGACTGTAGTGTCTTGGCTCGAGTGAGTAACTTTCCCGGGTCACCTGGGTTTCTCTCAACTGGGTGAGGTCATCTGGGCAAGGTGCAAAGTCTACAGTAAAGGAGTACACTTGAGTCAGTTAAAACACTTTGTTTATTCCTTCTGACGGGAAATAAATGTGTGGTGTTGCACTACCTCCTACGTTTAGCAAGAGTTTAAGGAAAATTTAACCTACACTTAACAGGAAGAAACCTGTGTCTGAATTACCAATGGTGGGGTAGACGAGTTCTGTGAAAACAACTAAAACTTGTACTAACTCCCTACGCAATTGTTGTCCAGAAGGGGTTGCAGTGTCTTAAGAGTATAGACATCATGGCGGTTTGTTATCTTCAAGGAAGACTAAGCAGGTCTAGAAGGATGGTTCCGATGCTAAGAGCGTGGTGGAGACCAAGGAGTAGATTTTCCGTTGGCAGTAAAAGTGCAATGAAGGAAGGAAGGTAGAGCTAGGAGTGTAGCTGAGCAGGCTGGTCAGTTCCGGCAATGAGTGCGATGGAAGACTGAACACTGGTGTTGCAGACTGATAAGTTCCTTCGGCGGCTAATGCGTTGAAGGAATGAAGACTGGTCCTGAGCGAGCATAGCGACTCAATATTTATTTCCTGCTGTAGGCTTCCTCTGCTGTCATTGTCTGGCGAGCTTGTAGGCAAGGGGTGGAGGTTGGAGAGAGGGGGGTGGTGATAGCATAGCTTCATGGAGCCATTATGTCACCGGCCGGCTTGGAGCCATCTAGCGGCATTCAGTGGAACTTGGTGCCTTCGTTGCTTAGTCTCGGTGGGCCAGTGAGTAATAAAATTTGCAGGCTGAAACACCCATTCTTGCTGCAGCAAACAGTACAATATATTGACATCTTGTGGCAGCCAACAATAAAAACTCACTTGTGATCAGATGCATGGCTATGCTTACTCATGATCTGACGTATGTAAAATACCGTTGATATTTCATGCGTCTGCATCAATCAATAAAACGTATATTAATGCATGTCTAATAATAATTTTGTATGATTTGCTATATAGTAAACATAATGATGTGGCTAAGGAAATAAATTACTATACATTTACATCTCAATTAGGACATAAACACATATCACTGTTTTCTATGATTGAGGATTGCAAATTCAGATTCATTGCATTAAATTTTTTAGTTATTAAAGATTACAGTTTGAAATTTTACTACTACAAGTTTTAGAATTCTGCTTTGTGGTCTATTTTGCTTTGAGTTTTGATCTCTGATTGAAAACAGAACACTGGGTGGTGGTTTGTGGTCTCTAGATGAAAAAACAGAAGGATGTAGAGGAAAGTCTGTCTCAGTTCCGGACCATGGTCAAGGAGTTGGTAGGTGCTGCCTGCCTTGCTGCCCTGCTGGATCGAGGGTTTACGCCAGATGACAGCAACTTTCCACCAGATGTTCGGATGACATATACTCAGCAGGCCAACAAGAGGAGGTTCTGTGCAAGGCTTACTAGGTGAGCTCTTCTCATTGCTAACTCTCTCTCTCCTCTAAGTGTCTTTATATGGGGTTTTTATCCTCAAAATAATTGCAGACAAATAATGCTTGAGTTTAGTTACAATGGACTCTCTATAGTCTATTCACAGTTACTTCCAATTTTTTTGAAGCAAAATTCTACTTTCAGGATATTCCTCCACCTCATGCAAACATAGCTTAGAATATTACACCAAAGTGCAAATGCATGGCATTCATGCATGCTCAGTGTAAAATAATATTTTGCATAAGAACTACCATGTTTACCTGAGTATGGGTCGCACATTTTATGCAGATTTTGTGTGTCCAAACATTAGGGTGCAACCCTTATGCAGATTTTTCACCTTGCAGAAAAAAATAAAACTTTGTGTGTCAATAAACTTATATGTCAAATGCCTCAACACGGTGTGTGAATTGTACCACGTGCGCCGTGCATAGCCTTCCAACCCAGCCGGCGAATGCTCGGCGAGCCGACTGGCTGTGTGTGCATCATCACACACACACATTCAGTTGCTGCTGGCTGTGGCATCCGGCCAGAAAGAGAGAGAGCAAAAGAGAGACAGTGAGAGAGACAGCAAAAGAGAGAGATGGTGACGTGAGTGATATTGTCTGGCAGTTCATTGCTCTCGCAGCGCTTCCCCTCGTACGCATTTCTCCTTCAAACACCGCCAAATGGCTTTATGGAGAAGCTGCAAGAGAAAAGAGGGGAAAGACAGCATTGAAGTGGTGGAATGGTAGGGGGAGGGTGGGGGATGCCAAGCAAGAGGGAGAAAAACAGAAAGGGTGCGAACATGAACAAGCTGGGCTGGGCGGCTGGAGGTAATACAAAGTGGAAAAGCAAAGAATGTGTGGCGATGTACAGTGCAGTATTCGTTAAGTGTCATTGATAAATCTACATGACACAAAGGAAATGTCACTTTTGGTGTTATTCTATCAAACAATAATACATATTAATATTTAGTGATGCATGATACCTTTTTCATCAATGAATAATAGACTTCAACTCATTAGTCTGCGTGCTTTTGCCACTCGTTTTCTCAGAGTTTGATTGTTGCCATCATCACAAGACTTCAGGAATTGTACTGTCAACCCACGGCAAAGAGTGGACGTTCCAGCCTGAAGATTGTACTGTTCGCTGATTGAACCACTGAAGCTATGCTTTGAGATCATCCAAGTACTCTAGCTTGTCGCTTGATGGCCCTACTAGTACAATCGCCAGACATGAATCTGGATCCAGCTCTGGCCGTTGACATCACACGCCAAAAGGACCTATGCCACGTTTACCCCCCTCCTTGAACTCCAGCCAGGGTGTGCCGGCTAGAGTATAAATAGTGGGCTGCATCTTCTGTAACGTCAGTCTGTTATGTTCCTTCACCGCACTGCCTGATACCGAAGGAACCATCGACTCACTATCCTGGTCTTCACCGCGCTCTTGGTGCAGAAGACTATTCCTTTACCCACGTCTTCACTGCACTTCTGATGCTGAAGACTCCAACAGTCTCACCATCCTTTCCAGTCAACGTCTACGTTGTTACACTAGACACTGCCAGCCCCATCAGTGCAACATAGAGTAGTCCAGTTCAAGTTATTCTCATAACGCTTGTGTACCTTACTTACTCCTTGTTAGCCTAGGAACAGGTCGCCTTCACCTGTTTCACTTAGGGTGAAGCTTCTATAAACTCCAGCTGGTAGGAGGTCACCACCATTGTTTATTTTTGTCATTGGAATAAACACAGTTTTATCTACGTAAGAGTATCTATCCAGTAGCAATATCACCCTACCTTGTAAACATCGGCCCCATCAGAGGGACAGCTGGTGACCGGGAGATTTGCTATAACCACTACACAAGTTAGTAGAGTACATACACGCATCTTGGACGGCCACTTTTTGTGTGCACCACAGTGCCACAACAGTAGAGCCCCGACATTAGGTACTCTCTCTTCGGGTCAGCTTGTTTGCTTGGTGCTTGCTCTGTAGACCATGCTTTTGGTGCCGGAGAGGGCATTCCCTGAGTTGGGAAGACTGGTCCTCAGGAGAGGCTCACCCACATATTGAGAGAGTCAGCCAGTGCGACCTGACTCTCTATATCCACCGTGCTTCTGGTGCCGGATGTGGGAATAGGGGTCCCACAATGGGTAAGCGGAGGCGGTATGTGGTTTGGCACCTGAGTAGGGCCACAGTGTCACCTCCTCCACTTCCGCGATGCTCGATAGTAGTGTTCTCTGTCTCAGGCCTCATGCCATACTCCTTCCGCAGTAGTAAGCGTAAGAGGTTAAAACAGTTGGAGACAGTCCCTAAATACCAACCAGTTCCTAGCCCCATCCCACCGGACTCTAGCACCTCAGTCCCGGGGAACAAGCGGCAGTTCTTTGCCATAGGCTGACCAAACCCGACTATGAGCTACACCTCTTCGAGCTACCTACCCAGCTTGCGGGCAACATGCACCCAGTACTACTGTCTATCTCATATAAGATGGCAAGATTTTGACAGTCAGTGAGTGGCAACTTGACGTATATGAAACAAACAATGTGCCGTTTACTAAATCGTGTATCAGCTGATGTACGAACAAACAAAAGTTAATATTAAGTTGGCTATTCTGAGTGCACTGGTGACACACATCAGACAAGTGTAAAATATGCTCAGGTCCCTGCTGCTTCCTTGACCCAAACAGACAGCAAGGCCGAATAAAAAAAAAACCAAACCCAACATATGATGGTCTGAGTAGAAAGTTAACAAAGGGCAAAGGCCAACACTAAAAAGGTTTTTTTCTAAGTAAGTCAGGTATATTATTTGCTGAGCTAAGTTCAAGAAAACATGAAGTGTGCAGAGAGTTATTTTAATTCATTTCTTTTCTTTTCCTTGGTATGCAAAACAATGGAATTATATAAAATATGGTGTACATTCATTCTGAGAAAAGAACATTTACGATATTACAAAAATATTTGGTGATAATACATCTCCTTTGAAAAGTACAGGGTTTTCTAAAATTCTCCATTAAAAAATACATCTTTGAGAATACTATGATTTCACAGTAATAATTTCTGTTATAATACATGTTCTTAAAAAAAAATACTATCACTTACAGGTATTCAAGTACTGATATACAAATTATTATACAAATTTTAAGCCCATATTAACTTATTAAAAACATCATAAAAGCCTTTGGGTAACTATCGAAAATATTTCCAACATGGAAAAAATATGTATTTGTATATGCTCGGTTTCATGAAAAATAATTCCCTCTCTATATACAGCCAGCCAAAGGCCATATAACCTGAATTATAACTTTATTCACCTAACCTTCATTTTGACTGGGTCTCGCTTGACCAAACTCTCTTTTGTTTTAAACTTTCATTTAATTTCCACAAGAAATTCATAAGTGATTATCACCATATTGCCATTTATTACAAGGAAATATGGCATTTCAAAAACATATTAAAATTTTTGAAAAAACAGGCTGAGTTGGACTTGCCTACAGTTGCCACATACGTAGCAAAATTAAATGTAACATTTTTCTCCCCTCGTCCACTGACCAAAGCAACTGCTTGCAATTAGAAAGCCTTAACTTTTTGGGGGTGTTGGGGGGGGGGGGGGGGGGAATAAAGTATCTTTCTTAGAGAGTCATCATAAAATACTATTTGCAAGCAAAATAGATGTTCAAAGTTTTAAGCCCATATTATGGCATCTAGCCTTACGTCAAAGTGATGTCATGACCTACTGCTTAAAAAGCCTAGAAAGTATACTGATGAATTACATAACTTCAAGTGCGGTGATGCTCCCTCGAGGCCGAAATTGTCTGACCAGAAACGAGCAGAAGGACAAGACATTTATACTGTTACATTTCCAATAATTCTTAGAGGGGTGAACAGATTTCAAACCCCAATGAGAATTCATTATTTTGCTCTGAAAATACAGAAACCATTAGAATTAAGTATTACCATATTTGGAACTACAGTCGTTATACTTGGTAGTGTGAGATATCAAAAAGTAATATTCCTTAGAGGGGTATTAGAAATGATCATTGAATAAGGGTTCATATTTTTCAACATGTCCAAATAAGGACGACACTGCATCACTCCAATGGCCGTTTGAACGGCGCGCCGACCTTCTGCGCAAATGACAAATGCACCCCTGCCACCAAGGTAGGGCGATGATAGCGCTCCGTACCGCCGACAGCAGGAATGGGAACTGTGGCCCCCATAATATAATTTGTTGATCCAGGCGGCACATGCATGAAGTTCTTCTTTCGCGTGCAGTGAAAAGTTTAATTTTTACTGTCATGCCGGGCAACAACACTGCCAGCGAGCAGTACAAAGGTAAACAATAAGGTGTGTTATGAGTAAAATGTTCAATTTATACCAATTTGTTTTACTTTCCACAAAAATATTCACGTGCTTATAATTGACTGCATATGATGTCCGGTTGCAAGGTTGAATAGGGAACACACCAAGGACAACACAAATCACATAGATTTTCTTGCAGTTGTCTCAACGTGATAACAAAGAGTTCCTAGATTAATTAATATATTTTATTTTACGTGGTCACAAAACAGCGGTTGTAAGTGTTACTAACTAATCTTCGTGCTAATGTAGTAATGTATAGGTATTCAAAATGAAATGCATAATAAGACGATTCATAGCCAGATGAAACGCGACTTCAAACCTTAGATCTGTTCATGTTGTATTCCCACTGTCCATCTATGCTTTCCATATGTGCTTGATAATTCCAAAAGCCTACAGAAATATTGCATGATAATATTGAATTATTTATTTTCAAATAGTTTGACTAAATATATTTCAAATTCGTGTCGTTTCAAGACAGTAATAGGAGAAAAGTAAAGTTTTAAAAAGCAGGATCTAGAGGCGGCGAACCTGCTGTTATCTGTTGGTACCGCATGCTGCTCACATGCTTTACCATGTCATGCATGCCATCTGTGTGTTCTTTCTCGAACCTAACCAGCTATAATGCTGAAATGAATATGTTTTGTATGTAAAATAACAAATTTATGAACAGATACCAATAATTTTATTTTTCCGCGTGCTCTGCATTTTTTTAAAGTAACATATATTTCGTGTGCAGCAATTTAGATTACTAGTAATTTATATTAGGCCAGTAATTGTCTGTCTACATCCTAAACACGCCATGTTTTTTCCGGATACCCATTTCCTTGTTTATGTGTAGCTAGTATCCAACTGACGCACCAACTGATGGCGAAACGATACATAAACTAAAAGTAAGAATTTGTCAAACTATCAAAACTTGCCATCTTATATGAGATAGACAGTAGCTGTCTACTTAGGTATACAGGATGGGTCACTCTGCCTCTATAATCTGTGGTTTTGGGGAACGCCATACCCTCAGTCTTCATCTGTGGTAAACAGTATGAGCCCTTGCACTGTAAGCGACCAGACACCAAAGCTCACCCCAGTGTAGTATGGTCAGAAACCTCGCAAGCTCAAATGGTCAAACGTCGTCTAGGTATACTAGTCAAGGGAATTCCACTGAAGCGCATAATTGTCCTTGTCACACTTGATTTCGTGCCTTGCAGAAACACCACATGGCCTGTTTTATATTCTGGATGCGCTCTAGTACCATGCAAGGACTAGAGTTCCAGATCCACCCTAGAAGCTTCTGGTCTAGCTCAAACCAAAAACACTAGGCGAGGTGACATGCCTTCAGTAACAACAGGACGTCACGTGTCAAGATATTTTTTTCTGGCATCTAACGTGGGGCATTGTGCCTTAATTAAGATGATTAATTAAGCAGAACCAGGCCAACACAACCCTGAACTAGCAGACCTAGCCAGGAGCCGAACAATTTACCAAACAGACTTGGGGGAGTCTGTAAACTCCCCGTGGTGCTCAACAATTACATAACAGTGTCAGACATGGACATGACTGAGCATGAGCCAGCTGGCATTGTAACAACCGAAAGCAAACCACACCTTTTTCAAGCCCAATTGCCCCGGCATGGGGACTTACCGCATACGATGCACCCATTGTTAACAATGTTTTCACTATGTCTGCCTAGGCTGGGTGAACGAAGCCAGATTCTCCGAAGGTCTCAAAAATCAGCATTCTGTAACTCGATCACTTGCCCGGGACATGGTAAACACATGGTGCACTGCATACTATATAGGAGTCATACCACCACGGATGCATTGGATGGTCAGGCGAAAGAATCATCCAACCAGGGATGGTTTACCAGTGTGAAATATGTCAGCGAGCCACCGAATGTAGACCACAACCTCAGACCACCCTCCCATACAAACACTGCATGGTGCAGGGGGGAGCTTCTACTACCTGAATTCATGGGGCGCCTACACGAGGACCTGCTGGTGTTTATGGCCGAATGCGAGAGGGAGTTTCGTGTCATTGAAATTCCTTAGAAGCAATGGGTCACAATGGCACAAGCAAAACTCAAGGGCAAAGCCCTCGCATGGTGGCAGAAATATGGAGAATTCATTTCTGAGTGGAGCCAACTTAGTAGCCGTCTCGCCATGCAATTTACCGGTGAGGAGGTAGTTGCATGCCTCACAACTTAATTTTATAGCAGGACCCAAATGCCAGACGAAGAGGCTGAAATATTCATCCGCCATAAAGTACAGATGTACAGGTGAATATTTCAGGCCAGAGGTGAAGAAAGCTGCCTATGGCATGTAACTCGTATGTGGTTACTGAAGCTGAGAAACCTCTTACAAATTCCGAAGCCACTCACGGTGTATGAACTATTGGAACGAGCACAGGAAATGGAGCGCCATTTTAAGGTGCAAGCAATCCTTGACCACCCAAGAATAACCAAGCCTGTTGAGTCAGACAAACCGTCTGAACAAAGAACGAAAACACCTCCTCCCGTATCCCCTGTACCAAGCCTTCCAAAATGCTGGTACTGTCCAGAATACCACTTTAATAAGGATTGCCCACAGCGGCAAATGAAACGGGGCTGAGCGGAGCAAGGGGGCACAACCCATGTGCCAGGTACCACCCAGCAAACAGCTGACAAGAAAACCACCCCGTAGGCGGGAAACGTAGCGGCCAGTGGGAGAAACGGACCGACCCAACCAGACCAGAAGGGCCCATCATCCAGCTCGTAGATGAGGAAGCTGCAGCACAAGAAGACACGCACATTGCAGTCAACATTAATGGGAAAAGAGTTCTCGCTCTGCTCAACACAGCCGCAACTGACAATTTTGTATGCAGCGATATATTGACCAAAGAACAAAGGGCATCGCTTCACCCGCAGTAAAAAACCATCAGGATTGCCAAGCCAGACGTCACACTCCAAGTTGACGGATGGACCACTCTCATTGTTGAACTTCACAAAAACACCAAACCTGTGGAATTTCTCATCTTGCTGGAAATCCATGAGGCCGTAATACTGGTATACCCATGGCTCCGCCAGCAACAGTGTGTTATGCATCATGGGCAACATAAGGTATACTTGGGTGACAAAAACCACGTGATGATCAACTGGAAACTCTGCTCTGATGCCGTAGTTCCACCGGCTCTCAAAGAAGAGGGCCGTAGTTCCACCGGCTCTCAAAGAAGAGGAAATCAACCACGCACTCAACAAAGAACAGTTCAACCATCGTCTCATCATGGAGCAACTGGAAGAAATGAAACAACAGGGAATCTTCAATCCCTCCAATTCTCCATACAACTCACGTGTGGTACTAGTTCCAAAGAAGGACGGACAACTCCGATTCTGCGTTAACTACAAGCTGTTAAATGACGTCAGTCTCCCCCTTGCTCCACCAGTCATCAACCTAGTGCACACTTTGCGCGATATAGGGGAGGCAAAGGTTTTCAGTACCTTAGACATGCAGTCGGGGTACTGGCAAATCGTAGTACAATCAGACAACAGGAAATACACAGCATTTACTAGCCCAGAAGGAGAAACCCTCCAGTTCCGAGTCATAACTTTCGGACTCAAAAATGTTCCTGCTACTTTTCAACGGCTAATATCAGCTGAGGTTCTGACAGGGTATATTGGGAAATTCTGTTTTGCGTACCTCAATGATGTCATTTTCTGTTCGAACATAATGCAACATTATTTATAATGAGCCAATGTGAGCACTAAGCCAACCACCTTCACAACAGGGCAGGCACCAGTACAGAACATCACCTACCACCAACAGGAAATCACATTTACAATACGGGCACTATCCATACTACAAAGATCTATACCACCATCTCTCAACAGCAGCCAGGACAGACACCCACCTCATTCCACTGCACACCACTAGTCACATTGCTGCCCACCAAGTTCCAAACATTACCAACCTATTCAGGGCTGGGAACTGAAGATATAAGTGTGTTCATTGAAGAATACGTTCATCAACTGTAATATTGACATGTATCTTGAACTTGGGTAGTGACAGATCTTCTCCACTCTAGGAGCCTGGAAGCACAGAGCTCTGTTCACAGGGTGTTTTAGTATCAGGGGACTTCTGACAGTAGCTCTATGTTTTGTGACTCAGGTTGGGAAGGTCCAGAGGTTGGAGCGGGCTGAATCATTGCTTGAGAAGACACTGGGTGTGCTGATAGCTTCTGCTGTTGGTAACCATGGAATCTTGGCTGGTGTGCTGGAGCGGAACACTAGCAGCTGACCCTCTTTGGTACTTGCTACATGCAGGTCAAGGTGGTGTTGCCTGATTGCTGCAGAGTGGCCTCCTCTCATAACAACTGAGAATACACTCCTTAGTTTATCACAACACTGCATATATCCCAGCCTTTATCTGGGATGCCTGAAAAGAAAGGGAGCCTAACTGCCAACTAAGTGCATACATGCATGACTAGAGAGCAATGAGGCAAGGGTGACCCTTGAAGAGCAATAGCTAGGAGACAGGCATGAGTTTGCAAGCATGGCAATACAAACTCCCTATCATTTAGCAGGGTGAACTGCACGGGAAACAAACTGGGGCACATTGCATGGTAGAAGGTCTTGTAGAGGAAGCTAGCAGGTGAGATCCAGCAGGCAGTCATCTGAACATCACGGGGACCAAGTAGAAAAAACTGCATAAGGTTGTGGGTATGAACTGCCTTAGCCTTGAAAATCGATGAAGGTGCTGGAGTCCATGTAGCAAACGTAGGCTACGCAGACTAGAAGAAAACGCTGTGATGTGGAGTGGTGCTGGAGCTACTATGCATGCATGAGGCCTGGGAAACAGTCTCAAGAGTGCTGAGTGATGCTAATTTATACCCATCCAGCCGGGGGTGAGTAAAGCGGGGAGAGCTGTTTAGGTGTGAGAGCTTGCCATCACTGCTAAGCACCTGAGATGCATTTTTGGTACCCTTGCCTGTAGAGCTATTCATAGGGGCAAGATGCAACCAGATCCCCAAAGCAGGTGTACATGCAGCGCATGTTGCGTGGAATCAGATGGTGCCAAACCTGCTTGCCGACAATTGTGTTTGTATGCGAGAGAGACAGAGGCAGTGTTGCTGAAACTGATGGCGGCATGACTTAACGTATGGGGAAGTGCTGCTGAGGGGGAGGTTAAAAAGGGAATACAGACATCACCTGTGGTGCATCAAGCCCCATGTCTTTCCAGCTGGAAGCAGATGCCTCAGGTGCGCAGGTGCTCGTCCTCAGTGTTGTAATGCTCTGTTGGTTGTCTTGTTCTGATTAAGATTTGCAAAGCTCTTTGGGATGCCTCTCCTTTTCCAACTTAACTGATCTAACTGCATGGAGGGATTCAGCTCAACAGGTAAACTGGTAGAATGCTGGCAATTGTGGCTTAACCAAATTACATTCTATCCTTGGTGTGTAGTTCTATTTTACAAGTGGTTGAAGGCCAAGCAGTCGTTTACAGAAAGGTAGGTAAAAGGTGAAACTCTTGAAGCAAAAGAGTTACAGTCTGTGGACAATCTATGTAAATAAAGAACAAATTGTATTACAAAAGTCCTATTTTTAATTAAGTAAACTAAGGGATTGCAAGGGGCATGCAAATCAGCCTGGGGTACTTTGTTCACACACATAAACCATAAAAGCAGGAAAGAAATTAGGATGGAGCCATAGGGTGCAAATGCCCTTTGTTTATTTTTCTTTTTTTGGATGGCCAATAAAATTGTTTTCTCTGTTTAACGTGGCCTGCAGACCTCATGAAATTCAAGCACTACACAATGCAAAGTGTTGCAAGGGTTAAGTGGTTTGCACCCCTAAAAGATAATTAAGTTACACACTGAGAAACTCTGAACTGATTGTTGTATGGCACATAGGCCTAAAAATGTCAGAAGAATATAATTCAGGATTCCAACAGGTATTTGTGATGCCAAAAACACAATTAGATTATACAAAGCAAAGCAATGGTTGGAAAAGTATTATTTACATGGCTTACAGGCTTAAAAGGTTGCAAACAATTTGGCTGTGAGACTGCGTTCAGTGCAGGGGTGAGCGAAGCTTTGAAAATTCAAATTCAAAGAGAACATTTCTAATATTCAGCTTCATATTCAAAATAAATTTTTTGACTTTGAACTTAAAAAAAGTGCTTTTCGGTAACAAAATGATTTATTATTATTAATTGCCCAGAAAACAAAAAAAAAGATGTGGACTTGTATCATCATCATCAAAGATTTTATTTGATGTATGCCACACTCATGGCTAGTGAGTCATGGAAACATAACCTCAACTCAACAGAATGCCCACAATTAGTACAAACTTCATTCCAGTGCAAAATAATGGTCAGTATGTAATTTTACTCACTAGATAGCAAAACAGAATTATCGTAAATATAACTTTTTATATTGTGAAACACTTCATTATATTCTTAAAATTGATGTGTGCTGCTTTATTGTACTACTACAAATGATTATGACTCATCTCTTATTACGCCTAATATATCTACTACACCCAAGTGAGAGTCGAACCCCACCATCTTGTACATGGACGTTGCAGAAGCGCCACGACCCTGGAGTGCGCTTCCGAACACGTGGTTACGAAGGTTGCGCAAGCCAGCAACCCATTGTCCTCCTCTCCCCCGTGTTGAGAGCCTACTAGCTGTCGGCCGCCTTGGGGCACAGCCGAGCGCCACTGAATATGCACAAAGCCGAGAGATGACTAGAGGGTTGCTACCCCTACTCCAGCTTCACGCTAAAGGAACATCACACCTCCCCCTGCGGACCGTTGTCACACCTGTCCGGACTATATAAGTCCGTGCGCGACAGGGCTTGCAAATTATTCTTTCTGAGATCCCCGAGCTCACTCCACCACTTCTTGTGCTGGGGCCTTCGACGACCTCCAAGTCTTCAGCAGCATACCAGAGGCTGCTCCTATTGTTGACAACAGTCTTCAGCAGCCACCAGCGGCTGCCACCATTGTTGTCACCAGAGGCTTCTGCAGCAACAGTTATCAGAGGCTTCATTGATGTCAACTACTACCATCTACCAGAAGCTTCTTCAGCTATTATCACAGAACACCTCCGCTACTGATTCCTTCCTGAACATTAATCGCCTCTACTTACTAGTAGGGGCAATTACCTCCCTGTTACTAGAGCAGTGTATCTTTTTATTTAACCGTCTCATCTAGACATCCGGAAGTTAGTTAGCCAACATTAAGTATAATTTAGCCGTTGACTTCTTAATAATATTGACTAGTCTAGAACCAGGCCACCTACACCTGGTCAGCTTAGGTTACTTCCAGCATACCATCTGCTTGGCTAGGAGATAGCACATGTTACTGTATTTATTACGTCTTTAATAAATACAGTTTTGTTATTTTAGAAGAGAGTATTCTTTAATAGAGAGTTCTTCACTACGACGCTAGGAACTGTACACTTTGTGCACTCCTGACCGAGACTGGGTATTGACTACAAATTAGACCAGGACTGGGGATCCCTTTCAGGAATCCACCAGCCAGATATATACACCACTCAATGGTCACCTGTTCTAGACCTCCGGGGATAGAACAACAGAGCCCCAACCACTAGCAACTCATCCAACCAGGGAGAGACAGTACGCTCGGGTTGTATCCCTACCGTAGCACCTAGGTGGTAGCAGGGGTATTTGCTTGAGTGTTACGGTCTGGCCTTGGTTGCGACCCACACCCAGTAGCAGCAGGAAGGCGGCCCATACAGCTCAATGCTTCTGGTCTGCCCGCTGGTGGCGGGGGGGGGGGGAGGCGCTTCTGGAGCACCAAGCTCATGCCGGTAGCTGTGCTACTGGCTGAACACTATTATAGGGAATTGTTTCGTGTCTGCGGTGCACGACCTATACCGTTCAGCAGCATCCTACACTCTATGCCTTTTAAGGTGAGGCACGGCTCATGGAGAGAAGAGCAAGGACAGCTCACTTCACTGCCAAGCAGCAGTCTGTATTGGTCCCACCAACTTTAGACAGAGAGGCGGAATGAGACCGCGTTGCCGTAGTCAGACTCTTGGAGAAACCGACCTCTCCCGTATTTACTTATATTGGTTTTCCTCCCTCATACCCATAAGCATCAAGACTACCATCCCGTCTTGCACTGTCTGATACAAGGGACCGAGGTGAGACTCTAACCCCAGCTTCTGGAGCAAAGAAGCGGCAGCCTGAAATCAATGATACCGTGTTGGCAGACATGGTATCACTGACCTTCAGCCCGTGGGCAGCACCGCCTGTTCGAGCCAGCAACCAGCAGCAGTTCTATTGACGGCCGAAGCAAAGCAAAGTAAACCAGGTAATCCCAACACCTCCTGTCAATCGCCTACCTCGACACGTAAACCCATAATGGGGAACAGGTAACCATCCATCAGTCACTAGCCAGCCAGAATCTAGATAATTTTGTTTAGACCCGCCAACCAATGTGCCCAGTTAAGGTGAGGGGTCGTAAACATCAACTCAACCAGTAAAATCCCTATCGCCACACACATTGGTCTTGGGCAGTCAAAGCCATGAAGGCCGTGCCATCTACTCATTAACCCGGGCACGCGTCAAACTTCATTTAGCACCACAGATTTTAATAACTGATATATATTTATTTCCCTTGTGTCCAACAGCTCTGTAACATATTATGGTGTGATAAATAGGAGATTAAACATCAAGTTTTACAACTTTAACTGCTGTGAAATTGCACCCACTTGTATTCAAATCACAGTAAGGTAATTTAACAAAAACAGGAAATTGTCAATAATGTTATGCGCTCGCTGCTTCACCCGGCACGCGTGAGCGAGCGAGCAAAGAGAAGAACAGAGAGTCGTTATATGATAGCGACGACTGAGGCAAGTTAATGACGGGTGTCGAAATACAGACATGCACCGCTGACCCTGGTTGTATTGTTTTCTGCTTTTTATCTGAAGAATGCTCTGGAATACTGACCTTGTTCTGTCAGCACGACTCAGGGTGCGTTGAACCTTCCAGATGGTTGGGCCAACACTATAAATGTTGCGACAGGCCTCCGGGCCGAGAGTTGAGTTGGAGTGGATGAATGAATGAGTGTTTGAATCTCGGGTGATAGAATATGAGCAGCGGAGAAGTGGCCAGTGGAAGGAAAGTCTGTGGCTGCAAGTATCAAGCAGTGAAGGATGCGGCTGGCAGGCGGAACTATTGGATTAGATGTGTGAGTGAAAGACATTATAAAATGAAGGCAACAGATAGACTGAACATATGTTAATGAGTATGAGTTAATTGACTATAAACAATAAAGACAATTAAGAAGGATGTTATGTAGAGATTAAATAGACCTCAAATATTGCGCTGATGCGTGACAGTCCCGGCTATCTGACTGTCCCTGTCCTGGGTGATTTACTCAATGCTAGGTGAGTTGCGTCTCAAGTTGGTTTATTCAGTTCTGGGCACTAGGGCCCGCCCAGTGTACAGTACGGGCCTGGTGTGTCGGCGAATTGGTACGAAGTCGGGCTCGACAATCATTACCAGGCGTGGTGCGGATTTAGTTTGTCGTGCAGTAGGGCAGTGAGGTGGTTTGGTATGTGGCGGTATTGTTCCTGTTCCCACTAGCGGGGTAGCACTCGACTGGGTGGTATATGTGGGTGTGGTACTTGGCTGCAGTTCCGGTGTGCTGGTGGACCTTACACCGAACAGTGCCTCATGCACTATAGGGTGGTATCCTTCGGCGACCTTGATGGGTGGTTTGAACAAGTCCACAGGCGTGATGGCGGGTGCCGGTACGGTGAGACGTGTCAGTAATGCAGCTTGCTCACATGGACTAAGCAGCCCAAATCCGCTAGGAAGGATACGTAGTCCCTGTGGATTTTCTGAGATAGCTCTTGTCTTCTTGGCCCATCTCTCAACTCCACCGCTACAGGTGTAAGGCATTAGGCACAAAAATTGGGGCTGCAGGAGATAGGCAGTTGACATGTATGTGTCCACGGGTAGGTGCAAATTACTGCCGCCAACACCGCCTCACTTTCGTCTCCTCCACCAGGAAGAGAAGGTGTGGGTTGCAGGGTAATGGTTGCGGGAATCGCACTGTGTTGTCCCGTGGGGTAGATTTCCCTGCATCAGAATGCAACCCTTTTGGCACCATCAGTGAGCAGTGAGAGTTGAGCACCCTGGCCGGCAAGCTGATCCCACCGGGAGTGTACCTAGTGTCGTGGCTCTACCATTTCTCCCACTTAGTGCAAGGAACGGGTGGCCTTCCAATACTGGTTAGGGGAGTGTCCAGTGGTCACTGGTCTCCCCAGATGATCTCCTCCTTGGCACCACGAAGTGAGCTGTGAGGTGGGGGGGGGGGGTGACTTTGAGCCGGCAAGCCAACTTCTAGGGGACGGTATCACAGTGTGTTGTTCGTGTAGGTTTGGAACAGCAAAACCTGGTCTCGTGCTGAGTCCTCCAGCTCCGATATGATAAGGAAGCAGCTCAGAGTGAAAGTCAAGAGAGCTGGTAAGAGCGGTGTTTATTAACCCTAAGGAAATAAACATAAACACAAATGGCAGAGGTGCTATCTCCTAATTCCACGTGGGCTGGGTGGAAGGTGAAACACCCTATCTTAAAACCGGGGAAGGCGCCCTGTGCAAAACTACTAGGAGAGGCAGTAGCTGGTGCATGTAATGTAATATTAAACCTCAGGGTGAGCTCTACTCTCAGGTTGTATATAAGAGACAGAACGTGTCTTAATGTGAAGCTGTCGATGCAGCTGGTTCTTCCTTGGGTTGTGTTGGAGAAGATCTTTGGCCCAACAAGGTGAGCGGTGAAGTAATAGGAGAGGTTTGAGCCCCTACACCAATAGTTGGAGCAATGAGAACTCAGGAGAAGCGATGGAGAACTGAAGCAGAACTGATGATCCGGAGGCCAGGATGCATCTCCTTATATACTCCTCGGCCATCCCTTCTTTCACTGGCATAGGGTGTCTGTAAAAGGGGGTTAGCAGATGCAAGCCCAGCGCCTAGGTCCTTTGTGCGTGCGGCGTAGTGGAGAGCGGTGGGATTTAGGCATTTTGCATGTGGCGGCATCCTGTGGCACACTGCTGTACTCGCCCTGAACCTCTTGCATGGTATTGGTGACTCATCGGGCGAAATAATAAATTATTATTGGGACGTCTGTCCTGGCCTGGTAGATACAACAATCTTGTAGGCAGCGGCCGTATTGTGACTCGCTAGATCGTGACTCGTTAGACAAACTGCCAAGGATGCAGTTGCACTGATGAGTAGCAGTTGTATATTAATATTGAAGCAGACGCCATGCATCAGTGCTCACTATTAAAATGAAAGAGTAAAAGTGGAGACAGACAATTTAATGCTGTAAAGAATAGCTGTGTAAATAAAGTAGAAATCAAATTTTGTTTCTTTTAATTTTTTTGTTAAGATCTGCATCGCTCACGAACTAAGATATGCCCGTCAGGCATCCGCATGTAACACTGGTGTCAGAAGTGGGATGGAGGCAAATATTAATTAATCTGTTGTAAATAAATTTGAGCATAGGCAAGTACTTAGTGTTTTTAAAACAAATATATTAATTTAAATAGTTGTGGATGAAAATAATTACTGATGCAGTGAATGTTATTTAGGAACATGTCCGCAGAACTAAAAGCACTGTGATCATTAATTGAGGGGCTAAGTAGCCATGTGAACGCTAGTGTAAATAGCTTAAAATAAGATGTAAATAACCAAGTTAGTAGAGTAAATGAGACTGTAAATACTCAAATTAGTGGTGTGAAAGATAGTGTACATGACATTGTAAATACCAAAATTAGTAGTATGAATGATACTGTAAATACCCAAATTAGTTCTGTAATTGAAACTGTAAATCATGTTAATGAAAATGTTGAGAGAAAAATTGACTTTGTTAATGAGAATGTAACAGGAAAATTGACTCTGTTAATGAGAATGTACACAAGAAGATAGACGTCATTAACGAGTTAGTGAACACGAAAATTGACAGTGTGAATTAAAGAATGGACAGTGTAAGTGAAATATTGAACACTGTAAACAAAGGATGAACATTGTCGAGAATTAAGTGAAACAGGAAATAAGTGCAATGAAGGAGGAATGGCAGGAATTTCTTCAGCAGCGGAGTTCACCTACCACCACATATGCAGTCCAGAAAAATGAAAAAGCAGTGCAAGACGAAACCAATGCAGCAGCCTCGAAGGAGAGAATGAATATCTACGGCCAGGAGTGGGGAAGAGGGCCTCCTCATGATGGCCAGACTTCTTGGCGTGAGTACCAACACCAGTTTGAAATAGTTCCTACCGTAAATTGCTGGACAACCGAACAGCGAGCTTACTACCTTGCCGCCATACTGAGAGGCTCCGCACTTAGCATACTACAATCTCTGCCAAAGTGACATTGACTGGAGTGCCCCACACTGGTGTCTGCCTTGGAGCTATGTTTCGACTACCAATACCTGCGGCATGCCCACCATGCACAGCTGCGAAGCCGCACCCAGTGACCAGGGGAACCACTGTAGGACCTATGGCAAGACATAGTGTGGTGCTCCCACCTATCTCTGGAAGGGTGCACCGAGGAGGCACAAATCATCATTGTAGTCGACTTCTTTATCAGTGCCATCATCGACACAGAGATATGACAAGTGGTATGTCTGGCTGCACCCACATCATGTCCTGGCCTGAGCACTGGAGGTGGATTCAGCAAGACAGGAGTCAGCACCCTGACGTCCAGTACATGCAGTAAAGTTGAAAAAAAGACGAAGACAGGATAACAAAGATACTGAAGAATTTGTAGTTGGCATTGACGGACATCGCTTCCATGATTCGTGCTACAAAGCTTCACCATCCCCGACCCAAATGGAGGGAGTACCGGTCATGTGGACAACTGGGCCACATGAGAGCTTATTGCCCACAACAGAAGCAGCAGGCATTAAAGAGACAGCATGGTTAAGAACAAAGGTCTTGATGAGCCCATAAAAGAACTTGGATGAAGAAATTTATGAGCTTCATGCATATCTCCAACAACTGAGACACACATCGACAAGCTGATGCTGCAAGCTGAACATCTCGCAAAGCAGATGGAAAATGCACATGACTACCTCCAAGTGCTGTTCAGAAGCCCTGTGCACACTGTGACGTATAACAGAGAAAGGTGTCCATAGCATGAAGCGAGTGATAGGATGGCCTCTCTCATAGTAGTACCTCTGAGGATAGTGGTCCTATCTCTGAGGATAGCAGTCCCATAGAGGAAGTGGTTCAGGGATCAAAGAACCAGTTGTGTGAATTCGAGAAAGGGAGTTAGGTAGTTAACAGGAGCTACCAGTGCTTCAGTGTACTTCGGACAATGATCCAGCCATAACCTGCAGCATCCACCACCGTGAGTTCCAGCACTTTTCAGATTGGTAGACATGGTCTAAAGAAAGATGCAAGGGGAAATTCTGGAATTGCTTCATCTTACCGTATAGTGACAGGATGAAGACCCAGTATGATAAAAGAACGTTGGGAGAGGTATTTAAAGGACAACTGGTGTGGCTGTTGTACAACTCACAGAGGAGAAAAGGGTACTGCCCGAAGCTACAGAAATGTTGGGAAGGCCCCTCAGGATTCTGAAGAAGATCAATGATGTGGTCTTTCAGATTTGTCGCCAAGGCTCTCGGGTGAAACCAAAGATTGTCCACATCGACCATCTGGCACTCTACGATGGTCCAGATGTTGCAGTGTCTGTTTGGGACTAACAGACTTGAGGAAGGGGCAGTGTTATGCGCTCTACTTCGCCCAGTCCGCTCGAGCGAGCGAAGAGAAGGACAGAGAGTTGTTATATGATAGCGATGATGGAGGCAAGTAAATGACTGGCATCGAATTACAGATATGCGCTGCTGACCCATGTTGTATTGTTTTCTGCGTTTACCTGAAGAGTGCTCTGGATTACTGACCTTGTTCTCTCAGTGCGCAACTTGGGGTGTTGAACCTTCCAAATGGTAGGGCCAACACTATAAATATTGCAACAGGCCTCTGGGCTGGAAGTTGAGTTGGAGTGGATGAATGAATGAGTGGTTGAGTTCCGGGTGACAGAATACAAGCAGCATGAGAGTGACCAGCGGAAGGGAAGCCTGTGACTGTAAGTAAGTATCAAGCAGTGAAGGACGCGGCTGGCAGGCTGGTCTATTAGACTAGATGCATGAGTGAAACAGATAGACTGAACACGTGTTAATGAGTATGAGTTGATTGACTGTACGAACAGATATTTAAGAAGGATATTAGTTATATTTGAAATAGACACCAAATAGTGTGCTCAATGTTAAATAGACAGAGTAAAAGAGGAGACATAATTTAATGCTGTAAAGAATAGCTGTGTGAATAAAGTAGAAATCAAATTTAGTTTAAAAATTTTTTTTTTATTAAGATCTTCGCTCCTCACAAACTCAGATACGCCCCTCAGGCATACGCATGTAACAATAACTACACTCATAGTGTAAATAAGGTTGGCTTCATTTTCATTGGCCTCGGAATACCCATACAGCCAACAGTGTTGCATTGACTAAATCATAGAACAAGTAATAAAAGGAATGGAACAATTACTGTACGTATTCATAGAAGACAATAACTTGCGTACTTTAATAATGTATACATACATAACATAATAGAGCCATACTATATTGAATCACACGGTTTAGATACACTATTATACTGTCACTTATCTGTGAGAAATTTTTATGAATGTGATCATATGGTGATCATTTAATAATCATAGCTCTCTTGTAACCACACACAAACTTGCAGTAATAATAAATTCAAACTTTTTGGTCTCTGCATCGTGGGTGTGATGCCGTTGTGTAATTGTGCCAGCTAAAGTGTTTGCAAGTTTTTGTCTTTCAATTTTTGAATTTTTCAAATCGTTTTGGTTGTCATGTTTATTCATGGCATAATATTCGTTTTTGGAGATTTATCATATTTCTGGTTGTACAGGCTTCGTTCTCAAGGCCAGGTGTATTTTGGAAGGCATTTTGTCTTTGAAATATCCATAGCAAAAATTGTGTTGCAATTATGTTTTAGCAGATGTGCTGAAATAACTATTTTAGCAGTTTTTGAAGGCCTGTTAATGGAGCCAAATGAATATTTCAAGTTTGAATATTGAACCATCTGCCAAAAAACCCAGAAGTGTTCCAACAGGTACCTTTACAATTACAAATTTTCTCTGTTTTAATTTTGTAAAACAAACTATATTTTTTTATCCTTTCATAGTTTCAGGTACTACTACAACATTGTAAAATCATCTGAAACATCATCATGTGCAGTTCAGTGAACTGTATAGTTATGAAAAACGTGTTACCGGCACTGTAAAAAAAGAAGCAGGGCATCAGTTGTCTCTGAAATGTGAATTTGAGAGACATTTGCAAATGGACCCCAACAATCTGACAGCCAAGAAATTAACTAGGAAAGTTGCTGAGATGATACCCATGTGTTATTTACCCTATAAGTTTGTAGAACATCAGGGCTATGTTAGTTCAATGAAACAGGCTGTGCTCAATTATAAACTTCCCAGTCGGAATGTATTTAGAAGAAGCACATACCTGCACTGTACACCGAGATCAAGGACTTGCTGAAAAATGAATTAAATTCTGATCTTCCTCAGGTGGCTTCTTTGTCACTAACTACTGATGCATGGACCTCACGAGCACACATTGGCTATATTGGTCTAACATGTCATTACCGTAGGCCAAATTTTGAGTGTGTGTCTTTTACAATAAAAACTCTGTTACTCAATGATGCTCACACTGCTAAAAACTTTTAAGAAAATCTTGCAGGATGGTATTGCTGACTGGAGTGTAAATCTTGGTCAGAGTGCACCCATATATTGTATCACGGACAAGGATGCAAATTTCTGTGTAGCTGCTGGGTTGTTATTCATTTTGCAACAGTGTTTTGCAAATTCTTTGCAACTGGCCATAAACGATGCCAAAAATGAATGTGCAGGTGTTAATGTTCTTCTTAACGAAGCCAAAGCAATTGTTGGACAGTACAGTTGCAGCACACAAGCAAGGAAAAGACTTCATTCTCAAATGGAAGAAATGAAGCGGTCTGTGCTGGAATTAATTGGGTATGTTGACACCAGATGGTGCAGTGAATACAAAATGTTGTTGCGTCTGTATGAAGTAAAGAAGGCTATTGGAGCAGAACTTGCAATCTCTCACAATAACATAGACATGTTAACACAAGTAGAATTGAAACAAGTAGCAGGAATAATTGAAATTCTTGGCCCACTTGCTCAAGCTACAAATGTTATGGAGACACTTATCCAACAACATCACTCGTAATTCCCATTCTCCACTGTTTAAAAACACATTTAGTTAATTACATAGCAGCCAAGAAATAGGCCATTACATTCGCTCGCAGTCTAGACAGGTCACTAAAATCTAGGTTTGGTCTGTATGAGTCAGATAATGTATATTGCCCAGCAATGCTTTGTGACCCTCAATTTAAAAGTGCTCTACTCAACACACTTGCTTCACTTACCCTCTCAAAAGAAGTATGAAGCCAAAAATGGATTTGATACTGAAGTATCTGCTGTGAAAATGAAACCAATTACATGATTTGGTTTGTTGTCAACATTTGATCAGATTCCAAGTAACCATCATTAATAATTAATAATGAGGTAGAGCATTATCTGAAAGAACAAAGAATACCCAGAGACAGAAATCCCTACATGTGGTGGAAAGAAGAGGGCAAGCAAAGATATCCTAAACTGTCTAAAGTTGCTATGAAATATCTAGGCATTTCTGTCACAAGTGTTGCAAGTGAAAGAGTATTTTCATCTTCTGGACATGTAATGACAGCATGTCATCAATCCTTGACTGCTCAACATGTGCAAGAACTTACTTTTTTGCTTGACAATTTAAATAAAAGGTACAAAAAATAACTACTGGGTTGTAATAATATCAGCACTACAATTAATTATTGTGTCCATTAATTTTTAGTTTCTTATTTAGTATTATTTTGCATTTTAAGTCAAGGGATGTGCTGATGTGATGAAAAATGATTTCATATTATGCTATTTTAAAATATTTCTTACGTCTGGAATAATTTTCAGTTTGGTATTTAGATTTGTTTAGCATAGCATGACAGGGAATGTGTGTACTTATATAATAAAAAACTATGATCAAGTTTTTTGTAAATCAGTGGAAAACATCTCTTTTTTTTAACTGTTTTTTACCTAGCTTGTAAAGTGTACATATGTCTTAAGTAAATTTAAAAAATGTATTGGTGCAATGTATACTCTTCAACAAAACCCTTTGATTCCATATTTGATTCAAATTCACGAATAAAAAAAATGCTTTGAATTTGCTTCAAAATTAAATTCACTGCTTCGCCCACCCTATTCATGAGAGTGATATTCACACAGGTATGTGAAGTGTGTTCAGGATTTGGCTTTCATGAACACAGTTTGCTGCAAAATAAAAATTTGTGAATGTATTTTCAATAAATCTTGTACGAAAAGCTTTGGTATATCTCAGTGATTAATCAGACTTGTAGTACTATTCCCACCTTTGCAATTTAGATTAATTACCGCTGCGGGATACACTTGGCTTTATATTGAAGGGGGTGCTCTGCTTTTGATTTCACTGGGGAAGAAAAGCACATGTTTGCCCTTCACTTCCTAACTCTAAACTAAGAGGGTAAACATTATGTGTAAAAAAACATGGAAAGTATTAGCTAGTATTTAAACACACATCATAGCACTTCTGGCGACATGAGCCCTGAACAGGTGAGAAGAGCAGCCTGATTCCCCACACAGAGTCTGAGAAGCTCTGGGCAGGCACTGGGAGTGCTGACTACTCCAGTGCATAGTCTATGAAGCAGCTGTTACTGCTGCTGCTGGTGCTGCTGGCTAATGGTAGCACCCCAGCCTCTCCTGGACTGCTCTGTAGGCACGTCACACTTCCTGACGTGTCTGCGGTGGAATGTAGCGCGGGCTGGCAGGCAGCTGTGCTGGAACATCATGTGGTGGGTACATGACTGCAAAACAAAGGTGGCCTCAGGCCTCTGCTGTGGAGGCAGAGTGGCAGCAGGCACTTCCTCTCCATGGTGGTGGGCTAGCCTCTCCTCCCTGGCAACCACCATGGGAGACAGAGACACTGAGGCAGGGGTAAGGAGTGGAGTCTCCTGCTGCTCAGCTGCTGAATGGCCCACCGGGGGTGGAGTCTCTGACGTTCTTCTCCTGTGATAGATGCTGGAACTGGTGTGGGTGGTCACTGTGGTATTTTGCAGGGCGATTCCCCTGGAGCAGTGAAACATGTCAGGTCATTGCTCCTACGTGCTTGGCGGCCACGCTCCAGCTGTTTCTCTGGTGCATGTAAAATTATGTCGGGCTCAATCTCAGGTGCATGGGCTTTCCTCAGATGTGTGAGATGAACTTAGCATATTTTACCCCAGCTGGTATTAATGCTTTTGTAGTCAAGATGTTAAGGTCAAAATCTTATAAAAATAATTATTTACTTCTAACTTTTTTGTTAATTATTCTATCGAGACTTTCTATGCATGCTTTTAATTTATTCTTAAAATACAGAAAATGTTATCACTGAAGAATCTGTATGTCAGTGCTGGATTTCCCACGTTGCCACCTGTAGGCCCATGGAAAATTTCAATCCCCTCCCCAACATGTTATTTTTAAAAATGTTTTCATTAATTATTATTTTACAGTCCATAGCAAAGAGATCAAATGTGTCTTCATTACAAAATTAAGATGTTATAAATTACTAAATTACAAAGATAAGCAAGTAATAGTCATAAACAAGGTAAAATTTAAGTTATTGAATTTACTTGTTATAAAACTTTATAATTTACTATGGTAAGCTTAACTTTTTATTTGTAGGCTTGAAAACCCGGAACTCAACGAAGATCTACTAGAAAGTCTCATGCCCCAACTATACCAGTTTCTGTCCCCTGATAATATAACATTGAAAGTTCGTACTGGTGGTTACCGAGGCAACAGTGACCTTTGTTAATATAAAGCAATTTACTCCGAAACACCAGTCTCTTTAATTGGATTTAGTTTAGAATCAGTATACATTTTACTCTAGCACACAGCCATACAAAAAATACTGAAACATTTTTTTATTTTTATTTTGCCCAATGTTATGCCGCCCCTAAAAAGTGCCACTCTAGGCCCGGGCCTAGTCAACCTAATGGGAAATCCGACCCTGCTGTATGCTGTTACCAACATATTACTGTTTTGAAAAATGAGGTTTTTGTACCAGTGGCTGTTAATGCCATAATGCTTTCACCCAAATTCCATTGCAATGGTGAACCATTAGTCATTACAGTTTTAATATATTTTATCACAGTTGAGTTTTCCGTCCATATTTTGGGAGATGATTGCGAAATGTGGTCTTCTTATATCAATTAATTTAGGCATAACTTTAGTGTAACTATCAATATTTTAAACTTTAAAATAGAAAATGAAATCAGCAGACCTCACTTTACAGGTGGCCATCAGCGATTCTCTAACTTTGTGGTACACCTTTCCTTGGTGCATGGTGCATTCCTGTGCATCTGACATGCACACTCTACATTTTGACTTCACCCCATCTTTAGAGTTGTTACACTCATTGGGGAAGTCTCATTATGATAGATCAATTAATCATGTGCCTACAGGATCACTCCCAGCCTAGTGAGAGATTACTGACATGTGGTAAGAAAGGGAGAATTGTATTGTCTACTGAAGCCACCATGTGGTCGCCCGTTTTCCCTCTCAAGATATTTTACAGTGACCAGTGATATGAGTTCCAAGGGATGATGCAAGATAGCAGTACCCCTGCTACAAGGACACTGCAGCTTTCAGAGCCTCGTGTCAAGGTGATAAGATGTCAGTCGTCTCCAACGGGGGAGATAAGGAAAGGGTATCGCTCCATCAAAGTTGGAATAAACCAACCCCTTCGAAGAGAGACTAGCAACCCCCACACTCCTTTGATAGCCCAAGAGCTACAGATTTTGGTATATAAGGAAGTGCAAGTTCCAGACACAGCATTGTTCGCCAGCCCTCCAGCCTGAATAAGGCCAAGGGCACCACCAGCGTGAGCAAGGCTAAGTAGGGCATCTCCAGTCTGAGCAAGGCTAACTAATCGGCACATCCAGCATGAGTAAGGCTAAGTGTAGTTCAGGGGTAAGTGGCTCAAATACTGACTTCATAGTCTGCACAAGACTTGAACCTATATACACCAGGATTCTGACCACTGGGCCAAACGAGCCGCCAGTAACAGGTTAAAGTCTCTGGGAGTAAGCTGTGCTACTGAGACCTCACAATCCACAAAGACTTGAGACTATCTGAGAGAGCAACATTGCTAGACTCCACATGCCGGAAGTACGGACTCTTGACATCTCCGCGAGTGAACTACGTCAGTAGCATCAAGAAGACGTCTCCACGCAGCCACCCAGAGGTATTACAACGTCCTCACCTGAATCCCTACTCTGAAAGCATTTTTCTGTCTTACCTGCGGCAGCAGGTCGTGGCGACTTCCCCTCTGGTAAGCATAATAACTTTCCCGTATAGAATCAATCTATAGATTATTTGCATTATACACATTTTAAGCAGGTAGCCTTCACTTGCCGTATAATTATTCTTGATTTCAATTATATTGTACAGAGCTACATATCTCATTGTTTTCACAGCATATTGAATAAATATGTTAATTGTCAGTACTTGTGCATACCTTCTTTTACCTAGTTCGGAGTAGATTATAATTAATTAAACTTCGTATAACGGTCCTAGGTAGTAATTGCTTTACTCTCTGACTAGTGCAGGAGGAACCAATAATCTTTGATTTCCTCCAGCCTGAGAAAGGCCAAGAGGTCCAAGGTTCATTGCTCACCACCCAAACTTCCAGGAAGTATAACACTAAATAACCGCCAGGTCAATATATCGGCCACCATCTCAATCCCAGTTTGAATAAGGCTGGAATTAGGAGATAATGACTGCCGTCTGAAGTTTTTAAGAATCTCTTGTTTTAAAGGACTGTCACTGGTTGTAATACTGTACTAACTTAAAATCTACAAGCATCTCTTTCTTTTTATTCTGAAAGGGAAGCACGGAGCGGAGTTTTCTGGATTGCCCCAGCCTGAACAAGGCCGGACTATTTCAGGAACACCCTAAGTCGCAGAGTCCTTATGCGGGATATAACCCCAGGACCACAGGCCTGTCTTATATCGCTTGCTTCAATCCTAGCCTGAACAAGGCTGGACCAGGGAAGCATAAGATACTGCCCAGTGATTCTGGAGTATATCCTAACATATAATAACTAATTGTTTTGAGATGCCTTATAAAACTAAAGGATGTCAAAGTAATTTAAGGAGGTTAGCTCGAGGAGCGTTGCAACAAGAATTATACATCCTACTTGCTAATATTCCTTCAACCAGTTAAAGTGATCCTCATAGTGCGAATACTGATTCAGAACCATTACATTGCACCCTGAAGTCAAGGCAATATTTCAGGGTGGAGATGCAGTATTAGGAATGTACTGGCCTCATCATGCAATTGATTATTTGACCTCAGACCCACCTAGTTCGGAACCATTCCATTTACTTCCGACCCCTCCGAAGTTAAGACCTGCTGGCTCCTCATGCCAAGTACGTACGGTAGCCGCTAAGCTCATCACCGTCTGCATTCCCCCTCAGGTACCTAGTAGTCGCAAAATAGTGAAATCCACATCTGACTTTGTGCAGATGCGCAAACCAACTGGACTGACTCCCTATAAAGGGTGCCGAAAGCCAGAATCAACTGATTCTGCAGAGAAGCATATATTCTTGCTAGAATCTTTCCCATTCATGTGACAGCTGGCATCACATATTTTGACAACCTTTATGGTGAGAATAACCAAACTCCTGGGATGGGAGACGTATTTGGTTAAACTTGCCCTGTGGTTTGAATCCCCTCCTCCTGTCAAGGTAACCCTGTCTAAAGGACACAATTTCCAACCTTCCAACGTGGGAGGATCTATGACCCATCCAGGCAAGCACATTTCACATTCTACTCATCCCTAAGGGGAACCTTGAACCACATATCCCAGGAGGGAAATCCCAGGAGGGAATTATTCACATTAATTCCTGAGAGAGGGAGATGCATCACCCTAATGAAGACTGTGATTGCCTATGGTTATGAAGAGATTTTTGCTAAAGAAGATCAGGTGGGGAAGCTGCAGAACTGAAACTTATATTGTAGATTGTCTGTTCTTCAAACTTTTAAGGTGCTTCCAAAACTGAAAAAGAAATGTGTCCGTTACATCTCCATTCCAAACATCTCTCATTGCTACAAACTGGTTTAATTTATTCATGCCCTAATATTTCTCCAGTCGTAGAGAAATGCCAGGAACGTCACACAAAATAGGCTGAGATGTTGATTGGGCTGTATCTGGCACAATGGAAGTTTTTGTAATTATCTTGCTTAGTTCAACTTCTGATGGATCCCAGGGATACAACCCATATTTTCTAAATGCATCCTGTAATCGTTCAGTTGAAACAGATGTGTTCAGTAATAGTGCAACATTTTTTTTTCTTATGTTGTGTGTGTTCGGGATTCACCATTCATGCAGAGCCTTCTTATAACCATTATTCAGTGGTCTGAAGAGCTTGACATTTATTTGTTAAAGGATATGGGTGTCATTATGCAACGAAGCTACCATAATGATATGCTCATCACAAAATGTACTTCTATGCATTGTGAAATGTGATAAATATCCAATGAACAGTAAAACAGGGAAAAAAACATTCTTATCAACCAGTTAGGGATGAAAAATATTAGTTATGAATTTACAGTGGCAGATCTAGAGACCCACTACATAGGGGGCTATTTGAGGGGTGGGACACTGTGCATTATGATCAAACCATGACACCTTAAAGCGATCGCCGATGTTAGTAGAAAATTCAAAATTTTGTTAGGGAAACAAACTGCATTGACTGCTTTTGTGTCCGGTGTAAAAACACAATGCACACATTTCCTGACTGAGGCTTCGCGGTCCAACTACTTTCTGCTTCGCATCAACAGTTTTCTTGGATTTGGTAACGTCACAGTACTGGGTGCACAGCAGCAGCGGTTTGGCAACGCTGACCTGAATAGTGCGGGGGGACGGAGTGATGTTGTTGCAATTGACGTGCTCGGCTGGCGGTGCATGCACAATCCGCTGAGGCAGAGCTTTACATGACCTAGCTGCTGTAGATTGTTTTGCCGGTGATGTGAAATGCATTGCAGAATTATAGCGCTGTGCAGTGTTTACATTTACTTTGTGTTCCTTGTGCTTGAAGTGATGTTGAAAGACTTTGTAGGGTTTGATTGCTACGAGTGTTGAACTTTGCAATTTCGGCATACGTACTAGTAGGCATGACCTTATTGAAAATGGCTCTGCATGTGTCTCAAACTCGGACGTTGTTGTCAGTGGGGATTGTGTGCTTTACCCCTTCGTATGGAAGTTTTTGTCATGTTGGGGTTACCTGATTGTACACATATGTAATCACGCCCTTGCGCGCTGATTGGGTTGGTTTGGTTTTACAGTGGTGTGTTGTAAGGTATTTTGTTGAGAGTTGTTACCTCTGAATGCACTGCCACGGAAATTGGATCTACCCCTGTGAAATTTTTGATAATCCCAATATTGAGTGTTATGAGAGGGGTCCTCTTTGATAATGATTACAGGCTGGCCATTTCGTGGAAACCCCTTTCGTGAATTGTAGGAATTGAAATACCTACAATGTGGTGATGGTTGGCCGTGTTGTGAGTGGTACTGAAAAGTGTTATGTTGTTGTTGTGTTCGAGTGTTCACAACCTGGTTGGTTGTGTTGTTCTAACGTAACGACAGTTGGGCGATTTCCTGTTTTAACATCGTTATTTCAGATTTCAGTCTTTCCGATTCGGGGCTGGAACGTGGCTGTGTTAATGTTTGTTGATACCTATACAGGCCAATGTCAATTCTCTCAAGGTTGGCTATCATTTCTGGCAATGTACTGTTGGGAAGCCCTACCAGTTTGGTGTAAGCACTTTAATGTTTTTGGCTAGGGGGACACATTAATTCTTGCAGAAAAGAACATAGTTTTCCAACGTGTACACTTAGCAGTTCGGGTCATTAAAATGGGGCACTTGGCGATCTTGTTCACCATGTGCAAAGGCATAGTTAATTAATTTGAGACGTGCGTGTCTCAAGATATTTAAGCACATATGAAACAAGTGAGCACTCTGATGGAGCCCATTCAAAGCCACTTGTAAGTTCCCACGACTTTCATTAAACTAATCAATTTAAAAACACAATTAAAATTTTGCAATTATCAAAATACCATGTGAACATTTCGAGTTAATTAAAACCTGAGCGGACAGGTCATCATCAGTTTGAAGGAACAGTCAGTCTGATGAGACAGTGAGTGTGGTCCCATTCAACCATTGTGCCGACACAAATCAACTCCAACCTTGGGGCTAACCACGGTGAATAAATGAAGATTTTATCACACAATACATTACAATACTAGAAACATTCAGGGAACTACAACCATAACCTGATAGAAATTTAAAACAAACATAATTTGGGCAGGGCGACGAAAGGAAATTTTTAATGCTGCAGACACCCAAATGTTACCCTATTCCACATATGAACCAGCCCAAACATAATACATTAAAAAAATCAAGAAAACAGCTAAAATGAATAATCTAAACCATGACCCACCTGCTGCTATGCCCTATGGGTCTTTGGCAACTGCCACTAAACCATACAGAGGAGTCATACCAGGAGCAAAATGCAATGGGAAGTGTGGCAGAGAAGGCAGCAACACAGCCTTAAATAAACTTGTCATAGAGGTGGCACTGTCCTAGCACGCATGTGTGGGTAAAGGGGTACAACAATGAGCAAGTAGAAAAGGAGAAGGGGTACGGGAATTGAAACCAAGATGCGCGTGTAGTGGTGACCAAAAATGAAAAATTCCATTTTGCGAGGAATGCGGCATGACCCTTGCAAGCTAAGAGGTGAAAGGCTGGTTTACATTTATATTTGAGTCGGCTAATAAATGGTATATATCCCAGCCTGTGCCCAAGATGTCAGAAGGGCCAGATAGACTAACTGCCAGTGAGTGCATTACAGCCTTGAATGAGGAACAGTGGGGCGAGGATGACCCCTGAAGAGCAGCAGCTAGGTGACTCATGTGGGCATGCCAGCACAATGAAATGACCTCCATGTGGCTTGGGGCTTGCGAGAGGCGTACAATGCCAGATTACCTTAATGATGCTCCAGATCGTAGATGGATGCGGATTCGGATGGTCATTTTCTCAAGGCACCAGCTTTTCTAATACTCGGAAAAGCACGAGGATCTCCTCTCAGGGTCGTTATAGGTCAACAGCCTGTGGTGGCATCCCCTCACACCACTTTTCTTACGAATTGATTAAGAAAGTCATGGCAATACTTTGGAACACTGAGCACGTGGTCGGCGACCACATGGTTACACTTACTGTTTAGGGCCAGTTCCTGAGATGAACAGTACGTTACGTTAAATAAGACACATGGTTTGCATCAAAGAAATTAATTACCAGGAAGATTACACTTGGTAACATACGATCTCCCCGTGTCTGAAGTGGGCTTTGCAAACGAGGCCTGCCAGGGGCCTATGCTGCGAAAAATGGCTTATCTATGGCAAGATGAAAATTACATGATTAAACTCTCAGGGGTTGCGAGTTGGCGGAGAGGAGGGTCGGCACACGGTAGAGCAATAGCTAAAAAAAGGTTCTGGTAAAATTACAGACTTTAAACTATTGACACCCTAAATGATTAACACAAACTTGATGATACTCCCATGGCACGCGGCGCGGAGCAGCGCACGTCTGCCCTCGAAGACCCATTAGACCAGACTAAAGATGGTGGCGTGTAGGTACCGTTAGCAACGGACACCTTCCCGCCAGCATCTTTAGGGAAATGTTTACACAGGTCAAAATGCAAGACACTTCATACGTAAGATGGCTGTGAGTAGGAAAATAATCAGCAGATTATTTTATGTATTTTATAATGTTCAAAACTCTTCTGTAAAGTCTCTCGTAATTGTTATTAAGTGCCTTTGAAAAATGTAGATTACGTTTAAATGCCTAAACAGGAAAGCAGAAGACATAAACACACTGTAATAAAATTTAACATGATAAACATACATATAAACCCTTCTCAAACAGCTAAATTAATTAAAGTAAAAATTAATATGTGATCTGTTGGAAATTTATTCAGTGAACTTGGCAATGTGGCTGCCGGAACTGCAAGCGTCCTTGAATGTTTATTCTATTTAATATGTGAAATCGAATACCAGCATCTTAAAACAAAATAACACACAACATAGCACTTGGAAAATTAATATAAGAATTTAGTGTGTGTGAGTTCGTGTCTCTTTGAACACACGTGCACCACGTGGGTGAGCACTCAACATTGAAATATAAATTAAGGCAGGGACGCAAGGAGGAGATACCTCGGGTATGCATTAGACTCAACTTTAAGGGGGTCACACTAATACACAAAAAGAAACTAATTAGCCGCCTGTTACTCTTGGTAAGTGGGTCTTTAAATGCACATTACAGATCCCTAGTTTGTTCATGCACAAACGACATGCTACAATATACACATTGATGCATATTGTGCGGTTCATGCAGCAGTGAGCACTATCAGGCTGCTCCCCGAGTGGCACACAGAGCAAGGATGGCATCAACCTTCATATCAGTTATCATGGTGAACTTCTTGGGAAGTGAACTGGGTTGCAGTGCATGGTGGAGGATCTTGTTAATGGAGCTAACAGGTGAGTGCCAGCAGGCAATTAGCTGAAAAACACAGAGACTGAGGAAAAAAGAACTATGTAATAGTGCTGTGCAACCTTGGTCAGTAAGAATGCCAAGCCTCTTCCCCCTTTGGAGCCTGAGAGCTTTTTCTCCTTTCACAGGATATTTTAATAGCTGGAGATCTCCAATAATTCAGTAACTTGCCTCTCAGCCCATGGAAGTGCTGAAATAGCAGGGCAAGCAGTGGCGTGGTTATGGGCGAATATGGTTGCAGTACTGACAGGCCTAGCTTATGGCAGGTACCTGGGGAATGTGAGTTGATGCTTAACTGCTATAGCTGGTGTAGGTCTGATGAACTCTGGGTGGTCCGTAGGCTGGTTTGGTGGTAATGGTGATATTGGCCTTGGGTACAACAATAGGTAGATGTGCTGTGTTTGAAGCTTGACTCCTGTCTTACAGAACATTAATTACCCTAAGCAGCCTTTATCTTCTTAGCCATTGCACTTCCTGTTCTATGGTGGGGCATGTGACAATGTGGAAGCTTAGACAAGCTCTGGTGATTAGACAAGGTGGCCTAAATTGTATATCAGGTAAGGGTGGGCCTTCCAGAAAGTCAAAGCATCTCTCTTATGCTGGTGCTTGAGGAACGGTTCACTCCCAATGGAGGACATCCCTCCATCTGACAGTGGTGAGCCCCCTCTCTGACTGAATTATTTCCAACGAAGCAGTGTTATCACTGGTAGCTAGATGCTCAGCTGATTCAGACAAATTTTTTACCTTGGGGGCTGCACATATCTCTAGGGCTGCTGCGAGGCCTTGCTACACCTACTCTTCTGAAAGCTTAGACAAGCTGCATTATCGCTGATAACCAAGTCTGCTTGGAGTAGCTTTCATAGCTAGGGTTTTCTCTCAGCCCCAGCAATTCCCAGTGAAGCAGCATTATGGCTGGTAACCAGATGCCCAGACACATGTAGAGACCAGTTCCCAATGTGGCTGGTGTAAGCCTGAAGGGCTGTACGTTTCTGATCTTGTCTGAGGCTGAGTGAGTGGCAGATTGTTGTACTGGAACAAAGTGAATAGAATGGTAAAAGATTGAGGTGTAGTTTAAATTCTTTTATGTAGAATAAACCACATATAACCCAACATATGCTCATGATGCCTGAAGAGCTGGGGTAAACTGACAGTCAAGAAGGTCTATGACTTATGCAAGGAGGGTGTGGTGAAGGGGTCCCTGACTAGAGCTCTAGGCACCCAGCACAGCAGTATGAAATCGCTATTCGTAGACTGGGAGGAGCATTTTGAGAGAGACGGGCTAGTACAGGGAGTATGGTGGATGGTCTTGCAGGAAGATGATCTGTGGATGGAGAGTACGGTGAGCAGGTAAATTTGCTTGGCAGGTGAACATGAACTCTCTGAGGGGGTCTGTGTGAACCTTATTTACTACCTGTTCAGCCAGGGGTGTGACAAAGGGAGAGCAATAGAAGAGAGAGATCTAGTTTCCCCTTTGCGTTAGTGAGATGCATGTTCGATACACTGGGCTGGAAGGCTGCTCCATTGGGCAGAATGCAACCAGAATTACCAAGGCAGTTGTGCATGCAGGGCAGGTTGCCTGCTCTGAGGTGGCAGCATAACTTGTGTGTCCACTTGAAGGTGATGACAGAGCTGACTTTACTGGAATCTGGTGACAGGTTGGCTTAGTGAGGGGGGAAGCGCACCTGCTGATGCACAGCTTAAAAGAAGTATCATGGATGTTGCTCATGGTGTGTCAAACCTTCTGAAGCAGATGTCCCAGGTGTGCAGATTCTCGTCCTCAGTGTCGTGATGCTGGCTGGCAGACTCATAGTTGTAAAGAATGTGGTAAGCTCTCTGGGAAACTCTCACCCTATCCTTTGAACTCGGTCCTGCTGATGCAGTAATGCACCACGGGCATCATGATTAACCTGATCTAGCCTCGCCACAGCCACGACCCCCTCATAAGAAGGGACATTACGCCGCACATGCCACAACTCCCCTTGAAGCCCAAGTTTGGCTTGACCAGCTGATGCATTCCATTGAACCACAACCCGCTTCGCACCGTGGCATGGCATCTCTCCCTCTTTCGTCTTTGGCCAGGGAAGGGAAGGTGTTGCCAGCTTTGGCCATCTCCGCCATTTATCCATCACCCTCTCTCTTTGAAACCTCTCTGCTACTCCCGCACCCTCACTCCCCACTGGCCCTGAGCTCCATGTATATATACTAGAGCTCGCAGCCCACAGTTCGAGGCTGTCTCACATCAGTCTTTTACAGAAGATCACTCTGCCCAAGTGTATACTGACCTTGCTGTCTTGCGTCAGTCTGTTGCAAAATGTCATACTGTCTGAGTGATACAGACACCTTCAATAACTATTCTACCTGAACATTTGCTGACTATTTCAGCTACATTACTAGCTCTGACATTAACATCACAAGTGTGAGTACCATTGAGGGGGTCAACTTCACCCCGCACCTTCATGTCTACCGGGAGTGGGCATCCCTGGGTTATGTATGTTTACTGACTATTAAAAAATCAGACATAATCCAAATTTGGTTAAGTTGTCATTCCCAGCACTCTGTACTTCTTACCCTAGCGCCTGCTATCTCCTGCTTCGCAACGATTCCTCTCACATTCTTGCAGGAGTAGTCATGAGCCAGAACCCTTGTTCCCAACCTTAACCACCTGAAGAAGTGTCTCATCATGATGCTTAGCGAAGCTGTCTTCCTGAGTAGTATGAGAGTGGTTTCCCACCTCCAGTATGTGCTTGGGTCTGCCAGTGAAGTCCCTCTTGCCAAGTTACTTGCTGAAGATCAGTAGTTCAGGCCTACGTACTCCAGCCAACAGCCTCACCTTCCTTCAGGCTGTGCCTATCCCTATGGTACACTCACTGTCCACCTCTCTATTCTGTCACCCTCCTATGCCTCACATGACTGGGTGGGAGAAAGCAGCCAAGCTGGGGCTAGCCCTGTTGAACTAGGTGCTAACTAAGTATACTCTTGGAAGAAGGAGGAAGTTCCCTGGCAGAGGATATCCACCATCAGTGCAACACGAGTTCACCAGTGTCTGATCTGGCACGTGCCACGAGTTGTGTCACCGCTGCCCCCCCACCCTACCTAAGAAACCAGAAACTTTCAGCCAGCCTTTAGCCGATGATAGCTCCGAATTACGAATACTACACTAGTCAGAGCACCTTTCAGAGTTCACTGCCAATTGATTGAGGTCTTGAAATCAGCAGCCACTGTTCATAAGAATATCCACGTCAAAACAATGACTTCAGCTTCCCAGCCGTCGGGTGAGGGGAGGGGTGACAGCCTAGATGTTAACTAACTACAACCGGGAAATAAATCCTACCGTTAGTGTGCTGTACTGTGTCAAAAGTGGCTGAAGTCAAAGTAGTTTACAAATAGGTTAGTTATGTAAGTCTTGAGGTTAAAAAAGTTCACATTACATGACAAATCTCGATAAATAAGGAACAACTGGTTTACAAAAGTTCTAGCTTTAAGGGATTATTCCAAGAGAAGTTACGTAACAATTCCTTTAACAGTAAATTACTGCAAGAAGACTGAGGAAACTAATTATGCTTGGTAGTTCCTAAGTACATCTAGATTTAAAGCTAACTATGGGCATGCAAATTTTGCTGGGGCACTCTTTACACATACAAAAGCAGATAAATTACAATTGGGGGGAGACGCTGTTTGCAAGAGTCCAGTGGTGATTCTGGGTGACTTGGAGGGTAACTTTCTTTGATTTATGTGGCACACAGACCTCAAAGAAAAAGCATTACACAATTCCAGTATGAAGTTGTGGTGGAGCCAAAAGATGCAAATATCTTTTTGTCATGTGGTTCTACTTAATGAGACTCAGGATCTCGGAGTTACATGGCACATAGGCGTAAAGGATTCATTACGAGATAAATGCCAGTGCTTTAAAGAAAATAGATTTGGAAATTGCGTGGTGCTGAGGACATGTTTTATGCATGCACATGTCACATGTCCTTTGTTTTCTATTTTTCCTATGAAAACTAAAGTGTATTACAAGCACGCTTCACTATATTTGGTGTCACTGTTGTTTGCCAATTTTATAGCTTCAATGTTTTTAAACTATGTAAATATGTTTGCAAATATTCATACCTGGCATTGTAGAGCATCTCTTATGTATTAGGTAGTCAGGTAACCCAAAGGCGTAAAGGGTTCATTACGAGATAAATGCCAGTGCTTTAAAGAAAATATATTTGGAAATTACGTGGTGCTGAGGACATGGAAAACACAAGAGATGCTCTACAATGCAGGTATGAATATTTGCAAACATATTTACATAGTTTAAAAACATTGAAGCTATAAAATTGGCAAACAATAGAGACATCAAATACAGTGAAGCATGCTTGTAATTAATTTTCACAGGAAAAATAGAGAACAAAGGACATGTGACATGTGCATGCATAAAACAGCAATTCCAATACAAAAACTTTAAGCATATAGCTGAGATTTCTCATCGTGTTTGCCTTATGGGGCTGAAAGAGGGTTGGGTTCTCTGCTTTTACACACAGGGGATCACACTCTTGATTTATTTCCCAGCTTTACTCTATGTTACAGGAAAACACTATGTACAGCTGCTGGACGGTGGAATCTATCTCCTAATATATACACATGCAGCACTAATGTGATGTGAACTTCCAGCAGGTGGGGTGTGACAGACCCCTTGCACAGAGTCTGTGTGGCTCTAAGCTGGCGCACTGCATGATGTATCACTCAGGCATATAGATTCTTTCCTGCTGCTGCTGCTACTGTGGTTAGTTAGCAAGGACGGCTGCTGCTGGGACTGAAACTGATGTGGCAGAAACTGACGGCACAGCTGTTGTTTCAGGAATGGGCTGCATTGCCGACCAGGGGTGGACTCATGATTCCTCTTCTCCTTCTGGTAGGCCCTTTGACTGAAGTATGTAAGCCCATCAGCAGCTTGCTCGGTGTGTTCCCTGGAAGGGAAGAGGGTTAGAAGGGCACACTGGAGCACCCTTATGCTTGCTGGAGGTGCTTCAGCTGTTTACATGGTGCACACGGGCTTGTTTTACTGGTAGAGTGTGTACTTTTACATTTTAGGGCATTCCTTGCTGGCACATTCTTGCTAGGTGTGATGGGCTTTTTTAATGCACTGTGAATTATCACGTGGTTTTTTCTTAATGTAGGAATCTTTTGTGGGCCTGGCTTTAAGATGCTGTACTGTGAGTTCTCGCAGCATAGGGAGGTATGGTGCAAGGGGTACAGTACTCGTGAAGCTTGCTTTTCTTCTGTAACATCTTGATTAACTAGGCAATTCCTCAGTTGACAGCTGTAGTGTCATAGTGTTCTGATTTTGTGGCTTGGGTTGGCTTGTGCTGGTTGTTACCTATGGGACACTTGTCTCTGTTTCCGGCTCAACTGTGTGTTATTGTTGCTATAATCAATAACTACCTGCTGGCTAAACAACCACGGGATTCACAAGATTATAGGCTCGCGTTAGTCATCCACAAGGTAGAATTCTTATTTCGACCTCTGTCCTCCAACGTCCATTGGTAACACTACCTTTCTATTAGTTTGCAGGATAGTACCATTTTTTGCCATATGAAGGATGTCTCGGCTTAGCTTTACCACATGTGGTGGAAGAGAAATTAAAATTAGCATGCTTATTATAACATTAGTGTCAGTGGCTATGTCTTACGTAGCTAGCAATTCTTGGCTTTGGATTTGAACCGTTATTCACGGTAGCTATTATGTGATTTATTGACCCACAAACATGTTGACTTCTAGGGCCCTGCTTACTGTTTTGGGACTGCGGGCCCCCCCTCCCATTTCCTGTCATTGGTGTTTCCGTCAGCTGAAGCATCTGCTTTTGTTGGTTTGCTACTCAGCACAGGTGGTGCAGTCTTGATGTTGTTTGTGTTATTAGCAGCAACTTGTTTCCGCTGGTGTACAGGACACACTGTGGAAGTACCCTATAGGGCAATGCCAGCACTTGGGAAGCTGAAATCCTTTTGACGGAGGTGAAGCACTCTGGATGATAGGTTGATGATGCTGTGCTCTTGCTGTTGCTCCTCGATGGAGTCTGCCAGGTGGTGGTGGTGGTGGATTTGGCATTTCTGGTTTGCAGTCAAGCAGCTTCTTCACATGAGTATAGACCCTTCGACAGTCTGCTCCCTGACACACAGAAGGTTGAGCCAGAGCAGTGGCTATCTTCTCAGCCTTTACCCTCCCTGCTCTATGATGGGCAGGCTTTGGGTCTCAGATCTTGTCTGAGGGTATGAGGACAACCCCTCACCACAAAACTCTAGGTGCCTGGTTCAGTTGTACCAGCACAGGTAATATGGAGTTCATATTGTTATACTGGGAGGGCCATTTTGAGACAGATGGGCTAGTGCATGGAGCATGGCAGACAGTTTTGCAGGTGACTTGCAGGAAGACTATCAGCAACTAGACAGTATGGTTAGCTGGTATGTATGCATGGCAGATGACCACAAACTTCCTCAAGGGGCACTATGCCAACCTTATTTATACCTGTTCGTCCAGGAACGATGTTGAAGGGAGAGCAGTGGTGGAAGGGAGTGATGAAAGGCGAGCAACAGAGGATAGAGAGCTTGCTTACCTACTGCAGTACGCCGGGCTGGAAGGCCATTTCAAGGTGCAGAATTCAACTAGGTCACCAAGGCAGGCACATATGCAGCACGGGCTACCTGTGTTCAAATGGCTGCAGACCTTGCGAGTCCACATGAATGGAGCTGATGTTGCAGGAGTCTGGCGATAGTGTTGCTTAGTGGGGGGCTGGGGGGAAGTGCATCTGAGGTGGAGGCTCAAAGAGGTATCATGGACATTGTCTGTGGTGCGTCAAGGGTGCGGACATGGTGCCCATGTAGTAGCATACGAGGTTTGTAACAGCATTGCACAACCTGGTTGGTCTGCCAGCGCCTTGACAAGTGGTGGAGCATGGGTACCCATGTAATATACGTAGTTTAAATAGAATGGAAGATAATTCGGCTATGCAGAGTGCTGTCAGAGCTAAAGAGCAGACAAGAGGCCTGAGAAACATGCTCAAGTGCACTGAGCGGCGCAAATTTAAATCCATCCAACTAGGGCAAGTGAAGGAGTGAGAGCTTGCCATCACTGCTGCATATCCAGAATGCACGTTCATTACCCCTGGCTGGAGAGCCATCCAAAGTGGCAGGGTGCAACCAGATCTCCAAGGCAAGCATATATGTAGCATGGGTTACCTGGAACCTGCTTGCTGGCAGGCATGCCTGAATGTTATGTGACACTCAGTTTAATCTACTTTTTTTATCATCATTGAGAGTATTTCCATCTGGGTTATCATTCTGTTTTGAAGATATCTTAATATAAAACAAATATACATACATTTGTATATTATTTTAATAAAACTGCTGATTTTCAATGAGAAGTGACTGAAACTGGAATTTGCACCTGTTGAATGTTGTGCAGTGCTCTACTTAATGCAGATGTTTAGTTGAATTAAAGTTCACAAACATCAACAAAATCATTTTTTCTACTTATGTATTGATGTAAGAAACTCGTCTGTAAGGCTTTTTAAATCATTTTATTAGAAATTATAAAAAAAATGTAATATTTAAATCAGATATAATAACCTATTTTGGATGCTTCCATCACAAAAATTGCTTAATATCATAGGAAAATGGATATTTCCATGATAAATATAATGAAATTGTAACAACAATAAACCCATATAATTTAATTTTTATAGGTAGATTAGCTTCTGTGGTAACATTCGCCATGCCTTTTTTCTCATAGTGTATTAGAATTAATTTTAAAGATAAAAAAAAAATGATATTGCATAGTATAAATGTTTTACAGAGTACCAGTCAAGTCACTTTCTGTTTATGTAACACTGTATATTAACATTTATTGATTCTATTTATCGTTTCTCATGTCACGTTTGTTACGGTTTATAGTGCCAAGGAAGTGCTGCTATGGTGATATTTAAAACTACCAGAACTCGTGGACTTCAGTTGGCTCATTGAAAAACGTTGTTGAGTCAGTAGGGGTTGTGGTGAGGCGAGCTCGATGCTGTGTAATTTAGCTCAGAGTGCGAGAGGGTAGAGGAGGTGAGCGATGTTGCCAAGTCTGAATGCGGTACTATGAGCAGCAGGGAGAACTGATGGAGATGGTTCACTCACTGGTCCTTCTGGGTGACGGACTGCAGCACAGACGTGTACAGTTAATTCATGCATCAAATTTTTCTGAAGCCCTGCTACTAAGTTCTGCTTTCAGCCTTTGATGCATCATAGATCCTTCCACCCCAAATAATTATAAAATAATTGTGTGCCATACATGCACATACACACACACATACATATATGTATATTATATAAATAAATAAAAATAAATAAATAAATAGATAAATAAATAAATAAATACATAATATGCATATGCACACGCGTACATGCACTTCATGTTCGTAATGAAAATATGCTGTAGTGCTAGCCAGCCCCTAACATAAACTGTCATCACATTGGGCAAGCCAGAAATTATGTAGTAATGACTGTGAGACAAGGAACATGTGTAAATAATTTGTACGTCAGTAGAAATGTTCATGCGCCAGCTGCCACTGCGAACATATGTCCCGCCTACACCTACATAAATATATCAGCAATGGGATTGCAGATGTGGTTTAGATATCTGGGGATAAATTGTGTGAGATAAAACACTTGGGCACTTTTTGTGATTAGGACCATGAATTTGGGCCAGCTGTAGCTCCTGTTATGTATGTTCTCAATAGAGCGCACTGCCTAGCTGCACAGTTCATACCACTTAATGCTGTACCAAGCTCAATGGGCGTGCAATGAAACCAGCTTACACAATCACTTACCTCTAACCACATTAAGTTACTATTTAAAGAACCATACAATTAATGATCTCAGTGACTAATTTTCTCCAGACTGATGGACTATTAAGGCCCGGTTCCATCCTTGCTGGAACCCGGTAGACATACACACTAATGAACTTTACCTGTTGATGTATTATCTTTTGTACACTAATCTGGAGGAATTTCTGGAAGACACACCACATGCTGAAAACCATACATTATAAACCAAACAGTGCAGGAGAGAGTAGGGTATTCTACTGTTTCAATCAAATAGACAACACTATGAAAAGCAGTTAAAAATTCAAATATTTAGTGCCATTTCAAAATACTCAGTTCCATTATGACAGAAATTGCAAGAAAATACGGCAGTTGCAGGATTGGAATAATCTTAGCAGACAGTGAAATATTTGTATTTGGTACCGGCCACAAATTACATTAGCGCCCTTGTGATTGACAGTTACAGGTTTAAAATGTGTTGAAAAATCATGGTAATTGGTGAAAATGTTTGTAGCAATTTATTTAAAAATCAAACAAATTATGTCTGAGTAGCTCTCGGCAAAACACTGACTCTTCTAAGGTTTCCTTAGTGAACTGTAGGAAAATCGCTTGCTTTACGTGTGTAAAAATGGCGGACATGTTCTGGGGATAATGGCAGTCAATTCAAATACAGGTTCCAAAGGCAAGACTATATTAAGGTGAAAATTTTTATCTGGGGTTCTCTCATTGTGGTAATTCTAGAAGTCTTTGTTGGTCTCGATGTGTAGAACAGAGACAGCATCCCTTGAGGTGTAATGTGGGAATTAAGGCAGGGTATAACTTAAGCTTACTAGCTCACGGGCGAACATCCTGAGTCAACGAGCTCTAGCTAACTACCTGAAGCTATGCGGAGGTAGGGCTGAAATCAGGCCTCAAATTATTTATTTACCTCTCTTACTCTTCAGTGGCGTACTCCAGGGAGTGAACTCGGACTAAACTACATTTACCTAAAAATCTAGTTCTACAGCCCACTTGGGTGTGCGTCCTATCGTCTACTCCCTGGTTCAATATGGAAGGAAGTGAATGTGTTACATACGCTAAGCTAGGCATAGCTATAAGCTTCTAGAACATTCTACAAGCTCAGCCAATCACAAAGTGCTTATTCAAAAACTGTTTAAAAATGCTACTATAACAGATCAAACTGTGAAAAACACATAGAGTTTGTGGCTGCGGAACAGATACATAATATTACTGAAAATCAGTAACATACCGGTATATAAATATGTTGCCAGAAATGTAATGTAAGAGCACATATAAACATATAAGGAGTTATGCTTAAAATAAAAATATGTCATTAGAATACTGGTCTAACATAATAAAAATAAAAGAAAAATAAATTAAATTATATGTAAAATATTTAAAACAATACACTCATTAAAATTAATATTCTGTGTGACATACATATGTATCAAATGGCATGTGCTAACTGTGTATAAACTTAGTCATTACAATGCGGGTGTTTGGCTTAAAATGGTTGTAATGACCGCGAGTAGACTATGCTTTAATAACAATTACTGAAATAAATTTTGATTTTCTCTATATATGTGCGCTTATATTGATGTCACATCCACAAGGAAGGTAGATATACATAGCAAAGGATACACAAGGATCAAGAGTTGTGATATTTCTTGACATTACCTAGTATGCTGAGTATGGTATTTTGTAATAACTGTATAATCAGTTCAGTATGTCTGCTAAAAATTATCTTATTAGTACATAAAATCTCTTACAAATTTAAGAAACAGTTATATCAACTGGATCATGTTTATAAAACAGATGATAAAAAAAAGTATGAATACAACTTTTAACAGTTTATTAGAGAAAAAATAATAATACTATTTTTTTTTCATAATTTTTGGCAGTTTTATTGTAATACAAGTTATTTTAGCTTATAGCCTTAATGCAAATCATGACGTAAATGCCAATATGTAAATGAAAAAAAAAAAAAACATTTTTTCGGCACTTTCACAAAATTTATCATCATACCAGTAAGAATTTTATATTGATACAGCATTTTATACATTTACTTATTTATATAATTTAAGCCAGATACATAACTTTATTCACACACCGAGGTGATTTTTATTTCTTTACTCTTTTACAATAATAATTTCATTGCACCAAATAACCACAGTGTTAATACACAGTGAACTACAAGTGTTCAAAATTGGAGCAGCATGACTGCAAACACATTCATAATATGTAAGGCACACAATACAAAAATAACCATTTTTACAAGCATTTGTTTAACTTGCCTTGTTAGTTAGTTTCGTTTGTAAGTTTGGGTGAAATCTTGCAAGTCGATTTTAAACCACTTGTCGTTATCCAACTGAGCTGAAATTTTGCATACATGTGTAGTTCCGATGACAATACAATGTGATGGTACCACTGAGCTGATATGATGATGGAGCCGGAGGTTACAAGCTTTTAATGTAACTTCACTTGTATGTATGTTAAACCACTTCCCGTTATTCAATTGAACTAAAATTTCGCATATATGTGTAGTTCCCATGACAATACAATGTGAAGGTACTATACTGAGCTGATATGGTGATGGAGCCGGAAGGTGGTCATAGGAACTCTACAACTACATGCAGTAAACGTCGTATGGAGTTTGTTTTACAAAATCTAGTAACAGTAAAATAGAGATTAGGAGTGTCACTGCTGTTGTGCGCGTGCATTTTTTTGTAGGGGCAAATGGTTCTGAAAACTATTGTTATAGTTTGCTCCTACAGTATGTCCCGTATCAGAATTGAAGCGAACTACTGGTTGATCACGATACATCATGGGGATCTTTCTTATCAAGGGAAAGACATATTCGTTATACAAATACATGGTTGGAGACTAAAAAGTGAAAAATAAAATAAATGTAAAAAAACTTTTAAAACCAACCTTTTTTATAAATGCACTAAAAAGAGAAAAATAATTATAATATTTACACAATTTGTAGAACTTGTAAGATGTGGTTGAACACCCATAATAAACTTTACTATAAATTAATATGTTTGTATCAGTTTATATTTAGTATATAAAAAAATCTTGGCACAATGTAGAACATATACCTCATTTGCATATGCGTAGTAAGTGCATATATTGTGTAAGGCTCTCAACTATTCACAATATAGAACGTATATCACATTTGTGTAAGCATAGAAAGAACATATTGTGCGTAAGGCTCTTGACTATTCATGCCAATCTAATTTATAATTCTTAACATGCAGAAACAGAGCTGTTAATAACAAATTGTGATTTTCTACATAAAACAGTAGCACATGATAAACGAGATTTAATTGAAATAGGTTTTGCCCCTTCAGATTTATATGTTATAACCATGTGTAGCATGAGAATAACATTAGATATACTTAATGACAACCGACAGTGGTTAATGACTATGAATAAAAACGGGTAATTTGATTTTAGTGCACTGCACTTTTGCCAGGCCTTCTTAGCATTTATTGATATTAACAGGTGTCATGTACAACTGTATTTGTTACAGTAATGAATGAACTGAAAACTGTAGAACTGGATATGCCACAGCTGGTCACTGACCTACTTTTGACGGGGGTGGTTAGCGCGCGTCTGAGAAAAGCTAGGAAGTGCGTTGCTGAAGTTATAAATTGTTGCCTGGGGCGTTGGCAGTATATGTCACTGCCTTTCATTTTCTATATTTAAGAAACAACTTTTCCAAAGTATTGTGTTACTAGGGACATCTGCATCTGCTCACATAAATGCATATGCAGTGCCTGGCTGTATAATCTATTTTCCAAGCAGAATGTATTATTTTTAGGAAACTAATTCCCATTGTTATTTCAGACATTAAATTATCTGTAGAGGTTCGTCCTCCTGACATTAGGAATATCACATAAAGAAATTACAGCTGAGTTATTCGAAACAGTTTCTGAAATAAGGATTTGTTTGATATATTCATGGTGGCATTAAAGTACATATATTAGTTGGTGTTGTTACGCTGCAGAATAAATAATAAGGTGGATATTAAAATTGAAATATTGTTGAGATACTAATATAAATGTTTTTGTTCATGTCACTGAATAGTACCGAACAATGTTATACATGTCCTTTTCAGTACTTGAGTTATATGTGTTTCAATGTGTATTTACGAATATTTACATATACTGAACATATATCTATATATTATACATACATACACAGCCATGCATGCATACATACATATACATACATACACACACACATGACATACTCATATAGAAACACACACACACAGCCTACACTCACTATTGGCAGGTGTTGTCCAATCATTCAGAGGAATGTTCACTTTGTATTTATTGGTTGGACAAATTTTCCACAGTTTTTTGCACTCTAGCACCTGGCAACAGTGTGTTGTGACCTGCTCCACACAGATCGCTTTCTTCCCCCCTTCCTCCATCCATTTGTGGGAGGACCTGAAACAACGAGAGACAAATAAAAGAAAATTGGTGGGGAAAATTGATAGTATCGTCTCTTTGGAAAATCTCTGAACTAGTGAGACAGATTTGGGTAGAGTTGTTTGAAATGCCACTAGGTTCGCCAGCGAAGAATTTCTGGCTTCAATGGCGGCTCAACTTTACCCGTAAACATATTTTTTGGCATCACCAAGAGGTTGTATATAACTATCTGCGTTATCATTTCATTGTAAAGGTATCCAAACTTTTGTATATGTATAAATATGTGTATATATATAGACACACCCACACAGAACTCCCAGCATCCCTGAGAACCCTGAGCCTCAACAATAGTGCGGTGATTGGGAAGCACTGCTGGCGCCCAAATTACCAGTAAGTATTTGTGTCATCATTCGTCTAGTGTCTCACCTGATGGTGTCAATACATTTATATATCCATATATATATATATATATATATATATATATATATATATATATATATAAAAACACGCTTGCAATAAAACCTTAGATTTTCCCACAAGAAGCAGCTGAAAATGGATTCCAGTTGCTATTGATTTTTTCTTGAATAACGTAGTATTGGATCTTTGAGCCATTGCAGTTGCATGTACACCAATTGCTTGTTAAGAACACTTACACTAGTGTTCCATTCTCATCCACCAGTTTCATCATAATACAAATTCTGCCGCTTATTATAATTAAGTGCCATGTTGTGGCCCTTACAGTTTCCATTTGTAGAGACATTTTAGGAAAACAACATGGTGCTATACCTACTATTTTAATGATATTATAAAATGTATAAATTATATAGTCTCTTTCTGCATTAAAATTTTTTAAATTTGTTCTTATGAGTGTAATAAAATTACTTTCCTTTGCCCATCTACTAAACAGCTAATGTTATTTAATTTTGTTTGTTCAACTGGGGTGTTGCTCATTCTGTGTACATAACTGTGTATCGTATCAGTATAAAAATGTACAAACCTTATTTGAAATTTCATACTTTAAACTAAGTACATTAAGACTAAGTGCAGTAACACAGATACAATTTTTTTCTTTGAAGCCTTAACATAAAGTTTTTACATTTTTAACAATGAAATATTTTTAATTTCAATGTTTCTAATAATTGTGACATATATACATTTTGTTTAGGTGATAACTATAAATGGTTTCTGGAACCTTTTCAGTATTTGAGCAGGTATTAATATCATCTCTACTGTAACCATAAAAGTGTTGCTTGCAGTAATTTATATCAACCAAGCTAATACATTTTTTTTGTTTAGTTTCATTCAGATGTCTGATTTCATAATTCAAACAAATTTGCACAACATCATGCAACAATCGCTGAAGGAAACTGACTTTGAGTTGGGGCGGCACTTCCACTTCCTCCCAAACAAGAGTATGTTGGGTGATATTAGCACCGCCATCCGATTAGAGAAGCAGAGACCACCAGAAGAGCCTCAGGTTAGCCTCACGTGAGCTTTGTGTACCTAACTTGATATAGCTGGTTCTCAATAAATTAAATATTTTAAACCTTCAAAAAATATTGAGAAAAAAAAGTTTTTGCACGTTACTACATGTATTTCAGTAAAAATACTGTTGCCAACTATTTATGACAAGAATTCCATGTCATAAACTTTTAAATTAGTAGATTTTAAAATAGACAATGTGTTTTGAGGTATTCAAAATTGTTTTTATGATGGATAATAAACATAGGTTGTTAATGACTTTTACATTGTTTAGTAGAAATTTTGCTTTCCTTGCTGTGTTTTAGAATCCATTTTTCTACATTGATGTGCAAATATCTTCAGAAGACCTGTTTATTGATCCCCCAAGGCAAGCTTTCATGGAAGCAGTTACACAGTTGTTGGATGTTTGGCATGAAACTGTGGTGAAGATTCAGACACTGCTCAGTGACCCATATTTCAACCCCATCTGCGAGTGAGTTTTGCATATGATTTTGTTAGTGTGCAACAATACTGTATCAATTGTTGTTCATGTACTGTTGGATGTATGTTTGTGGTGCAGACCGGTGATTAATAAAAGGCAAGAAGATAGGTTGTGTGGTCTTGGGCCAAACCTGATGGCAGTCCTACAACAAGACAAGCTCATGGCTGTGCTGCGTGGGAAAATCAGCAGTTACATCAGTGATAACTTTGACTTTGCTGAAGACTACATCCAACGGTTCCAGTTCATCCAGGATTTCTTTGTGCAGAATATGGCCCGATCGGAAACTTCCGTCACTGATGAAACAGGTATGACCAAAGCATGCAACTGTTATGAGCTTTTTTTTGCCAGTGGGAAAAAAAATGACAAAAAAACTATGGAATATTATTGCTTTTACTTGAGCTAGTGGGATTCTTAACCTGCTTGATGTGGAGTTTTAACTTTATAGTCCATTCACATTTACTTCCAACTTTTCTGAAGCCCTACTTTCATGCTATTCCTTAACCTCTTGCTAACAAATGTTAACTACACCAAAGGACAACACACCCCATGTGTGATGTACTTGGTAGTTCCCAAAATATGTCATGTATCACAAGCCTTTTATACCTCTATTAACATCAAAGATTCTTATTTTTTGTTGAATGTAAGTTTTACTTGTATGTTACCTATAAATTATATTGGTTTATTTATGATTGGTATGAATAAAAAGTCTAGTAAGAAATAGTTGCCATGCAAAAAAGTTACTGAACTGCACTTGCACAATTAAAAATGGGGAGAAAATAGGTCTGGGCCGATGCGTATGATATGAATCTGATGCCTATAGCATCAAAAGTCTGGAAATTGTGACTAATTATGCTTATAAAATGGCTTAAGGCCATATCACATTGATCAGTGCTACAAGCATTACCTATAGTTCCAATTTGGTGACTATAACTTAAATGGTTCGGAAAAAAAGATGATCAACTATGCTTATAAGTTTGTGGGAATCTGATATAGACATACTACACAAAAAATTTAATGCACTGGAAATCTGACTCAGTATCGATCCGCCCACTGGTCGTCAGAGCTCCCAAACTGAACATCTCTCCCCTCTCTTTACAACCTCATCAGATCTCAGTTGTGTGCTGGAAACCGAAGAGTGAACACCTATAGCCCCAAATGTCCTTTGTACCATTATTGCACTGCCTCAACCAATAGTCAATCACAGCACAGCGGGTAGGGGTGGGGTGAGGTAGAGGGTGTGAATTAACCTGGAAAGGATAGCACCAATTAGTGTCCCTCCCTCCAAACACTTTTACAGGTGTATCTAATGGGCACTTATGCCATTCTTGCACTTCGTGTTACAGTATCTCCACGCTCATTCTACCACCATTTTTCAAAGGTTTGAATCAAAAAGTGTAAATAAACCTCTAATAGACTATAAATTTTCATCCAAATTCTGCATTGCATGCTGTCAGGTTATGATATAGGGAGGAGATGCCGATGTGTGTTGGGAGTGGTGCCATTGGCTATACAGTAGTTGGAGGTGTTAACCACACCACAATGCTGTCTGCAGTCTCTAGTTACTCTGGCCTGCTCCTATTCTGTTGATGCTCCTTCTGTTCTTAATGCCGCTTGTCTCATGTGGGACCAAGGCCCTTCTGGTTAGTGAAGTTACTTGGATGGGACAAATCTTGGGATGCAAGGGCAGTTACTACAGCATCTAAAAATGTTGGTGCACTATGAGAAAGTCTACAGACCTCGACACTTGTTCTACTTAACTTAGGACTAATTGAAATCTTTCCCTAGGTTGATTCCCACAACAGTCAGGTTTAACTTTGAGAGGCCGTAATGTGAAACACATCAGCCATTCTATGTGGTAAGTCTTAGTTGCCCTGTTTAAGTTCACAACTGTTTTAACCATGTCACTGTTACAAAGTCTGAAATGAGCGCACTTATGTACTGTAGTATGTTAGTAAAGGTACTTTTTATGATTTTTGTCATGTTGGCCACTTACACTTCCTGTGCACTTCTGTGAAGCTGTCACCATCAGCAGGAATTTAAGCTCTGTCATTAGCAATGTACTCATCGGATTTCAGCTTCTGAGGTGGTGATGTTCATCCTCTTGACTGTGATAAATTTTACAGGATAGCTGCGCATCCTTACAGTGATCTTGAGATATATATATATATATATATATATATATATATATATATATATATATATATATATATATATATATATATATATATATATATATATATATATATATATATATATATATATATATATAAGATATTTATTTTGAGTGTTATGAAGGCTACTATAGGCAGACACACTATAAAACAACCTGTGCAGACTCCAACATCATCACATCATTCTTGGCCCAAGTGATGAAGGGGGTCAGTTTATCTTGAGCGACAGGCTGGAAAACATTGGGCGAGCTTGTTTTTACATTTACAGGTTAATACTTAATAAAGAGCTGTGACTACACAGTGTAGCCTAATTGTTCAATAGTACTTGTTTATTGTATAGCTCATTTGAAGTATTAACTGAACAATGTAGCAGATATAATTTATATGCATTATGCCAAAGGTAGGCCCATTGCAATAACTGGTTTTTATGTTTTTAGTGTGTGTGTGCATGTGTGCATGCGTCTGTGTGGGGGTGAGTTAACTGTAAGCTGCTAAATATTTGGTCGATCCTTCAGAGACCAAGCTTGAGAAATTGTTTATAATGCTACAGTACACTTTGACGCATGACGCCTTATCAACGATGATAAAGATTGACTTCTGGTCATCTGTGCACATGATTTTGCCGCTCAATTCCATGGAGTTTGATTGTTGACATGCATTACGAGACATCAGAACTTGTACTATCTACCCAAGGCAAAGGACAGAGCTCCATGCGAGATTGTACTGTTCACCGGCCGAGCCACCAAAGCTGAGCCAAAGGAACCATCGGCTCCTCTCCTAGTTATTACCGCGCTCTTGGGGCCGAAGATCATTCCTCTACCTTCATCTTCACCACACTCCTGGTGCCGAAGACTCCTTTTGCTCTATCAGTCCTCACCAGTTATTGTCTAACATCGTTAAACACTTACACTTCCGGCCCCTCCAGGGAAACATCGTAGCATAGCCAAGTTTAAGTTATTTTCATAGCACTTCGTCTACCTACCCTTAGCCTAGGAACAGGTCACTTTCACCTGTCTCATGTAGGTCAGCTTCCATAAGCACCAGCTGGTAGGAGGTAGTACAACACCAGCATTGTTTATTTCCTTCATTGGAATAAACCATTTTTATCCACTTAGGTTTATCTCTCCAGTAGCCATAGTACCTTTCCCCGTAAACATCAGCCCTGTCAGAGGGACAGCAGGTGACCGGGAAATTTGCTATAACCGCCACGCATGTAGTAGAGTACACACACACATCTTGGATGGCCACCCTTTCTGTGCACCACAGTGTACATAACGCTAGAGCCCCGACACTAGGTACACTCTCTCTCTCTCTTGGGATCAGCTTGTCGGCTTGGTGCTTGCTCTCTCCACCACATTTCTGGAACCAAAGGGGGCATTCCCTGAGTTGGGAAGACTGATTTTGGGAGAGGCTCACCCACATATTGAGACCGTCAGCCAGTGAGACTTGACTCTCTGTTTCCACCGCACTTTGGGTGCCAGATACAGGAATAGAGATACCACGTTGGGTTAGTGGAGGCGGTATGTGATTTGACACCCGAGTAGGACCACAGCATCACCTGCTCCACTTCCATGAGTTTCAATAGTAGTGTTCTCTCTATCTCAGACCTCATGCTATACTCCTGTCACAGTAGTATCTGTAAGAGGGTAAAACAAGCAGAGACTCTCTCTATATACCAGCCAGAGCCTAGCCCAATCCTCACCAGGCTCGAGCACCTCAGTCCCCAGGAGCAAGCAGCAGTTCTCTGCTGTAGACCAACTACCCCCGTCTATGAGTTAAACCTCTTCACTCCACCTACAAAGTTTGACGGAGACACACACCTTGTACTCAAGGCCTACCAGAGTGGCCTAGAAACAGCCCATGGCCTTTCCAACTTGTGGTTTTGTGGACCCCTATTCCCTTATTCAGCACCTGCGGTAACACCAAGCACTCATGAGCACTTGCACACTAGCCCTCCGGAAACTAGAGCACACCCTAGTGTCACACGGCCCAAAACGCAGCAAGCTCAACTGGTCGAGCGTCGCCCAGGTGTACCAGTAAGGGAGAATCCCGCCAAAGCGTAACTTAGCCCAAATCAAAATACCAGACTTCATGCCCTGCAGTAAAGCAACCAGGCTGGTACTATACATGGGTCGTGCACCAGTACCATGTAAGGACTAGAGTCCAAGTTTCACCCTGGGTGCATCTGTCATAGCACCCACAAAAAACACTAGGCAATGTGATGTGCCTCCAGTAGTCACAGGGCATCACTAGTCAAAAAGGCTTTGTTTTTCTGGCACCCAATGTGGGGCATTGCACCTTAATTAAGGTGTTTTATTAAGCAGAACCAGGCCAGCACGACACCAATCCATGCTAACTAGCCGGGAGCCGAACCTCCTATCGCTCAGACTTTGGGGATTCTGTGAACACCCCATGGCGCTCAATAATCTCGCAACAATGTAGGCACAGACAATGACCAGTACGAGCCATCTGGCGTGGCAGAAGCCAGACACGAGCATTGCTCTAAACCTAACTGCCCTGGTGTAGGAACAGACTACATAGAATGCACCCACTGCCAACAATGGTTCCACTACATCTGCCTAGGCTGGGCGGATGACACAAGATCCACTGATGGTCTCGAGTACAGATGCCCCCAGTGTCGAACCCGACAAACAGCCTTTTGTAACTGGATTACCTGACCGGGAAGTGGTACCCACATAGTGCGCTGCATACTATGTTGATAATCATACCACCATGGATGCATAGAATGACCAGATGAAAGGTTAACCATACCAGGAATGGTTTATCAGTGTGAAATATGTTGGCGTGCCGCAGAATATAGACCACACAACTCAGGATCAGCCTTCCATACAAGTGCCACGTGGTGCACAGGGAGCCACAACTATCCGAATTTGCAGGGCGCCCACAAGAGGACCCACTTGTGTTTATGGTTGAATGCGAGGAGTTTAGTGCGAATGAAATTCCTGAAAAGAAATGGCTTACCAGGGCACAAGCAAAACTCAAGGGCCAAGCCCCCGGTGGCAAAAATATGGTGAATTTATTTCCAAGTGGAGCCAACTCAGTAGCAGTCTCGCCACACAGTTTACCGGTGAGGTGGTGCTGACTCACCACAACAAAATTTTGCAGCGGGATCCAAATACCAGATGAAGAGGCAGAAAGGTTTTTCCCCCACAAGGTACAAATGTACTGGCAAATATTTCCCAGTGGAGACGAAGAGAGCTGCGTTCGTCATGTAACCCACATGTTACCAAAGCTAAGAAAGCTATTGTTTAATTCCAAAGCAGCTCACGGTGGATGAATTAGTGGAATGAGCACTGGAAACAGAGCACAATTTCAAGGCAGAAGCAATCCTGGACCCCCCGAGAATAAACAAGCCTGTTGAGTCAGACAAGCTGTCTGAACGAAGAATGATAACACCTCCATCATCACCCTCTGCCACAAGCCTTCCAAAATGCTAGTATTGCCCAGAATATCACTTTCACAAAGACTGCCCGCAGCGGCAAGTAAGGCAGGGCCGAGCAGAGGATGGGGGCGCAACTCGTGCACCAGGTACCACCCAGAAAACAATTGACAAGAAAGTAATCCTGCAGGTGGTGAAATGCCGCGGCTGGCAGGCGAAACGGGCCGACCCCACTGGACCACAAGGGCCCATCATCCAGCTCCTAGAAGAGGAAGCCGAAGTACCAGAAGCCCCACACATCAAAGTCAATGGGAGAACAGTTCTTGCTCTGCTCGATTTAGCCGCAACCAGCAATTTTGTATGCAGTAACATTTTGACAGAAAAGCAAAGGGCATCACTGCGCCCCCACTCAAAAACCATTAGCATGGCCAAACCCGACTGCACACTCAAAGTCGACGAGCAGACTACTCTCATTGTTGAACTTCACAAAAACTCCAGACTTGCGGAATATGTTGTCTAACTGGAAATCCACGAGGCCATGACACTTTGACACCCCTGGCTATGCCAGCAACAATGTGTTATGGATCATGGGCAACCTAAGGTATACCTGGGCAACAGAAAGGCGTAACCATCAACTGGGAACTCTGCCTTGATGCTGTAGTTCCACCGACTCTCAAAGAAGAGGAGATCAACCACCAACTCAATGAAGAACAGTTCCAACAATTGAAGAAAGTTCTTAATGAACACGCCTGTGCTTTCGGACCTAGAGAGACTCTTCGACAAATGAGAACCATACAGCATGAAATATGGCTGAATAAAACCACACCAGTCTACAACGACCATCCAGGATGTCAGCCAGACGTCACCGTCTCATCATGGAACAACTAGAGGAGATGAAACAACAAGGTATCGTCAAGCTCTCCTATTCCCACTATAACTCGCACATGGTACTGGTTCCTAAGAAGGATGGACAACTGCGATTCTGCGTAAACTATAAGGTGCTAAATGACGTCACTTTCCCCAATGCTCCTTCAGCTATCAACATCGCGCACACTTTATGCGAGCAAAGATTAACAGTATGCTAGACATGGAGTCGGGTTCTGACAAATCGCCGTACATCCAGACAGCAGGAAATACATTGCATTCACCATGCCAGAGGGAGAAACCCTCTAATTCTGAGTCGAGCCTTTCGGGTTCAAAAATGCTCTCGCAACAGCCAAGGTACTGATATGGTACAGTGGGAAATTCTGCTTCACGTATCTCGACGACATCATTGTGTACTCAAAATTATGGGAGGAGCACTTCAGCCATATTGAAAGGGTACTGAAATGTTTAGAACTCCATGGTATGACAGCGAAACACTCGATGAGCCACTTTGGGAAGACTTCAATTGATTACGTGGACCATATTGTCACACTTGAAGGGAGCTACCCTCAAGCCAACTTGATACGAGCAATCCAAGGAGCTGAAGAACCAGCCACTAAGAAGCAACTATTCTGCTTCCTTGGTCTGTGCAACTGGCGCTGAGACTTTGTACCCAACATAGCCATTCACATGGCACCATTGCACCCTTTGTTGGAGACGCCCGGTGGTGATGGGGACCTGAACATCATGCTGCCTTTCAAGTTCTCAAAGCCAGCTTCCAAGACATCAAGCAACTTCATCAGCCACAAGGAGAAGGACCTCTGATCCTACAGACTGATGTTTGTAAGAACTGCCTCTGCGCAGTCCTCTATCAAGGAGACCCCGACTGGCACCCACTGGAGATCGCCTTCGCCAGCACTCGGCTCAACACCACAGAGCAAAGATACCGCATCAACGAGCAAGAATGCCTCACAGTCATCTGGTCGGTCCGGAAATACCTATATTATCTGGAAGGCACCCAATTCATTCTGAAGACAGACAGCATAGCCCTCCAGTGGCTATAAGAGTCCAGAAACGCCAAATCCAATGTCAGCTGGTGGAACATGTTCCTTACTGAATTCGACTTTGAAGTGCATCACTACCCGGGCAAAACCAACGACCTTCCAGATGCCCTGTCCCGCCATCCTGACCTCGAAGATGATGCAAAAAGTAGACAAAAAATAGGAACGGATGATGCCACACCAACTTCCAGACCACAGCCCAGAAGAACAAACCAAATTGCTGCAATTGCAGATCAGCCAAAGCCAGATAGTGTCACTAACAACAAGACCCAGACATCAAAGACCTCCTAGGAAAGCATCCTCAGTGGTTTGAATTGAGAGACGATATTGTCTGGGCCCACAACAATCAACCCAGAGCGAAGTGGAGTATTTGGATACCCAAGGATCAGCACGCCGAAATCTGCAGGCACCATCATGATTACCCCGAAGTGGGCCACTCGGGAACCCGGGAAACACTAGCAGACATTGATGTGTGTTACATATGGGATGGCATGAGCAGGGATGTCCGTCAATACGTCCACAGCTGCAAGACATGCTGCGGGGACAAAGCCTACCCTGTGCACCAACCTATTACTAAACCTACTGGTGATTGTGGTGGTTGTGATGATGGTTGTAGTAGTGGCAGCAGCAGTAGTATGCCTGTAAGTGCACTGGAAATATAACAATAGTTATTTTGTATTTGTGCCGAAAACACAAACTGTCAGACATTACATATAATTCTGTTTCCCTATAATTAAATAAAATGACAGAATTTACATAATCACTTGTCAAAATCATGATTTTTCTAGTTTTTGAACACACAGATATCAAATACTTTTCTTTGCCGATATTTAGTAATTAACATTTAAGAGTAGTGCCATGAGTTACTATGATTTATCTGTGTTATCACATACAGAAACATTTTTACATTTTTCGAATATTGTATAGTGTTAGGAAATCATTTATTTTACATCTGTGGCTAAGAATACCTTAAAATGAATATAAAAGAATGCTTTTCAACCTCTTTTGTTTGAGGTTTTCAATGGTTTGATTTATTTTATTTTTGTATTCAAAATGCATTAAAATTTATAGTTTGAAATTTGATAATGCAAATGCTACAGAATGAAACATTTTTATTTGATGAAAATTATATTAGGTAATGTGTAGAAGTTCAAATGTTGGCATAACACAAATTAATAAATTTTTTTCCCTAAATTCTTATGCAACTTAATGCAAGTCAACTGTATTCTAATAGGCTCTGGAGAGGATACCAGATTTTTAAGTAACGCTTTATTACTGATAGATGTAAAAGAACCTTTTTTTATGTTCACTGCTTACCTCTGATGGTATTATTGTTAGGTAATATTATTATTTATTTGGTTATTTACTTTATTTATATGCCATGTGGTACACACTCTAGTCAGTAAATCTAGTCTAGAAGTAATAATATGCCAGCTGTAATTGCTTCTTTATGTGTGCATGTGAAACTGGTAATAAATTGTTTAATAAAACTGACGCGTGGGATATTTTTTTGTAGACTTGAAGTTGATCAGGTTCTTAGCATCTGAATTTCACCAGCAGATCCAGATAGTTGATGATATCATCTTGGAACAACCTATTGGCCTACTACTTCTTCATTTCCTGCGCTTCAAAGATACTACATTACCACAATCAAGATTTTTCTTAAATCTTGTGGAAGTCACCTTGCCTCTGTGAGTTACTTATAATACAGTATGTACTTACTTAAATTTTGTGGAAGAAGTTTTGCTGATGGTTTCATTTTGCTCTACTCTGTCATTTGGCTAATGCTGTATTCTTGTTAGCATATTCATATAGCAGGTATATTTTTGCAGTAAATTTCGATATTTATGATTAAAGTATCCTCCGTAGGTTTTTGATTATAGGCTGTTCTCGGTAATGTGAGCACTTTGTGTGGCCCTAGTTACTTTTTTCCTTTCAGCTATTATTTATCACCTTTTTGAGTATATTGCCATATAAGTAATAAACACAGTGTATATATTCCACCCCACTCAAAAGTTAACGCATAATGCTAAAATGAAATATATTTATTGTTTATTATTCCAAATGAGAGGGTTTTCGAAAGTGCTCACTTTAGAGTGAATAGCTTATAACAGCATATATAGATTAGTAATTTTGGAGTTGGCATGTTTTGTTATAAATAATATAGTGCATGTTTTTCATGTAGGCATTTTGCCATATTTTTTTAATTTATAGTAGCAGTAATACTTTCACAGCAGCTAAAGGTATCATGTTAGATTTACAGAAAGAACTCCAATTTGCTCATTTGATTTTATTGTACTTGGGCGAGTGAGTGAGTGAAGAGATTTGGACAGCTCTTAACATCAAGGTTTTGAGTGCTGATGAGGGTGATGGAGCAATGTCAGAATGAAGGGGTGGGGGAAATGGGATATCTCCGAGAAAACTCGCTAACCAACGGCATCGACTGGCACGATTCCCACATGCGAAAATCCGGAGTGACCCGGCCGGGAATTGAACCAGGATTGTCTTGGTGGGAGGCGAGCAGGCTAACTGCTCAGCCACCTTGGCCCCTTTATTGTATTTGGGAAAACAGATTAAAAAGTGTGTGCTATGCAATTACAGAATATTATATAACACCAGTAATGAGAGTGACATCAAATAACATACTACCCTGGTAGCTTCTTATTTTCGTTTAGGCATATTTCATATACAGTGGAAGCCCGGAATACAGCAATCCGTTATACCACGGGGCAATTTATGTCCTCCGGCCTGAATATAAATAAGTGGGAAGAGTGCGGTCAGGTAGGTGTGTGGTCTGGCGGCGTGTGATCGTGGGTTGCTGATGTGTACCAAATGGTGTGGGGGGGGGGGCACATGTTCTCCCTCCTTTCAGCGCAGCGATGTATTTTACTGATTCATTACAGCCAATAGTGTGTTTTCCTGCATTCAGTTTCCTCGGTGTGGTGCAATATCTTTGATGGAAAAATTCCTAGTGGTCCTTTCGTCAAGTGACCCTATTATACGTGTTCTGCTGTTTGGTTGTAAACAGGCCAAAAAAGGTTACTGTAGAAACTTTTCCGTCTTATCTGGGCATTGAATAAGTGTGGGGATGGCACTGCCACATTCCAAGTTTTACTGGCACTTACAAGCTAACGTGAAATGTGTGTGCGTTGTTTAACGTAACACATTTAAGCAATTACAATTACTGTATTTTGGCGTGTGTAGGCCGCATGCGTGTATAGGCAGCACTTTAAGTTTTTGATGATGAAAAATTAGGGATAATTAATATTTCAAGTATAGGCCGCACTAAATTTTTGTATTCTTGTAAATATTGTTAAGTTACGATTCCATACAAACATAATAAATTCCGGTTTAATTTCTCCCCTACAAAACATTTGTGACAGAAAATTTATATTATGTAACAATGTTTACAAATATACATCATGCAATTACTATTCCACAGATAGTAACTTGACTTGAGAAAGCAAAACCATGGCAACATGTTAAACAAAGTGGTGGCTTATCAATGTGCACTTGTAGTGCCATGGCGGGCATGCAAACTATAGCCTGTCTCATTTAAAGTTTCTAGAATTTGACAGCTACTGCTGCCAACATATTTAAAGTGTAATACAGTAGCATTGTACGTGAAGCAATGGTGGTATCCCTGAATAACACGTATTCTTTCTTACATTGGTGAAAAAGAAAATAGTGCACAGTACAAATGAAAAATCAGTAAGCATTTCGGAATAAATGTAAATAATATTACGTTATAGTAGTCTGTATAAGGTTATTAAATGCTTTTATAGTTACAAATTTGCTAACTTGCATAACAGAAATAAGAAAAAGGAGGGCTGTTTATCTTCACCAACCAATGACTGGATGCCATGTTGTTATTGTGAGATGCAATTTTTGTGTGCGCGTGTATCAGTTTAGTGAGTTTTGAATCAAATTAATGAATGTTGTGTGAATAGTTATTTAAAATCCAATGACTTAAAAATCCTTCATGCAATCACCGACAGCAAGACATCATACGTGTTGCCAAAGGAGCCGAAAACATGATACTAATGGGCGAAATCGAAAGTCGTTACGTGCTAGGAATGACTGGCCGAATGCTTGGAATTTCAGCAAAAACAGTCTCAAAGTAAATAGCGTTAAATTATGTACATTGACGCATGCCGGTTAAGTCTGACTGAAACGTATGCCAAGGATTTTTGTGCTAGACCAAAAGAGGGGTGATTTACTCTGTGGTTCTACTATATGAGGCGAGGGGTGTTAGCGATTGTTACTTATTCAGACTTTTGGGTGTTGCGGTTGAAGAGGGTTTCACCTACTATCAGCGAGCTTGGTCTACTTCGAAACGATGATTCCAGTTGTTGGTTTCACAGCTCCAGAAGTTGGGGTTTTGCCAAGCTGTATCTGGCCTCCGTCCGGTTTAGCAACCCTCTTACCACTGGGTGGCACGAAGGGTGAATACGATTGCACGGTGGGAAGACGATTACCGTTAGTGAAGCAGGCACTACTGCTTGTCGTCTAAGTTGGGCGGCGTGGTCCCATTCTGCCTGCCTGTCGTGCGTAGGATGAGGTAATACTATCCACGGTTTGATAGCAGCATGAGCCAGGTATTGCTCTCTATGCCTTTTGCCACTCCTCACAGGCATAGGGTACACCGGTCCGACAACGTATGCAGTGCACTTTTACAGGAACAGTAATTTAAGTGTAGCCCAATAGAGACTTGCCAGCATGAGCTCGATAGGCATCCCCACTGATCCCTCATGCATGCGGGCTGATCAGGGACGTGGAGCAGTGTGGGCCACCAGGCCTCTACTGGTTGTGCGTTCGCACCGGGTTGTGTGGCAACCCCCAGGCTAAGGTCACTTAAGCACTAACTTAGTGCTCTGAGTGATAGATAACCTGAGCTTGTAGCCCCTCCCTGCACGAAGGTGTTTCTAGTGGTTGGGGTATTGATGTTTCTCCCCACCAGCACTGACTTAGTGCTGGTGGGAAGAAACAGGTAGCAGTCTAATGTGGATGTCAGTACTCTGAATTCCTGTTGGCTGTGTACGTCGAACTCTGTTCCCGACTGTCACATAGACAAGTACCCTGTAAATGAAAAGCAGAAGGGTAGTGAACAATGAGTGTTTATTGGAGATGCAAGAAACACGTAATCTGTGCTACCTCCTATCAGACAGTGGAGAGCTCAAGGTAACTGCTGTTCCAGGTGTTGGCGGCCTGGTTCTAGTAAAACGGGGAGTAACTGGTTCTAGGTGAAAGCAAAAGTATTTAAAGTTAAACTGGCTAAGAAAAGGGTGTCTTGAGGAGACAAAGTAAAGTTAAGTATGTGTGTACTTGTTCAATGAATATCGATGTGTGGTGAGTAGACACTGGGGGCGTTCTCGAAGCTTCCAAAGTTCCCAGAGGTCCCAGCACTGAATTAGTACTCTGGGATGTCACGAGAGAGTTTGCGAAGAATGAACTGTCCAAGCCCGGCAGCGTCCGGTCTTATGTAGGTGAAACTTGTGGGTTACCGGTGCCGGCTGCGGGGAGGATGAGCATCGATGGCTGGTCAGCACTTCTGCTTCATGCCTCATTGGCGGCGCTCGGCCTTGCCTGGTCGCGGGCAACTTGTAGTCTCTCAGCATGTAGAGGGGGGGGGGAGCGGCGTGCTTGCCAGGTTGCGTAATCTTCAGGTGAAGAGAATCTGCTTATACGTGCCTGTTGTCTGGTAGAGTAGGCGGCTGAAAATTAATGTATAAAATTCTCTCTCCCCTTCTGCAGTGATGGAAGTAGGAACATTTAGCGATGAGTTGTAATCGTTATTTATTAGGTTGAGTGGCACATGTAAATTGCCCCCCTCCTCCCCTTCTCCATCGCGATGAAGACTCTAGAAGGCCTGGGTAGAAGTTGATAGAAGTGGGGAGGCAGAGCACGAAAAAAAAATTTTCCAGTTAGGTAGGCGGGACCCTTAAGTTTGGGTGGCTTGACCGCTGTATCGCCGCGTGTTCTGTGCGCTCCAGTCACTCGGCTGGTGAAGCGAAATGTGTGACATGTGGAGTGGTGGCGGCCGGCCGGCGACCTTGGTTCTCTGCCTCTTTCGAGCAGGCATTCTTCCCTTTGACCTGGCGATGTGGCTTCGCTGATACAGAGGAAAGTGTATTCCCCGTGTGTACCAAAGATTACTGGATTAGGAAGCCGCATGTGTCGGGTGTCCCACGGGCCTACATTTTTATGCGTGCCATTGACAAAATCCAGCATATCACTGGTGGATACTACAAGGGAATCATACATCAAAACCAGAAAGAAAAAATATTTAAAACAATGGCACAACAAAACGAGGGGAATAAAATAATAATAATAATAATAATAATAATAATATGTAGAAACCTTACTCGTGGAAAGTGGGGAAATGTCACTACTATCCTGGAGCTTGCTGCAGTAATTTAAGAAAGAAAAGGGAAATTTTTCCAGAGAACCTTTGTGTCTATCAGCAAGCTAAATAGTTAGATGTGACAGGGTACTATGTGGACAACCACAGGCCCTTCAACACCTGGGTTGACCGACTAAATGATTACAAAGCGAGTACACCACATGCATGAATATTGCACCAGATTGTGTGTACATTGGTCACTTAATACATACCTAAACACTGGAGAAAAAATATGGAAGTTAAAATATCTGGCACCTGGTTTTGAGAGCTCTAAGGCTTAGAGTCTTTGGTTTGTTACATAGTTGTTGCACAGATATTGCAAACATATACACTTTAAAAACACATGAGTAATTTAAGATTTGAATATTTTAGCACATTTAAAAGAATTCTTCTTGGTACATTTTCTTCACATAAGACCCTTTCAAAACATATACATATTTACATATACTTGTGTACCTACACGTCAAGTCAGATTTAATAGATGAGAGAAAAAAACTAACCTAGCTATCCCTTGCGAGAGTCCATTTTATCATAAAGGCCTAACAGCTAATTTGTTTACTGTGTATCTTTGTTGAAAGTGTTCAGGTAAGTTCCCAAGAAATGTCAACGTCAACAGGTGCAGAAAATACAGTCCTACACAACGACATTCTTCATGTAGGTGACATTCACAAGTACACTGTAAGAACGTATAGTAACATTTAAAGGTTTACCTACACATAAGTCAGATTTACATGATGAAGAATTATTAAAGATAGAAAAAGCTAAAAATGTCATTGTTACGTCGAAGACTCTATCTTCACCTTATCACTGGCGCTCTGGTGAGTTTCTTTACGTGATACACTTATGGTAGCTATTACAGTCACTGTGGTGAGCGTCTTTTTGCAATGCTATCTACTGTAGTAGACTGTTGGCCACTGATAATTACAGAACCTTAAGTGTCAAATGTCTATATTGCACTGTGATAAAAAGTTTGCGTTTGACGTACAGCGGTTTACAGCTGTAATTAAAAGTTAATTAGTAATAGTCGAGTGACTAATTATGGTTGCATTTATCTCTTTGGTTCCCTACACTTCTCTCCCCCCCCCCCCCATCTTGTTGGCAGTGGGGTGAAGCACTTTACTGGATTCTTCTATAATTAAATTTATTCTAAATGTAATAGTTCTGCTTATATCACTGCTCATTTTTGTGGCTAAATTAAAGGTTATAGACCTGACAGGTCTATAACGAGTCCTTGGCCACTCACACTAAGTAGCGGTTAATGGCTACTCTACTGTCTGCAACAACTGCGCATTTACTGACGATTTTCTTCCTTACTTCTTGCGGGTCTGCCCCTTGGACGAAGGGCAGCATGTAAAGGGCCACATGTACCTTGCTGTGGGTCTCCATGGTGATTCCCGGTACCGGCCAGGCAAATGAGAGGCCTTGGCGGTATGCGGGGCCATCAGGCATCGAGGAGCAGCTTGGGGCATTGTGGCATCTGCTTCTTCCACAACAGATTGGGAGGACACTCGTTCAAGGGACGTTGAGGCAGTGCAGGGGAGTGATAGGTTCTCCATTCCAACTGCACGAGTTCCTACCCGTAGGGCAGGATGTTTCTCTGATGGGGCTGTGCAAGGGAGAAAGGCCTCGACCTCGACTACAGGTGGCACAGCTCGTTGTGGGACCAGGTCGTGGATGGCATCGATGGTCTCTGTGGCCAGGTCCTTGGGCAAGGCAGTGGGAGGGAGGATCTCCTCAGCCTCCACTGTGGGTGATGTCCTAGATGAGGGGTTGTTGGCAGCATCAATGATCTTGACGACTGCAGTATCTTGCGTAGCAAGATGGTGGAGTGGAGCACTTCCATGTTGGCAGCTCAACGTCCTCGTTAGCGGGAGTTCTCGCATAGCAAGATGGCGGGGCGAGCACTTCCACGTTGGCAACTCAACGTCCTGGGTGGTGGGGGGTCTTGCGTAACAAGATCTTGGGGTGGAGCAATTTTTTCTTGACAGCTCGACGTCTGGGTGGGTTAAGTTTCCTGTGTGGCAGGTTGCGGGGCGGAGCACGTCTCGTTGGAGCTCGACGTCTTGGGTGGCAGCAGTTCTGCGTTGTGGGTGCAGTGGTCCATGTCGTAGACACTGGCATGTCCTTGGCCACTGCCCCTTGCGCTTCTACCTCCTCTGCCTTATCTGTGCTTGCTCTGAGTTCAGTATCCGCTGGACTAGTGGCTTTGTGTTTTTCCTTGTCGGAGCCCTTCGCCGACTTCGTTGAAGTGGGGAATGCCTTGACTGCTGGCTTTGGAGTTGTACTGGGTGGAGAGGTAGGGGCTGATGTGTTTCCTACCCCTCTCACCAAAGGTGTTTCTGACTTCGCTAATGGGGCTTGAGCGGCGGGGTGTCTGACAGGGTTCTTTATCACTAGGACTTCGCAATGACAATTCGGAGCAGCTGGGCTGTTCGACAAGAGGTTCATCTTCATCTTCGGATTGTCCTGGTGTTTCTTCTTTGGCCTTGTCGTTACCCCATGTTGGCATGTCCTCTGGGTAGGGTGGAATCTGGTCTCGGGTGTCTTTGTGGATCCGCCCGCGTATATCTTCGGCCCAGTAGATGTCTTGTTTGCCTACTATACTGCATGGTCCATCCTACTTGTCAGCAAGGCCAGCACTGAATTGATTGCTGGCGTTGCTGAGAGGATGACTTCGCAGAAGGATGGCTTCCCCATGTTGAATTCTCTCACCCCAGTTCTTGGTTGAGGGTATTTCTTTTGAATAGAGGCTTCCTGGGCTTTCTGGGCGTGTGTGGTGCGGGCCAAGAATGCTAGCTGAATGTCCTTGGGTTTAGGCATGCCTGTGGGCTCGCTCTCCCATACTGTCAGTCGCCTGGTCAGCATAGTGTTTTTCCTATAAGTAGGATGCTTGGACTGGTGTTGATGGCTTTGTTTGTTTGGCTTCGGAGGCAAACAGTATGGTAGGGATGTGTTTATCCCAATGCTTGTGACCTTTTCCCATACTGATACGGAGGCACTTCTTGATCTCCTGGTTCCTCCGTTCAGTGGGGTTGGCTTGGAGGCGGTAAGGGGGGGTAGTCCAGGTTTCCACTCCCCATCCATGACAGGCGGTTTGCCATTGACGGCTTGTAAACTTGGTGTGATTATCGATCAATATGGCCTTTGGATAACCCCATCGTGCAAAAACCTTTGTCTCCATTTTTCGTATGATTGTGGTGGTTTCTTGGCTGAGTAGAGGAAATGCCTGTAACCATCTTGAGAATTGATCTTTTACCACGAGCAGGTAGCGGTTTCCTTTCATGCTACGTAGATGCTGGCCCATAAAATCGGTGGCGATGTGGGTTGAGGCCATCTTGGGTCTCCTTGGTTTTGCAGGGGGGGTGGCCGAGTAGGCCTTGCAGTGGCAGCACAAGACGCAGTTGCTAATGTACTGCCGGACATCGTAGCTTATCCCGTCCCTATTATAACGTGTTTTAATGTCGAGCAGGGTTTCCCTAGTGCCTGGGTGACCAGCTTGTGGATGGTTGTGATGGTGCTGGCATATATTGGTGCGTAGTTGTGGTGGGACCCAGATGACCCAGATCTTCCAAGGTGCATTGGGGTGTCCACTTTACGTCCACTTTACGTCCACATAACGTTATCCCATAGTTCGAATCGTTGGGGCTGTTCCTTTAGTAGGTGTCGAACGTCGGGGTGCTCTTGCTGTCTTAAGGCTATTTGCTGGCAGGTTATTTGTAGTTGGAGAAGTTGGATTTGCTCCTCCGGACTTCTTTTGACTTGCTGTGGCGGAGACATCTTCTCCTCCCCTTCCTCCTCAGCTTTTTCTTCCTGTGTCGGGAGTTGAGAGAAGGTGTCCGGTAAGTCATTCAGTTTGCCGTTGCAACATTGGACCTTGAAGTCGAACTCAGTAAGGAACATGTCACACCGGCCAAGCTGAGCCTTTGAATTCCGGATCTCGTGGAGCCATTGGAGGGCTTTGGAGTCGGTTCGGAGAGTGAAGTGTTGCCCATTGAGATAATACTTATATTTCTTCATGGCCCAAATAACAGCCAGGCACTCCTGCTCATTGATGTGATAGTACTGCTCGGTTTCGTTTAAGCGAGTTTACACATACGCTATCACATGTGGATGCCCTTCATCTTGCTGGTACACAACTACGCCCAGGCTGTTCTGACATGCATCCGTTTGCAGTATTAATGACTTGTTTCCTTGTAGTCGGTGGAGTTGGTGTATATTCGTGAAGCTGCTTTTCAAGTTGGAAAATGCTTGTCGTTGTTCCGGGCGCCACCGCGCGTCTTTCTCTAGGAGGTGGTGTAGTGGTGCCATGTATTTTGTGATATTTGGAACGAAGTCTCGTAACCAATTACACATATCCAGGTATCGTCGAAGTTGCTGCTTATTCGTAATTTCTTCCGCATCTTCAATTGCTCATATTGAACTGTGTTGCATGAGGTTTCCTTCCGGTGAGATGACGTTCCCAAGATAATCTATTTAGGTCTTGAGAAGAAGATTTTCGACAGCTTGCAAGTCATTCCGTGTAACTCGAGTCTTTCTAACACTCTTTGCAGATGTCCTAGGTGCTCCTCCCAACTATTGGAATATATTATTACGTCGTTGAGAAAGGCAAAGCAGAACTCGCAGTTGTATCCTGTTAACACTTCTGTAGACATTAGTCGCTCTAACATTGATGGGGCGTTTTTCATGGAGAATGGCATGACTCGAAATTGCACGGTTTTGCCTTAAGGCGTTGTAAAGGCCGTATATAGGCGACTGTTGGGTGGACCATTTCGAGAATACTGAATATTTTGCCCTTGCCAATATATTGAGACAAGTCTATAGCTGGAGGAGTGATCGGGTGGGTGACTTCATTTAGCGGTTTGTGATGTACGCAGAATCACAATTTCTCATCTTTCTTTGGCACGAGGACCTTGTGTGAGTTTTATGGGGAATTTGATGGCTCAAAGATTCCCTGGTCCTTCATGTCGTTGACCTGTTCCATAATGAGGTCACAATTGTGGGCTGACACTCGGTAAGGTCAGTTGTAGACCGGTACACCGGTGGTCGGCCATATTTCGTGCTGGATAGAATGTGTTTCTCGTAACAGCCATCCTTGTCCGAATGCTCAGGCTTGCTCATCTAGCACTACTTTTAATTGGTAGAATTCTGGTTCTTCAAGTTTGTGGTTAATGTACATCGGGTCGATGGGCATCGGCAGAAGGTCATTGGGATTGTGATCCCAGTTAACTGTGATCCGGTTGGTTTCTCCCAGATTGGTTCTACGTTGTCGTGATCTAGAATACATTGATTGTGGATAAGCCATGGACACCCTGGTATGATCAATTCGGACAGGGTTGGAAACACAATGAATTCCATCGGTGTAGCAATACATTGTATTTTCACTGTCAAGGTGATTTGTGTGGTTACGACTAGGGTGGAGTCAGGCTGTGCAATTGGTACTGTTCTGGTTTGCAGTCTTGTTTTGGTGAGTTGGCTTGGTGTTAACAAATTACTCCGGATAAAATTGCCGGTGGCCGCTGTGTCCTGCAATGCGAGCACCCTGCCGTTGTTTACCTCCACTTCTATATGTGGGGCTACGGGGATTGTTACTTCTACGTTTAGTCTCTGGAGGGTGGGCCCTTGTGTACCGGGGTTGGTGGCCCACTTCGTGCCCCGGCGTCGGCGTTTACCGGCTTACTATTGGGAGTTGGTTTTCTAATCTGTTTGGCTGGAGTAGTTGACGGCGTTCTGTCAACTCTGTTGGACGGAAAGTCAGCTCCCTCTGGTTTTCGAGGGCAGTCCCTGTTACAGTGGTTCTCTGGGCAGAACCAGTATTTGGGCCCGAATGCCAGGTGGAGAGTTGGAGCTGGTGCATTCTTAGAAGGTGCCACTGGTGGAGCTCGAACTTCTGGGGTTTTGGGTGATATAGGTTTTTCGAGACTAACCTGCGGAGCAAAGTTTTATTCTGCCTCTCGGGCTCTGTTAATCAGTTCGTCCATAGTAGTTGGTCTAGTGGCTGGGTAGAAGCATTCGATTGATGGAGCGATTGGCGGTAGCTTCATCAACACCAGGGAAGACACGTCTGAGCATCTGTTCTTTTGTCCGTATGAATATTTCCGCTTCATTGTCTGGCATCTGGGTCTACTATAAAATTGAGTTGTCAATGTAGCCAACACCTCCTCACCCGTGAATTCTGCTGCTAGCCTACTACTGAACTGCTTCCTGTTGGTTAGAAACTCCTCATATTGTTTCCACCAGGTAAGGGTGAGACCCTTTAAATGTAGTTGAGCTCTGTCAAACTATTTTTTCGGCGGCAGGTCTGTCTCTCTGAATTCTTTCTCACATTCTTCTGTGAATGTTACCGGGTCTTCATGGGGCCGCCCTGCAAAGTCGGTAATTTGAAAGTCGTGTTCCCGTCCAGTTGCCGGATGGCTCGGTGCCGTGCCTGGTTGTATATAGAGCCTGGAAGGTCTGGATCTGCGGGAGTGAGAGACCTGTTTTCTTCAGCATCTCTCACATTGGTATGCCATTCTGGGCATAGAGGCGCGCTCATCTGGCCACATTATACATAAATGATGATAGGGTTCGTTGCATGTTGTGCACCTGATGCGATACAGGCCTTGACCGGGACACGTTACTTCATTACAGAAGCTCGTAGGTTGTTGACAGCACTTGGCACAGAGGTATTCTAGTCCTTCGGTAACTCGTGTCTCTTCAGACCAGCCTATGCAGGCATAATGAAAGCACTTAGTGCAGTATGCACATTCTATTTACAGTGTGCCACTGCCGGTACAATTGGCCTGGCTACAATGGTTATCAGGCTCACTGCCGTGGTTCTCACCGGAGACGGAATTAACTTCAGAGTCTGACATTTTCGTGTTCAAGGGTGCAACTGTGTGTTTTTGGACTCCCCGAAGCACGCTTGATTGTTTGGTTTCAACCCTTAGCTCTCAGGGTATGGTTGGTCTAGTTCGTGCCGTTCACTGCGCACAGCTATTTGTCTGACGCCCCACGTTGGGTGCCAGAAAATCTCTTGACGCTTGCCGGTTAAGTCTGACTGACATGCATGTCGAGGATTTTTCCACTAGACCAAAAGCGAGGTGGTTTTATCTGTGGTTCTATCATATAAGGTGAGGGGTGTTGGCAATTGCTTACTTATTCAGACGTTTGGGTATTGCGGTTGAAGAGGGTTTCACCCACTTTCAGCGAGCTTGGTCTACTCCGAAATGACGATTCCAGTTGTTGGCTTTACGGCTCCAGAAGTTGGGGTTTTGCCAAGCTGTATCTGGCCTCCGTCCGGTTTAGCAACCCTCTTACCACTGGGTGGCACGAAGGGTGAATACGATTGCACAGTGGGAAGACGATTACCGTTACCGAAGCAGGCGCTACTGCTTGTTGTCTAAGTTGGGTGGCGCGGTCCTGCCTGCCTGTCGTGCGTAGGATGAGGTAATACTATCCACAGTTTGATAGCAGCATGAGCCAGGTATTGCTCTCTATGCCTTTTGCCACTCCTCACAGGCATAGGGTATACCGGTCTGACAACGTATGCAGTGCACTTTTACAGGAACAGTAATTTAAGTGTAGCCCAATAGAGACTTGCCAGCATGAGCTCGATAGGCATCCCCACTGATCCCTCATGCATGCGGGCTGATCAGGGACGTGGAGCAGTGTGGGCCACCAGGCCTCTACTGGTTGTGCGTTCGCACCGGGTTGTGTGGCAACCCCCAGGCTAAGGTCACTTAAGCACTAACTTAGTGCTCTGAGTGATAGATAACCTGAGCTTGTAGCCCCTCCCTGCACGAAGGTGTTTCTAGTGGTTGGGGTATTGATGTTTCTCCCCACCAGCACTGACTTAGTGCTGGTGGGAAGAAACAGGTAGCAGTCTAATGTGGATGTCAGTACTCTGAATTCCTGTTGGCTGTGTACGTCGAACTCTGTTCCCGACTGTCACATAGACAAGTACCCTGTAAATGAAAAGCAGAAGGGTAGTGAACAATGAGTGTTTATTGGAGATGCAAGAAACATGTGATCTGTGCTACCTCCTATCAGATCGTGGAGAGCTGAAGGTAATTGCGGTTCCAGGTATAGGCGTTCCTGGTTCTAGTAAAAAGGGGAGGTGCTGGTTCTAGGCGAAAGCAAAAGTATTTAAAGTTAAACTGGCTAAGAAAAGGGCAGCTTGTTGGCTCTCAGCTAAGGCAAGGGAAGGGGCATGTGTGTGTGTGTGCCTGCTGGGTTGTGTAACTCTCAGGTGATGAGAATCTGCTCATAAGTTTCTGTTGTTTGGTAGAGTAGGCGGCCGAGAATTCATGTGTAAAATTCTCTTTCTCCTTCTGCAGCGATGGAGGTAGGAACATTTATCGATGAGTTGGAATCGTTATTTATTAGGTTGAGCAGCATGTGTTAACGTGAATATTTGGAATGTGATGTTTCTTAATGGGGAAATTTAAATATCTTAGACTAACGTTTGTTAGTTCTTTTATAATTAAGGTAAACATGTTAAGTTTGTGTGCGGGTTTAACAAACAACATTTAAATGTTGTGTGCAGGTTTTTAGCAGAACATTTAAATGCTCAGCATTCATTTCATTTCTTAGAAATTATGTTAATGTTACAGTTGAATTAATTTTTGTTTGGTCAATAAACAACAAATAGTATTGTCTTCACCAAAACATTGGTGTTGCATTGCTTGTCAGTGTGTGTAGACCAAAACCACGAATGCAGTTGGAATTAAATACTTATTATTTAGGCCTAATTATGTTAAAACTGAGATATATAATGTGTTGTTTGTCCAGAAAGACTATGTAAAGTATATTTTCTTTCTGTGGTAAATTTTTTAGCTGTAATAAATACTAATTGTATAGGACAACAAATTTTACTGAAATTTTTTTTGGGTGACGACAGCCATGTGTTTGATGTTATTGCCACAGGTTTCATGACTTAATGGTCACAGGCCTACCAGTCTTCACCATTTGTGAGGAATGTTTTTTGTACAGTCTTATTTTATTGTAATTGCTACACACAGGTTCCGTAATTATTAATTGTAGAAGACTTTTACAGTTCTAATTAACTATTTGTGTGTGTGATTTGACAGGCCTAACTGTTATTGTGTTTGTTCACTGCGTAGATGTAATTGTTTTATGGTACTGGTGACCTTGCCTTTACACAGAACTCTAGCAGACTTTTGCTTCTTCCTAGTTCATTTTACTGCTCAGTTGTGAATAATGATGTTTTTTTTCTGATGCTCACATCAGTTAACTATGCGAGATTCACATTCTTTTTTTAACGAATTCATTAAATTTTTCAAGAGGCATACAAAGAAGGCAATTCTTATCATACTTCGGGCCAAGTAAGTTTTCGTATTCTCCGTTAAATTATTTAACATTTGTGATTTAATTTGGTTTACAGTGTTGATTGTAATCAACATCAATGTCTTTCTATCTTGCCTCAAATATTTTCCTGTTGTGAGAGTTGTAAACTTGTAAGTCCAATGAAATTTCTTGATTTAAAATATATTGTTTTGTGTTTGTGATTATTGATTTGATAGTAATTAATAATATCTGTTTAATTAATTATATGAATATATTATTGATAGTATTTCGATAACACAATGTTGATGTTGTCATCAGAAATAAAAAAAGATACGTGTAATCACATATTTTCCTTAATTATAGTTGACATATTTGAAATGCCAAGGAACAAATTCACATAATGTTGACATGTTTTGACAGTCACGTGGAAAGCACATGGTGATGGAAGGATACGTATTCAGTTTGTTTACAAGGTACTACTTTCATACTATCTGTCATGAGACAGACTAGATGTAAGTTATCTTTCTCTTGGAGCAGAAATATTAATTTATTATGTAAGGACGTATGGCATCTATGGCCAAGCTCTAACATGTTTACATTTCACACATGTGGAATGAAGGTTATTTTGTTTATGAATGTGAGTGAACTAATAATTCAAATAATTGCACACGTGAATTTTTTGTTATTTATTTTTTCCACTTTTTCTTCTTCTCTTCCCTTCCCTTCCTTTAAGTTAAAACAACATTAAAATGTACTGTATGTTGACAAATTTATAAAAATGTTTCATGGAAAAAATTTTGTTAGTTGCAATATCTCGTATATGTATCACCCCACTTTTTGTAGTAACTTTTTTTTATAAAAATGTGCGGCCTATACACTTCAAAATATGGTATTTAATGCCAAAATGTTTAACTTAAGTTAGCTAAAATATGCTGGAATACTGTCATAAAATGAATGCTGACCTCTGTGGCGCATTCTGTGTAAAACTGGTTTGCAATGCGAGGGGGTCTGTGTTCAGATTCTGCGTAAGGTAAGGACTAAGTCATTTACATGGCTGTAATTAATTTCCTATGGGGTATAGCTGTACACAACTATTATAATTACGGTGTAGACACTTCGATTATGTGTATATAGTGACTATTCGGTATGTTTTTCCGTTTTTGAAAAAAGAATTCAGAAATTTGAGGCGGCCTCAAAATTCATACTTCTAAGTCATTTACAGGCATACAATTAATCGCCTACAGGTTATAGCTCTATGTAATCATTTGATGCATGCTCCTATCTCAAGGGATAGTGGTTAAGGCGCTGAATACACTTCCGAGTTCCTCAAGTGATCCTGCTGTGGCGGGATAGACTTGTACACTGGCTCGGTGGGTCATGGTAGATTCGATGGGAGGCCCCTTAGGAGAAGGATACTATTGGAAGAAAGGGGAGTGAAACCCCAGAGTGTGGCAAAACAAGATTGTTTCCCGACCAGGGAGTTCAACCTTCCTCACTACTAAGGTTGCCAAGAGCCGGGATACCAGTTGTCCCACGAAGTATGAGATGTGAGGGGGGGGTTTAAACAATTGTGTTGGTGGGGGTGGGTGATCTGGCAGGAGAGGTCAGAGTTATTCACAGTGGCTGCGTAGGCTGACATGTGGGAACGTAATTTGCAGGGGGAGAAACTACTCGAGGCTTGGGGATTACCTTCGGCGGGAGTCGAACCCAGACCGTCTTCCCCAAAGTCAACTTGATCAAGTATGTATTTGGCTCATCCTTCAGTGGAACTACCTTGGTTGGGGTAACACTTGCTATCGGTGGTGGAGTCTCCTGGTGGGTAGGATGTGTCCAATCTGGATCATATTCTGGCCAACAAGCACCAAAATATTTATTTAAAGGCTACCAGTGACCGAAGGGGATGAATGGAGATATCGGCCTAGGTGTGAATTCAGGATCCGTAGGAGGAGGTTCAACCTCGCTCTGGCCTCGTTTTTGGAGTTAAAATTCAAAGCTCTCTGTAAAGCACTGCGTTCTCTACATCATATGCGACACTTGGTCCCACCCTTCTTATGGTGCATCTGTATTGTCCCCTGACCCTTCCGCAGATGTGCAGTCCTGGGGACGTGACTTGTGCAGTCACACTCAAGGCCCTGACGTGTAGAAGATGTGCAGTCCGGTATTGGAACGTCACCAAAGGTAGGAGCGGGAACACCGAAAACCCAGAATCAGCAGTGTGTCTGGTGCAGACTAAGGCTTTCTGCTAGCTGCGTCTCCTTTGGAGTTCGGTGCGCCTTACGGCTAGTCTTCAGTGGTGTTTTGGTATGACACCTGCCGCAAGATTTACTGACATACGAAAAGAAAAATAATAATTGTGATCCAGGAACTAAATTTAAAATGACAGAAAGCAAACAATTAAAATTTATGTAAAATGTATTAATTAATAGGAAATGGGAAAGTCGTGGTTAATTTTACAAACTGGCTAAACAATTTATAAAATAAATTGCAAATATGCAGGCAAAGGTGAGCCTGCTAAAATAATAATAAAAATACTATGTTTTAAATCTACGTAAAGTACGCTCTTTACAGCATCTCCAATTTTACGGGGATTATCTAGAAAGGTAAATTAAGTCGCTACGACCTGTTACTGCGGAGTCATGGAAGTTGACTGGGGTAAAGGGTACAGGAGGACGTCTGGTTTACCTCTGGAGTCAGGCTGCCTTTCCGGTCGGCTGGTGGACGAGCCTTCTTCAAGCTGCAGGGATGGTGCAGTCATTGCAGTCTGCAGAGGTGGTTGAAGCCATGTTGCAGGCTTCTGGAGAGGTTGACCCATGTTACAGGCAGAGGAGAGGAGAGAGAGGTCTTCTGCAGACCAGGGAGTTCTCACTGACCTATGCGGCCGGTGAGCCTGGCGTCTCTGCCAGGGCATGCTGTCAGACTTCCTTATATAGAGAAAAACCCAATGGTCAGCAATCTTCCGGGGGTGCGGGGTAGATTAGCCTTCCAGCTCAGAGGTAGGTTTATCAGGGTTGCAGCAGGCAGTACTGCTCATTTCTTATCTCCCTGTGTGGAGGCGACGACAAATTTAAACACCTCGTCCTGAGGCTGGCGGGATGTGATGTCACAGGGTAGCAGAGGTGCTGCTATCTCGTGTTGTCACAGGAACTTCTTCCAAAGCTAAATGTAGGGTAGTGGTTCGTCAAAAATATTTTATTTATTCCCGGGGGTGGCGCTTGCATGGAGGAGTCTGGACAGGCTGTACATTTCATAATTAATTGTGTTAATCATTTTTACATCAGGGGCTGTCCAACAAATGGAGTTCCTTTGACCGGTACGGGAAATTACTTTGCCACTGTTTCTGACTTGCCCCGAGCCCTTGTCGGCTCGAGATGGGGCGAAGTCGCCCGTATTGTGTGCAGGCGTGCTGCGCAGCATGTTCGCTTGCATCACATTATAATTAGAATGTATACATTTTGATTATAATGTGTATATATCAACTATTTGGTATGTCTTCCCATTTTCGAAAATACAAATTCAGAAATTTGAGGTGCACAGTTTTATTGTCCTGAAGACACACACGTTAGGACATGCATCACAAACTGCTCATGAGCTATTGTGGACAAGGCTTAATGCAGAAAAGCAGCTTTTCTTTGCATACCACAAATAATTCACTTTGGTTTGTTTTAGTTTTCCTTTTTAAATGTAAATCAGATGAGTAAACAACATGTTTCACAACATGTGAGGCACTGATAGATCTCATCTGCAGTGCAAGCATGCTTCGACCTCTGTTTAGTTTCATTTGAATGTGAGCTTCCTTTTTCCTTCTCATTTCCTCCCAACTAGGCCCACCAGGTGGTGGGGGGTGAACCCCCCTTCTCCAACCCACTGGACAATCAACTCGCAGTGAACACCGCCCTTGGTGGAATAAGTACATCCTTTGCCTTTTTTTTTTTTTTTCTCCCAGCTATTCTTGTTTGAATGCATGTGACCCACATCATCACATCACGTTTATTTTCTTCTGTTTCCCTCTCTTGGGTGCGGTCAAGTCCAGTGATGCAGATAAAAAAAAATTCCGATAGCAAGGGGCTAAACGTTTCACGAGATATGGTGTAAATGACAACACTTGCGCCGTGTTTGACAGATAGGTGCCACGCCCCATTAGAACACTGGTATTTTTTTTTTTTTTGCTACTGTACTCTGCCACTTATGGAATATCCCGGAAAGCTATAACGTGGGTCTGAGTTATGTCCCTCAACATCTGCATTATATTGGGCTTTTATTTTACTTAGATTGACTGGTTGTTATCAGCGTGAATTGGTAAGGCGGTAGATGGAAGCAGAGTTGTAGATACAGTCCCAGAGCACCAGGCCGTGATTTTGCGCATGTCCACGTGGTGAGCAAAGATTCTCACCAGGGTCATGAGATCGCAACATGGCAAGTTGGTTGATTGCAATAACATTATGTTCCACTCAGTTGTTGGCCATGGAGAATGCCAAATGCAAGTAGAGGTGGTTAGGTCACTTAAGCATAGGAATTAAGGGTCCACATGTATGTTGAATCCAAAGTCATCTAGCGTTTATTACTCAATAAAAGCACAGCAAAATGTATGGGTGTTACATGAACTCAATTACAAATACAAAAACAGTACAAAGATGCTTTGGCATGGAAACAATTACAAGAGGCCTCATTTGAACCAGCCCGAAGTAGACATACTGCATTATATAGGAAATGAAAACTCTGAGGCAACACCGTTATTTAAGGGCTCTACGTATCAACAAAAGGGCCTACCTGGCTGCATGGGTAATGTAAAAAGGTTCACAAATTAATTACGCTACAGAATAACTAAATTTGTGAATACAAAGTTTAGGTTCTTGCAGGCCACGCAGCACACACCCGTCCAGCTTGAGCTTCAGGGAGAGACTGTTCAATGGCCGTAGAAAGCCTTTATACGAACCCGTACCAGAAGCAACGGCCCAGTGCTGAGCATGTGTATGGAGACTGAAGTGTGTTCAAAATGGGGGAACACAAATTTCACTAATTTACAAAAATGTGCACAGTAGTGCATAGCAAAATAAGTACATAAAACCCTTAAACCTTTCATGCATTTGCCTGAGTTATCTCTGGTAATTAATTTTCTCCCAAAAACATTTGCCCGAGATATCTCTGGTAAATAGATAATACCAGTGTTACATGTTATTTACACAAGATATTTCATGCTGCGCTCTTGTACAGATGTATAGTTCAGTCCGTGTCACTAGATAGAAGCACATCTGCCATTACTTTGTGTAGGGAAGTTAATTTGAAAAGTTGGTAGTGGTAAAATGGGAAGTTAATTTGAAAGGTTGGTAGTGGTAAATGGGAAGTTAATGTGAAAGGTTGGTACCTACGAGGTAGTGAATCAATAGGCGGAGCAATGCATGCAGGATACACAAATAACTTTTTACTGTGGTTCTCAATGGCATCCGACGACATAAAATGAAATGCCTACATTTTTGGTTGTGACAATTTTTATAACGTGTTGTAAACATGCCAGAGCAAAAACTTGATGCGTGATGGACACTGGTGGTGAGTTCGGTCACTGACCAAAGTGACTTTATGCAGATGCTAGGTTAGTCGCATATTATTGGTGGAGAGTTACTCTGGATGAGTGGTGGGTGGTTTGCCTTTGTATAATTTCGGCCTCTTGGGCTGATGGCTAGGCACAAAGTAAGGCTCTGTTTGGACCACTCAGCAGGTGGTGGTTTGGGCTCGTGTAGCTATGCCTGGGCCATGTGTTGCCTAGGATGGTTCCGGTTTATGCTGATCGTACAACTTGGATGGAGCTATCTCCGGTGTCTAGTTGGTGTCAATAGCTGCTGCAGCTGATGGGTGTTCGCAGGTGTTTATGGGCAAGTCAGGTGCTCCAGTGGCAGAGGGGAAATTCCTTTCTTGGGGTTTGTTAGCGCCTCTGAGGATAGCGTGGATCATTGGATGGTATCACTCGGCGATCCTGGTTGGTAGCTCAAAAATTGTCAGAATGGCTTTGGGCTGAGCCAGTATGGTGAATCTACAGAGTACGGTAGCTTTCTCCTGTGGACTCAACATATCATACCTATCAGGAAGGAGTTGCAAACCCCAGCGAGATCTAGAGGCAGCCCTTGCCCATTTCATCCTCTTTTGGACACCACCACTTTAGGTAAATGGCATATGGACAAAATCTACGACCAGACCTGGTTGGAGTGGGGCAGTGAACGTGTTTGTGTTGACAGTATAGGTGATGGGGCCATGACCACGCTGTGGTGAGTGGTCAGTCGAGCTGCGTGATGTTGATAGTGGTCTAGACATGGTGTGTCCCACCAGGGTGGTCTCCCCAGTCCCAGAGCGCTACCCCTCTTGGCACCACTAATGTGCGTTGAGAAAGGCAACCTCCAAGCTGACAAGCTGCTCCCACCTGGAATGTGTTCACTGGTGCAGTGAGTGCCCCGTAGGTGCAGATCCCCCCAGATCCGAGGAAGTACCCCTCTCGGCACCCCTAGTGTGCGTTGAGAAGTGCAGACCCCAGTCTGGCAGTCAAACTCTGGTAAAGCGATATCCTAGTGTAGACTATACCATTCACCGCACGGGTGCGGCAAAAGGGTGGCCCCGTCCAAGGTGATTTTGTAGGTGTTATTAAGAGTCATTACGGGAAAGCTCAACCCCTGGTCTCCTGCCGTCCCCTGGTTAGGTCTGGTTTCTACAAGAAGAGGGTACAAGGATACGGAAGAGATATTCTAAGGTGAGCTTCCCAGTGTTTATTCCTTGAATGGAAATAAACAGTGATGGTGAAGCCACTACCTCCTATCCCCCTAGGCCTTGCGGAAGGTGAACATCTTATGGAAAGCAGGTGGAGGCGACCTGCGCAAAACTGAGGGGCAAGGCAGCATAATAGCAAGGCAGGAGCTGACTGAACTTCCCTAGTTCTAGTAGTTGTCCAGAAGGGACCGAACAAAATTTAAGTGTTAGCTTGAAGATGATGGTTCTTCGGTAGCCGGAGGAAAGAGAGAGTCAGGTGTATGTCCATTGTAGACAGGTCATCAAGTGGCTGCAGACAGATCCAGAGCTGGGGCAATTATTAAGGCAATTAATAACAACTGAGAAGGACGTTATGCATCTTGAAAAAGACGTGCGTTAATTCGACCTCTCCCTTATTGCGGCGTAGACTCATCTGGAGCAAAGGAACAAGTCTCCATCGTCGTCTGTTGAGGTCTTCAGTATGTGTCAGAATTACCATGGTCCCACTACTTCAACGGTGTAAGAGTAGGCGGTGCACGGCAGGTGGCCGGTTGTAATGCACTCAAGACACAGCGAAGTCAGCTAGACGATACTGTTGCTCTTGGTGGTGTGGCGTGTGCTCATCATCTCTCTCTCTCTTCCTCTTTCTCAGATGGTCCAGCTGCGTAAGGAAGTGGAGTTCTTCATTCCGTGTAATATGAGTGTAGCGTGGGGTTTCCGGTGTCGGTGATATGCGAGGTCCCCTTGATTATAGTGTGCCGACCTACATTAACAGCTGTAAGGCTTGGTTACGTTCATACAGCGTGAGATTAAACCTGGGAAAAGGAACAAAGCGTAGTGGCCGACACACGGAATAAAATGCTACCCTCGGGGAATGTTTATATATGAAAATACATTACCTAAACTATAAAGTAAAAATAAAAAAATCATCCTAAAGCCCTACTTGCAAAGGCGTGTGTTTCTGGCTAACTGCTGTGGCCGTCTGTCGTGGAAAGAAAATAAATTCGACCCTGGCTTGTGCCTCCCTATATTAGGCACAGCAGAAACTTTCACGTTGAAAAAGCTATGGGACTTGTCAGCCGAGACCTTCCGTCATCTTGTCTGAGCACTAAGCTTGGAGAGTGCGAGTGTGTTGGCAAGTGGGGTGCTGGCTAAATACAAAGATGTACCTTACCATCATACATCGACATAGAGGACAGAGACATGGAAACACTTCAACGCATAAACACTCTGAATAAATTTGTACATATTCATCAATAAAGAAATTTTATGTGACAACGTTCTTGTTGTTTGGTTAAACTGTCTCTCAGTTGTGACTTTTTAAAATATTTGCATTACAGCATTACCCTTGATACACAACACAGTACCTACACTTAAGTAAAGAAATCAATTCACAATGCTTTTACTTGCTTAATCACTGTCTTTGAGCTGTGAATTTCTGGAAAACATGTCATAATTATTTACAAAAATTAAATACAGTTAGGGAACTTTTAACAACTTCCTGTAGAAACTGTGTTTCAGTAACTTACTTAAGGAACACCTTCAAAATGTAAATGTGTACCTAATGTATTGGAAGCAGAGCCCCGCAACGAATCAGGCACGAGCCACGGGCGTTTTAATAATACATACTGTGTTTAGGAAACACTGGGAGTTCTTTAAGGCCAGTGGAGCAATGAGTGAAGTCTTACCACAGTGTGCCACTGTCTGGTCAAGATGATATGTCGACAGATGTTCCAACCACCGTGGCAAAATAGAGATTCAGCCTTCTGTAACATTAAGGGGACCATGTGCCATATAGACTTTGGATTCCCTTTTAGGCTGTTTAGAGAGGGGTGGCATAGATCCTATAAATCTATAATGAAGTGTTAGCATCTAACTAATAATAACTTAAGTCAAGCTCCCCCAAAGTAATTAATGTAGCATAATCTAAAACATAATCTAAACATTGTTCAGTCAACAGGTTTTAATACATTAACATATTAACTTAATACAGTGTTATTCCTTTGAGTTCACCTTCCCCCCTAATAAACTTGAACAGCCAGGCAAGACTATGTAAACAGAAATAACGTCCACCCCTTGTAACTTCAACACTTGTAGACAAGGTTTACCAATAAAAATGCTTGGGAGTACACAAGAACCGTCCAGAAATGACCTGTCGTGATTTCCAGAAATAAGGTCGTTATGACAGGTAGGTCGCTATAGATACTTTTCGAAATTTTGGAGCAATTTTGACACATCCTCCACCTCTATAGTGCATCAAAATTTGTAATTTTCGCATCAAATACATGTTTCATAATCTCTAGTAAAAAATGAAGGTTTTTAAAATGAAATATAAATTTATTTCAATGATAACCAAGACGTGTATACTCAGCCTCCCCTTGTAACCCAAAATATTAAGAACATTTGAATAGCGCAAGGTTTTACCAAGCCTTGTAAGTCCATGTTTGATTGTCTGTAGCACGAAAATAGCACATATTTTAAATTAAATATAAATTGTATTTAATAGGTAGACATATTCTGAAAAAAATTATATCCGACAGGCATATGCTTAGACTGCCCTTGTCTCCCAAAATGTTGACAATATTGAGTGGTGCAAAACTTCACCAAGCATTTTAAGTCCTTGTTCAAACGTTTCTGGTATAACATAATTTTTGCATGGAATATTACTTCAATAGTCAGATGTTTTCCCAATGAAATAGTATCACAGAAGGGTATCTGCAACCTCCCTTGTTGTCAAACAGTTACGTAAAACTCTAATATTGTAGATGATATACTTTTTGGTGAGCAAAAATTCAATTTTTGATGTTTTCTTGCGAAAAAAAACCAGATGATATTTCTACAAAACGTTAATTTACGTATACAGTCGACTGTTGATGCATTGTTATTCAGGGGACTACCAAAACATTTCCGTACATGCTGGATTTCAGTAGATGTGGTTTCTGACATGGACATCAATAAAATACAACTTCTAACCATATAAAATTATATGTTGAATATAGGAAGGGCTGTACGTTATCTGCGAACAAAGTTTAGCTAATAAACGTAATAAAAATGGGAATTTTAGAAAATGTATTACTGTAAATAATACATAAAAATATTTTTTACCTAAACTAATTTAAATCAAGAAAATAACATCTCCAAATACCATATATAATTGATTGTAATTCAACACCAAATGCAAGCTGACCTAAAACTTTCAAACCCTCTGAAAATGAAAATAATATGACACTGAATGCAAGTCAAATTTAGAATGTCTCGCATGCACTCCATCAGCTGAGAGCATGTAGAGAGGTTATCGATCAAGTAGTGTGTTCATGGCGGCTGGTGGAGGAGGAGTGGCGGCGGGAGGATTACCCCTCTACGCCGCTACAAGTTGCTGACACCTTGCACCCGTGGAAAAATTCTGTCTTTTAAAGTAATTAATTATATTTTACTGCAAAGAAAACTTGTAATTTTGAGAGAAGAATGAATAAATAAGGCAATTATAATTAATATCTTCACTGTCTTTAATAATTACTCATTCAAAACCATGTCCTGTGATTTTCCCTGTTGTGAGAAACACTGCACTCTGCTCGGTGCTTACCTACCCATTATTAGACTGTAAAATGTGTTAAATAAGCCCTTACATATTATCATATTCAAAAGACGTGTATCTATTGAAATAAATCAATATAAATCCTTTGATTTCTATGCAAGAAGTTACTGAAAATACACTTTACACTTATAATACAAGTCGCTCTATGTTTAAACAATTTTTGGTGACAAGAGGAGGTCAATTATGATTTTGTGAATACATTAAAACCCCTCTATTACGACCCCATTTATTATGACCTCTCTATTACGAACCAATCCGGAGGAACTGTGAAATGTTTGGGTCGAAAAAGTCGAAAATTTGAGGTACGTCTAAAAATAGATACAGTAATCCCTTGCCAACCACGATATCTTGAACCATGGTTTCAGTTATGCACAGATTTGTTTTTGTAGACATTTTCCCCATCCATGGTACTAGTTTCTATTATCCATGGTTTTCAGTGTATGGAAAACTAGCCCTTACTGATAGACTTTGACATTTGTTGTCCCAAGCAGCATGAAGCAATAAATTACTCAATGCTAGAAGGGGACACTGGTGTATTGTCTGTTGAAGCATGTGGGGGTGGGGGGAGATTGGCAGGCCTGGTCAGTAAGGATTCTTTGTTGTAGTCGTATGCCGCCGCCTCTGCCTTACCCTCCCTGTCTTTTTTTGTTTCCATTATCCCTCCTCTTTTGCTGTAAAAACAGTGGCACATTGCACAGACTGGTTTCGTAATCAGTGTATGTATGATAACTTTCAATTTAATTCAATGCATTTTTTAATGATTATTTTTAAGTTTATGTATTCTCACGCCTATGTATTATGATAATTTTTTATGACGGGTAAGCGTTTTTTTCCCTGTGAAGTCAATTTTATATATAAAGTGAATAAAGATAAGTGTGTGCAAATAAAATGTGTTCTTATGTTACTGGTACCATATTATGGCGAGTGAGGCCGTGTGTGTATAGGCAACGTCAAAAGTTTTTGATGAAAAATTCGGGATAATTAATATTTCAAGTAGACCGCACTAAATATTTATGTTTCCGTAAAGATTGCCGGGCCTCATCATGCCAGTGCAGAGGCCAACACACCGCCTACATTTTGTATAAATTCAACATATTGACATGAATTGCATCCATCAGCATGTTTTCCCAATGCCGGGCCACTGTTACAAAGCAAACCGGCCCTGTAATGACGTCTGTGACAGTGGCGGGCAGTCATCATCTGCCAGAATAATCTTGCAGCGACCGACCGACAGCTGCCAAACCCGAGGATCTATCTAGGGCCAAGCGACAGTTGCAAGATGCCGTGTCCGGCCGCGTTGCAGAGGATATAGGCGCTCTCCCACGTGGGCACGGCAATGTATTCGCTGCCAGCCCCAGCACATGAGTGATTTAATTTTGAATATGTATCTCCATATCTATTATCAATAAATAAAGTGCTGTGTTTTGCTTCAAACATAAAGCATCTCCAACAGTGTTTAGTTACTGTTGTGTGCATTATACATCCGATTTTCTAGTAATGAAATGCTAAATAGTCGGCCAACAAGGGATGGTCTAATATGCCTTTCTTGGGTATCAAATTAATAAGGAGATGTCCAGCTATTAAAATATACATACATATTTATTTTTAATTTAAGAAATGGTTTTTTATGCGCTAGATATGATTGAACATTATCTTTGTGCAATAAATGGCAAGTTTGGGGGCATAGGGGTTAGGGGTGGGTCAAAATCAGCCCAAAATTTTCCAAATTTTTTATTACCACCCTACCCCCCTCCCCCTTCTATTATGACCCTATTCTCAGGAATTGTGACGGGGTGTAATAGAGAGGCTCTACTAATTTTATTCGCGAAAATGCTGACCTTTGAGTTAAATAAATATTGTGTTTTAAAATCATGTTAATTTTACACCAGATACAATATAACACCAACCTTATGGGAAAAAACAACCTTTAACCACAAAATAAAACATATTTGTAAATAATAATTCCTTGTTAAAATGTTTTGCGTAACACTTTGAAGTGAAACCATTTGCTTTGAAATGCAAGTTGTGATAGGTTGAACTATTTTGAGTGACGGATAATCTCGATAATATTTCTACATTTGCCAGGCGCACTTTATTTGCTCTGCTGCTGGTGTGTGAAGGTGAGCGGGTGTGGCAGAGAGAGAGAGAGGGTGTGCTTTTTATTTTGCTAAACAAATTCTCCTCTTGAAGTAAAGAAGGTACGCAGTTGAAACAGAAATAGGGGAAGAGAGAGAGGATGCTATGTCGCCACGCTGGTTGTTAGGTAACCACTTTCCTTCTTGTAAGGTGTGTAGGAGAGGTAATAAGCTGGACTCTCACAGCAGCGCAGACATGTTGTGAAGAGAGAACGTGCCACAGAGTAGTGGTAAATGGCGACGCGCGGGACATATTTCACATCCAGTTACTAGACATTTGCATAAACGACCAGCTTAAAAATGATAGTTGCGGGAAATCTGAGGTGATGGGACCCGAAATATACTTCGATCGACGTACCATCCGATAACAATACAAGCAGTTAGCTTTATAATTGTTTATATAAGAGTTTTGACAAAACCACTGAAATATAACTGTAGATACGGTTGCTACGGGACAGACCCAGCTGATTGGCTGCCCGTGTCCCTGGGTGACTTGTTCGATGCTAGGCGAGTCAAGTCTTTGGATGGCTAGTCGTCTCTTGGCACTGTGCCCGACCGGAATACAATACTGGCCTAGTAGGCTGCTGGCTTGGTGCAAAGTCCGGCTCTGGCTATACAACTCTGCATGGTGCAGGCTTAGGGTATCGGACGGAGTTCAAGCAAGTGGGATGGTGCTTCTGGCCCCCTGGCGGTTTTGCTAGTGTTGGTCCCTTCGCCCTGGTTGTGCTTGACTGGAGCATGGGGTTGTGCGTTTGAGGTACTGGGATTTCTACTGGTGTGGAGCCACTAGGTACTGCCGGAGTGTAGGTGGACCCCTCGCCGAACAGGATCTCTGCACCACTGTATGGTATCCTTCCGCTATATGGGTGGGTGGCTCGAACAATGCTGTAGCAGTGATGGATGGTACTGGTTTGGTGAATCGTCGCAGCAAAGAAGATTGTTCACATGCACTCAGTAGTCCGAACACACTGGGAAGGATGCTAAGCCCGTGTGGATCTTCAGAGATAGCCCTCGCCTTCTTAGCTTTCTTTTGAACACCACCCCTATGGGTGTAAGGCATTTGGCTCTAAACTAGGATCAGGTCTCCAGGAATTAGGCATTTGACGTGTTGGATTGCAAGTGTTGGTGTGGATTGCTACCTCTAAAACTGCACATCATTCTAGACTTCCCCACAGGAGGTGTGGAAGCCTCGAGCTTCAAAGTGTTGGTTGCAGGAACTGCATGGTGTTGTCCCAATGGGTTTGGTCTCCCCTGCACCGGAGTGTGCGATGATAGTAGTTCACCCCAGCCGGCAAGCCAATCATACCAGGAGCGTACCTAGTGTTGTGGCTCTACTGTTCCTCCCACCTGGTTGTAAGGAATGGGTGGCCTTCCAATAGTGATGAGGTGAGGTGAGGTGAGGTGAGTGTTCTGAGGTCACTGGTCTCCCCAGACCCGAAGAAGTTCCCCTCCTCGGTACCGCTGAGTGTGCGGTGAGGCGGGGACGACTTAAAGCTGGCAAGCCACCTTCCAGAGGACGGTATCCTAGTGTCGTGGTTGGCTTTACTGTTTACTACGCTAGGCAGAGAATAGGTGGCCTTCCAAGGATGTTTTGGTCTATTGTCAATGTGGATTCGGAAAGAACAAACCCGATCTCATGCTGTCCCCATCAGATCTGATGATTGTGAGGGGATGGAGGTTAGAGTGATACTTGAGAAGTTAGGCAAGATCAATGTTTATTTTGCCATAAAGGAAAATAAACAAAGATGGTGGAAGTACTACCTCCTATCCACTCCGTCTTGACGAAAAAAAAAAAACCCTAGTGTAAAACAGGGGAAGGCGCTCTGTACAAAGCAAAGGGAGTAGGCATTTACGGGTGCATGTGAACTTCAGTTTACTCCTCTGGGCTAGCTCTACTCTTGGTCGTTCATAAGGGACAGAATGTCTATCAGTGTGCTGAGCTGATGACGCAGCTGGGTCTTCCCTAGTGGATGACTGGAGAAGATCTTCGGCCCCATGAGGTAGTGGTGAATGGTTTTGGATCGGTGCGGGCCTCTGCACCGATTGCTTGTGCGATGAGAGCCAAGGAGAGGACTAGGATGACTGATCAGGTACTGAAGCAGAACTCACCATCTGGAGGCCGGGGCGCATCTCCTTATATACTCCTCGGTCATCCATTCTTTCACTGGCATAGGGCGTCTGGATAGGGGGTTAGCAGGTGCAAGGCCTGCGCCTAGATCCTTGGTGTGAGTGGCATAGTGGAGAGATGTGGGATCTAGGTATGATACTTGTGTCTACATTCCGTGGCACACTGCTTTACCAGCCCCAGACCTCTTGCATGGTCCTGGTGGCTCATCAGGCAACAATAATTTCCATTATTGGGACGTTTGTCCCAGCTCGGTAGATACAACAGTCTAGAAGGCGGTGGCTGTAACTCAACTCTGTTGACAACTGCTAGCGGTATAGTTGCACTGATGAGTAGTAGTCATTTATTAATAAGAATTAGACTTCAGTCATCACAGTTTATGTGTAAATGCAATTTTGGTACAACGAGAGTTGACTGTATTAATTAACAGATGTCTTCATATTATAATGATACCACAGAAAGGTACGTGCAACCTCCTTTGTCGCCAAACAATTCCAATAATAGTAACGTTGGAGACAATTTACTTTTCTGTAAGCAAAAATCAAATTTTTGATGGACTTTTACAGAAAATCAAAGGATTTTTCAACAAAATATTAATTCTTATTGTTAAACGAATGTCTTCTAAATATAATGATACCTCAATAAGCTATGTGCGATGTCCTTCGTTGCCAGGCTATCACAAAAACATTAACACAGAAAACAGGGTACTGAAATTTAATTTTTGATGTCCTCTTGCATAAAGACCAGAAGACATAAAAAAAAATAATTTATATTAATAAACAGACATCTTCAGAATAAAATGATACTACAAAAATGTATATGGAACCTCACTTGTTGCCACTCAATTACAAAAACTGTAACTGGAGACAAGTATTTTTTTGCCGACCGAAAATTAAATTTTTGGTGGCCTCTTGCGGAAAAACCAGAGGTTATTTTAATGAAACATTAATTTATAAATACATCATCTGAATAAAATTATACGAAATAAAAGTACAGTTAGTGTAAAAAGTATTTCAACTTTGACAATGTTCACAAAATAAGGCTGTGTTTTTCATTTCCATTGTAGACACATGTAACAAAAACATAACACAAACATTCCTTGAAATGTAAACATGATAAACTGTTAGACACTAAATAACATAATTTCATAGTTATTGAAAAAAATAAAACATCAACTCTTTCTTGCACTCTGGTGCAATATGCATTCAACAGTTACAATTTGCAGACAGTTTTGGTCCATAAAATCTGCACTACGCTGATTATATCGTTCATTTCAGTACTTAAGCCTGAAGCTTTCTGGTCATTGAGGACACCAACTTAGATACAGTGGCATCGGAAATGATGTTGTCATTCTTCTGAGAGTGCTCATTTCATGTCTTCTTTGGAAGAAATGGGGTGGATTTAGATTCGTTTTTCAAGATGATCCCATATATGTTCAATGGGTTTTACATCTAGGGACTTTGGAGGAGTTTGAAGGTACTTTGGTGTTAGAGGATCTGCATTCTAGTATTCCATACTGTGTGCTTGAGATTGTTGTCTTGCATAAACACAAAGTTGTCTTTAAGCCTTTTTTTTTCCTCCACCAGGGACAAGATGATGTTTTAGTACATTGATGTAACACTAGTGGTCCATGGTGCCTTAAATAAAATGTAGTGTTCCTGCTCCTGCTGCACTCATACACCCCCACATCATCATGGAACCACAACCATGTTTTACTGTAGGTGAAAGGTTATCCTTCTTTAGTTCTGTATTCTTTTTCCTCCACACCATGCATTTTCCACCTGAAGTAAAACCATTAAACTTGATCTCGTCGGTAAATATGACTGTTCTATAATTCCAAGGAAGAGTTAACATATTTTTTCACAAATTGTAGCCTCTTCTTTTTATTGATCACATTTATGCAGTACTTTATGTGGGTAACTTTTCTATTGTATTGGCTTTCTTAAAGAAATTATGAACCTTGCTGTCACATACGTTTATGTTCAAGTCTTTTTTCCGTTCTGCTGCGATAGGGATTTCGACTGATTTTTGTCATGATAGCATGTCCAACATCATCGCTTAATTTTATTGGTCGTCCAGTTCTTTTCAAATTTTTTAGTGATTTTCTTTTTCAAAACCTGTTAGTGATGTTATGGATTGTTGTTACAGGTCTATGTATGTTCCTAACTGTCTCACAATGTCCTGCATTGGTTATGCAATTGGATAATGATTTTTCTTTCTTTCAATGTTGATTATTTTGCCTTCTTACCCATTTTAGTGGTGAGCTCACAGTCTGCCCTAGTATACTGCACAAATAGCGGACCGGACAGCTACAAAGTTATATGAGTAACCCTCACTGAAGGCAGTAAGTGCAGAGAATATGCATACAGTTTAACTGTTCAAATACTTATTGCACCAGAGTGCGAGGGAACATTCAGTGATTTCTTTTGATTTTAATAATAGATATGCATGTGCGAAGGTCTTTTTTTCAATGTGAAGCGAAGTTGAAGCGAAGCTTGCATCATATGAGGGAATTTAGAAGAAAAATTGAAGTAGAAAAGTTTAAAAATGTATATATCACTAATTTATAATAGGCTACAGTTTTCAAGTTTATTTAACTCATTTGTACTGTTAATGCCAAAAATAATGTATGCCTACTAAACACTGAGCAATGGAATAAAACATATCCCAATCTTGTATTGTTGAAAAACTGAAACATTAAAATATCAAAATCTGCACAAAAGTAATCATTATAAATTTAGATACCTACTGACTTGATAAAAACTACCATACTCCATTAATCCAGTCCCATTTGGCACTATCACTGCACATTGATTTCAGTGGGTGGCTATCAACATTTGGCCTCTTTCCTTTCCTCCTCCCAGGACCTTTGTCAATGTCAGGCTAGATAATAAGCTTACTGTATGGTGGTGGCATTAGTGCCACAGAGCAAAAGAGACTAGACTTTCACTGTTTACAAAGGAACTATGCAGTTCTGCCAAAAAGACGTATCAGCTTTGATACGTATGTCAGCCCATCTCCCACGTGTGATAAATATGTTGACTGTTATGATATTGCTGCACATAATTCGGGATAACAGCCCTCGACGACAATCAGAAAAAAAACTCATGCGTACCAAATCCATTAAAAAAATATGAAAAACCATTTATGCTGGCATTTATAACTGGTTGTTTGGAAAGAAAGTTTCTAGGGAATTAAAATAAATGTGGATACAAGAACAATGTATGGAGGCCTCTGCATTTGTTTGATGTATTCACAATTATTTATTACTATTATTCTACTGTACGTATTTACATTGGGGTATGGATAACACTTTCTTGCAAACTTTGCATGTACAAGTAGTAAGACCACTCTTTCTCTCAAAGAGATAATATACAACATTCCGATTTGGCAGTTGTGCGACTGCTGTAAATTTTCGCTCATCACCAACAACAGTTTACATATGCTCGCTAAGTGATAATGCAAAAATTACTCTTGCAGAAATGAACATATATATAACACATCAACAAATGTAGTAAAAAAAACGGCATGAGAGGGAGGGAGAAAAACATGGTCAGAGCATGTGGAATTTTTTGCTGCTTCGTAAATGTTAGCTGGTCTGCCATCAACCGTGCAGTGGCAAAGTAATTTAAAATGTAACAGGTTACAAGCCTGTTCTCTCGTTGTAGTTCTCAGCAAACACCAACGGACTAGCTCAGCGTGAGTTGGGAGACTTCGACTACGTAATAATGAAAGTTTGTTGATTCCAGGATTGCCAATAAATAAAAGAAGTTAAATGTTTACTGGAGATTTATTGTCATCTCGGCAAAACAATAGACACTCGCAGCTGACAAACACAAAAAAAGACAGAATTGCAGCCTTTACAAAACAAAACTTCTCACTTCAAAAGTTATAAAGACGGGAGAGAATCATTACTTTTCCCTCCCGGCACCCTATTGAATCCTCCCACTGACGGAAAATAAATTTAATAGATATTTGAAATGTCCAAAATACAAAAGAACGTTAAAGTCGTGGGCGCTGATCGGTGCGAGTCACGTGATCACACGCTGCAGGTTGTCTGACTGACAGCTGACAAACGATCGTGCTGCGACGAACTGTTGTGATGTGATGCGCTCGTCGACTGTTGTGATACCCGAGAAAGGTCGCGCTTCCTTATATATTGGTAGAAAGTTTCCTTAATGAAAACATATTGTTTTCAAGCAGTCAGTCACGTCAGCCAAAGGTGACCTCTGTTATTTTCCTCATTTCACCAGTTTCACCATGTAGTGCCTTGCGGGGGCGATGCTTTTAGTTTACTAACCCAGTGAAAAGGAAAAGAGATGTTTTCGTCGATGTCTGTTGTTGACGTCTTTACTACTGATGAAATAAGGAAAGAAAAATAACAAATTTGGAAACACGAAAATATATGAAATACAAACAAGTTCTCATTGCGACGACCTTTCAAATATTTCATGAATTACTATCCTAGACTGAAATATAGACAATTGAAATACTTCCCGAATATACAAATTTTATATATATATATATATATATATATATATATATATATATATATATATATATATATATATATCTAGCTGCAATGCTACAAACATATCGAGCAAGGAGACTCTATGTGTTGGACAACCACATATGTAAAAGTAATTGATGTGCTTAATTACGAAATATACGGCCCGCCCGAAATCCTGCATGCAAGCGCCACCACTACAATTAAATAAAATATTTTTTACAAACCACTACCTGACTACTTAGCTGTGGAAGATGTTCCAGTAAACTCAAGGTCACATCACGCCAGCCTCAGAAAAAGGTGTTTTAATTTGTCTTTGCCTCCAAGCGGGGTCAGTGAGCTCTCCCTGGTGTGCAGGAAGACCTCTCTCCTCTCCTCTCAGCCTGCAACACGGCTCAGCTCCAGAGCTTGTGACGTAGCTCAACCTCCAGAAGCCTGCAAGAAGACTTCAACCCTCCGCTGCAGACTGCACAGACTGAGACATCCTGCAGCTTGGATAAGGCTTGTCCACCACTGCCCCCGCTGACCGTGAGGGCAGCATAACCTCCAAAGGTAATCCCACTCCTGCACCATGTACCCCTTTACCCCAGTCAACTTCCGTGACTCCGCGGTAGCAGGTCGTTGCGCCTTAGTTTACCTCCCGTATTAATTTTCCTTTAAATCAGGATACGCTGTGAAATTGCATATAATTTACTGTAGATTATTTTCTGCATATTTTAATTATTTTTCCAGGCTCACCTTCGCCTATTTGAGTGCGTTAAATAATTTTAATTACATTTGTTAGCTAGTTAGTTATTTTCTGTAATTGATTAGCTGGGGCTTTCCAATTTCATATATCCCATAATAAAACTTATGTGAAACTTAGTTTGCCCATTTGCCTTTATTTAAAGATTATTCCCTGTGTCATTATTTTAATTTTCAGTGTGATATATTCTATAATTAATTCCTGCTGGAAACTAGCCATGCGGTGCATCGAACTCTACAAGAGACATGAGCTTGCAGAAAGCATTAGTCTGCAGAAATCACGCCAAAGCTCCTGTGTTTCCGGTGTTCTAGCATCTACCTCCAGTGACGTGCCAATACAGAACTGCACATCTGCACGTCAGGGCCTTGCCTGCATAAGCCACGCCCCCAGGATTGCATATTAGTGGAAAGGTCACGGGACTAGGCAGATGTATACTAAGAAGGGTGGTATACAGTGCCGTAGAAGGCGTAAAGAACGTGGTGCTTTGGAAAGAGAGCTTAGAGCCCAAACCACTATTGAAACCACAAGTAAGGTAGAACCTCCGACACCGGAATCAGAGAGCTTACCCCTGGATTACTCGTGTATCTTACCTCCTACATATGAGTCCCTGCTAGACTATCTATTAGGTGAATGTTGGCAGAAAAGTGAACTGGAATCAACACGCCCTAATAACTCAGACACTCCACCCCCGGTAGCAAGTGTAACTGCTCCCCAGGTAGTCCCAGAGAAGGATATATCAAACACATGTCTAATTAAGTTGGTTTTGGGAAAACTCATAAGGTTCGACTCCCACCTAAGGTCATTCCCAAATATCTTGCGAACCCCTTCCCTGCCAACTACATCCCCACATGCCACCCGACAAGGTCTCTGCGGAAAACCCCCATAGCTCCGGTCAGATCGTCCACTGCCACCGCCACCCTCGCCTAAATATCATTTCTTTTATCACTCTAGTCATGAGAAAGGTTGTATTCCCTGGGCGGAAACGATCGCCATACACCTCACACTGTCTTGTAGAGATACTGTGAAAGTATATTAATAAGAAGCAGTATCATTTCATCCAGTTTTTTTCATGGCATATCTATGTAAATATGTATATGCAGTGGAACCATGAATTTAACATTAACGATTGCACACTTCCCGAAATAAAACTTATTATAGTTCTGAAGAAACTTGTTAATACTAAGTTAAGGCATAGCTATATTTTTCTAGTTACGAATTTACAGTGATATGTTTTTTAGGTTCGATTTTGTTTTACCTAGCGATGTTTACCTTGAAATGTTTAATTACACTTTGGAATGCAAATAAACCAATCAATTACAGTGCCATGAAGTAAGTTTGAATGCTGTGCAAAGTTTAGTGTGCTTAATGTTCACTATTTCTATTTCTGAGACTACTGCAGAGTCTAAAGATCATTAGCCCTGATTAATGATTAGGTGTGCGAATAGTGGATTTTGATGTTAGAATATTTTCGAATCGCATAGTAAAATTTTTGAATAAAATGTGAATAGTTTCGAAGTCGAATAGCTACCAGTAAATATTTCATTTCAATTATATGTAACAGGAAATAATACAAGTTCACTGAGCTCACAAAAAACTGGTTTCTCCCAAATGATATTTTGATCTTAAATTGCAGCATATCATTTTTACGAGAATATATTCAGCTAAAAAGCTGTAAAAAAAAACACACACACAGACACCACACACACACTATATATATATATATATATATATATATATATATATATATATATATATATATATATATATATATATATATATATATATATATATATATATATATGCCCTCTGTTGGTAAATACTTCAATGGAAATTAATGTGTGTAATGGTTTCTCTTAATAATTCTGGTTTTTACCACGTTTATATATATATACGTTTATATATATATATATATATATATATATATATATATATATATATATATATATATATATATATATATATATATATATATATATATATATATATATATATATATATATATATATATATATATATATTGAAGTATAAAGATATGACACAGACATTGTAACAAAACTATGATAATGTGCATACGTTATCACTACAAATAAAAGATCTGGAAAGTATTTATTTCCATGGTGTTGCATATTTATTTTCTGCAATCATACTGTTTTATTTTTAGTGATCATCATTGTTTGCATAGTGGGGGAAACCGTAAGTTTAAATGCAAACAATAAAAACCAAATATGCCCTCTGTTGGTAAATACTTCAATGGAAATTAATGTGTGTAATGGTTTCTCTTAATAATTCTGGTTTTTACCACGTTTCTTAACAAATTATTCTATAACATACCACCACTGGGTTCCAATGATTGTTGATTTGCTGCTGTATGAAATGGTAAACTTTCATAAAAAAACAACTAGTTATCATGATCTGTAATGTTCCAGCTTTAATAACTACGAAATAAAATTTTTAATGAAAATCTTCAAATGAGTAGGAATAAAAAGTCAATCAAACAACTAAAGTTATGCTGATTCACAAAATTGTGCTGATGTGCCGAATCACAGATGTGCTAATTTTTTAATGCCAATTCACTGCTGTGCTGCAAAATTTTTGAAAAGCTTTTTGCTTACATTTAAGTTGAATTTCGGTTACTATAATACTCAATATAATGGTACTGGTGAAGTGGAACACAATTAAAAGTAAATTTTTAACTTATTAAATTTTACAGTGTCCAAAAAGTAACTAAATCAGGCGTGCCATTTTAACGGATTTTAACCGTTTTTATGGATTTTTAACACTCCAGAAAAAAAACTCAGACTCCAAACTTATGGGTGGGTTTTTTTTTAAAGCAATATTTGCTCAAAGTGGCGACACTTAGTGCACACAGCGATATGTCATTTTCACTGTTGCGTTTGTTTGAAAGATTCATATAATGGAGGTGGATAATTAAGCAAAATATTTTTGACATACGCCATTGCTTCAATAGTGTATGTCCAACAATATTTTGCTTAATTTTTCACTGGCGCAGGTATTCAGTTATCTACATACTTCTGTTCCTGGCTGTATGTAAACAAAAATTATAGCCGATACAGTCGTATAAATGAAAGTATAAGTGTTAGTGGAGAAAAGAATTAACATGGTTTGTACATTCCAAACCAAAACAACTTCATTACATATGTAAACATCTTTCATATCCACTTTTTTCCCTGTAATTTGTAATTTTTTTAATTCAGAGAATTTTACAGGATTTTACCCCATGATTCCAGGACCTTGTAACAGGGTACTTTCCTGTTCCCTCGTCTCAGTAAACACCAACGGACTAGCTCAGCGTGAGTTAGAGACTTTGACTACGTAATAATGAAAGTTTGTTGATACCAGGATTGCCAATAAATAAAAGAAGACGTTAAATGTTTACTGGAGATTTATTGTCTCGGCAAAACAATTGACACTCACAGCTGACAAACAGAAAAAAGACAGAATTGCAGCTTTTACAAAGTAAAACTTCTCGCTTAGAGAGTTACGAAGATGTGAGAGAATCGTTACTTTTCTCTCACGGCGCCCTAATGACTCCTTGCACCAACGGAAAATAAATTTAGTAGATATTTGAAATGTCCTAAATAAAAAAGAGGTTAAAGTCGTGGGTGCTGGTCAGTGCGAGTTACGTGATCACACGCTGCAGGCTGTCAGACTGACAGCTGACAAACGATTGTGCTGCGACGAACTGTTGTGATACCTGAGAAATGTCACACTTCCTTATATATTGGTAGAAAGTTTCCTCATTGAAAACATATTGTTTTCGAGCAGTCAGTCACGTCAGCCAAAGGTGACCTCTGTTCTTTTCCTCGTTTCACCATGTTGTGCCTTGTGGTGGAGGATGTTTTTAGTTTACTAACCCAGTGAAAACGAAAGGATGAGCTATCGTCCTATAACGTCTGTTGTTTATGTTTGTTACTACTGATGAAATGAGGAAAGTAAAATAACAAATTTGAAAAAACGGAAATGTATGAAATACAAACAAGTTGTCATTTGCCACGACCTTTCACGTATTACATGAATTACTATCCTAGACTGAAATATAGACAATTGAAATACTTCCAGAATATACCAATTTTATATATATATATATATATATATATATATATATATATATATATATATATATATATAATCTAGCTGTAATGATACAACTTTACAGGATTTTTATATACAGGAACCAGTATTTCAACTTCAGGGCTGGTGGCAGCCCTGAACTAGACCAATAATATAACAAACCATGTAAGTTCAAATGAAGACAAAAATTTAAAAAGGTGTATGTTTGTTATATTCATATAAAAACTTCATTCTGATCTCAGAAAACAGTAAGCATGCGTAAGGCTGTGACGCCATCCTCGCTTTGTGTGCCACTCGGGGGGCAGCCCGATAGTGCTTGATGCTGCATGAACCACACAATGTTCATCAATGTGATAATCGTTCATGAACGAGTTAGGGATCCGTTCAGTGCATTAAAAGACCTGCTTACCAAGAGTAACCAGCGGCTAGTCCATTTCTTTTTTTGTTTAAGTGTGACCCCCATAAAGCAAAGTCTAATGCATGGCCAAGATAGTGTTATCTCCTCCTTGCATCCCTGCCTTAATTAGTATTTTAATATTGAGTGCTCACCCACGTGGTTTACGTGTGTTCACACAGTCACAAATTGAGACACTCTTTTAAATATTTTATTATTTTTCTAAGTGCTATGTTGTATGTTATTTTGTTTTAAAATGCAGGTAATTAATTTCATGTTTTAAAGAGAATAAACATTCAAAGACACTTACAGTTCCGGCAGCCACATTGCGGAGTTCACGGAACAAAATTCCAACGGCTCATATATTAATTTTTAGTTTAATTAATTTTGCTCTTTGCAAAAGATTTTCATGTGTGTTTTGTTGTGTTAAACTTTATTACAGTGTATTTATGTCGTTTGCTTGCCTGTCCTGGCATTGAAATGTAATATGCATTTTCCAAAGACTCTTAACAATAATCACGGGAGACTTTACAGAAGAAACTGAATCATGCTAATTTATGTAAAATAATCGGCAGATTATTTTCCTGCCCACAGTTGTCTTGTATATGAAGTGTTTTGCATTTTGTCTTGTGTAAACATTTCCCTTGAGATGCTGGTGGAAAGGTGTCCATTGCTAACGGTACCTACATGCCACCATCTTTAGTCTGATCTGATGGGTCTTTGAGGGTGGACGTGCGCCACTCCATGCCACGTGCTACGGGAGCATAATTAAGTTTGTGTTAATCATTTAGAGTAACGTATTTAATGTACCGGAACTTTTTTTTTTAGCTTTTACTCGTACGTGTGCCGACCCTCATCTCTGCCGACTTGTGAACCCGGAGAGTTTCATCCATGTAATTTCACATTAACGTAGTTAAACCATCTGCCAGGCCCCCTTCAGACACAGGGAGATCGTATGTTACCATGTGTAATCTTTCTGGTAATAAATTTCCTTGCTTCAAACCTTGTGTCTTATTCCACGTAAAGTACTTTTCACCTCGTAAGCTGGCCCTATCCAGTAAGTGGAACCACGTGGTCACTAACTTTGTGCTCAGTGTTTCAAAGTATAGGCATGACTTTCATAATCAATTTGTAATACGTGCGCTGCGAGGGGATGCAGCCACAGGCTGTCGACCTGTAATGACCCTGAGAAACAAGACCTTGTGCTTTTCCGAGTTTTAGAGGAAATCAAACATCTGTATCTGCATGCATCAATGATCTGGAGCATCATTAAGGTAATCTGGCATTATATGCCTTTCACAAGCCCCAAGCTATGTCACATGGCGCTGCAACTTAGCGGCGAAGACATACGTCGCGGAAAATATCGAGCACGTGGTGGACATTGTAGTATACCGGAAGTTCACCATTGTTCCCGGAAGCACATGGGACAGTGACCCGGCCGCCATCTTGGGCGTATATCGTTCCCCCTTGTGTCTCGTAGGGCGGAGATACCTGTGACGTCACCGTCTACTTGGATTTTCTTTCAACGTTACCGTGTACTTGGACTTTCATTCAATGTCACCATGTGCCTGCAACCTGGCATGCATACATGCATGTATGCATGCGTGGTATGGGCCGGTCGCGTGCTGACCACCGCATCCCAACAGGTCAGGTCTACCAGGTATACCCTGAAGAAACCTTATGTGCGCGTGGGTTTACGTCCAACTGCGAGTGCTGCAATGGAATCACAAGCCAACATGTGGGACATGGATGAGATCTACGCATCATGTGGAAAGACTGTTTCTCTGGATCTATACTGTAGCAGTTTGAGCGAGCCTGTTTTATAGAGACAAGAAAAGAGTTACTGATGGATCAGGGTTTTATCACAAGACACGAGCATTCAACCAACTTACCATGCCACCATCTTGTTGGATACTGACGAGAGTGCTGCCTGGTGGTAGATGTTTTCATTTGCACTCGACAGCAGATCGTAGATCAGAAGCATGTCTCTGTACAATAAGAATAACAGGAAAGTTTTCTCATACACACACACAAAATACTCATAGAATGTACACAACATTTTCCACCTGCCTAAAATGACTATTTAAAAGTAATTAAACACACTTAAACAGCAACAGGTTAGTTCACAGTTTCCAGAGGGAGCAAACAGAGCTTGTTCACCGGATGCACCAATTCCCCATTCTTTGTCTTGATTCTGGTCACCCTTAACAAGTTGTCCGTACTCGGAAAGACTTTCACCACTCGAGCCATGCACCAACATAATGGGGGAACATTATCGTTTTACACAAGGACAAGATCACTAGGAACCAGGTTCTTCTGCGGGATGGTCCATTTTCCACGACTCCGCAGTGTGTGGAGGTACGCACGATGCCACCTCTTCCAGAAGTGCTGGCTGATGGCTTGTACTAATCTCCATCGCTGGAGGTGGTTCATATTGTCATGTGTATAGTATTCCTCTGGGAACATCAGGAGAGGTCTCCCAATAAAAAAGTGTTCTAGAGTGAGAGCCATAAGCTCAGTAGGATTGAGTGATAGGGGAGTCAGTGGCCATGAATTTAATGCTGTTTCCATACGGGCAGCGACTGTAGTGAGCTCTTCGAAGGTCAATATTTGGTTTCCCATCACTTTCCTTAAAACAGTCTTTGCTGATTTCACTGCCGCTTCCCAAATATCACCTTGATGTGGAGCTGCAGGTGGGTTGAAATGAAAGTTGATGTGATGAGCCAGGGAAAAATATTGAATAGCCTCTCGCAAGTCATCTGATCTAAGGAAATTCTGCCACTTTTTTGTAACTGAGAAGCACCGCCCTTAAAATTAGTGCCACAATCAGTGTACAATCTGAGCAGATACCCCTATGAGCAATAAAATGGTTGAGAGCTGCTTAGAAGGCCTCAGCATTCAAGTCAGACATAATCTCTAAATGTACTGCTTTGGTGGAGAAACAGATGAACACACAAATATAGGCTTTCTGAGTATGTGCTTTCCTCAATTCGTTGAGCCTAATGGGAAGATCACCCATGAGCTGAGGAGTAAATTTGGGTTTGCATCGAAAACATTTTACGCATTTATGGACACATGACCCAACCAGGCTTTTAGCAGACAAAATCCTAAATTTCTGGGCTAGCATTGTCTGCAGTAGTTGGGGGCCAGCATATAAAAATGCCAAGTGCTAATGGTTGACCAACAGCTTGACCACTTGGTTATCATGGGGGAGTATGATATGGTGTTTGGTGTTATCAGGCAGGGATGAGTTTTCTAGATGCCCGTCCGCCCGCCCGCCCTGATTAACCCCCTCGAGTCAAGAAAGGGCAACAAGTGCTGGATGTGAGATGAGCATGGTTTCCTTTTGTGTAGGAATTCAATTTCCTTCTGAAAGATGGTTTGTTGGATCACCCAATAAACCTGGTGGGTGGCCTGGGTGATTTCAGAAGGAGTCAGAGGACCTTCACAGCAATGCACTCCTTTAGTTCGGTAGAAGAATCTCATGATCCATGCAACTTTGTGTTGTAGTTTCAACCATGAGGAAAAGGTTTCAAACAGTGACACTGAAGTTGCTGGACCAGTAACAATTAATGCTGCTGAATCAAGAGGCTTCATATCACGCAAGTCCTGCAAGGGTATCAACGGGAAAATGGGTTCTAGCCAATGAGAAGTAGGAAGTGCCAACCACCTGGGTCCAGACCACTACATGTGCTCGGGGGGTCAATTGTTTTGGTAACAAATCTCACGAGGCACAGTCAGCAGGGTTATCAGTGGAGCGTACTTGATGCCACATGTTTGGAGATGTCCATTCTTGAATCTGAGTGACTCTATTAGCAACATAGGTCTTGATGATATGGGAGGGTGAAAAAGGGGGGGGGGGGGGGGACTTTTTATCCAAGAAAGTGTTACACTTGTGTCTGACCATGCATTCACCAATAATTTTTTATAGGCCTTCCCAAGAAGCTGCCGACAATGAGACAAAAGCCCTGATAAGAGGTGGACACCGCATAATTCAAGGCGGGGTAGAGAGATGCGTTTCAAAGGAGCAACTTTGGTCTTGGCAATCACTATACTGACCGTAATTTGCTCACTTGCACTGACAGAGCGGAGGTAGACCACAGCTGAATAGACTTTTTCAGATGCATCTGAGAAGCCATGCAGTTGTAAGTCTACAGCCTCAGGACAGGCAAAGGGATGAAGTATGGAAAGCTGATGCACTACTGAGAGTGTCAAGGAAAACTGCTGCTGTTCCTGACAGAAAGATGATGGTAGTGGATCATCCCAAGCCAGTCATTGCAGCCACAACAACTGCATGAATACCTTTGCCCACATCACAATTGGAGAGAGCCATCCCAATGGAGCAAATATTCTAGCAATGCATGACATAACAGCTCGTTTGGAATTCACTTCTGATATATTATCCACAGAGTAAGCGAAAGTGTCATTGGTAACCTGCCACTGAATTCCAAGAACACCATATGATTGAGAAGAATCCTGAAACGTGAGCGTTTCACAATCTGCTTTGGACAGCCCTTCCAACAGCTCAGGCTTGTTAGTTATCCATTTTCGGAGCTCAAACCCACCTCAATAATCAATCAGCTCCTTCTGCAAGAGCAGAGTATCTTCAAGGGAGACAGCTCCAGTGACAATGCCATCAACAAAATCTTCATTTATCAGTTCCTTTGAGGCATGGAGGTATAGGTTACCTTCATCATCAGCCAACTGATGCAGTGTTCGTATGGCCAAAAAAGGGGAGCATTTTACACCAAAAGTCACAGTGTTCAACTGAAAGACCTGTAATTCCTGCATGGGGTCAGGGCGCCACAGGATCAACTGATATTTTCAGTCATTGGGATGTACAAGGATCTGGCGATACATCTGCTTCACATCACAACAGAAGACTACTGAGTGGGTCCTAAATTTACAAATAATGTCAGTGATGTCAGCCTGAAGCTTGGGACCAGAAAACAGTCAGTCATTCAATGAATGTCCATGGAACGGTTTAGCACTAGCATCGAAAACTACTCTTGAGTTTTGTTGTTAAACTAGTGCACTTCAGAGCTTCATAATGAGGAATGTAGTACACTCCTGGTTCTTGTGTCTGCTGCCCATACCACTGTTCCATGTGCTGCAGACGTTTATATTTTTCTATGACCTCCCCATACATGCAACGAATATCAGGTTGAGTGAGGAGGTGGTGTTCCAGTGATTTTAATTGTCTCTCAGCAACCATGAGCGAGTTCCCTGGAACTACCTCTTAATGAAAGGGAAGACGTACCCCATAGTGTCCACAGGGGGGCCAATAATGTGTATCTACGTAATGTTTCACATGCCAAATCATTAGGGGAGGATTGCTTAACAACAGGGGCTCTTCCAACTTCCAGAATTTTCTTAGTGTTACTTCTAATGAGGTCACACATAACAAGGCAGTGGGTGGGCATGTTTGTCCCTTCATATGGGGTGCTGCTTCTGGACATTTTCCCATCAAAATCCAGCCAAATTCAGTTTCAAGTGCAACTGGCAAACCTTCTCTCAGACTGAATTTGCCTTCCATGAGAACCTCAGAAAAAATTCTGCTCCCAAAATGAGATCTACCATTCCAGGGGTGTCGAATGCTGGATCAGCAAGTGGAAGAGAGCAAACCTTTTGGCGAATACCCATGTCCACTTGAGTAGGAGGCAGTAAATGGGTGATTTTTGAAACGACTAGCAATCACTGAGGGGCTTAAGATGAGTGAGCGGCAACTGGTGCAATCGTAGTAGTGACAATACCATGAACTTTAACTTGGCATTGAGACAAGCCCGATACTTGGTCAATACTCTAGGAACGAGGCAGACACAATTTTCGAGCGACTTTCCGGTACAAAATATCCTTGTGCCGCTTTATCTAATGTTGCTTGACAGTTGTAGTACTGACCCTGTGCATCCTGAAACTTAACTAGTACAGTCAACAACAACACAGTGGTACGAGCACTTTTACGTGCTGAAAGGCCAACAAATGTTGAGTTCTGAGATTGAGTGTCAGGTGTAATATTCGTTGGTGAATGGAAGGTTGCCTCGAACTGATTCTGAAGACCCTTCATTAGACATCTGATCTACATGTAACAACGATTGGTGCTTCTGCCGACGCTGACAGCACGTATGCTGTGAAGAACAATTAGCTACCATGTGAGCAGACCCGAGACAGTTGAAACACAGTCGTTTGCTGCACACAAAATGCTGCCTCTCATTTAGAGATTTACCCAGAAAGTCTGGACATCAATAAATAGAATGGGAGATCTGGTGTCAACACACACATTTAGCCGGAGCTGACAGAGAGTTAGATAGTAGAACAGCTTTGTTGTGGGTTGATCTGACTGTATTTTGAGCTGGAGCAGACCTATTTTTTTACCCCAACATCATGGGTACTCTCCATTCCAGCCACTTCTAACTGCAAGAATTTGACTAGCTCATCCACCTCTGGAAAGGAGCTTGAAATTTCTTCTGGGTGAGAATTTTCAAATTTTGTGCGTAGTGGCAAACCCAACTTTTTCAGTAAAATGGTGACCAGAATAGGGTTGCTTTTGGTGATAGAATTTCGTAGTCCCTCCAAGGTACGGGAATTTTCTAGAAATGTATTTATAAATTTCAAGACACACTCATGATGATCAGAGTTAACTACAGGTAAATCTATAATTCTACTGCTGTATAAGGTGGTCAGTTTTCAGGGATTTTGAAATCGAGAAGTCAGAGACTCCCATGCAACTGAATAATTTTCTGAAGTGAGTGAAATATTTTTTGTCACTTGAAATACATCACCCTTCAAGCAACCTACCAAATATTGAAATTTTTCAATATCAGTGAAAGTTGGATTATCATGTATCGTTGTTTGAAAGAGTTGGCAAACGTTAGGCCATTCATCCCATTGTCCAGAAAAGGCTCGCAGATTGATTTTAGGCAGACTAACATTTAATGGTGAGACAATGGTGGTCATCCGTTATTACTCGACCTCAGTGGCAAGAAAGGGATACAAACTAGCTCTCGTATATAAAACAAGGGTAGACAGAGAAGAATGATGATGAAGAAAGATATCTTCCCTGAAATTATGGGGTAGGCCTACTGGATCTGCCTGTAGGAATGAGTTGCTTGACGATTTTATTGTTCCCGGAATCTTATTTACTTCGTCCAAATAAGCCCTCGCCTCGTGGTAATTCATTGCAATGGCTTTATCATTTAGAAGCTTACGAGCATGTTCTTTTATTTGTTTAAACCTGTTCTCTAAAATTTTCAGTTTACATACGAATGCCTTGAAACTCATGATTAGGCTATGTACAATGCAACGAAACAATTACTAAATTTGAATGATCTGTTTTGCTGACCAGGCAACTGAAAGTAACGTACTGAGAGAACAAAAACAACAAAAAACACACAAAACGTAATAAGTAAAGACATAGGCCTACAAGATGACTATCCTATTGTATGGGATAATGACCACAGAATAATAGCACCAAAATTACGACACATAACCTTAATAGAAAAAAACCCCACCAAAGAAATACTACGACTTCCACCAAAACACAAAAAACGAGAAATAAGAAACATCCAGACATGATGAGATGTACTCCACTAAATGAGATGAGAAATACACAGGCAGCAGCTATCATGGCATTTGTGTTCAGAGTTGGTAATCACGATCACACATACACAAGCACTGTTTCAGTCACAATTAATCTTCTGCCTTGTAGATATTCTTCTGGTCCGGAGAACCAAAAATGATTGATAGAGACAAGAGGACCAGGGTTTTTATCCCAAGACACGAGCATTCAACTGACTTACCATGCCGCTATCTTGTCAGATACTGACGAGAGTGCTGCCTGGTGGTAGATGTTTTCATTTGCACTTGGCAGCAGTTCGTAGATGAGAAGCATGTCCCAGCACAATAAGAATATCAAAAAAGGTTTCTCACACACACAAAATACTGATAGAATGTACACAACAGAGCCCTTAATTAACGCTCACACGTGAACCCAGTATCACACACAGCAGGGAAGCAGGACATCAGGGGTTGCGACAAGCAGTAGAGAATAAACATTATGACAAGACACTAAACAGAGTGGCAATGTAGGCCAGTGTGAGGCTTGTCGCGAGGCCAGATGCCAACCATATGCGTGAGATGCCGTCAGGACATCAGTCAGTGGCCGAGCGCTTAAGAAGGGCCACGAGAGGGGTGTGCCGGAACCACCGCTGCTGATACGTCCAGGGACGCAGCCTTTGGAAATTACATAAGGTGAACTAGTTCCAACGAATACGTCAAAAGGACTTTAGTTAGATATCCGACAGAGTGGCTTGCACAGTAATTAATATTAAAATGTAATTACTTTAGACATAAGAATATATTGTAAATTGTTGTTCACTTGTGAGTTACAAGTTCTATATAAAGACGTTTAAGGAGATTCCCATCTTTTATATTCTGCACGCCCCTAGTCACTTAAAATCTCTTATAGCTCAGGCGGAGTCGTCTACTATTAGTATATTTTATATTGGCTGGAGTACTGATCCAGTACACTGGTGGAGATGCCTAAACCTTCCCCCTTGCACCAGGTGAGTTAAGAAAGAAAAATTTTTTCTGCAAATAATTAGCACAACCGAGACAGTAGTAGAAAACGCGAGTACGAAAGGCAGAAAACCACCTTCCCCGTCTATAGCAGACAACTCCTCCCGCCCACGCAAAGTTCAATTACAAAATAAATTGGAAATATATGTTTACATTTCTTCATATAGCGAAGAAAATAACTAGCATGCCAAAGGCATTAAGGTGTCAGAAATAAAAGTTTGAAGCCACTGCATATGAAGGGTATGCTAGCAACAGTATTACGTCAAATAGTAGGTATTAAGGTGCAGAAAAAAGTAGTGTGTGTGTACATGTGAGAGAGCAGACCATAATATTAGAGTCATAGTTTTACGCACGCCATATGGTAGGCTTACATGAACTATGTGAAGCCACAGTTACGCAGGCATTCTGCAATACAGCAGAGTCCTTGCCATGCAAGCACCTTGTCAGCTGTCATACTGTCCCCATCCATCGTCCATAGTCGCCACACATTTCATTACTCACGTTACTATGTATCGGGAAAATCTCAACTTTAATTGTTTCACACCTGAGCGCAGAAACAAGTCCACGCATGTTAGAGGAATTGAACCGACATTGCGAGCCCAGAATTCAAGTCCCTGTCATCACGGAGAATTTCAGGCAGTACAAGAGTGGACTGGAAGCAAGGGACTTCCACTGTAGAGCATGTGAAAATGTCCTACACAGTCCTAGTTAGTGTGCCACAGGAACGGTGAACTTGGGCCCTGTAGAGATAAATTCAGGGCCCCAATCAGCCCTCACATGACAGAAATTTCCATTCGGCTGAGGGAATAGGCATAGAATTTAAAATATAGAATGTTTAATGTGTAAGTTATGTTATGCTATGACGCATTAGTAGTAACCTAAGAAATTAGTGGTGGCATACTAAGTATTACAACTAAAAAGATTTCAGTAACGTGATTGGGCTAGTATAGAATTATTTTAAATAAAGTTTTTAAGTTAGAATGAGGAATTAAGTACATTATTACAGCGTGCACAAGGTCTGTAATTTAAGAAAATAGTGTAATGAAATGAATGAACTTAGAAATGTAAAGAAAAATACAAATGCCACGTAGACGGTTACAAAAAGGGTTGCGTATAATAGATATATATATATATATATATATATATATATATATATATATATATATATATATATATATAATAGTAAGAAGTATGTCTCAGTTAATAAAATTATCACATAAAGTAATTGCGAGTTGTGTACGTAAATTAGATGATAGAATAAAATATTTCATTATGAACTCTATTGATGTTGAATAATTTTGTTTTATTTTGCTAACAAGTCAGGGATTATGAGGTAGCATATTGATAAGAGGAATTAAATAGACGAAGCTATCTATGTGCATTTATGATAGTTCCTAATATCAAATATAGGGTTTTACACACAACGTAAACACGTAACTGTAACATAAGAAAACAGAGTCATAATATATTTTAAAATTTAATAAATTAAATAAGTAAGGGTTAATGCTCAAAATTTTTGTAATTATATAGTTGCATTGATACGTGATAATGGTGATGTAAATTTATTATGATAAAAAGGGGAAACAAAATAATTTGTGCAGTAATAGAGCCTTACACTGCAGTGAATACGGCACGTAAAACAACAACAAAAAAAAACAGTACAATTGTGTGCGCCAAAGTGCTTTCAGGCCTCAAGGACGCGTGAGCCGCTGCGGCCTCCTTTCGGTGTAGACGCGCCACATTCCACGGCCCACCTCACCCCCCTCCATCTTGCCACTTGTTAACAAAGCCGCACCGCGCAAGGCGCCCGAGGTGACCCACATTTGCGCAAGTTATCATAACACCGCACTGTCAAAGCGCGCATCATTGTTATGCTAACACGTGTTTTGTGCACGATTACCTTGTACAGCCAACAGCGCTTACTGATAATTAGAAAACAGAGTACCCTTAACCAACAAAACAATTAAGCTAAAGTTTATTAGTAATAATAATAATTTGTACTATGGAAAAGGTATCCAAATATTTTATTGATAACCAAGAGCAATTATTATATATAAAAATTTTATAAAGTTTTCCCAGACCCATATTAAATTGACTACAATTATACTAGGCTATATCGAGACAAAAAGGGTCCAGATGTAAAAAAAATTTCTTTTACTAGTTTGCTAAAACACAATGAAAGTGTTAGAGAGAGAGCAGCTACCCTCACGCTCCAGGTTATGCCGGCACACACACGAGGGACGCAATATGGTAGCACAGCGCAGCGAGTTATACATTTTGAAACAAGGTAACGCTGCGTCAATTTTTCATTACACTACACTGACGCACAGCCCGGCCGGGATGAATACAAACACACACAGCACTCAGACACTCCTTAAATATGCGCAATAAGCAGTAAATAGGTCTTAAAGATATATATTGTTTTGCTGAGTTAAGTATAGAAATAAATTTTTTTTCCCATGGGAATAGTAAGGAGAAACCACAACTTTCACAATTGTTACAAAGGCTCTAATATGACATAATTGTTCATCCTTTAGTATATAATCATTATCTATGTAACATTTATATGATATCTATACATACATATATTGTTATATTAAGTTTATTAAACAAAAGTGCCGCAGATGTTAACACCTATCAGATGACATATTGACTTTAGTTGAAGTTGTAAATATAATAGAACATTTTTTGTAATGAAAATGAAGGGAACACTTTCTATGTTCACTATATTGGGGAAAATTCACGTGTACACATCTTGAAATAATATACAAAACTGATATACAAAATTTATATTTGCAGAGTAAATAATAAATATTTAATAAAATATAATAAACATATTATATATAATAATATATCTTCTTAAGGTGTGGGAAAACAATTTATAACTAAAAAATATAATAAAGATTTTTTAATGTAAATGTTAGTTAAACTGAAATACATTGTAACTTGTGTGGATAGTTTTTCAAGGTACCAAAATAAAAAAACTGATCATGCATATTGACAAGCAATGCATGCAGACTTGATCATCATCCAGACTTCAACATCTGGTTTGCTGGTGTGGCTGGGTTCAAAATATTAGGAAAATAATTGCATAGAGACAAAATAGCCATATCAAAATTAGAAAGGCAAAGAAAAATTAATTTTTTGAGACAGAAAATCCACATTGTATTTGTTATGTAATGGTCATTGACCCTCCCTGTTAAGCAGCCTTTTCACTGGTGTGTGTGGCTTTGATCTCCAGATCACTGGCTGGGAGGAGTGGTCCCCTCTTTGTTGCGGCTCCCACTGACCCTCCGCAATGTCAAGCATGTAGATTGTTATCTCAGTAGGATGGAGCTTGGGATAAAAACTACAAACTTTGTTTGAAAAACAGTGGAAGTTGAGCATCTTTTCCACTGAGGCTTCTTTCAAAGTTCATAAAGGCCAGCACAGCTTTACAACCACTCGGAATGGGAATGTAAATTATTCACAATTTTCGCATAAGATATTTGAAGTTCAAATGCAAATGATTCGTAAATTACTTTTCACAAATATTTGGATTTTCGAATATTCGTACACCCCTATTAATGACACTGGCTGCTGGTTTTGATACTAGTTTCTGTGGAAAAAACACTTGGTGAAAATCTTTGGCTTGCACTCAAAGAATTTTTAATTTGAAGATGAAGTCGAAGGTACAAAAGTCTTTGATTCAATTTATAAAATGCAAAGCGTCGCACACTTCTAATCATGGACACTTTCCTTTAGTGTTTAACAGTGTATCATGTTTGCATTTCAAGGAATGTTTGTGTTATGTTTTCGTTAGTCACTTTATGGGAAATGAAATACATAGCCTCGTTATGAAAATTGTGGATGTTCACATACTTTTAACACACGTTGTATATGTGACCTCCTTTGTTACCAATCAATGCCAAAAAGCGAACACTAGGAACACTTTTAGCAGAGTAGAACTTCAATTTTTATGGCTTTGTGCAAAAAAAAAAAATCAAATGATTTTTTCAACAAAATTGTAATAAACAGATGTTTTCCAAATAAAATGATCTACCGAAGGGTCTCTGCCAAGTGAGAGCACAAAGGCAGGACAATTACAGGATTGTAGTTGCGTGGAACTGTTTGACTTCCTGACAGGAGGAGGGTGGGCGAAGTCAATAGATATTAGGTAACTGTGGCCACCTATGGAGATGTGTCCTACAGCTAGTATTGAGCTCACCAAAAGAAATGCAAAGTAGAGCGACTAGAAAAAAATGCAATAAATTTATTTTTTGGTCTATTTGCCTCAAAGTGTATGGTTGTATGGATTTATGTCGTGCTGAGACTGTACCATCGACCTTGAAAATTTTTCCGGTTGTGTTTTCTGTCGTCCGGCTTGGCAGCGTCACACACGCAGCAAGACGAAGCAGTGCGTCATGCATCATCTGGTTTTATCACAGCTGAACATCACAAACAACAATCATGTATCAGTGCATGTAGCAGAGTTAGTGTTTTCAGTCCAGTGCAACTGTAGCGGTTTAGCAACATAAAAGTATCGATTAGCAATACAAAAAGTGATTATTTGGTGTGAATATTTGTTCAGAACCTAAAAGCACAGTGACTCGACTTTGACGCGTGCCCGGTTACTGATTGTATGGAATGATCATTGAGATTTATTGCGCTAGACCAAGTGCGCGGTTATTGGTAGCTGATGGGAGGTGTTAGTAACCCTGACTTACTCTGAAAGTCTTCGGTCAGTTAGTAACGTGGGTTTGATGACTGAGTGACGCCAGTGCTACAGTCCTTGGGTGAGATTATGTCATACTGAGTTGTCTCACATCGTACTCCAAGTTCCAGGCTGCTGACTCTGGACTCCAGAATCTAGGATTGGCTAGTCCGTACCTAGCTTCAGTCCTGTTTACTAGACCCCTCAACACAGGGTGGTAGTCGGGACTGGTTCGGACGTGCGGTGGGGGGGGGGGGGAATATATATATATATATATATATATATATATATATATATATATATATATATATATATATATATATATATATATATATATATATATATAGTACTATGTGGACAGTCGAGACTGCTCGCAATCTCAGTGAGGCAGCGTTGTCCCATTCCGCCTGTCTGTCCTGCGTAGGAGGGGCTAAGGTATTCCATTGCTTGGCAGCTAGATGAGCAATTTTTTGTTCCATATGCCGTCGGCCGTGCCTTAACTTATAAGTCATAGATTTTGGTTCGTGCTGAACAAGACACGTCGTGCACTCTGGACGAGAAAACTATTCCCTATAATAGTGTAGGTACAGTAGCTGACTCGTGGTACAAGCTCTGTAAGAGTCCCCACTGATCCCAGCGGGCAGATCAGAAACATTGAGCCATGTGGACCACCAATACTACTACTGGATGTGATCTCCAGCCAAGGCCAGGCTGCAATACCCAGGCTAATACCGTCTCCAGCACCGAGGGGCTCTGGTAGGTGATATAACCGAGGCTTGCTGTCTCTCGTTGATGGAAGGTATTCCGAGTGGTTCTGGTTATGGCTCCTTTTTCCTTCCCTCCAGCACCTGGGTGCTCAGGGTAGTAGGAAGCAACAGGTGGCCATCTAATGGGTATGTTATCAGACTGGTGGCCCCCAGAAGGGGGGCCTTACTCAGTCAAGCTGGTTCGGAGTTCCTGGTTTCTGTCGGTAGTGTACAGTGCGACTTATTCCTAGTGGGCAAAGTAGACGTTACTCTAGAAATAAAAGTGTTAGGATAGAGAACAAAGCTATATTTTTTGAGGACTCAATAAACACAGTGACTCGTGCTATCTCCTACCAAGCAGACGGAGTACTGAAGGTAAATTAGGCTAGCCAGGTGTAGGCGACGTGGTCCTAGGCTAGAAGGAAAGCGAACAAGAAAACTGAATATATAACTACTCAACTAAAGCTGTCTAAATGCAGGTGTCTGGAAGAGACAAAAGGAAGTTAAAGTTAGTAGTAGGGTATATTTGTGTTCAATGGTTGTCGAAGACTGCGGTTGCAGGGAGTAGCCACGATGACTACTGAAGACTCGAGGTTCCTTGGAGGCCCCAGCTCTAAGGAGTGCTTGGGGTTAACTCTAGAGAAGAAATACGAATGACTGTTGGAGCCCCGCCGTGCAGGACTTATATAGTCAGAAGTCTAGGCTGCCGCGGCGGGGTGCAGGAAAGGCATGTGACGTCCTTCTGCCGGGAGGCTGGCGTGGGAGGTGAGAACCCTCTTGTCAGCGTTCTTGCTACGTGGATCTTCGGCGGCGCTCAGCAGTGCCCAAAGTGGCTTAAAGCTTGTTGGCATTCAGCCGGGTGGTAGAGGGTGTTGGGAGAGGCGGCATGCTCGTTGGTTGCGCAACCTTGTAGCCACGTGTTCGGGCGCCCAGTAGATATAAGCGGTGCGCAACAACTGTGTATTGGTTTGCAGTAACAACTCTCACGTGTGGGTAGAAGTAAGGGTATACTTCACATGAAGAACGATGAGTCGTCATCGTAGTTAATAGGAGTATAAGCGGCACGCGTCAATTTGCACTTTCAGTAGCTTTATATCTGCTGGAAAAACTTGTCTCAAATGATGAGTCAATCTTTGTTAGTTAGACTCTACTTGATTTTTTGAGTCTCAACCCATCACTACAATTTTTTATTCCCTTTTCCTGCAGCTGTCTTATCACACCAGACACAAATTGGAATTTTGCATTTTAATCAAGTAGAGCCATATGGTATTATAAATAAAGGGTTTGGTAGTCAGTTTTTAAAAATGTTTAGTGCATGTATTAAAAATACTTGGCATATATACACGGACAGTAAAATTGATTCTTTTGTGTTTCTTCTACAGTTGTTCTGGGCTTATACAACACATTTTAAAGTTCTTAAAAGGTGTTATTTTTTTTAAATTGTCCCTTAGTGAACATAGGGGCAAAAATTGGCCACCTTGAGTGTGTGACAACAGAAAAAAAAAAAAAAAAAGTAGAAACTGCTTTTTGCAGACTGGTTTTAGGACTAATTATTTGCCAGCAAACAGCTAAATCACAGTAAAAACATGAATAACACTTTCTTAGGTATATGTTGTGACTGTACGGCTGTTAGTTAACAGAAATGTATGTAATAGATGTACAAGTAGTTATGAATTGTAATTTTTTAAAAAGGCTTGGGCGAAAGAATATGGAAGCTGTAATTACTCAGACAAGAGATGCACAGACCTACCTGGATGCTGAGCCAAGGACTGTTGATGAATTTGTGAAGTTTGTGAATTTCCTGGATGAAGCACAAGCTATGGTATAGTTTTCTGCTCTATCCCTAACAAGCTTTGATACTAAAATATTGGCTAATTTAATACCATTTTTATATTTATATTAAAAATTACACTTTTATCACTATATGGTATTGTTTGTCTTCTATTATTTAGATTTCCTTAAAATCTATGATAATTTTTCAGAATATTTGAAATTTAATGTGTCGCAGAATGATCTTGCCATAAAATTTCAAAAGCCCTCCCCTATATTTCAACCACAAGAGAAAGTTTTATAACAAGATCATATCTTGCTGTTGTATACCATACACAAGGTACAGGTTAATAATAAGGCCATTGTCTCTTATCTAGAGCGACGTGTTCCCTCATTCAAGTCGGTCATGATGTCCTATCTCGTCCGTGACTATGTGAGTCAGGTATACATCTCTCTCTTTTTATTGTTTAAAGAGACTCATAGACACATTACAACTTTCAATTACACATATACGTTGATTTACATTAAAACATTTTCAAATTTCATACCTAAATTAAATAAAGAATTATAATGACACCACTTTAAGTTCAGAGTAAATACAGTTGGTGTCTGCTGTATGAATGGATGAGGCCTCTGTGTAGGGTGGGTAGTTAAGAACTCGGCCCTGCTCGGTGGAAGTGCAAAGTGCACCTCCTGACTGAGGGTTTCAAAGCAATCTAGTTTCAGGGGCAACAGTTGCTCTTCTTAACCTTTTCTGTTTACCTCCCTTCCAGGTGTAAGGCATGGGAGTTTATGGGCACAACTGAAACCACACAAAAGTAGAGCTGGTGCTTGCAATTCACTGTCATGTACTTCTGAGTATACCAGTCTTGCAACGAGAACAGTACCCTGTGTTCCTTTCGTCCGGCCCCAAGGAGAGTGGTGGACAGAACGTTGGATTACTCAGTTACATCCTGACTAGAATACTCAGGTGTGGTTTCTGCTGGAGGTCAGATGGTAAGTGTTAATTCCAGCTCCTTTCCAGCCCTATAAAGAGCGGCGGCAGAGTATGGAATTACCTGAGTCACCGATTCGCCTAGCAGAGGAATTCCTAGTGATATAGGCTCTACCAAAGTTCCCCGAGTGGCAGATGTCGGGTGGCCACTTAATGGGTTTGTATCTGGCTTGTTACCTGTGGTGTCGTTGGCTTCACTTTAATGGACTGAACTACGTAGGAAAACTATGAATTTTACACAAGAAAATCAGCACACAGAGAATAGGTAAGATTCACGTGTTTTATTAATGTGAGTAATAAAACACGGCGGCACTATACCTCCTACGCTAGACAACTTTGACACGGAAGTTAAACCTAGGAAGTCCAGGTGAAGGCGGCCTGGTAATTAATTTAATTGCAAAAGGTAATAGTTGGTGTTAGAAAAATAAATATTTGACAACTCTTTCCTAACTAGCTGGTGGTTGTCCTGAAGGTACAAATGGGATATCTGCCAGAGGGGTAGCGTTAACAATGCCAGCACCGGTGGTAAGGAGTGGAGCAATCTCTTCGGGAGCCTCTGGAGGGGTCCAGTCTTCCAGGAGCAGTTGGATCTGCGGTGGCTGCAGTGGTGTTGGCTTCTGGTCGGCTGTGTCATCGACTGGTACAGATTCCAGCCCTTGCAAGCGGTGGAATCTGTGGATGTACCAGCAAGTTGCGCACCCCGATGGCTATTTTCGGCCCTTTATGAGAGTGTTGGAGGAGCAGAGACTGAAGATTTCTGGTATAAAGCCAGACCTTTCATACTTATCTCCTTAAGAAGCTCAGCCATTAGGGATGCAGGGAGTGATAGCCTCGGCCGCAGGGGTTGAAAATTCTAAAGTGCTGAGATGGCACTATCATCCCTTATCTTCAGGCGCTACTGGAAGTGGACTGGTTGCTGCCCTCCCTCGCCACACTGTGTAACTAGCATGGCTTGATTGTAAGGAGCGTTGGCTCAGCAGACACTACAATCTTCGTTGGGGGGGGGGGGGGGTGTTGATGTGATGGCTTCTTGGAGATTGTTGGTGAAAAGTACAAGCTAGGATCACGTGTCTGTAGTCGATTCTGACATTGCGCCATCGTATCCTGTAGACACTAGACACGTGTTCCGCCTCTTCAGTACTGTGCGGGTTAGTGACTCGCCAAAAGGGTTGAGCTTTGCACTCAAGATGGGGGCAAACACGTTTTATTGAGTGCGCATCAAAGATGTGGAATGTGTCATGCGTCAACTCTGTAGATTTTTCTGAAAAGAACTGTGTGCTATTATCAGCGATGAGATGTTCAGGGATATTGTACATAGCAAACCAAACCTTCAACTGGCACAAGATTGTCTCTGAGCTAATATGAGACAACAGACAAACCTCTGGCCATTTTGAAAAACTGTCTACAAGCACTAAGAAGTATTTTCCTGTTAGGGGCCTGGCAGTGTCAATACGAACTCTCTGCCAAGGCCACCTAGGCCAAGTCCATGGCAATAGTATGAATTTTTCTCGCATTGTCTTACTTTGTAAATATATCTCACACTGTGCAACCACCTTTTCAAGGTCTGCATCTATTCTGGGCCACCACACAATAGGACCTAACCAACACCTTCATTTTAGGAATTCCAAAATTATTTGAGTGAAGTTCTGGCAGAATACTTTTCCTTAAAGCACATGGCACAACTCTGAGACCCCACACCAAACATCCTTGTTCCATGGTGAACTTAATTTTTTTCAAATGAAAGGTTTTTTTAGTGAATCTTCTACTTTAACTGGCCAACCATCTCTCACATGACACACAACCTTGTCCAACTCTGAGTCCCATTCTGTGGCCTTCCTAATTTCCTGTGCAATAACAGGTATGAACTCGCTAGTCCCTAGCAGCATATACAAACATTTTCCCGACTGCTCCTCTGATGGAAGTGAAAGCCTAGTCCATTTGTATTGCCAAGCTCCTTGCCCCTTACATAGGTACTGCAATGTGTAATTGAACCCTTGGAATAACACCCATCTCTGTTATTTGTTGGCTACAAGCTGAGGAACACTACAATGTTCCCCCAAGATATGAACTTTCGGCTGGTGGTTTGTGACTAGGATGATACTGGAAAAATTATTTAATGCCAATGGGGCAAATGCAATTGGCTGCTCAATGCCATCTTAGAACAAATGACTGATAACTGCACCTATGCCATATTCAAAGGCATCACAGACCAGTTTGACAGGCAACTCGAGTCATAGTGGGTAACCAACTGAGATCAGGAAATAAACTTTTTAGAGTCAACAAATGCCTTACCACATCTGCCTGACCACTGCCAGGGGAGTCCTTTTACAACAGTGCATGCAAGGGTGCCAAAATTGTGGAAATATTAGGCAAGAACTTTGCATAGTTATTGACCAACCCTAACCATGTTTGTAACTGTTAAACATCTGTAGGAACTGGAGCCTCAACCACTGTTGTTACCTTGTCATCCTACGTGCAACCCCTCTCTGTCCACAATATGTCCCAAAAACTCTGCATAATTAAGAAAAAATTTACCCTTTTTCTGGTTTACAGTGAGCCTGTTGTCACTTAACCTTTGCAACATGCAGCGGAGGTTCCTCACATGCTGCTCCCTCGTCGACCCAGTGACCAGGATGTCATCTTGGAAACAGACATCACTTTCCAGTCCTTGAAGCATCTGTTCCATGGTTCGTTGAAAGATGGCTGGGTGGGACTTAATGCCAAATGGAAGGTGGATGTAGTGGAAGAGGCCTCTGTGCATGTTTACTGTACATAGTTCTTGGGATATGGTTGCCTCTGTGTCTATCTCCATGTCCAACTTCACACTGCCTACCATCACTTCTACTACCCAAGCTTGGTACTGTGGCCTCAACGATTTACACAAAGAAAGGAAGTCATCAGTAGTTTGTGAATCATCCTTTGCTACTTGTTCTTATTTTACAATATAATTATTAAAAGTAGTTTTGCCTGGACTCTTTCTTGAGCACTGTTGTTGGGACACATCCTTTTTAAAATGCCTCACCTGGTTACAGTTGTGACACTTGTACCCACGAAAACAACAATCGTGTACCGAATGTTTGGAATGTCCACAATATGTACGCCATGTAAATGTTCCTGGAGACATCTTCTTTTGAAACTTTCTTTCTCCTGCACTATGTTCTTGAGGTATATAGCGGTTGAACATCTTCGTGGTTCGACATCCTTGTGAACGTGCCTGCAACATATGGACCTCTTGTTGTACATCTTTAGTTTTATCAATGTCTAGTCTTCCATGCGACACATTGTCTACTGCTGATTTAAATACGTGGGTATACCGACTGCCTTTTCAAAGGTAAATCATCATACTCATGATATAACCTTTGAGTAACATATTAATTTTTAGGCCGACTGTGAATTGATCATGAAAGGCGCTATCTAAAAAGTCCAAAATTACATAAAACATGTTAGCTTCTGCAACCCAACAAAGTCAGAAACACTTACACCATTGTTTGTGAAAAAAATGGCATTCTGCAATTACAGAATGTTTGGGAGCAAAGTGTCTCATTAATAAGGCCACAAACTCGTTCTTTTAATTTACTTCTTTTTTAACTTATACAAATTCCGTAGAACTGTGTACGTTTCCTTCCCAATTGATTATATCAAAATCATACTCTTTTTAAACTGTGCCTATTTGTCTTCAAAACTTTGGCTATAAACAGTTGCTCTAACCTTTCAACATATGATTCCCACAATTCTTCATTAGGTGCAAACTTTTCATTCATTTTGTAATGGTTTTGTTTACACATTCAACCTTGCAAACAATTCCATTCTTGTCGCCACTGTCATGTATTGAACTCATTTATTACAGCTGTTGCACATTACAGTTTTCATCTGCTCTCATTAGCTGCCATTGCACACTCATCACAGCTGGCAGTGCTGCCACCTTACAACCATATTCATTACAATATGTTTATTAAGTATCTTATCGTAGGGGTTATTTACGATTGTATTATGGCAAGTGTTGGTGAGGTCAAATGGGCATTCAAAAAATGTTTGTAAGAAGGGAGGTGTGAGTAGGGCTAAGGTAAAGGTTGGCAGCAGTGAGTCATTGTAGTATAGAAAAAAATGGAATGTATCAATATTAAAATTAAAATTAAAGAAAATACAAAATCATATTATGGTGCACAATGAGGACTTTTCTTTACATACTAACTACCAGAAGACAAACATTTACATGAATGTAGCCTGTGTGCTTCTAGCAGATGTTTGCATCCATAATTTTTTTTGTCAATACTCCTGTGTAAATATGCAATAAATGCATACCCTGTTATCTAACTGTGATTTTAATTTATTATTTTCAAATGGGAATATTGATTGTTATTATTACAAAATGATTTCTTACATACAAACATCTGAAGACAGTTTTGTTTAGGTTACAGTGAATCTAAAATAAGCATATCATCTTTTGTGTGGGGTATCCAAATATACAGTATGGGGTAGTATTATAGAACAATATGTCATTTTTAGGTGGCTTCAATGGAGGAAGCATTTGAGTACCTAAGGGAGCTGTATGATATTATAGAGGAATTCCACATAACATGTCCACCAGAAGATCTAATCAATTTCCAAGTAAGTTGTATCTAATTATGTTGTCAAAAAATGAGTAAAATACTTTTTCATAGAAAATTTTGAATTTGCTCAAACGCTCATGGATTTTATACTGAACAACCAAGTAGTGGTCATGTTTGCTAGTTACCGTATTTTGGCATGTATAGGCCGCGTGGTGTGTGTATAGGCAGCACCAGAAGTTTTTGATTAAAAATTAGGGATAATTAATATTTCAAGTATAGGCCGCACTGAATTTTTGTATTCCTGTAAATATTGTTAAGTCAGAATTCCATACAAACATAATAAATTCTGACTTAATTTCTCCCCTACAAAACTTTTGTTACAGAAAATTTGTGCTATGTTGCAATTTTTATGAATATACATCATGCAATTACTATTCCACAGATGGTAACGTGACTTGAGAAAGCAAAGCCACAGCAACATTTTACAAGAAATGGTGTCTTATCAATGTGCACTTGTAGAGCCACAGCGGGCGTGCAAACTATGTAAGAAATCTTTCTCTTGTACAGTAGAGAAATTATTTTCTCATGTACAACATCTATGGGCGAGCTCCAACATGTTTACATTTTACACTTGTGGGATGGTCATTTTGTTTATGAACACAAACAAGCAAATAACAGTAAAAGTTTTTTTTTTTTTAATTCTTTCCTTTCCTTTCCATTCCTTCCTTTCTGTAAGAGTTAAAACATTAAAATGAACTGTAGGTTGACAAATTTCTAAAAATGTTTTGGAGAAGAAAATTAGAAAAAAAAAAAAATAAAAAATAAAACTTCCTGCCAATGTCTTGTATATAACCTGCACCCCACTTTTTGTAGTAATTTTGTTTGTAAAAATGTACGGCGTATACACGCCAAAATACAGTAAATTGTCACTCTCAGGAGAATTTGGAGATTGAGCTGGTTATTGCATTTTCTGCAATGAACATGAATTTGATCTGCCATTAGCTAATTATGGGTGAAGTGGTACTTTCAGGTATACCTTAGGAAACATTAAAACTATACTTTATGACCTATCAATTAGTCTGTATCTGAGGAAAAAGTCTTTATAAATTTTTCATAGCTACCAATTTTACATTTATATAAAAGAAATTGGCTGACTACCAAACATATTGGAGACATACAGCATGTCCCAGGAAGTAGTGTCAAGTCGAAGAAAGGAGGTAGAGGATCTAATGACCTATCCGAAACACCCCTATGTATATCGAGTGATTGTTGATAGTTTAGGGGCTATGAATTTTTCTATATGTTTTGTGCTTTATTGCAGTTCCACGATACATATTGGTATGGTGCCATGAATAAATGTGATAGATGCATGAATATTTGTTTTGTATTAGCTGACTGAATTGCCAGTCCGGTGCAACAACATTTAGGTTTATCTGTCTTGGCATGATGCAGAGAAAAATATTGAAAAATAGAAAAGATTGGAAAGCATAGTTTGTTCATAACATTTGTTGAATTAAAAAAAATTCACATCATACTTGTTCCTTTCCTACTTCCAAAACTTCCTCATTTGATCAGCTATACACTCTGCAAATTTCGTCGTGCTTGTTCGACGGCTTCATCCTAAGAATGTAATTCTAAATGCAGCATGTGCAAAATTCTAATTTGTGAGAGTAAGTAAAAATGTGATAACAAATTACAGCAGATTAAACAGGCGTTTATTAGATCATATTAATACAATTTTCAAAATGAAGACCCTTTTGTTGAATACAAATGTGGCATAGCTGGAAGAAATTCTCTTGCAAGCATCAAAACGTCATTCGATTGTTTTTGATAGTTACTTCGGTGTCTTGCAGTTTACTTGTTAGTTCCTCCAAACTGTGGCATCCTAGGGAGTAAACAAGCTCTCGGTAATATCTCCATACAAAGAAATCAATCAGGTTCAGGTCGGGGGACCTTGGAGGTCAGACTATGGGTCCACCATGACCAATCCATTTATCTGGGGATGTAGATCTGGGCCTCAGCTCGAGGGGTTCCCTAACAACCAAATTATTTGTAACGTTCATAATGCCTACATGGAAGGTCTCGTACCAGGGACTAGATCTGGCCGTACACCTACTATGAGTGATCTGGATGTGGTAGAGTCAGTTGTCAAAGAAACTGAGAGAGACCCATCAATGAGTGTCAGAATGGTGTGTTGCTGTACCAGCATCACAAAATCAGAGGTACATTGCACACTCCAAGCAGTTGGATATCATCTGTACCACATCAGACATGTCCAACAATTGTGACCAGAGGATTATGGCAGAAGAGTGCAGTTTTGTCAAAAAAATTTACGAACACAAGAGGACGAGATTTTTTTGGACAAATTTGTGGATGGATGAGTCCCGTTGTAAGCACAATGGAGTGTTTATAATGTCCATAACTACCATATATGGAATATTGAAAATCTACACTTGACAAGGCAATTCCATTTTCAATAACAATTTAGTGTTAATTTGCAGTGCATACTAAAAGGCCAACTAATTGGCCCATTCTAACTATCAGATCGCTTGAGCGGCAAATCCTATTTTGCGATTTTAAACTAACGATCTGCCTGGACTGGCAGAGGATGATGATTTGGAGACACGCAGAAAGATGATATTTCAAAATGATGATGCACCATGTCACTATGCCTTGTGCGTAAGGAATTTTCTAAACTGAAGGTTCCCAGGAAAATGGATTGGTCATGGTGGACCCATAGCCTGGCTTCCAAGGTCCCCCAACCTGAACCATATTGATTTATTTGTGTGGGGATATTATAGAGTGGCTGTTTACTCAGGATGCCACAGTTAAGAGGAACTAACAAGAACATGATGCGTGCCGCTGACACCATTATATTATAAACTACTTCAGCTCATCCATGTGCAACTACTAACCACAGGAACCAACTATCAGATGTCTAACAGGAAGTGTTCTCGCCAGAGACATGGAAGATACTTGGTTTCCCAGACTGTTCCTGAAGTGTCCTTCTCCATCTACTAAGAGTGTTTACACACATGAAGGAGAAAACCAAGCATGATACAAAAGATATTTGAAGCGGCTGCGCAACGCGCCAGCTCCCCCTGATGCACCCGGGAAACAGTGTGTTGCCCCACCGCCGAAGGTAGGCGAGCACTGCTGAGTGCCGCTCCTCAGTTAAAGTTAGAGCCTCTTCTAAGCAAACCCAGATAGTGCTAGTTGGGACAGTAAAGCTAATTATTTCCCTTGTACTTCAGTAGCCTAGGAGTGGGTCACCTTCACCCGTTAATGCGTGGGTTAAGTACCTCCGGAGCACAGACTTATTGGTAGCACGTTTGAGTCACCAAAGTGTTTATTGTTTAACTAAATGTCTAATCTTAAATGTATCCACGAGTTTCTTGTTGTTGTACTATAGCCTATCTCCACCAGTATTGACCGACGAGTGGTAAGCAATTGACAGAGAGTTTAACCTAGCATAGAACGTCAGTCTCCCTTCAGGGGTCTATCAGTTGAACATTCTGTTCACCTCTGTGTTCAGAATGGTAGAGCCCCAACCACTAGGACACACCCAACAGAGACGGGACAGCCAATCCCAGTTATATCTCTAACCGGAACACCTAGCCAAGGTGCTGGCAGAGATAGCTGCAAGGGATTGTAGGCCCTATGTTTGTGGTTACATCTGGCAGTGGCAGGAAGGCGGTCTACGACCCACGACTCCAGGTGTTTGCACTGTTAGGCAGTCAGGGAGAGCACCGCCAGCCATTATCGGCTTACACTATTTCAGGGTTTGTCGATTTACACTACTTCAGGATTTGTCGATTGATTGTCACCAACAGAAAATTTGGTACGCTATCAGCCTATGCCATTCCACAGCAGGCACGGAGCTCAAAGAGCAGTTAAGATGGCAGAGTTTAGTGCTGCCAAGCAGGTCTGTGCAGCAAAACTCGTTACGCCAGGAGTCAACACTCCTAAGGGGCTGGCCCAAGCCACCTGTATTGCAGTGAGGCCGACCTTGCCCATCAGAACCTCTGTGTTTCACTCTAACCTGGTATGAACTGGTTACGACGTGCATCCAGTAGTTTGGGCCCTAATCAGCGGGAGCGACACCAGGAATGGGAGAGCCAACCTGCTCATCGGCAGCTGGGCCAACACGGAGTGGATCCGCCACCATCATGCAGACTACTACAGTAACATGACTTTCACCACGTCCAGTGGAACCAAGGACTCCATGCGCCCCACCTATACTACGGTAATGCCATCAACGAAGAATACCCAGCTGAGCTCTGGTATGTCAACCTTGCTCGAGAGGGCCACTGTTGTTGTGACACATTTTTCCAGACCTAGTGTGACAGAATACATACCTAGTATAGGCTGTTCACTGTAAAATGAGCACTTCTGAGAGCCCTGCGTAAGATCTACTTGTATGCATGTTGTAAAATTAACGTTGCCATGGGCCTCAGCACTGTACTCGTGCGTCGATCAAGTGAAACTGTGAAATTATTAGAAAGGTAAATATTTTTAAAATCTGCTCATTTTCACACTTTTATGCATTAAAATAACAGAAAGGGAAAGAAATAATTTAAATTATCGCAAATGGTTACCTAACACTTTTTATTTGGCGTTAAGATATGGAATTGCTTTCCATCCAACGTTACCAACTTTACTGGGTGTATGTTACTCACTGCGTCCCTTAAAATATATGCAGGTAGAAGTAGTGATATTTTTCTAAGGTTGATTTGAAAATTGCTCACTTTATCTTGAACAGGCTTTAGACAGCCTACAATGCAGACACTAGTATCTAGTAAGAAGGGGAACTGAGTAACCCTAGTAGCGTGACTAATCTAGAACATAATAAAAGTTCCTTGCCAAATAACTTGAAGGAACATGCGTCAAACATTGCAAGATTCTGAAGTAGTCATAAAAATCAATCGAATGGCGTTTTACGCTAGCAAGAGAATTTCTTCCAGCGATGGCGCATGTGTATTGAACAAAACTGTCTTCATTTTGAAAATTGTTTGTAAGATATTCTAATAAACACATGTTTAATTCAATGTAATTTGTTTTTATCACATTTTTAATTACTCTCACAAATTAGAATTTCGCACATAGTTTATTTTGAATCACATTCTTAGGATGAAGCCGTTGAAGTAGCGTGAGGATATTTGCAGGGTACGTAGTTGATAAAACGAGGAAGTTTTTGAAGTAGGCAAGGAACACTTTTGATGTGAACTTTTTTTTTTTAAACTTCACTAATTGTTATGGACAAACTATGCTTTCTGATCTTTTCTGTTTTTCAATATTTGGTGCCATGCTAAGACAGATGAACGTAAATGTTGTTGCAATGGATTGGCCATTCAGTCAGCTAATCCAGAACAAATATTCAAGCGTCTTATCAAATTTATTCATGTCACCATATCAATATTTCTCATGGAACTGCAAGTAAGCCACAAAACATAGAAAAAATTTAATAGCCCGTAAACTATCAACTATCACTTAATATACATAGGTGTGTTTCGGATAGGTTTTGAGGTCCTCTACTTCCTTGCTTTGGCGTGATGCTACTTTCTGGAACATTCTGTATATGAGGTACTGTACAATTTTTTTGGCATCATTTGAAAATATCTGGAAAAGTAGGAGATAAGTAGATGAGTACAGTGAAACCCTGTTAAGATGTTCCCACTTAAGAAGTTTTCCTTTCTAATAAGTATAATAATTGTGCACCTTGTCTATTTGCATATGTGTAATTTGACCCTCTTAAGAAGTTTTCCTGGTTAGTAAGCATTGTTTTTTCAGTCCCTTCAGAAACATCTTAACAGAGTTTTACTGTATTTGGAGAGGGAACTTGACTTCATATCATGCTTATGCCAAAATGGTACTGCTACAGTAAATCAAATTTAACTTATGTGTGTGTCTATATATATATATATATATATATATATATATATATATATATATATATATATATATATATATATATATATATATATATATATATATATATATATATATATATAGAGAGAGAGAGAGAGAGACACACATGCCAACAATTTGCGCACAGCCCGTTTGCGCTCTCTACGGGCAACTTCGCCCCATCACTACCCGACGAGAGCTCGGGGCAAGTCATAAATGGTGCCAAAGTAAGTTCACGTACTGGCCAAAGAAACTCCACGCGTTGGAAATCCTCGGGCGTAAATATGATTAACGCAATTAATTATGAAATGTACGGCCCGCCCAGAACCCTGCATGTATTCGCCACCACCGGGAATAAATAAAGTATTTTTGATGAACCACTACCCTACATTTAGCTGTGGAAGAAGTTCCTTGGACAACACAAGATAGCAGCACCTCTGCTGTCCTGTGACATCACGTCCCGCCAGCCTCAGGACGAGGTGTGTAAATTTGTCGTCACCTCCACGCAGGGAGAAAAGAAATCGGCGCTGCCGCAACACTAATATACCTACACTGCGCTGGAAATCTACTCTACCACACACCCCCGGAAAATCACTGACCTTGGGGTTTTTCACTATATAAGGAAGTCTGAGAGCACGGCCTGGCAGAGACGCTAGGCTCACCGACTCTGTAGGTCATTGAGCACTCCCTGGTCTGCGGAAGACCTCTCTCTCCTCTCCTCAGCCTGCGACATGGCTCAACCTCTCCAGCAGCCTGCAACATGGCTTCAATCATCTCTGCAGATTGAGAAGACTGCACCATCCCTGCAGCTTGAAGAAGGCTCGTCCACAACTGCACCAGCCAACCGCAAGGACGGCTCAACTCCATAGGTAACCCCATGTCCTGTACCCTGCAACCCTTTACCCCAGTGAAACTCCTTGACTCCGCGGTAGAAGGTTATCGTGATGTAATTTACCCTTCTGGATAATCCGCGTAAATTTGGAGACACTGCAAAGAGCTTACTTTACGTAAATTTGAAACCTATTATTATTATTATTATTATTATTATTATTATTATTATTATTATTATTATTATTATTATTATTATTATTATTATTATTATTATTATTATTATTATTATTATTATCATCAGGCTCACCTTCGCCTGTGTACTTTCGTAACTAATTTTTTAAATTGTTTAGCCATTTTGTAATATAACCGGGATTTTCCCATTTTCCTAGCAAAGTAGTAAATTTTACGTGAATTTAAATAGTTTTGCTTACTGTAATTTTAACTTCAGTTCCCGGATCACAATAATTTTTAATATTCTTTTGTATGTCAGTAAATCTTGCGACAGGTGTAATAGCAAAAGCCCGCTGAAGACTAGCTGTTAGACGCACCGAACTCCACAGGAGACGGAGCTTGCAGAAAGCCTTAGTCTGCACAAGATACATCGCTGCTCCTGGTTTTCCGGTGTTCCCGCGCCTACCTTCGGTGACATCTCAATACTGGACTGCACGTCTATACGTCAGGGCCTTGGGTGTGACTGAATGAGTCACGCCCCCAGGACTGCACGTCTGCAGAAGTTTCAGAGGACAGCACAGATGCCCCATAAGAAGGGTGGAACTAAGTGTTACATACGACGTAGAGAACGCCATGCCTTACAGAGAGCTTTAAATCCTAATCCCAATAACGAAGCCATGAGCAAGGTTGAACCTCTTTCTACGGAACCTGAATTCACACCTAGGCTGATATCACCGTTTGTCCCGTTCGATAACTGGTCACCTTTAAATAAGTATTTAGGTGTTTGTTGGCCGGAATACGATCCAGAACTGACACGTCCTACCCAGCAGGAGACTCCACCACTGGTAACAAGTGTTATCCCACCCAAGGTAGTCCGACCGAAGGACGAATAGAATACGTGTTTGATTAAGTTGGCTTCAATGAAGATGGTCCGGGTTTGACTCCCGTCGAAGGTAGTCCCCAAGCCTTGTGTAGTTTCTTCCCCTATGAACTAAGTTCCCGCACGTCGCCTATGCAGCCACTGCGAATAACCCCAATCTCTCCAGCCAGATCACCCACCCCACCAACATGATCGTTTAAATCCCCCTCACATCCCATGCACCCCGGGACAACTGGCGTCCTGCCTCTTGGCAACCTTAGTAGTGAGGGTGATTGAACTCCCTGGTCGGGAAACAATCTCATTTCGCCTCACTCTGGGGTTCGACTCCCCTCTATTCCGACGGTATCCTCCCGCTAAGCGACCTCCCACAGAATCTACCACAACCCATCGGGCCAGTATAAACACTAACACGTCGCAGTAGGAACACTTGAGGAACTCTGGAGGGTAGTCAGTGCAGTAACCACTATCCCTCGAGATAGGAGCATGCGTCAATATATATTCTGTATTAGCTAATATACTTGTAAAGACATTCTGAATGTAATCCATAACATGCATAACATTAGGCAGTGCTCTTTTTTTGTACATAACATTGAAATCCTTCCCATTCACCTCCAGGAAGAAGTATGTATTACTCAAACTAAGAGTATTTGCTTAAATTATGATTATCTATCTGAGGACACACCACTTTGACATGGCCTAGCAGCAGAGGGAGAGGACACTTGCTACCTCTCCAGCCACCCCGAAAACGTGTGCACATCAATTATTGTAATGTGCTTTTGGATTATTAAGCTCCTCTCCAAGAAACTTTTTCTGTCATAAACAAACATATTTTTTCTAACTCTTCTGTTTCAAACATAAATCAATGCCATGGAAGTGCACATGGCAACAGTGAAGAGAGGTTATAATCCACCTTCTTGTTTCTCTTCATTCCTTTACACTCTCTCCCAACTGTAAACTCACAATAATTTAAATGGCCAGTAAATTTAGCAGCAGTGTTGTTGGGCATCCATGCGCTACAGCAGTCATCACTGAATAGTTGCCTCAACGGCCCGTAGTTCCATCGGGTTTCACCCTGCTACTGTGAGTTATGTATATGAGCTGTCCACATTAGTAATAGTAGCTTTATTTAATGTTAGCCACACACTTTCAATTTGCTTGAAACACACTACTGTATATAAACTTAGGCTGTGCAGCTGCACAGCAGCAATGCTCACTCATTGCTGCTGTGCACCAGCATAACCAAAAAATTTACCCCAACTTTTCTTGCAAGTCTTCAGTTCCAGTATTGAACAACACAGAACCACACCATAAGAACAGTTAAACTGCCTTGTGAACTACATAGGTATTGTACTTGCCCCTAGGGTGTATTAGTAGGGTAGAGAATAAGGTGTGTGTATTTTGTAATAAACAAACTATGGTCAACAATCTGACTCTTACATCTCTAAGATAGGAAAACATTTTGTTTTTACTTCTAGTATTAACAAGCCTTTATCTTCCTACAATAAGGTCTTGGCCATTGAGGTTTTCGAAGTTAAGGTGGGAATTGACAGCCCTCTGGCCTATTCTCATATCTAAGAAATAGCATGAGCAGATGGAGAGCAGCAAGTTCCCACAGTCTAGGTTTGTAGTTAATGAGGGATGTACCAGCTATAATTACTCCACTACACAAGACTACAATGGCTGACAAGAATGGCAATGGACCTTGTACCCTTTCTGTTTGACACTAGCCTTGAATGAACCATCTCCACCAATAATAGTTTGACGAAAAACACTGCTATTGAGATATAAGAGTTGGGGTTAACCTCATCTGCACTAGTACAATGTCAGTCCTTTGCAAGGTCCTGGTGCAGACCTGGTAGATGTTCATCCACTCCCTCTCTGGCTGTGGGAGGGTCCACTAAAATGGTGTCTAACATCAGTAGCTATCAGCCAAGCAGTAGATTAACACTAGTACCTGAAAGAGCACACCATGGCCATATGCCTAAGTACAACCACTTCACCCCTAGAGTCACCACAAGATGGGCACAGCAGCATAATACTGATCTTGTTATTAGCATTCATGTTAGCTCGATTATGTCAGTTCCTATTGTGTGTGTCAACAAGTCATATACCAGAGCAGACTGAAAGATACAAACATCTGAAAATTGTTCAATTTCCGTGATATAGAGTATACATGAGGTGGCAAAAATAACTGAAACATGAATAACTGAACCATTAGTTTGGACATACCCATCGTAAGTTACAGAATGGCGTATGTCCAAATTAATGGTTCAGTTATTCACATCCCCATCAAAAAGACATTTTACACCACCTGTTACTACAACAATGTACAGATAAAGTATTCCCCTTAAATATAATCTTTGCCATCAGCCCTAATGGCTTAAGATTTTTCACTACCATATTTACCAGTGTACCAGCCACCCCATGTAAGACCCACATTCCAAATTTTAAATATCATCCCAGGAGAAAAAATATTTATTCATATTGAGCTCCAAAAACTCGTTTTTCATTGCACAACTGTGTTGCACAAGCTATACACATGTTGCAATACTAAGCATAGCACAAGCTACACATCTTATTAACTCAAAATAAATGTCCCCAAAAAAAATTACATTTTGGAAATAGGGTGGCCATTATCTTTGTGATTTAGGCTGTTTTGCCATGCAGCAACATGCACTGCTGCCTTCTGCCGCTGCCTGCTCGGGGATTGACAATACAGGTGGAAACTGTCACTTAAAGGGCAAAGTCGGAGCATGACACACATAGACAAGATATTTAACACAAAAGGCTACTTATCACATGACACGCCACACCTTATCGTCGACACATGCCAATATGCTGTGCTGTGCGAATGCACACTCTACGGGTGACTTTGCCTCATCTACGAGCCACCCGTGCTCAGAGGGAAGATATATAAGCAGCAAAATGAATTAAACTTATTGAGCAAGGAGATCCCACAAGCCTGGGCAGCCGAATACGTAATTGTAAATTACCTACATAATTACAATCCCCATTGCCTGCCCAAATTTCTGCATGCAAAAGGTACCCCCGTGAAATAAATAAATATTTGTGATATTCTACTACTCGTCGCTTAGTCCTTGAAGAAGTTCTCATCAACCCCAGATATGGCAGTATCCCGTGACCTTGTGACATCACTACCGGCCCACGTCAAGAACAGGCGCTCAAAGCGAGTCAATAAGAGATGAGCGGCGCTCCCACACCCAGATAACACACCCCCGTATTAGAAGACAATGCTACCCCTCGCACTCCGAAGAACTGCTGATATGAGAAAATTTCGTATAAATAGAGGTCCAGCTTCCAGCACCGGCAGAGAAGCTGGGCTCGCCGGCCGAAGAGGATGCAAGCCCCTCCTAGTCTGCGAAGACTCTCCTCAGTCTGCAAAGACTTCCCCACCTCAGTTTGCAAAGACTCTCTTTACCCGGTCTGCAAGGACTCTCTGAGTCTGCTAAGATGTCCTCAGCTTGGACAAGGCTCTCTTCAATCTGCAAGGACTCTCTCTCCTCTCCGCAACCTGCACTATGGCGCATCATCCACTCCACAGACTGTGATGACTGCTGCAGCCTTCAACAGCTTGCAAACGGTTCTCCTCAACCAAGCCTGTTGACCGTGAGGACAGCACTCCTTCGCCAAGGTAAAATTACTTGCAGACCCCGGTAACCTTTTACCCCAGTCAACTTCCGTGACTCCGTGGTAACAAGCCGGCACGTCTTAGTTTACCTCCTGATAAACTCCCGGTAAATTTTTGTACGCTGTCAAAGTGCGTCTAAATTACCGTAGATATTTGGTCAGCGTAACGTTTTGGGAATTTTATAATTAATTTTTCCAGGCTCGCCTTTGCCTAATTTTCTTTTACTCGTGTAATTTTATAATCGATAAATTGTTTAGCCAGTCAGCTAATATATTTCTTTGTAAATTGATTTTAGCCAGGACTCTCCAGTTTTCTTAGTGCGTAATAAATATTACGTCAAATCTAATTGTCTGTTTTCCGTCATTGTATAGTTTTGTCACCTATTCTCCCAGGGTCTGTGTAAATCATTGTACCAGGTATTTAACTCTCCTTGGACAGATACTGTGTGATTTAGTGTATTCACGAGGGACCTGATGTATAGTAGAATAGGTGGGACACAGAGTAGGCAATGGTGTAAGGAATGCCATGCCCTAGCGAGAGCTGAAGTTGTTGATGTTATAGTGAGTATGTCAGAGGTCGAACCCCTGCTGCAGAGTAACGAGGCCGTCCCTCTACCTATCTCATCCCTCATCCCCCTTGATCATGTGTCCCTGTTGGATCGCAATTTAAGTAGTTGTTGGCATGGGTACCCTACAGGAGATTATGTAGTTCTAGTAGAGCAGTCTTTGCCTATAGTACGCGCTACCCCTGGGGACACAGTTCCTAGCCAAGCTCCTACGACATCTAGCCTCGTCAAACTCAACTCGGGCAAGCTCATCCAGGTTAAACACCAGGCAGATATGGAGCTCCCAAGTTTTTGTGTCATAAAGTTAGCATCCGGGATGACAATACGGGTTCGACTCTCGCCAAAGGCAGTCCCCAAGTCACGTGCAGCACCCTCTTCGCCAGACTTCATTCCCGCACGTCGACCCACCTGACCTGTTAAGATTTCGCTGCCAGATCATATGCCTCCACCCCCACGATCGTGTAATTGCATCATCACGTCATACCCCTGGGATCGCTGGCATCCTGCTTATTGGCGACCCTTGTGGTGAGGAGGGTGGAACTCCCTGGAAGGGAATCCACCTCCATCCGCCTCACAGTAGGGTTTGACTCCCCTCGAACCCGATGGTTCCCTGACACCAAGTGGCCTATTCAGATTAATAACCCTCCCACGACCCGCCGGGCCCAGAAAGTTGGCAATATACACTGCAGTAGGCTTGCTTGACTTTCGTAGAGGGTGGGTAGCGGCCTATCCACTTCCTCACGAGGTAGGGCACACGTCAGCGTAAATATGTATAAATATGGTAAACATGCTATCATATTTAAAAATATAATTACAGTTAAAAGGTTACTTGTCTATGGAAAACATGAACAACTTTAACAATATCTTCAAATGTGGATTGCTAGCCAGCCGGGCTGGCCTGAAGGCTATCGTCACCCTCCACTTTGCTAAGATTTATCTACTTTGTTTTTACAAACACCTTCCTTGCTATAGCCATGTACTCATTGGCAGGAAGGAAAAGCAATCTATGTTAAGATGAACTGGACTATTTTCAGTTCTGTTTTTCTCTAAAACCTTTATCTCCATGTAAGACCTGTGTGCAGGCGGTACACAGATAAATATCACAATTGAATGTCACATTTTTGTTTGAAAATTTACAGGTAGTTTGCAGTAAATACTTTAAATACATCTTTACAGAATTACAAGAAGCTGCTGCTGCCCTCGTATGAAGCTCAAAACTTGATTTTACTTTACAGTCCACATTAATGTGGGCTAAAATTTTATTTCCTTCAAAATCAGTAGTTTGTGCTGAATTGCCACTACCAAATGCACGTTTTGTAAACACAGTTTACGTGTATGATTTTATACTTACTCCTATTCCAAGAATCATTCAGAGGAACATCAATAGTTTATTTACACATGGATTGAAAACATTACCATCAAAGATTACTTGAAGTAAAGTAAATCGCATCAGTACCATCAATTCAGTGTTTATGAAATTCATGCATATAATAAAGAAAGCTATACCAAACCTTTGATTTAGCGTTTACTTTTTTGAGCAATTTTCAGTTTGTCAAATGAAACTTTGGAATAGTGTTTGTATCAGTGCACACAAAATAAAAATTTGATTGTACTGTATTTTATTTTGTCGCACAGATATTCTTATGTGAACGTTTTAAAAATTCACAATATTTTATGATTTCAGGCATATGGTGGTATCCTTGCTTCATTTCACTCATTTGTGGAACATAAGTTTCTTGAACGAGCTGTTATTTTGGAAAATTTAGAGAAACAGTTGATCCGTGATTTTGACTTACTAACCCAACAAGTTGGCAGTATTCAAGAAGAGGCTTTGGTATGATTTTATATCAATTAGATTTAGTGAAGTACAGTTTGAGATATACTAATGAGAGTATTACATTACTAATTAAAAAAACATAACTTGTTAGTATGTTATGACACTAACTTTTAGAACTTCTTGGACCTCAGATTCTTTTGTGTACTCAGCATCTTGTAGTTATATTGTCAATTTTTTTACATTCCCTTTTGTAATTGAAGTATTGTTATAAAGGAACCCTGGTTTTTGGAGCGCCAATCAAATCCAGAGGAAGTAAAGCCTGTGTTGAATGCTCTGATGGAGAAGCTGACTGACTGTCAGAAACGAGCAGTTTCATTCAAAGAATATCAGAAAACTTACAAGGTGGGTATTGATTATGGTTGCTAGAACTGTAAAGCTAGAAAGAGGGACAAAATAATACTGTCAAAAATGTTATTTTTGATAACACAACAGTAAGTTTGACCACTAAGTTTCCATTCAAATCAAAGATGTACATAAGTACTTATTGGAACAAAATGTTTATGAACTACACAACTCTGTTTATAAAGTACATTTTGACTAATCATACCAGTCTACTTTTTAAGAACAAGAGAGAATGGAACATTTTGTTTAGAGCAAGAGCTAGTTTGTAAATTGGGTGTCAGTTTGGGCAGTGCTAGATGCCTGGAGGTGAAGCAACCTGAACTGCCACATGTTTGACTTAAGTGTGTGAGCACAGTCTTTTTTCTTTTAATCATAACATAGTTTTATTTTGAATGAAGTACAGATTTGTTACAAAATATTCATGTAACATATTGACGAGATGTGATTTGACTTAACATACTTTAGGTTTTCGGTTATGTTGAAGGAAATTGCAAATGGGGGCTAGCTACTATAGAGCATGAGAAAAGGGAGGTAGTGGGCTGTCAGCTCACATGGCTGCTCCTGAGAGTCCTCCATCGTACTGTTGTTGAAGTTGCTTGATAAATCCTCCATCGTACTGTTGTTGAAGTTGCTTGATAAATCCAATTAGCCTTACCTACTGAGAGTGTTGGCCCTTTCAGAATGCCAGTAAAGCAGGCGGCCATCTCACCCCACTAACAATACATTAATTTGACATTGCATTACGTAGGTGGTAACTTATGTATAGACTATTTTCTGTAAATTGAGCACTTTTGAAAGCCCTCTCACTTGGAATAATAGTCAATAAATATATTTTATTTTAGCCTTAGACATTAACTTCCGAGTGTGGTTGAATTCACACATTGTGTTTATTACTTACGTGGCAGTATTTATTTAAAAAGATAGTTAAAGGATATAAAATGGCTAAAAGGAAAATGTAACTAGGGCCTCAAAAGTGCTCACTTTACCGTGAACAGCCTATAATTAGGTTTCACACACGAGGCAGTCAATGTGGTCATTAAGCAATCGGTCACAAAGTAAAAACACTGATGTTATGTTACAGTATTTTTACCCATGAAACAAACCCTCATCTGAGGCACATACACCTTGTGGCAGTTAAGGCATGTCACCAGCCTGCACAGATCAAACAAGACACACTGACTTAAAAAGTAATTAGTTGGTGATTGTCCCCAGTGATGGAGTCAGTGGGGTTGGAGGCAGAACTGAACTCTAATTTCAGATTGAACTATATTAATGACTATTGAAAACTACATGATTATCTGTTAAAAGTTGCAGGTTCGGGAATGGTGGAGAACACACACCTGTCCACTAATACACTCGTCAGATTAACATGGTATTGGCCCACTAGGAGGACTGGGCGGGTTCAGGTAAAGCTTGCAATAAACAGAAAATACATTTTAAAAACTAAACAAGTAACCACTCATTATTTACCCTTAGTAAAATTACATACAAAACCCTTTTCTATATACTAGATAAACAAATAACACTTGTAAAAATTACAGGTTGGCAAGGGAGCAGTGTAACAATGTGTTTAATATTATAATTGGTGCTGGTTTAAACACTATACACATTAATACTCCAAGAATTAAACCACTTTTGATTAGTAAATACTTTCCCCTGAGTTTCCAGGATTCGGGGGTGGCGACAGGGTGGTTCGTTGTGGACGAGTCCACTTATCCTGAGCAGAGGTGTAGGGTAGCTGTGTTCAGTTGTGACTAAAACAAAGATATTTCATTACACTTTACAATTTTACATTATTGCACAGGGAGTAAACTCTGAATGAAGGGGGCACACTGTTGCCCCATCATCAGTCACACAAATTATACATTGGTAATCGTAAAGATCGTAGCAACATAGAATTTGCTAGACTGAAGTGACTAATGCAAGGAGTGGATCTAGTTGCGCTTGCGGGTGTTTTGTGAACAAAGTTGAAAATTAGGGCAGAGCCAGGAAAATAGTCCTCATTATTAAATTAGGCAGTTTACTATCAACCATCATAAAAAAAATTATTATAGAGTGCTCAGTATTAAGGTTAAAAGGGATAATAATATCGAAAAATATTAAATAAGAAGTCCAGTATCCTGTAACATGTAAAATATATATTATTTTTTGTTGATATAGTTGTTATACAAAAAATTTACTGAGAATTCAGAATCTCAGTGTTGGAATGGAATAACTGCCATGTAGCTGTTCATCTTCTGATACCGCATTGGAGCTGGCTCACAGCGGAACCAATTAATCAGGAAAGCTTGCATGTTATAATTATCTTCAACTTTAGAATAATTTATCATGACTGGAAAGATCACCTGCTGCGTGCACCACACTAAAAGACAGATATTACCAATAAGTTATACTTTCCAGCCTAAAAACATACGTTAAAACATCGCCGGGTAAAATAAGAATCTCAACAAACTTACCAATGGCATTATTAGATGTTTTAATACCACATCAAAATAAGTTTTTATAGCAGTGATAAAAGTCACTACATGGTGATGGTCTCGAGAAAGCGAAAAGGATAGCATCAGCAGCATGGAGCAACACACAAGGATAAATCCATAGAGTAGTGGTTTGTTAGAGTAACCATTACTCATGGTCACAGTTACGAATAAATTTTTAATTATTATACATTTGAATTTGGTTTGTGATATTTTAAGTTGGAAGTCTAACAGTAGATAATAATTATGTTAATAACGTTAATAAAATAATTTTGATGATAAAAAATAACATATTAAATCACAAATGCTACTATCTCAAGTGTTTGAGTTAAACACAAAACATACAAAATTTAACACACATATATTTTAAATACCTTGGAAGTTTACAACCATGCAATATTTGCACAAAAAAAACTTAAATGAAGCTTTTACATAAACAGTGAAGCACATAAATAAATACATTACTTTTAAACATTAATACTAATTTGACGTTACCCCCACTGTCTCACTCTGGAGGCAGCCCACTGCTGCTCTGCTCGTTGACCAGGCATGCATGGCCGTGCATTCGGTGTATGATTCACCGCCGCTGTTCATACAGGAACAGGTCTTTGACCCGGATACAGGATCACAACCCGTTAGGCCTGTGTTATCAAGAGAAAATTCAGGTCAGTGTGTGCATAGTGAAATTCCAATTCATGCCCCCGAAAGCAGTCCAGAATTCGTAAGGGAACGTGTTATCTCCCTTTTGCTTCCCTTAAGTGAGGTGTAATTATCCTAAGAGTGTGAAGCCACATGGATTATGTTTTGATACTTAACGCAAACCTGAGACACTAATAATGACTAACATAATTGTATAGTGCTTGTGCAATGTTTCATTTGTTTTAAAAGGGAATATTCTATTTTAACTTGTAATGTAAAAAATACTAGCATTTACAGCATCCACCATCCCACTTGCCCGAAACTAAAATCTTTCATGTCATATTAAATTATGTTCATAATTTAATAATAGAATTTTGAGTGCCTATGTAATTGATAAGTGCTTTGTAATTTAATCTAATGATTTCTGCATGCCTTGCTGACCCATTCCGGTCTGCTTTAGTAAATATTATTTTCTGACACAAAGTGAATATATGAACTCTGGAACTGAAAGTAACAAACAATACTTGTCGGAATTGCTGCATTTATTCTTCCATTGCTAATTATGTATTTCTTAGTATTTTTGTATGTACATTATGTCAAATGTATATTTTAACTAATTTCCTTCTTGATGTTGGCGGGTGATCTCTGCGAGGTAGCAGGATGTCTCAGCCACCATCTTGAGTCTTTCTTGGCGGTTCTAGAGGATAAACTTGTGCCACGTTGCAGGAGCCTTCAACTACTTTGTCTCATCATGTTAGTTGCAACAGTAAGTTTTAGTATACTGGAACCTTATTGTTTTGCTCCTCCCGCGTACGTTTCTGACTCGTGGCCCCACAGATTTAACTACCTTAAAGCTTACCATGTGCTTAATCACATTATCATCACCGCTTCGGCGTATGGCAGGCCTAAATGCCATGACCGCTTCAGACAAAAGTCAATGTGTATTGTGTACGGAATGTAATCCCTTTCTGCCAATATATGTTTTCAGAGGATCCGAGTCTTAATTATTTGTTTACGTACATAAGTACCTTTGACACCTGGTCCACTCCAGGAACCATGTGCTCAAGTGTGTAGAACTGTGTAATGTACAAACTATTTCTTAATTCTTAATTAGCTTGACTCGTGATGTGATCATCACATGGCTGTTGAACCGCTACTGCCCTGGGAAATAGCCTCCACTTGCTCACCCATGCATAGATGAGCTGGTGTCCTATGGACATTAACATCTTTTCTAAATTTCTAATCATGAGTCTTAGGTTTATCTTAAATCTGGCACTTCTCGCTTCTCATCAGTGTCTAGACCACGTTAAATGGCGTAGAAACTTGTGTGGCTGAAATATGCGCACCGTGTGAAAAGTGTACATGGCGAGAAAATTGTGTTCTGAAAAATTGTCTTTGTACAGTAAAACCTCAAGGAACAGTAAAACAGCTGCCATCTTGTATGCATATCGACCCCCCTTTTGTCCGAAGGGCTGGAGATTCCCATGATATCACAGCGTACCATGGAGTTACCCATGAATTCACCACTTGCCTGCAGCTTGGCATGTGTGCATGGTCCCGTCTAGACGTGCGCTGACCACCGCATCATCTCGGGCCAGGTGGACTTGGTCCAACTCCGGGGAGCTCCTTATGTGCGTAGGCTCGCGAACATCCACGGCCGTGACAGTCGCAAACATCAACGGCATGGAATTCCCATCAACCATGTGGACGCCAATGAGATGTGTGCAATGTGTGGAAAAAACTGTATCACTGGACCCTTTTGCAAAATTCGACCTACTGTCAAACACTGATGCTGCATACCTCAAGGGAGGAGTGCACTATTTCCTCTGACAGTTACGTCAACAAACAGTGTAACACGCTGTTCACGCCCTTTGTGCTATGACACCAGCAACTATACCATGCACTGTGAACTGTGCCAGCTGGGAGCGCACTCCACCTGTTTGTCAGTGGGAGAGTGCCCATCTGTATGACACTATCTTTTCGATGCCTGAAGTGCACTTCCAACCAGACCAGCCAAACTCCATCAGCACAGCTGATAGCACCCAGTGAGTTCCTGCCAACAGAGGGACGCTCCACAAGTAAGTGCACTGTCATACTGTGCCACGGAAAGGGACATGTTGTCATGTGCAACTTGTGTGACAACAAAAATCATTCAAAATGTGTGTCAGACAGTGATTGGAACAGTTTTCGCGAAGGAACATTCTGCTGTGAAGAGTGTGTACCAGTCTTTGTCCACAACAACAACACACACATGGATGTAAACAAGACCAATGATGTCATGCAGCTGCTGCAGATAAGGTCGTGGCACAGCATACAGCTGCTCGCACCACCTGCCCCACTGCAGAGACCACCACCATATCCGCGAGAAGAGTTGCCAGAGCTACGACGAGAATAGCTTGCAGCCAGCACCCCAGCTCGCTTCCAGACACTCCATACATTTTCTAGTCAGGGAGCAGAGCATTCAAGAGCATTTTTTGCAGAGTGTACCAACCGTCTGTAACGCTACAGCGTTGGGGAAGAGGAGTGGCCGAACGTCATAGGTGGACAGCTGACAGGTGACTCATGGAACTGTACAACGTAACCTGCACCCAGTTTGCCATTAAATTCACCGTCTGATATGTGAGCACATACACAGCTCTCAAGCAACAACTCTCACTATTCACTCAGGAACAGAGACCGCAATAAAACCTAGAGGCTTTCGTTGGCCGTAAGATCAGCTTGGACAACTGCTGCTACCAACACCTGTCTCTCGAAGATGTGCTGGAGTCAATAGTTGAAACAGTGTTGCCAGAACACAGGTCTGCTCTAGGCCCCATGGTGTATAGTGGATAGCAGTGATTTATCATGGCCGCCGTATCACGTGTGACTCAGAAGCCAGGCGCAACTACTTTTTGGACTTTGTGATGGGGAAAGTAGTGTTAAAGACAGTCACAGTGCAACGAAACACGTAAATGCACTGCGCCAAGGGTTTAATGGCTCGGGCATCCAGCCCACCCATGCAGGGATTGCAATCCACGTCCGCGCTGGGTAAATATGGACTAAGTGCCGTAACCACCAAGCTGCCGAGTGCTGGCAACGCCGAGGCGTTGGCAGCACACTATGGCGCCATGGTGTCATATATGCAGTGATGCACAATATCACTGGCATAGAGCGTGCCCCAACAGAGTTACAACGGCAACGGGAAATATACCAACGGAGTAGGACCACAACAGGGACTTTTCTACTCCGTCAGCATGTCAACAATTGCACCCCCAGAGAAGGTAAACACCAAACCAGCAGCCTACTTGGGTCAAGTGTGTACAACCATTGATAAATTTTAAGGGTACTAGTATGTGTTGCAAGTGTTACAACTGTTGCCTTATTTGACACCTGGCATCTCACAACTTTGTTTGCTAGGAACTTGTAAGATTTTCGAACATCCAGGTTACTTACTTAACCATAGAGCTTGACGCATATCCGATTAGACTGACTGGACACGGTAGTTACAGATTTTACTCGCTAGACCAAAAGTGACGTAGGTAGCGGGGATGAGGCGAGGAGTGTTGGCTAGTTCTGATACACTCTCACCTCTAGTTATGTAGTAGAAGTAAGTTTAGTCTTAAACGGGGTGAATGCCTGCACGAATGTTCCAAAGTCGTGCTTCTTTCGTTCAGAAGACCAAGTTGTCCCAACCTAGGCGAACTTCCACTCTGGTTAAGAATCTGTAGACAACAGGTTGATAGTTGTAGCTGGTACGGACACACGGTGGAAACTCAATATTACCGGCGCAGGCACGACTGCTTGACGTCTTAGTTCAGCGGCACGGACCCGTTCTGCCTGTCTATCCTGTGTAGGATAGGGTGATACTATGCTCGGCCAGGCAGCATGGTGAGCCAGGTGTGGCTCTCTATCTCTCCTACCACTCCTTCTCTCATCAGGCATGTATAGGGTAACAGTTCTATAAATCACGCAGTGCACTGGAACTGAAATACTAGTAGTGACCCCAATAGTGACTTATCAACTGGCTCGATAAGAGTCCCCACTGATACCCCACCATAGGCGGACTGACGAGTTGTGTGAAGCAACCTGAGTGTGTTGTCCCTCCTGGTGTGAAGGTGTTACTAGTGGTTGGGGCATTACTGTTTCTTCCCCACGAGCACTAACAGTGCTGTGTGTTTGATAGGAAGAAACAGGTAGCCGTCTAATGTGTATGCTTTAGTTTGGTTTGATAACTTCCCCGGATTCTTTTGGCAGTGCACATCATAATCTTCCTCCAATTGTGAATACAGATATACACCGTGGAAATAAAAGTAGCTAAATAGAAAGCAATGTGTGTTTATTGAAAGTTCATTAGACACGTGACCTGTGCTACTTCCTACCAAGTCGATTATAGCTGAAGGTAACTGCATGGTTCCAGGTGTAGGTGATCTGGTTCTAAGTAAACAGGAAAAGCTGATTCTAGACTATAATAAGAGTTACAGTTAAACTACTAATTAAAGGTGTCTAGAGGAGACAAATTAAGTGAAAAGAAGAATGTTCATGTTTGTATGTTGCCAGGTTGACTGGTCATCGACGTACGTAGTTGGTTGCAGTGAAGGCGTACTTGTAGGCTCCAAACTTCTCTAAAGCTCCGGAGCACTAAGAGTGCTGTGGACGGAGCAAGAGATGCGAAAGAATCACTCCAGAGCTCCGCTACGGCCAGACTTACATAGTGGTAGCTTGTGGGCTGCCGGCATGGGGAGTAGGGGAGACGTGACGTCCTCCGGCCCTGGGTGGCGTGAGAATTATCTCGTCAGCGGTTCTGTCTTCATGCCTCGTCGGGTCTTCTCGGCCGTGTCCGAGGTCTGGGCAGCATGTAGACATGCCTTCCAGGTGAGAAGGAAAAACACAGAAGTTCCCGTTGCCTGTAGGGGTAGGTAACGTGTTGCTCAAGTCTGTAGAGATGGAAGCAGTACTCCTAGGCAATGAATCGGATTCATATTATAATAGGTGTAGAAGTGACACGAGTCAATTCGCCTCCCCTTCGTTGCGATGAAGACTCATCCTGAAAAAGGTGGTGGAGAAAGTCGTAAGCCCTCTCTCTGGAAGGTCTAGACGGTCTCTAGAAGGTCGGGGTAGACGTCGGAAGACGTGCTGAGGTAGGCAGCACAAAAAAATGTTTTGTACAGGTAGACGGGACCCTTAATGTAGGGGGTTCAAACGTTGTAGCGGCGCGTGTTCTGTGCTCTCAGGGCGACCAGCCAGTGCAAGGCGAAACGTGGAGACTTGAATTGGTGTCGGCCGGCTGGCGATCTTGAAGCTTACTCTCTCTCTTGTGCGGGTGGTGGGCGGGTGTCCTTCTCTGCCCCTTGCCCTGGTTATCGGGCTTTACTAATGTGGCGAGAACGTGTATTCCCCCATGTGCAAAGATTACTGGTTAGTAAGCCACGTGTGTCGGGTGTCCCCACAGGCCTACTTTTCATAATGTGTGCTGTTCACAAGAACCAGCATAGCGCTGGTGTATATTACAAGTAAATTGTACATAAACCCTGAAAGAAAAATTATTAAAAAAAGAATGACACGACAAAATGAGAGGAATGAAAGTAAGAATATTTATAATATGTACAAGCCTTACTCACAGAAGGCGGGGAAACGCCATTACTGTCCTGCCGCTTGCTGCAGTGATATAAGAAAGAGAAAAAGGAAAAATCTTTCCAGGGAACCTTTGTGTCTTGCTGCAAGCTAAATAGTTACATGTGACAATTTATGAAGTGGTTAATCACAGGCCCTTCAACACCTGGGTTAACCGGCTAAACGAATACAAAGCGAGTACACTACATGCATGAACAACGCAGCAAGTTATGCGCACATTGGTCACAGGTTACATACATATAAACTCATAAAAAAACATGGAAGTTAAAATATCTTGTGCCAAATTAAAAGAGTTTTAACGCTCAGACTGTGAATTTGATGAGGTGCACAAGATATTGCAAACAAAGGCACTGATAAAATGTATGCATATGAAGCGTAATATACAAAGACCCTCCTACAAAAGGTGATCTTCACATATATACTTTAAAACTCATTAAATCATTTATAGGTATACGTACACATAAAATAATAATATAAAAAAACTTTCTCCTGTACCTGTCGGTAGTCCATCTATCTTACCAGTTCATGATGTAAGTTCATAGAATGTTTACGAGAAAAGTTATAAGAAAAACATTTATCTAAGAAAACACATAGCCCTGCCAAATGGCATTCTTTCTCACAGTTGCCCTACAAAATGGCATTCTTCTTGCAGTTGCATTTTACATAAACACTTTAAAAAAAGTTATGAGCATGTTTAAATGTGTACCTACACATCAAATCATTATAAATAAATCTAAAATTAGCTAAGAGTCCTGTGAACGAATGCTAATTCTAACATCTAAGCTATGGAAGTCTCTGTCTTCACCTATCACGTGCACTGTGGTGAGTGTCTATATGTGATACTATCACGCGCACTGTAGTGAGTGTCCATACATGATACTAATTATCATAGCTATTACTGTCAATGTGGAGTGTGTGTGTTTGTAATGCTACTTTTTATGTGGGCTGTCTGTCACTGAAACACTTGAACCATGAGGTGTAAAATGTCTGTTCAAAAGGTACTGCTGTATAAATTTTTACGGTTTGTAAATAATAAGTGAATTATGATGTAGCTGAGTGATTAATTACTTACTCATTTACCTCATTGGTTCGTTATACTGGAACTGCACTGCATCTTTTAATTTAGCCTAAATGTGATAGTTCTGCTTACGTCACTGTCTTTTGGCTTTCGGCAATGCACGTGACCGGTCTATAACGAGTCCTTTTGTCAAGTGCACGTAGCAGTGGTTTACGACTACTACACAGTTTTTAAAGTGCGCGCACTATTGGCAATCTTCGATTTCCCCCCATTATCACTGACCTTGGGACGAAGGACAGCATGCTGAGGGTTTCTGCCACATGTACCTGGTTGCAGGTCTCCATAGGGATTCCCTGTACCGGCAAGGCGTGTGGGCGGTCTTGGCGGTGTGTGGGGGCATCAGGCGTCGTGGAGCAGCCTGGGGCTTCGTGGCTTCTGCCGCAACAAAGGGCAATGTGAGGGAGAAAGGTCTCCACCCCAACTGTGGGCATCACAGCTTGTCATGGTTTCAGGTCGTGGGCGGCATTGACAGTCTCGGTAGTCAGGTCCTGGGACGAGGCAGTGGAGGGGAGTTTACGTCAGCCTCCACTGCAAGTGATGTGCCTGTTGAGAGGTCGTGAGTGGCATCAATGGTCTTGACGGGTGCAGCTTCTCGTCTAGCAAGATGGCAGGATGGAGCACTTTCAATGTGACAGCTAGACGTCTGGGTCTGCGGGTATTCCTGCATCGCAGGACCTGGGGACGGACTACATCTGTTGCAGCTCGACGCCCCGTGTAGCGAAGTTTCCTGTGTAACAGGAGGCTGGGACGGAGAACTCTTTTCCGAACTCGACGTCCTAACTGGCGGAAGATCCTGCGTAGCCGGTTCTATACGTGGAGCACTTTCAGTGTAGCAGCTTAACATCCCGATAAGTGGGTCTACCTGCGTAGCAGATGGTTGAAGCGGGGTGCTCTCGACTGAGCTGACGTTTCAAGTTCCGGTGGTCTAGTAGCGTCATGTGCTTAGTCGTCTGAGGACGACCTCTCTGAAGTTGGTACACTGTGACTTCCGGTTCCATAGTTGTACTAGGTGAGGCGGTAGATTCCTGGGTGATTCCTAGCCCCCTCACCTAAGGTACTTCCGGTCGCTCACTAATGCGGCTTGATGGACGGGGTGTTTGATGGGGTTTTCTGTCGCGGGACTCCGCCAGGATAATTCAGAGCAGCTGGACCTTGCTGCTGCTATTTTATTGGCGTAGCTGCGTGGTGACGAGGGAATTGAGCTTATGGAAAATGCTCCTTGACGTTTTTCAACATCGGGTTTCCACGGTGTATTTTAACTAGGCGCCCGTTCAACCACACTGGGCGTTGGTTCGGGTCTCATTGAAGGTCCTTGTCCGGTATCAGGTTCTATCCTCTTGACTGGATGTTCAGCTTTATCTTCTGATTGGCCAAACGTATCCCCTTCATAGTCGCCGTCCCCAAGTGTCGGCATTTCCCCTGGGTATGGTCGTATGTGACCACTGGTGGCCTTACGAATTCGCCCGCGTATATCCTTGGCTCAGTAAACGTTATCATGTTTGCCTAATATACAGTACGGTCCTTCTTATTTGTCAGCAAGGCCAGCGCTAAAGTGGTTGCTGGCTTTGCTGAGTGGGTGACTTCGTAGCAGGACGGCTTCCCCCAGGTTGAACTCTATTACCCCTGATTTTGATTGGGGATATTTCTTTGAAATATAAGTATTTTGAGCTCTCTGGACATGCGTGGTTCATACTAGCGCTGCTAGCCAGATGTCCTCAGGTTGAGGCATCTCAGTGGGCTTGCTTTCCCACTGCCAGTCGCCTGGTCGGGGCAAGGGTTGTCCCAGGAGTATAACGTTCGGGCTGGTGTCAACAGCATTAGGTCTCGTTAGTACGGCGTCAAAGGGCAAACAGTATGGTGGGAATGTGTTTATCCCAGTGTTTTTGGTCATTCCCCACACTGATACGGAGGCACTTCTTGATCGCCTGGTTCCTCCGTTCAGTGGGGTTGGCGTATGGACAGTAGGGGGGTAGTCCAGGTTTCTACTCCCCACTCTTGATAGGCGGTTTGCCATTGATGGCTAGTAAACTGGGTGCCATTGTAGGTCAATATGGCTTTCGGATAACCCCATAGTGCGAAAATCTCAGCTTCCATTTTCCACACGATGGGGGTGGTTTCTTGGCTGGGTAGAGGGAATGCCTCTTCCCACTGGGAAAATTGGTCGGTGACCACGAGGAGATAGTGGTTTCCCTTAGTACTCTGAGGATATGGGCCCATCAGATCAGCGGCGATGTGGGTCTAGGCTGTCTTGGGTCTCCGTGGTTTTGTGGTGGGAGAGGGAACCGGGTATGGTTTGCCATTGCAGAACGTGACACAGTTGCTAATGTACTGCCGGACATCATGGCTTATTCCGTCCCAATTGTAGCGGGTTTTGATGTCCAACAGGGTCTCCCTCGTACACGGGTGACCAGCTTGGGGATGGTCTTGATGGTGTCTGCATATATCCGCTTGTAGTTGTGGTGGCACCCGGATCTTCCACGGTGTATTGGATTGCCCGCTGCGTATCCATACGACATCGTCCTATTGGGCGTAATGTTGGGGCTGTTCCTGTATTAGACCTCGGATATTGGGCTCATCTTGGTTTAGAGTAACTTGGTGACGGTTTATTTGTAGTTGGAGTCAGATTTGCTCTTCCGGACTTCTTTAAGTCTGAGGGGTTGGGGAGACATTTTCTCTTCCTCCTCCTCTTCAGCTTTCACCTCCAACATCTTGGCAAGAGAAGGGTGTCTGATAGATTGTTGGACAGTGTTAGACCTTTAAGTCGATTTCTGTAAGGAACATGTCCCACCGGCTGAGAGCTTGGCCTTAGATTTCCGGGACTCGTGTAGCCGTTGGAGGGCTTTTGAGTCGGTTCACAGAATGAAGTATTGCCCTTTGAGGTAATAGCTATACTGCTTCACTGCCCAGATAATGGCCAGACACTCCTGCTCATTAATGTGATAGCGCTGCACGGTTTTATTTAAGCGGATTGACGCATACGCTCTCACATGGGGTTGTCCTCCTGCGTCTTGCTGATATAATACTGCGCCCAGGCCATTCTGACATACGTCCGTTTGCTGTATTAAGAGTTTGTCCCCTTGTGGCCGATGGAGTTGGTGAATATTCTTGAAGTTGTTCAAGTCGGAAAACTTTTTTGTTGTTCTGGACCCCATGGCCAACGGGTGTCTTTCCCGAGGAGAGAGTGTAGGGGTGCCATGTATTCTGCAATGTTTGAAACAAATTCTCGCAACTAACTACACAGACTTAGGTACCATCGTAGTTGCCGCTTATTCTGAGGTTCTTCCGTTTCTTCAATGGCATCTATTGAATTGTGTTGGGGGAAGTTTCCCTCTGGTGAAATGACGTGTCTTAGATAATCGATTGATGTCTTGCCGAAGACGCTTTTCTATAGCTTACAAGTCATCCCATCTAATTCCAGCCTTTCCAATACTTGTTGCAGATGGCCTAGATGCTTCTCCCCACTATTGAAGTATATTATTACATAGTCGAGATAAGCGAGGCAAACCTCACAGATGTATCCTGTCGGTACTTCCAACGACATTAATCTCTGGAACATAGCGGGGGCATTTTTCAAGCCGAAAGGTATGACTCGAAATTGTAAGGTTTCGCTCTCAGGTGTTGTAAAACCGGTATATTTTAAACTGTTTGGATGGACGGCAATTGCCATTATCCAGACTCCATGTCAAGAGTACTGAATATTTTGGCTTTGCCAATGTCTGGAAGGATATGAGACAAGTCAATAGCTGTGGGAGCAATCATGTGGGTGTCTTTGTTTAGAGTTCTGTAATTCACTCAAAATCTCAATTTGCTGACTTTTTTTGGTGCAAGTACGATGTGCAAATTGTACGGATAATTCGACAATTCTACTATCCCCTGGTTCTTCATGTCGTTAACCTGTTCCATGTTGAGGTCATGTCTGTGGGCTGACACTCTTTATTGTCTGTTGTACACTGGTACGTCAGTGGTCGGCCATATTTCATGCTGAATTGGCCGGGTTTGCCGTAAAAGTCGTCCTTGTCCGAAGGTGCGAGTGTGCTCATCTAGGATTGCTTTTAATTGCAAGAACTCTGGTCCTTCAAGTTCATGATTAATGTTCATTGGATCAATGGGCATTGGCGGGATGTCATCTGGCTTTCGGTCCTAATTGACAGTAATGCTGTTGGTTTCTCCCAAATATGCTCTACGTTGACCGTGATTGAGAATACATTGATGGTGTATAAGCCATGGACATCCTAGTATAATGGATTTGGACATGGTTGGTGATGATATTTTGGATTTTTATATCTAAGGTAATCCGGCCAGTTACTTCCAGAGTGACATCGGGTTGCTCCATTCTTACCACTTTGTTCTGTGGATGGAGTTCCGCAAGCTGGTTTGCTCTTAATAGATTCTGTCTAATGAAATTTCCTGTAGTTGCAGAGTCGAGTAAGGCGAGTACTCTGTTGTTATTTAATTTCACCTGTATGTGTGAATCTACAGGAACCGGTGCTTCCTCACTTAGTCCTTGGAGGATGGGCCCTTGTAAACCGGGGTTGGCGGCCCGCTTTGTATCCCGGTGTTGGCGTTTCCTGGCTTGGTTTACAGAGTTGGGATATTTGCTGACATGTTGCCTGCTCAGTTAGGTGGAGCGACTATTCCCTCTGGTTTCTGCAGACAGTCTTTGTTCCAATGGTTCTCCGGGCAGAACCAGCACTTGGGTACATAGGCCATGCATAGGGTTGTGGTTGTTACGCCTTTATGAGGCACCACGGGTTGTGTTCGCACGTCGTGGGCCTTGGTGGAGACAGGTTTCTGAAGGCTTGCCTGAGCGGTGAAATTTTACTTTAGCTTCTTGAGCTCGGTTGACCAAATCATTCACAGTCGTATGATTCGCTGTCAAGAGTACACTGCGGAGAATTGGCAGTAACATACACCTGATTGAGCGAACAGCAGTAGCCTCATTGACACCTGGAAATACTCGTTGGAGACATTTGCTCTTTTCTTCGTATGAAATTTTCCGCTTCCTCGTTGACTATCTGGGTCTGGCTGCAGAACTGGGTGGCTAGCCTACCCAACACTTCCTCGCCCTTAAATTCCGTTGCTATGCAGTCGCAGAACTGTTTCCAATCGGTTAAGATTTCCCTGTAATGCTTCTATCAGGTGAGGGCGATGCCCTTTAAATGTAGTTGAGCCTGGTCAATCCATTGTTTTGGTGGCAGAAATGTTTCCTTAAATTCCTTCTCGCAGTCCTGAGTGAATATGAGGGGGTCTTTGGCGGGCAGCCTGCAAAGTCTGTCATTTGTATGTCATTGTCTCTACCCATAGCTGGATGGCCAGGTGCTGTTCCTGGTTAGATGTATATTCGGGAAGGATTGGATCGGTGGGAGAAAGAGATGTGTTTCCTTCGACATCTTTTGCACTGGTAGGCCATCTTGGGCATGGAGACGTCTTGGTCGGCCAATCTATACACAGATGGTGGTAGGGCTCATTATATGTGGTGCACTTGATGCGGCTTATGCCTCGCCCAGGGCATGGTACCTCGTTACAGAAGCTCGAGGGCTGTTGTCGGCATGCTGTACAGTGGTACTCTAAGCCGTCACTAACCTGGTTTCTTTGGGCCAGCCTATACATGCATAATGGAAAAGTTTTGTACAGTAAGTGCACTCAACTTGTAGTGTGCCATTGCCTGTGCAGTCGGCATGGCTACATGGTACGTTAGATACATCTTCGTCATTGTCAGGGTGTTCGCCAGTGATGTCGTTGACCTCGGTGTCTGACATGGTCGTGCTTAAGGGCACCACGGGATGTTTCAAGGACTCCCCGAAGTCTGCTTGTTTAATCGTATTGACCCTTAGCTCTCAGGGTATGGTTGGTATATTCTTTCCTTTCACTGCGCACAGCTATTCGTCTGACGCCGCACGTTGAGTGCCAGAAAATGTCTTGACGCGTGTCCGATTAGACTGCCTGGACACAGTAGCTACAGATTTTACTTGCTAGACCAAAAGCGACTTACGTAGCGGGGATGAGGCGAGGAGTGTTGGCTAGTTCTGATATACTCTCACCTCTAGTTAGGTAGTTGAGGTAAGTTTAGTCTTAAGCAGGGTGAATGCCTGTACGAATGTTCCAAAGTCGTGCTTATTTCGTCCAGAAAACCAAGTTGTCTCAACCTAGGCAAACTTCCACTCTGGTTAAGAAGCCGTAGACAACAGGTTGATAGTTGTAGCTGGTACGGACACATGGGGGTAACCAAATTAATATTACCGATGCAGGCACGACTGCTTGACGTCCGAGTTCGATCCTGAATAGGATAGGATGATACTATCCTCGTCCAGGCAGCATGGTGAGCCAGGTGTGGCTCTCTACGTCTCCTACCACTCTTTCTCTCATGAGGCATAGGGTAACAGTTCTATAAATCATGTATTGCACTGAAACGGAAATACTAACAGTGTACCCCAATAATGACTTATCGGCCGGCTCGATAAGAGTCCCACTGATCCCCCACCGTAGGCGGTCTGGTAAGGAACGTTGAGCCGGAGTAACACCAATCATTTACTGGTTGTGCGTCCACCCAGAATAGCCGGCAGCACTGCTGGTCGCAGTCACCGCACACTAATATTGCGAGTGATGCGAAGCAACACGAGTGTGTCATGCCTCCTGGTGTGATGGTGTTACTAGTGGTTGGGGCGTTACTGTTTCTTCCCCACGAGTACTAACAGTGCTGTGTGTTTGATGGGAAGAAACAGTTGCCGTCTAATGTGTATGTCTTAATTCAGTTTAATAACTTCCCCAGATTCTATTGGCAGGGGACAGCGTAATCTTCCTCCCAACTGTGAATACAGATATATACCCTGGAAATAAAAGTAGCAAAGTAGAAAGCAATGTGTGTTTGTTGAAAATTCAATAGACACGTGATCTGTGTTACCTTCTACCAAGTCGAGGATAGCTGAAGGTAACTGCATGGTTCCAGGTGTAGGTGACCTGGTTTTAAATAAATGGGAAAAGCTGATTTTAGACGTTAATAAGAGTTACAGTTAAACTAGTTATTAAATGGGTCTAGAAGAGACAAATGAAGTGAAAGAAGAAAGTTTGTGTTTGTATGTCGCAGTGTTTAGTTGGTTTCTGCGAAGGTGTACTTGTAGGCTTCAAACTTTTCTAATGCTTGTGAGCAGTAAGAGTGCTGTGGATGGTGCAAGAGATGCAAAAGAATCATTCCAGAGCCTTGCTGTGGCCGGACTTATATAGTGGTAGCTTGTTGGCTGCTGGCGCAGGGAGCGGAGGAGGCGTGTCATCCTCCGGCCCTGGGTGGCATGAGAATTATCTCATCAGTGGTTTTGGCTTCGTGCTTCGTCGGGTCTGCTCTGCCATGCCCAAGGCCTGGATAGCTTGTTGGCGTCGAGCGTGGGAAAAGGCGATGCGGCGGTCCTGCCGGAATGCGTGCCTTCTAGGTGGGAAGGAAATACACAGAATTTCCCGTTGCCTGTAGGGGTAGGAATTGTGTTGCTCACGTATGTAGAGATGGCAGCAGTACTACTAGGCGATGAGTCAGAGTCGTATTATAATAGGTGTAGAAGCAGCACGCTTCAAGCTCCCCACACTAAATGGCAAAAGTAGTATCATTGGTGTTACTCAACTGAAGGTGAAAGTTAGGGATGTTGAAATGAGTGTTCCTGCCTTAGTATCTAATGAAATTCGCGATGATGTTATTTTTGAGTACCATGGCTTTTTTATCAGGAAGTAATCATGAAGATTCATAGAGATAGAATACACTTTAGCACGGAAGTCAGGTGCACTATTGTTCACAGTCTAGGCAGACGTGTAGAAGTTGACTTACAACCTTTAACTCTAGGTTGATGCATGCCACTTCTAATCTAATACGATTACGACTCATCTCCAAGAGTACCTTTTCGACTACTAGAGACGTGAGAGATACGTTGCCTACCCTACGGGCAATGGGAATTAATGTGCGTATTCTCTTCACCTGAAGGATATGAAACCCGGCTAGTACGCTGCCCCCTATACCACGCTAAGAGCCAACAAGCTGCTCAGACCTTGGGCGAGGCAAAGTGCCACCAACGAGGCACGAAGTAGAAATGCTGACCATAGTATTCTCATGCCAACCAGGGCAAGAGGACATCACGCCTCCCCCGCACCCCACGCCGGCAGCCAACAAGCATCCACTATATAAGTCAGGATGCTGCCGAGCTCGAGAGTCATTCTTGTTCTTCTCTTGTGACTTCCCATAGCAGTGCTCAGTACAGAGACCTCTAGAGAACTTTGAATCATTGAGTATGCCCCCTGCTGCTACTTCACCGTAGACGATCAGTAAACCATCAAACAGCTTTTCAGCATTAAATCTGATTTGATATGTAGGCACACAATTAAATATTTTCATACGCTTTGAAAGGGTATATGTGAAGATCGCCTACAAGAAGCCTACAAGAAAGAATGCCATTTTGTAGGAGGGTGTTTTTGTGTGTATGCTTAGTGCTTTTGTTTGCAATATCTTGTGCACCTACTCAGTTATCAACCCCAGAATTTGAGCGTTAAAGCTCCCCAAATCTGGTGCAAGATATTTTTAACTTTAAAATTTGAATGTTTATGTGTATTTTATTCAGTGAACAATGTGCGCACAATTTGCCGCCATAGTCATGCATGTAGTGTATTCGCTTTGTATTCGATTAACCGGTCAACCCAGGTATTGAAGGGCCTGTGGTTGACCACCTCGCAATCTGTCACACGTAACTATTTAGCTTGCCAACAGACACAAAGGGTCCCTGGAAAGATTTTCCTTTTCTTTCTTAACTCACTGCGTCAAGCTCCAGGATAGTAGTGGCGTTTCCCCACCTTCCACGAGTAAAGCTTGTACATATTCTAATTATTCTTACTTTATTTCCCTCATTTTGATGATCCATTGTTTTATATAATTATTCTTTCAGGTTGTTATGTATTAATTCAATGTAATATCCACCAGCGCTATGCAGGTTTTTGTCAATGGCACGCACATGAAATGTAGGCCGGTGGGACACCCGCCACACGCGGCTCCCTGACCCATAATCTTTACAACACAGGAGGAATACACACTCTTGCCGCATTAGCAAAACCCGATAACCAGGGCGAGGGGCAGAGAAGGAAGCCACCCGAAAGAGAGAGCGAATGAAGGTTGCCAGCCAGCCGCCGCCACTCCACATGTTTCGTTTCACCAGCCGGGCGACCAGAGCACACTGAACATGCACCGCTAAAGTGGTCAAGCACCTTAAACTTAAGGGTACCGCCTACCTGTCTGCGAAAATTTTTTTCCCGTGCTATCTACCTCTTTACGTCTACTAACGCCTACCAGACCTTCCAGACCTTCGAGAGAAGAGACCTACGCCTTTCTCCGTCACCTTTTCCATGATGAGTCTTCATCAAAATGGGGGGGGGGGGGGGGAGGGTGTGTGAATTGACGCATGCTACTTATACAACTAATCTAATACGATTACGACTCATCTACAAGAGAACTTCTTCCACCACTACGTACATGAGTGATATGTTGCCTACCCTACAGGCAATGAGAATTTATGAGCGTAATCTCTTTATCTGAAGAATAGGCAACCTGGCAGGCATGCCGCCCCCCTACCCCACGCTAAGAGCCTACAAGCTTCCCAGGCCTCGGGCAATGCCTAGCACCACCGATGAGGCACGAAGCAGAAATGCTGACCAGAGTATTCGAATGCCAACTAGGGCAGGAGGACATCACACCTCCCTCGCACCCCACGCCGGCAGCTTGCAAGCTTCCACTATATGTCAGGACACTGCTGAGCGCAAGTGTCATTCTTGTTCTTCTGTCGCAACTTCCCACAGCACTGCTCAGTGCTGGGACCTCTAGAGAACTTCAAAGCATTGAGTATGCCCCGTGCGCAACTTCACCATCCACGATCAGTCAATCAATGAACGTGCTCACTAACACGTTGTATTCACTTTGTCTCCTCAAGACACCTTTCTTAGACCAGTTTAGAAGTATTATATATTTTCTTGTTTAGATATTTATTTCCTGCTTTTCCATTAGAATCAGGTCGCCTACACCTGGCCAGCGTAGTAACTTTCAGCACTCAATTGCATGGTAGGAGGTTGCATGCGTCGCATGTTTATTGAACCATCAATAAACATACTTTTGTTTCCTACCTTACCACTTTTATTTCTGAGAGTATCTATCTGTTTGGCTGCTATACACAGGTCGCAATGTACACCACTGACAAGAACAGGGTATTTGATCTAACTGAATTAATGTCAGTAGTGGGCGCCCTTCAGGATCCGCCATATTTTCTACACACCCATTAGACGGCCATCTGTTACTTTCCAACTGCCACAGCACTGCACCAGTGCTAGCGGAGAGGAACAGAGGAGCCACAATTACTAGCAACCCTTCACCCAGTGAGAAGTAACAGTGTCGAGTTATTACCTTATCCCACAGCATTGTTAGTGCTGGGATATCTGTAGCTTGAGACTTGTCGACCATCTCTGTGTGAACGCACATCCAGTGGCGGCATTGGTGACGTAAACAGCTCCTTGTCTCTGATCACCCCGCATGCACAGGGTATCAGTGGAGACTTAACAGAGCCTGGTCAGCAAGCCAAAACTGGACTGACATTATGTACTGTGTTTAGTTTGTTCATGTCGTCAAGGTGTACCTAGCATACTGTAAGCAGAGACTCGATGCCTTACGACCATAGGTATGGTTGTAAACGTAGGGAACGAAACACAGCGTTCCTTGCTGCCAGTCAGTTGAGTGCACTTCCTCAACTCACTCTGTAGTGACAGGCGGAACGGGACCGAGCCGCCAAACTCAGGCACGAGTCAGTATCTGCTGCCCTGGTAACCATCTTATTTGTATCTCCGTGTCTGAATTCATCCCTTGTGCCATCCTGTGTTGAATGGATTGTTAACTGGCACTGCTACAGGATACAGTTGGGATAACATCCACTTCTGAACATACGAAGCTCACTTGTGGAATCGCCAGTTTGGCTTATGTCAAGCTCGCTACGTGTGAGTAAAACCCGCTACTACCGCGGCACCCAAGAAGCAATAATAAGTGCGTATTAGCCAACATCCCTTGTCTCTCTCTGTCTATTTAATCTAGACCACCCCGCTTTTGGTCTAGCTGACATAATCCTGGACCACCGTGCCTAGTAGCTTATCCAGGCACGCATCAAGGTGACTTTGTTCATGGTGTTCTGGTCGAACACTACTCTGCTTTTGAGAGTATTTTAAATGAGAGAAAACATGTTTTTACACTGTTTGACCTGCTTAACGAACAACTGTTGCAGAGCATGAGATTATAACAATACATAATGATGCGTTCTGGAGATTCCCCATGGATTACATTGTGCATCACCTGAACTTAATAAACCACCAAATTGCTGAAATGATGCATGATGGAGTAATAGAGCCTTCAGAGAGCAGTTACAAATTGACTAACACCTTAGCACTGAAAAAAGGTGGAGGGTGGCATTTTTTGCATTGATTTCAGACCAGTAAATAAAATAACAGAGAGTGCTCCACCCCTATTTATCAGTGTAAACACTGCACTAAATATCCTTTCAAACCGAAAATTCTGTTATCTTTTATTTTGAAAAGTGTATTCTGGCAGATTCCAGTAAAACCAGATAACTGGCACAAAACAGCTTTCATGGCACCAGACGGCCATCAATACTAGTTCTGCGCCATGCCCTTTGGGCTTAAATGCACCCCATCAACATTTCAGTGCATGATGGTAAAAGTCCTTGACTGCATAATGGGGAATTTTGCCATGGAATATTTAGATGATTTGGTCGTGTGGTGGGAAACATTGGAGGACCACCTGAGACACCTGGCAATTGTTTTGTATTGACTAGTGATCAATGGCTGAACGTGTGCCAATCACATGTGTTGCATAAGGAAGACTAGCATTAAGTACCTTGGCCACCTTGTCGATGGGAAATCACTGCCCCATGCCAGAGCAATTTAATATAATTCAAGAATACCTAGTCCCTACCACACGAAAATGCTTGCAGAAATTCTTTGGCAGAATAAATTGGCTCAGGCAGTATGTGTAAGATTACACTGTGAATACAGTGCCACTCACTGAAATGCTCTCATCCATCAAGAAGTACAAGTGGGAAGTAAACATGTAAAATGCATTTGAAGAAGTCAAGTACTGTTTCTCACAGTGCCACGCACTCGCACGTATTGACACTACAAGCCACTTATACTTTACAGACTGACACCAGTCAAGAAGGCATCTGTGCGGTGTTATTTCAGTACAGTGATAACCAGGAATTATGTGTCATTGACTATTCCAGCGCCAAACTTGGCAACACCAAAAAAGTTATGATGTTAACGAACGTGAGTGTTTGGAGATTATCTGGGCCATAAAATGGTGCAATGTTTATCTGGAATACAGATGTTTCACGTTGAGAACAGATAATCATTGCTTGTTGTGGCTTCACAAAATGCGCAAGGTTCGTATCAAACTGACTCATTAGTCAATGCTGCTACAAAATTTTGATTTTGTTGTCTAACACATGCCCATTGAAGATAACTAACTAGCCAATGCCTTGTCACCATCGCTGAACAAAAATGAAACAGCTGTAGACGAAGAGGAATGGAAGACTGTACTACCTCCGGAAAACAACACAGCTTTTCCAGTAGTGTTACAACAAATTGCAGTTACACAACCACAACAAAAGCTAGACGAAGCGTATGCAGACAATTTCTATGTGTTTGTGTTGAACCAACAACAAATGTTTGTGGGTGTGAAGGAGGTAACGGCCCAGTGCAAACAAGAAGTGATAGAATGGTGGTGAGTGGAGAATGGTGGTGAGTGGTTGACAATCGTCTCGAGACATGTAAACAGCTGGTCAGGAGGTTGGTGGTGCCTCTACATTCTACCAGGGGTGTGCGGTACTGTCATTCATGTTGCCCATAGCAACAGCCTGTCTGGACACCCAAGCGCAGTACAAACAGCGTATAACCTTACATCATCATATTTGTGGCCCGGCCTCACAAAGCAGGTGAGGGAATACGTATGTAATTATTATGCATGAAATGTTTACGAAACACGTAGATCAGATTGGAGCGCCCAACAACAGCCGAGGTTGCCCCAATGTCCATTTGAAGCCTTTGCCCTAGATCTTATAGGACCATATCCATGCTCATTGGACAGTAAATGTTTTCTACTTGTGGTGACCAATTTGTTTACAAGATAGTGCGAACTGTATGCCTTGCTGAATGCATGCATGTGGACACATTGCCGCCACACTGAAAAAGGAGTTTTTTCCCCCCTGGGTTATCCCTAAAACATTCCTAAGTGACAATACTACCCAGTTCTGCAGATCACGTTGGAGAGGTTTATGCATAGAATGGCATGTCGAGCACCACAGTAGAGACTGTTCACGATAAAGTGAGCACTTTTGAAAGCCCTGCTAAAGTTCTACTTTCTTGCCCATTATGTATCCTTCTGTCACATGTAAACAAACATTGCCATGTGACTGCCATGTGATTGCCACATGTTAATAAACTCAATGTTTACATTTCAGGACTGCTAAATGTAACATGTATATTATATATAACACACACACATATACATACATACATACATATATATATATATATATATATATATATATATATATATATATATATATATATATATATATATATATATATATATATATATATATATATATATATATAATGTAATGTAATATTTATAATTGTTTGGGTCATGTAATAGCTCTGATAGACAAAAACTTTACACAACAAACAATTGAAAAATGAATGCCCTAGCGATGAAGTCGTGGAAACCGTGAAAAAGCAAACATTAAACTCGGGTGGTGAACAAGGACCAACACGACACGTTAAAAAAGGACACACATTAGTTAAGCTGAAAAATAATTTGGAAGGGCAGCCAAAACCAGATTTTGAAATAATCTAGCACTACTGCACACCCAAGGTACAACACCACTTGTCACACAAATTACCAAACATTTAAAAACTGTACCACAAACTTAACGTTTCCCACGACTCACAGTCTTCTAAGTGCCCCATCACTTTGTAGCATGACTAGTAAAACGTAAGCTCGAAAACATGGTGTTTGGCTTCAGCTGACCAAAGTTAAATGCAACTAAGTCAACAGAAAAAAACATACATCCTACAAGCATAAGGTAGTGGCGTAACGTATTAGACGTCTGAAACATATAAAATAGACATAGCGAGGCCGTGCAAGGCCTTAAATAAAAAACAACAAATAAGAAAAATAATGATGCACGAGGGGAAAAGGAAGATGACGGGGAGGCAGAACAGCAAGGAAAGATGAGGGGATCGGAGCCTAGCAGGAAATGAGTATACCACTGCACAGAAGTAGATGGTGCTAATAAACTTAACTTGACGGCACTAATATATATATATATATATTAGTTTTATATCCACCTTTATAAATGGAGATAATATATTTCAACATAGGCTCTTTAAGTATATGTAAAATAAAAATAATTTACACTAAAAGTATAAACATATCAACAAATGCATTTGTGTATGTACATATATTTTTTGACACCATTACTCTGTGTTCGTACCCTTCTGAGACCCTCAAAAAAAGAACTGAACATTTATACTGTGAATTGAAGTGGTAACAGAAGGGTATACCAGGCTTGACTGGCACCACCTTCATTTGTTTAGAATAATTTTAAAAATAATGTATATTATTTATAGCTATGTGAAATGCCGATCCGGTGATGACCACATTTCCGGTGTCTCTTGTGGCCCAAATGGGTGCGACATTTCCTTTTTGTCAAACCCACCCAGACCTAAAGAAACAAATTTTACAGGTAAAGTGCATGGACTCTCATCATTGTTGTGGTTCCTTCATTCCAATGACTGCAGCAAAACTGAAAACTTAAATGAGAAAAGTATTTAAAGAAAATTACTATGCTTAGAAAAATGGTTCATGCGTGTGCACACAAAGCTGAAAGAAACGTCTTATTATTAATGTAAAACCAATACATATCCACAAATGACAACAAAACGATAATGTAAAGTACAAATTATAAAAGTAATACTTACTGGCAAGTTAATTTTATCTAGTGTACGACCAACACACACAACAAAATTACCTATTAATATACAACTTAATTTCTAAGATGTAAAACTATCATGTCACTTACATTAACAAGATTCCAAACATGTTAACATGTTACAATGACATTTATGTTAACAAGTAACTCAATATACATTACATTATTGTACCATGCAACACACATTTGAACGTTTAGAACAAATTTTGCAAAAAACTGTATATATTATGTAAAAAAAATCACTAATATTTGTTTTATACTAGACACTAAAAACCAAATAACATATCTTAACAAATAACATGACAAATACATAAAAACCTGTAGACTCCAATAAAAAATAGTACCCACCCATAACAGATATGTGTATACTACAAACAAGCAGCTGCAAAATGCAAATACCTTTACCTGGTCATACAAACCTTATAGCCACTGACCATCCAGCACCTATTGTGCAGGAGAACAGCTTGGTACCTCTGTCAATGGCACTGCCAATACTTCATTGCCACTGCCAGGATCATCTCCGTCTGTGGTGTCCAAATCCGCCGGATCCAGGGAGATGATGAATGGAGGTAATGGCAGCGGCTTCGTGCACTTCCTTCTCCCAGTCCTCTGCAATCAGCTTCTCCACGTGGTCGACACACTTTGCCCATCTGAAGGAAAGTTTGTGCAAAGTACACTTAAAAGCTGTGCGTAAATTAACAGCCAAACAGAAGCCCCGACACTTATACTATGTTATCAATTGAAAAACTTATTTACAAATCAAGAAAGTGTGTATTTGGACTTCATTCCTCAGGAAGATATTTTCTTTTGTTTATTTCTGGATAGTTACAACCACAGAAGTTTTGTAACACTTTTAGGTAATGTTTGTAGTAAAAATTGAAATGTAAATAATTTATCATTTAAATAATGTCTCAGATCATTTGAAAATATTTATTTTTAAAAAACCCACTGCCAACTCTATGTACCGACCTTAATTTCTTTGGTACAAATGTGCTTATCGCTATAACTGTGAATGTGTTAGGTATGTCAATTCTAGCCCAGCCCTTATTGAAAGCTAGCTCATACAGATTCTTTAGAAATACTTAATTCAACGCATACACTGCGTAATGTAAGCTAACTTTTACTAAACAAGCATTCACAAATAAACAGGAGCCATTTAATTTACAGTTACATTAAATTTCAATAACTACAAAATTTTTGCGGCCAAAGTGGCAGATATAACAAACAGTTTTGCCTACTCAAGAATGCATATTATCTTCGTTGATATTTCTCAAAAGGTAGCAAGTTGTCTTGTTGAACATCCATTTCGAAATTTGAACATGAAATTATTTTATAACTGTTGACAATTAATTGTAAATACTCTCTAATTCTTACTCATCATGCATTACCAAATAAAACAATTACACTTGCATCAAGAAATAATTGTGAACAAGCACAGCTATAGGTCAACAGTTAACAAAACCAGCTTCAAGATTTTATAGTTTATAAGATGTTGGAACACCTTTGGTGTAGCATCAAACTGTGACGTTTATGTTATGTTAACAATAGTAAAACTTAACACTCTAACTTGGGATGAATAATTACATGAACACAAGTTTGATGTTATGCCTACATTACAAAATAACAGTGATTTCAAAACGTGTCAAATTAATGTATAATTATTGACAGGCACATTGGCACTTGTTACCAAGGCAGGTTTAAGAAAGGTTACATGGCTGGGCCTAAATAGATACGTACAGACGTATTTGAGGTTAGGTCTACATTACAAATCAAAACAGTGACATAAAAACGTGTAAAATTAACTGATAAATACTGCCGGAAATATTTGCACTTGTTATTAAGACAGATTTAGGAAAGGTTAAACAGGTGGGCATAGGTACATAAGTACACATTACTTTTTATATTATTTGTAAAACTTAGGATATAACATTTACTTCACAATCTCGCATGAATATATTAATGTCGCGTTTCTGCTGTCGTACATTTACTTCCATTATTGTTATTTAACTTTCCGTTTGTAATATCACGTTTCCAACTGTCGATTCCTAATTGTTCTTTTTCAATGATTTACTTCAACGTACCGGGGATAAGCAAGCAAAATGTCGTAAAACCTGTTCGGGGAAACACGTTGTAGAAACACATTTACACTTACCTCTGGACAGTTGCAGTTGAAATTTTCATAATTTCTGCAATTCGTTCGATGACCTTGCATGGCTTCATCTTTCCTCGACGAATTAACAAATAAATACTTTCAACGAGATTTATAATGTCTTCCTGATGCTGACTATTTGTACGCAGTTTGCTGGAACTCATGACTTTACACAAAATCACTTCAAAACAAACACTATACGACCTATAATAAAACAATACTGATTGCAGATAAGCTGGAAAAATAAATGAGAAATATTAAAACACAACAATTTCCAACATTCAAATTTGTATAGCTTGCCTCACAACCACTCTACACAAGCAAAGCCAAGCAACAAGTATTAAGGAACCACAACAACGGGCCGTTGGTTTTGACCGTTGCACCGATCACGTGACACAATATAATTATGAGTTACAGTAAATACAACTTAAGTAGCCATAAATTTAAACATTACACTTGAAATACAGCATTATTTCATAGAACTACTTTTCAAATTTCATAGCCAACATAACTGGGTGTGTTCATCCCCAGCCTCTGTGGTAACACTCATGGTTATACATACGCAGTTGCGGACAGTGGTTTTTTTTCAAAGGTTGATTTCTAGATTGCTCACTTTAACGTGAATGGCTTTTACCAACATTTATCACACACGTGCAAACCCGACCGAACCCCGGAATATGGAAGTAAAGGCACAACTGTGCCTAAGAGTCTGCAAAGGTCAACCGACATGGTGAAGCGCATTCTGGAAATAGCTTTTTGCTTAAATAACCGCACCATCGAAGCCACAGGAAAATATCCCATCAATTTGTATGGCGCAGACCTAGCACGCCCAGGGGAATTTCCCTGCCTTGATTCTGACTTGAACCCAGATGCTGCAGACTCTATGGTAAGAGAAGGGGAGCAAAGGCACCACCATAATGAAGCAGGCAAAAACATAAACTTCACCGTCCAGAGATGATTTCCTGAAACCAAACGAATACCTAAGCCTTTGCTACCAGGTGATTTTGTTTACGTGTGTGCGCACCACCTGACAACAGCTAAACAAAATTTTTGTGCATGACTTGACTCCAAATGGACTAGTCCGCACAGGATGGTGGAGGAAATCAGTCCAATGTTGTACCTGGTACAGATTGGGCCGAGGAAGAGGTTAAAGTACATAGGGATGACATTTGCATTGTTTCCAATCCCCATGACGTTTGCGAACCACGGCCTCCTGACAACCAGAGGACGTAAGTGCAACATAAAACGTTGACCCTGCTGCATCAAATGAGACTGCCTTTGTAAACACCAACGTGTCCTGGATGTGCAATGGTAAAAACTATGATGGTCAACCACTCATGCGTAGAGTGATGCACAAATTTGAACTGAAATATACGATAGTGTTGCTGAGGTGGAAGTGAGTGACATTTTGCTGTCTAATGTAAAACTAAAGCAATACCCAAGTAGAAGTCCCAACGTCATCACGAATTAGTCACCTCAAATTTGTGGCTTCCCAGCTGCCACGCCGCCTACTGCTACACCTGCCACAACTACAAACAGTGGTCTATGGCAGAGGACATCATTCACGTGTGGGGAAGCGTCACCCCTTGACTTCCGTGGCTTTCCGTCACCACACAGCTTCCTGCCCACGCTTGACACCGCTGCAGCTCCAGGGTCATCTTCAGAGCTCATTGACAATGTGTGGGGGGAGGTGCCACCCCCTGCATGCAGCAACAACGAGCGGCAGCAGACACAGAGGGGAGTTGGGAGTAGTTCTTCCGCTGCTTCACACTGTTTGTCGGCATGACCCACTGCCCGACCCGCTCGCAAAAAATACCCGCGGGCAATCCATCCCACTTCAGTCACCAAGCTCGCATCAGCCTGGGATCAGGCATGCCAACTCAAGCTGCCGGCATGCACCCTCCTGCAGGCCCTACAACAGGGGCACCTGCAGTACTTTTTGACGTCCCATGTCCACGAGGTCGTCAGCGGCAGCCCAAGATGTCTTGTGAGGTAAGGAACAGGCCATTCCTTACTTACAGATTGTGGCAGCACCCCTTACACTGCCCCACCTCCTGCTGTGCTTCAGTGTTGCCAGTGCTACGAGAGAGGTAGCGGTATCGCACCAGTGGTCTTCCCCCACAGAAGGGGGAGGGGCATTTGATAACGTCTTCACTGTCCCGCTCGGGAGGCAGCCCACTGCTGCTCTGTTCTCGTGCACCAGACACACACGAACTGGTCACAACCCATTAGGCCCTGTTACCAAGAGAGAACTTGGCTCAGTGTGTTCATAGCAAAATTCCAATTTGTGCCTCTGAAAGCAGAGTCTAGAGATCGTAAGGGAAAGTGTTATCTTTCATTTGCTCCCCTTAAGTGAGGCGTAATTAGTCTAAGAGTGCAAAGCCACATGGGTTATGTTTTGATACTAAACATGAACCTGAGACACTCATAATTACTAACATAAAATTTGTAGTGCTTGTGCAATGTTTCGTTTGTTTTAAAAGGGCATATTTTATTTTCATGAATCATGTTAACTTGTAACGTAAAAAATACTGGCATTTCCGGCATCCACCATCCCACTTGCCCGAAACTAAAATCTTTCACTTCATATTAAATTATGTTGATAATTTAATAACCGAATTTCTAGTGTCTGAGTAATTGTTAAGTACTTTGTATTTGTAATGTAATGATTTCTGCATGCCTTGCTGACCCATTCATGTCTTCTTTAGTAAATATTATTTTCTGACACAAAGTGATTTTATGAACTCTGGAACTGAAAGTAACAAGCAATATTTGTCGGGATTGCCGCATTAATTCCTCCAGTGCTTGTTATGTATTTCTTAGTAATTTTGTATGTATATTTTAACTAATTTCCATCTCAATGTTGGTTGGAGATCTCGACGAGGTAGCCGGATGTCTCAGCCACCATCTTGAGTCTGTTCTTGGTGGGTCTAGAAGATACACGTGTACCACGTTGTGGTAGCCTTCCACTACTTTGTATCATTATGTTAGCTGCAAGAGTAAGTTTTAGTGTACCGGAACCTTTTTAATCATTTTGCTCCTCCTTTGTACATGTTCTCACCTCCGTCAAATTCGCGGCCCCGGAAATTTATCTACCTTAAAATTTACCACGTGCTTAACCACATTTTCGCCGCTTCGGCCTATGGCAGGCGTAAATGCCATGACCGCTTCAGACGGTCAATGTGTATTGTGTACGGAATATAATCTCTTTCTGCCAATATATGTTTTCAGAGGACCCGAGTCTTAATTATTTATTTTCGTACATATGTACCTTCGAGACCTGGCCCACTCCAGGAACCATGTGATCAAGTGTATAAAATTATGTAATGTATGAACTCTTTCTTAATTAAACTCTTTTGAGGGGATCGCCACATGGTTGTTGATCTGCTAATGCCCTACTGCCACGTGCTCACCTGTGCTTAGATGAGTTGGTGCCCTATGGACATTATTAACTTCTTTTCTAAATTTCTAATCATGAGCCAGGGTTTGTCTGAAATCTTGCGCATCTCGCTCACCAGTGTCCAGACCACGTTAAATTACTGTTACAAAAGCAAAAATTAGTAACATTTGCTTCACATAAATATCAAAATTAAGTTTGAGCACAGAGAAGAAATATTTTGCCAGCAGATAATGAACTGAAAGAAAATTAAGGACAACAGAACTCTGCCAACAAAACAAACTTTTACCCTAATAAGGGCAAAGACAAAAGAAAAACATAATCCAAATGCTAACGGTGTCACAAAATTGCACATACTCCTCCTCTCAACCAGACCATGGTTGGTCAGCGGTCAGGAAAATCATAAAATAGACTAGATCATAAACTAACATAATACACTAAGTTACCAGCAACTAAAATTACAAGTAACCCATTACAAAACTATCAAAATTGTCCCCTAGTCTCTTGTGAAGCAGGAGCTAGAGTAAAAATAAGGGTTCCTTCGATTAAGGAAAGTGAAGATGTTTGTGGTGAGGAACAATTGGGAAGAGACCAGAATTTAAGCCATAACCAAAAACAAAGCTAAGCAAAAAGTAGTAGTGCTACAAGTATTGACAATGGATACTAGGCTAAAGTCATGAGTACTTGGAGGGGTAAGTTCCGGAAGGAGAAGGTAAGCATGTCATTGAAGTTGGTACCATGTGGTTGGGATGCCAACATAGAGTCAATTTCCTTAACCAAGGAGCCGTTCAAGGTGAGGTTAGGAAACTTTGAAAAGAGAAGAGATGTAAGGTTAGGTGTAAGTTTTGGAACATGACTAATGGGTAGGATAAGGTTAATATACACGGCTGAACTAACAGAACCAAAGGTTTTGAAGTAAGGACTTCTATGTCACAATGAGTATCATTAGCAAGAATTCTGCTCCCATTCAGAGTGAGAGAGAAAGAGCAAGTGGCATCACTAGTAGATCTACAGATAATGGTGATTTTGAGAGGGAATTTAGTAGCAAACCTTCAAAAGAAAGGGGTTTTCTGAAAAAAGCGAAGTTCAAGGTTGACGCTGGCCAAGGGCCAGTCACAATTAGCCCATGACGGCACTTGCCACTAAAGGTACGTGTGGTGGTGATCACGTGGCTAAGTACTGCTAAAGGCCACAGACTTTCTAGAAATGTAATATCAATCGTTTCAGTGTAAAATGTATTTGTTTCCAAGGGTAAAATTATTTATGAAAGTGTTATATAAAATTATTTATGAAAGTGTTATATGTATTTTTGAGCTTTTGTGTGTAATTGCATTTGAAATTTAAAGTGTGCGCGACACTAAAAATGAGACAATGATTTCAGGCGAGAATGCCTTCCAGAGACAATTATAATTTAAAAGAAAATTCCAATTTAAATTCTGTAATCAAAACTGTCTAATAATTCTTTTGGTGCATTTTTAATTTGCAATATTAATATTTACTCAGTGTGCATATCACTTCCGCTTGTGTGGTGAACCCCGTAGGTAGCCATGATCGGTAGATGTGACCCCTGCCTCTGGACTGTTGCCCTAGGATAGCTGGCGAGGTAAGACGCTGTCATGTACGAACTTCACCTTTTTGCACTGATGTAGGTTTCAACAGTTCATTTTAGTACACCGGTTAACCTTTACCTTGTGTACATTTTGTCAGATGACACAGCATATTGCTATCTGCTTAAACTAATAATTTGTAGCTTTTAAGGCTTTTTGGGACGTAAACAAGGGAGGAGAGTGTTTATCAGAGAGGCCACGAGGCCCGCGCTACTTTTGTATCATATGCCACCCACCCGTGTTCAGGGTTTTTCATTGTAATTTCTGCTTTATTGAGTTGTGGAATATTAAGGGCAATATTATTATGTAATTATTTGAGGGTTTTGTAATGCTATCATATTTTACATCCACATAGTTCATGGCCACGTGGTCAGATACCACCAAGTTCTTATCCACGTAATCACCGTGTTATGAGGGCTATTTGTATTTCCATCTTATGCGCCATAATTTATCTCACGGTTTCATGTAGTTTTCAATAAGGGTTAATGTATTTTACATGTTGTACCACACTTCGTTCATGACCACGTGGTCACCTTGTGTATTTGACTTTCCCCCCCCCCCCCCTCCATTTTGTGGTTTAAGGGTTTTTGAATGTTTTTTTTCTGGCAAATATAATTTTACAATGCAGATGCAATTATTTGAGACAACTATTGACCGGATTTCTGGGTATATGATGTACTTTTGTATTAGCACACGTGGTCCGCTATGAGCCCTATCCAGCGCTATCCGCGCCATCTGCGCCATCTAAGAGTGAATTCACACCTGTTGTGTGTTAATTTTCCATCTCATGCCATACCCTGTTTTCTTCCAGTGTTATTTTGTGTCCTTGCATGAAGTGATTGTTTTGCACTAGCCTTCTGTGTGTTTGACCGTCGCCCACATAACACGTGGTTCGGGGATGAGTCCCGACGAGTAGGCATTAGCTGCGAAGGAATACATTAGTGTTCATTTCATACTCCGTGTCCTGTCTCTGTGGGTAAAACCTGCAGTCCATCCTAGCGGCTGTAGGCCCCTTACTCTGTAGAGGCTGTGCTTTCCTACTCCGCGGAGCATCATCCTGTCAGAGGTGTGCAAATTGATTTAGGTGCTTGGGGGAATCACCCACCGGAACTGGCTAGACATGCTCGAGACATAGCATACTATTCATTCTGGCACCGACTGTAGATTGGTCAATAAATACCTACATCCGCATTGTAAAATGTGAATGTTCTTTATTAGTGTCAGATACCCAGCCCAGTCAAGGTTTCTTAAGTGTATTGTAGAGTGTAAAGTTGTTTAATGAGTATGCATGGGTGAGACAAGCACACAGAACCCACAGCATCCCTGAGATCACTCTGAGTCTCGAAATGCGGTGCATAGGAACCACCGCTGGCACCCATCAATCAGCACATAAAGTGTTGTCGCTATCGTCTCCGTGTTTCACCTGTCGGCATCAATTGGTGTTCCCAAGTGGGGCCAGTGTGTTCATCCATGTCGAGAGAACTGCGTCATCTGCGACAAAATGGCGACCACGCCAGAGCAACCGCGAGAAGACATCAAGCCAACCATGCTGGCTCCCGCTTCACCTGCGACATTCGCATTAGTCGGGAACGGGGAATATCTGGACATACCGATCAACCGATGCACGCACTGTGGAAAATTGAAAATAATAAATTTTTTAAGATTATAATCTCTGGGAACAAGCTCCATGTCAGTGCGCATCCGATACCACGTTATCACCATCAGAACAATGTCTGTGCACGCGCATCAGATGTGACAGAGCATGTAAACAGTGGACAACATGCCAGCAATGCTGACAGACTGTACACCTTAGATGCGTAGTTCTGGAAGAGTATGCAACCTGGTATTACAGGATATTCAATTGTTCAGAGTCTCGAACCAGTGACTTAGCTAGGAACGTGATGCAGACACCGCCACATAACAAAAAAACACTAACACCTGTTGTAGTGATGTATTCTCCACAAGGTTTGAGCGGCCCGGATCAAACTGTTTTTTTGCCTACTTTTGTTGGTCACGACTCCGAAGATCAACTTGCGTTTCTTTCCGTAAGTGAGGAGAAGTTATGCAGGCACACAGTTTACCGGGAGGACAGGACAGAGGTAACAGCTAACTGCCTCAGAAGTGCCACGGCTTTGTGGTGGAATCTCATCCGCGAGTATCGAGTTATGTTTAAAGAGTTTTGTGAAAGACTGTTAGGTCATTTCGATACAGGTGGTGACTCAATACAGGCCCAAGTCTGACTGTACCACGAACAACGTGAGCGTGAGGGATTGAGGAGTCTATACAGCGTAAAGTAAGTAAGACTGTATAAGAGGTTACAATCTGGGCAGTCAACCAGTGGATTGTTAAAGATTGTCATAGCCTTGTCTACACCGGACATTAGGTCATATTTACGTAGAGCCACCAGTCACAGTGTAGAACAGTTAACGTGGGAAGCATGTCTATACAAGTGGGTATGTATATGCAGGTCAAGAATACCAGTCACCTGGATGGCACCGTGGACCGCCGGAACCCACGCCACCGGCGATAATAGTTGATGTCGTGACCACCACCTCCATTCACACCAGTATGGACATCACGTGGGCAGTGACCAAACTACCGGAAAAATGCCCCTGACATCTACTATCAGGGGAACAGGTCGGAAACTAAAAAGCGAGGTTGGTGAAATAGCACCTGCACCAATCTTACCATCGTAGTGGAGAAGTCTGCCAAATGTGGGTGCAAAAGTTTACCAAGTGAGTGACAGTACTATCCGAGCATTGTGCATCATTGTAGAACTGTGTGCGTCATTGTAGAGTTGGAAGGGGAAAATGTGATTGCCATCATAGACTTTGCTACCAGCCATAGTTTCGTATGCGAGGGGCTAATACATGCCATTACCACATGAGTACAACCCAGTAAATTGCAGTTCGCCACCACACACCAACAGGGTGAGATCACGAGTGTTATACATGTGACAATAGGAATCCGGGACTTGCGGACTGAGTGCGACGTGTATATTGTACCGGACTTGTGCGAGGAACTTATCCTGGGACTGCCGTGGCTGATCGAAAACCAGGCAGTTATTGAACCCCACCTCGACCGCCTTTATGTGGGCACACGTGGAAGGTGGATGCTGTACGCCGTGGGAGTAACATCACCAGCCACCACACCGGCCATGAGGCTGGAGCAGTTCGCCCACGAGGTGCCGGAGCAGTACTGGGAGAGGCTACAACACCTGCTGACCAGTACGCCGGAGTGTTTTACACTGAGGGGAAGCTCCGACGTCTGGACGTCACTGAGTATGCCATTGTCACCACGTACGAGGACCTGGTCTACACCAAACAAAGGGACCCAGGTATCTACTTCAGGAACATGATAAAATAGCAGGTATGTGAAACGTTCAGTGACAATGTGATTGAACCAATGCAAAATCTCTATAATTCAGGAATTATGCTAATCCCTAAGAAAGATGACGAGTGGAGGTTTTGCATAGATTTCCGTCTACTCAATAAAATTACTGTGAATATGCCCCCACCTGTTATCAATATCAAGGACAATTTATCAACATTAGGACCTGCCACAGTGTTCACATCACTGGACTTGAAGTCAGGCTATTGGCAAATTCTCATCAGTCCCCAGGACCATAAAAAGACTGCCTTTACCACCATAGACAGGAGGCAATTTCAGTTTCTTTCAATGCCCTTTGGGTTAAAGTGCACCCTTGCAACTTTTCAGAATTTGATGGTAAATGTCCTAGACGGGTATATAGCTTTGCTATGGCATACCTTGACGATGCCTTAGTGTGGTGAAATAACTGGGAAGAGCACTTATACCATTTAAGCCTCGTGTTTGAACAACTGGAACATAACAAGCTGACACTTAGGGACGATAAGTGTATAGTAGAGAAGAATAAGATGGAATTCTTCGGGCATTATGTCTCAGGGGATGGACACGAACCGGAAACACAGCACTTGCAACAGATACAGGATAAGCCAACTCCCATGTCATGCAAACAGTTAAGAAAATTTTTTGGACCTGTTAATTGGTTGTGGGAAATTTATCCCAAACTTCTCTGTTATTACCGCAACACTCACTGAACTGTTGTCAGAAAAACGATAATTAGTTTGAACCCGACAAGCAGAACAGGCTTTTCAAAATATCAATGCTGCATTTCAAAACTGTGAACCGTTAGTCAGATTCAACCCAGACCTCCCAGTTACCGTACAAAAAGATGCTAGCGAGGATGGTATTGGAGCGGTACTTTATCAAATTGACAACCAAGGGCGTAAACACGTGATCAACTACCACAGTGCAAAGTTTGGCAGTACTGAACGTAAATATCATGTTAACGAGCAGGAGTGTTTGGCTATTGTACGCAAATACCACCCGTATCTGCTTGGCCGCAAGTTCACACTGAAAGCAGATAACCGTTGTTAGTTTGGTTAGAGGGTATGCACACTGGCACGAGTAAGCTTGCCTGCTGGGCCCTATTGCTACCGGAGTTTGATTTTCAAGTAGAGTACGTGGCGGGAGAGGCAAACGAGCTGGCAGATGCACTGTTGAGAAACCCGTGCTTACAGATAACAGTAACAGATGAGACAGAGTGGGAGGAGGCACTACCTCCCTGCTGCACCATGCCAGTATAGAGATCTCTGCTGCTCATCCTCCATAACATTGTTGCCAACTGTCACAGCGAACTCGTGTCACTAAACTTTCGTGATGTTTTTCAAAAGGTATATGCGCCCCAAGAAAATTCCCCAGATGCCGCACAGCGCCGTCAACAAGGCGCGGAGAGGTTTTCCGAGCTTCAGCGTGTTGTAAATTGGGAAATACAGGTTTGCCCACCAGGGAACAGTGAGAAATTGAGGACATATGTACCCAAGGAAACACGAGAATTAGTACTACAATATAACCATGACAGTTTGGAACATGGACACCAAGGTTCAGAACAGACACTGGCTAATGTACAGAAACACTTCAGTTGGCCAGGTGTACAGAGGGACAAAGTTCCCGGTGGAACCGGCGCTGGCCTCTTCATTGTACCCTCTAGGTGGCAGATATCTATTAGGTTATACCTAGAGCTCTACTTTCTAATCTTTACTCTAACCTCCGCGAAACAAAAGCTAAATTGGCTCTTTTATCTTCAGGGTCCACCGGGAAGTTTGCAATTTTTGAAACAGTCATGCTGTCAGAAAAATTTAAAGAAACACTACACTAAACTACTCACTCACACAACTAACTACCACGTCCTCGCTTGTCCTTCTTTCACGTTAAAATTAAGCATGACGGTACCCCATTATCTGCATTTGCGGCCCAGTGCACTTGAGTGTGTATGTACTTTGTTTTGGGGAATTACTGGTAACCGAAATCATTCCCGGCCACCTCGCCCCCAGGCGCAAAGGGCGTAGTCAAACCACATTGCAGTAATTCGTTACAGTTCTCATTTACACATACATTCATTCAATACAATCTGCTGGTGACCTCGTTGAGGTCCGGTCTTTCATTCCGTGGGTTGTCCTTCCATTATCATGTTCCGTTGCCATCTGCCTGGTCGTCATAGGTTATTCTCTGAACGAGAAGAAGTCTCATCTAGAGAAAGGGGACATATCGGGGTAGTGTCATGATCTGTGTTTGAGGGAGGGGGGAGGGACAGGATGTCGATTTTGTTTTGGTGGTAACTCTCCCCTTTCATGTTCTTCCAATCCTTAGTCAGGTGCAGCCAGAAGTGGGGCCTGTTTCCCCCTTTTTCGATCCCCCTCCCCCTGCAGAATTCTTCCCTCTGACTGATTTCCTACAGCGGAAAATTGCTATTCTTGTCGGGACTGGCTCTGGTTAGTTTGGATGCCGACTGGGAAGAAGGACTAATACAGGACCACAGTGTACCCCGTGAAGGGTTTACTGTAGTCAAAGGTATGCCTCCCGTATGTACGGATGGCATCCTTAAAGATCTCTGACTCTGAGAATCCTTCACCTCTTCACCAGTAGCACTATTTGAGCAATCTCAGCAGTGCGTCTTTTTCGGTTGGTATGCCCTCCTGAGCGACGATGAGCCTGTCTACTGCTGCCATTCGGGGGAAGAGTATCTTGTCTTCCCCCTCCCCCCATCTACCTGATTACAATGGCCAGGGCTGCCATCAGTGTGTTGGGTTCTTCTAACCTCAACAGGTATGTGCCTCATACAATTTCATTGTACAACCACAGTGGCTCATCTGGGTGCTCTCCTACAGGCCAAGCCTGCACGCCGCATCCACCATGTTTCATTTGTCCGGCCAGTTGATAGTCACTGTTCTCTCAGTAGCAGGGGCTGCTTAGTTCCTTCTCACAAGTTGCCTATGGAGGAATACTTCCCTGTACACCTCGGTTTCCGTCGGCTGCACAGTTCTGACCTCCTTGATAGGTACCACTGTTTCCCATACCTCTCTGGCATAGTTCATGGTGCAGACTGTTCTTCATCTGTTGTTTCTCATTAGCTTATTCATGTTTTGGGATAAGTGTGCAAAACCCTCCCGAACAAATACCACTGGGTTCCAGGCACATGGTCACCCTACTTCTACCTTTTTTACATTTCCCTGGCCATGGTCTCCTTGCTCTTCCAGGTCTATAACTGGCGTTATAGACCTGTACTTGGGCAGCTCATTCCCCTTTTCTTCTGCTTGCTTCTTCCTTCGTTGGGCAGCAGTTGGGAGGGCGGCCTCTGGACCCATTTCTGATCCCCTTCACCCTGCTGGGATCCTGAACTGGAAGTGTTCTGTCCGTGGACAGGAGTGTGTCTTGTCTTGAGCAATAGGTGAGAGGTCTCCCCTCACACTCATTTAGTACCAGCACTTTGGGGAATATGTGTTCAGCCCTCATGGTCGTTCATGTCATCCCCATCCTCCGAACTGTCACCGATCTCACCGCTCAGTCTGCGACTTGACCACCAGACATCAAACTCCTCTTCTCTTCCCTATTGACGTGAGGTACTGCAGCATCTCAGACGCCAAGTTCCTGTCCGTGAGCATGTCCCGGAGTTGGAGGAGTCAATGTTTCCCCTCAAATTTCAAGCAAAGGTCTTCTATCTTGGGGCACTCCACCGCGTATACGGGGTTGTCTAGCACCCCACTCACCATGCAGTCAGAGTGGTCAACGAAGCCAAATGACAACTTCTCCCTAAAGTTTCCATGTTCAGTCAAGAACTGTGGTGAGTAGTGCCCTATCAAGAGCCACTTCCCCATCCGTAGTCTCTCCCGGACATCCAGAAAGATGGCATAAGTTGTTCTACCGTTATCAGAGTTCTCCCATCTAGTTTGCCATGTTCTCAAGGTGGCTTCCTTTCTTGCCTTCAGTTCCTGGGGGAAAGATCTGTTTCCTTCTGGCAATTGCTCCTTTCTCTATCACTAGGAAATATAGTGGGATTTCCCCGGCAACCACATGTAGGGCATAATTGGAAGTCGTCCTGTAGTGATCCCCAGCAGTGCTGCTCTCTGCGCACTGATGAGCCTTCTTGTTCCATGGACTCTTTCCTCCTCCGGGAACCACACTCCACACGCGTACGTGACAATGGGCAGAAAAACAGATCTGTACATGAGCTTCAACATCTGGTAGCCGAAACCCCAGTTTGCAGGTGCCACAGTCCTCAACTTTTGGAAGATCACAACCGCCTTATTCGCTGCATAGCGCAGGTGACCATGGATTAGGAGACTAGCCTCCAAAATGACTCCAAGGTACTTCATCTCCTGTACCCTCTTTACTACCCTGTTCTTAAACCTGACAATAGGATTTTGCTTTAAGTTTGAATTTCTCGGGCCATTGGTCTATTCTCTGGAGGGCACTCTGTCTTATTGTCAAGCTCGCTCCTAGTCCAGGCCAGAATCAGGAGTAGCCTGTCATCAGCATATCTATAAATCACATAGCCATGTGGGAGGTCCAGCCTTAGCAGTCCCTCAAAGATCGCATTCCCTAGTATAGGTCCGAGCATAGACCCTTGGGGGCAACCCTTACTCAGCACTTTCTCCTCCCTGTGGGTTCCCATTTCTAGAACACACATTCTTTCCGCCAGGAAGTTCTTTATAATCCCGTAAATGTTCCTGGGGCACTCCAGCAAGCATAGCTGCCACAGAATCTGCGGCCACCACGCATTGTCGAACACCCCTGATATATCCAGGGATACCGCTAGCACATAGGTCTGATCATAGGTTCTCTCTTGATTGACCATGTCCACGACTGCCATTTCAGTGCTCTTGCCTTTCATAAAGCCATACTGCTTTGGATGGATACCTTGGACTACATCCAGGTATTCCATCAACCTCTTGTTGATGAGACATTCTAATGTCTTCCCCATCACAGACAAGAGCGTAATTGGTCTGTGTGACTTTGCTTTTCTCGAGTTTCTCCCTCCTCCCTTATAGATCACTATGAAACCTTTCTTCCACTCTTTGGCGAAGACACCCATTCTCAGGCAGTCATTGAACAATGCCAGCATTTCTTCCCGTATCCTAGGATATGATTGGAGGAGCATTTCCCCTGTCAATCCGTCCATTCCTGGGGCCTTTTTCAATTTACAGAGGGACATGTGTAAATATGTGCAGGATTGTATCATGTTTGACACTAGTAAGCCGCGGAGAACAGACGGTGATGCACCACAACAGCCCCGCCAGCCCACTGAACCATTCAAAACAGTTGCTGTTGACATTAATTTACATTATTGGGCCCTACTCCTGCACCAAATACGGAAAACAATTCCTGATAGTAGCAACTGATTTATTTACTAGGTGGACAGAAGCATCTCCTGTGAGTAATGTCAGAGCCCATACAGTTACACACATACTGCAGAATGAGTTTTTCCCGTGATGAGGGTACCTGGAATATTTGCTCACCGATAATTGCACCCAGTTCGTAGGAAAGAAATGGTGAGAATATTGCACCACCTGGAACACAGAACACCGCACCATTCCAGCCTACCACCCGATGGCGAACCCAACCGAACGTCTAAATCAGGAGGTAAAATTACAGTTGTGTATAAGGGCGGGAGATTATCACACGCAATGGGCAGAACTCATTCCAGAGATAATGTTTTGTTTATGCAACAAGGTAAATTCTGCTATCGGGAAAACACCCGCAGAAATGGTCCAAGGTCGACAGCTCTGCGCCTTGGGAGAACCCTGTGGAAACCCGCCAGTACCACCTACCGAGATTGCCTCTCTCCAACAGCAGATCCATGAGCAGGCACGTATAAATCAGGAGAAATACAGTGCTGCGTGGGTACCGGTATGTAAGAAACAGCCACCAGAATTACTTCCCGGGATTATGTATATGTAAGGGAAAATCCTAAAATCCTCTGTCAGCTGGAAATAAAAATAATTGTTCAGAACTTGCACCCCAATGGACCGGATCAGTACGAGTTATTGAAAAGCTAGGGTATTCAACTTTCCTTGTAAGGCTGGGACAGTGACGTGTAGCTAAGAGACACCGTGATGATCTGCGTATTGCCCGCAAGCCGCTAGGGAAGAAAGGCAGGGAAACGTCGGGAGGCCGACCACACCTCTTTGATACATCATTTAAGCGTTTTACACCACCAGAACACTCCACATCATATAGGGGGAATGATAAATACAGTGTGAATATAAGTGCCAGTGTAAACAATGAGAGAAACACTCCTTTTCTAGGTTTCCCCGTGCTAGTTGGGCGTAGCGTTGAGGAGCAGGCTAGTTTTAAGAGGTTTGGGGAAACAGTTAGGGATGTGTGTGCGCCGACTAGTGAACAGTGCGACGTAAACACAATGTCTCGTACCAGAAAGAATCAAGGTAGAGAGCCACCGCCTAGTCGCAATCACGCCGATCCAGTCATTACCCAACCCCTCACAAGCGGCGACGAGTAAGAGTGCCTCCAGCACCATGCCCTGTCTGTCCTCGACCGATGGTTCCAGTTCAGGACTGGGTTGGGCACAGAAGAAATGAGGTGATCTGCTTGCACCGTCATGGTCTTCGAGGGAGGGGTTGTTTGACGCCAGCCAAGGGCCAGCCACAATTAGCCCGTGACGGCACTTGCCACTAAAGGTACACGTGGTGGTGAGCACGCTGCTAAGTACTACTACATGCCATGGACTTTCCAGAAATGTAATATCAGTTGTTTCAATGTAAAAGGTATTTGTTTCCAAGGGTAAAATGGTTTATGAAAGTGTTATATGTATTTTTGAGCTTTTGTGTGTAATTGCATTTGGGAAAGTGCATGCGGCGCTAAAAATGAGACAATGATTTCAGGCGAGAATGCCTTCTAAATACAATTATAATTTTAACAGAAAAATCAAATTTAAATTCTGTACGTAAAACTGTCTAGTAATTCTTTTGGTACCTTTTCCATTTGCAATATTAATATTTACTCAGCGTGCATATCACTTCCGCGTGTGTGAACCCCATAGGCAGCCATGATCGGTAGACGCGACCCCTGCCTCTGGGCAGTTGTCCTAAGAGAACTGGCGAGGTAAGACGCTGTCACGTACACACTTCTAAATTGGCGTGTGCCACTTATATATCTAATCTAATACAATTACAACTCATTACCAAGAGTACCTCTTCCACCACTACAGATGTGAGTGACACGTTTCCTACCCTACAGGCAGCAGGAACTTATGAGCAAATCCTTCTCACATAGATAATATACAACCCGCCTCTCATGCCGCACCTTCTACCCCACGCTGAGAGCCAACAAGTTGCCCAGAAATTGGGCAAGGCCGAGCGCCACCGATGAGGCATGAAGCAGAAACGCTGACCAGAGTTTTTGAACGCCAACCACAACAGGAGGACATCATGCCTTCCCCGCACCCCGCACCGGCAGCCTACAAGCTTCCACTATATGTCAGGATGCTGCAGAGCTCGAGAGTCATTCTTTTTCTTCTCTCGCGACTTCCCACAGCACAGCTCAGTGCTGGGACCTCTAGAGAACTTTGAAGCATTAAGTAAGCCCCCTGCGGCTATTTCACCGTTGACAATCAGTCAATCAGTGAACATGCTCGCTAACACATTATATTCACTGTGTCTCCTCAAGACACATTTCTTAGACCAGTTTAGATATTTCTTTCCCGCTTTTTCCTTAGACATAGATTGCCTATACCTGGCCAGCGTAGTAACCTTCAGCACTCAGTTGCCTGGTAGGAGGTTGCACGCGTCGCATGTTTATTGAACCATCAATAAACATGCTTTTGTTTCCTGCCTTACCACATTTATTTCTGAGAGTATCGGTCTGTTTACCTGCTATACACAGGTTGCTACGTACACCACTGATAATAACCGGGTATTTGGTGTAACCAAATTAACTTCAGTAGCGAGCGCCCTTCAAGGTCTGCCATATTTTTTACACACCCATTAGATGGCCATCTGTTGCTTTCCAACTGCCACATCACTGTACCAGTGCCGGCTGAGAAGAACAGAGGATATACAACCACTAGCAACACCTTCACCCAGGGAGAAGTGACAGTGTCGAGTTATTACCTTATCCTACAGCATTGTAGTGCTGGGATATCTGTAGCTTGAGAACTGCAGTCCATCTCCGTGTGAACACACATCCAATGGTGGCATTGGTGACCCAGACAGCTCCCTTTTTCTGATCAGCCCGCATGCGTGGGGGATCAGTGGAGACTTAACAGAGCCTGATCTGCAAGTCAAAACTGGACCGACACTATAAATTGGGTTCATGTCGTCAATGTGTACCTAGCATACTGTAAGCAGAGACTCAATGCCGTACAACCATAGGCACGGTCATAAACATAGGGAACGAAACGCAGGGTTCCTTGCCATCAGACAGTTGAGTGCACATCCTCAACTCACACTGGAGCGACAGGCAGAACGGGACCGCGCCGCCAAACTCAGGCACGAGTCAGTATCGACTGCTCCGGTAACTATCTTATTTGTATCTCTGTGTATACAAATTGATCCCTTGTGCCATCCTGTGGTAAAAGGATTGTTAACCGGCACTGCTACAGGATTTGGCTGGGATAACATCCACTTCTGGAAAAATGAAGCTCACCTGTGGAATCGCCAGTTCGGCGATGGGTCAAGCTCGCTACGTCTGGGTAATACCCACTTCGACCACAGCACCCAAGAAGCAATAATAAGTACACTCTAACCAACACCCCTCGTCTTTCGCCGTCTATTTAATCTAGACCACCCCCTTTTGGTCTAGTGGTAAAAATCCTTGATTACCATGCCTAGTAGCCTATCCGGGCATGCGTCACCGTTTTGCACTGATGTAGGTTTCAATAGTTCATTTTAGTGTACCGGTTAACCTTTGTCTTGCATACATTTTGCCAAATGCCCCAGCATATTGCTATCCGCTTAAACTAATAATTTGCATCCTTTAAGGTTTTTTAAGATGTTAACAAGGGAGGAGAGTGTTGTATCGCATAGGCCGCGAGGCCCACGCTATGTATCAGATTTTATCTGCCCATGTTCAGGGTTTTTCATTGAAATTTATGCAATGTAGTTGTGTAATTAATTGAGGGTTTTGTAATGCTATCATATTATTTTTTATGACCCCATAGCCCATGGCCATGCTTGTATTCAAGATTTTTCCTCCAAAATAAAAAATACCAGATTTTGTTTAGGATGTAAAAGGCAAGAAGAGGTTAAGGCAAATTTCAGACTTGAACACCATGAAATTTTCTTTCAATTGCGCTACTGCAAACTGAAAATTCTGATCAAAACTAGAATTGTGACTCAAGTTCTTCATTTCTTTTCATGTAAGACGGTAATAGTTTGAAGCATTCCCTTGAGTTCAGTAGATTGCATTTGGAGTTCCAGAAGATTAAAATTCAGTACAGTGGAGTCGTAGCTGTTAGTGACTAGAACATTATCTTCCTTTTCGAGTACTATACCAGAATGGAGTGTTTTTACTGTTACAGAAGATGACTCAGACAGGTGCAGTGCAGAAAATCAGAACAGGTCCACACAGGAACTCATCATGCACTAAAACAAAAAAATAGATGAAATACCAACAACAGGGGATTCAATTCAATATCTAAATTCCTAAATTGATAACAAATTAAAATATAACATACATTATACAAATTACAAATCAACCCAATTAAATTCACAACATTCTTGTTACAACCCTAGCTCTACAAACTAATAAACCAATGGTAAACACACAATTTGAATGAATACTTAAATCTGGGGCCGATAGATATTTTTTAAGTAGGCCTACTTTAATTGTGAAAGCCTGGGAGGACTAAGACCTGTGGGTGATCAATCCACTGTCAAAACTAAGCCTGGGGCAGACACAACAAAAGAAAGATAGTGTTGAACACAACACACAGGCAGAACCTTCAGCTTTTAAAACTGTGGACATCAGTAAATTAGGAAGCAGCCCGATAATGAAAAGGTTTTAGGTGAGAAATATGCATGTGTGTTATATAGGCTCCCATTTTAGGGTCATCCAAGCTAGCTGTAAGAGGTGTCAAAAATTATTGGATCTGATGACCAGACCAACAAAATGATAATTTGGCCATACTTTTGTCCACTGCCTACTAATGGGGAGAGTTTTTAAGAGAACTAAATCTCCACTTCTAAAAGGATTATCTTTTCTATTTTTGTTGTATTTTACACTGTTCCTTTCGTGGGACTGTTTAAGATTTTTGAGAGTTGCTGCCCAGATTCCTCAGATGTCTGAGACATCATCGGGAAGAAGATCACTCAACTGCCACGAGTTGGAGAGAGGAGGATTTGGCATGTAAGTGAACATCAAACTGAAAGATGTAGATTTATGTGACACATGTCGAGCATAATTGAACGCCATTTGTAATCAGGGCAAATTCTTGACCCTATTGGTTTGATCCTTTGCAGGGAAAGCTATTAATGCAGAACAAAGGTTTCTGTTATAATGCTCCACATTCGAAGGTGGAGGGTTATATGTGGACAAAGTGATGTGTTTGATCCCATAGTAGAAACACATGTGTCTGAAGGTATTGGAAATAAACTGATACTCATTGTCTGAAACAATAGTTGAAGGTATGCCAAAATTTTGAAATATGCGCATCTAAAGTGCCTATACTGTACAAAATGAATCAGCTTTCCTCATGGGAATTAACCACACAAATTTTGAAAAAGCATCAATAGATACCAAAAGCAGGTTATGACCAGACTTACGCGTAGAGAGTGGACCTACAAGATCAATAAATAACTTTTGCATGAACCTTTCAGCTACTTCTGAGGACAAAAAACCTAAATGTGTATTTTGACTAGGCTTACTCTTGGCACATAACTGACAGGTCTTCACACGGTCAGCAATATCTGCATTCATTCCTTTCCAGGTAAAATTGCGCCTAATAGCTCCTATGTTTTCGAAAATGCCAAAGTTTGCTCCAATAGGTGAAGAGTGGAAACATGCGAAAACCATATTGCGTAAATGAGCTGGCACAACAATACGTTTCCTGTTGTCTGTTTTACAATGCAAGGCACCCTTAGTCAATCAATAAGGCTTTTGTTTTACTCCACCTCTACTGGAACTTTTAATTATTTACTAATCTTTTGAGCCATGAGCCAGGGTTTATCTGAAATCTGGTGCATCTCGCCCCTCACCAGTGTCCAGACCATGTTAAAATATTTGCACCTATCACTCACCTTTCATGTCTAGCGAATCAATAATTTTAAATTGTTCAACCACTAACGTTGCACCGGTATAAAAGCAATAAATTGGCTACATGTTTTGACACTTGGATGACGTTTGTGACGTTCGACTGTGATGAAATCGGGTGGGCGTTATATTTGTGACTTGAGCCATTTTGCTTCCCAGCAAAGCACTTCCTCTTTGCTGCCACATTGAGCTACATCAGATAACAGGACTGTTTATTTGTCAAGGTTGACAGGTACAATTTCAGCACGACACAAATACGTACAACCATAGCACTGTGTTTAAACGTGAAAATCCTTTGTCTAATGGCACATCACACCTTCAGCAGAAATATGCACAATGGTAAACTTGTCATTACTTTTACCATTTAATTACTGTTTTAAAAACATGTGTTTATAAAAAAGAACAACTATTAGGTAACAAAACCTTTAAATGTGTACAGCTTGTCTGCTTACCCGGCGGTGTGCTGACTGAAAGCTTCCACCCCACTCCACTCCTGTAACAGTTATCTTTCTTTTTCTATCAGTATCATGAAGCTGACATTCCTACCGTAGTCATTCAGTCATCGGTGAGAGGGCAAAGTATTACTGTGAATCACTTACCCAGGCAAAGAATTATTCTTATTAATAAACACTAGCCCCAAAATGTTTTCTTGGTAAACTGTTACTATAAGAGGGACAGGAAGTTATAAGGGGTGGACATAACACCCATGTATATTCCTTAAGCCATTGGTGATGTTGATGTTGCTGACTTCCGCACGCACGGTGCTTGGCTGGACTATTGCTGTTTATACAGCCTAACAAACTGTTTGCAAGGGGAATGGGAAACATAGCTTGAGTCAAACATTACTCCATTGTGAAAGGATAAAAGCAATGCTCATTTTGAGTGCACTGGATTGGCCTGAAGCAAATGCCAAATTGTTCAGAAAGCACTAGTCGTAAGGGCGATGAACATGACAACTGTTACCCTAACATTGACAGTAGCACAACTGCAGATGAAAGTGATGATGGAAGTAACTAATAGTTACTGAAGTAATAGGTTAGAAGCTGGTTAAAAATATTGATTGTTTTTCTGGCTGTGTTCTACAACTAGGCAAACTTTTTGTGCAGTGAGATTTCAATTTTTTATGAGACTAGGAAGTTTTAAAGCAATTAAATTTTTATGGCTCAAATTTACTGTGTACCATTGAAAATATTTTTTTCCCTTCCAACACACTTTGAAAATAAATGGTCATCTTACATTCACATTGTCTTGAATTCAAGTGATTATGGTATACAGTATCTTTCAGGCTTTGAATTGCAGGAGCACTGTCCAACAGGTGACTCATTGACTCATTGTCTGTATGCACAAGGGACTGAACACATGTGCAATCTTTGTGTTGACAGTGTACGTCACTGGAAATTTCATTAGTGACTAGAAATGGGTCGGTTCCGGTGTCTGGTTCTCAGTTTTGCTAGTTCTTGATGTTGAGAAATGGAACCAAGAATCAAAGTCTAAATCCAGATTCTACTATGGCCGAAACAGTAAACACCCTACCTATACATATCAGTACATGGAATGGGAAATTAATTATGTACCATCACTCTCATATTAAGTACTCATTACTCTCATATTAAGTACTCATCACTCTCATATTAAGTACTCATCACTCTCATATTAAGTACTAATAAGTAATGTTTTCACTTTTAAAAATTTTTTAATGTCTCCAGATTCTACAAGGACAACAATATTGTATTGATATCTAACAGTGTATTTCTGATAAGTAAAAACTATAAAAGAAAGTGTCCATAGATGTATACCACTGTTAATGTGTAAGATTGTACAAATGTCTGGTATACCGAAACAAAAATGTAAAATGACAACATTAATTTTGGTTTTGTTAAGAAATTTGATTGCAGAAAGTTGTAATGAATTGTAAAACCTTGATTTCAATGAATATTTGGGTGTTTAATGAATGTTCTTTTAGTGCACCAGCAAAGGAAGTTTTTGGCTGTAAATCATGCTATTTATTTTCATCATTTTATAACTAAAATAATTATACAAAACGGATATTTAAGTGTAGGCAAGAACTCATGTGGTAAATACTCCTAATTCTGCATTTTTTGTTTTAGTTTTGCAACAAATTTGCTGTAATGAACAACATGATATGAAATTCGTTGAACTTTCATTAAGACTGATCTCTTATGAAATTATTTTTCACTTTTATTTCATTTTTCACAAAAGTTCACAACATATTTTTTGTTTTTGGTTTGTGAGAAAAATGTTGCATTCGCACAACCTTAGTTATGTACAACTTGAATATGACGGACTATGGAAAATTAAGTGCTCATGGTGGTGAACTGGAGAAATACTATTTAATAACAAAATTTTCAGTGCAGCTTGGCATTACGTCTCTGGCCTCCGCAAACGTAAATCATTGTAGAGATTACACAATGTATGCAAACTTTAATATTACAAACACTTTGCAGAAGACAACATGTTATCTTTAAAATTATATGGTGCATTTAATTTTCAAGTGCAAAACCCAAACACTGTGTGTTACCATATTTACTCTTGTGCTGTATTACTCGATAAAGCACTTTCCACTACATAGTTAGTAAACTCTTGCAAATTATTTTTTCATTTTCCTTCTGAGGTGTAGAAAAATTATGTTCATTTGTTTTGCGTAAAAGCATTGTATTTCTCTTTGAAACAGTAGCCACTTAATAGAAAAGGAGAGCTTGAAGCTGTTGTAATATTTTATGTAACATTTGTACTTGTGGCAGTTAAAATCAGAAAATTCGAAGAACTGGTTCCAAATTGAGATCTGAAAAATTTTGTAACCAACCCACCTAGTCGTGACACTATCATTATTATGCCACATCATAATAAAAAAACAAATATGTCATGTTGCTTGATCCTAATACTAGTTTAAAATGTTTGTTGCATGATTTACACATTGGGAATTAGCAGTGATAAACTCAGTTTACTAAGTTTCATGTTACAGATGAAACAAGCAAAACAAAATTGCTATTCATTAGCGAGTACCTTATAAATAATAAACTGAAATGTGAAACATCTTTTAGAATTCAAAATTCCTGCCAAATAAGACTCATCTTTCAACAAATTTCCTTCATATGCCAAATAATCTGTTTTTGAAAAAAAAAAAATGTTTTGTTTATTAAGACATTTCTCTTGAAATATATTTAAAAAATTCCCAATAATTTTTTTAAATACTTCTCATCATTTGGGCCTATCACTAACACATCATCAATGAAGTTCACAACTTCTTTAACACCTAAAAAATTTTCTTTAATAAAAAAAAATACTATACAAGATGTTCGGAAACTACCTGTCGAAATTCAAACTACAGCATCTGTAGGCAACAGAAACAAGAAACTCTTGTTACAAAAAGTTCGGAAAAGCCATTTATTATGTTTAAGTTGAAGTTATATTTCGACAAACGACGCTGGGTGTCTGCAGCCACATGTATCTGCGTGCCAAACAAGTTGCATGACACGAAGGAGACTGATCCATGGCAGTGCTACACGCCACATTCTGTGCCGCTTGTTTGTCGAATGGGTTGCCGCTGTCCCACACACAGGCGTCACTGCAGTGTCAGGCGAGTGTGTTTTCATGGTTGCCTATGTACAGGCGCTGGCCACATATTGCGCCACCGCTGTTCGCTTTCATGTCATGTAACTTGTTGTGCACACAGGTACATACGGCTGTGGACACCTGGACATACTGAATGGTCTTTCCGAACATTTTGTGACTAGAGTTTCTTGTTTCTGTTCGCCCACAGATGCTGTGGTTTGAATTTTGACAGGAAGTTTCCAAGCATTTTGTATATCGGGCAATCTCTTTTAAACAAAAAATTCCTTTTGGGGTATTCTAAATAAGAATTTATCCTCTCCTGATCCAAAAGTAATTAGTTAATCTTGTTCCTGGCCCTGTTGTACCAGTTATGCTACAACTCTGTAAACTCAGAGGATTTCTTCTAATGTCACTGCTCTGCCACCTTTTACCACTGTTTCTTCCTTCCTCGGTTGACTATTCGGAGAGAATAGCTCCCGTTTGCTATTCCTTGCCCCTGCCAATGCCATTAAGAGCTGCATGGTACTTGTCTATGTTCCTAATGATGGAAACAAATGGTCATAAATGATTGGCCTGCTCATTGTTTTGTGGACCTCACTGTCAGCCTCTGTGCACAGCCTCTTACATCTCTCTGGCCATGTGTGCCCTGTTCTCTCTTACAAGATATGACTGGATGGGATGATAAGATTTATGTAAGGGAGAGAAAACAATGTGGACAGAATGAAATTCCTGGAGTTTATGGAATCTGAGAATCGTTGTGCATTTTTGGTTAGGTTTTCCTCCACCAGTCCTTTCCATACAGTTTGATTGTCATTGTGAAAACACTTGCAGGCAGAGTAATTTTTATGCCCCAGTGGTACTCTGGCAAGGAAGAGTCATTCATTGGGCCTTCTGTCTCTTGAATGTTACAGATAGTCCTGAGACCACACAGTGATTCTGGTCATAGTTAATTTTTTGTTGAGAATAGAATAACCTCTTGGCAGAACAAATTATTTTATGCAGCCTTCTGCTGGACTGGTCAGTATAGCATCCTGGTTAGGCCAGTGTTCCAAAAACCAGTTATGAACGCTCAGTCCTGGCTTCAAGCATTGAGGTTAGCAGGATGCTTCTGTGCAGCCTCCCATAGATCTCATGCTTCCATAGTCAGATTTTCCTGAACATTACTGTCCATTTATGCTGAGAGAGTCACTTGTCTGGCAAATGGTGATTTTGTTTAAGAAGTTTAATAAGTAGTAGTCAGACCAGTTACCAAGAATATATGTTTTATTGTCTTCGAGCCATCCATTACCCAGCCAGCATAATAAACATTACACTGTGTCCTTTGGATATTGCTCAGGAGATCCTTTCCTTACATCCATGAATCTTGCATACACCTTATACTTGAGTGCATAAAGGTGGTCGAAAAGAATCTTCTGACAAGTCCCACCTCCAGATCACATTCTATTTGTCTTTCAATCTCTCACCATTTGTTGTCCCACAGACCTTTTGCTTGCTACTTTATATACATTGGTGGAGGTTATATGACTTGTAGAGTTGAGCAGTTGAGACAGGAAGTTATACCTCCTCTAGTCAGCCTGGCAGACTCACTGAGAGGATTCTCTGCCTTACTAATATTATACTGGAAGGACACACATACTAATGGTGCAGCAGTGGGGTGGCCATATCTAAATTTTGCTGTTCACAGTGAATCCCCTTCTGGACCACAGGATACAAGACATTGTTCTTGCCCGTGCTGTCTGGACTCTGCTGGTGTTATAACTTATATATGTTATAAGTAATAAGTCTCATACCTACTATGTCAGTCTGATGTGATTTTTTTGGTTGTCATGAATAGATGAGTATGTATTGTACATTATTTTCCATTCAAGTTGAATATGTTTCAAAACAATGCTATTTATAAAATAATAGTGAATTAATCTATGGTGTCATGTAGTTTTTACTGAGGCTACAGCATTTGAGCTTGTGTGCTTTTGTGTTTTTAGCAGTGTGTTAATCTCAACTGAGAAACTTTCTGTTAGTGATTTTTTTTGTGTAATGGTCTTTTAACAGATTAACAAATCCAAAGATCAGATTTATAACATAGGCATATAGGGTTACTATAATAGTAGAGAAATGTGGATGCACCTTTGACTTATAGTTTTATGTGGGTGTGGAATAACCTACTTGTTTCGGTGTACTTCTGTTTCATTGGTTATCATCACCTTGCCAGTTAGAGGTACTCAGGTTTGATGCCTTGGACAAAGTAATGTCTGATGTGAAGCTTCGCAAGTTGCTGTGGCACAGCATGGAGGAATGGAATCAGTTGGTCCGGAAGTGGACAGATAGCAACTTTCATGAGCTTGACCATGAGGACATGGGGCAGCAGACAGTGAAGATGTTGAAGTACATTGCCCAGTTTGAACGTGGGCTGCCTCCAAACTTAATTGTACCAGATTTCAAGAACAGTGTGGAGCTCATGAGGGATCAGGTTTGTGATCTTGCATGCAATTTTATAAGGTTCTTTCTTATCATTTAAGTGGGTGAATTGCACATTGCAAACAAAATAGTACTTTGAAATTTTATTGTATTGATGATTAATGATTTGTTTTTACAGTAGTTACAAGCACAGTTCAAAGGGCTTGAAGTGTTGCAATCATTGTCTGAATTATGGCCTACAAACAAACTCTTGTTGGCTATAGCATTTGGTAACTAGAGTGTTGTAATAATAGTGTTGCAAATACATACGTATACATGTTAACATATGTTTCAATGCATAAAAAACAAATAAATTGCGAAAATGGAATTACAATACAGAATCTGTCCGCTGCAGTGTCTCTGACAATAAATTATTTAACATAGAAAGCAGAACTATGATGGAAACAGTCAAAATATGCTGCATTCCCATCACTTCGTGCACAGTTTTCTGTGGTGCATTATTTATGGCAGTGTTTAATTTTACACTGCTTACACTTTATATTCAACATGCCTTAAAACAGAAATAGAGGGAATTAAATCATATAACCAGACCATTTTACATGGCAGCAGCATGCAATCCATTTGGAGCAGGTAATCATTACTTAGATTTTGTAGCATTTATAGCTTATAAGGGTGGATCAACTGTGAGTGAAGAGTGAACAGATTTGAGCGGCTCTTAACAGTGAAGTCTTGTGAGCCAATGAGGGTGATTGAGGTGAGTATGGAGCAGTGGGGGAAATGGGAGATCCAGAAAATACTTGCGACCAGCGGTATTGTCCAGCATGATTTCCACATGTGAAAGTCTGGGAGTGACCCGGCCGGGGATTTAACCCAGTTTGCCTTGGTGGAAGGCGAGCGGGGTAACTGCTCAGTCACTGTGGCCCCCAGAACAACTGTGCCTTCAACATCTTGGGAACAGTAGAACAGGGTATCCACAGTTCGATAGTATATCAGTATGTTGAGTTTTTTTGCCCTCAGTAATCTTTACCATCTCCTTTTCCTCCACTTAATCTAATATGGTTGGTGATCCAGAATGTGGTTAGTTATTAATTCTACTATTTGCCTTAAATTTTCTCACAAGCTTTGCTACTGTATTAAATTACATAGGTAGTAGCTGTTTTGGAATGACATACTGTACATTGAAGTAGTCCATTGCATTAAATTACATAGGTAGTAGCTGTATTGGAATGACATACTGCACATTGAAGTAGTCCATAAATTGCCAATAACCAACTTCTCACACTCAGAAATATCAACTTCATGTGTTTGTGTATATAAGTGTGTCATCTATAATATACCTTACAAAAGCTTGTAACAAATAGTCTATTGATTCTCTCACTCAGTGTGATGACTGATGAATGTTCACATTAATATTAATATGACATTGTTTGCAATCACAGTTATTCTTATTGTTCTTGTTTTTACATGTAATTGCAATTACAATTTATTTAACCTTTGTGACTCAGTTAATATAGGTCACAGTAATAACTTGCAACTTGATGATGGTTTTCTCTTTTTTTTTAGTTTGGTTTTAGTAATGTACTAAGAATGTATAGGAAATAAATATAATTTTACTAACTAAGGGAATGGTGCGCTGTTTGTTTCAGCGTGACCTTAGCGCTTTCTTTATTTACCGCTTCCATCTACGTTCCGCAGCAGTGTTTTCATTGTCCCCTTCCTCCTTTCCACCCATTCCATTCTCGTTTCCCCTCCTGCCCGTGCACCTGCACATGACCAGCTCCCTTCTTTTGCTGTTCTGTGCTGGAATATTGTAAAAATTAATTGGCGTGCTCACTTCTCCTCTGGGCATTGCTTGGGTAACAGTGACTTCGAAAATTGTAATTTAGGCAATGCCTGCGGTATTGCTTGATTAGAAGGACTGTCACCACTAAGGTGGGTTTGGTAGCTGACGTTATCATGAACATGTTTTTTGAGGTTTCGCTTTTAACTGGTTTAAGGGATTATGCAAAGCAGTGGTGTAATTATTGAGTTTCTAGTGTTGCATTCTCCAGTTTGGACTATTTCGATATTATGGTAGCGGGTGGCATTGTTGAATCGGAAGTGTGTGAAAAAGTTAATAAGCACCATTCCGGGCTTGCAGTAAATGTTTGAATTTGAAGCATGTCTTTGGTCGGATTAGCATTGCCAGTTTGGGTGCATAACTGTATCGGCTTATTTTATCATATTCTTTGTGTTGGGCATAGATACATCCTGGTTTTGCATTGCTGGTGTGAACAAGCTGCTTGGTTACATCTGACTTTTTATTCCCTGCCTTGCTTTGTTTGATCGGTTTACCTTGCCTCATTTGCTCTGAATATTTTTAGTAAACTTAGGGTTTTATGTTGTGTATAGTGGTTTGTAATGAAAAGCCGGAACCAGAGTAAACATTTTAATATTTTTGTAGGAATTGGGATTCATGTATTTCTCAGTTTTTAAAGAAATTGTGTATGGGAAATATTTTAATGGAGCATCATGAATGCCTTGTGATAGCCTGTCATATTTCGGGTTGGCGTTGTTTTGTTTCTCTTTTCAAACTGTTGTAAGCAAGAATTCCTTCTGTGGATTAAATTGGTCTGGTTTCAGGTGCACCACACTGATGTTGTTTGTACGTTTGTTTTAACGAGAACACATCACCTTCATAAACGTTTAATGGGAGTGCTTAAGAAATCTTAGTATTGGTATTATTGAATGTACAGTATGTGTCATCCTTGTTCTTATTAGGCATTGTTTATGCACCACTATTTAATAATTTTATGTTAGTGCATTGAAATTGAAAGTGATTGGCGTTGGTTTCCTAATTGTGCAGTTGCATGTCAGATTGTGTTTTCAATGATCATATATAATAAATGTGTCACTTGAACCTGTATTTTTATCATTGTATGTTTGTGCTACCTTTGAGGTACGCTTCAATGGATATAAGTATATGATTAATATATTTATGTTTTGCAACTTGATAATAAAGTAGCAAGAAGGGTCCACTTATTACATGAGTGCCACTGTGCTTACCTGTTGTTTGGGAAGTGATAAAAAGTGGTTTTATAGCTTTACCTGGTATGACAGTAAGTGTTATTTTAAAGTGTATGAGTAGTATAGAAATGCCGATTTGAGTGCAACCGCAAAAAAGTGGCACAAAAAGTTGCGTTTGGGAGCAGTTGCAAAAAAGTGGCTCAAAAAGTTGCGTTTGGGAGCAGTTACATAAAAGTGACTCAAAAAGTTGCATTTGGGTTCATCTGCAAAAAATAGCGTAAAAAGTTGCATTTAGGTGCAGTTGTAAAAGAGTGGATTAAAAAGTGATGTTTGAGCACAACCGCAAAAAAGTGACTCAAAAAGTTGCGTTTGGTTAGATCGTAGTTTTTAGAAAAAAAGTTGTAAATTTTGCGTTTGAATGCATCTGCAAAAATATGCGTAAAAAGTTGCGTTTGGGCGCAGTTGCAACCAAAAAATGGCTCAAAAAATTTGAATACGTAAAAAATAAAATATTGTATATAATAAAGATGGATCAGTTGCTAAATGTATTACATGGAACCAAACAATTTAAGAAACTTTCCGAACTTACAATTGGACACTCCTATCCCATAAACCATGCTGAAATTAATGATACACGGTATGGATACAAAGTGGTAATTACTTCTTGACAATTTAAAGTAACCTTACCAGACAGATATGTTCAGATTTTCAGTGAAAAAGTTTTAAATTATGTTAATCATGGAGGTATAAGTTTTGCATAAGATGGAATGGTGGATTGTGGTGTTAAACAAATACATTCTATTCAGTTTTTAAAGAGTAAATGATCATCATCGTATATTTAGACATCAGTTGATTTTTATTTATGCTCATATCTCTATAAAGTTTTAATGGTTATTCAATCATTAAAACACATTTATCGTTCTGACTTTGGTAATGTGCTACAACATAGTCTAATTAAAAATTTAGTTACACATCTCCAAATTCGACATATTAAAGTAGTCGAAACATTGAATAATTTTTCTAAATCTTTCATTGCACTTTCTATAGAAATATTATTCATCTTTATCGTACGAAACTTTAATAGTTTTTAAACTATTAAAGTTATTATATATAGAATATGACTACTTCCAACCCAAAAATATCTATGGTCTCATCTCTAACACCACTGTTCTTTCGGACAAATCAAAGTTAATTAACTTACCTTTTTCATCATTAATTTCAACTATTATTTCATGTACTTGATTTGTTTGCACTGGAAAAAATAATGGATAAGCTGGTTCGTAATAGATCAATTCGCCAAATCCAAATGTTGTTCTTGGTTTAAAAGTGGTAATTATGTTAGTTTTTCTATGATTATATTCATCATGTTTTAATATCATACCATATACTATATTACAGTGTATATTTATTGTTTCAAATAGAGCAAGTTTTGGAATTGTATTGCCATAATGATCGACATTTGCTTTCAGAGTTTTATTTTCTACGAAACCCAAAAGTTTTCCTATTGAACCCCGTTTTCCAAACTGTAATTTAAGCGTACATTTTACTTTCACTCTGTTTGCTATTTTATCCAGCTCAAAAGATATATCATTTTCTTTCCCATCCATTGAATCTACACTAATTAAAAAATTGCTTTTATAGTTTTTTCAAGATCTTTTAAGCTATATTGGCTAACTGGAATATCAATTGCTGATTCCATATCATTATGACCCACAAAATATAGCTTATTTTTCCCAGAGATAATGTTGTGCATTAGATAAGTATTATAGAACTGAACTAAAGCCAATGAGTGCCCCTCTATCTCTAAAGGGTAGTGTAGTCTCTTCTTCAACACTGATTTGTTATCTGTTAGTTTGAATACTTTAATCATTTATTACATTATGAAAAAAAACATGTAGACTGGGATATTAAAATTAAAATACCAGACAAGACTGTATCGGCAAAACGTCACAGAGAATTATTACCTAATAATATTAGATGTTTGATTGTGGGTCCTAGTAAATGCGGGGAAACTACACTTATGATAGATCATTTTATATATGCTCAGGGATGGTTGGACTTTGGTACTCTCTATGTGTGTTCAAAAAGTATGGACCAACCAAAATATATCAATTTAAAGAAAGATATAGATGTAGCATCAAAATTATCTAATGAGCCGATAGCATACTTCTTTCCATCAAATGAAAAAATGGTTGATGTAAATGACTGTCATAAAGAGTCTGTTGTTGTTTTCGATGATATCATACTCGAAAATCAAAATATGGTAAGGGATTACTTTACTTGCAGTAGACACAAAGATATTGATTGTTTCTATTTAGCCCAGACATACTCAAAAGTACCTAAGCAACTTATAAGAGACAATACCAACTTTCTTTGCATATTCAGACAAGACGATACAAATCTTAAACATATTCATAGTGATTTTGTTGGTGGTGATATGTCGTTTGAGAAATTTAGGAAGACTTGTTCAAAATGTTGGAATAATGAATATGGTTTTGTTACAATAGATATGACTCGGAATAATGAATATGGTTTTGTTACAATAGATATGACTCGGAATAATGAATATGGTTTTGTTACAATAGATATGACTCATAAGTTAAATAATGGTAAGTACCGTAATAAAATTAAAGACTTTTTAAATTCTTAGATTATAAGTATGTTTTTAATTGAAGTGTTTCCATTAAAAACCAACATAATCTGATCTTTTTAAATGTATTCATATATCATAACTATTTCAATAAACACAGTTGTACCTTCGGGTACATTGTGGGCTTTTGGTATTTTAAAATGTATCATATCATCAGGGTATAATTCAAAAGTTTTATATATGTCAATTTTTTTCCGTTGATGATATAAGTTGATAACACTTTTATATTTTTCTGGTTTTATTATTATTTCAACTGTAGTTCCAGCTCTCATAAAAAATATTCAATTCGATTATCAAAGTAAAATATTTTTTCTTTTGAACTGTATTTCCCAACTAAATGAATAATGTTAATTCTGTTTTTTTGATAGTACTCTAAATTGATTGCATCCATCGGTGCAATGGGATCTCCCACATGTCTTAGTCATTTTTGTTCATAATCTATATTATTATATACTTCCAAGTAAGTAAGATAGGCATTATCCAATGATCTTTTATTTCTTGTCAGTGTGACTATAAAGTCGAACTGTGTGTTGGAAACAAAATCATTAGGATTGATCTTCTCAGTAGTTGTATCATTGTCCGTGTGTTCTTTAATTTGATCTTCAATTCAAGAGCTCATTAATGCATTTCCACATATATCCATTTTTTATTAATAGTGAAATAATTTTTGAAAATTTAAAATTATGTGAAAAGTGATTTAGCACAATTACGCACAAATGACCACAAGTTACTTGATTGAAATTTTGAATTCTATCATCGTTACAAAAATATTACATCCGAGATCGGCTATTAATTGTCGGGGTGGATTTCCGCCAAATGCATCAAAATATTATTAGTTGTTTGCTTTTTTCCAATAGTATACCCAGTGTGTACCAGAGTTTGTTGAAACATCTAGATTAACAATCCCACATTCATTATCAAGTGGTGTGTTAAGTAGCTCATCGATCATAAATACACCTCAAAAATTTCTAATGCTTAATTTTTTAACCATTGTATCAATATCAAAGTTACTGAGTGGAGTTACTTTTTTTTAACATTCTTACCCCACTTAACATTGTTCAATCCCTCGGCGTATTCCTCCATAGCTAAATTATGTCTGCGTTGTTCTTCCAATTCTTGGTTTTTCTTCTTAGCATTAATTACTGATGTAGCGATAGATGATGCACCACCAGCTAACACTTCTAGAGCTCCCAATGCTGCAAAAATTAAGGATGAAAATCCACCCTTGTGAACTGTCAGACCATTTCCAGTTTTCATTTCTTTGAACATTTTCTTAAGTTGTGGAACTGACATTGTGATAGTCATCCCTTTACCCTCCTTTAATTTCTTGTTTTTAGTTCCAGTTGGTCTTTCATTAGGAAAGAATCAATATTCAAACCCTTCAACTCCTTGTTAGGAACTTGAAATACAATGTTTTTTACTTTCATTTATTATCACAAATATTTTTTCATTTTATTTTAATTTCCCAGCCAAGCTTACGCTTAATATGCATCGCAGATCCATTAATACAGGCCCACAATCTCTCATTGAGATCAGCATCTGAACTTAACAATCTTTTGAACGCTTTCTTTTCTAGTTCTTTGTCAGCTAAATGTCTTTCAGCTATATCTTTATGATGATGATAAGCTATATCATGTTCCATTGCAGCCGCATCTAGTGGATTAATGGGTTTATCGCCTCGCTCAAGTCTCTCTTTTAGTCTGGTACCCGGACCTAAGTACTGATAACCGGGTGCATGCAACTCAAAAGGTAGTGAATTTATTATGTCATTGAGTAACCCTTTTTCGCGATGCTCCGACTCCCAAAAAGTAAGTGGTATTGTGTTCAACACTCTTATCAGATATGGTATACCTTTTGGATTATTCACAACAAAGTCACTAAACTTGCTGTTGAGCATATTCATTATTCCAACTTTTTCATTGTAATAGTTATCATTTCCAGCATTCTCTTCTCCATAAATAACGAGAAGTTGATCAATAAGCGTCCTAACATCCATCCATATGTATTCTTTGGGATAGTCTGTATATTTCTTTATACCTTTCCCTTTTTTAGGTGAGGGACGTTTCTTTTCAATCGAATCGTAAATAGTTTTAACGATAATTTTCCATTTATTCCCGTTACTCGATTTTGGCGTTCGCAAGTTTGGATCATTGTTTTGAAAAACTGCATTTATATCTGCTAGGATACGACTATAGTGTTCATAGTCGGTTGCATTGTAGTCACTTTCTGTTGCTTTCTTACTAGTTAGTAATTTCATCAAACCATCAGTTCCAGTGTATGTTCGGCCTTTTACAGTAAATTTGTCATTGATGAATGTTACTTTGCTATCACCAATATACTATCTACCTTTATCAGCCTTTAGTCCAAAAACATCGTCTTTGCAGTCAATTAAGAAATCGGCCACTTTATTATCAATAAATGTTGTTTTGTAGTTAGTTAACTGTGAGATATCAGTTTTCAAACGCCCCAACGCTTCACCATAGCGTTCATAGTCATTTTCAATGCATTTAATGCCATCATCATCGCGTTCATCATCATCGCCAATGCGTTTAATGCCATCGTCATAGCGTTCATTGGTGCCTGTTTTACCAAACAGTTTTCTTTCAAAAGATGTTTCTGTTGGTGTCTGTGGGTAGTCTAAATTCTTAACAGCAAGTGGAACAAGTTCTTTTATTAAGTTCTTATTCTCATTTGTTACATGTCCTATTTTTTGTCCCAAATCTCCTATCGCATCTACCAATGGGTGTTTGTGTTTTATATTTTTATTATATTCATCTTGGCAAAATTTTCTAAAAGTTTTAAACCTTTCAATTAGCTGTCTTCTTCTCTCTATATTCTTCTCTATATTGTTTACAATTTTTTGTTGTCTCATTTATTATATAAATAAATAAAATGTACAATGATAACTTAAATGTATACTGTCTCAAATGTATGAAAAATACACTAAGTTCATATGAACTTACAAATAAAAACAAAGTAAGAATTAAATATGTTTGTAGATGTTGTGGTACCAATAACTCGATATTCACTGGTGGGGGTATAAAAAACGATATTGTAAATGAAATTCATAAACCAATGCAAAAAAACTTCCCCAGAAGAACTGTTCTATCTTTTGGCATCGATAATCTTTGACAAGCTGATTTAGTTGAGATGAATTCTGGATCTTTAAAAGGTATACACAGAATTAACAAAGGGTTTAAATATATGTTAACCGTGATAGATGTTTTTTCAAATATGCATGGGCAATACCAATCAAAGATAAAACTGGCGAAAATGTTACGTTAGCATTAAAAAATATTTTGAATGATCGCAAACCCTTACATTTACAAACAGACCAAGGGAAAGAATTTTACAATAAATCATTAAAGACATTAATGGCCAATAACAACATAACACACTATTCAATGTACAGTGAAAAGAAAGCTAGTGTTGTAGAAAGATTTAATAGAACATTGAAGGAGAAAATGTGGAAGATATTTACGGTGCAGGGAAACTATAAATGGGTGGCTATATTACCTAAACTAATAAGTGAATACAATAACACTGTTCACAGTACAATCGGAATGAAACCCACCAATGTGAATCCAAAAAATGAAAGTTCTATTCTAATCAACATGTATGGAGGAGAAAGAAAAATGGTTAAACCAAAGTTAGGAGATAAAGTTCGTATAAGTAAAAGTAAAAATTTGTTTGAAAAAGAATATACACCAAATTGATCCACTGAAGTATTTGAGGTGTGTGAAGTATTGCGCACAAACCCCATGACATACAGAATAAAAGATTTAAAAACTGATATTATTAAAGCTATTTTTATGAGCCAGAGCTGCTTAAGACCAAATATGATAAAGACTACTTAGTGGAAAAAGTTTTGCGAAGAAAAGAAAATAAGCTGCTAATTAAATGGTTAGGTTTTGATAGTAGTCATAATTCTTGGGTTGATAAGAAAAGTGTAGTTGTTTAAGAAATTTTTTTTTCTATGTAATAAATGGATCAACAAAAAATTGGAAGTTATGGGCGTCAGTCGTTTCCGCCAAACGACCAAACAAAAAATAATTTGAATGAATACAACAAGCGCATTGAGTCAGATATTCCTATTGATGATGCATTTTCACATCCGAATGAAGCTTATGTATACCAACAGTATAAGCTAACTAAAAGAGATACAAATGCAGGTTATGAAAAAACGTCAACTATTGATCTTTGTGAGAATTTCTTCCCATTCCAGTTCTCAAGAATAGAGATCTCTAAACATGGTTGTATAATCAAAAGTATTGACAACCCTAGCATCACTTCAACAATGGTATACTTTGCTAGGTTCGGAATCAGAATCAGCATACTTCCAAATGTCGGGGATAGAACTAGGTAAATATGTTAGGAGAGATAAGTGTAACAAAATTACCTATCTATTAAGATATGTTTGGGTTTATGAGAGATTGTAATGAAATATTCTGGAAAGGTGGGTATGAGATAACATTTATTCAAAGTTCTAATGATGATGTTTCTCTTTACAGAAGTCCCCCAAAGAAAGCAGATGGATCTATGATGAAGATAATAAACCAGATGCTGGTAAAATTGTTATTGAGAAAATGGAAATTCTGTGGCCAATTGTTGAATACGATTTTATTTATGGAGACAAAATTAAAGCAAAATTATACAAACACCCCAAAATTCCAATTAGTTTTAATTATTGGCAATGTCTTGAAAAACCAGTACCTACTAATGCAAACTCATTTCAGTTTGATATAAAAGATCAATTCAATTCAATCCATTTCGATATGCCAGACTTTGTCATTGTTGTTTTTCAGCGTAGCAGAAAAGAAGATCCTGGGCAATTCACACATGGTTCAATGTTTGACTCTCGTTTTGTCAAAAATATTTCTATTAAGAATGGACAAAATGGAGTGTTTTCCCAAAGAGAATTGGAATTTAAACATTGATGATAAAATTCTCGATAAGATGGATATTGCTTACACTGATTTTAGAAATTCAAAGACTAAATTACATACCCTTTATCGTAATAATGAACTGAGCTTCAACTCTGGGTCATTTATTGGAAGAAGACCATTGTATGTTATTGATTGTTCTTACAGAAAAACCGCTGTTGTAAAAGATCGAACTAATCTGAAACTTACAGTTAATTTTAATAATCTAATATCAGCTACAACTATTTGTAATGTGGTAGTAGTAAGCCAAAGAAACCTAATATATGATGTTAAAAGTGAAAGAATCACCAAAGTCCAATAGTGCGCAAACAAGTATGGTTATTATTTTTTAATGGATGGTTATCCATTAAAAACATTTACTGTTATATAATATTTCATAGTATCACTCTTTTTCAATTTTATAGTGCCACCATGGTAGTGTATAGTGTATTAATACCATCTTTAAGAATAAATCTTTTATCATCTTTGAAACTTAATGCTTTTTTTTTTCTCAACTCAATCGTATAGAGTTCATGTTTCTTACTTTTAATAAGATTTATACTTTTGTACAACATTTTTTTTACCGAACAAACACTTTTTGTAGTCACCAAAATTAAATCTCATTTCTGACTGGAGTGTTTTTCACACCCTTTGCTCTTTTCTTTACACCACCTTCCACATTTATTGCATACATATTCGATTTCAATCCAATAAATTCTTCCATTATTTTTTCTATTTCATTCATCTTTCATTTTGCCAATAATCTTTTTGTTAACTAACAGTATACCATATGGATTATCTTTTTTATAGTCAGAAGTATCGAAATGATCGACCATTTCTTTCATGTCACTGTAGAAGTCTAATGTTTTTATATAATATATGTATGAATCAGTATCTTGGTAGCACAGTTTACTATTTTTCCCATAATTTGATTTCATTATATTATAGTGAAAATTGTACATTAAGACTTTTGAAAGATCAAGTATGCTCATTCCAACATAAATGGGTTTATTAAAGCACAGTTTTGTTCTAATCATATGAACTGCAATCAAAGAGTTAGCAAATATAGTTCTATCTTTAAAGTTTGGTTTAGCCACTAGTTTATCCATTTGCTTAGACCTTGTGCATAACCGTATATCCACTCTGTTTCTAATATTTTCCATTGTTTTTCCAAAAACAGAATTGTTCATTAATTTGTAGAAATCTTTTTCAAAGTCATTTGTAGACTTTTTTCACATATTTGTGTTTAGATCAATATAGGACTTGAGCCAATCTGATTGATCTAACTCCAGAACTTTATGGATCTTTTTAAACTTCATTCCGACAGATAGATATTGCTTAAGATTTACATAGTGTGATACATATTTTTCTTTATCATCCAGAATAGTTGAGAGTTTGTGATTTTTTTGAACCTTCTGGTATTTTATTCTCTGGTTCCAATGGCAGATCTTTGTGGAGATCGTGTAGTTCATGTGGGTATTCCAAATCAACTTCCAATATATAACCTTTTATAGAATTATCTTGTATTTTTGTTACATTTATATTTGTATTTCTCCACATAAACCCACCATAGGGTAAATACTGGCTCATAGCCAATTCATATAAGTTATTGGCATCCAGATATGTAAGATAAAAGATTTCCTTTGTACTATCATAAGCATTTATATATTTATTATTTGCTTTAGCATATCGCTTACAACATTGTGAAATTCCACCACGAACACCTTTTTTTATCATCAAAATCATGTCGTAATCTGTTAATAATTCTAGTTCTATTTTAGTATGTTTGAGCATAGTATCCCACGCTAACCCTAGGGCTGTGAAAAACCATGCTGGATCTAGCTTATATGTTTTGAGACATACATCTCTAAAATTTTCCATTATATCAGACAATATCAATACATCAGATTTGTTATAGAGTTCTGTGTACTCTCTTAGAGATTTTATGTTGAATTTTTCCCACACCTTTCTCGCAAATTCGTAATCTTCGTCTGTAATGTTACATTTATTGAGTTTGTTGTAAAACGCATCTTTGGATGGAAGTGATGTCTCACAAAATTTTTCAGTACTATCCATGTAGTCATGTGGATAAACACCTTTTCTTACAAAGTCAAGAAGTTAATTGGAAAAATGCTTACACGTTTCTCAGAATTGGCTTCTGGAAAGGTTGCTAGAGAGTTTATCGATTCTACTAGCCATAAATTTAAACGAGTCAATAAATCTAAGATTTACACTTTCACATACATGTTTCGTAAAAGAAATATATTTTTCTTTGTTGTTGGGAATTAGATCAATTTTATTTTCATAGATGCCAAGATCTCGTATGAATAAATGTGTGTCATAACCAGATAGATTGTGTATAAACACTGGGATAAAACATGGATTTCTATACGATAAGTTACAATCTCTGTGTGCAGCTCCCCTAAATTTCCTCGTAAGATGATCATGATCTCTCACAGAATCACCATTCAAAGGCTTTTCACATATGACAATGGGTGGCTGTATCATAAACAATTTGTTCTTTCTGAGTTAGTGAAACAATTGGCTTTTCATTTTTGTATATTTCACCAATAGACTTTGCTTCTTCTATTAACATTTTAACGAATACAGTAGATGCATCAGATCCTTCATAAGTTACTGGTGGTTTATAGTATCCATGTTCGTATTTTACATAGTAACAGAATCTAATAGGCTCATGTTTTTGGTGTGGTTTCGTGTAGGGTTCGTCGGGGTTTGGTTGGTGAGTTTCAATTTTAGTCAACAAACATTCAAAATCAGCATATATCACAAACGGACTCTCAAAGAATGATTTTTGTTTTTAAATCTTAATATGTCATTTTTTCCTTTAGATGGTAGTTCAACTCTTAACACCATCATGATCTCGGCAGTCTTGTTTGTGATCTTTTAGCTTACTTACAGAGTAGAAATGCTGCAAACATCTATCACATATATATATTTTGTGGCCATTATTGATACTTGTGATGCGATAAGTCTCGAAAGACTTTTTATCCAGCAGTAGTGGTCGTTCTTTTCGTCTTTGATATAAAGTGGTTAATATGCTTATCCGTCTTATTTTTTGTTGTTTTTAATGGGCAGATTATATATTTCTTATCACCATCTTTTTCTTCGTATGCGTATACACCAATATAAATTCCACTTCTTTTCTCAAAGGTTGGTATGCTATCCAATTTCATTGGAAATTCCAAACCCTTAAGTGCATCATCAAACTCATGTTTGTAAGCTATGTATTTATACACTTTTTGGGGGTCTCTTTGTACTTGATGCAATGCAGATAGAACAGACCACAAACACCATTTTTGATCATTATTCATAACATTAAGTACTACCTGCTTAGCTTTGATTTTTTCTGGGAGATCAACATAAGAACTGCCCTTGAATGGTACATATTTATTTATTCACACTTCTAGTTTAAATATTCTGTTGAGCTCCCATTGAGATCCCTTATCTTCTAAAGCCCCCATCTCAGCTATGATTTTCGATATGCTGTTGGTATAATATTTTTCCAGATAACTCGATTTTAGTATAATTTTGTTCTTTGTTTTAAAGGAGCTTTCTACATATTCAATATTCTCACCTATTCCCCTTTGGGTCTATGCATGCATTCACATTATTTACAGCATAAGTCTTGATCCTACTTTGAAATGCTGTTTCGATTTCTTCTACACTGAATATGGGTGTGTACTTATGAATTTTACTTCTCAAGTGACTTCTTATGAGAGACGGTTTGTAATAGTGATTATAAGTTTCACATTTCACTTGTTTCTCTCGTGGGAACTTCTGTTTTGATATTAAATGTTGTGGTATTTTAAAAATTTCCCATGCATTTGTTGGTTCATGTGATTTATTATGTATTGGTGCAAGACTTTTGTGCATTCTACTTCTGAGATGACTTCTTATGAGAGATGGTTTATAAAAGTGATTACAAGTTTCACACTTGTCATACTTCTCTTGAGATTTCTTCTTCTTTCTTTTCGCAAAAACATCTTTCTTAAATTTATATTCTTTCCAAACATTACCAGTTGCGTTAGCCTTTTCCATTACCATGGTTGTCATCATATTAGACATGAGTTGATTTTTATTTACGTCCATTTATTATATACAATATTTTATTTTTTACGTATTCAAATTTTTTGAGCCACTTTTTTTGCGGTTGTGCTCAAACGCAACTTTTTAATCCACTTTTTTGCAACTACGCCCAAACGCAACTTTTTACGTGTATTTTTTGCAGATGCACCCAAACACAAATTTTTGAGTCACTTTTTTTGCAACTGCTCCCAAATACAACTTTTTGAGCCACTTTTTTGCTGTTGCGCTCAAATTGGCATTTCTATACTACTTGTATGTTATATGTGTCTTCACTTTGATATTATGGTATGGAGCGTAAAGTTTGAAAGTTAGACCTACAGTTATTCACTAGGGGACTTCTTCCCCTCACCCCTACTCAACCTATGTGCTGGTTCTGCCTGGAATGGCACTGTCTAGCGGGTAGGCCAGGGGCGGGCGAGGGAACGAGGGTACAACAAGGATGCTTGACCCCCCACCGCGCCAAACAGAAGGTAAACAACCTAACCAGGCAGAAAATACAGCCGCCGGAGTGCAAAGCAGGCCTTCTCACCGAGGATCAAGGGCTCGTCCTCCTCCAGAGATTGAATGAGGAAAGTGAACAACCCTGAGCCCCCCACATTTAAGTGGAAATAAACGGAACGAGACTAGCCTTGCTAGACTCTGCTGCAACCGGCAATTTTATGCGAAGTGATGTGCTCACCCCTGAACAAAGGAAATCACTCAACCCACAAACCCACTTGGTGCACATGGATATTGACTTACAAAGCAACTAGTACATCCCAACCAGGGTCGAGTTCCCAGCACATCGAGGCACAATGGTAGCAGCTAGATGTGGCCGGATGATGCGTACCACATCTGAGATCTTGTGGCGGAGCCCATTGGACAGAGAACCCCACCGACGACCTCCACCTCCATTATAGAGGGAAGAACCATGCAAAGCCAATGAGTTAGGGAAACCCCAAGAGCCTGTACCTTAGACCGCTATCCAGCTTACGCCAGCCCCGGACAGTGTAGCCAATCCCAAGAACATGACTTCAAATGATGCCGAGGCCATCACCTTCACTTTGCATCCAGACCGGGAGGAAGTCTCCACCTGAGCCGGCCAGGCACAGGAGTCCCAAGAGCTTCTGCCTCCGACATGGTCACCCAGGCCGCAATGTCAGGGGTCGCAGAAACAGACACCAAGGTTCAGCAGCCCAAACGGGAGGATGAGCCCACCAGCCACGCAGACATGGTATAGGAGCCCCCAAGCTGCCGTCAAGTGCTCTAAAGAGCACTTGATGCCAGCTCAGCGCCGTGCGACGAGTATGTCATCTATTTTTACATTTTCATACGGGGCCCCTTGAATGCAAATTCCGTTTGTTTCTTTTTCAATATTACTTTTATTACCTAGTCACTAGTATGTAAAAACCAACAACTAAGATACTATATGTAAAATACTTGTATATACTACCCAAGGTATACTATGTAAAAAAAATTACATTTAAAGTGTAAAAATATCATTTTTATGTTAAGCATTAAGACTGACGTCTCCTATAAAGTACTTATATCATAGTATTCAACTAACACGTAACATTGCAAACTGTAGAAACATTTCCCACACATAGTAATGATGCTATTGCGAACAGTTGACTGCAATTGGTGCACCGTAATTCCATTTCCTTTACCACCGTGTTCGGCGCCAGTACTCATAAATTTTTTGTTATTTATAATATGAGAGTAGTAATATTACAGAGCCGAGCACAATCCTGTCCTCTCTCCATGGTCAACAGAAACCAATAATGACCCAATGTTAGTAGTACTAAAGTGCCGGCACGCAAAAAAACCATAAACTACCCTTGTAATGGCTGTCATTCAGTTAACGACTTAGACCACACAACAAATATGCAATCTGTATCAAATATGTAAATATCCTAGTATTATCAAACTAAACCACAATTGAATAAAGAATAACTTTGTACTATGGATAGTGTATATTTTTATATTATTATCCTTAAGTAAATATGTTTTTGAAACTCAGCTCCAATGAATCAAGAATTAATGTATACATCATATAATAAGCGTACCTAAAAAGTTAACAATTACGAAATTTATGATGTAAACAAGTCAATAGAACTCTCTGACATTACCATACACCCTACATGTAACGTCTTCCCGGGCCTCACATGACTGACAAGGCCCTAGGGAAAAACAAGTACACTGCGCGGACACTTTTAAAAACATTACCCTGCCGGCTACCACGTACAAGCAAGCTCTCTCCGGCGGGCTCTGCTGTTCAGCGCCAGGGGCGTCTAGATTTCCCGCTTGCCATGAGCCGCCACACTGCAGCGACAGCCTGACCTCACTTGTACATTCCCCTGCAATGTGTGGCCCCGGTATTCCCAGGGGAGGACATCTGGGTTTTCCAAAGACGGGGTGTCATGTTACAGCTGCCAACAGCAAGAGTTGCCAGGAGGCGAGCTAGCGCTGGGTGCAGCGTGACATCAGCAAGCCTGCTCAGCTGTTTTAATAACACTCGCGGGAGGAATGTGTATGAGGTTGGGCCATCAGTATATAACTTAAGGGTGGGACAATGGTGGCTCGGGGTGCCATCTTGCTCCAGACGCCGGAGACCCTGCCTGATTGATGCTCGCCTTGAGGACCACCAGTCTAGTGGTCCTGTGGTCAACGCTATCGCCGTCCGCCGTTGAAAGAGCCTCCACGTTGCCGTCTACGCTATCAGGGTAAATATACTTCCCGTTAGGGCAACCTAGGCCGCGTGAGGTATCGTGACAGGCGAAGGCTTAAATTAAGCTCCATCAGAGCAAGAGAGCAATGAGGTTGCTAGTCTATCTAAAGTAATTCAGAGTATCACTGCCACAACTTAATGACTTGTACTAATTTGACCGCACTTGCTTAGCAGTATTTGTATTTTTTGAGATTTGAATAAATAGAGTTTTGTACTAACAAGTGCCTTTGTCTCTGACTACGAGCATCCCCCTAGTTAGTGCGTAGTCTACTCCCTTAAGGGAGGTCACAGCAACCTGATGCGGCCCTACCCACAGACAACAGCAGGCAGATGTTACCCCTTGGTGGTAACCAGTTTGTCCTTTTGATGGGTGGAGGCTTATCCCGTGCTGAATGCCAAAGCAATCACCATAATATACAAGAATGTACATAAGTTTATCCTTGGTGGGTATATCCAAAGAGTCTGCTGTCAAACAATGGAACCCAGTTCACATGGGCAAAGTGGTAATCTGCCTTCAGGCAGTGGGGAATAGAGTTCTGGACTACCTCGAGCTATCAACCACAGGGAAATCCTTGTGTGAAATGTAACCAGGAAATCAAAAAGAACCTGCAGATACGAGTGGGAGAAGAAACTAAAAATGGGACCATCATATCCCTGTAATCTTGTATATGCTCTGATGCAGGCAGCTCAAAATCCTAGAGTTCTTCCCAAGCAAATGTTTACTCTGAAACACCCTGCGCCATCTTGGCAACTGTCAATGTGAAGCAGAGCGTGAAGAGTGTCCCTGCTGTTAAGAAAATAGTAGTGCCAGCGCATAGGCGGGAAAAAAACAAAATACACAGTAGGCCTCTATCCAGGGAAAATAATGTGGCAAGGGTATAGTACAGATGTCCAGCTTATAGCCTGGAGATGAGCATCTGTGCGCAGTTTTCATGCTGGATTTCACCCCAATTGGAAATGTCCCCAAGAATCATTAAAATCAGGGAAAATGCTATCTGGGTAAAGGACAACTGGGCAACTCAAGCTAAGTTCTTATTACACACTTGAAGGCTGCTCGCATGCTTGTACTTGATTGTGATAGAATATTGCAGGCACCAGTGAATCAGATGGAATGAGAGTACTCAGTCATTATGTTTCTTGCATGGCCCTATTGTGTTCTGCTTTGTTTTTGTTGTTCTTTCAGTGTTATAAAGTGTAAAGTATATTCAAGTAAATATTACTGGCCACTTTTCAAAGTCAATATAATTGTTGACTTCATGTGACCACGTGGTCTAGAAACGCCCTACCATGTGCACCAGTGCGACATCTACGAACAAGTGTCATTGTGTTGCCAATCTGTATATTGCCCATGCGATCCAGCATTATGTACTTTATATTTGTTTGAGGGTTTTTAATAGTGTCATGTGTTTATTGTGTATTTTGTGTGAAGTATGTTGACATGCGTAGCTGGCGCCAAAGTAAACAAACCGTCAAGCCACGTGTTAGAACTCTACACACATGCAATATCCTTATAAATATTTTCAGAGTTGTTTTGCAGTTTGCTCTGGCGTAAATTTTCTTTACTTTATTTTATTTTAAAACCAACAGTATTAAGGACAGTACCAATACTGGAGAAAGTCAGTACTGTTCTCAAGTGGTTTGTGAACAATGGACACATGAAACGTAACGTAATGACAATGTGCCAAAAAGCTGCCTAAAAATCATAACTGTTCCTTTTATGTTGATTTTATCATGCAGTGTGTTTTGATTGTGTTGTACAAAAATAAATAAGAGTTGTGTGATTGAATGTAGAAGAATCCCGGCGTGAGCACGGGCGTGCATTGGAAACCGTCAGGCACCAGTGTGAGGTTAGGGTGCCTTCCGCAGTAAGTTTATGTTTACATTTTTATATACGTATTTTATTTTTCTTTTAATATTAAAGAGGTTTATTGTATAATGTTTTATGCATCACATATTCATCTAGGGCTACAATCACCCACTCCATCTCATTATTTATTGTGTTTAGTGTAATTTGTTGTCATGTGACACGGCGGTGGGAGTTGGCAGCCCGCCGCCATGTTAGATAGTAGCACTTTTGTTACTGCGTGAGATGGACGTAAGTTGTGTGTCCAGCCCAGGCGCTTCACCGTTTGTACCAGCCATTTAGTTTTTCAATAGATAATGTAATTCAGGAACCTTTTTGTTTTCTTTATCTCTGTGAGTGAGCCGTCTCACAGCACGGTACATCTGTACATGGTCAGGGCATAAATACTCGTAATTTCCATTTAGGCACTTTGCCGCCCTCTTGCAGTTGTAGCGAGCACCCTGCTTAAATGGGGCAACATCTGTAAGTGCTTCTTCGGAAGGTAATGAAATAAATAAGTATATCATGTGAACTGGCGGATTATTATTTGTTTCACTGGCCACTTCATGGCCGTTTCAATGGTAAACCGTATTTTTCTTTAAGGCGTAAGGCTGCCTATAACAGCCCCGGAAGTGAGTATGAGCGTATGGAGGTGGCTCCGATAACCTTCATTAGTCCAGGGACTTGGATATCTCAAGGATGTATTTTCTGCAATTTATATAAGTTACAACGTTGGACATCGAGGGGGCCACATGTAGGCCGTCGGCCACATGACCTCATCTGTACTTGTGCTCTCTGCTGAGAATGCTGGCACACACCCGGAACAACTATGGTAGTATTCTTTACCCAATCCACACAACCTTCTCTCCTTGATGCTCCAGCTACCTGTAAACGTCAAGTGGCTATGCCCAACTAGGGGTTTGGTCATGTCACGCCACCTTCCTCACATCAAGGGGTGCCGCAACTAGTGTGGCTTACCTTCAACGGTGAACTCTGCTTTCTTCCACTAATGTTCCTAGTACTATTCATCCTTGTAACCAAGTATCCTGTATGTATCCGGAAAATTACTTTTTCAAAAGTGCCTCTGTGCGCCACGTGTGATCACGTGTGCCCATGAAATTCTCTTTCTTTTGACTGTAATGGCCTCAGTATAATGGCCTCAGTATTGCTACTAGAAATTTTTCCTGAAAATACCATGCAAAATCTGCGAGGAACGGATGAAAATGGACGTCAACAACGAGAAGAAGGGAATTTGGAGCCAATTCGCCATTGGAGCTTGGGTGTGGAAAGTCAGCCATCTTGGAATGCATTGTCTTTGTTGGCGCGGTACTGTGACATCAGCCAACCACCATCTTGTACACGTGACCGGCTAAGGGGAATCGTACCACCTGATGCCACCCTTCCTTCCGCGTCGCGTTGTACCGCTGGAACCACCTCTACTGTGCCGTGCCTCCTGGGTGTTGCAGTGAGCCATGAACCACATGGCCTGGCGAAGCAGACGTTATGGAGCCCTCACATCAGCCGTGCTGCATTAACAATCGCGTGTGCCTGGATTTTCACACTACAAATGGCAAACCGTCAACCTTGTATCACAAGTGTTTGAGATGTGCGCATAGTTCCGATCCGTTTTCTCTTGTCGAGTTTGCGCGGGAACTCCTGCATTTGTAAGGATGCTACATCAGCTTTGGGCCACAGTGAGCGAAGTGAAGATCGAATTGCAGTCCGAGGCACTCTCACGTACCAATGCTGGCAGACTGGACAATTTATGCACCAACTGCTTCCGGCCACAGCAGACGAGAGGATTTGTCTAACCAGTTTGTTTACCAAGCCTGTGTACTTGTGACGCCGCACAGCTGAGTCCACTGCTGTTTATGTCAAGATTTCGGAGAAACCTGTGGAAATGCACCAATTACACTATGTGCGATGGGGTAGGAGCTGCTATTCTTGCCTGCACAAGATGCTGGAGATAGTATCATGAACAGTGTGTCACGCCGCAGGTGATCGCTATGCGACGGGACAAATTCTTCATTAACTGCGTGAGATGTCAACTGGTAACGAATGATAGGCTGTGACCAGCGGCGCAAAACAACTTCACGTTGCTCGCTCGCCAACTGCCGAGGGCGGAGGTAATGGGATTAGAAGAAATTCGGGCACAACAACAACAGCATGTGCCACTGCTAACGCTGTCACGCCTACCAACTGGTACAACTCACATGGGAATGGCACAACTTGCCACGCCCCCCATTTGTTCAACGTCTTTACTCCGAACTGTGCCAGTCTGGGATCCAAAGCCATTGGCAACACTGGAGATTATTTTGCACAACAGGGGACGTAGGAGGAGAACCCGTTCGCCAACCACCTCAGCGAGATTTCAATCCCTTTGGGATAAACCGGCTGCTCAAATGAAGATCCCGCATCATTTCTCCGCAACTGCGAGAATAGACGAGGTATGGAGTTGACCCATAGGATTGGCCGAATTCTATCGTTGAGCGCTTTCGAGGAGACGCTTGCTTGTGGTGGCGAGGCATGAACTGTTACGGGATCACGTGGACCGAATTCAGCCAGTTGTTCTTGAGGCGGTTTGCAAATACGTTCACCTCCCTGCATGCATGGAGCTGAATGGTATGAGAAGAGCAGAAGGAAGAGACCTTGTACAACTTTGTGACACAAAAGATAAGCACCATATGAACACATCATCCGGAGCTGAGCACGCAGGAAGTGTTGGAAGTGGTGGCGAGCACAGTGCGCCCAGAATATAGAGCGGCACTTACACCTGTCATCCACTCTACTGAACGAGAATTTCTGCAGACCGTAATGCTACTGGATACGAGTATCACCGCCAAGCCACGATGCGACTGCGAACGCGAACAACTGCGGCGGGAGAATGAACACTCGAGACCACGAGATAACCAGGAAGAGAATGGAAGGAACCAGTGGTCAGAACGTGTCAATGAGATCGGGGCAAGAAGTAATGGCCGCGCCATCTACAGCTCACAGTATGGAGATACATCAACCATGCCCTCCAATGGAGCTGCGGCATCTTGCACGTCCATGTCGTTGGTATGATGGACCACGCTTCGACAACCGTTGCCTGCAACAAGCTGTAGCATCGCCCGCTGCTCGACGAGGAGTGCCGCCACCGGGAAACTAGAAGTCGGGTTAGAGCGGCCAGAAGTCACTCAACCCTGGGCAAAAATGTGTTCCACTGACCCAACCCCACAAGTCTTACTTGCGCAGATAAACAGTTACTTAACTAGCTCCATCTGTATTTCAGTTACCATTAATGACCATCCTTGCTTAGCACTGATAGACACTACCGCGACACACAACTTCGTGAGGAGCAGCTTCATCAACAATGACAAAATTAATACAGTTAACAAAAGAGGTCAACTGGCAACATGCCAACATACCGGGAAAATTCAAGGGGAAGCTAATATCATCGTATGCATCCGTGACGTGGAAACAGTGACAGTCGCTTTGTATCCGACGAAATAAGAGAGGAAGCTATCCTCGGAATATCTTTGTTAATCGAGCAAAATACAGTGGTCGAACCCGCTGCATGAAGGTTCCACTTTGGGAGAGATGAAGAAAGAATGGTATACAGCATGGGAGCGCCCGTGTTGCAGGTAAACACGCCGGCCGACATGTCAGTACAGTGCGCCAAACTGTCAGTGCTGCCAACTGCATCGACACTGGACACACTTAGAGAGGAAGTTGCCAGAGGACAGAGGAACTGCCCCACAACAAGTAAGTCAATAGAGGAGTGTGGACAGCAGAATGTGGAAAAATGGAGAGTAGTGAATGACTGTGTAGAATCACACACAAGTGCGGACAGCGACATGTGCTGAATTTACGTGCCTGCGGCTTCCTGCGATGCAGTATTACACTACATGCACACAAATCACATTTCCGGACACCTGGATGAGGCCCAGACAAGGTGGAATATTTTGAAATACTTTTACTGGCCAGGAATTACAGTAAATGTGAGAACTTTTGTGCGACAGTGCATCATCTATAACCGCTTAAGAGCCAATATGAGGATGGTGTACAGCAACAACAGCCACGTGACCCACGCGAACCATTTGAAATGATCAAGATAGACTTGATGGGCCCTTACCCCAGGACACAGACGGGGAAGCAATTCATTCTAGTCATAACAGATCTGTTGTCGAGGTGGGTGGAAGCCTACCATATCTCCAGCGCATGAGCACGTGGCATCGGCAAGATAATGGAGAATGAGTTCTTCGAATGCTGGGGATATCCTCGAACGGTACTGAATGAAAACGGTACACAATTCACCGGTCGTGTGTGGCACGATCTCTGCACAAGATGGGCGAGCAATACCACACCACTGCAAATTACCACCCACGTGCAAATCCATCTGAGAGACACAACCAGGATATCAAGACACAGTTGCGCCTGTGTGTGGGGGAAAATCACGCCTCGTGGGCTGAGCATCTGCCTGCAGCCCTCTTCATGCTGCGGACACGCACAAACCAAGCGACGGGGAAACACCGGGTCAGCTACTTCAAGGCCATGACCTCCCCCTCCCAAGGAATTTGCTGGCAGGGTGAGAGAGAACAACGGGATTGAGGAAGAGGAGGAGAGTAGAGAAGAGTGGAGAGAGAGAGAGGGTGAGAGAAGCATGCGAGAACCAGCGCAGCTATGTCTCACGGTGGATGCCGGATACTACCCGCCTGCCAACCTGTTTACAGCCCGGCCAGCTGGTCTATGCAAGGATGCATCCGCAGTCAGCTGGACAGCAGGACATTCACACAGGATTTCCGGCCAAATGGAGTGAGCCATATGAAGTCGTCAGCCGGCAAGGGGAGAGCTGTTACAAAGTCAGTCTCAGCAGGCGTCGTTCTGCCATTTTCCACCGGGACACACTTAGGCTTGCTGACGTCAGCATCGCGACGCCCGGCGCCGAGACCCTACTTCCAGATGCGGGAGCGGACATTAGTGATGAGAGAGTACCACGAGATGTCATGTCTGTGTCAGAGAATGAAACACACGCGGGAATTCCGGAAGTACCTGCAGCTGTGACGCCTGGCACCGAGACACCCACACAGGATGCAGCAAGGGAAACACAAGGAAACCACGTAAGTTTATGTTTACATTTTTATATCTTCTATTCTTATTTTGATATTCAAGAGAACGTTGTTGTATAATGTTTTATGTATCTTGTATTCATCTAGGGCCACGATCACCCACTCCATCTCGTTAATTAATTGTGTTTAGTGTAATTTGTTGTCACATGACATGGCGGCAGGAATTGGCGCCATGGAGCAGGCAGCCCACTGCCATGTTTGATAGTAGCACTTTGGTTACTGCATGAGGCGGACGTACGTCACGTGTCCTCCCCGGGCACTTCACCGTTTGTACCAGCCATGTAGTTTTTCAATAGTTTATGTAATTCAGGAACCTTTTTGTTTTCATTAGCCCGGGGAGTGAGCCGTCTCCAGTCCGGTCATCTGTATATGGCCGGGGCGTAAATACTTGTAATTTCCATATAGGCACTTTGCCACCTTTTTGCAGTTGTAGCGGGCACCCTGCTTAAATGGGGCAACATGTGTAAGTGCTTCTTCGGAAGGTAATGAAATAAATAAGTATATCATGTGAACTGGCGGATTATTATTTGTTTCACCGGTCATTTCATGGCCGTTTCAATGGTAAATAGTATTTTCTTTAAGGCGTAAGGTGGCCTATAACTGCCTCGGGAGTGAGTACGAGCGTATGGAGGTAGCTCCGATAACCTTCACCAGTCCAGGGCCTTGGATATCTCAAGAATGTATTTTCTGCAATTTATATAAGTTAAAACATTGGACCTCGAGGGGACCACATGTAGGCTGTCGGCCACACACCTTCATCTGTACTACTGCTCTCTGCTGAGAACGCTGGCGCCCACCCGGAACAACTGTTGTAGTATTCTTTACTCAGTCCACATAACCTTCCTCGATGGTCCAGCTACCTGTAAACGTCAAGGTAAACTTTACACTGATGAGTGTAGTATCTTTCACATTGTGCTGTCCTTCACTTATTTACATATATGTTCAGAAAGTCAGGGCATGCCACATGGATGAATCCTAATTTCATTGTCATGCTGCAGGAAGTGCTATCCTTCTTCACCTGCTGCCTCTCCAAGCAGCAGCTCAGCTACTCTCATCTCATGCCACCCACTGAAATGGGACCATATTTTAACTGTTTTGGCAAGGGGGCCCTTATCTGTACAAATTGACTACAGTGACCAACCAGATCACAACACATTGTAAATTTCATGTGCTCTGTTAATTAATTTCAATAGTAGAAGACATATCACCATGTACCTTGAAGTCACTTAAAATATTTTAATAACTGTGAAACAAGTTACTGAAAGGACATTTGCAGTTTTCTTTGTCAGTGAATATTCAACTAGCATCAAGATAGGCAATAATTTAATAATGGAGACAGTATCATAGAACTGGTTGATAAGTGATGATATCATTTAGGAACAGTAAGAACTGTGAAAAAACAGTAAGAATTGTGGTGTAAATCAGTGTTTTGTCAATGTTCACAGCTGCCTGTGATCACAAACCTAAGGAATCCTGCACTGAAACCTCGCCACTGGACCTCTGTGGAACAAATCCTGCATTATAAGTTCACACCAGAAGAGCCTGTAACCCTTCGGCTGCTGAAAGCTATTGGAGCATTTTCTCATCTAAGTGAACTACAAGAGATATCAGGACAGGCTAGCTCTGAATCTGCTCTAGAGGCCATATTGAAAAAGGTATCTCATTTTTCGTGAGTGTGTATGGTTTTTTTCATTGTGTTACAAAGTTATGCTAACAAAACAATTTTCTCTCTTTTATGCTGTAGAATCTTACTAAATCAACCATTCACTGTTTCCATAAATACGGCAGTTATGACAGGTCAATCGCTGTAGATATTTTGGGAAATTTTGATGTGATTTTGTTACATCCTAAATGTCGAAATCTGCATTCTTGACACAAAGTCCTTGTTCATTCATCTCTAGTGTGAAAACAACATATTTAATACCTAAATTGAAATAGATTTTAATAGGCAGACATCTTACGAAAAAGATGGTACCGGAGAGGTGTATATTTAGCATCCTCTTATCACCCAAAATGTTAAAAACATTGAGGGATGTTAGGATTTACCAACCATTGTAGGTTAATGTTCAATCATCTCTGGTGTAAAATCAATTCAATTTTTGTATGGAAAATTAATTAATTTCAGTAGTCAGACGTCTCCTGAATAAAGTTGTCACAGAATGGTATCTGTGACCTCCCTTGCTGCCAAGCTATTACAAAAACTGTAACATTGGAGACTTGTCTAGTCTTTGGTGAATGGAAATTCAATTTTTGATAGCCTCTAGAGTATAATCGGAGGATATTTCAATGAAACGTTAATTTACATTAATAAACTTCTACCAAATAAAATTATACCTAAGAGAAGTATGTAACCTCCTTTGTTGCCAACCAATTACAAAAACTGTTACATTGGCGACAACTTACTTTTTGTCAAGTGAAAATTAAATTTTTGATGTCCTTCTGCAAAAAAAAAAAAAAGATATTTGATAAAAATACTTATTATATTGATAAACAGATGCCTACCAAATAAAATGATTGCATATAAAAGTATCTGACAAATCCCTCATCACCAAAAAATTACAAAAACTATAACGTTGGATGCTGTGTAATTGTTTCTGTCATTGTTACAAGTGCAACAAATTTGTTTATACTGAACAATTAATTTAAAATTTGATGCAAATCTTAAATTATAAATTACAAATCTTGTTTTTGAGATACAGCATTTATATTGCACACAAACTTTACTTTCCGAAACCCAGGTCGCAGAAAAACTGAATTCAACTTATGGTGTAAACGTACAAAGTGCAGATTGTGATAAAAGCAGTGTAATAAAAGGCACTGCTGTCCAGAGTTGTATTTGTAGGCTTCCATGCGGCCAATGGCATGTCCAAAAATACTAACTGTAATAAGTTGACGCACCCTCTCTCCCACTAAAACCTCACCTGGGTGGAATTACTACGTACTCAATGGTTGGCTAAGGCTGATACTCTTACTTCAAGCAGGCCAAGTAACTAAAAGAAATAATTTGGTGTGTGAGAGTGCCGATTCCCTCCTTTATTTATTGGAATACCCTTTTGAAGTGTAACTGAGTTCTGGAGGTGCTTTGCCTGTCAGGGTCATAGATCTGCCCACATTGGGAGATCTAAGGGGGACTGGCTCTGAGAAGGAGTTGAGAGTGGGATGAGGGGAGTCAAACCCCATGGTGAGCTTGAGGGCATAGACTTCCCTCCCAGGGAGTTTGGTCCTGCTCATCGTAAAGGTTGCCAAGATTCGTGATGCCAGCTATCACAAGTGAAATAGAATAATTAATAAAAATAGGATATGCACGCTCCTATCTCGGAGATAGTGGTTAAGGCACTGAATACCCTCCAGAGTTTCTCAAGTGTTCCTACCGCAGCGTGGTAGATATTATTCTGACCTGATGGGTCGTGGTAGATTCCACGGAAGGCTGCTTTGTGGGAGGATATCGTCGGAAGAGAGGGGAATCAAACCCCACAGTGAGGCGAACCGAGATCGTTTCCCGCTCAGGAAATTCAATCTTCCTCATGACTAGGATCGCCATGAGGTGGGACGCCAGTTGTCCCGGAGAGTGTATGAGGGGTGAGGGATGGTTAGACGATGGAAGTGGTAGAGGTGTATGATCTCACCGGAGAGATTGGGGCTACTCGTAATGGCCGCTTAGGCCGATGTGCGGGAACGTAGTTCACAGGGGAAGAAACTATGTGAGACTTGGGGACTACCTTCGGTGGGAGTGGAACCCAGACCGTCTTCCCTGAAACCAACTTGATGAAACACTTACTCTGCTAGTCCTTCAGTGGGACTACCTTCGGTGAAGTAGCACTTACTACTGGTGGTGGAGTCTCCTTTTGGATAGGAGGTGTGAGATCTGGATCATATTCCGGCCAACAAGCACCTAAACATTCATTTAAAGGTGACTGGTGATCGAGGAGGACGAAAGGTGAGATCGGCCTAGTTGTGAATTCAAGTTCTGTAGGGGGAGGTTCAACCTTGCTCGTGGCTTCGAGGTTGGGGATAGAACTTAACGCTCTTCGTAAGGTACTGCGTTCTCTACGTCGTATGCGACACTTAGTTCCACCCTTCTTATGGGGCAACTGTGGTGTCCTCTGACCCTTCTGCAAACGTGCAGTCCTGGGGGCGTGATTTGCTGAGTCACACCCAAGGGCCTGACATATAGATTTGCAGTCCAGTATTAGGACGTCACCGAAGGTCGACGCGGGAACACCGAAAAGCCAGGAGCAACGGTGTGACTTTTTCAGCCTATGGCTTTCTGCAAGCTCTGTCTCCTGTGACGTTCGGTGTGCCTCATGGCTAGTCTTCAGAGGATTCTTTATTACACCTGGCACACAAGAGTCACTGTCACAACTAATAAGAACTAAGATACGTGAATAGGAATCTAGTCTAAAAATTAGTGTAGTCCAAGAATTCAGATTTACGTAATATTTATTACGACTATAGGAAAGGAGGCGTCCCAGTTAAACTATACGAGATTAGCTAACTAAATATAACTTGACATAAAGAGATTACTTTAGGTGAAGGTGAGCCTAGCAAATTGTAATTTTACGTAAATGCAAAATTTACTTAAGAACAACGCTCTCTACAGTGTGTCTGTGATTAAGAGGGTTGTCCAGAAGGGCAATTACATCGGGACGACCTGGTACTGTGGAGTCATGGAAGTTGACGGGGCTAAAGGGGTATAGGGTATGGGATGTCGATTTTACCTCTGGAGTCAGTCTGTCCTAGTGGTCAGCTGGAGTGGATGAGTGTTTTGCAAGCTGCAAGGTTATGTGCTGCCTTCTCAAGCGGCTGGATTACTGCCTTCTCAAGCTGCCGGATTGCTGCCTTCTCAAGCTGCCGGATTGCTGCCTTCTCAAGCTGCCGGATTGCTGCCTTCTCAAGCTGCAGAAGTGCTGCCATCTCAAGCTGCAGGAGGGTGGAGCCATATTGCAGGCTGAGGAGAGGAGAGAGGTCTTCCGCAGATCAGGGAGTGCTCACTGACCTATGCTGCCAGTGAGCCTGGCATGTCTGCCTGGGGGTGCTAGCGGACTTCCTTATATACTGAAAAATCCCTTGATCAGCGATCTTTTGGGGATGTTGGGTAGAGTAGCCTTCCAGCACAGGGGTAGGTTTATCAGAGTTGTGGCAGCGCCGCTCATTTCTTATCTCCCTGCGTGGAGGTGACTACAAATTTAAACACCTTGTCCTGAGGCTGGCGGGATATGATGTCACAAGGTTGCAGGGGTGCTGCTATCTCGCTGTGCTGCTGGAACTTCTTCCACAGATAAATGTAGGGTAGCGGTCCGTCAAAAATATTTTATTAATTTGTAGGAGTGGTGATTTCATGCAGGGTTCTGGACAGGCCGTACATTTCATAATTCATCGCGTTAATCATCTTTAGTACGAGGCTGTCCAATGCGTGGAGTCTCTTTGCTAGGTACGTGAAATTACTATGCCACTGTTCTTGACTTCTCTTGAGCTCCTGTCCATTCGTTGATGGATCGAAGTCGCCCGTAGAGAGCGCAAGAGCACTGCACAGCATGTTGGCATGTATCAAAGGGAATGAATAGAAATGATATTATTACAAAGTGAAGGTGACCTATATTTCTCCCGGTCGCTCCTGCTCAGTCTCGTGTATGCTATCTGGGCTTTTATATGGGGTCGGCCTTGTCTGCTTCCGTGCTGGGACAAAATCTGACGAGATCGTAGCCTTTTTACGTGTATGTATTTTTTTTAAGGGGAATGATGACGGTGATCCATTTCCCGGCGACAGTACGTATACGGCTCGTGTTAGGGGTGTACTACTGACTGGGCAAGGTCGTGGTGGGAGCCAGATTCAGGTTTGGATTTAAGAGGCACTAAATTGTTGAACTGTTCTTCATCCGGTCACGGCCAACAAATCCCTAGCAAAGAATCCAGGAAGGAACTACAATCATCAATAATAGGTGGCAATTCCTTAATTGTATTAAACAGATGTTTGGTAGGCTGAATATTCTGTAGGAGCTCACTTGTCGGGTTCGGTGCTGTAGTAGCTGGGGGTTGGTTCAATTCTCTTTGCTGAGCCCATCAAGCTAATCGTCGGAATTGGCTACTATGCCCATATCCTTTTCAGGGCATTAAATATTACTCTTCAGTAACAAAGAGAACAGATAACTGATTGGCTGACGGGTACTATAACTATGATGGCGCGCTTCCGGTCTATCAGTGTAGCTCAAGCCCTCCTGGGTCCGGTCTTGCTCAGACGAACTGAAGTAATGACAGTGTCATTTAGTCTGAATAGTCTAGAGCATATGTCTAGGTAGGCTCAGGTGTTCCGGACACCTCTTATGAGTTCCCATGTGTTATGCTTACTGTAGCATTATTCAGGCGTTAGGAGTCCCAGGATAGTTCGACCCATTCATGTCTATCCCGGAGCAGTTGCTTGGTTTTTAAAGAGCTACAATATTCACCAAAAAGTTCACATACAAAATCATGAGGGTAAATATTAATTAAATTATTTGGATTCAAATTGGTCACCAATGTATTTATTAAAATACTTTTAAAAACAAGGAGATGCTTAACTCTGTATACAAAATTGAGGAAAGTAATAATATTTATTATTATGTTACAGTGGCGAAGGCGAGCCTGCGAGTGTAAAAGAAAAATGAAAACAATTCCAAATTTCTAATTCACAATTTATTTTTGCGTGGTGAAGGGTAGATGTCCAGAAGGGACAGCATTTACTACCTGCTACCGCGGAGTATGAAGGATTGACTCGGGCAAGGAGGAACTTATGTAGGGACGTCAAGATACCTGGAGTTGACGTCTTGACAGCGTGTAGAGAGATTCTTCCAAATATCGTAAGGGTTTCTTCTGTGCGCTGCGGCAGTTGGAGATGGAGAGCTTCTGGTAGTGGTTGGAGAGCCTTGTGCAGACTGGAGAGTCTTCTCAGACTGTGGAGGGTCTTCTCAGACTGTAGAGACTTCTATAGACTGTGAAGAGTGCCATCGGACCTTACTCAGGTCGGTGGGCCGACGATAACTCAGGAGTGTGGTGTCGCTTCTCTATATATATAGAAAAATTCGTTTTGGTGGCTGCCCCAAGGGTATGGAGGTTGCTAGCCTCGTTTTGCAGGGGTTGTTTAATTTAGGGTAATGGGCTACACCACAATTTATTATCTCCCTGGCTGGAGGCAGTTGACATATTTATCGCCTCTCCACGAGGCTTGGGCAGCAGTGACATCAGCCACAGGATGCTGCTCTCTTTCAACATCCCTGCCAACTAGCTTCTTCTTGGCAGTGTCGGTGGCTCGGTGGGTAATACAATTTATTCTATGAGGGTAATGAATACATGTCCGCTTATGAGTAGGCAGTACAATTTACATTAATTATCTGCGTGCCTTTGGGTGTCTGTAATGCTTGGACCAACCTGTAGGCATGAGATTTATTACCTGCCGGCGTGTGACTTTCCCCAATGATGGGGTAAAGTCGTAGAGTAGAGAGCGCATGCGCGATGCGCAGGAGTGACGCATGTATCATAGGTGTCATTAAAAAGTAATCAAATACCAAAAAAAATCCAAATTTTTATCACACAAGCAAAGTGAGAAGGCAAGTGAGCAAGAGCACAATGGACGGACAAACACGTGATGGTAGTCGCTGGTCACATCATGAGCAGAAATATTTGGCCACTTGAGAGGTGGAGGGTGGGCAGAATCAATAGGTATTGGATAGCCTGGCAGCCTAGGGGGGGTGTTAGCTATATGTTTCATATAAGTTCACTAAATTATAACAGTTGTAGAAATATAGTATGGCAACAATGTATCCTTTTGCCAAATCTGTTCTATCTGTGAAGAATTCAAAATGTAGAAACAAATGCTATGATCAATGTAGGTAGGTTACCTAAGGTTTTAACCTGACCAAAAGAAGAAAACATGATGAATATTATGTTATTTGCATCAATGTGAATAATAATTCCATTCTGTATGCACATTAATATTTTTGGCGAGCCTAACCTTACACTTTTTGGATTTTCCATATAGTAAAAATGTCATGTTTAAACTATAAAACAGCATGGAAATTGTGGTTTTCTAGGCCACGTATATTTCAAACATTCTTGATTTACAGCTTGTAATTTCTATTTGCAACTCCTGAACACATGTTGTTCTGTGGTAATACTTTGACAAGTTTGTCTGTCACTGATACAAAATAATTTTCAGAATACTGTAAAACCCTGTTAAGAAGTTCCTACTTAGGAAGTTTTCCTGCTTAATAAACAGAATAATTTTCTATCTTGTCTGTATGCACATGTGTAATATGACCCTTTTAAGAAGTTTTCCTGGTTATTAAGCATTATTTTTTCAGTCCCTTCAGAAATGTCTTGACAGAGTTTTACCGTAATTCAGTAAATACAACACTTCACTGGTTTCCTGAGACTAATTAACTGCGGAATGAAAATACACATTGTCTCTTCATGACGGTACCGAAAATGGTGGGCCATGGCTTACACATGTTGATAATATTAAATTTCACGCAAAAAAATGCACTGGAAAGGTACCCCTATAACTAACTACACTTAATGAAAGTAAATACAAAAATCATTAACTACCATTATAATATTCCGATAACACCGGTAAGGTACTCGTATAACGTGAAGAAACAGCTCACATGCACAATGGCTTTCAAAAGAGCTGGAAACTTTACACTGCTCGTAGCTGTCTGCTTGCTTCACCATAATTGCTAAACATATTTTACAACTAGTTTGTTAATAGCCCAAAAAATTGTACATTACCATACATAAAAAAACATAATAAAAACCACAAATGTTTTAAGTAGTTTTGAATTACAAATTTTAGTTCCAAGTAATATTTCCTTCCATAATCATCATTAATATCACCAACATAATAACGTACATCCTGCAAGAACTCATCAGCTGATACAGTACTTTGCAAATGAGAGCATTTTCTGTTTACATACTGGGTAAGTTAGTCACATTGTCTGTCAAAATTTTAGTCTATTACCATGAAATGCAGTACATTTGCAGATATACCGTACATCAAGTACAGTCTTACTATGAGAAATTCAATGTACAGTGACCAAAAAAAGTGCACCATATTTGTTTTTCTACCAATTTACCCAAGTTTTTTTACTTTATTCACCCAAAATTTTAGTTCCTCATACATGAGTCTCTATAGAAAGACAGTTGCTATGAATGGGGTCGATATGGAGAGGTTCTACTGTATTATTCTGTCCACTGTAATTTGTGATAAATTATATTTCATTTATAGTGTTTTGTCTTCAATATGACACCACTTCACTTTCAATGTTTGAAGATTGTGACATTTTAACATTGACGGGGCCTATACTTTTAGATATCAGTCATAACACATATCTTTTAAAGCAGGCAAAGTGGAGGCTGCCTCAACCTTGGTGAGCTGTAACTTGCTGATGCTTTCCTCCATTAAAATTTTAATCTTTGGTGTTTGTATGATGCTGCACTTTGCATGTGTTGCAGCAGTATCATGAGTGACCCGGGTGCTGCCCATCTAAGTATGTATGTAGCCTATTCTAGCTGGCCTGGAATCTGGAAAGTCAAATGTTTTTGGGAGCCGCAAGTCAATGATTCAGCATGATGCGTGATGTCACGTTGCTGAGGGCGACATCACGGTCGGGCTAGGTTTTAGTTGTGTCGGTCAGGAACTTGGATTAACTTTGGCCTGCCTCTCTACTGGCTGACCAGGCCCCAGCTAGTATGCATAACTGGGCACGTGGTCTGTTAGCATGGTATGAAGGTGTGTAGGTTGGCACATAACCACAGGTTTACCTTGCGTGGAGGTGGCCGGGGTGGCTGCTTACTCAGCTGCTGTGTCTACTGGTGGCAGTTGAAACTGAAGCCTTAACATGGTGCGCTGGTGGTGCTGCGGCTGCTATTATTCCGGTAGCCCTGGAATCAGGTTTAGCTATGCAGAGAGGCACATGCTGGTCCCTGCGGAATGCTGACACAATCATGTGTGGATGTCTAGCTGGTTTGATTGGGGCTGCAAATAAGGAGAGGGAGGGAGCTGGGAGGTGAGGCCTCTCCCGCTGGTGGGGTGCTTGAGCTTGTTCCCGAGAATTAGTGCTGCAGAGTACAGATGGGGTTGGGGTGAATCTCCTGTTGGCTTTGGAGGCGGCTGCCGCCGCCTTCCTTTCTTGCCACTTAGTACCACTCTGGATGTAAGGCATAGGGCAGGCTCAAATATCGGTCTCGTAAGAGGGAAGCAGGTGATGATAATCCCTAGCTGGGTGTAATAATATCATAGCCGAGGATGAGCCAACACAGAGTGGTACCCATTACTCCAACCGGCGACACAGCTGCGCAGTGGTTGGAGAGGTGGGTTTACTCTGAGGCATCCGACGACAGTCAGTATGGTTCTAAAGGTGGTCAGACCTCCAGGACCAGACTAGTGCTCCCTCTGGTGACAGTTTAGTGCGGTGGACGGAGTACAGGCTGTGCTTGCTGTCTAGCCGCCTTGTGGATTGTCTTTCTAGTGGTTGTGGCTCTACCTTACTGTACATCAGGTAAACAGTACAGGTGGCCATCGATTGTGTGTGTTTCTGATGTATGTGCACCCAGTTAAGGGAGTCCGCAGTCCTACACTAGATTTGGAAATGGTTTGGTAGAGTCCGTAGTTTCCTATTTCACTCTGACGGGCTGGTGTCTGCAGAGGAACAAAACAGTCACCCTTAGAAATAAATATACGGAGGAGGTTTGCGAGAAACACGTATTTATTCCATGAGAAATAAAACGGTGGCCCATACTACCTCCTAACTATCCAAGAGCTGACCGGAAGTAACCTACGTAAAACTAGGTGAAGGGGACCTGTGTCTAACCTGAACAAGGCAGATACTGCCAGGTAGCTATTACAACAACTATCCCTAACTAACTCAAATACCATTGTCCAGAAGGGACATGCGGGGGCCACTACTAGAAGGGCAGTGGGGTGTATTAACACTACCAGAAGGGTAGTGTGGTTTGTTGTTACCGGAAGGGTATGCAAGGCAAAGGAGTGTTGAAGACTTCTATGGGGGTTACTGGTGAAAAGTTTCCAGAATGTCTGGTAGATGTTGGTAGTCAGCAGAGAGCCCCAGCACACTAGGTGGAGGAGCAAGTTGTTGGAGAAAAACTCAGATATCAACTGGTGTTTCTTGGGTGCACACTGGCATATATTCTGCCGGCCTGCCCTCATCTGGGCTGTGGGAGTGCGGGCGGTAATGAGCTCCACCACTGGGTGGAGCTGAGTACTAGCACCATCTCTTGGAGCACTGTGGATCTATGCGGCTCTTGTAATGCGGTTTCGGCCACTTGGCCGGTGGCTCATTCACACTTTGTTGGGTTGGTGTAAACTCTGACATTGGGCAAACAAAATAAGCTGACTTGTCTTGTAGGATCCTCCGCAACATGAGGCGTATCTGGCAGGCCCTAGGGTAACAAACTGTGTGTGTTCAAACCCCACATGGGGGTGATGTGGAGGCAAATGCTGTTAACGCAAAGTCGTATCGTCACACGTTAATTTTTTTCTTGGGAGGTCATTCCTTAGAAAGCTAGTTGGCATCTGTAGTATTCCCTTTTTTGTGTGCTGGGCTCGGGGTTGCGGTGCACTGTGCGGCATGAGTCACTTTCTCTGTCTGCTGGAGTAGCACTGTCTCCTTAGCATGGGCAGCTGGCCGGGCGATCGACTGGCCAATGGCTTTCCCCCCTCCCCCCCCTTGGCAGTCTAACTGTGTCATGCGTTAATGACCGGGTGTCTGCACGCGCCCTTCTTTCTTATAATACTGTGTTGCTCACAAAAGTCAGCTAAGGGCTGTTGTTACAGATACAAGAATCGTTTTACAGATTTAAACCTGACGAAAATAATTAAGTACAAGCAGCACAAAAAATGAACACTTTAGTATTTACAAATCCCACTCATGAGGGGTGTGTTAGTTCTAGCTTCTATGTACCTGCCGTGGTGCTGAAGGCATAGAAAACTGGCTCTGGCTTGTAGCCATTCATTGGGTTGCATGGCAGGTAGTTTTGTGTGTGACAATTTGCGAAGTGGGTGCCGGTGCTAGGCCTTCTGTTACTTAGGCCAATGGTAACTATCTAATATCACAAGTACCCTTGAATGAATAAATACTTAATACTAACCATTGTCGTATGGGCCACCTACATAAATCAAAAATATAATACCCTCAAAGACAAACAAACACTGCAAAATGTTTACAACAATACTTTCAGAATTTTCAATTTCCTTCTTTTTCTGTTAGGAAGGGCTTCAAATCAGGCATTTGCCTGTTTCATCTTCTTCTGTAAGGGAAGTCCTTGCTTCACTAGAAGAAGTCACTTTGTTTCACTGGCTCTAAGAGATGTCTATTGCATCAAAATATTTTACACATTCCCTTTGTACTGCCCTAAGGTGCTGTGAAAACCCGGGTTTACCTATCACTTAGTCACTTTACTTCTATTGTGTTATTTACTGCAGCATTACACATTGTGTCCTTATCTCTCACTGATTTACATCATGTTTACTGGGAACAGCTATTGATGTCTGTTCGTGGTTGTCTTTCTAACATGCCATGAAATTCTATACTTTACGTAGCGCTTGGTTAAGGTGGGTTTATATACTGTTGTATTTACACAGTTTTGCTTTCCGGTCACTGGTACTAACTACAGCAGTTAACAGCTGTTTAAAAATTGTGGTTCATACACTGTTCAATGGATTATTTCACAACTTACTCACTGTGTTCACTGGGGTTAAGATTGGGCTTTCACTGGTTGGCCCTGCTTCCTCATGACCATGTGCTGAGGGTATGGCCATGTAAAATGGGAAGCAGGTCGCCATGGTGATTCTCTTTATGGGCCGGATTGAGAGGTGCAGGGCAGGCATGGGCTGGCATCTCCCTTGTTGGCTGGCTAGCGGGTGTGGTATTGTCGTATCCGGCAGTGGCCAGCTGGGGCCACCAGGCACTGGGGAACGATCAGGGGCCCTCTCCTCCTGGAGGGGCGGCAGCAGGGTGGCCATCATAGGCTGAGGCTTTTGGAGATCCTCTGCCTCATCGGTATGGCTGGGCTCATCCTCTAATTCAAAAGGCTGGGTTCATGTGTTGGTTTCAGCACCTCCTGGCGCAGTGACCTGATGATTGACCTTGTCGTCCTTGCTGGAGGCGGTCAAGTCTGCCGTCTGAGGCAGGGGCTCTTGGGGTTTCCCTACCTCATTGGCTTGGCGTGGTTCTTCTCTCTCTGATATTGAGCTGGGTGGTGGAGGTCATCGGTGGAGTTCTCTGTCCAATGGGCTGTGCCATGAGATCTCTGATATGGTAGGCATCATCTGGCCACGTCTAGTGGTTACCTTCCGGACGAAGTCTGTGGGCGCCGAGGGTAAGGTGTGGGCGGACATTGTGCCTCGACGTGCTGGGAACTTGACCCTGGTCAGGGTGTGTTGGATGCTTTGTAAATCGATGTCCATGTGCACCAAATGGATTTGCAAGTCGAGTGATGTCCTTTGTTCAGGGGTGAGCACATCACTTTGCACAAAATTGCCGGTTGCGGCAGAGTCTAGCAAGGCTAATATTCTCTTCCCGTTTATTTCCACCTAAATGTGGGGGGCTTCAGCTGAATCACTCTCGTTCAATCTCTGGAGGCAGATGAGCCCTTTGTTCCCGGTAGGAAGGCCTGCTTTGCACCCCGGCAACGGCGTTTCCCGCCTAGTTAGGTTGTTTACCCTCTGCTTGGCGCGGTGAGTGGTCAGGCATCCTTGTTGTTCCCTCTTTCCCTTGCCAATCCCTGGCCTGCCTGCTAGACAGGGCATTCCCTGTAAAAGTGCCATGCCAGGTAGAACCCAACGCTTAGGTTGAGTAGTGGTGTGGCAAAGAGTTTGGGAGGGTTTCCCTTTCATTTGGTCTGTTTCTCTTCTTATGCAGTCTTGCTGGCGCATGGCTTATCTAGCTGGGCCCGTGCCTTATAATTGCACTTGGTTTCCCTGGCTCATTCCACGAGTTCCTCAATTGTGGGAGGTTTCAATATTTGCAGTAAGTTTCTTAACTTGGGTAAGAGCATTCACGTGATATGGCGCATGCAGATTTCTTTGGTTTCTGGGGGGAAAATTTGGCTGTACATTTGAACTTTATGGCAGATGAAGATTTTGGCCTCTTCCTCGGTGTGTTTAGTCTGAATATGGAACTCCATAGTCAAATGTGCTAATTCTTCCTCGCCCGAGAACTGAATGGAGAGACAGGAACAAAGTTGCCCCCTCTTGGTTATGAACTACCCATATATATTTCACCATTCTAAGGCTTTCCTCTTGAATTACTTCTGGGTTTACTTCACCCATTGCTTTCTAGGAACCTCATGGTCAAGAAGTTCCTTTCTTGCATTTGATTGTGAACACAACTGGGTCTTCATGGGGTCTCCTGGAGAACTTGGGCAGTTGAGGTTCGCTGCGACCCTGGGTAGTTATTTGGCTCTGTGTTTTCTCCTTGCCTGGCGAGGTAAACCAGCTGCAGTAGGCAGTTTGGCGTGTGTGGCAATTTGTACACCGGAAATCCAGTACGTCAGTGTACCTGTGCTGATCTGCCCAGCCTAAGCAAACGTAGTGCAAGCTTCGCTGGCAGTGTGTGCATTTTATCTGGTTTACCCCTGTGCCAGGGCAGGCGACAATACCGCACCTTTCAGGAATGGCATCAGACATTTGTTTTCTTTCATCGGCCTTGCAAGTCTCTGTGTACGACATATTGGCTCTTGTAATTGGGCACCATGGTGTGATTTCATACTCCTTGAAATCTGGATTAGTTCGGCCTAACGTGTGGCTAGTACTTCTTAGTCTTGGAATCGTACTGGCCTGATTCTGTATCACTACCTCACTAGCAAAAGTGTTGTGGCCCCATGTTAGGTGCTACGAAAACGCTATGGATGCTAGATGTCAGGCGGCTGAGGGCGATGTCACTTTCAGGCAAGGTTTTAGTAGTATCTGTCAGGAACATGGCCTTAACTGTGGCTGTCCTCTCTACTGGTTGACTAGCCCCGGCCGGTATACAGAACTGGGTGCGTGGCATGTCAGCACGGTACAAAGTCAAATACAGGCATCACTGTCTGGTGTGGAGGTTGGCACACAGTCACAGGTTTACCTTTAGTGGAGGTGACATGGGTGACTGCTTACCCAGCTACTGCATTTGCTGGTGGTGGTTGAAACTGGAGCCTTTACCTGGTATACCGGCGGTGCTGCGGCTGCTGGTGCTGTGGTTAACCCTGGGTGGGCTGTTGTTCCTGTGGCCCCGGAACCAGGTGTGGCTATGCCAAGAGGCACTCAGGTAGCAAGCTGCTAGGATTCAAACCCTGCCTAGGGGTGACATGGAAGCATGTGCTGATGAGGCAAAGTCGTATTTAGGTATTGTCAGAAAAGTGTCATGCATCAACTAAAATAGTTTTGTTACTGCATCATTTTGTATAATTGTGGCCAGGGCTTGATCACTGACAAAATATCTTGCAACTGATGTCTGAAAAGTACAAATAATTGACATGTAATCTAAGAATAAATTCACCTTTAAACAAAATGCAATAAAACAACCAAGGCAATCATTAACAAGTAGGTATAATGTCTTTTAATAATTACACTTTCATAAAAATAGGTAAAATAGACAATTACCATAGTAGATGCTTAGCATAAAGGGCTAAAAAAAGTGCACCAGAGAATTCTTATTAAAGTGTGTGGTTACCATACCAAAACATTTACATTAAAATAAAGCACAATTATTATGCATCTCATTGAAAGATTTCTCCTTATCAGGTACACTCATTTAATAAGCCAGTTATATGATTCTATAATGTACTAGGGGTTAAACATGGCTCCAAATTCATCATGTTCTACAGTACATTGAAGCCCAAACTCATGAATCTTGCTTACCACTTGGTCTGTTATAGTTACAAATGTCTTGAAGCAAGTATTTCTGTTATAGCGAATTTAATACTACTAAAATTAAATTGCCACTAGTAGACTGTATAACAAATTTCAGCGATGAAACGACCGACTGGCGAAAACTGCACGCGACTCAACTTACCACCATGATATCCAACACGAAACTGCTCTTCTTCTTCCTGTAGCTCAGGACCACTAACCTTTGAAACAGTGTTGACAAATGAAGAATGCACACCAGGTCAGGCACGTGGGAAATTTAAAATGAGTCCCACACAAGTATTAAGGGAGCAGTAAAATAAACTACATAAAGTTTTCTGTGAAACTACTGTTGATCTAAAATTCTATCGAATCTATGTTTACACAGTCGCAAGTCCAAACATACTGCCCACCTTAAAATGCCAAGAATTTCAATAAAACTTGCACTGTTCAATTATGGTCACAATTTAACAATTGGATGCGAGAATACTTCATTGGCAGTGCACACTGTAGCAACTCGTGCAGTATGATCTCCTGGATGAAGCTCTTCCACACGTGAAAGATGCCACTGCAGAGGAGGTATTTGGTCATCCTTGATCAACACAAGTTGATTGGGAGCAATACTTGCTCTTGGCTTCTGCCACTTTGAGCATTGCTGGAGAGTATGGAGATACTTCCGGTGCCAACACTGCCAGAAGTCTTGATGCAGTCACTTGATCAGTTGCCAGCGCTGAAGCCGGTCTAGGCTCATGTTTTCGTGGTTGGCTTCTGGCACAGCGACAAGGGGCTCAAGTGTCATGAAGTGTTCTGGGGTAAGGGTGACAGTCATTGGGGTCCAAATTTAGAGGTACAGGGGTTTGGAGTTCAGGACAGCTTCCACCTGCACAACGACAGTGTACAACTCCTCAAAGGTTAGGATTTGTTCCCCAATGACACGTACCAAGTGGGTTTTGAAGGATTTGACCCCAGCCTTTAACAAGCCTCCAAAGTGAGGGGCAGCAGGTGGGTTGAAGTGCCACATCATTCCAAGGGGTGTGATAGCATCGACAACACTTTTCTAGTGAGAGTACAATGTCAGAAGCTGCTGGAGTTCCATCAGGTAGTTGTGGGCCCCGACAAAGTTGGTACCAGTCACTGTTGATCTCGGAAGACCTTCCTCAACAAGAAACAAATTACTTGTAGGCAGCCAGGAAAACATCAGTGGATGGGTTAGAGGCAACTTCCACATGGAGTGCCTTAGTGGTACAACAAATGAATATGCAGAGAAAGGCCTTCAACACAGATGACGCTGGCCCTTATCAGAATGGGCCCTGCATAACCCATTCCTACCTTAGCAAATGGCTTCACCTGTTGAATCCTCATGGCAGGCAGATTGCCCATTAGAGGTATGTACGATGATGGTTTTGCCCTCCAACGCGCACACAGTAGCGCAATCGTGTGATCGCATATTAATCTGATAGGATCCAAAATTTTTTCCTCATAATGCCCTACTAAGTACAAATACCAGGGTGCTGGTTCCTTTCATGGTAGTGCCCAATGATGTCGGTCAACACACGGGTCTTGGGGAGCAGCACTGGATGCTTGTGATCAAAGGGAATGTCAGAGTGCTGGAGTCTACTGCCCACCCGCAACAGACCTGTTTCATCAACAAAGAGAACGAGTTTTTGAAATCGAGAGGGAAAGACTTTGACCTGACCCTTCTGCACAGAAGCAAGCTCTTCATTGAATGACAGAAACTGCACATGCAACAATAGAACGTGAAGGGACTTGTCTAACTCACTAGGGGTAAAGTGCCCAGTTAGATGATTTGCACGAGAGTTATGGCAATTTTGAGTAAAATGCAGCATCAATGACATCACTCGAAGTAGCTTTCTCAAACTGCTAAAATGTGGTAGCAGATTGTCAAACTTGACAACTGAAACAAATGTTCCTAAAACCTTAACCTTCTGCTCGAGCAGGACTGGGTCTGTGACTAAGTTTCAGAACAGGAGGGCCACTGAGCAATTGGATCCCATAACCATGCTGGACCAGTCCACCATAGGGGATGCCCTACTAGCTGAGAGGGCAAGAGCCCACGAGAAGCACAATCCACATGATTGGATTCTGATAGAACATGCTTCCACCAGGATGGACTGGTGAGTTCCTGGATTTCACTCACGCTATTGGCGACAAAAGTTTTCAGTTGGTAAGGGGATGAGTTCACCCAAGAAAGAACAATCTGCGAGTCTGTCCAGGCCCTGATAGATGACAAGGTGATGGCAGGGGTGAAGAACTGTACCAAATGATGAAGTAGACAAGCTAACAATAAAGTCCCACAAAGCTCCAACCATGGGATGGACTGAATCTTGACTGAAGCAACCTTTGACTAGCCAGCGACTAAATGTGTGGTGACTCCTGTAGGTGTGGTGAGGTGTAAATAAACCACTGCAGAGTAGCCATTCTCTGAGCTATGAAAGAAGCCATGCATTTTGTATGAGGAACCTGCAGGGTCACTTACTTGTCTGGCAACATCAACTGATACTAGCAGTGGTATCTCATTGTTGAACTGGGTCCACTTCTCGACAATATTACTGAAGGCTTAGAATTCCAATCAAGTTTCTCCAGCCAGAGAGTCAGGATGAGATGTTTCGTAAACATGATGAGAGGAGAGAGCCACCCAAGAGGATAAAAAATCCTTTGCTTCTGATAAGATGTTTCTCTTGGTGGTCTTTTTTGTAACTAGGTTGTATCTATGGTGAGATTCCATTGCAGCCCTTACACTGACACATGCCGCTTACACCATTATACTATAAACGACTACAGCTTATCCTACGTGATTATACCAACTACAGGAAACCATACCACATGTCTAACAGGAAGTGTTCTCGTCAGAGACATGGAGGATACTTGTTTTCCCGGACTGTTTCTGAACTGCCCTTCTCTATCTACTTAGAGTGTTTACACACGTGAAGGAGCAAACCAAGCACGACGTGTTACAAATGCATAGAGAGTGGGTTCAACTCAAATGTACTTTGGATGTACGATGCATGAAGGATACATGAAACGGCCCCCCCCTGATGCACCTGGCAGACAGTGTGTCGCCACACCGCTGAAGATGGCAGAGCACCGCCGAACACCTGAGGTGATACCACGAGCACAAGAGGGTAGTTCTCCCACTTCGCGCACTCCAGGCAGACATCACAGGGGCACGTCACACCTCCCACTCTGGGTTCGCAGTGCACTCAGAGAAACCGTATATAAGGCTGTGCATGGCCGAGGTCGGGAGTTATCATCTCCAGTAACTCGCCTCAACACTTTTTTTGTGCTGGGGCTCTCTACTGACTACTAGGCCATCACGATCCTCTACAAGAACTTCTAGTTCTCCAGTGGCTGCAGCCACAACTTACCAGAGGCTTCTACCACCTTTTGCCATTAACGTCACCAGAAGTTTCTACCTGAAGACATAGAACACGACTTAACACTTTAGTTGTTGAGACCACCTAGCTCTTCAGCTGCCATTACTTGCTGGTAGTGGCTCATCAGATAAGGTTAGGGCCTCTTCTTGGCTAACCCAGTTAGTGCTAGTTACGACAGTAAGTTAAATATTCCCTTGTATCTAAGTAGCCTAGGAGCAGGTCACCTTCACCCGTTATATGTATAGGTTAAGTACTTCTGCAGCACAGACTTATTGGTAGCACGTATGTCACCTAAGTATTTATTGTTGAATAAATACTTAATCTTAAATGTATCCATGAGTTCTTTGTTTTTACCACCAGTATTCGACCGTCAAGTGGCAAGCAAGCAACAGAGCGTTTAACCTAGAGTAGAACGTCAGTCCCCCATCAGGGGTCTGTCAGTTGTACACACACCTCATCTTTCGATGGCCACCCATTCTGTTCACCTCTGTGTTCAGAATGATAGAGCCTCCGCCACTAGGACACACCCCACAGAGGTGGGATAGCCAACCCAAGTTGTATCACTGACCGGAGTGCCTAGTCAAGGTGCTGGCAGAGATAACTGCTGAGGATTGGAGGCCCTACGTTTGTGGTTACACCAGGCAGTGGCAGGAAGGCAGTCTATGACCCACGACTCCAGGTGTTTGCACCGTTAGTTAGTCAGGGAGCGCACCGCCAGCCATTGTCGGCTTACACTCTAAGTCAGATATTGTCGATTACGTGTTGCTACAGGAAATCTGGTATGCTGTAAGCCTATGCCATTCAACAGCAGGCAAGGAGCTCAATGCGCAATTAAGAATGCAAAGTGCAGTGCTGTCAAGCAGGTCTGTGCGGCAAACCTAGTTACGTCAGAAGTTGACACTCCTAGTGGGCAAACCCAAGCCACCTGTCACGTGGGGAGACCAGTATCGCCCGTCGGAACCTGTATGTTCTACTCCAACCCAGTGTGAACTGGCTACGATGTACACCCGGTGGTCTGGGCCCTGGTTAGCGGGAGTGACACCAGGCTCAAGAGGGCCAACCCACACATCAGCAGTTGGGCCAGCACAGAGTGGAACCAACACTACCAAGGGTTTCTGGGTCCTCAACATCTTCTGCTGGGAGCCAGTCAAGAAAGGCAGGATGGTTTCTGACAAACTTACGCAATTTAAAACCACCAACAGCGAGTAATGAAATAAACTCCCTTTGCAGGGCCAAATCAAAATGAACAGAATTAGAGCTGGTGACCATGTCTTCAACATATACATCTGACTTCAGCACATTTGCAGCAACAGGAAAGCTCTCTTTCTCATCCTCATCCAGCTGCTGCAAGGTGCGAAGTGCCAAGTATGGAGAGGAGGAGACGCTGTATGTCACCGTCTTTAAACGATTATCCTCCACCAAATCCCTGTCATCAATCCACAATACGCTGAAGATCCTGATGGCTAGGACATACTGCTATCTGTCTATACATTTGCTTAATATCAGCTGTAAAAACAATGATGTGTACTTCAACAACACATCAATGATGGAATGTTGCAACCTAGGTCCAGTCAAGAGAACATCATTAAGTGACATACCTGTTGAGCTCTTTGAGGATGCATCGAACACTACAAAAAGTTTTATGGTTGTGTTTTCGAGTTTGATGACACAATGGTGTGGGGTGTAATACGTAGGCGAGGATGACAATTCAGAAATGGACACCTTCTCTATATGCCCTTCTGCAAGGTAGACCCTCATGAAGTCAGAATACATCTGTTTCAATGGTGGATCCCTCTTGAAGCGCCTTTCCAGTTGGAGCAACTGATTCACAGCATGCGGCCAAGATGCACCTAGCTATGGCATCGACGAGCGAACAGGCAGACACAATACCTACCAGTAGCATAATGCTTGTGGGTATCAACAAACAAGTCCTCACTACGAACCTCTTTGAAGATTTGTGTTTTGCGGGTGGGAACTCCTCAACCTTCCAAAACCGCCTCATTACATCCTCCAGGGAGCTCAACATCAACAGTGAAATGCAATAGGAAGCTGAAGGCACAGCAGGAGGTTCTGCTTCTACCTTGCCCATCAAGATCCATCCGAAAATCGAATCTACAGCTATAAGAGAGCATTTGATTTTACCTCCAGGAAGGAATAGAGGAACAAGATCTGCTCCTATAAGTAGATCAACAAATCTAGGAACATCAAATGTTGGATCAGCAAGCTTTAAATGGGTTTCACTTAGGAGCTTATTGGTAATATGAGGGAGAACAAACACATCAAGAGAAAATTCCATGTCAGGAGATCCACAGGGGTTACTACAATGGACACGAATTACTTGGGACACATTTACAGCTGCTTTAGACAATCCTTGGATGGGAAGATGCATCTTCTTAACAGCCAAGCCAAGCTTTTGGCATCAGTGTTCAGAAATGAAGCCAGCCTGGCTGGCTGTGTCCAGTAGGGCTTTTGCAACATAAGGTGTTCCAGCTGCATCAAGGATGTTTACCTGGATTGTGGACAAGAGCACCACAGAAGATGGTGTTTAAAGCACTGGTGTAACAGCAGACAAAGTCGTGGGGTACGAGTCAGTAAATCGAGAGGAACCTGCTACAGCCTGCAATTATGAGTTGCCCTCCTCAGTCTCCTTGGAGTCAAAATGTAGCAATGTGTGGGGGCAAGCACCACATTGATGACATGACGAGGATGATGGATAACCTTTAAAGCGGTGTGAAGGCATGAGACAGTTCAAACATAATTTGTGCTCCTTAACAACCGAGAACTGCTACCTAGTGTTACGATTACTGTTCTCTGAACACTTGTAAAACTTGTGAGCACCTTTACACAAACAACACTCTACTTGGGTAGAACTCACCAAGCATCTGCGAGGGCGTCTAAAATTTCCACTATGAAGAAATATTTTTCTTCAAACTCTACCATGTGCCCCGCATGCTAAGCAACATCTAAATCAGGCAACTTATTGGCTAACAATTGTACAGTGATAAAATCAACATCAAAATCCTCACGGACTTTAGGCAAGTCCCGAGTGGTAGCGACAAACAAATTCAGTTTACCTAACTTACTCATAACAACCTGAGCGAGATAGTGGCCATGCTTGAGGCGACTTTCTGCCAAACGAAGACGTAAAAGTGCCGCCTGTGCCTCAGACTTGTGGCTACGAGAATTCAACAACTCAATGATCAGACGAGAAAGAGAAAATATGATGGCAGCCAAGTAACTACACTAACAAACCAGTAGTTGGTATTAAACAAACCATGATTGCGACTGCTGTCAATAGTATTCCACGAAAAGGCAGAGAACTAAGTCGTATGGAACTAAATGAAATACCTAAAACCTTTAAAAATGAATAAACACATGAAGCAGTATTAAAAAATACAAGCGTGCGCAAAATTGGACTTTGCAACGAACTGGTCAAGTGAACGAAATTACCCGGTCAAGTGAACGAAATGACCGGGTCAATTGAACGACTTCCAAAAAATGTGTAGCTTATTTTGCTAGCTGCACTCGCCACTCAAAAGAAGTGTGTATTTTAATGATATTTTAAAAGACAGGGAAATAGGAACGAGAAGCATGAACAAAGGGTTGGAATGAAAACAAAGGACCCAAGCGCAGACACACAGACACAATGGAGACAAAGAGAGAAAGTGCAGACATATGCACACAAAAGATCACGGAAAATAAAAAATAAACCCTATGAACTTCTACTGTTCACTTTGTCCGTGGCATTCACAAGGTTTCTTCTTGACAATGAAAACTTGTTTTTTACTGTTCTCGATGCACACACACACCGAAAACACTGTAGCATGCATGTGTTTTGCAGTCAGCACAAGCAAAACAACAACAAAATTGCGCACTAAAAACACTATGCTGCAATGAAAAAATCAGTATAGCGGGAAATATATTTCGCATTGTAAAAAAAAAAGGTTAAAGTCGCCAGCATCACGATTCGAATCCGCAAACTCCAGGTACTACCGCAAGCACCAAATTGCATGCCCAATTCATATTACATATATTACATACCTTCATGTTGTTTTAGTGGTATAATTATAGTTCATTAAATAGGGCAAAAATATAATATTCTTGCCTCATGGAAAAGATTGAGGCTAGTAATTTAGGTAATTGGTAGTTGCATTACACACACGGCTTTTTTAACGGTACAAAGAGGACGTTCTACTAAAGATATTAGCCTACTATTATATATACACTGTTTTTTAAATGATCTCTTAATAAAATATACAAAAAAATTTTACGGTGTACCTACAGACCTGCAACATTTGCATTACTTCTTATAGAGCCACCGGAATCTTGCGGGAAAGAATTCCATGGACGCTAGATTTAAATATCCTACGTACACAACTGCAGATCTTATGCAGGGTTTACAGAAGGGTTCAGTTTACCATGAACAGTCGTATGCCAGCATGGCTCTCTCATTTGACATGGACTTCTTGCGTCGCAGAGTAAGGTGCAAATTTACAACCGGAAGAAAATATATAAACAGGAATGCCTTTAGTATACACTCTAAACCTGAATCAGTGAGAATTTCACTGTTTCAATCAGTCATCAGTACCTGACTGATAACGACAGTCACTTCAGGGAATTTAACTAATGAATCGATGAAAAAATTCCAGAATTCATTCACTTATTGATTCAGTGACATTTTGTACCGATTCATCAGTAAGTTTTTTCACTGTTTTCGGTGGTTTATTTAGTGACTGATGGATCAGCATTTTACGAGGTAATACAAACAGTGGGGTGTGTGTGTGTGTGTGTGTGTCTATATATATATATATATATATATATATATAATATATATATAATATGGATTATTATGAATCAGTGGAAAATGTCACTGAATCACTAAGTGAAGGAAATCTGGCAATTTTTTCACTGATTCATCAGTTAAATCCACTGAAGTGACTGTTGAATCAGTCAGGCACTGTTGACTGATTGAAACAGTGAAATTCTCACTGATTCAGATTTAGAGAGTCTATGTTGAACTCACGGCGGAGGCAGAAATGTCACCAGTCAGTACGGTCCTGAGAATTTTCGCTGATTCATTCGGCGGTAAGACAGGCATCACTTACTTATTTTAGTGCCGTATTTTGGTTAGACATCACTCTTTCAGACACACCGTGTTCCACTGTGAGCCAGTAATGAACAGGAATCAAAGGGTGAAATGGAATTTTAAGCATATCAATACAAAGGCTTTTCAGTAGAGTAGAAACTAATAAGAAAATAATAGTGGCCCAAACATGTAGAGGACTTTGAAATCCAGTCTTCTACTAAATATATCAGCGAAATTCTAGGAAGTAGATACTCACTATAAAATTCGCTGGATATCTGTACATAATTTGTAAGCGAATATAGTCATTGTGTATGTGTCAGGGGAATGTTACGTGAAACAACTATAGAAAGAATGCCTGATGTGCAGTAATGCATTAGTGGCATAAAAATATAAACAAAAACGATGGTGCATATCCATTATTTGCATTAAAGCTGTGCAATATCATGCCACTTTAGTATTCTGTCAAACTTGCTAGCAGTATTGCAATGTGGCCGCACATTTTACCACTGCAAGATCGAAGGAAGGCGCGAGTTCATCTCAGGTAAAATTCCGCGTTGCTATAGGCTGTTCACGGTAAAGTGAGCACTTTTGAAAGCCCTCTCGTTTGAAATAATTGTCGATAAATATATTTTAATATAGCCTTGGTGGTTAAATTCAGATTGCGGTGGAATATACACACTATGTTTATTACTTACATACTAGTATTTATTTAAAAAGGTGGTTAAATAAGAAAACATGGCTGAAAAAAAAAGTAACTAGTACCTCAAAAGAGCTCACTTTACAGTGAACAACCTATAGTTACTACTGCCTTCTGATAGGGCGTACTAAGTGTAATAAAACATTGGAACAATGACAACTCACCTTCTTATGTCATGCCAAGGGCTTACCTGAACAATATTTCGCCAATAGTAAATATTCCTCAAAGTGAATTTTGTGACAATATATAATGGTATGTAAAGGCAGTTAAAGGCTGTTCACGGTAAAATGAACACTTTTGAAAGCCCTGCTTCTGATCTACTGATTTGTACATAGTGTATTCTTCCAACACCCTCTTCTCTTATGAAAAATTAACATTACCATTGACGTCGGACGAGTAAAACTATGAATCTATTATGAAAGTAAATATTTTACAAATGTGCTAATTTTTACACTTCGATACCTTAAAAAAAAAACAGAACAGGAAAGTATTGATTTAAGTTTTCGCAAATGGTTACCTAACACTTTTTATTTGATGTTATGATATGGAAGTACTTTCTATCCATCGATACCAACTTTACTAGGCGAATGTCACTCGGTGCGCCCGTTAAAATTTATGCAGGCTGGGGCAGTGATTCTTTGCTAAAGTTAATGTCAAAATTTCTCACTTTATCGTGAACAGCATTTAGAAATGAATTTCTACCACAGAAAGGGTGACCAAAAATGCTTAATGAACGACAGAGGCGGTCTATACTTCACAAAATAACATGTAATCCAAGATTAAGAGCACAGAAAATTACTGCAGAGTTACTTCACAAATGTGGAGCACATGAGCACCCAGAAACATTTCGAAGGGTAATCTGAGAGTATGGGTGTAATGGCAGAGTTGGCAGGAAGAAACCAGTTTCCTTTGCAGTGTTATGGCAAATTTAACACTACTAAAATTAAATTGCTACTAGTGGACTGGATAACGAAATTCAGCGATAAAATGAGTGACTGGCAGCAGCTACACACTACTGAACTTACCACCATGATATCCAACACGAAACTGCTCTTCTTCTTCCTGTAGCTCAGGACTGCCAACCCTTGAGACAGCGTTGGCAAATGAAGAAAGTGCACCAAGTCAGGCGCACGGGAAATTTAAAATGAGTCCCACACAAGTATTAAGGGAGCACTAAAATAAACTACATAAAGTTTGCTGTGAAATTACTGCTGATCTAAAATTCTATCCAATACATATTTACAAAGTCACAAGTCCAAACAATCTCCCCTATTAAATATTGTTTTAATTATTTTTGTTACTCAGTTGCTAAGTTGCTACAGTGCAAATGAGGGCATTAGAGCAATGAAAGGGCGGTAGTTTCTCGCTGTACTATATGAGCAGGACGCAATTTTTGTTTCCTGGGCTGGGACTCTGCTCCAACACGTAGAATGCTAACAGGTTGTCAAGCCAGACATGCAGACAGAGCGGGTTGCCTGCATCCAGGTGGCAGCAGACCTATTGGGCGCACTCATAGGAAATGAGCTGACATTTCAGAAGGTTGCCGAAGATGTGGCTTAGCATTGGGGGAGCACAGCTGAAATGGAGGCCTAATAGGGTTCACAGGAGTCGGCAGTGGTATGTCAAGTTCCCCCTTACCCCCTGTTGGGTGCTGACATCTCAGGTGTGCAGAATATCACCCTAAGCTTCATGATGCTGGTAGGTGGTCTCGAAGTTGTGAGGACCTAGAAAATATGGCAAGCTTTGCAGGATGCTCTTTTTCTGTACAAACAATTTGATCCTGCATCATTGCGGGATATAAGGTGGTGGAATAAAACTGGTAGAGTGCTGGCAACTCTGACTTACGATGAGGGGGAAAATCCATCCTACCCTCGGAGTATTGTAATGTGTTACAGTGATTGAAGATCTGTTAGTTGTTTACAAAGATGTAAGTTATGTTGACCTTGAGGTTCAATGATTAGAGCACAATGCAAATATTGATTGCCAAGAAACAACTGATTACAAAAATTCTTTCCTTAAGGGGAACTAGCATAATGGTACCTTTAATGTTAAAATTATAGGTAGGCTGAGGAAAGTTACAATGCTTGGCAGTTCCTACATATATCTACATTAGTAGCTAGCTATGTGCATGCAAACTATGTGGAGGCATTTTGTTACACCCATAAAAATGGAAAAAGTAAGAACTGATTAATGAGAGACTCTAGTGATTGGTCCTGTCACTAGCCCAAAGTGATGTTGGTCAGATGCTAGGCTATACATTTCTGGGTGGCGTGTGACTTATTCTTTGTGCTGGCTGGGTGCTTTTCCTGTATACAACTTTGGCCTCGTTGGCTGACGACTGGGTACAAAATCTGGTTTTATGAGGACTTCTTTACAGGTGCCTTTGTTGGCTCATGCGGGTATACCAGGACAGCATTTCCTCTGAGGCTTAACTGATGCAGACTCGTGAGACATGCTGGACAGTGGCTTTCAGCTAACGTGGTTTCTGATTCGTGGGTGTACAAGGTGCTGGACGAGTCAGGTGCCCCACTGAGCGATGGGGTGGAGGTTCCTTCTGTGGGTCCCGTCGGTGGCGTACAGTATGGCGTGAATTCAGTTATCTTAGCTGGCAGCTTGAAGATAGCAGGTATGGCAACGGATGGAGCTGGAACTGTGAACTGATGGAGAACTGCAGCTTGCTCTCATGGACTAAACAGCTTGAACCTGTCCGGAAGGGATTTAAGTCCCCGGGGATATTTAGGGACAGCCCTTGCCCATTTCACCTCTTTTGAATACCACCACATTGGATAAATGGCATTAGGATAAATGTCTAGAATCAGACCTGGTTGGAGTGAGGCAGTCGACTTGTAGCGTGTGGACAGTCTAGTTGCTGGGGCCGCCGACCATGCAGTGACTCACTCTCAAACTCCAGCACCGGTGTGAGGAGTTAGTTGAGCTGTGTAACGCCAACAGTGGTCCCAACACGGCAAGGTCCCAGTAGGGTTGGTTTCCCAAACCCAGAGAGTTACCCCTCTTGGCACCACTAGTGAGCGATGAGGAAGGCAATCTCCGAGCTGACAAGCAGATCCTACAAGGAATGTGTCCCTAGTCTTATGGCTCTACCGTTTACTACACTAGGTGTAGAGAAGGGGTGGCCTTCCATCTCTGGTGCGGTGAGTGTCCCAGAGGTGCTGGTCCCCCCAGACCCGAGGAAGTACCCCTCTTGGCACCACTAGTGCACAATGAGATGGGCAAACCTCATACTGGCAGTCCATCTTCCAAGGAACGGTATCGTAGTGTCGAGGCTCTACTGTTCACCACACTAGTGCAGTGAATAAGTGGCCATCCAAGGTTGTTCTGTATGTTGTAAGAGGTGTTGTTATGGGAAGAATAAAACCCTGGTCTCCTGCCATCCCTCGGTTAGATCTGATGTGTATGAGGAATGGATACTAGGATACGGGAGTGATATTAAAAAGTAAGAGAACCAATGTTTATTATTTTTATGGAAATAAACAAGGCTGGTGAAGGTACTACCTCCTATCCCCTAGGGCTTGCAGAAGGTAAACACTGAACAAGAAGCAGGTGGAGGCGACCTGCCGAAAGCTAGAGGGAAAGGCAGATTAATAAAACAGCTAACTGACTTGCCTTTCCCTAGCTCTAATCTGCTTGTCCAGAATGGACCAGTCGTGTCGTTAAGTGTACATCTTGTCTATGTGGGATCTTTGTTAAACTTGGTACAAGAGAGGAATCTTCGGCATTACGAGAGGCGCGGTGAAGAGTTCAGGAGAGAGGTTTAGACCTTGAGCACCACAAGAATGTGCGATGAAGGCCCAAGGGAGGAAACAGACGTCAGTTACTTGCAGACTGGTTATGAGCCCTGATTTGGCCCGCTATTTATACTCCTCTGGATGCTTGCCCCTTCTTCACTGGTGTAGACGGTTGTCTTGGAGAAGGGTAGTAGTTGCGAAGTGCAAGCCATAGGTCCTCGGTGTGAGTGACGTCAGAGGTTGGCGCAGGATCCAGGTTCCTGCCTCAGTGCTAGTAGTGTCATCTGGTGGTGTGCTGCTGTACTCTGTGAATCTCATTGCATGACTTAGGTGGCTCGGCCAGTGAATAATTGTAACAGGCGTAGAGCATCCATCCTTTGCCTTAGTAGGTACAACAATCTCTGGCGTCTTGCTGGTGGTGGTGGCTAATAAAACTCCGTTGCAAATGCCCCACATTCATTTGCACTGATGAGTAAAAGTTGATTAATAATAGTTAAAAAGACCTAATGCGTCAATTCGCCTCCTCTCCTCTTATGGCATAGACTAATCTGGTGCGAAGGAATTAAATTTTGGTGAGGGAGTGAAGAACTGCCCCTCAAAAATAATTTTCTCTCCCTCCATTTGCTTCTGTAATGGTCCTTGGTCTGTACCAGAATCGCAATGTTCCCACTACTTCTACGGTGTGTTGGCAGGCTGCTCTCGGCAGGTGGCGGGCTTTGATTCCTTCCAGACATTGCGGAGTCTGCTAGACGATACTGTTGCTCTCAGTGCTCTGTGGCATGGTGTATGCTTATCTTCCCTCTCTTTTGTTCGAAACTGGGCCGACTGCATGAGGATACCTGGTATCTTAATTTGGTGTAATGCGAGTGTTGTGAGGGGTCTCTGGTGTCTGTGGTACGCGTGGCCTCCATGATTAAAGTGTGCCGACCTACATCAACAGCTGTAAGGCTTGGTTAAGTACAATATGGTTTGAGATTAAACGTGTGGAAAGAAGCAAGATATATTTGCCGGCACATTAAATAAAATTTGACCCGATTGCATTAAAAATATAAAGTTGAAATTGAAATAAAATTTTGCCCTTAATTCCGTTAGCAAAGGCATGCGTTTTTAGCTAACTGCTGTGGCCGTCTTGTGCGGGAAAAAAAGTCGACTACTGCCTTTGGTCTCCCTATCTTACGCACAGCAGAAACTTCACATTGAAAAAGCTACGGGGATTTGCCAGCCGAGACCTTTCGTCATCTCATCTGAGCACTAAGCTTGGGGAATGCGTGTGTGGTGGCAAGCGGGTATTGACTATTAACAAAAGCGTACCTCACCATCATACATCGATATAGAGAAGAGAGACACAGAATAACCTTTATAACTTAATGCACTCAGAACAATGTTACATATTCAGAAAGAAAGGAATAATTATGTCACAACGTTCTTGATGTCTTGTTAAATTATCTCTCATTTGTGACTTTGAAAAAAAAATATTTGCCTTACTACAATACCCTTGGCAGGCAACACAGTACATCTGTATATTCAAAGAAAAAATAATTTCACAACTTTCTTATTGGATTGTTATACTGTCTTTGCCATATTTAGTTACGAGCGAGACACACAGGTTTAATACATTAATGAAAACAGTTTTAACAACATTCTGTAAAATTGTATTAACAGCTAACTTGACTTTAAGACTTTTAAACATTATTTACAATAACTTGTTTGCTATAAAATTTTAGTTTACACATAGAACAACGGTAGAAAATTTTGTAACAACTCTCATAAATTGCATTGACAGCAGAATTCACTGAGTAATTTAAACATTATTTACAACCATCTGTTTGAACTTCAAACTTCAGCTTCTATACATAGTGGTTTGATTGAAAACTTTTGACACTTTTCTTTAAAACCTGCTTTAACAGCAACCTTGACTTGAAATAAATAACATTATTTACAAAAATATGTTTTACTTTAAAACGTAAATGTAGACATCGTTAAGAAGACTTTAACTGCTTTCTTAAAGGGGCTGGTGTAGGGCATTTAACGTCTTCAACTTGCATATCCTACTGGAAAATAATATGCCCTTTTCAAATTAGCGATGGTTTTATACGTGCACTCACAATTCCTCTTTATCACTTATTGACTTATCGTGTACATTGATGGTACGCCCACATTGAACAATAGCTTTTTGACTGCTATAAAAAAAAAATAGGGTGTTGCTGTGTTGAGGACACTGCCATTTATTTTGCATGAATACATCTACGTTGATGAGCTCGGACGCCTTGATATTTATTTTATGTTCCCGGCACCTCTTCATTGTATCATATGGTGTTTTATGGGTAACACTGAATTGCTTTTGAGATGCTCTTTCCAACCGTATACAATTTTTGTATTTTGATTTAGCTTTTTGACGAGTATAGGCCAACATTGTATTAAATTTTCTTAATTCTTTACATTAAAGTCGTACACTTTCAGCCATAACCACACCACATAAATGTTTTTATACACGAAATCGACTCCTAGTCAAAAGTTATACTCAGCGGAAGTTGTGAGATGCAGCAAAACAAACTAAAAATCCCCCCCCCCCCCCCCCACGAAGGCACACAATGCTTTACAGTCCTTAGTCAACGTAATATATTTTTCGATCCTTTGGCAATCTAGTGGTGTAATTAAATTTTGAATGTAGATGATAGATTTGGAGCTGCAATGCCAAACTGTATCCCCCAATATTTATCATCAGATTTTCTGGTTTGCCTCCCACTATGGTTCCAAACTTGCAAATTTAAAGCTGTATTCACGTCAAAACACTGGTTGTGCATACCACATCACTGACTCATTTTTGGTGTCTTCTGTGGTCTTCCCTGTGTCCTCAGGGCACCATTTTGCGGTTAAGGCCAGGTGAACCTGACAGTTGGCCTCCAGGGGGCTTCTTGGTACCGGCCTGGTACTGAACAGGCCTGTCAAGCTCATGGTGGCTGAAATCTCCGGGCTGGTTGGGGCTGCGTCATGGGTTCACCCTCGGCCTTGGTCTAAGACAGACTGACTGGCGCCCGAGGATGATCAGCTAGCCCGGTGATCGGAACTGTTGCCAGCGGGAAGTTTGCCAGGGGTAGTGGTTCTGATGGTGCTACTGCCCCCTTGGCTGGCTGGGTTGAGTTTAGGAGCTCGGCAGGCGCCGCCCCCTCATTGGTTGGATGTTGACCCTGGGCGTCGGCCTTTGCAGTAGGCGACACCTTGGCTTCTGCGTACGTCTGGGGCAGGCTCTGCAGCAGGTCTTTTTCTGCTGCCTCTCCAGCTGAAGGAGAATGTTCTTCCGTCAATTCAGGTAGATGCGCCACAACATACCATCAGCCATGTACTGGGCCATGCCACACTTCACCATACTTGTTAAACTCTAACGGTACATGCTGATTTTGACATTTCTGGTCGTATTATTGATCGACCAGCTACTTATTCTTTTTCAAGCCTCAAACAGCTGTCAGATGCCTCAAAATGTTGCACCACAAAAGGCAGACACTCTGTCTGATCATCGCTCTCTTTACAATTCATTTCAAGCACTTTTGCATTGGTTCAATAAATTGTGGCACTTCAAATTGACGCATGACGTCTTGCTCAATTATACTAAACAACTGCTATTCATCAGCACAACTGCATTCCTGACAGCTTGTTCACGAGTTACGTTGCCACCACCGCCATCTGCAAGATTGTCTTACCTACCGAGCCGGGACAGGCGTCCCAATAATAATAATAATTTCACCCGATGAGTCACCGAGACCATGCAAGAGGTCTGTGGTGAGTTTAGCAGCGTGCCGCTAGATGCCACCACATGCAAGATGCCTAAATCCTGGCACACTTCACTATGATGCATGCTCAGAGGATCTAGGCTCTGGGCTTGCAGCTGCTGTTCCCCCTCTCAAGATGTCCTATGCCAGTGGAAGAAGGGATGGCCGAGGGGTATATAAGGAGCTGCACCCCATCAGTTCTTGATCACCTCTCCTGAGACTTTCCTATTTTAGAAGCAGTTGGCATTGAATTAAAATTAGGCGAACAGCACACTAAACTACTAGCAATTTATGCCCCCTCAGGGCGCTCACTAACACTGGCAGACTTGGGAGCCTAAGCTCAAACTGAATTCATGTACAAAATCTTCGAATTGCGGCCGTAACTCGCACAATTTTAGAAAACGGTAAGATCAAACCATACGAAAGCCATCGTATACATCTCGACCGTGCAAGTGGTCACTCTCTTGATCATCGCCATGCAAGATGTGGAGTCGTAGACGAGTAGCGCATCAAAACAAACAAAATATTAGATATAAAATGACTAATGATACTGTGTGAACTCAATTTACACATCATTTATGCTGTGCCGAATGTATAATCGTATGCAAATTAAGAACTTGTTGAATCAACAAGAATTAAAATGTGTTTTGAGAGTGCAAATGAGGTTATGAGTAAAAGTGTAATTTACATAGGCCTACTACTGACGTTCATTATTGTTCAGTGACTCGTAGTTGGTTGGTTAGACATCATAAGTTATTATTTAGTCAGTCTTGCATATAAAACTCTGTAAATAACATATGTTATTATTATTATTGCACAAACTTTCAATTTCACAGAAACTTCTTCCCACAACCGGCTGGCATCCTTGGCTGTCCAGTCAGCTGTCAGTTTGCCTTGGGCAAGTTTCTTGTTGCCTACAATTTTTTTTAACAATCTGAATTGATTAAATTCAATAGCACTTCAGACTACTAGCCAAAAACTACAGCCCACTACCCAAAATAACTGATACCTTTAATCTACGTCTACAGTATTATTACACTAAAAGTATCCATGGACTTCACAGTTGCTCTTACTCAAACACAACGTCTAGCAAAGTGCCATGTAGCTGTTAATAATCTCCAAAGGATGGGCAACTTATCATATACATTCATATTTCATTTCCACAGGGAAGGATTTTACTGACTAATCGCTGCCACGTAAACTATTTGAAAAACAAAAAACAAATCTGCTGTTCCGTGTAACATTTAATATCCATATTATTAGCTGTGAGGCATATAAATATTGCATCAAGTCATGCCACTAATAAAGACAATAACCTAATTTCGTTGGTATTTCCAACGTACATAGAGGTTAAGTAAGGACAACACGAGATTTTATTTTCACTATTAATTCTCTGTAAACATCATAGATGAATGGCACAACACCGTATATTCAATTACATAACCTTCTACGAATTCGAGAAGAATAAACTTCTGCTCGTTGGTTATTTTGGTAATTTTAGCCATTTGCTTATTCAACCGCATACAATGTAAATAAACAAACTTGCGTGATACAAGTGACGCTTCTGATTGGCTGAGCTCCGCTAATATTTGTTTCCATCTCACCACAGGTAACACCAACATGACAAAATGTCACTCATATATGCTTGCCTGGCACTCCCTTCGCACACTGAAAACGTATGCGAGTTCCAGGGGTTGGAGCTTACAACAATTGTCTCGTATACGTTGCGGACTGTGCGAGATGTCTCGTATACTAACTGCACTCAAACAATCTCGAGATTAGGCCCCCTGGACATGTTATATAATAACACAAGCAATACTTTTCTCGTCCTTGGCGACATAAATACCAAACATCCAAACTTTAATTCTAGAAATAGAACAACAAATGGGATGGTATTACAAAGGCACCAAGTGAATAGAAATTATCAAGTTTTGCCCTCAATTGAGCCTACTTATAACCCACCAAATATTAATCAGCATCCCAATATATTAGATATTGCTTTAATTAAACAGTTTACAACTGGGTTCAACCTACGAGTTGTGATCTCTCCTCCAATCATTACCCAGTTCACACTGATTTTGATAATATTCCCACAGAAGCTAATACCCCGAGAAAAATTAAAAATTATTCCAATGCCAACTGGCTGAGTTTCTCGGATTTTATAACAGAAAATTTGCCGCAAATAAATAATGATTCCCTAGTAACTACACAGGATGTTGATGAAGCTATAACCGCCTTTACAAGCACAATACAGCAAGGTGTGGCTGAGTATATTCCAGAGAAGACACACACAAATAAACTTGTTACTTTTCCACAGTATATACGGGATTTAATCATTCAGAAAAACCGACTAAGACGTCATTATGCTAGGCGCCGAGATTGGCAAACTAAGGCACGAATTAATGAAATACAGGCTGTCATTTCAGAGGAAGTAACACTATGGGGGGTCAGTGTCTGGGATGCTAAAGTAGCTAATCTATCACCACGCAAAAATAATTTTTGGGGCTTAAATAAACACCTTTTAAATAAAACAGGAAATTCCGCCCTTGCAAACTAACACAGGATTTGTTTTCATCCCTGAAGCAAAGGCAGAAGCCTTCGCAAATGTGCTGGAAAATATTTTCCAGCCAAATCAGGACCCCTGTGATAGAAATTTTACAACCCAAATTTATCGCAAAATTAAAATAAAGCAAAGAAAACCGACTGAAGATGAACCGGAATTTACACAGTCGTACGAAGTAAAGCTGGCTATTCACCGCATGCACCCCAGAAAGCTCCAGGAGCAGACAGAATTTAGGCTATTGTATTAAAGAAAATACAGAACTGGCCCTCGAGTATCTAGCTACATGTTTTAATGCTATGCTCAAGTTGGAGTACTTTCCAAACGAATGGAAAACTGCAAATGTGATTGTTTTTCACAAACCAGGGAAGGATAAGAAACTCCCACAAAATTATAGGCCAATTAGCCTTTTATATAGTCTTTCTAAAGTTGTCGAATAAATAATGACAAGACAAATTAATTCTCATATCAGTAATAATAATTTACTTCCTGAAGAGCAGTTTGTCTTTAGACAAAAGCACTCCATAACACACCAATTGGTGAGAATCACCGAATATATAAATCATGCCTTTAACTGGAAAGACTATGTAGTCACAGTCTTCCTCGACATTGAAAAGGCTTTTGATAGAGTTTTTCATGCTGGATTAATTTATAAATTATATGAATTAAAATTCCCTGGTTGCTATATTAAATTATTAGCTAGCTATTTAAATCGCAAGACTTTTTCTGTCCAATGCGAAGGGACGAAATTAGAAAGTAAAACCATTTATGCTGGAGTGCCTCAAGGAAGCATACTTGGCCTTGTATTATTTAGCATTTATATTCATGATTTCCCGAAATCCGACCACCGACTGGTTCAATTTGGTTGCTATGCCGATGACACTGTCATATTCAGTTACTCACATGACTTGGGCCTAGCAACACGAAGACTACAAATAGCTTAACAACCTTTCAAGAATACTACACAAAACGGCGGATTAAAATCAATGTTGGGTAAAGCAAGGCAATTGTTTTTACGCGCAGGGCACTACCCCAAGCTGCGAATCGCCTGCAAATCACATTATTTGGTGAACCCATACCCCATAAAGATGTTGTGATATATCTAGGCATATATATGGACAGAAAGTTGACCGGGAAATCACATATAGATGTCAAATGCGTAACTGCATACACCAGACTCTCCGCCCTATACCCTATACTTAATAGGCAAAGTGCCATAACATGAAACACAGCAGTATTTCTATATACCATGCTCATTCGGCCTGTTACAACTTATGCTGCGCCTACATAGTCCCATGCAACTAAAACTCATATCAAGAGACTGCAGATTGTGCAAATCAAATGCCTGCGAATTGCGGCAGATGCGTCTAGATACTGCCCCATTACAGATCTCCATAACAAACTCAGAATTGAAAAACTAGACGAGCATGTTGTCAAAATGGTGGAAAAATTTTACAACAATTGTGCCATACATGCCAACCCGAAAATATTTAGTCTCTGCGATTATGACCCCGACGAGACTCAGATATATAAGCAGCCTAAAAGCATTTTGGCTCACAGTCCACCTTAAAACACAGAAATGGGAAATGCAGGCCCTCAGTCATGCACCCGAATAAAATTAATCCCGGGAACCCATATTACTGCAATACATCTAATTACAAAATTCACTATTTGACAAAGTAATTGAATCACATTGCACTCATACAGCACCACAAACACATGTGCTACAAAACTTCTTTCACCCGACAGCTGTTTGTATGTATGGTCTGTCGCCACTGCTGATTCCAAGGCAGCCTCTTGTCAGTTTATTAGCAAAAACTGAGGAGGCTGTGGCGTAGTGTGCTCTCTGCAGCAACTGGTGAGGGTTGTGGAGTGGCATACCTACATTAACATTCACTCATACCTACATTGACACTCACTAACACACCCCTACACTCAGCTGAACGCGAGGTCACAGGCAAGGTGATAGTAATATTGCCCCTAGTTTTACATTTCCTTTTATTCATCTGCAACATACTAATACTTCTTCCTGTGTTGCAGGAGATTGCTGGCATTTATCTGGTGGGTGGCTCAGTTCTATCCCCTACCATCAGGGCGTATAGCGTGACCCTGATTATCAATCAGCTCCGACCTCATTTCATTTCACCCTACATCAAATTCACAAAGTCTATCGTCGTGAACTAACAAACACCCTTCTTTCTCCAGCCCTAATCCAATAAAGGAATTACATTTATCATTCGCGACTGTTGCATAGTTTTCTTTAGGCCCTCTCCGCTTTGCCTGGTTTTCTACGCCCCTTACTAGACCCTTCTTCTTTCAGGGTGTGCCATGGCACCAGACAACCCTGCTACAGCCACGATGCATGCGCCCGTTTTATTAATTTAACCCGACCTAATTGTAAAGGGATGCTTCCCATTACTGCTGAGATGCATCCCATTCTCCAGCCTTCTTAGCTACTAACAATCATGCCGGAGGGCACACAGAATTATGAAGGTGCTCACGCTGGCATAGCGGGATTTGGGGACTCGCTAAGAAAAAGAAAACTACCTCTCCTGAGCTCTCATTGCCCCAACGCTTGGTGCCGAGGCTCATACCCTTTCCTGAGCTTCATCGCTCTCCTCGTGGGGCCGAAGATCCTCTCCAGAGCCTAACTGAAGTAAGAAGCATTGACAGTCGACAGTTCAAACACTTAGTCATGTTCAGTTCCTTACGGACACCAACATGACAGTAGAGATCGCCCCGAGGATACACGCACCTAGCTAACTGCCTTTCCCACTGGTTTTGCACAGTGTGCCTTTCCCTGTAGTGTGATAGGGTGTTTACCTTCCACATAGCCTCTGGGTAAAATGAATTAGCACCTCTGCCATCAGTATTTATTTCCTTTTGGCTAAATAAACACAGATTCTACAAGTCACCTTGACTTTCACTCCAAGCTCCTGTGTCATATCGGAGCTGGAGGACTTGGCAGGAGACTGGGTTTTGTTTCTGCGGAATGCACTCTGAACAACACAAACAGCACATCCTTAGAACGCCACCCATTCTCTGCCACCCGGCAGTGAACGGTAGAGCCACAACACTAGGATACTGTCCCTTGGAAATTGGCTTGTAGACTCAGTCGCCCCTTCCTCATCGCCCCCGCTTGTGAAGCAGAGGAGGGGATCTTCTTCAAGTCTGGGGAGACCAGTAACCACTGGACCCTCACCTCATCACCATTGGAAAGCCATCCATTCCTTGCACGATGTGGAAGGAACGATAGAGCCACGATACTAGGTAAGCTCCCGGTGGGATAGACTTGCCGGCTAGTTGCCCAACTTTCGTCGCTGTCTTGTGGTGCCGAGAGGGCTGCATCCTGGTGCAGGGAAATCTATCCCCATAGGACAACACGTGTGGTTTCCGCAACCTTCACCCCGCAGCCCAAGCCGGCTCTACCTGGTAGAGTCGTAGAGAGCAAGGTGATGTTGCCGGCATTAATTATCATATACACGTGAACACTGACATGTTAACTGCCAACCTCCTGCAGCGCTGATTTAGTACCTCATGCCTTACACCCACAGGGGTGGAGTCGAGAGACGGGCCAGAAAGGCGAGAGCAATTGCTAAACTTCCTCAGGGGCTACGCATCCTTCCCAGCAGGTTTGGGTTGTTTAGTCCATGATTGCAAGCTGCGCTACTGAGACGCCTAAATGTACCAGTGCCTTACGTCATCCCTGTAGGCTTGTTTGAGCCACCCAGTAGGATCGCGGAGAGATACCACCCTATAGTGCAGGAGACACTATTTGGCATTTGTCAGTCTAGCACGCCAGAACTGCAGCCAGCTTCCGTACATGAGCTGATTACCCCCCAATCGAGTGCAACACCGGTCACAGCAAACTAAAGCATGCAAGCAAGCACCCTGTCACCTCGCTGAACTGCTGCACCACCACCAAAGCCTGCACCCTGTTACATCAAGGTCGCAGAGCCCGACTTCGTACCAAGTCGCCGGTCCAGTAGGCCCGTGTTATACATGGGGCGGGTCTCCGTACCCAGGACAGAGTAAGCCAGTTAAGATGCGGCTCACCTAGCATCGCCCAAGTTACCCAGGGGCGGGGACAGTCTGACAGCCGGGTCTGTCACACGTCAAAGTACTGTGATGAAGCATGAAGCCTTGCAACCGAAACACCTACTTATAATTTTTCTCCTTAGGTGCAAGCCATTTCACACAACAAAAATGCACAATTTTAACGTAAATGAAGGATTGACTGTAATAAGTTGCAAGCTATATTTCCCTATAAAACACAGAAAGTTGCACATGAGCAACACAATACTCAGTGACCAAGCAAACATGCAGTTGAATAATTCTAAAAAATAACTTCCTTTCAAATGTGCATGCTTATCTTGCCGGTTACAATAACAGTGTATTTCACGTGTTACAAGCGGCAAGTAGTCGTTGATAGAAACTATTTATATTGTAGAAAATAATCCCAGTACATATTTTCAAGTTATTTCCAAAGGCATTGCAAGAATACACTTTATAAATAAATTCACATCTGACGCCGTCAGGTGAGACACGAGATGAACGATGACACAAATACTTACTGGTAATTTGGGCACCAGCGGTGTTTCCCAATCACTGCACTTTTGAGACTCAGGGTTCTTAGGGATGTTGTGGGTTCTGTTTGTCCATCTCACACGTGCGTACATACAAACACGTTGGCAATACTAAACTTTTAATAAAAATCACTGAAATAAACAATAAATAAAACATATGTGGCTAGGACACTGTCACTACTGAATAAAAAATTGAGTTCACTGTAACTATGTTTTTATTGATATTGTTCATACACAACGTGCCAATGAAATGATTATCTCGGTCATGACTAGCCGATTCTGCTTGGGTGCTCCCCAGCCCGTAATTAACCTAGCACATGCCTAAATGGATGTTCTCACCGAGGTGCGTGAAAGCACAGCATTCACAAGGGAAGAGGGCCGACAGCTGGTAGGGTGGACTAACGGTTTTTCCGTGAAGACAGGACACGGTGAATTACAAATGAAAACCCTTAATACACATTAACACACGTGATTACTCAGCATCACTAATGCAAACTCGTCGGGGCTCGCCCTCCAGCACGTGGTTAGTGTAGTGACGGCCTATACATAGAGCCGGCAAGGACGGGAATAATTGCACTGTACACTAATTACACAATTATGTAGACCCTTGAATGATACATGAAATAAGATGGGACACGAGATGAATATTCACAATAAACACACACATGTGTGAAAACAAGCTTAGGTGGCGTGTATGCCGCTGGATGAAGTTCGTAGCAGACCACGTGGTGCAGGTGAAAGTGCAATATTTCTGTGTGGAAACGGCAAACTAAATTCAGATAAAATATTATTCGTGTTGAGCAAGTGATTCTTTTTAAGTCTGAAGTGGTTACAGGCTTGTAACATGCCTGATGGTGGTGAAATAAAACATTACTGTGACCATGTGGTCAAGTACAAAAAGCATCAATTTACGTGAAAAATAAATTGAACCCTTAATAAAACTGACATAGAAGCCTGAAATTAATGATTGCACATATGATGATATATAATTAAGCTTTTAAAATGCAATGATTGCGTATACAATGGCTTGGCATCAGTAGGCTACATGGTTATACATTATGTTGCCGTAAAATATTTAAACACATGAAAATTACCCTCAAATACATACATAAAAATAAAGCTCTTAAAATTGCGTGTAGCAATTATGCAGAAGTTACACTGAGATGCCATAAACATGGGCAGATGGCGTCTGATTCAAAATGTGCGGGTCGTGTGACCTCTCCATCTTTCTCCTCGATTAAGTAAAACGGCCGTAAGAATTAGTAAAGCGGAAGCATAATGCAGGGGAAAATGTCTGGCAAAAACGTACACAAGCAAAGATTAACCGGTAAACTACATTGCCTATGGGAACCTAAATCAGTGAACAAAACTTGTAGTGTGCACGTGACAGTGTCTTACCTCGCCAGCTCTCCTCGACAGACTATCCAGATACAAGTGTCGCATGGACCTACCATGGCCGCCTATGGGGTTCACATAAGCGGAAGTGCTATGCACGCTGAGTGAAATATTTTATGTTGAAAATAAAATGGCACAAATTATATTAGATATTGTTTTACATTTCTATAATTTTCTTCTGAATTTTAGTATTTTTTTAATGTTGCTTTGTGATGGCGTTCATGCCAGAATATTCAGTGCTCATTAATCTCGGTGCCGCGGGCACTTTGAATATTCATAACCAAACAATTAAAATTAGTACAAACACTTTAAAACATTTTAAGACATATTAAACACTGTAAAGACAATATAACACAATTTACCATGAAATTAACATTTATAGGAAAGTTCAAAATTATTGGCCTCTGCGCACGTGCGGGACAGATGCCACGTGAGCGCCGTCATGGGCTTTAGCACCGCTGGCTGTTAGCTAGCGTCACATCCAAAAAATGTTACTATTTAGGTGTAGTCAAGTGAGATTATGTTGATATTAAAAATTGTCCCGTGAACGGAAATGATCAACAAGTAAATGTAAATTTCTTTGCGGGAAATACCTATTAAGGGCTGTTTGCTTTATTTTCATACCCTACTATTCTTTTCATAAAAGAACTTCTCACTTGCTGTAAAGTAGCAAAGTCATGTAAAGATGTGTTGAAACATCATGGACTGAAACACTTGCACACGTTTATAACAGTAAGGTTTTAGTAATAAAAATAAAAAAGTACATAATTTCATTACTCATGGCAATGTCGAGGTTGTAAAATTATATGGAAACATAGCAATTGCTAGGAATGTACTTTGTGAAACATACGAAGTTGTTGCCGCAAACAGAAACGGACCTTATTGGGTGAGGCACATTAAAGAGTTGGAGGAGATCCTACACAGTGAAAAATGCTGATTGTTCATGCTGAAAGGCAGTCACAATTTCATCTGTGTATGTATTCATAAATTAACATTTCAAACACAAGCCCTGACAGTTAACATCAAGGTAAAAGGAAACTTTACATGTGTTACGAATTACGGTCATGGCTATAGTAGATGCCACAGTAGAGTCATTCCATAATTCTATAAATATAACTTCCATCCACCTGTCTAATACAGCTGTTCATGCATGCACATTTCTCACCGCTGAGCAGCAAGTGGACATGGCGATAAAAGCTTTGGAGTTTGCCCAGTAAATACAAAGTCCACTGATTATAGGTCAGGTAAACAGTATGGGTATTCGAATATTCAAAAAATTGAATTGTTGTGAAAAGTAATTTACGAATTATTCACCTTTGAGATTCGAATATCTTATGCCAAAATTGTGAATAATTTACATTCCTGTTTTGAGTGGCTATAGAGCTGTACCAGCCTTTATGAACTTTGAAAGATTTCCCATGTAAGGAAGCTGCCTCGAAAGGAAAGTCTCATTGGAAAAGATGTTCAAGTTCCACTGTTTTTCAAACAAAGTTTGTGGTTTTTGTCCCAAGCTCCACTCTACTGAGATAACAGTCTACCAACTTGACATTAGGTGGGTTCGTGTGGTATGTTCTTTCTGTTACTTCTGCTCGTTTAATATTCTTTTCATCCTCTCTAGTGTTCGTTATACTGGAAGCATTTTTTTTCATTTGGTGTTCAGGTGGCAGGAGCATTGCACTTTCTGCTCTAAAAGTGCAGCTCTTTCTCCTCTTGCTCGCCGAGGTGGAGCAGAAGGTACAGGGTGAGAGCAAGGATGTTGCAGCCAAAAGTAAAAAAAATTGTAAACATGTTTATCATTACCTGTTCATTGATGTGGATGTTGTACTTGGTGTTAAGGAAGTTTGGTGGGAGGGAGGAAGGTTTGTAAATAAAAATTGATTCCGGTAAAGAATCATGGTGTGAAGATGTTTGGACATCCTCTAAGAAGTGCTGAAGGATACATTATTACTAATGAAAACAATGAAATCACGGTTATCTTGGAAAGTAAGCCATTATATTATTTGAGGTCCACTGAACGGCCCAGTTGCTTCCGAAAAGTGTTATTAAGGATTCACCTTGCATTTTTTTTGAACTTGAGCCTCTGCAGGGCTTTAAAGATAAGCAAATTGTGGTGATAAAATATATCACGTAGTCTATTTGCGTATAATTCTCATTAAAGTTAACGGGACTAATAATTTTGAGAGATAACTGAATGTAACATATTCCAAAGCTCTCGTCTACACGCCATATTCAAAGTAAGTTACTAAATTTTTGCTGTTTGTTGTTCGGGTGGTTATCGTTGAGAACAACTGCTCTTTATGTTCTTTTTTTTGCACCTAGCAGGATCTTGACTTGCTCTTGAGAGCAGAGAGCAATGCCACCCGAACAAACCTATTGATGAGGGTCTGAGCGGAAGAAGAAGGGGGAGGGAGGGACTGTTTTTGCAGCTGTGCCCAGCCTTTCCATTCTGTCTGGCTGTCTCTCGCTCTCATGTTAGGCAATCAAGAAGTCTTATCTGACGTCACAGTCGGGGGTGCCTGTAAAACAGCAGGCTGTGGAAACCATTGTGTGGTGGTGTCAAGCCAATCCTGCTAGACAGTGTTCTGGAGACCAAAGAGACACACACCAGTGGAAAGGCTGCTTAATAGGAGGTTGACTGACCATATGATATCACAAATACAATGTGGATTTTCTGTGCTGAAAAATTCTTGTTAGTCTGCCATTCTAATTTTAACATGGCTATTTAGTCTTCATGCTATAATTTTCTGTGACATTTTGCACCCACTCTCACCAGTAAACCAGGTGTTGAAGTCTGGATGTTCAAGTCTGTTTGCATTGCTTGTCAGTATGCATGATCAGTTTTTTATTTTGGTTCCTTGAAAAACTATCCATACAGGTTACAATGTATTTCTGGTGACTTAAGTGTATATTCAAATTGTATTACTAAGTTTTTCATAGTTGTTGAATGCTTTCTCACAGGTTAAGAGATATTATATAAAGTATATTCTAGGGATGGGTCGATACTACATTTTCTCGATACTCAATACCAATTTCAATACCAAAACATTCTCACTATACTCAATACCGATACTTTTCTCGATACCAAATTAAAATTGTCGTGAACACAAAACAACTTGGCCAAGAAAATTGCTCATTTTACTAGTGTCATTGACACACACTGAAATTATATAAAAACACACATTACATTGGAAACAAATGGTGGATGTCCTGTAACCCAAACGTCCTTAACCAATGATAAACCAAC